>OX155974.1:15145228-16460184 GCA_944548615.1 Micropterix aruncella | reverse complement strand
GTTTCTTTACAATTTTTTAATATTATACAATTTTATATAGGTTTACCCTATTTTGATAACATTATACAATCTTTTTTATAAACTTCTCTGCCAGAAATAAAGATTTAAGTTTCTTCTTTCATTTCATTGAGCATATGGAGTTTTTTTATTTATTTTTAATTCGATTTAATGGCTCGTTGATAACAAACTCAGCCAATTGTATCATATTTTAAATGTTAGTGGCATTCGAAATTTGAATTATTTCGTAATGTCACTTTCATTTATAAAACGGCCTTGCCGAAATGATCAATAGTTTAATTTTTAATTTTTTCGCTTAATTCGTCTCATTTGAAGGCATTTTGTGTTGCATAAGGATAAGCCATATTTATGAGATATATGGATGAATAGTGATCGTTAGTCGACTGCAAAAGGACCTTTAAACTTACATTGCACCTGTCGAAAGTCGTGCACATCCGTAAGTATATCTCATTCAAACATAAGCATTTCCCAATACAACCTGGGATTTCCTTCGCTACTTTTTAAGTAGCTTTTACTAATTTTATTTTAAATAAAAACATGATCCTATAAACGGATTTCTTTACAAACCTTATGAAATATAACAATATTATACTGTTTTCTACAATGTTTCTTTACAATTTTTTAATATTATACAATTTTATATAGGTTTACCCTATTTTGATAACATTATACAATCTTTTTTATAAACTTCTCTGCCAGAAATAAAGATTTAAGTTTCTTCTTTCATTTCATTGAGCATATGGAGTTTTTTTATTTATTTTTAATTCGATTTAATGGCTCGTTGATAACAAACTCAGCCAATTGTATCATATTTTAAATGTTAGTGGCATTCGAAATTTGAATTATTTCGTAATGTCACTTTCATTTATAAAACGGCCTTGCCGAAATGATCAATAGTTTAATTTTTAATTTTTTCGCTTAATTCGTCTCATTTGAAGGCATTTTGTGTTGCATAAGGATAAGCCATATTTATGAGATATATGGATGAATAGTGATCGTTAGTCGACTGCAAAAGGACCTTTAAACTTACATTGCACCTGTCGAAAGTCGTGCACATCCGTAAGTATATCTCATTCAAACATAAGCATTTCCCAATACAACCTGGGATTTCCTTCGCTACTTTTTAAGTAGCTTTTACTAATTTTATTTTAAATAAAAACATGATCCTATAAACGGATTTCTTTACAAACCTTATGAAATATAACAATATTATACTGTTTTCTACAATGTTTCTTTACAATTTTTTAATATTATACAATTTTATATAGGTTTACCCTATTTTGATAACATTATACAATCTTTTTTATAAACTTCTCTGCCAGAAATAAAGATTTAAGTTTCTTCTTTCATTTCATTGAGCATATGGAGTTTTTTTATTTATTTTTAATTCGATTTAATGGCTCGTTGATAACAAACTCAGCCAATTGTATCATATTTTAAATGTTAGTGGCATTCGAAATTTGAATTATTTCGTAATGTCACTTTCATTTATAAAACGGCCTTGCCGAAATGATCAATAGTTTAATTTTTAATTTTTTCGCTTAATTCGTCTCATTTGAAGGCATTTTGTGTTGCATAAGGATAAGCCATATTTATGAGATATATGGATGAATAGTGATCGTTAGTCGACTGCAAAAGGACCTTTAAACTTACATTGCACCTGTCGAAAGTCGTGCACATCCGTAAGTATATCTCATTCAAACATAAGCATTTCCCAATACAACCTGGGATTTCCTTCGCTACTTTTTAAGTAGCTTTTACTAATTTTATTTTAAATAAAAACATGATCCTATAAACGGATTTCTTTACAAACCTTATGAAATATAACAATATATATATATATATATATATATATATATATATATATATATATATATATATATATATATATATATATATATATATATATATATATATATATATATATATATATATATATATATATATATATATATATATATATATATATATATATATATATATATATATATATATATATATATATATATATATATATGTATGTATATATATATATCTCTCATTCAAACATAAGCATTTCCCAATACAAGCTGGGATTTCCTTTATATATATATATATATATATATATATATATATATATATATATATATATATATATATATATATATATATATATATATATATATATATATATATATATATATATATATATATATATATATATATATATACATATATATATATATATATAATAGATTGCTAACCGTCGTAGACACAACAAAATAAATATTTAAATTGGTGACAGGTGGGACAAAAACCATAATATGATCCTTTTAACCATAAAAAATATTTAACCCTTAATTAGACGCACGAAGAAAATTACATAAAGAAGGAAAAATGAAGAAATACAAATTAAGAAGAAAATACAAACTGGTCGTACGGGATCTCAGGTGACCCCAATTTGTAGGAATTATTTTTAATGTATTTTACTTAATAAATGTATAAAAGAAATTATTTTATTGTTCAAGTGCTTTATTTTAAATAATGTTTTCAAGAAACAACACTATTAGATATTAAGTTGTTTCACAGATATTAAGTTGTTTCAACAAGAAACAACTTAATATCTAATTTGAAAAAAAAAAATATTAAAATAATTAGCAAAAAGTTAACATTATGTACTTATGGTGATATAAAAGTTAAATATTGTAATCTTTTTGGAAATTGTCCGAATCGCTGTCATCATACTGTTGATAATATCTCTCAGATTGATCATTGCACACAAATTTTCCGCATTTTTTGCATTTCGTTGCCACTTTCCGATCGCTTTTCCGCGGACAGTTGTTGAAACGTCCGTTAGTGGCATGGGGTCACCATTTAAGAGAGCAGCGACGTGTCCTTCCCGTGACTTGATCGCTACTAAAATGCAAACTTTGCCGGGATTTAGGAAGCTAGTTGGGGCACGGGGAAACTCGGAACTTTTTTTTTAAACGAGAAAATGCTTTGACCCCATGCGACTAATTAAATTTTTAATACTACATACACCGCGTGTTTATTGTTACTTCTACAAAAGATTGAATTCGTAAAGTCATATTTGAGGTAGGGAAAAAAACTGTTATACCATTTTGCGTGACTGGTGAGACATGAGACATGCATCTGCTCAGAGAAGTTATACACAAAAACCAACAAACTTTTTACTTTATTTTTGTGTAATAATGTAGTCTTTGAAATCAAAGACTATCGCAGTTGTTTGACATTATAAATAAGATAAAAAACGAATTTACCGCGTGGAGTCGAATGCAGCTGTGGTTTAGCCTACGTTAGATAAACGAAACGGCCCTTAGCCACTTGACTGATAGAACTCATCAAAGCTGTTAAAAACGTTCAGCGAGAAAAATCGGCGATCTGGGAACATATATCGTAACATAGCGGAAGAAACCACTGCCTGCAGTTCCCATTGTGTCCCCAAATCCCATTGTGCTATCCAAAGAACAATTCTACTTTCCTCGTATGATCCGGGAAGCCATTGAAATAAGGAGAACCAATAACTTCAATAGATACGACGGTTACATTTTTTTTCTGCATGGAACCCTCTTCTTAAAATGCTTCCATCGCCGAACGCCGAACGCAAGGACGTACGACAGGATACAGTGAGTTGTATGCTCGGTGGATTTTCTAAATTCGCGAGCGCCGAGCTCGCCTCCCACCACCGTTATAATCTACGCAGTGGCGGCAGCGGTCGACGGCCTACCCACGGAAAAACGAACAGCCGCCATTGTCTACCCTAGACAATGGCGGCTGAACGGCGCCGAAACGTCGGAGGTTACAAACTGCACGCGGTAAATTCGTTCTTTATCTTATTTATAATGTAGTATTTTCCTCGTTTTCTGACAAATACACGCGCCAATCTTCTACGACTGACAGGATAGCCGAAAACAATGCTGCCAACCCAACCAAAATTTGTCAAAAATAATTGTTTGTAAAGTATAAGTTTTCATAGACAAAAATAAAAGTTTTTTTTTTAATTTTCTACAAATTCATGAGTAATGGATATTTAGTTATAGGTTCTTACTGAATTATAGAGAATTATATTAATTTTAAAGTTTATGCTTCTCATCTTTTACATGGAATACCCAAAAATATAAATAAATATGACTAAGATCTAACAGGTGCTTGATTAAACTACTTCCTTTTGTCACTTTTCGTCATTTGACACCGAGCATATGATTCCGTCTCACGTTTTCAGCTGCTCGAAAAATGGCACGCTACGGGTTTGGTAATGGATGCCTAATAGAGGCTGAGGTATACCTATGTGATTTTATTGATGGAATTAAGTCATTCAGTGCGAGGGACAGAACTGTTCTCTCTTTTGTCCAGTTAAACAGCGACAAATGACCAAATTACTTTTTAAGTCATTGGTTCAAGCAGCTGTACACATAAGCCTTACTGCAAGAGGGGTTTAATAGTCAACCAACTTTTAATGATAGAGTGATATATACAAGAGCAGCCCACTTAGGAGATATGCTGATACTACGTAAGATTAACACATACGGACAGCGCCACTACTCATTTATTGCTCCCAGGATTTATAATCACTTTCCTAAATCAATCAAGGTTATCAGCACAATTACCACATTTAAAAAATCTGTTACACCTTAAATGATGGAGTAGGGAAGATTAATAGATAGAGCACTGTATTTAATGTCTGAATGGTATGTATGTATGTAAGTAATTGCAATTAAAATGAAATTTATAAAAACATTGATGTTATTTTATTTATATTTTTATAAAATTTTACGATTTTATTATAGTTTTTAGGAATACGACTCTTTATTTTATTGTTTATGATTTTTCAGTACTTCTATTTATTTATTAATTTTATTAAAGAATAAATTATTATAAAACATTGATTTTGCTTATAAAACTAACAAGAACCGAATGGCAAAACCTTAACCTTTTGCTTATTTGATTATGTCACCCAACTGGGACTAGCCCGTTCTAGGGTGGACAAGACTCTAATATTGCAAAAAAATATGTAAAAGTTTTATTTAAATGCTTATTTAACTAAATTGGCCAAAAATGTGGTCCTCTAAAAACAATAATAATAAAAAAATATAATAAATAAAATAGAATTCCTTTATGAAATCGGCATTAAATGGAATAAAACATTCGATTAAATAGAGAATGACAGAGTAGTATTAAAACTAAAATAAAGAGAAAAATAAAATTATTTGTAAGAAAATAAATAAACAGTCATTAATCCTACTACTATTATAAACTCGGAAGTTTGTAAGAATGTATATATGGATGTTTGTTACTCTTTCAAGCAAAAACTACTGAATGGATTTTGATGAAACTTTACAATAATATAGCTTATACATCAGATAGCATAATTAGGCTATAATTTATAAAGATAGGCTATATAGGCACCAAGGCTATAATTTATAAAAATATAGTGTGAATTATCCAAAATATAACGATAAGTGTCAAGTAAGTAGGAAAAAAATCTGCCATCTGCGAGCTGCGAGTTACACGTATATAATGTATAATTATATATGTTTCTATTAGTAGTATTATCACAATTTTCCATCACCACGCGGGTGAAACCGCGGCGCGCAGCTAGTATTTAATAAATGTAAGTAATACAAAATTTTATATAAAAATACCTAGTGGTTTACCCTGTTAGGGCCGATGTAAGCTTCCACCAACGCAGGGATCCTGCAGTCGGAGGGATCAGAAAATCATGGATTCGCGGTAATACCTCGGGCGGAACTGGGCGGCTGGAGCACTATCTACACTTTCGGCAAAAACTGAGAAAGCCCCAGCCGGCGAATAACCAGGGGGTCTGGAGACGTATGTTTCCTATGACAGCGGAATGTAGTTGTAGACCTGACGTCTTCAACTATTGAATCGATCCGTCGGCCACCCGATCCCGAGGGATCATGGCAGGCAAAGGGTGTCGCGGTCCGCAAAATAAACTGAATAACCGCTTATATCCGGAGAGGCTGCGCAGACGACCTCGAACCCGTAACCAGACCGGAGGACGGAGATATCCGGCAAAATCTGGTAGTAAGGGCGTGTGGTTGGCCCACTGTTTTTACTTTCCAGTACCTCGCGGTAAGGCGTCAGCTTCTTACGGGTATATTGGCGGAGTTAGACTGTGGACTGTGTTGTCCTTAAGTCTCTGATTAGTCACCTCAAGGTGGAAACAACGTTCTATATCGTTATAACAGCCTGAGATGTCGTGTTCGATCTTTGCAGACGACAGCTCCAAAGTGTGCTTGCAGTCAAATACTTTTAGTATAAATGTTTGCTAGAGCAATTTTGCTTGCTAAGGCCATGAAAACAAAAGCTCATCTATTTCAATCATTCCTGTCACTCTAACGGTAGAGACTTTGTAAACGCGCGTTTGGGTCAAAGACGAAGTTCGCTGCGGTGGCGCAGCGACAAGACGCCCTCAGGTGCCCTTTAGTCGTAATCTTGGACGAGTCCCGTTGTCGTACAAGCATAACGTACCTTCGGGAATCGCCTCTAACTGCCGCGCCTTTAGTGAGGCCAACTTTGCTTAGTAGATAGAGAGTTGGAGCTCTCCCTCATAGATATGGCCTGTGTGGATATGTGAGACCCACCAAATGATCCTTTGTGGAGACAATAGAAAGAGATAGACTGCTTCATTAGAGAGACAATATATTAAATTTTCCTTATCATTATATACATACATTTGTTTTTTCACTCTTTATTGTGAGAATATTCAAACAGGAGCACGTTTGTTTCGGCCGGTGCGTAAATTATCACTGATTGGGAAGGTAGGTAGGAATTAAATATATATTATACGGTATAATTGAAAATGGCTTAACCAATAATATTGTTATAAGACTAAAAGTACTTTTTAGTCTTATCACGTTTTGTGATAAGACTAAAAAGTAAAAGAATACAATAATAGTTTCAAAAACTAAAAATACACGCATTTGTAAGTACTGAACTGAAAGGCAAAAAAATTTAACAACCAATAATGATCACTGTTTACCCCTTAAGGGACTTAGTGTAAGCCATGTTTATAATTAATTATATTATTTGAGTGTAAAAGTGTGAGGCGATTTTTCGTAAATCAAATCAGCATAATGCTTCTTAGTGAAATGTTTCCAAAAATCATTTCTGTGAAGTATTTTGTATCTAAAGAAATTCTAGAAAAAGCGCAGCACACTTTAACACTGAAATATTATAGGTAATTACAAGCATGGCTAACACTAAGTTCCTTACGGGGTAAACAGTGATAACAGAGAGGTTATTTCTTATTTGCTTTTTTTTTGCTTTATAGTACAGTACTTCCAAAAGCGTGATTTTTTCATTTTTGAAACTATTATTTTATTATACAAGGAATTTTCGCCAACTGCACATAGACTTTATTTATGAAATAATTATTCAGGTGGAATACGTTTCTGGGTACTTGAAGGAAAAGCCTTGAGGTAACCCAACCGATTTTTTTCTATCTATTAGAAATAATAAAATAAAATTGCGCGGGGCGCGGGCCCATAATAGGCGTAGGGTCCACAGGCCGGTGCCTACTTGGACTATTGGATAATCCGAAACTGCAGCCCACACATTCGGAGATAGCGACTACAACGCGCGAACCCGTCACCCCAGGAAGCTTTAACGATAGTGTTCGTTCTGTCTCAAGTGGGGTTAGCGTAGAAGACTTTGGGACGATACAAATCTACTGTCCATACGGCCAGGCACTAGGAAGGTAATCCAAGGGCCACTTTGCCGCCTGGCTATCAGTTTTTGCAGGATAACTCCGTCTAGAATTAACCTTCAGGATACCTCCGTCCTACCGACTGATTGCGTGACCGAAGTCGCTTGCGCGGCCTCTACCTGTTGTATTACAGTGGCAATTCAATATGAAGTTGGTGGCCCATAGGTCATTTCAAAAATGGCATGACAACAAGTCAACATCGATCCCGCTGCTTAGGAGACAGTATATTTCATTAGTCTCCACACTCCTTCGGTTTATAGTCAGAAGTCACAACCGATTGGCTGACATCACTCGGTGCGCAAACCGTCTAGTATCGCCGGAGGGCAATCCCCCAGGAGAAACCGATCAACCAGCCTGAGATGCGAGAGTGCTTCCCAGCGAAGTCCCTCACACGAGGAGGCTACTGAATAGGAGTTAGGCTCGTGAGTTAGGCCGACTCGAAAACACATTGGAACTTATGGCCCAAGTTGCATGAAACCCGCAGCCCGCACAATAAGGTAAAGAGATCATTTATGTATACTTTTCGAGAAGATAAACAAGTGAATATATTAAAAAGAATAAAAACACGACTGACGTTACAGAAAGTAAATTATTGTATTTATAATTATTTTTATTACTGTTTTTTATGAAATATTTGTAGTTTATGCATTTATCCATATAGATCTATATTTCCGGAATGTACTAAATCAGACCTTTCATTTAAGACTAAATACGATATATTTATTGACTAAACAACAATTGTAGTTGTCTAAACAACTACTTACTTGATATATGGACAGTTTTGGTACCCTATGACACTCGGGATGACATAAAATGGACCTGGACACCTGGAATGACATTCTAACAATAGTACACACTTTTAAATCGGTTACATCGTTTAGAAGTTATGGTGGAATAAAGAAACGGAAAAAATACATATATGAACCCTGAATATATTACACTCCTGTTTTGTTGGGCAGTCGTGTAATAAAGCAAGTCGCGTACACCGCGATAGGGTTACTCAGATTCAGCCGACATTTTTCAGCATCCCTTTCTCTGCTATGAATTCCCTAATTCCGGTTGTAATAGGTTCAACCTCGGTGACACCGCAACTCGGCGAGTGTCCCTTCCACTTGAGGGAGAGGTTTGTAATTAAGCAAGGGTTTCGAGATAATGGCTCCACCGTCGTCGTCTAATCGAGCGGTCGCTTTAATTGCACTCGCCTACAGAAAGCACAATTTCGTTCGCAGTTTAAAAGCCGCCCCGAGTCTCTCCGATGTATCGCTCGGTCCGATATCACTCAAGATTTTAAGGCTTCCTTGAACGCCACTTAGTCCCCTACACCTTGCCTAGCTATTAATTTATAATCGCCCAGCCGTTTGTGTCTCAGAAGGAGTATATATTATTTCGCAACAACTTGGGTCTTACACGTGTGAGCCAAGCATCAATTGAACACATCATCTATGTTCAATTTAAGAAAAAGTTCCAGGATATTCTTATAAGAACCCAATTTATTCTATTTAAGACCTTGACTTTTATACATTTTTTAATATTTCATGATTATTTTTAATACACGACTGCCCAACAAAAGAGGAGTGTAATGTGTTCAGGGTTTATCTATATAAGTTTTTTGTTTCTTTATTCCCCCGTAACGTCTAAATGCTTGAACCGATTTAGAAATGTATGGTATTGTCAGAATATTTTTTTTATCCCAAGTGTCAAAATATCAATTAAGTAGTTGTCTAAATGTCTAAATTTCCCAATATCAATAAACTTGTTCATCAACCGATCGTCTAATATATATATATATATATATATATATATATATATATATATATATATATATATATATATATATATATATATATATATATATATATATATATATATATATATATATATATATATATATATATATATATATATATATATATATATATATATATATATATATATATATATATATATATATATATAAAATTAGTAAACGCTACTTGAATAGCAGCGAAGGAAATCCCAGCTTGGATTGGGAAACGCTTATGTTTGAATGAGATATACTTACGGATGTGCACGACTTTCGATTGTGCATGTTAGTTTATGGGTCCCTTTACCGTCGACGAACGATCACTCATCATCCATATATCTCAAAAATCGAGCTTTTTCCTTTTTGCAACACAAAATGCCTCCAATTGAGGCTAATTAAAGCGAAAAAACTAAAATAAAACACTTCGATCACATCGGCAAAGGCCGTTTCATAAATGGAGGATGACGTTTCGAAATAATTCAAAATTTCGTACGTTTCAACATTTAAAATATGACATTATTAGGCTGCGTTAGTTATCAACGAGCCATTGAATCGAAATAAAAATAAAAAACCTCCAATGCACAATGAAATGAAAGAAGATACTTCAATCTTAATTTCTGGCAGAGAAGTTTATACTAAAGACTATATAATAATATCAAAATAAGGTAAACTTGTATAAAATTGTATAACATTAGCAAATGTATAAAGAAACATGGTAAAAAAACTGTATAATATTTTTATATTTGATAAGGTTTTGTAAATAATCCGTTCATAGGATGATGATTCGCAGTAAAATAAAATTAGTAAACGCTTCTTGAATAGCAGCGAAGGAAATCCCAGCTTGGATTGGGAAACGCTTATGTTTGAATGAGATATACTTACGGATGTGCACGACTTTCGATTGTGCATGTTAGTTTATGGGTCCCTTTACCGTCGACGAACGATCACTCATCATCCATATATCTCAAAAATCGAGCTTTTTCCTTTTTGCAACACGGAAAAAAGTGTTGCAAAAAGGAAAAAGCTCGATTTTTGAGATATTATTAGGCTTAGGTCGTTATTAACGAGCCATTTAATCCGTTATCAACGAGCCATTATTTAATTGTTTATTTGATTTTTTACACTCTAAACCGGTGTCTTGAAAATAAATATGATTTGATTTGATTTGATATTAAAACTCCATGCACAGGGATATGGAACTTTACTTTCATTATTTAATGTTAGCGTTTGTGGGCTCACTCAAGGCAAAAAATTATAGCAAAATTACACTTTTGTAGTGCTCTTTTCCCCGTCTTTACATTAAATATTTTCCTGTCGTGGGCGAGCGTTCGCATTTCTCTCTCGGCATCGTTACGTGTCCGCATTGTAAGTGGTCCGTATCTACTAGTACTTTTTTGTCCTTTATTCCTTGGGGAGCAGCGGGCGTACTGAAAATCAGCTCTTCAGTTGAGATCCGCAGCTTCGCCTCCCTCTCTATTCCACTTATTCTTTCTTTCATTTCTTCCTCCATCAGGGCGAATAAGTTTTTGGTACGAGAAGATAGCGCCGTTGTATGACATATGTTCCGGCATTTATGCCAAACGCCCAACATGCTCCTGATATTATTTGCTAATAATAACGAATCTCAGACTACCAACATTCAAATAAGAAAACTTTATATTCAATAGTTTTTCTTGAGTCCACTTTTATAATAGCTGTAAATCATATACCAATAGAAAGGTCTCTTCATGTAGAACGTTTATTACTACAACGACTGATCTCATTTATGAGTTATTTTTCAGTTATATTCTAATAAATATGGCTAGTTTTCTATATGCACTAGGTCACCTAACACTTCCAGGCATTGTATTTTTAAAAACTATTTAAACGAAAATCGTCGCAAAATAGTGATTACAAACTATATATTCCTGAAAATGCTCGAGTTTGTCAGCAGTATATGGAGGGAAAATAATGGTATATGTTGATTGAACTCTGTCATTTGTGTCATGATTTCGCTTCCGCTCTGTTTCCTGACGTATGTTATACGCTAAGGTTAGCTGTTCAACTTAATGTGCCATTGACCGACTATATTTTATGGATCTTCACTGCAAATGATATATTTTAAATAAACATTTGGCCTGGGGGTTTCTTGTAATTATCCATATTTAAGAAGATTATGTCCTTCAAAACTTTGAAACGGCTCATAAATGAGGTAAGTTATGGTATTCATAAATATTCTAGATAAATATAACTTTCCAATGGTAAATACGTTATTGTTGTTGAAGAGTTTGGCCCAGTGCCCACATTTTTTCCCATCGTCCTTTATTCATTGGGGTTTTCGGGTAATTATCCATATTTATGAAGATTCCGAACTTGAAAACTCTGAAACAGCTCATAAAAGAGGAAAGTTAAGATAGTCATAAATATTCTAGATAAATAGATCTTTGCAATGGTTAATATGTTTTTGTTGTTGGAAAGGAGGGCCCAGCGCTTATACATTTTTGATTATCGTCCTTTATTCATTGAACTATTGAACTGATAACAAGTGATATTCTGTTGTCCGCTAAGGAGTTCCGTTCTTTATCACTGAGAGTGTTGATAAGATTTTCACCTTTTCCCTTTTCCACCTTCACTATTTCACCCCGCTAACAATACCTCCTCCTTTTACTGAAGTCGGTTAAAGATGTTAAATTTAACAATGTAAAAAAGTTTAGCAATGTAATTTTTACCAATAATCCTTAATAACCACTAATAACTTGTATTAATAAATTGCTGTCACACAACGTGTTTTATAGCATTTGGAGGTGTCAACTACAACGTGCGATCCTGTCACCCCAGGAAGTTTCACGATATTGTTTTTTTTTTGTTTCCAGTGACGTGAGCGTAGAAGACTTAGGGACAAAACAGTTCACTGTCTAGTTACGCCATTCGCCCGTAAGAGACCAACGCCTTACGGCGAGGCGCCTCGCCCCCTGACTACTAGTTTTGGCAGGATATCTCCGTCAAGAATTAACCATTAGGTTACCTACGACCTCCCGACTAGTGGCGTGTTTGTGGTCGATTGCCCAGTTCTCTTCCTAATTTGCGGTGAATCGGTGTCTACCGAATCAATCGCGGACCACAGCAACCTTTGCCCGGCTCTTCACCCGGTATCGGGTAACCGATTGAACGTTTCAAGACCGATTGCCATAAGGTTAACAATCACCCCCGCTCTATATGAGACAACGCCGTTTCCAGTCTCCCCTGGTAATGTGGGAATGCACAGTCGATTGACTAACGCCGCACGGTGCGCAAACCGTCCGGGAGCGCCCGAAGGACGATTATCCGGGCTCGCACTTCTGCGTGCAGGCTACAGGATGGGTGCTGACCTGTAATTTGGGGCGATCATAACATATGGAACATAATGGCCTAACTGCACTGGGCCCATTAGCTCTCTTGTTTCCAAGCAAATTAATCCTATATTAGCTGGATTTTGCAAAAATGTATAAGTTTCTTTTCTGTAAAAATGGTATTTGTCGAACTGAAAGATCTCACCAGCTATTACCACCATTTATTCACAATTTATAATTACGCAGAATGATTTTTTGCAGATCGAGAATCTCTCTGAAATAAAAATTCTGTTCAAAACATAAAATTGTCGTACAGAGATGACAATGACAACGAACGAGGTAGCGAGAGTTGAAATAAAAATGAACGGCACTGGGACACCAAAGGACCGAGCATTAAATTCCATGCTCCGCTGAAACAGGAAATTAAAAAATGTGGAAATATCTACGACATGTCACAACGCCTCCCAACGCCATACACAAAAGAGCTCACTTGTAAAGTCGCGCACTAGAAGAGAGCGCTTAATTTAAAAACCGCGACGTGACGACGACGTATGTTCTGCTTTCGAGTAGGCATTGTTAGTGATGTCGTCGACCGTCGCGCCCCTACGTAGGGCGATGTCACAGATTGATCGAAATGTGTATTTAACTAAACCAGATATGACAACTGGAGCTGTCAACTATAACGGGCGAACCCGTCACCTCAGGTATTGTTAACGATATTATATCGTTCTGTCTCTCGTGAGGTGAGCGTAGAAGACTTAGGACGAAAACAGTTCAATATCTGGTTACGCCACTCTCCCGTAAGAAGCCAACGCCTTACCTCGAGATAACCAGGTTAATAACCCAGCGGGAAGAACCTTACTTCCAGTTGCAACCAGATAACTCCGGTCTCCCGACTGGTTACAGGTTCGAGGGCGCTTGCGCTGTCCTCTCCCTTAAGTAGCGGTGATAATACGGTGTTTACCAAATCTATCGCGGGCCACGGCATCCTTTGCCCAGCAGTTCACCCGGTATCGGGTAGCTGATTGGTCCATACATATTAGGTATTCATAACATTATCTTCTTCAAAATCGCGATTAATATCGCCCACCAAAAATTAGTTACATCGAAGAGAAGAAACCAAAAGTGTTTAAAAACCGAATGCAAATTAATTATTTCACTTTATAGCTAATATCTAGAATAGCGAAATACACGAAATATTATTATTATGGTTTAATTCAGAATAACGATAATTTAATCGCAATTTGATTAAATTACAAGAATTTTACGTCATTTGGTTAAAGTACTGTCGCGCCAACAGCTCAATTTATTACTATGAACAAACCATGGCTTCACCGTTCTAATGCTGAAACTAAACAACAATTGTTGACCTGGAAACAACAACAACCACTATGTCCAACTCCTAATAAATTGAAGGCCATTCCATCTGTCGTTAAGACCATGGGCTCCCGTTTCTAAGACAGTAAGGGTCGTGATAATTGATTACCTTGATCTTACCTTGACCTTGATGGAGGTACAATAACGGTGGGCTGTATATGCTGAACAAATACATTAAGGGCGAAATAAAATACGTGAAAACTAAGAAGAAAACTCGCTAAAATTGTTTGTTTCACCGAGATCCAGGATACGAGACAGCAGAGTTGCTATGGCCTCCATTGAAGTAGCGGGCTTTGAAATTACTGGGACATCCCCTATTCTCACCGGATATTACGTTTCATGATTTCTATCTATTTGCGATATTAAAAAAACATCTGGGAGTTTCAAAATTTATCTTAAATAATAGCTGCAGTGCAATAAATTTAATGTGATTGGGATGAAGATTTATTATAAATATAAATAGTTACTATGCCGAAAAACTAAAGAATAATTATTAAAAGTTAACTTCATCATACTTATTGTCACTTTTTATTGAAATATGTAGTGAGCTTTCTTTTTAGAAAAGGTTCATTTTGTATCGCTCGGGGAAAGCTCTTACGTATCACATGTTTTTATTTTAATAATATAGTTTATATGCTCCAACGTGGTTGAATTAAGACACTCGCGTCATTATAGGTTTGTTCTTTTTAAAAAATGTATTTCCTTCTGGATTTTAATATTAGATATATTTGATAAAGCAACCTTTATTAGTGATTTTAATACTATAAACAGAAAATAATAAGTGCGTGTCTCGTCTGATGAATACAGACAGGTTACTGATGAATCTGTGGAGATCCGCCCTAACCCCCTTTCCCGCGCTGGTACGTCTCTCGCCGGCCGCGCGCCCAGCGGCCGACGTAGATGAAGTGCGACACGTGACGGCCGCCCACGTACGTCACAGACGGCTGCCTTCACGCTTTCACGGCGAGTGTTTGTTCTGGCACGTATTACGCGTCAACAATCTGCGTAAAGCGATTATTACGCAATCCCCTGTTTGGATTCCTATGCCATTATTGCGGTCAAGAAGAATAAATATAGCGAAATGATACCTACAGCATCAATGTGTTTTATTTAGTTTTATGCATATTACAAACCTATCAAGTCACTTAAGAGCTGTCAACGCTTATTATAATTATAATAAATAATTGTGATCTATTATAATTATAATAAATCACAATTATAATAAATACACAATCTTTAATTGCACACAATGTGTTACTGAGCATTTGGAAATGCTCAGTAGGTAACACATTTTTCACGAAGTTTCTAAATTTTTATCTTTCAAAGTTCAGTATATTGTTGTTGAGCCTAGGAAGCGCAAAAATATTCTCAGGTTGAATCTAAGACACAAAGACGAGAAATGTCTAAATTTTAAGACGGGAGATATTATTTCTTGTGACATTATTTTGATGTTACTTTTTGTAATATTATTTTGTTTAATGTCACTTTTACAATAAATATTTGAAACTCTCTATTGTATTGTAAAACTTCTTAAAATACATAATTTGTATAGGGTCATTTATTTACTAATTGCATTACGGCAAAAATATCTTTGCCTGTGGTATTTGACTTAAGTCAGTTTAGTCTGAAATTAGGAAGTTGCTTTTGTATTTTTTTATCATTATAAAAGCTCCATATTATGTTCATTGCTGGTTACAAAATATTTATAATTTTAGGCATCCAAGATGAAGACATTTATCAAGATGATGAGAGCCAGTAGAGGAGCACATAAAATTTGATAGCATTGGCGCTGAAAAATTAAGAAAATATCAATCGACAACCCTAAGAAACCACTTGCCAACCCAGAGAATAATTCCATTCTTTGCCAACTCAAAGAATTTTTTATTGAGGAGCGCATTAATTTGACACATATAAATGGTGATCATAACACAGATAAAAGTATCAAACCACAGCCCCTAGAAAGTGACGACTCGCTAAAATCAAGAAATTCTGAGCTTATTTGCCAACATCAGACAAAAACTATTGTGTCGAAGTGGAGGAGCGCATGAACGATAATAACACAAAGATGGTGAATTTTCTCTGGCTTTAGATGGCGGTCATACATAGGGTATGTTCAGGAGAGATGGACCATTATTTTTGGAAGCTACATTTTTTTCTGAATAATTAAACACATGCTGATGGTATTATATCAATATACCTACTATTATTAATCTCCTATTTAAAAAATATAATGGTAAAACGAAAGTTTGGTAAAGGGAAAAATTGAGATTAAACCAAATATAGCCTTGATCAATCTTTCCCACACTGCATGGGTGAGTTGGACCAACCTCTAAGGAAAGATGGACCTAACAAAAATGTAATACTTACTCTTACTAAATAACCTTAATAAAATTGTCGCATTATAAAAATAATTTTAAAGAACTCATTAATTTTAAACAAATCAATAATGTGAAACGAAATGTCTTGTATTACCATTGTGTTTCCGCACCTTCTATTATGGTTTTGATTACACTTCATGAAACCAGCGGTTTTTATAAAAAAAAAACAAAAGGATATACGACCGTCTTGTTTCGCACACTTTGCAATTGGTTGGTCAGGAACACGTCAGTCTTCCCAGTTTTTAAAAAAAATGCAGTTTGGGAGAAATTCGATGATCCTTCTCACCCGCTGATCTATCTTTCCTTGAATTACCCTATGAACCTTCATCGAAAATGATTCGCGCCAGATCTGCCTCATCAATTTCGTCTACACCCAGCTCCTCACCATTGAGCACTTCGTTAACGAGCGCTCCCTCCTCTTCAAATTCTTCATAATCGTATACCTACACAATATTAAAATGATGTTTTTGTTCAGGTTTCGTCGACAAACAATATCACTGTTCCTATTTCATTATTTTCAAATTCTCAACATTTTTATAGAACCCTTTTAACGATAGCACCAAGTCAATTATTCCTACGTTTAACAAACGACTGTAATGTCATAATTACCGAGACCTTTTCTGGCAGAAGACAACCTAAAATGTTGACTTCGAAGCCGTTACGGAATCCTTAGCAACAATACAAATCAACTTCCTAAACAAAAAAATGTTCCCAAAAAAATGTTGGACTGCCATGTCATCTAAAATGTCACGAAAATATTATAGAGGATGTTCGCAATGGACTATTCCAGGCTTATTGGAGAATTGCCTCACTCAATAGCCAAAGAGGATATATTTCTTGTAATATTCCCGAGTACCAGTATAAAAAGTTAATTTCATATTCTGAGTCCCGGAGTACCAGTATAAAAAAATAATTTCAAACATAACGTTGAAAGAAGCATTCTATTTTGAAGTTAATAAAGTAATGCGAAGAGTGAGTAAAATATTTTAAAAATATATTCTCGCATAAGCCTTATTAGCCCCTAGAGCCCCAATTGGCCGATACGGGCCACAACACGATTCAGCGTGACGGCCCCGTTTTAGTTTTATTTTAATTTAATTAGTTTTATTTTATTATGTTTTATTATGTTAATATGTTTTATTTTAATTATGGGTACAGTGGCAATAATTAATGTTTTGGTGAGACAGTGTCATAATTCATTTTTTTTACTAATTTTTACTAATTTTTTTTGGGACATCAACTTGTCAATCGGCTGACTGGCCAAAACTAACTACAGGGTAGTTAGTTTCGTGTTTTTGTTTGTTATATGGGACGTCCTGAAATGCAGAATCCAAGTTTTCGATCTCGGCAGTCCTCCGGAACACTTTTGAATATCTCAAAAACTGCAAATTGTTTCCTCTTTTTTGGTTTACTCCCATTTTGACCATGAAGGAGCTCGTTTTCGAAAAAGATATTTTAATGCAGTTTTAAACTAGATTGAAGTCGACAACGTGCTTCTTCAGGGTCAAAATGGAAAAAAAACGAAAAAAATGCAAAAATTTTGCAGTTTATGAGATATTCAAAAGTGTTCCGGAGGGCTGCCGGGGTCGAAAACTTGAATTTTGCATCTCAGACACATCCCATACGAAAAAAAATAAGCTAACTAGGCTCCCTATAACCATGACAAGGTTACTGGAATATATAAGGGGCTCTCTAGATGATCAAGCATGCTTGACAAGCTTCGCGTCGCGGGCAGGGAAGATATCGTAAACCGCAGGAAATATACAAATATTTTTTTGTAATGTTTACCAAAAATGCCTAATTTAAAAAAAATGCTTATTTCCTGTGGTTTACGATCCCCTCCCAGCTCGCGACGCAATGCTTGACAAGCATGCTTGATCGTCTAGAGAGCCCCTAAGGATCACAATAATTCAAAGTCATGGGTTTCTCTAACCAGAGCAAAGGGATAATATATACATAGCAAGCATAATATGATGGAATCTAGCCTAATTGAGTATTAGGAACACATCGACAGCAAACCCGGTGGCATAGTGGTTAGGTCGCCTGATTTTATATAGCAAGGTTCCAGGTTCGATTCCCGGCTGGGTCACAATTTTCCGTTGGGATACAATTACCGGAAATGCATTTTCAATTCCGTCGATCGTATGCAACAACAAGACATACGCTTGCATAAATATTACATGCCCATACGCATATAAACACCATAGTATGGTTGGTTGTAAAAGATAGTATTGTGATAATAAATCCGCCCATTGTAAAACTTTATAATAAGGAGTAGAAACAAACGAACCCCGGTTTGAAAGACTAAGGAAACAAAAAACTAAACAATTAATTAAAGGCAAGAAACATGTATCGCATATCGAGATTTTAAAGAAGATCTCATAAAGAACAATAAATCGTTTGTTGGAAAACATACTATCAGAAAAATTGTTAGAAAAGATTTCAATATTAGATATTTCACACCGAAAAAAAATCCGCGCTTTTTCTGTACTGCATTTAATATAGCACATAAAAAAAACGCTGGAAGCAAACTACAGGTTTCAATAAAAAGTAAAAAGCCGAGAAGAAAGCAATATAAGAAAGCACAATTAAAAGACAATGAATGCCTAACAGTGACCTGCTATGACTTGCAAGTAGTTGCAAGCGGTACTGACTGACCCAAAAGGAGAAATGTATGTATTTTATTATGTCAAAAATTAACTGTTTATATTTTACCGTCAGTGACTTAGAATGTTTCTTTTGGGACGAGTCAGACACAAAGGTGGGCCAATGAGATCGGTAGATACTAGCGTATTGAAATATTTCCAAAAAAAAAACAGAGTCTCCGAATTCCGATTCGCGGAGTAAAATAATCATATCCAGGATTATTTTACTCCGCGATAATTGTTGTGATAATTTATTTGAAATATCAAAGTAATTTCAATAAAAAGACTATGGTATGACAAAGATGAAATTAAAAGTGATGGATATAGGCATAACGAAGTAGGTAAGTAGCTTTTTACAATTTTATTGAATTAATGCGTTTATCTTCATTTTTCGTTTTTGGCAAGTATACGCCTTATCTGCTATTCAATTATACGTTTTTTAATTAACAGCGCTATCTAGCGAGTACAGTCGAAACGATTACACGTACTCTGAGGTTTTCACCTTTCGCTTCGTTTCTCAGTTGGTATGATCTCCGACAGATGGCGTGCGCTACCATTAAAGTTTTAGAAATAAATACGAATTCGAATTTAATACAAACAATACTATTTATACGGTTCATAATAAGTTTAGTATGAAGACAGGTACGTATCCAAACTTCAGTTTGGGGGGGGGGGGGGGGCATTAATTAAAATAACGCGCTCGGCACACACCAAACTTGAATTTGCCCGTATTGAAACGAAAATACGCCGGATGTCGAGGGTTTGAATCTTAACTACCATCCCTCTCCCCAATCCCTGGATACGTGCACTACAATAAGTACATAAGTCGAATATTCTCCCTGATTGTCAATTTTTTCTCGACTTTATTTTTTAATTTAAAAAAAATGGCTTTATCCCCCCCCCCCTTCCGGATACGTCATTGTATGAAGAGACACACATTTGTCGCTACGCGGCCTGTTGCGACAGAGGGCTGACGACTTGTTATGACATAACAAAAAAAAAAAAATATTAAATTGTCGAAAGAACTTTTCGTAAAATTTTAAACTCTCGTGGATATTCTCGTTTATTTTAAAATAAAAATTCATCGATTTTAATTATTTAGGAGGAAAAATATTAGCGGCTCTATGAGTTGTTACCTTAGCCTGCGAGCGTGGACGAAAGCCGAGAAAGCCAATACGGACGTGATAAGTTTACCCATGAGACAATCTGTCAGACATGTCCATTAAAGCAACAAGAAAAATTGACCGGTTGACAAGTGAACCGTTCTCGCGGTATCCAGTCAAAGCACTTTATCCAATACATCACTTTTTGACAAATGATCTACTCCTACTCAATGCGATGAAGTTGAGTGGATTGTGTTGTGTCAGTGTATCAGATTTACTTTTGTGACGTAAGATGCCAAAAAAGAGTGAAATACTTTATGAAATGAAATTGCGAAGAGATCTATCTAGACCTATAACTCTAATCGCATTATGCAAAGCAAGAAGTAAAAATTACATACGTTTTTGGGATTTTTTTATTTGAAACGAAACGATGGTTAAGAACCATACACTATTTAGGATCGTCTGTAATTATATTGTAATTTTATGGCATAAAAAATACCTATACATACAACTATTTATTTCAAAAAGTGGCTCACTTTCAAGTGTGAATCTGTACATGTCACTGAACGATAAAATTAAAAATTAAAATTTATATATAAAATTGGAGTTTATTTTCGTTTATCTCATGTAAAAAAAAATGTTTTTATTTACAGATTATATTATACAAAAAAATTAATTGGAAAATATTATACATACATATACCTTTAATTTGGGCCTTTGTTACTCAGAAATAAAATATTTAATATCAAAAGTTGAAATAAAAAAATCTGTTTGTAACAAAAGCCTAAATAAAATAATTTTAGATTATTTTCAACTCTATTATCACTATTGTAAAATAAAATCGTAAAATTTTCAAAAAGATCGCTGCAACTCAGTTTTCGTGCAACTCAGTTTTTGTGCAACTCAGTTTTTGTGTAAGATAATCGTCTCTAAAAGAAAACCTTAGTTTTGCATAAATCTAATTTAAAATTTTATAGGTACAAAGAACACTATTGACAAATTTCGTAAAAAAGCACAGCAAATTTTATGTCGATAGATCTATTGATCCATAATTTACTATTAATAAATAAATAATGTTAATAAAAGTAAATAAAAATGGAAGCGCGTGCAGTTATCGGTTTTCCATGATAAATCAATTATGTTACGTGAACTTAAGTAAAAATTGCATTACCAAGAATTAAAAATAAAAATCCTAGTTTTTATGAAATGAAATGACTACTTTTTGAATTGTTTTTGTTAAAAAATGGAAATCGTTGAATTGATTTAAAAAAATAAAATAGAGATTTGTATTATATTCTTCAGAGTAACTAAACTTGTGTAACTACGTTTTCTTAAGTAAATCATTCAATTCAGGTAGACAGTTTTCTATTTTAGCTAGTGTATATGATACATCCGGTCTAGGACAAGTGGGCGCGGCCAACTGGGCGCGGCCGACTGGGCGCTGCTAACTGGGCGCCGCCGACTGGGCGCTAGGCCAACTGGACGCAGGGACAACTGGGCGCGAGCCAAGTGGGCGCGGGACAGGTGGGCGCCAAAATTATATTATGCAATATATTTACATATTTTTTTATTGCGACTGACGAGAAATATTTTTATTGCTACATTATATAAAAATTAACTAATGGTGAAACATTAACTTCTTAGCTATACTGTGATACACCCGTTTCAGAGCTAGCGTTTATATGGGATTTAACATTTACATAATAAATACTTATTAAATTTAGTGAAAAATATCAAAAAATATCATAAAATGCAGAGCTTTATAATTATGGTCACGTATATATTTCACGTATATAGGTTGGCTGTAAAATAAATAAAAAAATAAAACGATCAATATTATATCAACAGAGCATTAACTATTTCCAGTCTTGTAAATTATTTGAGTAAATGTATTTAAAGGCTTTCATAGTATATATAATACTTTCTATATATTTTTTGATATTTTGCACTAAATTTATTATGTAAATGTTAAATCCCATGTAAAAGCTAGCTCTGAAACGGATGTATCACAGTATAGCTACGAAGTTAATGTTTCACCATTATTTATTTTTTAAATAGTCAGTCACAATAAATAAATATATAAATATATTGCATAATATAATTTTGGCGCCCACCTGTCCCGCGCCCACTTGGCTCGCGCCCAGCTGTCCCTGGGCCCAGTTGGCCTGGCGTCCAGTCGGCGGCGCCCAGTTAGCAGCGCCCAGTCGGCCGCGCCCAGTTGGCCGCGCCCACTTGTCCCATTCCGTGATACATCGTAGCAGTGAAGTAGATACGGGAATTTAAGGTTCTGGACCACCCCTTCCCTGAAAATATTACGAAAACCTACCCAAAAAATATCGTTTTGCCAAATTTTTTTAATCAGCGGATATCCCCTAAAACAAAAAGCTGTCTACGACACTACACCGTACCAAGGGTGTATTTCCTCCGGAATTATTATGTTTTTGCGCAAGATTAAGTCTATTTGAAGCATGTTTCTGCAAAATAGGTTTCGCTCAGTTTCGAGACCATAGCTCGATAGTGACATAATATATATTTACTCTTGTATATGGGTGTTTTCGTGGTGGTGTTTCGCGGTGGTGTTTTCATTACTTTTAACAGAAATATTTATCAGTTTGGCCGAATGTGTGAACGCCGTATAAGAATGAACTTTGATGTATGGAACTTTTAGTATTATAGATCTTAGAAGCCGATGATGGCTCCGATTAGTTAACAACAATATATTGTGTTTGTAGTATATCTTGTTAGCTCCAACTTCTATAAGTTTTTAACCAATTGGTCATAAGCAATTTAACAATATTATCATCATTATCATTTGTTCTTTTATTACTTAGTTCGTTAGCGAGTTATTTTACATTAAATATCTCATTGGAACTATATTCTTTGAAAATATTATTTTATTTTTATTTTTATTTTGCTCTCTTATCTTTTATTTATTTTTGCTTTCTAATCTACATAGTGGGTTTTATTTAGTGATATCATGAGTGGGTAAATCAGTAAGAGCAAATAAGCAACGTTTGTTTTTTTTTTGAAAAACACAAAACAAAAAAAACTAAAAAATGGAAATTTAAAAAATGTATTATTTTGAAAAATGGTATTTAAAGAGTTGAGCGCCTCGCGCCATTTAGTGTTAGCTAAAATATCTCAAATATTGTTTATTCGCAACATTTTACCTATTCATAGATGTCGAAGCGGGTTAACGATGGTCAAACTTTTATTTATCAATGAAGTTTTTCAAATTTACCAAAAAAAAAACAAAACATTTTAAATAATGATTTTGGCTTTTATACGAAAATATTACAATTGAAAAACTAAGTTGAAAATCATCAACAACTTTTATTGATTTAGGGACTGAGAAAAAAACATTGCCATTTTTTAATTTCCAACGAAACTTAGTATTTGTCTAGTATGTTCGGTTTTATGCACAGAACCCCTTGAAAAAATGGAGTTTAGATTCCGAACAACTCAAACTTACATTTTTGACGAAGCCAGCACGCAGCTACTAAATCCAAGGCATGAATCAGTATTAAGTTAAGCTAAATAACGGGGAGAATCTGAACCCCCGAAAGGCGGAAAGTGGCGAGGCATTACGCAAGTGCCATTAAAAGTCAAACAAAGTTGGAAGGAAATTAATGGGCGTCGTAAGCGAAGGAAACTTCAATAATATTCGCTCCATGTCAAAAGATGGAAATTAACACTTAGCAGGAGTACTCGCGTATTTAGCTAAGACGAAACTTTAATTACCGAGGGCTCAGGTTTTAAGTAGGTAAGTTTGGACATCTCATCAATCAAGTGGCGGGCATACGCCTGAATGGCGGCGACCGCACTGCGATCAAAATAATGCGACCGAGTGACACGGTTCCTGGGTGTCCTTGATAATTAAGGTCAAGGTCGATATTTTTCGCAAATGATAAAATCAGTGTAGCCAAGCTACATACCTACTCGCCATTACACTTGTAAGTAGACTGGGCTTCGTAACTATTGATAAACGGTACGATGTCTGTGTGTGACGACCAGAGTCCTTATTCGGGTTGTCTTGATACCTCAGCGCGGACAGAGAGTAGATAAAACACCACATTAATATTTAAATCATTTAATTATTCTTATAAGTCAATTTAGAGAGATGACTTACCAGTATCTGGCAGGAGTCACTAAATATGCCTAATGTATTAATTTATATAGGATTTCAAAGCGTGAGAAAATGCATTTTGACATATATAAGGCATTCTAAAGACATATATATATATATATATATATATATATATATATATATATATATATATATATATATATATATATATATATATATATATATATATATATATATATATATATATATATATTGTAAGCTAAATTTTTACTTACCTATTATAATATACTACTACTATTTCTTTATGTCTATTTTATGAATCAATCTTCAAACAGCCCCACTAGTTGGGACGCCATTTGTAAAGAAAATTTTTAATTCTTTTTCTTTATCTGCGAGATATGATTTTATAATCTATTTCTCGATATGTTATGTTACGATGCTTTCAATGTCTATTGGCCCACCACATTGGGACGGCATATGTCAGAGAAGATTTTACTATATCTATTTCAATATGTTACCACCATACAACGACAGTGATAATATTACCTTCAAGAGGATAGGCTTCCAATACCTTGCCTAATAATTTCCCTCCTTGTATTTACTTCCTCAATGAAACAAATCTTCTCCAATTAATAATCCATATATTAAACCAAAATGCATATTTAAACAATTAAAATTATAACTTTTTCTATTTTAGTTTAAGTACTATTATTGTGAATTATATTTATAATAATGAGCGCCTAATTCACCACAAAATATTTACAATTTATTCTTTGAGTTATTTTCGATCGATTATTTGTCGATGACAACAATGGCTGCGTTCAGTCGATTGTTAATAAAATAATATTAATAATGATAATGCATGAGTTTAAATCTCCGCCGTGAAATTCGACAATTAGATTCTAATCCCTTATTTATTTAAATATGTTCAATGTCAAATTATATTGAAACATGAATCGTAATGTTTACATACAACAATAAAATTACTTATAAACTAACACACTGTTAACTAGTCGATGGCGTTCCAGTGATATAATGAATTTAAATGACCGCAGTCGCTAATGACCGATATAAACTACGACCTGGTTACCATTCAGTCCACTGAATGTCCATATGGTTTTCGTTCTATTATTTCTATTAATACTATTCCCTCCCCGTTATCCTTGAAACCCCATCGATCAGTCAAAACAAAAAACCTTAATATAATCTACAATTTCCTTATCTTTAATCTTATTCTAACATTCAGTATAATTCGAATGTTTCCTTAACTAGTTTCCAAATTAAAAGCACATTTATATAATGGCTGATGTCCAAATCATGGAGTTAGCAAAGGCTAACTCTCTTCCAAATTAAATAATAGTCTGACTAGAGGTTTACCTCGTAGAACTATCAACGACTATTTATATCAATCGATGTTAAATGCCTCATTTTTAGTTAACGTGCAAATATGTAGAAATCACGCATTTACGTTACAACTACTTAACATTCTAATAATTTCAACAAACCCACAAAACTCGAATATTTATAACCCCAAAAAATATACAACAATGACAATATTGGTTGCTAGCTTCGGCTCAAATAATTAAATAACGCCAGCTTCGGCAAATAAACTTACATATTTTTAGTACATCTTTGCCGACAATGACTCTCGGCTATACTTCCCGTATTTACAGCTGCATTCACATTATGCACTTATAACTAATGTCAATTTCTTCGATGCGTGTCGCCTTTCTAGAAATCTGCCATCACCTAGAAGAATGTCTCTTTAGAAACCCCAGCCGTTTACTATCGTACTGCAATTTTCAAGCCGTTACTGCATTCTCATCAATGTTTTTCCCTTGTTTCGCCGCTATTTTATACACCTCCGAAGACGTTCGCAATGTTGTGATCTCAATCTGACGTTTCAGTTTGATTCGCCATCTTTGATATAATTTTCGTATTTCAACCCGACGAATCTCGTACTTCTATTTTATATGAAATGTTGGATTTTTTTACAGGCCAACTCGCGTAGCTCTCTCGATTCACATTTTTAGCACTGGATTTCTATTATTTGTTCGTTTTTTAGTGTCCTTGTAAAAAGCGCATCAATGGCGATTGCGATAAAGCGTTTCTGTGATATTCGATCTGTACACTTTATACGAATTTAAATGAACTGGGCACTAAGATGCTTCACAGCATCTCAGTGCCCTTATTTTAAACTGTTTTATCCTCACATCTGAGCCCCAAGATATACTTTTCTTTCCCAAACTTTCGCAGCTTTTGTGCGTGCAACTAAAATTTCTTAATGGATGCCGGAAGCAACACGTCCATCCCTTTTATAACACCCTTATCGATGTGACCTTTTTTTGATAATTTAACCCACAACTATTGACTAATCAATCATAAAACGATCTGATTTATCTATTTTTTCGTTAAATAACGCTCTGCCACATTGCTAACAAACGAATTTCTTAACGATAATTCGTGCTTCTAATTCTACAAATGATTTTAAGTATTTATTTTACGTATTATGAGAAATTGATGTTTCATATTCGGCGGGAAATCATCATACTTTGACTTAACCTTGCCGCCTTTCTTGCGCGTCGTTTCCGCTTTCACATTTGAAAGCGAAATAATATAACTATTTTATTTCAATTTTATTTATTGATAGTATTTTTATCTAGTAATTCCTCTATTTTAATTACGTGTTTCTAAATTTCCTCATTTTAACTATTAAATTTTATTTTGACTGGCAATTATCTGGTGATAATTTCTTTGGACATCATCGATTCGGCTTTCTTCCATCGATGTCGATTATGTTTTCCAATTTCTCCTAATAATAAATTAAATGTTCTTCAAATAACTTTATCTATATTGCTATTGATTCTCCCATAATTCCTACTATTTAATGAACCCCTTTTTATATTTCTTTGAAAAACCAATCGGTCGACTTTTTTAAGACCATAAACATGCTTCTATTGTCTATTTGTCAATTATTGATATTTACGTCGATTTTTCGTAAAAATCTCAAAATATGCTAATTTCTTGCCAAATACCCCTGATTGTCTATTTTGAAACCCCTAATAATGTCCTTAACTCTCAAAAACTACTCAAACCCTTTTATTTATGTGACTCTGGCACTGCGCTCTATAGTTTAGCAACGGCCCTTCTTTCATCTGTCAGTTTTTAGTTCCTAATTAAATCGCTAGATGTCACTATGATCTTTTTCAAGTACAATTTAATTTTAAATTCGATTTATCTATTTTCGGTTAGCTTAGAGCTGCTAAGCGATCATGTGATGATTTTCAGATCATTACAATACCCCCTCCCAAAATCTCTGCTTGCCCTCAAGCAATCATATCACATATCTTTCTTGTTATCTGTTCAATCTCCAACCGCTTATTCATGATGTTTGTAATATAATATTAATGTTAATAATTTTATGGAAATAACTATGTAACTCCTACGATATGTTTGTACTATAATGTCAATGATAATAGTTTATGTTTAATTCACGTACCTTTACGATATGTTTTGTGCTATATGTTAATTATAATATTTTACGTTTAATTCACGTGCCTTTACGATATGTTTTGTACTATAATGTTATGATAATATTTTACTTTTAATTCTCGTACCCTTACGATATGTTTTGTGCTATATGTTAATTATAATATTTTACGTTTAATTCACGTACCTTTACGATATGTTTTGTACTATAATGTTATGATAATATTTTACTTTTAATTCACGTACCCTTACGATATGTTTTGTGGCTTGCCTTCCCTCTTCAAGTCTATAATTTCTATCTTGTTTCCATATAATACCAATCTCCTAACCCAGATCTTTTAATGATAATACTTTTAATATAATTTCTCACTTTCTCCTCTATATCTCACCTCAATAATATGATACCTATAATAATAATAATGATGAAGATTCCAAACACTCCTGTTGCAAATTTTTAATATTTATTTAATATATTCCAACTTCTCCTCCTCTCTTTCGCTTCAACATGCGTCCGCTCAATTAGGAAATAAACCCGAGTCCTCGACCATGTCTCCACCTACTTGCTCTGTTCTATCGACCAATCTATAAATAATCTCATTACATCAATATAATAATTATAATATTTCTCTCCGTTGCAAAATTTAAATTGATTCCGTTTATTTCTTCTCCGTTCACCCACTCCGCTCAATTAGGATTTAACCCGAGTCCTCGATGGTGAACATTTTAACTGTCTAACTCCTCAAAAAAATAGTTTGAATATGCCTAAGTCAGAACAATGCACTTGAACAGGCTCTGGTCGTCCCTTAATGTTCTAGATTTAAAAAAAAATCGTGACATTGTCCCAAACAGTCGCATAGTAAGTTTTTTATTCAATATAGTATGCTATTTCACGCTGGGCTTGTCCTTCTGCTATTTACTTAGACACAATCTCAAATTAGATAACCTGACGATTGTTAATAGGTTCTCCACTAGTCTATTGTTTGTGATTTTAACGTACACTGTAAATGGTTTCTAACTCTCATTCGTTATTTCAGAATTTGGAAACTGAATTTATCCTTTCACCGTTCTGCATACCTCACGTTCAAAACGCCTTTCATTCTATCTTCATACCAAAATCAATCCCCTCCTTCATCACAACTTATGTTGGTTTACTAATTAACAAATGTATTCTTCGTCCTTCTCCTCTCACCCTCCTGGATCGCTACTATTTATCTCCTTCTTAACATAAACTAAATCAATATCCGGTCTATTCTAATTTCGCAACCCCATAATAACCCCCTTGGTGCATGTAACCATAATGCCACCGTAATAAAATAATCCCATTGGGTATCTGAGCTCCTCCCTGTCGAATCTAGACCATATCCGACTCTGGGTGTCAACTCGTCCAAAAGCGTAGACCTGATCAGGGTCACGCGTTGAGGTGCGACCTCAACCTTGCCGAGACCTCCATATATACTCCCTCGCAAGTTACCAAATACAAAACAAAACCATGGACCCGAGCAGTGGCTCCAACTCCGAAGACCGCCCACTTCAGATAAAAATTCCCATAATATTATAGTCGCTCTAAAATTAGCGCTATTTTTCGATTCTAACTTCTTCATCCCGCTCTAAAATAGCGAGACGTCGACAATACCACCAATATTCTATACCAAATAACAATATTCATATGACTCTTCATTCATCTTATAGTCGTTTCCTATATAGCACTATAACTCAATTCCAAAATATATTATATTTTATAATAATTATAATAATGATTTTAATCTGGCCCTATACAGTCTCAATAATATAACGATCAACCAACTTTATCAATAACAATAATCCATCGACTTTACTAATAATACTTTGGAATCTTCTCTCTAATATAATAATCGTATCCCGATACTGCTTTGCCATTTAGTTCAACAACAAAAACTTATTACACTAATGAGATTCCTAATCGTGTTCGCTTGTATTTCTTCGCTTTAGGTAGGAATGATTGGACAACAAGTTGTAGGTGATTAGGATAGGATTTAGGATAAGATAGGATAGGATAGGAAAGGAATACTTGTTGCTTAAAACGAAGATATTCAAACAACACAACGCTCTCCTCGATATAACTCTTTCCCAATTTTGCAAAACAATATCACTCCACTAGATACCCAAATGAAAAAAACTGTCAGCTTAATAATAATATTTTACAACTCAACGATTTCACGAGGTGCATTCTTCCATACTTATACGTATCAAATGGATAATATGTTTAGTAAAATGTAACTGTATGCCATATATATATACGCAAAATAATGTGTGATTCTAATGTGAAAAAAATTAAACTATACTGCTCAACTAAACGTGTAAGCTAATATGTATTGTAATTAAAATATTTCTGATTTATTGTATACTGCTTTTGGTGTATGGCATTAATGATTTGTTGCTATTAAGACTTTGGTAATGGAATAGAAATAAGGAATGTGATAGGATAGGTAGTGTATGATAGAATGGTAGGATAGGAATGTGATAGGATGATGGATAGGATGATAGGATAGGATATCTAATCTATTACTAGAAAGGAACAGGATAATGATATTATCTGTAATGTAATTTATAACTTGAAAAATGATGAAATCCTATGTTTGATATATCGTTTTAAAATAATTTATTATGTTGGTATAATAATAATACAATACATACACAAGAACACACACCCCGCTACAATCAATAACTCTGATATTCAAAATAATCTGCTGGTTATTCTCTCAATAAAATAATAATAACTGTAATGACAGCCAATATAATAATATAATAATGCTATGACAACCACAAAACATACCATCAAAAAAAACCGTGAGTTTTTTTAATATTCCCAATAATTTATTGAGCTTCTATAACTAATCACTCAACCGATAGAATCGTAAGGTTCTTTAATCACCCCTTACTAATTTTTACCATATCTTTTATGTGGCATCGCCCTATGGCTTTACCTTCCGATTTTATATATAAGTAAGTATTTTAAGTATGTATTTACTAAGTATGTATTTTAAACGTCGGCAAATGTTCTCATATTTGGTATCTATGTCCAATTCTCCTATAATATTCTGTATCGTACCATCCGCCGACATCAATTGTATATTATTTCATTTGTTATCAAACGCACAACCCTGAAATAATGTTATATATTTTCTCCCTATTATATTAACAGAAGATCCTGTATCTACTAATGCTTTTAATTTAAAATTATTTATCCTTACATAAATATAAGGTCTCTGATCCATATCATTACTATTTAGGGTATTATTAAAAATGCGAACCGACGACCCCCTCCCAGCCATCGAATTCTCTATTCGTATTTTATTCGAGATATATCTCTCTCCAGCCTTCGTTTTTTCGATGACGAAGCTGTTTGAGACATTATGATATCTATGTCTATTCTTAATTTATTTGTCGAATTTAATTTATTTTATTTTAATTTAAATAATTTAATTTATTTATTTTATTTTTTGTTATTTTGATTCAAAATAAATTTAATTTATTTTATTTTTATCTAAACGAATTTATTTTATTTTATTTTATTATTGATTAAACGAATTTAATTAATTTATTTTATTTTGATTCAAAACTAATTCAATTTATTTTATTTTTTAATTAAACGAATTTAATTTATTTTATTTTATCCGAAGCAAAAGGTTGACGATTGCTATCGTGCCAAAGGTTATTATCCGCGGCGTCCTAATTACAATTATTTTAATTTATTTTAATTTCAGCCTAATTTTAATAAAATTAATTACCAATCAAATTTGTTTATTTTTATTTTAAACTATTTTTATTCCCGAGGTACTATTTTAATCGTTGATTTAATTACGACGAATGCAGTCAACATGTGTACATACTGTACAATAAACGTTAAATTATGTATATAGGCAGATTTCTAGAAAACAACACACATATACAATATATCAACAATTCGCAATGCTAAATATACAGTTATATCACACGATTCATGTTTCTATATTTCTTATTTATTAAATGCCCAAATTACGATCGATCGAAAATAATTTACTATTTATTTTATTTAGAATCCATCAAGGCCCCACACGTTGGGACGACATTTGTAAGCTAAATTTTTACTTACCTATTATAATATACTACTACTATTTCTTTATGTCTATTTTATGAATCAATCTTCAAACAGCCCCACTAGTTGGGACGCCATTTGTAAAGAAAATTTTTAATTCTTTTTCTTTATCTGCGAGATATGATTTTATAATCTATTTCTCGATATGTTATGTTACGATGCTTTCAATGTCTATTGGCCCACCACATTGGGACGGCATATGTCAGAGAAGATTTTACTATATCTATTTCAATATGTTACCACCATACAACGACAGTGATAATATTACCTTCAAGAGGATAGGCTTCCAATACCTTGCCTAATAATTTCCCTCCTTGTATTTACTTCCTCAATGAAACAAATCTTCTCCAATTAATAATCCATATATTAAACCAAAATGCATATTTAAACAATTAAAATTATAACTTTTTCTATTTTAGTTTAAGTACTATTATTGTGAATTATATTTATAATAATGAGCGCCTAATTCACCACAAAATATTTACAATTTATTCTTTGAGTTATTTTCGATCGATTATTTGTCGATGACAACAATGGCTGCGTTCAGTCGATTGTTAATAAAATAATATTAATAATGATAATGCATGAGTTTAAATCTCCGCCGTGAAATTCGACAATTAGATTCTAATCCCTTATTTATTTAAATATGTTCAATGTCAAATTATATTGAAACATGAATCGTAATGTTTACATACAACAATAAAATTACTTATAAACTAACACACTGTTAACTAGTCGATGGCGTTCCAGTGATATAATGAATTTAAATGACCGCAGTCGCTAATGACCGATATAAACTACGACCTGGTTACCATTCAGTCCACTGAATGTCCATATGGTTTTCGTTCTATTATTTCTATTAATACTATTCCCTCCCCGTTATCCTTGAAACCCCATCGATCAGTCAAAACAAAAAACCTTAATATAATCTACAATTTCCTTATCTTTAATCTTATTCTAACATTCAGTATAATTCGAATGTTTCCTTAACTAGTTTCCAAATTAAAAGCACATTTATATAATGGCTGATGTCCAAATCATGGAGTTAGCAAAGGCTAACTCTCTTCCAAATTAAATAATAGTCTGACTAGAGGTTTACCTCGTAGAACTATCAACGACTATTTATATCAATCGATGTTAAATGCCTCATTTTTAGTTAACGTGCAAATATGTAGAAATCACGCATTTACGTTACAACTACTTAACATTCTAATAATTTCAACAAACCCACAAAACTCGAATATTTATAACCCCAAAAAATATACAACAATGACAATATTGGTTGCTAGCTTCGGCTCAAATAATTAAATAACGCCAGCTTCGGCAAATAAACTTACATATTTTTAGTACATCTTTGCCGACAATGACTCTCGGCTATACTTCCCGTATTTACAGCTGCATTCACATTATGCACTTATAACTAATGTCAATTTCTTCGATGCGTGTCGCCTTTCTAGAAATCTGCCATCACCTAGAAGAATGTCTCTTTAGAAACCCCAGCCGTTTACTATCGTACTGCAATTTTCAAGCCGTTACTGCATTCTCATCAATGTTTTTCCCTTGTTTCGCCGCTATTTTATACACCTCCGAAGACGTTCGCAATGTTGTGATCTCAATCTGACGTTTCAGTTTGATTCGCCATCTTTGATATAATTTTCGTATTTCAACCCGACGAATCTCGTACTTCTATTTTATATGAAATGTTGGATTTTTTTACAGGCCAACTCGCGTAGCTCTCTCGATTCACATTTTTAGCACTGGATTTCTATTATTTGTTCGTTTTTTAGTGTCCTTGTAAAAAGCGCATCAATGGCGATTGCGATAAAGCGTTTCTGTGATATTCGATCTGTACACTTTATACGAATTTAAATGAACTGGGCACTAAGATGCTTCACAGCATCTCAGTGCCCTTATTTTAAACTGTTTTATCCTCACATCTGAGCCCCAAGATATACTTTTCTTTCCCAAACTTTCGCAGCTTTTGTGCGTGCAACTAAAATTTCTTAATGGATGCCGGAAGCAACACGTCCATCCCTTTTATAACACCCTTATCGATGTGACCTTTTTTTGATAATTTAACCCACAACTATTGACTAATCAATCATAAAACGATCTGATTTATCTATTTTTTCGTTAAATAACGCTCTGCCACATTGCTAACAAACGAATTTCTTAACGATAATTCGTGCTTCTAATTCTACAAATGATTTTAAGTATTTATTTTACGTATTATGAGAAATTGATGTTTCATATTCGGCGGGAAATCATCATACTTTGACTTAACCTTGCCGCCTTTCTTGCGCGTCGTTTCCGCTTTCACATTTGAAAGCGAAATAATATAACTATTTTATTTCAATTTTATTTATTGATAGTATTTTTATCTAGTAATTCCTCTATTTTAATTACGTGTTTCTAAATTTCCTCATTTTAACTATTAAATTTTATTTTGACTGGCAATTATCTGGTGATAATTTCTTTGGACATCATCGATTCGGCTTTCTTCCATCGATGTCGATTATGTTTTCCAATTTCTCCTAATAATAAATTAAATGTTCTTCAAATAACTTTATCTATATTGCTATTGATTCTCCCATAATTCCTACTATTTAATGAACCCCTTTTTATATTTCTTTGAAAAACCAATCGGTCGACTTTTTTAAGACCATAAACATGCTTCTATTGTCTATTTGTCAATTATTGATATTTACGTCGATTTTTCGTAAAAATCTCAAAATATGCTAATTTCTTGCCAAATACCCCTGATTGTCTATTTTGAAACCCCTAATAATGTCCTTAACTCTCAAAAACTACTCAAACCCTTTTATTTATGTGACTCTGGCACTGCGCTCTATAGTTTAGCAACGGCCCTTCTTTCATCTGTCAGTTTTTAGTTCCTAATTAAATCGCTAGATGTCACTATGATCTTTTTCAAGTACAATTTAATTTTAAATTCGATTAATCTATTTTCGGTTAGCTTAGAGCTGCTAAGCGATCATGTGATGATTTTCAGATCATTACAATATATATATATATATATATATATATATATATATATATTTGATAAGGTTTGTAAAGAAATCCGTTTATAGGATCATGTTTTTATTTAAAATAAAATTAGTAAAAGCTACTTAAAAAGTAGCGAAGGAAATCCCAGGTTGTATTGGGAAATGCTTATGTTTGAATGAGATATACTTACGGATGTGCACGACTTTCGACAGGTGCAATGTAAGTTTAAAGGTCCTTTTGCAGTCGACTAACGATCACTATTCATCCATATATCTCATAAATAGGGCTTATCCTTATGCAACACTGAGACGAATTAAAATTTATGAGATATATGGATGAATAGTGATCGTTAGTCGACTGCAAAAGGACCTTTAAACTTACATTGCACCTGTCGAAAGTCGTGCACATCCGTAAGTATATCTCATTCAAACATAAGCATTTCCCAATACAACCTGGGATTTCCTTCGCTACTTTTTAACTAGCTTTTACTAATTTTATTTTAAATAAATATATATATATATATATATATATATATATATATATATATATATATATATATATATATATATATATATATATATATATATATATATATATATATATATATATATATATATATATATATATATATATATATATATATATATATATATATATATATATATATATATATATATATATATATATATATATATATATATATATATATATATATATATATATATATATATATATATATATATATATATATATATATATATATATATATATATAATATATATATATATATTGGGCCCGATTGCGTTCCTTTGTGAACTAAAACTAAAATTAGTTCAAGCATTTTATTAAAAGCTTTTTATTTTTATTGTTTTTTAGAATTAACTTAATATCAATGAAATTAAAAAATATAAATCAACTACAGAGTTCCTATTCTCTTTCTTTCAAATATTGAATTCTACTAAATTTAATATTGTGGTGCTGTTTAGGTAATACTGTGTAAGTTTTAATTATATGGCATCCTGTAAGTGGGTGAATCAGTACGAGCATATAACCAACTTTCAATTTAAAAAATGTGGAAAAAACAACCTATTATAAAATTATAATTGTATAAATTTAAACAACATAAATTTGATCAAAAGTTTGACAAGCGTTGAATATGCTGCGGCATCTAGGTGTATGTAAAATATCGTGAATAAAAAATATTAGCGGTATTTAACCTACTGATAAATGTTGCAGAGCAATAAACGCTTTTTATACAGTTTTCTAAAAATATTTTTTTAGAATTTAGGAAAAAAACATTTTTTGTTTGTTTTTCCTTCATTTCTCTATCAAAGTTGAATATTTGGTTACAATGATTCCCCCACTTCAAGCATGCCGGCTAATTAAAACTCACCTGTATAAAACAACACAAAATTATTTGTATTCTCAGAAATATACATTATTTTGCGAAAAACAATTTAAAGACGTATATATTTTTTTAGTCGGATTTAAATCAGGATCAAGGCAAAGTGACCCGCTTCATGTATCAATTTAATTCATCTATTTGCTCTCCCTATCTGCGGTAGCGGTGTTTGTTGTCGATTTGATGGAATGAAATAAATTGATTCGTTGTAATATGTATCCGTCCTCGTAACGTTTTTAAGATTCAATCAAATAAGTAATCCCTCGCTTTCGAGCAGCGGGGAAAAGTAAGTTCACAGGAACGCAGAGTTTCGCCAACGAATAAAAAGTTTATCCCCGATATAGGTAAGGCGTATTTAAAAGTGTTGCGATTGAGTTTCCGATATGCCGAGGATACCTTATTTTTTACACGACTCCCAAAAAGAGTGTTCAGGGTTCATCTATATATGTTTTCTATTTTTTTTGTTCCGCCATAACTTCTAAACGCTTAAACCGATTTAGAAGTGTGTGGTATTGTTAGAATCGTTATGTCATCCCGAGTATCATAAAGTACGTGCAACGAACTCTTGCCCTCATATAAAGAGAAAGCGGCGTCTTCAATTTAAATTGCCGTGCAACGCAAAGCGTGTTCTCAGTTTTTCATTCGTTCTTCCTCTTCGCGGCCGCCAGGAATAAAACCTGTAGTGCCAGAAACGAATAGAAGTTTTTGGAATATTTGTTTAGCAAAATAAATCCTCCATACAATGCTCGCGACGCAATGCTTGACAAGCATGCTTGATCGTCTAGAGAGCCCCTAAGGATCTTAAAAGTTCAAATTCATGGGTTTCTCAAACTAGAGTAAAGCGATAATATGCATAGCAAGCATAATATGATGGAATCTAGCTTAATTGAGTATTAGGAACACATGGACAGCATACCCGGCCCGGTGGAATAGTGGTTAGGTCTCCTGATCTTACATTGTAAGGTCCCGGGTTCAATTCCCGGCTGGGTCACGATTTTATGTTGGGATAAAATTAACGGAATCGCATTCCAAATCTGTCGATCGAATGCAATAACAAGACACACACTTACACACATGTTACACACACACATGTGTTACACACAAACACGCCATAGGGGTTGGTTGTAAGAAATTGTCATATGTCATAAACCCGCCCATTGTGAAATTTCACAATAAAGAGTAGAAACAATAATAAAGTCCAATCAACATTAGCAATGTTTTGTGACCGTATTTGGTTCTTACGAATTTATTCCATTCTGAAATTTTGGAAAAATTTTAAATTACGTAATTGTACTCCAGTATCTGTATTGTAAAACCAATATGTGTTAATTATGAAACCCAGTTTTTTTCTGAGGAATAGTTAATTTATTCTACGACTGCCCAACAAAAAGGATCGTAATATGTTCAGGGTTCATATATGTATGTTTTCCGTTTCTTTATTCCACCATTGCTTTAAAACACTTGAACCAATTTAAAAGTACGCCGAATCATTAGCATCGTTATGTAATTCCAGTTGTCATAGGGTATTTAAACTATCTATAAATCAAATAAATAATTAAATAATTATATAAATGTAAAAATAACAATAAATTAAGATAAATATATCGTATTCATTATTGAATGAAAGGTCTCATTCAGTAGATTATGGACATCCTGATTATCACAGAATGCGCAATCGTCCCCAAGCACTGGATGTTTACAGAGGTAACAAGCTAAAATGAGGCCGAAACGGAGCATCAGTAAATAGAATTTTGTTACATCAAATATCGCTTCAATGAAGAAGTTTATTCCTTAAAAACATGCTTTCCTGCGCTAACAAATTGTTTGTAATAATTATAAATACAAAATCTCTTTTTGTACCGGGCGGTCGTGTTTTTATTTTTTTTTTATGATTGGTCTTTTTCAAAAACCCAAAATCTAAATTTAAAACAATAAATAATTACTATAACAACTTATAAACATACGGAAAAACAATAGTAATAATCAATTTACCATTTAATTAATCTAAAATAAAATTAGAAAAAAATTTGGCTTTTAAAAATATTCCATTGATAACTTACTTTATGTTTTATGCAATAAAGGTAATATATCATATCATACATACTATGTAACGATTAATAATAAGCGCCACAAAGAGAGTGGGTTTAGACTTCGTTCATTTTCGTCCCCCTTTTCAATCGTAGCGGATTCCTGGCATCGACTCTAACGTCACGGTTAGAATCCCGATATAAAACTTTATGCCCCCGGCAATGACGATAAGGCGCAGTACACACCCATTCAGGCATTCAACCTACCTATAATAGGAGCCATTTACAAAATATCTTCAGACATACTTAGAATATAAATCGCTAATAACCGGAGATTGGAACTTTCGATATAAGAATAAGTGCTGGGGGCGGGGGGATTCGATTATTGCGGTTTATTTTAATGAGGATTGGGGAATGTCTTTAATGTTAAGGTTTTAATTGTCGATGTATTTATCTCTAAAGTCACGCTGTGAGAGCTATCATGAATGTGTCAACTAGAGCTGTCAACTACAACGGGTGAACCCTGACGTTTTAACGATATCAGATCGTTTTGTCTCCTGTGAGGTGAGCTCAGAAGACTTTGGACGAAAATCAATCAACAGTCTAGTTACGCCACCTGCCCGTCAGAGGCCAACGCTCTACGGCGAGGCACCGGGAAAGGTAAACAGCGGGCAGCCTCGCCCCTTGACTACCAATTAGAAAGGATATCCCCGTCTGGAATTAACCTTCAGGATACCTCCTGCCACCTGACTGGTTACAACTCGCTTGCGCAGTTCTGAAGCGGTGATACGGTTCCTACCGATACGAATTGCCGTTAACGTGAGGTAGAGGCCGCGCAAGCAACTTCGAGTCTATGACCAGACTGGAGGATGCAGAAATTCGTCCAAATTTGGTAGCCAGAAAGCGAGGATTCCCTACATTCTGGCATTTCCTAGTGCCTTGCGATTTCCTAGTGACCACTGGCGGGCATGTGGAGGAGCTTGACTGCGGATTGTATATGTTCATCAAAGTCTTTGTTTTAATTCCAGGGAGAAACAAAAATGACTGTCTTTATAACTTCCTAGGGGTGGCGGGTTGACTTTCAGGAAAATGTCGATAAGGAAAATGAATTAAAGTTTGCCATCGGCAGGCTGAATTCCAAAACCTCCGTGGGTCCAAGATCTCCGTGGGTTATAGGCTCCGCGACGGTATGCCCAAATATGTGGTCAAAGGTTTAGGCGGCTTTCTCCTGCACCCTCTGGCCTATATCTTCAATATGCCTCTGAACCATTCTATATACCATTCTCAAGTCTTGTTAGTTGGCAAGGCAATTGACTTGTGTCTGAGATAATAAAATTGCGAGGTCTGTAAAGGATTATTGAAAGATTACGAGAAAAAAAACATGAAGCCACTCTTATTACCACCAAAATTATTATTTCTGATAAATTAATACAAAGACATGGATTTCCTTTAGTGTTATATTTAATATTACATAATCGTCAATTTTTTCAATAAATGAATCTAAATAGGAAGAATTCCTGAGATTTTTTTATTACACCAATAATAATAAATATTTCTTATAATAAGTTACATATGAAAAAGTTCTTTCAACTCTTGGGTTTTAAAAATAAATAAAATAAAGGAAAATTAAAGCTTGGAATAATTTTGAATTTCAGTGAACTTAGATATTATTCTGAATGTTCTGAAGATATTTTTCTGAAAAATATATGTATATATACATATATATGTTTACATACATAATCCACATGTACTTCATTAAAAAAAACGTAATAGAAATAATTATAAATACAGTAGTTCACTTTTTGTAACAGCCAGTCGTGTTTTTAATTCCTTTTAATATATTTACATGTTAATCGCCTTTAAAATTTATCAGGCAATGCTTTGAAAAGTTTAAGTACTACTATATTTATAGATTAGTCGTCAGGAGCATAGCTGTCCGTGATACATTACACCGAGAAACAGTAGACGCATTCTCAAGCGATAGGGGATTGCGGGAATAGGGTGCGAGGGAAGTGAGCAGAGGGGTACATCTCGATGAACGCCTTTAGTTTCCGTTACGCGCGTGCGTCGGCGAATTTCTCAAAACGTTTGAGCATCTCCGTTGGCAAAGTAGTAAACACGTGGCGGTCATAATATGCGAGCCCTTGGACTCGTGACGTAGCTCGCTTTGTTTTCAATTTTGTTCTTAGAGACGCTACTGTCTGGTATACTGTGTCCGTAGTATGATCGGTTGGAGGTAGTGGATTTTATGCCTGGTGACATGGCGATGTACTTCCCCTTGGGATATTTCTGAGCTCTTGTTGCAATAGAATTCGCAAAGAGCATCTTGAACAAATATTGCATATTCGCAAACGTGGTATTTATTTTTACGTAATTTGAAATTTGTCGGCAATTTATTCGTAACGTTGATTAGGGGTGGTGGGGGGATAGAGGCGAGGCGGTTCGAGGCGGTAGGGTCCGGCGAATCGCGCATCACAAAGCGGCTGCAATTAACCGGGCCGACTCTATTACACTACGGGATCAGCATCATTATCTTTTAACCCTCCCTTAATTACAGTCGCCACATTCAAGGAGCGGGAATATTTTCCGACTGCGGTATTTCAAGGGTCAAATAAAGTATGACCACTTCGTCTCGTGTCTTCGCAGGGGGCGCTAACTAGGTCGAACCGCGCGCCGCGCTCTGTCGTTAATGCGGGCTTTATAATGAAAATGTAACAGAACCCGGCGGTCTCTGAATAAATTACCTACTTATATACTTTCCCTCCATACCAATCGCATAGATGGAAAAACAATTTTGTTATAAAAAATGCAGGACTGTGTGTGAGTGTATCGGGACAGTTTTTGTTTGTTTCTCATAGGGTAATGTGATTATAATTTAATTTCGAAAAATCTTTATTTTTACTTTCTTTGTGTCTGTGTTTCTGTGTGTCTAGGTATCTATGTGTCTGTGTGGCTGGGTGTATTCATACACGATAGCGCACAAACGCTTTATCCGATTGACCTGAATTTTGGTACGCAGGCATAATTTGGTCATGTCAAGAGTTGATAAGTTGATATTGTGGTTGAAATCAGTCCACCAGAGGGCGCACTAGTCATACTTTAATCTCGAAATATTGCAGTTAGAGTTTTAAAATTCGGTACACAGATACGTCGTACGGTCAAAAGTACATTGTTAAATTTTGGTTGAGATATCTCTTATACAAGCGGCTCGAAAAAAACCGGCATACATTTTAATCAAATAATAACGTCGAGCCGAGAAACAAACCATATTGGAAAATAGCCATATTAATACCATACAAATACTACAAAATACTTTAAATACCGTCCCTATCAATCACTACCGGGGAGGGGAGGAGGTGATGTGGGCTGGGGTAAAGGGTTTGGGGGGGGGAGGGGGGTTGTCTGCTTGCCGTGAAAGTCTTGGGGTGACACAACCAATTTTTTATTTATTTAATACCCATTTTTTTTCTTTCCGTGATGATGATTTTAGAATTAATACAAATATACACACAGTGCTGAATTTCGATATTGTAACGGACGAATAAACTGTAATATTAAATGTACCCAGATTTTAAGTTACTACAATCTGTAAAGATTTTTCTGAAATAAAAAAAAGTATAGCTGGGGATTTATTGCGATGTACCCTGCATTATAAGATTAAAGTCTCATATTTGGCACAATTATTCCTTAATATGTGGTCCTGAGTGGATTTAGACCAAGAGCATCCGGGAGTCCCCGCTTGGGAGTCGGGGGAGGTTGATTCCGCCGCGCATCACTTTGAGCCCTATATCTTTCGAATTAAAATATCCCAGGAAGATAAAAGATACAGGAAAGATAAAGGAAGATTAAGTTGGTTAGGATTTGATTTAAAAGATATTAATTCATTAATATCTTTCATTAATTTCGAACTTCTGATGACAGAAGGGAGCTAGTTCCACAGCCGGGCTACATTAATTGCGACCTAGTAAGTATAAAAAGATGAGCGACGACGAGGAATTAATAGTGTGTTATCCTACTATGCCCAAACTAGTAGAGGGTGACTATCAAGACAGTAGAAGTTTTCCTTAAGATATGAGGGAGAATTATAACGGTATATGGTCAAAGACAAGTGAAAGTATGTATGTCTCTTCGCTTTTTGGTCTTCATCCATTGTAGCTTGTTTCGGTACTCGAATGTTCCGTACTTGTTTCGTATATGGTCGAATTTACAAAGGTTATTTATGTAACGTATTCATACATTTGCAGTCCCTCAAGTTTGACCAATACGGCTTCATATGCATTAATCTGCATAATCCGGGATAAATAACGACAAAGTCTACGCCACGGATTATTTATCGCTCATCGGGAGTAATCACTCCAGCAGGCAGAGGCTGTGTAAAATACTTTTCCCAGTTTCATTAGTTAAAGAAGAAGAAAAATGCCCCAATTTAAAAATAAACTCAAATTATATCTCATTGAAAGAGAATTGTACGACATTAACGATTTCTAAAATTGTATGCATTTTGACTATATCTCTTTCTGTAATAGGTTTTTAATCGATTTTCAATTTGACTAAAATGTATTGACTATTTCTATTATTAGGTAGGCACATATTAATTATATCTTGACTATTTTTATTTGCAATATACTAAGATTTTTTGTTCTTTTTGACATTACATTTATTAATTTTAAACAAAATTAAAATCATTTTTATGGGGAGGTACTTTAAACAAATAATTATATTAATTATACCCTTCTTTTCTTTCCTCATTACATTATCCATTATATTCAATGTAATAGAATCACTACTTATTGAGTTAATTTCTACATATCTTCTCTATATCATAAGTATCTATATCTTACTTTCTACATACCTTACTCTGTGTTTTTTAACTGGTTAAATAAATGGTGAGACTCGATTTAATTCTAGAATAATACCTTCTTTATTCTTACGAGTAACCTTTTATGTTTTGATTATTAATAAAAGAATTTGATCATTAATGGAGAATTAAATCATTTTACGGCCAAATGTAAATGTAATACAACTATGTCTATACAACTATGACCCAAAATTGGTCTATAAGGGCTCTATTATCTCCCTTATAGACCCAAATAACCACTTCAAATTTCTTGGCAGGAAAACCACCTGCCAGGGAAAGACCTCTCTGGCGATTATGTTATAGAACATTTCAGTAGTTGCCTGGAAAAGATAGATGCATTGCTAATTTCTGGCCCTCGTAAGGCTTGGATCTATGACAACTATCTAACTTCACAGTTGTCATGGCCCTTTCTTATTTACGACCAAAATCCAACTGTCTCATCTGGGGAGTAATGTCCAAAGTCTTCTACGCTCACTGCACGGTCGATAGAACGATTAATCGTTAAAGCGTCCTGCGGTGACGGGTTCACCCGTTGTGGTTGACATCTCAATATGTCTCATCTGGGGAGTTAATGGGCCCATGCTGGGTTGGCCACGAAGACCTATTCTGTTCAGAGTCGGTCACACTCACGGGTCAACACCCATCCGACGGCCTCCACGCATGAGGTGCGAACCTGGGTAGGACTCTGGCCTTGGCCAATTTCCCCTGGGAATCAAACCTCTGGCGCTCCTGGACGGTCTGCGCACCGTGCGGCGTAAGCCAATCGATTTTGCACTCTGACTAACAACTTAGGTTGTCGACTACAACGGGCGAGCCCGTCACCACAGGAAGTTTTAACGTTAGTCGTTCTATCTCCCTGCAGTGAGCATAGAAGACTTGGGACAAAACAATCCACCAGCTACGCCACAACCCGTAAGAGACCAACACCTTTTCCGCGAGGAAGCCAGTAATGTTACCTGGCGGGCCGACACTCGCTGCCTTACTTCCAATTGTGACCAGATTTCTCCGGTCTCTCGATTGGTTCCGAGTTCGAGGTCGCTTGCGCGGTCCTCTCCCTTACGAAGCGGTGAAACGGTGTATACCGAATCAGCCAGAATGGCACTGGTCTGGGGTATGGCAGTACAACCATGAGCGATATGGACTTAAAGAAGTTTCTCTTGCAAGAGATTACGACAGTAATAGTATGGCTCACGCTATTGGCCTTCAATGCCAGTATGATTAGACAACAATTGGAGACTTTTGCATTCCTCCTCCATTGCACTGGAAAGTAATGTTGTATGACTGGACGCCAGAGATGCTGAAATTTTATTTAAATGCATTTCAGCATACACTTCCAGACCCCAGTAACCTCGCTTGTTGGAGCTATGCCGAGGATAGTTCATGTCCCCTTTGTAGCAACACCCCTTGCACAGCTAGATATATTCAAGCTGGCTGCAAGGTGGCCTTGGATCAAGGACGGTACACTTACCGCCACGACAAAGTCCTTGCTGTTATTCGCTAGGTACTTAGCCCCTCAGTGGCTCGTGCCAACAAGGGTTCCACAGTATCCTCCAAACCCCCAATACAGTTTGTGCGGGTTGGCTCTAAAGGCAAAAAACATCTCACTGCAAAACCTTTCTCAATAATCGAGAAAGCTTTAGATTGGATTATAGAGGTCGATTCGGTCTATAAGCAGTATAAATTCCCTGAAAGTCTCGGATACACAGCCCTGCGTCCAGATATAACTCTTTACTCTCTATCTCGGAGGATGGTCCTTATCGTAGAATTAACTGTTAAATGGCGAAATTTATCAGATTTTTTGAAAAATAATGTAACCGACCTACAGGCTTAAATGCCGTTGAATGTTAAAAGACGGCTCGTCTTTCAAAATAATGACAGGTGTTTAGGTCGATAGGACTTATCGCTATCGGTGTATCGATCGGCGCATTCGGTGTTCAGATTTCCATCCCCTTGACTTTTATATGTGGGGACGTACATGAAGAAGATTGTTGATCTGGTGGAAATTATATTCCGTGATCAAGTTATACGCAGAATCGATAAAACTGCTAGGAATTTAAAAAAAATTTATATAGATTAGGAGGAACCACCACAGAAATACGATAACGATCACGCGCGCATACAAGAAATAACTCTTTACGTTTTAAACACGTACACTAAAGAGCTTTTATAATTACAACACATTCTCACTCTTCAATATTCAATGGAATATTGTTTTTTTTCATAAATGATCATACAGTTCCTCTTAGTGTCACATACAATTCGAAACCACATTAAATTAACACGTTTTTAAAACTAATACAAGATAATATATTGTTTCCGATATTTTTATTGAATTTTCCAATAAAATGTTAACGTGGCGCGTTGATTGCATATGTTGGTAATTTCATTTGCTGGAATATTTCTTACTCTAGGTACTCAGAATACATTTGTTGCGTTAAATATAGCTATCACACTTTGTTGGGCTCTCACCGCATTTCCAAATCTTCCCAATGACCTATCTATGACCCTGTATACATGTAAATGCCAAGCCTCAAGTATTCCAGAAGGTTTTTATGTGTTTTCAGGTCTTACACTTATACAAATGGCGCAATTTAAAATTATTCAAAACCTATTTAGTAAAGTGTCCATGTGTGTGTGTGATGTGCGTGCAATTGTATTTGTGTTATCCAAGTAATATTGCGATATAAAGGAGAAAGCTGTCACTAGAGTCGAACTCATGAGTGTTCCTATTTGACCGCTCTAACGAATACCCACATAGAAGATAACCCACGACCCATGTCACAGTGAAGCGCTTCAAATTGTCAGCCTCTTCGTTAGTAATATATTCTGAAAATTCGAGATTCCCCTTTCAGAACGACGCACGCCTCAATCGTTTATATTAAAGTCACCTTAACAAGCAATAGCAGAATTGAGAAATTATATTTATATTTGCCCTTTCGTTTTTAATGGTATTGTATTGTATAATGTGTTTTAGGAAAAAGTACCCTAACGCCGGACGGCACCTAGCGTCGGACACTAATAGTATCTCGACAAGTCGCGGAGCGATCGATACAAATACGTAGGAAAAGGAAAAGCGACACTTCCCCGCACCCTTTTCACCCGTCTTTGTATCGATCGCGCCGCGACTTGTCGAGATACTATTAGTGTCCGGCGCTAGGTGCCGTCTGGCGCTAGGGGACTTCCCTTAGTTGATTTCATCAGCTCTCAGGAACGGCCACCCCATTATCATATAGATTACTACCATACTAATCATATGTCTGAACTACATGGCACAGAAGTTAAAATGAGTTAAAGCCAAAACTTACCTGCAAAAGGCATAACATATTCATGGAGGAAGTATTGAATTTTGTTAAACGTTTATCGCTGTGAATCAAAGACAAAGGAGGATATTTTGACTTATAAACTTTCTTCCTCATAAATACTTCGGTAAAGGACATGACGAAGGCCATAAGTTTATAAATCCTCAATCTGATGAGGTTGAAACCTCTCAAAAATCTTCACTTTTTCAGTAAAATAAAAAATAAAAAACTTCCACTTTACTCATAATAATTACAAAAAAATACGTGTGGCACTCGGGGACTGCCGCAGTAAAGCTATTGCATAGCATTTTTAACAACTTATGCAATTATAATTATTTATTTATTTTATTCATTTTATTTTTTCTGATATCAGATAACTGCGTTCTATCGGAAAACGTTGAAATTATTCCGAATCATTTGCGGCTGCGAAAGCAAATGATTCGGAATAATTTAAACGTCTTCCAATAGAGCGCCGCGCACGAATATTTTATTCTATAAAGCAAAAAACCGGATTATTCGAAAAAAATCGTAGATAAAAAGATAGATAATTAAATTATCTTTAAAATTGTGCAGGTTTCATAATAATACGCCAGATAGTATTTGCGTAGTAGTCGTTTTTATGTTCGGTTAGACCTAATTTCACAAATTAATTACACTATGTAATATAAACAAAATCTAAAATATTCAAAGGTAAGAATATTAGGAAAATATTCTTGTTTAACACATATTTTTTTCGAATCGTAAGCAGTACTCGTTTAGACGTAATTATCAGTTTAAAATAATTAATTTTCGTTAAGAAATTTCTTCATTCGGTCCCCGCGCTGGCTAGGCCCGCGATAAAAGCTATGCAATAGCTTAAAAAATATCGGAAAAATAAATGAACTTTAAAAAAAAAACAGGAATTTATTTTAAACGCAAATTTTGTAAAAACCAAAATCAAACGAGATTTTGTATTTTTCACTTTTTTTTTATTTTTATAATTTATCCAGTGTTCTTCAAAAATGTGACTCTGATTTTTATACAATATGTTGAAGACTATCGTGGTTATTTGACATTATACATCAGAGTATACATAAGAACGTTGATATTGACATTATACATAAGAACGTTGGTCCTTCCCATTCTTCTTTATGGATCGGAAACGTGGACGCTACTACAATCGTACCTACACAAATTCGAAGTTTTCCAAATGCGATGCTTGGGGCAGATTCTCAGTGTCTCACTCCGCGACCGAATTCGAAACGAGACCATTAGAGAAAGATGCGATCAGCTAACAACCAACGAAGAAGAAATACAAAAACGTCAACCACGATGGATCGGCCATGTTTGCCCGAATAAACGATAATCGCTTGCCACGTAAACTTCTTTGGTGAGACAGTCCGACAGAATGGAGAATTCAGCATTCGGAAATAAAGAAATTCGGCTAAAGAACATCAAAGACGACTTAAATAATCAACGATTACCAGCTATCGACGCTGGAGACGTCGCTAAAAACATCAAGAATGGAAGCGAATCGTGATTGGAGCGCGACGATTCACGAATCGTGGATCCAGCGGCACCGACAGTGGCTGCGAGGACGACCCCCTCTCCAATCACCGGATACGAAATAAATAATATAATAATAATACATAAGATAAAAACGAAGTTACCGTTTGAAGTTTGTAACACCCGATATTTCGGCGATGTCGCAACCGCCGTTGTCCAGAGTAGACTGACAACGCCTGAACATTGGACAACGGCAGCTGCAACATCGCCAAACGTTAGGCGTTACAAACTTCAAGCGGTAAATTAATTTTGACCCTTTTTATCTTATTTATAATATATTTATTATGATTAACGCGGCTATTATGATTTTCACAGTAGTCTTTAAGACGATCATTACCGGATTTCGTCCACATATTTCTAGCTACATAGAACATGTAGTGATATAATATATGTTTCCATTGTAGCTTACGTCTTTGGCTACCTTATATTGGCTATTGGAAATATTTATATTGTATAGATGCATTTATAAAAATGCTAATATCACCCTCACGGGATGTATGTTTTACCTGTCACTGGGCCTTAAGGCGAAAGCTTGCGCACCTTGCATAGTTTTTGTTGTTACTTAGATGTAATATTATTACATTGTAGCAATTTATTCTCGCCAAACACCTCATCTTTTAATTTGTTCTTTTACCACTTTTTCAATATCTCGTAGAATCGTCCTATTTTACCTACTCGAAAGTATGTACTCCGCGATTGCCAATCTGAGATACTCTTTTTAGGAATATAAGAACGGGGAGTCACTCTTTAATCCGGTCATGTCCTCGAGTCGGTGTGACGGTGAGGCGACGGCTTCGGCGAACGCCAGGTGTGGGAGACACGCTGGCACAGATTGAGAATGAGGTGTATTATAAAATACCAGACGAGTAAACCTTAATAGAGCAACCAAATCGTCGCATTGCTAGGCGTTGCTGAGGCGCAGGTAAGAAGCTCAAGTAATTTTATTTTTATAAATAAAAGTAATAGATCGAATTTGGAATTTAGGGTTTCATGTGATTGGTCCCATAAGATATACTGTTTATCTTTCCTATACGATAAACTGTTTATTGACTTATATTAATTACTTACAGCGTTCTACAAAAAACGATAATGAGTATGATCACTTTAAATTTTATTCAATGTTCTTTAATTTTTCGACCAAGTCACATATTAGGCTTATTCATTTGAAATACCTTTTTCTTGACATACAATACACTTCCTAAAATACCTACTCTTCATCCCGAGTATTTAAACACTCCTGCATTGCGGCTTCTACCGCGTCATCATCAAAATTTCAACCTCTCAGATGTTTCTTTAATATCGGAAATAGGTAAAAATCGCTAGGGGTAATGTCCGGTGAGTACGGATGATGTTTCGACTCTTCAAAGCCAGTTTCTTTTATGGTAGTCATCGCAAATCTGCACTTATTCTGGACTCGTTTATGTGCTGGGACGTTATTTTGGTGAAACAAAACAATTTTTGTGCATTTTTTAAATTTGTTCAGCATATACACTAATATACAGTCCCTGTTGTAGTCGATCCATAATCAAGGTATTGAATCATCACGACAATATAGTGCCGCGATGACATAGGTCGCTCCCATGTCATCACGACACTATTGACATAGTACAGAAAACAGAAACCATGAAAAACGGCGGACGGAATGGCCTTGAACTTCTAAGGATTTGAAAATGATGGCCGTTTGCAGGTCATGGACTATTGTTTTGTTTCGTCATAATTTTTAAAACACAGGTACGAATCTTTTATAATATGTGTCCCATTGTTAAAAAAAAACAAAGAAAATTAGTTTTATTCTTAAAACATAAAAAATTACATAGTAGCCGTGCTGGCCAGTATTTATTTTTATATAATTCTATTTTTTTCTGAATGAAAATTAATCTTTTATATAATTCTTAGTCTTGTATACGCATTCAGTTATAATAGTCCGTTCTAAGTTACACTATGGCTGCACTCAGGGTTGGCTCCCTACAAGGGGACTCCTCGACGGTCAACAGCATAGACACGAAATTTTGTATAGTATTCAAATACGACAGCCCGTTATAAGTTTCACCAAGACAGCACTGCGGCACCCAGGGTTGGCTTCCAACGAGGGAACTCCTCAATGGTCAACAGCACAGACACGAAACTTTGTATACGCATTCAATTAGGATAGCCCGTTCTAAGTTTAACCATGAAATGGCTGCTGCATTTATAAGAAAAAATGAAGTCGGATTTTTTTGTTAAAATTTTGTAATATTTAACCAAAACATGGGGTAAAATTTATGTAAATAGCAATCGTGCGGCTCGCTTCTCTGAACGGCTAGATCAGAGGAGACCAACGATCGAGTTAATTCTTGATCATGTCGTATCTGTGTTGAATAGACAATCTCGTTTATTAATCTGTGACTCGGCGCTGGTGGCTTGGGCGGGCGGACGGATGGACGGAGCGAGCGGAGTGGGGGCGGGATAGGGGGCGATATTGTGCCGCGGTGGTGAATTTAGATGCGCCGCATTATGCACAATCACATGCCCGATCCCCGCGGCCGATGCCCAATTTCACCCCGAGATATTTTTGAGTACTCCGCCGTGCGTGCCATAGCGGAAAAATTACCGCATCGCGGCATCGCCGCAGCTGTATCGAACGCTTTTTGCGTAGCATCGAAAAGATCCGCGGGTAGAAGTTAGAAGTCCACACTGGGCCTCAACCGTGTTTCAATTTTATGAGTACAGCGACAATTTAAAAATAGTTTATTTTATATTATTTCTAATTTATTTTACCCATGAATATGCAGTGCACAATAAAACATGCAAAGAAAATCTTTATTTTCTGACCACTGTTACACTCAAAACATGTGAGAATATGAAAATTCCTACATCATCTAATAGGGAGCTACTCCATTTGCCTACGAAAGGTCGATATGTGATTCAACTTCTTCAGTGAATAATCAAATCGAATACACCCGTTCAGAAACCTTTCAAGTTTAATGAGAAGCTCCTTATTTGCGTCTAAGTAAACCAACACCAGCGTTGTAAATTATTGGTAAAATAAAAGAACTTGTCTGTATGAAAAGGGTCAGAAATTTTATCAGCTAGACTAGATCCCTAGTTTCTCGTTGTAAACGATTTTGTGATGGAAGACACAGGGATATATTGTAAAAAATATGTTCTGTACGTTTTATTTATTAAAACTTATGTAGGGCCTGTTTTTTTTTAATATTCTGTGTACATGTGGTTTTATTTATATGGGTAAGATTCTTGACTGGCAACGGCGCCGCGATATGTGTAACTTTATAGAACTTGGATGCCCATTTTAATTGTTCAAAATTACTTTCTGAAAAAAAAAGAATTATATTATTGTGAATTTCCTGAATAAAGAAACAGCCGAATATCCTGTATATTTTTTTACTGTATTAATACAGTTAATACTTTAAAATAACTATATTATTTCTTTTTTAATACAAATATTACATTTTGATATACAGTATTATTATAAAATATCGTCAAAAAATACTTTATTGACTGGAATACTGGTTTGAAAGTAGGTGTTGTTATAATCTACCTGTCATAATCGACCGATACATGTACGGTTCCGTACAGTTCTATCCAATCAGATAGAGCAGATGTCTGTGCAAGGCTCTTGCTCTCTGCTTGGTACGCCCTCAACGATGTACACGTAACGTTTCGGCTATTTCTTTAAATGAAAACAGAAAAGTAATTTATCTCATAAACAATGAAACCAATCTCATAAACAGTGGTATTTTATTATGTAACCAATAATTACAACAAGTATGTATTTAAACATCAATTTACTGCAACAGTTTTTTTAGATCATTAATATTGTAGATTTACATTTAGAAACTAAATCTTTTATTCTCTTAGTAAGTATATTCACATACCTAGTTATAGTGAATTTCTTTAAAGTCTATTATTTAGCGGTCTATGTAAGTACCATATTTTTATTACTTTATTACTTAATTCTAAATTACCTATCTATATAAATAATGATAATCAAAATTTTAACTAAAAGAAAAACTGACTCAAATTTTTTTAAGGGCGGCAGCCATGTCATGTGATACTTAGAACGGGATATCATAATTGAATGTGTATATTTTTTTTTATGTGCTGTGGACCGTTGAGGAGTTCGCTCATTGGAAGCCAACCCTGGGTGCCGCAGTCCTTGGTGAAACTTAGAACGGGCTGTGGTAATTGAATACATATATAAAATTTTGTATCTGTGCTGTTGGCCGTTGAGGAGTTCCCTTGTCGGAAGCCAACTCTGGGTGTAGCAGCCATGTCATGATACAACTCATGAGCTATCATACAAGAACGGGCTATCATAGAACGGGCTATCACTCCCGCGAACAGCATATCTCACTTGTAGTATACATATATCGTCCCGAGTCGAGCGTCTGTAAAAATGACAGGAAAGACGGAAATACTAGAGTCCCCTTCCCGCAGGAAAATGATTATTTATTGGATTGGGTACAAAAAAACTTAATTTTATAAAGTTTTTAGGGACAGGTGGCTATGTCAAGATGCTTCAGAAGTGCACAACGTCATGCACACCGTCATGCACACCAAATTTCCAACAGCGGTGATGGTCCATGGGGTCATAAGCCGCGAAGGAGATGTTATGACACTTAATTTCTTTGATGAAGGCCTCATAATCAACGCCGGTGAGTACGTATATGTCTTAGTGACGGTAGGAAAACCAGGAAAAACCTGGATGGATATGGTGGCCGCTGAAATGAAATGCCTCTTCCAGCATGACTTAGCGCCAGCTCACAAATCGAGAAATAAACAAGCTTAGCTTTACGGTTATATGCCTTACCACTGGTCACCCGATTTGTGACCACCGTCTAGCCCATACTGCAATCCTCCTGACTATTACTTTTATGGCGTAGTTGAGGATAAGGTAAATGCACAATATCACAATACCATGGTGATATTGCACATTTCGTTTTTTGCTTTAATATATCTTTGTTGAAGACATATTTTTTTGCAAAAGGATAAGCTATGTTTTTAAGATGTGTATGAAGGGTGATCGTTCGCCGGCGATAAAGGGAATCCCATTAAATCTAGACTGCGCAGTCGAAAGTGGTGCTGATACCATACATACATCTTGTTTAAATATAAGCATTTCCCAATCCAGTCCGGGAAAACCTTAGCAGCTACATATGTGAGTGACTTTTATTATTTTTATTTCTACATCAATGCATCATCCTATGAGTGAATTCTTTAAAAAGATTTTACAAAAACCCTAATCAATCAAAACTTAATCATCAGGTTACAAGTAAGTCAAATAGGTCATAAACCCTCTAGAAAGGTCTGCGACGTCTGCCTTTGCTACAATTTATGGCCGTCTTCTGATTTACTTTCAGGTGTTTTAGCAATGTATAACTGGTGAAAGAAGAATTTATTAACAATTGTTTCGAACGGTTTGTATTCTTTGAAAGGACTGAACATTGAAAACGATTGTGGAATTTATTCTATTTCATATGTTGTTAGAAGATTTGCAACAGTGTTGGAAAGGTCGGTTTTATTTTTTTTATGCTACTAGTGACGAACTAGGCTTGTTCGTAATAGAAATCTGCCCCTTGCTTTAGCGAAATGGCTAATATGAAAACTCCGCGCGTACCATATTGCCAACATGGCAATGGATATGGGAAAGATGGAACCAAATACGGCGGAAAAGCAGCAGAAGCCGTGTTTACATCTTGAAGTCGAGCGGGCGGGAGTCCCTCGGGTGCGGTTCCGTTTATATACGCGCGTGACTTATCCGCTATCGTCGTGTTAAGGCCACCTTCAGGCGACACCGAGGCCCCCACTTTAGGGCAGTTCACTTGCGGTTGCGCCTCCCGTCGACTTTACTCTGGTTGTTATAAGTCGCTTTAAGGGCGGACTACACGCAACGTCTTTCACGACAGTAAATGTATTAGGAGAGAGCGAGTGAATAGTGTCATTCACCCTATAGGTAGACCGGCGAGTTCGCTGGCTGTTATAGCTAGAAATATAAAGTCGAATCATAAATAATGCAATCACGGTATTCACTTCCATATCCTTAGATGTTCGACTGACGACTGGATACGAAAAGCAACAGAGGCTTAACCCCTCAAATGAATGGCGATTAGCTCGGGTTGCCTACGGCAAAATGTTTATAAATTTATATTTACATTTACATTTACATTTACATAGAGCGGGGTTTACTATAGAGCTATAGCATTACTATAGAGCGGATTACTATAAAGCGGCGCACATTTACATTGATATTTACATTTATATAAATTTATATACATTTTGTATACATTTTGCCAAGGCATCCCTTAAGGGACGCCTCACATTTGAGGGGTTAACCGTTTCAGTGCCAAATATATTTCCGCAAAATGCCAAAAGAAAAGTCTATTTTTATAGGTATTTATATAACAAGAAAAATGTGTTTTTTTTTCTGTAAAATTACAGCAATTTTCATATTCTTTTTAACATTCTCTACACTAGGTTTTAAACACATACATATAAGAATAAGAATAAGAATAAATTTATTTTCGTAAGCAATTTTCCAAAAACATTATTAACAGAGTCTGCCTAACTAGGCCGAAGCCCATACCAAGGTAGACTCGACTAGGTCACTTGTACGTTTTATATTGTGCGCACACTTATTAAAGTACTATTACTGAGAAAAAGAAAAAGTAAAAAATAAATGAAATATAGTAAATCTAATAACTCTAATAAATACATAGCATAAATTTCAAGAGTTATTTTAATGATAACTAATGCCTAATTCATAATCATGTTGAAAAATAAAAAAATAATAATGAAATCAAAATATATCCAGTAAAAAAATTGTTAAAATAATAATAATAATAAAATACAATAAAATTATAATAGCAGTGATAATCAGTAAGTAGAGAAAAATAACAGGGTAATAATTTGAAAAATAAAAAAATAAATAAAAATAAAATAAAAAGCCAGTAATTAAAATAGTCAAGTAGCAAGTCAATAAATAAAACAGAATCAAAAGATAATATTTATCCTAGTAGCAACAAATAAAAAGATAAGATTTATTTGTCAGGGTAAATATTAGGTGTTTAATGGAGAATGACGGAGATGAGCACCTCAATCTTATGTCTTCCATATTCCAAAAGTAGCGGAGAAATTTGTTTGTTTGTTTTTATTCCATTAGTGGTCGTCTTCAAATTAAATTGTAGCTCATTAAAAATCTTGGGCGCTATGTATGAAAAGTGTCTTTGCGCAAACGTTGTCATTGTTTTGGGACGCAAGTGCTTATGAGTAGTGGTGCTCCTCGTTTGTGTTGCATGTTTAGTGATTTGGTGTAGATGGGGATTTTGTATATAGTTTATGAGGACTACTTTCGCATATATTTGCCTAATATCCAGCAACTCCAACTCACTAAACAGGTCATTTGAAGAGTATCTCCAAGGTTTGTTAGCCATAACCCTAAGTAATGCTTTATGAGCCTTAATAGTTGGGTCTAAAGCAGTTCGCGTACATCCTCCCCAGCCCAGAATACCATATGATATTTTGCTGTAAACTAGCGCATAATAAATAGTTTTGAGCGTGTGATGAGGAACTACTTTTCTGAGGGTCTTAAAGAGATAGATGGATTTTCGTATTTTGGCCGTCAGAATACCGATATGAATATCCCATCTTAGTGTACTGTCAAATGTTAGGCCAAGATATTTCGCTTGTGATTTATGCTCTATAATAGTACACGTACAGCAAGAGTGTTCTGGCCTTATTGGAGCAGTTATATTGCACGTATGAATTTTGAGGCCTACATGTTTAATTTTTTTATTATTAGTTATGGAAAATGTGATGTAACTAGTTTTCTCTTTGTTTAGCATAAGAAGGTTATTTTTTAGCCAAAAGTTAATATTGCTTAGGCCCCATTCAGCGATTTGGTATACGGCTGGCCATGTTTTCTGATGAAAAACTAGAGCAGTATCATCAGCGAACAGTAGTGCCTTTCCTCCATGCAAAGACACATTTGTAAGGTCATTAATGTAGACTAGAAAAAGAATTGGCCCTAACACACTACCCTGGGGAACTCCATACGTAATGTACCTTTCAGAACTCACTGTACCGTTTATTTTAGTGACTTGTGACCTATTCGAGAGGTGGTCGGTAAACCATTGCAAGGCCTTCCCACGGATACCACACCTGTCAAGTTTTTTCAGCAATAAAACATGTGACACCGTATCAAAAGCCTTGCACAGGTCCAGAAAGACCACCAGACACTTTTTCCCTTCATCGAGACTGGTCACTATTTCTTCAGTTAAGAAGGCAATAGCGTCTTGAGTAGATCTACCAGAACGAAAGCCATATTGTGTGGTTGATAGCACATTATGTTTATTTAAGAACATCAATAACCTACGTTTTATTGCTAGCTTAATTACTTTAGACAGTGTATTTATTAAACTAATAGGACGGTAACAGTTGACATCGCATAAATTTCCGCTTTTAAAAATTGGCGAAATTACGGCTGTTTTCAGGCACTGGGGAAATACTCCACTTGAGAGACTCAGATTAACAATAAAAGTGATAGGAACCAATAAACTATTGCTACATCCTTTGAGTATTTTCGAGGAGATACCATCGCTGCCAGTTGAAGTTTTATCTTTTAGGTCAGTGATGATTTTTTTTATCTCTAAAGTATCTGCTGGTTCTAGGAATATCGTTTGGGATACAGTTTTCATACTGACAAGGTTATGTGACAATTCTGCCTCCGTACAACTCAAAGATTCTAACGTTTTTTTAGCCAAGCTAGCTCCTATATCTGAGAAGAAATTATTAAAATGGTCAGCAGTATCTTTAATGGTTTCACTATTTACATTGATTTTTTCCCCATTGATAATAACCTCTTTCAGGCCTGGTGATCTGGGCGGCTTCCGATTGGTCAGTTCATCAATTAAGCCCCATGTTTTCCTGGGGTTCCTTGCATTTGACGAGAACTCCTTTGTGTAGTACATTTTTTGATTAAAAAAACGGTTCACGGGGTTGCCGGAGGGGGTAGAAACCCGGAGAATCTTCCTCCATGTCTCCGTTCGTTCACCCCTCACGCGCTACCCTTCCGGTACGCGTGAGATTGTCATTGCACGACATCCCGGGCAGATAAAACGACCCATGTTGTTAGAACTGCCCGGGTGGTGGGCGGGTTTTCTTCCCCCGTCTGTCACCGCGTAAACGTATAATAAAAAGTCCGCGATAGATTCGGTATACATCGTTTCACCGCTTCGTAAGGGAGAGGACCGCGCAAGTGACCTCGAACTCGAAACCAATCGAGATACCTGAGCAATCTGGTCGCAATTGGAAGTAAGGGCGTGAGTGTAGTTATCTCGCGGATAAGGCGTTAGCCTCTTACGGGTATGTGGCGAAGCTTGACGGTAGACTGTTTTGTCCAAGCCTTTTGCGTTCACTTCACGGGAAATAGGACGACTAATCGTTAAAACTTCCTGAGGTGAAGGGTTCGCTTGTTGTAGTTGACAACTCTATTTAGTAGATTTCCAGAATCCAGCATCACATCTTAAGCAAAATCATTGGAGCAAAGATTTTTTTCAGGCAGAAGACAAATGTCTAATAATTGTTCAGAAAGGCGTTTCGCGAACTCAGAAAAAATCATCATTTGCAGTGGAGTTTATTTACTTATGCTATAATTTTGTACGAGACTCCATTAGCATCAGAAGATGTGGATGTTTTTGGTTCAAGTATCTCCCTCCCAAAAAAATTCCTCGAAATATATTTTTTTTTAACTTTACATTAGCAAACTAAAAAAATTAACAAAGAATGTCCAATTTTAATCAAAAATAGACAATACAAATAACAAGTAAATATCATATGACTAACAAGATTATCCGATAGTTTGGACTATTGGTTTCAAACGGGGCATTACCGCCCCCCAGTGGGCTCTGGGACCTTCCACGAAGGCGGAAAATGGGGGGCGATAAGGTAGTCAAGGGGGTGGCCTGGCGTAATCTGGCGAAATCTTTGCACGGGGATAAGCAAAGACGCCATTCGCGCAATCAAGCATGTTTCGATAAAAATATGGCAGCCTGTTTTATTTACAAATCAAGTACAGAGGCACGGCAAACAAGCAAAACTTGCAGGAACCATTTAAGTTGCCGCCATGACGGATAAGCAAGGAAAATAAAATAATGGTAAGGATTTAGTAACGATTTTTGCTCGTGAAGCGCAAAAACACCTTTTTTTCTCATTAGTGGTGAAAAGGGAGACATCACGCAATCGAACTTTTGATCGCTGGATGCAACTGGCAATCGAACTTTTGATCGCTGGATGCAACTGCTCTTTCCGCACAAAATACGACAAATTGTAGATAATAATATATTTATTGAAAATGTAAGTTAATCATAAACCGATTTTATTATTCTGTATTTAATATTATAACAAAAATAGCGAACGGTTTCATGCAGCTTGGGCCACAAGATTCATTTTGTTCTCGGCTCGGCTCAACTCACGATTAGACTCTCGTATCTCAGACCTCACAAGCTGGTGGACCGGTTTTTCCTGATGGGATTGCATCCCGGCGCTACTGGACCGTTTGCGCACCGCTCGTCATGGCCAATGGGCTTTGCACTCTGTCTAATTGTGGAAAGAGTCTGAAGACTATGTAAATATACTGTCTCCTAAGCAGCGGGGGTGGATGTTGACCTGCTATCATGCCACTCTTGAAATGACCTTGAGCCACCCGATCCCGTGTGGCGCTACAGGCAAAGACACTCAGGTCCGCGATAAATTTAATTTGAATTACCGCTGTAATACATAAGGTAGAGGACGCGTAAGCACCTTGGGACCCGTAACAAGTCGGGAGGACGGAGGTATCCTGAAGGATAATTCCAGATGAACATATCCTTCTAAACTGGTAGTCAGGGGGCGAGGCTGCTCGCTGGGAACCTTTCCCGGTGCCTCGCCGTAAGGCGTCTCTGACGGGCTTGTTGGTGGAGCTAGACAGTAGATTGTCTTGTCTCTAAGTCTTCTACGTTCATTACACGGCTGGTATAACGTTAACATACCGTTATACCAGCCTGGGGTGACGGGTTCGCACGCTGTCGACCAACTTTTAATGAGGGAATAATAAATACTAGACCAGCGCACTCAGGAGATATGCTGATACCACGTAAGAATACCACGTATGGACAGCGCTTCTACTCATTCATCTCTTACAGGATTTGTTGTCACCTTCCTGAATCAATCAAGGTTACCAACACAATGACAATATAAAAAAAATTAAAATCCGGGTATTATTATTGTGAACTTTGAGTAAATAGACTTGACATCAGAGAGTGATTTCACAAATTTCGCAGAAATAGGGTCACTCTTCGCAGAAAAAGGGTATAGCAGGTGCTGATTTTGCAAACCTCAAATCGTACGGCCGAGCATATTTTGCCAAATTTACCTTCTGTTAGGATTATCGCCGTTCTGCGAATCTTTGAAATATATTATCTAGTTTTCAAGCCATAATATATGAATGACGTATATATTACGAATGCAGCAGAGCCGAATAAGGCCACCCATTAATTTAAGAATCAAACGAACGGAGTACGTCATTTACGAATAGGACAAGATTGAAAACATTGTATAAAATTCATATTTTCAGAATAGCTCCACCAGTTGATACGAATGTCATGCCACATTATCACTGCATTATCAAAGCTATCACGCTTTAAGTTGTCATAAACTTGACGACTAATAACACCACCGGCGAAAACTTGAACGTCAACATAAATCGAATTTCATAAATAACTCCTCGTGAGCTTGTTCACGGTTCACATCTAGACGAGATGAAATGAAGCTTTAGAAAACTCCGCGCTTTCTTATCACGTCGTCCACCCAGGGAATAACTTTTAACCCCACATTGTACATTCGCTGGCAGCGAAGATAGCATCTCTACTTTCGCATCTCGGGAGATTTGAGAAAATGTGATTTAAATATTCAATCCGCTGACCTCCGCTCAACATATTTCAATGGAACCTAACACCCCTTCCACAGGGCTTCAATACGCATGTATATATATATATATATATATATATATATATATATATATATATATATATATATATATATATATATATATATATATATATATATATATATATATATATATATATATATATATATATATATATATATATATATATATATATATATATATATATATATATATATATATATATATATATATGTATATATATATATATACATCTTTCTTTCCCGCTCAATCTTCTAAATAACGCTGTAAATGCGAAACAAATATTGGAAAAAATAAATTTTAATGTCGCCCCGATATATACGTACATTTAGAACATTCTGCTCTCTCCTTTCACGAAACAACTTTACCTCAGAATTCATTTATAAATATATCAAAAGCTTGTTATTGATTATTCACACATTCTCGGATGCTGATATAAATAGCTTTTCACACGTAAAGTTTAAGCTCCTAATTAACTCAGTTATGTTGACAGGGTTATTTGTTAATTTATTATTAATAATATGAATAAAATCATGGGCGGGAGAGCGGGCGATTTTGTTTAGGTTAAATTTTGTTTGTTTGGGTTAAGAAGGAAGGGTTTTTATGGGAAATTAATGTTATTCGATTAGTATATGAAAATAAAAATTTAAAGATATGAAGGAATTATTACTGAAGTACTCAATAGTCTATCTAAAAACTATGTAGGGGATCATCAAGTGTGGTGGCTTATTGTTCGATAGCCAAAGGCCTGGCTGAGTGACAGAGTATGTAAGAAAGTATAAATAATAAATGTCGACGTATAGCCAAAGCAATATTGATAAACCTGGCATTAACCCCTTAATGGCGATATCAAACTAAAGGTAAATAACAACAAACTTTGAGAATAAAATTGTCATGCTTAGAGGTTTCTCAATCTAAATAAAATAAAATGTTATACATTTTATATCGAAAAACGATAATCTTTAATCGTGCGAGTAAATAATGCAGCAATCCTATTTAACCATTAAATATCGAAATTAAAAAATAAATCTTCCATTTAATTCAATGTCAGAATTTTTTCCTGCTTTCTGCATTATTATAAATTCATTTTAATCTCGAAGTGGTAGCTAGGACCTTCCTCATAAATGATTTAAGCGCGGGATTATCAGATACGCCCGCTCAGCCTTGGGCTGCGTATTTTTGGGTCGTACCTACGTATTTAAAACAAGGATCTTTATGTGACCCGAAAGGAGAATAGGGGCATTTCATATTGTAGTGTATTCAGATTTTGCTTCTTTTAAAAAACATTACTTTTCTTATAATATTACACTACTACTATTACTACTTGTCTAATAATGTCTAATAGAGGATTTTACTATTTTAAAAAAAACTGGACATAAACTCATTCCAAAAACAAAGTTTATTTGTTTGTTTGTTTATTGTGAAATGTGACTCTTTATTGTGAAATATCACAATGGGCGGGTTTATTGTCATATGACAATCTCTTACAACCAACCCTACTATGACGTGGTATATGTATGTGTGCGTGTAAGATGTCTGTAAGTGTGTGTCTGACAGAATTGAAAATGCAATTCCGTTAATTTGATCCCTAAGGAAAATTGTGACCCAGTCGGGAATCGAACCCGGTACCTCACAATGTAGGATCAGGCGACCTAATCACTATGCCACCGGGCCGTGCAGGTTATGAATATTTTTGCGAATTTATAGTTATTGAATGGCAGCAATTTTATTTTTGGGTATACGAGTATTTCAATTATTTCATAATAATAAAATTATGATTATGGCTCATCTCACCAATGTAGGGAGAAACCGATGCTTCACCATAAATATAAATCCGAAATGTGATGGTGCATACGATTTCTCTAAATCTTCTCAATTGTTAAACAAACAAATGAAGCCATTCTATCTCAGCTCAAAGTAATAAACTGGCCGTCTAGTACCTGTCACCAATTGACACTGTCTTATTTTGGTCACATGGCTACGAGAGGAGATAACAGTCTCGGTAAATTTGTGGTTATCAGAAACGAACTTTCCTCCCAGGCTTCGCATGGGATAATATACATCTCCTATTTGATTTATTTAATATACATCTCCTGATTGATTTGATTTATTTATACATCTCCTATTTGAGATGCTGATATATTGTCGAACGAATTCCTGACGAAAACTTGCATACTCTAACGTTACTGCACGCTACTGTTGAGTACAAACTCATATTAAATCTATGCTAAATGCCTGAACCATATCAGAAAAAAACATGATATAGTTAGGCAAAAATGGAAGTTACAATTTCACGAGCCGATAAAGAAAATGGAACTGCCCAAAAATATCCCCTATATAATTACGTTCAATTACGTCCACATTAACCAATACATGTAACATATTTCAGGGTAACTGTAACATTTCCAAAATGAAAAACGGGTTGCTATTTCTTATCAATCAAAATAATTACATTTAAGTTAGGGTAAATAAATTAGCAATGTATTATAATTTAATTCAAATGTACTAGTAAGATTTTACGATAGCGTGGGCTGACACCATCAGAGCAATACACTGAAGAGTATGCGAGAGAAATGCACGGCAATATTCGTCGCGGGATCGCTCACACCGGGAAGTTCTGGCGGAACTACTACTGGCGACGATCCGTATTGGTGTTGAAGTGGTCATTTTTGTGTGCGAAAGGCCTATCTAGACCTTATATATCGATGGCTGACACCAGCAACACAGGCAAGCGCAAAGCGGCTAAACGAATCCAAAGACAGATTTCGCTGAAATCAAATTTTCCACGTTTTAGAGTAGCTCGATAAAATACAAAAAAAAATCTAGTCTGTCTGCCTACCTTTACATGTCTGCCCCTGTGTCTGAGTCTTCAGTAGCTCAAGAAAGGGTTGTCTGATTTCAAAAATTCATTCGCCAACCTTGTTTATTCATCAATGGGAAGAGATGATTAGATTTAGGGCATCTATGTACGATATAAATATGAGTTGCATTAAAACTGTCCTTTTTGAAGTAACAGTATTAGTCGTACGATCACGGCAAGTCGAGAGTAGGTGCTAACTCAATAGGGTCAGTTAGGGGAAGTTAGAAGGTTAGGCAAGTGTGGCCGGAGGTGCGGAATGAGGAGGTTGTCGGAGCAAGTTCGGACGGAGGTGCGGCAGTAATCGTACTTTTCAAATGTAGACTTTTCAACAATAACGTAATTCAGAGGATTTGGCATTCACCAATTTAAAGATCTGTCAACAGTTTTCTGAAAATTTTATTCAGTATTCTCTAGTCCATCGCGATGTAACACAGATCCTGTTATAGTGCTGTCACTTATTCAAGTAGCATTTACATTGGCAATGCTGAGATCACAGAAGCGATCCTTTTCAAGTATACACGATGCCTTGACCCCTCACATGTGAGGCGTCCAATAATGGATGCCTATGGCAAAATATATACAAAATGTATATAAATTTATATAAATGTAAATATAAATGTAAATGTGCGCCGCTCTATAGTAATCCGCTCTATAGTAATGCTATAGCTCTATAGTAAACCCCGCTCTATGTAAATGTAAATGTAAATGTAAATATAAATTTATATACATTTTGCCGTAGGCAAACCCGAGCTAATTGCCAGTCATTTGAGGGGTTGATCCTAAAAAAGAGCCCGGATGCGATGGTTTCCCTCCGACCTGGAAAATTAAGCAATATATTGTGGATCAAACAGATTAAGTCTAAATGCGTCAAAATGCTTTCAAGTAACGTTTAGCTGTGAATCTCGGCGTTTAAATTTCCAGTATATCATTTTAGCAATCATCCTTAAAAAGACCGGTATTAAAGACAGCTGTATATACCTGGATAATAGACTGCTTTATCATTAGAATACACCTAAAATTGTAGATAAAGCCTAAAAAGTTTATAGATTCGTCTGCAGGATCTGTAGACTACTTAAAAGTGTGCCCAACATTAAAGCGGTCTATAACGCGTATGTAAGGAATATACTGGAATAAGGGATCCCCGTTTTTCAGTTTCTTTCTTTCACCATTACTTCTAAATGCTTGAACCGATTTATAAGTGTGTGATGTTTCATCCCGGTAGATATATTATGGCACCTAAACGGTCCAAATGTCAAATAAATTTTAAAAATAAGATAATTACACCGTGTTTAGTATAGAATGATTGATAGTCTGATTGAGTACATTCCAAAAATATACAAAGTATGGATAAAGACGTAAACCATAAATATTTAATAAAAAACCGTTTTATTACTTGCAAGCACCGAGGGCAACCGACTTCGTGCGGCGAGAGGCTACATAATGCGTCAAGACCGGCGCGCGATCTATTTATCTGTCAAAGGGCGAGCAGCCCTGCGACGCCACACTCTGAAGGTCAGGTCAATGGGTCTGGCTCACGTAAAGCCCGGATATAGGTAAATATATTTCACTTGACATCGTCAAAGTCAATGCATCATTCATCCAAAGGAGGAAATGGGTTTTCCATTCCAATTACGTATGTACGTACACCTTGTAAAGTTTTTTTTTGTTGAAATTAAGATTTGCATATAAAACCTATTTTAAAAGTCCCCCGACTGCTTTTAGCGTTATTTATTTGACCTTTTGTAACGGCAGTAGTGTCTTTTAGTTTTTAATTGTTGATTTCATGGTAATAAACGATAGCATTAGTTACTGTCTGAAATGAGGAAAGAACATGTACCTGCAGTGAGCTCTCTCAGTATTTTCGCTGTCTAAATTCCGCGGCTCTTCGAAAACCAACACTGGTGGAACATTGACAAGTGCTCCCCCTCCGGGTGATCGACCATGACGCGGGTTTTGTGGAGTACGATAGGGAGGTGGGAGAGAGGAAGAAAAGGAGAGAAGGGTTAGTGGAAGGGGGGGGGGGGAGGGGAGGGGGAGAAACGAAGCATCCGCGGTCGGATTGCCGACCCGAAAGAATTTCCTCATAATGTTAAGCCTCGGTACGTGGCCAGAATGTTCGTCGTGATTATCCATGGTTTAACGCCGTTTAACCTTCACATTTACTATAGATTTTCTTCTCTCGGGCTTTTACTTACAATAAAATAAAAACTCAGAATATTGTTTATAAATAATTATACATTTTACTTTCTCTGCCCACCAATCGACAAGGAGGGAGTGTGTTGTGATCGCGAAATTTTTTTTTTTCGAGACGAAGATAGAAATTTCCATTTCCAGATTAAAGTATTTGTGTGTACAATGTATTCCTCCACGATAACGCCCAAATGCTTATTTAGATTGAGCTGAAATTTGATATATAGAAAAAAAATCGTGATGGTGTAAAGATTGTGATTGAAATCGGTCCACCAGGGGGGCGTACTAGTCATATATTTATCACGAAATATTGGAGTCAGAGACATGAAATTTGGTACAAAATTTGGAAAATTCGGCATTGTTGGGCCGAAATCACATTGCGAAATTTTGGTTGGAATATCTCATATACAAACTACACTATTAATATTTAAATTACGACATACATTTAAATCAAATATAAACGCCGAGACACTCAGTGAGGCTAGCCGAGAAACAAACCGAGCATATTCAAATTAAATTGCTTTTTAACTGCTTGCCAGGAAAGACTTAGGGTGACGCAAATAATGGTTTTATGATGTATTGGGAGCTATTAGTAGTCTAGACCTTATTTTTGTTTACAATATTTAGCTGAGATTTTAGTGGAAAATAATTGTTACAATCGTTATAGAAAATATAGAAAGGATTTACAAAATCTATTGATAGCTTTGTTTCAAATATAGTTGAAAGTTATATATCAAGACCAAAACGAGCTTGGTATCTGCTTAGTGTCACGACACTCTGAATAACTCGGTATAATTATTTATAAACTTCCTATCCTAAATAAGCTTCGCCTGTACTAAATTTGGCCTAATGTTTATGTATGCATGTATGTAGTGTAGTTTACTTATTTTGCGGTATAATTTCTTAATATTCATAAAATGTAACATGTTATATTTAAATAACGTTGTGTTATGTTATAGTCGACATACCTATATATAAAATGTCATATTTTAATAACAAATTATATATGTGGACAAAATATATATATTGACGTGAAAATGGTCTTTGTGAGTTGATCTTCACTTCGTCCGTCCTTTTCTCTCGTGGCGCGGCTCAATATTTAATTGAAATGGAATCATACGTTTGATAGTCAGTTATAGTCATAGTCAGTTATTTTTATAGTCAGTTATTTGTCGATTTTTGTCGTCATAAAAACGTTTCATATAGATTTTTGAAGTATCCGTCCCTTAGTATCGAGCTTCTCAAGCTTTTTACGATTCATACTGCAGAACGAATGTTCTTAAATATAGTAATAACCCATAGATAACAGCAATATATATGATAATTATTAAAAAATTGTGTGGGTATTTACCGGGGAATATAAAAAGAGCTACTTATTTAAAACGGCACCGAAGCTTTAAGCACGATATTTATAAGTTTTTCATTGCGATTGTTCCAATTTGAGACCGTTGAGTGTGGTGAAACTTTTTTCACTGCGCATAAAATTTTCAAACAATTAGCCGACAGACTTTCGACATTTTAATTTCGCTTATCACGTGCCATGGAACTCTGGTCCAAATTATCTTCCATTTCATGTCAAATTAGGACCTTACCAATAATAATTCGAAACGCCTACACTTGCTGGTTATTTCTGTACTCGGAAGCCTGTTAGAAATACCGCCATGGCATTTACTCGTAAGTTTAATTTTAACCTAGTTTATTATGCCAGCTTTCGACATTAAAACTTATTTTATCGGTAAGTGAAGGTGAAAATTGAACGTTAAACTATATTTTCCTTGGATCGTATATTTGTTTTATTTATCGCTTAAATAGGCAGTGTTAATAAATAATAATCTGTTAATCGTCCGTATTATTTTTTCAAATAGGCCAGTTGGTAGGGATCCCTACTTTTGTTATAGTCAAATTGATTTTAGATAATTATGTGGTATAATTATACCTTATGTGGTATAATATATTTTTTTATTATTTACTTTTTTTTTATTGTATAAGTAATAATTTAAAATAAAAAATAAAGTATTTTCAATTTAGTTTGAGCTGTTAAAATACTGCACATAGTAGCACATATTTCTCTCTTAATATCGAAAACTTTTCGTCGAAATTTCAAAGGTATTTGCTTAGCATCATTTTCTAATTCCTAGATTGACGGTAAGCGCCGATTATCGTAAGTAATCGTTAATTAATATCTATATTTTGGAGTGAAAATTTTGTGTCAATATTTTTTGTAGATAATTAATTAGCCTTGTATATATTTTATAGTCCATTATGTCGTACGATAAAAAGCTTCGTATATTTGTTTATTGCAAAACAAACGGAAACGTGGCGACAATCAGCGTGCGGTGATGAGACGACGGCGGGTGGGAGAGGGAGTGACTGAGTGTCAAAATTAAAACCCCGATTTGGAACGGCCCTAGACAAAACGGAAAATTATAAGATTTAAGACCGGTTCTTAATTTTAATGAAATGGGATACCGATAAAATTACGATCGTACATTTTTTGCAACAGCTTAATTTAGGCCTGCAAGAAGACATTAGAAACCACTGACATAAATTATACATGGTTTGTCCCTAAGTAGTGAGACTGGGTCTGGTCAAAAACAAATATTCATCCTATCGGAATATATTGGTAAAATTCTTCAAAATAGTCTCATCGATACACCGCTGCCAACGCGATTCCCATGTTGCAAAGTCTCCCTGGAAGTCAGCTGCCGTAACCTCTTGCAGAGACTCTGTGACAGCTCTTTGGATGGCGGGGACATCTTCGAAACGTACTGTTTCCGTACGGTGTCGGGTTCGTACTGGAATACCCATAATCGTCGCCTGTTATTAGGTCGTCTAAAAAGTTCGGTTCAATTTCTAACTGCTCTAACATCTCACGGGAAACATCAACCCGTCGTTTTTTTCGTTCATCACTCAAAACTTTTCGCACAAATCTTCCGCATGGTCAAATTTCCTGAACGGAAACATTGTTTTGAACGTGTTAAGGACTTCGGGGATTAATCTTACACTCAAACGACGGTAGAAGTCCAGGAGATTTTTACTTTGGCCACATTTTCTTTCAAACCGCTTTATATTATTAAAAGAGTGCCTGGTCGCTCTTTCTGATGGTGTGCGGAAACCAGGCTTCCAATCTTACGTCGATTTATACCTCAGCGGACAAGAGAGTAGAGAAACACAAGCATTAGTATTTAACAATTTATTATTTATTTAATTAATTATGCAGAGACGCTTACCAATGAGTCGATAGTGTGATCGAGAGTGATTTTATACATGAAAAATTGCAGTTTATAAAGCCAACATTTTGACGTTGAAAAGTTCAGAATGACATTAGAATGCAGAAGCGTGGGAGTGAAAGAAACTTTTGATAAAACTGCTTAGCGCGAAAGACGCGTTTATGAATTCTGATTAATTATGTAAATATTATGAATTCAACGCAAAATTATATATGTTGCTAACCGTTACAATATCTTCAACGGTCTCCCGTCGTTTCTTGAAGTCATTGAATCACCGGAAAATCTAGGCCCTTGACAGTGTATCGTCTTGGTAAGCCTCCTTAACCATGCGTCTCAGAAGCGTTTTTGCCAAGGTGAAAGCCAAGCTACATTTTTAACATTTTCTGCCGTGACAAAAACTCAAAAACAGCTTTGCCCCATGCGTGATCCTTACTGCATCAGAACTCGGATGCGATTGCCGCCCTGCGCGTTACTTAGCTTAGACCCCCCACCACATATCCCGCCGCCAGGGATCGCGCTGCTGGCTACTGGAGCGCCGCGCAGCGGCCAGTGTCATTACTTTACGGACTCACAATGTATATCTTTTTTTTTTCAAGATAAATCTGTACCTTTATTGATTAACCTACATAATTTATTGAATCCTTTTGCTATTATTGATTACTTATATTAAAATTAATAATAAAACTAAAAATATTAAAATCTCACGTTCCCTGAAACATCAGTCCGTCAGACACACTTTTTTTTCTCTGCACTCATAAATCAATATTAATAATCATATTAACACGTCCGTCATTTTTGCATAATCAGCGATGACTAGTTGATACATACCTGAGATAACACCGGCAGGGAAAAGTATGAATGATTATGTATGTATATACTTTTGTTGATAAATTTTCAACAATTTTATTTTTACACGACTGCCCAACAAAAAAGGAGTGTAATGTGTACAAGGTTCATCTATATATGTTTTCCACTTTTATTCCACCATATTTTTTAAACGCTTAAAATTATTTAGAATGTATTGTTAGAATTTATTTCTTTTATTTTTATTTTATTTAGGTACTTATGATTAGGTATACAGTTCATTGGTCATGTAATCTTATAAAAATTATATCGTTATGTCATCACGAGTGTCATAGGATACATGTCCAAGTATCAAGAAAGTGGTTGTCTGAATGTCCAAATATCCAAATGTAAATATGTTAACATAAATTTTCCGTGTTTAGTGTAAAATGAAAGGTTTGATTGAACACATTGCGGAACAAAACATAGACTACAAATATTTCTTAAAAAACAGGAATAAACATATTTATAAATGCAATAGTTCACTTTATGTAACGGCGTCGTGTTTTTTATTCCTTATAATATATTTACTTGTTGTTATTTACGAACTCGAAATATCATAAAACGCATATTTTCTTCAGTTTTTCTGTTCAGAATAACCCCAATACCATTGTAGGCTTTCTTTCTCTGTGTGTCTTATTGTGTAATGCTCCTAATTAATATAATTTACCTTAATCTATATTTAGGTATAGCTGAAATTTTTGGACATTGCCACACCGGTGATTAAGCAACAGAGCGTAGATTCGAATTTGTTATTGGTCATATAAAGCAAAGCATTAAAAGGCGGTGCGAATGGGTAGATACGTTGGTACCCAAATGGAAGTGGAATTATTGAGGGTTAGATCCGGGGCTGACCGTATCAAAGTGCAGGGGTGGGGAGGGGCGCGGCGAATCGGCCCCGCGGGATCGTAATTTGAATGGATAGAAAATCCGCACGAGAGGGTAGAGAGAGGACACGACGAGACGGGACGGATCCGAGTACGATAATCTCTGGAAGAGCTGGGAATACCTTCGGCGTGACTGATGAAGGGGATCACACACCCTGGCCACCCCCGCGGCCCCCCGTCGGCGTCCGCGCTCCCCACTGATAAGGAGCCCCGAAGACGTTTACGCACCCTAGTACACGCGGGCTCCTTCGGATGTTCCGGTGATGTTCACTGCCATTTTTTTCCCGCTAGAGAGCGACTGTTCCTGAAAGGTTTGAAGTCCGCACCGCCTCAGCGAGCATCCGCATCAATTTCGTTGTGTGAGGAGTTTATTTATTTTATATTTTACACGACTGCCCAACAGGAGAGGAGTGTAATGTGTTCAGGGTTCTTCTATGTATGTTTTCTGTTTCTTTATTCCACCATAACTTCTAAACGCTCGAGCCGGTTTACAAGTAGGTATGTGGTATTGTTATGTATTTCCAAGTGCCATAAAGTAACTTAACTGTTTAAATATCAAGTAAATAGTTGTCTAAATGTCCAAATCTCCAAATGTCAAAAACTAAACATAAAGATATCGTGTTTAGTATCTTATGAAAGGTCGGATTGAATAAACTGAAAATATATGTGTATATGTATATGAATAAATTGTGATTTATGTAACCGCATTTTTATATAAAAAACGTAAATAAAATAATTATAAATACAGTAGTTTAATTTTTGTAACGGCAGTCGTGTTTTTTATTTCTTTTAATATATTTATCCTACCTTTATACCCATTGCGTTAACGTGCCACATTTGATGTCTAACGTCAAAAATCTGACAACTTTTAAATCCCATGACAATATTCCGGCAGTCACCCATCCAAGACTGACCACGCTCCACGATGTATCACTTTGGTGGTCTGAGGGGAAACAGGATTTCAATGCAGCTATGGATGCGGCTAAAATTGAGGAAGTACATAGAAAAAAATATATATGTAACTGAGGGAGGAAAAAGATAATATAGCAGTTTTATGAGACGTTTCTAAATGGCGTCTACTTATAAAAAATAGGAATATCTACACTCTCGGCGAAAAACACTCAGCTTCTTCCTTTATAGGCTTTATTAGCTCTTAAAGCTGTAAAATGTTTCCAGCTTACACTAATAGTAACACCGGCCTCTCAGACCTCAAATAATTGATTAATTAAAATTGATAATTTATTGCTTCAGTTAATAAAAAGATTACTTACTTGATTAACCGTCCAAATTATTATCAACCTAGATTCCTCGAATTTTGGAAACTGGAAATAAACAAATAGTTTTAATACAAGCTTTGACGAAAATGTATTTTAATTTGGTAAATTTTATACAGATTTTATTCAAATACCCTAGTATATACTTCTATACCCGGTCTCGCGGATAAGGCGTTGGCCTCTTACGGGCATGTGGCGGTGGACTGTTTCGTCCAAGTCTTCTGCACTCACTTCACGGGAGATAGAACGACCAATCGTTAAAACTTCCTGAGGTAACGGGTTCGCCCGTTGTGGTTGACAACTCTATTTGGTCGTCTTGAGAGTCCTCGACCCGCGACTCTTCTTATAGAAGCGGAGTAGTAACCTGAAATGACAGTTTAGGGCCGTAAGCAGTTGGCTCGGATTCGGACAAGGGACTCCTAAAACGCTATTCTGAAATGCAATCTCAACAATTTTTTTAATGCATGGATGGCTCGCCAGGCTTGCCGCCCAGTGCCGGTATGGACGAAGTTGTAGGTTACTTTGTATTTAATAAATAACTAGATGATCCGGTGAACTTCGTACCACCGAAACTTGATTTGATTGTAACTTCTTCATAAGCGTTTATTGATCCTAATCAACCTTCCAAATCCAATTCATTTAAATCATGTACGGTTTGAGTTTCGTTTAGTGATGAAATGAAAGTCGTTTGTAATTAAAATAAATTCAATGTATTTAATTTACATGATGAAATATAAATGCTTTGTCCGTCTTTTTCGACTTTTTCGGCTTTTTCGACTTTTTCGACTTTTCCGACCTTTTCGACATTTTCGACTTTTTTGCATTTTTCGACTTTTTGGACATTTTTGACTTTTTGGAATTTTTTGACTTTTTTGACTTTTCCGACTTTTTCGACTTTTTCGACTTTTCCGACTTTTTCGACTTTTTCGACGTTTTCGACTTTTTTGACTTTTTCGACTCTTGACTTTTTCGACTTTTTCGACTTTTCGACTTTTTGACTTGTTGAAATTTTACACAATCAAACGGAATGAATAACAGTTATGGATGGGCGCAGCTGTCAAACAATAGGATCGCCGCGAACGCCATCTATTGAAAGTGGCCCATTTCCCAAAATTACCAATTGCGATTTTTTCGATTTTCAGTTGTTTCTTTTAATTTTTCCTAAATATTTTTTTTTATAAACCACCCCTGAATCAAGACAAACAAAACAAAAAAAAATAATTCAAATCGATTTAGTTATTTTTGAGATCTTGCGAGACTAACGCATGGCGATTCATTTTTATATATAAGAAGAAGATGATCAAACCGTATTCTACCTATTTAATAATTACGTAAGCTCTATGATCGAATTATCGAAGCAGTGATAACATTTATTGTTTTCAGCAATACAACTAGCAAGTAATATCAATGTTTTGTTATACGTAATATCAATAAGGAAATATATACATAAATTAAATAAATTAAAGTCGAGATGCCATCGCTTGCGTAGCATTTGTAAGCCGCCGGCTCTAAGGCGAACCCTCCGCACCTACCGTCGCAACCCGCGTCTCACCATTTGCATGATCTAATATTTTGTCGGCGAGTTAAACGAAAGACATTCAATATTTTGCTATTCCGGCCGCGTGCCCGAGAAATCAGGAAAGGTTTCCTCCGGCACGCCTAAATTATCCAACCCGCCTTTGACTGTATTTTTCCGCGTCTCAGTGGCGCGCCCGAGAATTTCATAATAAATTTCGCGCCGCCTGTAAAGAGTGGCGAAATGAATGAACTCCGCGGCGCCCCGACTAAGAAGTGGCGAATAGCGTCACTCGAGTGCGCGCCGAGCCTACAATTCCCTTTTATTGATATCCAAAAGTTTTCTAATTTAATAACGATTTTTTACCAAGCTGCGAGCACTTCTCGTAACCGGCATAAGGGCGTGAAGTCCTTGCATTCAACGATATGTGTGTTTGATTTTGCTGTTATATTATATATATATATATATATATATATATATATATATATATATATATATATATATATATATATACATATATATATATATATATATATATATATATATATATATATATATATATATATATATATATATATATATATATATATATATATATATATATATATATATATATATATATATATATATATATATATATATATATATATATATATATATATTTATCCTTTCTCGTAATTTGTTGATCATGCGAGATTTCACAGACTATGTTGATCCACCTTTACGGGCCTTTTTCTCAGTTTTGCGCCATCTCAACTACACCGTATATTCATATCATTCATATACTCGACCCTGTTGCCAAGTCGCTCTATTCAAAACTCAATGTATTCCTCATGATTATTCAACATTTTTATGATCACCTAACCGTTTAAAATTTTATATTCGTCAACATTATGTTGATCCGAGATATATGTTTTTTTTATCGTATTTATGAACCTTTGTTGATCCGAGTTATATCATTTCGCCGAATTAATGAACTTTTGTTGATCAAGCCCACCTGTCGCTACCACGTGATCGCGCGTCGCGGAGTATCCCCACTCCGGGCATCTTTCGGTTGGTTGCAAAATTTACTGTGCGTCTGTTAGTATATTGTGTTAGCAAAAGTGTGTGCTTATGTGTGCGCATGATAACTCAAGAATGCGTAGTCTAATTTCAATCATTCTTTCGCCAATTGGTTTCATTTATTATTGAAAAGAATTTCTAGATTTTGGGTTCCATATCTACGCCAAAAATCGGAGCTGTTATACGAACGGACCTTTAGAAATTTTTGTGAGCACGGTAATTCAAGGACGCATTGTCCGATTTGAAAAATTTCTTATGCCAATAGGTTCTCTCAGTCAATGGGAAGAACTGACTAGATTTAGACATAGCTACAATGGAAATAGGACCTGTCACACAAACAGACCACTTTTAAATCATAATATAGCCGTGCCTTTAAAAAATCCTTCGTTAATAGTTTTTATTCATCAATGGGAGGAGATGATTAGATTTATGGTTCCGTATCTATGAAGGAAATGGGGGTTGCCATACCAACAAGCCTTTTGCTCGATGGCTCTGGAATTAAAATCGCGAATAGGTTTTTTTGGTGGGTAATGATTAGATTTAGAGTTCCTTATTTATGATAGAAACAGGTGCTGCAATACAAACGGACCACTTTGACATTTAACGTGCCTTGTCCGATTTCAAAAATTCTTCCGCCAATGGATTTTATTCGCAGATTAAAGATCAGAGCAGATTTAGAGTTCCGTACCTACACTATCAGAAAATAGTGTACTATCATGAAATATCGTACTTTTCAAAAATATCTTAAATTGTACTTTTTTTTAAATGTCGGCCGAGAAAACATATTTTTGGCGACTTTCGGGAAAATATGTTTTTGCTCCTTTTAGCATTTTATGCTCCGGTTTCCTCATTGAGCTGGTCAGCAGAGCAGGCAATGACGCAACACGCGGACTCGAGAGCTATTGCGAAGCTTGTTACGGGAGACGAAGCTTGGCGTACATTTACCTAATTATATTGTATCACTATTATTATCAAATTATATATTATTTAAATAACTGTTATAGAAGATAGTAGATGTTTCGCGTATCAATTTTATTTTGCTGATCATTGCTTGATCAACGTTGAATGACAAAAACAACTACCATTTTTTGAGTCCTCTCCAGATTAAGAAGTGAATATTCGCGCAGCTTATAACTTAGATGGAAGACAACAATTCCTTGTCAGTGTGCAAGATAACTCGAAAACGCGATGTTCGATTTCAACTGCACCGTATAGCTATATCGTTCATATACTCGGCCCTGTTGCCAAGTCACTCTTTCCAAAACGCATTGTATTCGTCATGATGTTTCAAAATTTTTATATCACCTAACCGTTTAAAATTTTATATTCGTCAACATTATGTTGATCCGACATATATGAATTTTTTATCGTATTTATGAACTTTTGTTGATCCGAGTTATATCATTTCGCCGAATTAATGAACTTTTGTTGATCGCTTAAGCCCATGTGACCGCTTGTCACGGAGTGTCCCCACTCCGAACGTCTTCGCTTTGCTTTGGCTTGCGGTCACCTGCAAGTTATCGCGCAGTCGCAGTCGTTCGGAAGCTCTTGCTTGGGCGGTTTGTTGTAAAAGTTTGCGTTTGATTACTCGCAAAAAATAAGAGATTTGGTTTTTGGTGTTTTCAGTTAATATTCGTAAAATAAACCACCAAAATGAGGAGACAGGTAAGTTACTTATATACATAGTTATTTTATTGGCTTTATGTCACATTATAAATAATACCTACAGTAGGTCAGCTCGTTTGCGAGACAGGAATATCATGCAGCGTCTTTTAAAATAGTGTTTGCTAAAATAGCGCAAAGTAAAGCTTTGCAAAGCCTATAACCCCAGACGGGGTACACAATTTCTTTGTGTGTGTGTTAGTATGTCGTGTTAGTGTGAGTGTGTGTTTATGTGTGCACACGATAACTCGAGAATGCGTAATCTAATTTCAATAATTCTTTCCCCAATGGGTTTTATTATTGAGAAGAACTGGTTATAATTAGGGTTCCGTATATATGCCAGAAATGGGAACTGCCTATCATCGTAGTATTATTATGACATATCGTAGTTTACATACAAGAATATCTTAAATCGTACTTTTATAAATACGCCAGTCAAGAAAACATATTGTTGCAACTTTCGGGAAAACATATTTTTTTGTTTTTTTTTTTGCATTTTTGGTATGACCCCCTCCCCCCCCCCCCCCCCTCCCGCGCCCCATTGAGCTGGGCAACAGAGCAGGCAGCGATGCACTACGCTGACTCGAGTACTATTACAAAGCTTGCTACGCAAGAAGAAATTTGGCGTACAATTACCTTGTTATATTGTATCAGTATTATTATCAAATTATATATTATTTAAATAACTGTTATAGAGAATCGTAGATTTTTCACGTATCAAATTTAGTTTGCTCAACATGCTTGATAATGTAAACAGAGTGTAACTGAAATCAGTGTTGAATGGCACAAACGCCTACCGTTTTTTTAAGCGTTCTTCAGATTAGGCAAAGTGAAGATTTGCGTAGCTTATAACCTAGGTGGGAGGCGAAAATTCGTTGTGAGTGTGCAAGATAACTCAATAACTTGTCCGATTTCTTTCGCCAATAGGTTTTATTCGTTATTGTGAAGAGGTAATTTGATGTAGAGTTCCGTACCCGTGATAGAAATAAAAGTTGCCCTATAAATGGCCCTCTTTGAAATCCCAGTTTAGCCGCACGATCAAGGCAAGTCGGGAGGAGGTGCGAATCAGTAGGGTAAATCCGAGCAGAAGTATGAGGAAATATCAAACTTTCATAGAATATCGTACTTTTAACAATATCGTACCTACAGATATATCGTACTTTTTTAAAAATACTTATCGTACTTTTAAAAAATACCATAATTTTGCAAAAAAAAACGCACTTTTTAAAAATATCTCCCAGTTGTAGGTAGACCATCTCAAAGCAGGAAAAAAATAAGTCAACGCATTTCTTCCAATACCGCTGCCGTTTGGTGAGCGAGCTGCGCGGCATAGGAGGCAGGGACAAACTGGGCTAACTTTCACGAGCTATCGCGAGGCCTGTTACGCGAGACGGTGTCTAACGTACATTTACCTATAGTCTGTTTATTAATCAGTGAGCCTTTCCAAGAACGATTAGGTATGAGGTGCCATGTATGGCGGGGGACAGGTATAAGTGGGACAGGTATGAGTGAGACAACGATATGCATGGGAAAGAGAGAGATCAAGCCTTCCTAGGTAGACAAATAGTCCAACGGGAGGCGTACTTAAACAGCAATTGTAATCTACGAATGTGTGCTCCGATTCTTGTATATTTTTTATTCCTGCCTTTCAAAGACCACCATGAAACTTACATTTCTGTATACTTTTTTATAGATATGCAATATGCCGATATACATATGAAAGTTTATTTCAGGAGACTTCTAGTTCGGACGAAGATGACCTGAAGTTTTATCCCAGATTTCCGGGTTTGGAAAATTATACTGACTCTTCGAATAATTCTTCTACGCTCCCTATAGTTCCACGCATCAGAATAAATAGGGAAGAATTGTCACGATTTGACGGTGCCATGTTGGATCCAACTTTTGATGATGACTATATATCTGATGATGAATATTCATCGTCATCAGCAGGAGAACCAAGGCGGAAAAGAAATGAACGAAATATAATTATTCCCGAAAGTCCAGAAGAGCCTGAAGCAGACATAGAAATCACAAATAAGACTGATGGATTTATCCGAATTATCAATAATATAAAGGTAATTTAGTGAACTTATTTTCGGCAAAATATACATGATGATAATAACCATATATAACCATAACTTACAATATTTCAGTGTTTTGAAGAAGTACGGGCCCTAGATAAATCTTCTGATATTCAAAATTTTAAGGAGGCTAACAATATTACTGTAACACCACAAGCTATCGATTCGCCCAAAAATAAATTGCTACTCGGGGATTTAACACACTCTGAATGTAGTAACGACTTTTCTCCGGCGACGGATTGTACAGATTATATTTATAGCAGTGATGAGACATCGTCGTCAACAGGAAAAATGGTAAAAAGAAAACTAAAACGAAACACAGTCTTATCTCTAATACGACCAACGTTGGAACCTAGGTTACAAAAAGATGATACAATCAATAGTGAAGATGTTGCTGAGGTACGGTCGTCCATGTTAATAGTTGCTATTTTTAATTTCTTTAAGGGATATCTTTAAAGGTTGGTTGCTATTTTCAGAATTTTGAAGACGTGGGTACAACATCGGTGGTTGAAGAAAAAGATCACAACAAAGAACAAAAACGAAAAAGGATTTGGAACAGAAAAAACGCATGTGTTTTTTGTGAAAAATTAGTTACAAATTTTACTCGGCATCTGCAAAGACACCACTCCAATGAGCAGGAGGTAATAAAATATTATTCAATTAATGATGCAGATCTGAAGACAAGGAAAAAGAATCGCCAGACTATAACGGATTCATTAAGAAACCGCGGTAATTTCCTGTACAATAGTAAGGTTTGTTTTGAAAAGAAAGGCGTACTATTGCCCAATAGAAGGAAAATAGTAAACGATAATCCTGATAGCCCTTCCAATTTTGTAACATGCAAAACTTGTCTTGGAATATTCAAACGTGCCACATTTTACAGACATTTTAAAAAATGTGGGGAACACACTTTAAATAAAAATCTTCTAGATTCTTACAACTTACGTGTTCTCGCCACTCAGTCTTTATCTATAATGACTAATTTATCTGGTGCCTCGGTAGATTTGGAAAAAAAAATTTTGCCGAGACTGCGTAATGATGACATTTCAATTGTCGTAAGACAAGACCCATTAATACTTGCATTCGGTTCACGACTTCTAAAGAAAAAGAAAGAAAGAAGAAGCAGGAAGGCGATTTGCTCAAAATTGAGGGACTTAGCGAATTTACTAATTATATTGAGAAACGAAGACTCGGAAATATGTCAACTCAGGGACGCGATTAATCCAAAAAAATATGAAACATTCATAATTGCCGTAAAGAAAATGTGTGGCTTCAATGAAGAGACAGGAGATGTAAAAGTCACTAGTATTCCTGCAAGAATTCGTCCATCTCTACTTGGTTGTATAGAAATACTATATACAGAAACAATTATGAATCCGAATGTAACAACTACTCATAAACAACATGTAAAGAATATTTTGGACGAGTTTAAATTATTGTTAGAAGCAAACTGGCAGTGGGAAATATCCTCGAATGCCGAAAAGACACGAAAACGAAACTTAATGACGAAGGCTCAAGTGCTTCCTTTAGATGAAGATATAGAAAAGGTTATGACCAAAATTCACGAGCTTGAAGCAAAGTACCCCATAGAATTAAAAAAAGATTTAACCATTCTTAATTATGAAAACTTATGCGAGGTCACTATTGCACACATCATATTGTTGGACCGTAAGAGATCTGGCGATGCAGTCGAGGCAGAGTTAAAATATTACATTAATAGAAAAACGGATGAAATACCGCAACAGGTTTTAAATTTTTTGACTCCTAAAGAACAAAAGGCTATTAATGAGTTAGATGTTTTTCAAATACCGGGGAAAAGAGTTCGTTCTGTGCCAGTATTGCTAACAAAAACGATGCGAGAAAACATAGATATTCTAATATCTTGTAGAGAACCGTTAAATATACCATTTACAAATCAATACTTATTTGCAAGGCCGCTTACTGATGGGACCTTCGACGGCGGTAAATGCTTAAATAGAATAAAAGACATGTGTCAATTAAAGAATGCAAGGATGTTGACGGCCACAGGAATGAGGCACCATATTGCAACGATGTCCCAAGTACATACTAAACAAAACGACCAATATACTGAGCATCTGGCAGGATTTCTGGGACATGATCTGTCTGTGCACTCTAAAAATTATAGATTACCTTTACAAGTTTTGCAGAAAGGAGTAGTCGGAAGTAGATTAATGGAAATTGAAGGACATGAAGATTCAAACCTAGAAGATATGAATACTAATAACCATCAAAAAGAAAATATTTTCAGAAAGAATTACGATGACAACAAAAAACAGATACACGAACTAAGCGATGTATGCCGCAAAACTAAAAAAAACACCTTAAAAAAAGGGATTGTCTTAGCGTCGAAGACAGAATATCAAAATCAGCTTTACCTGAAGATATAGAGAAAGAAAACGTTAAAGATACAGAAAATAACGATATTAAAAATCGAAATGTTTCACAAATAACTACAAGACGTAAACAAACAAAAAAGTGGAACGTTATCACAGAAAAATCAGAGGACGAAGTTAGTATGGAAAGTAAAAATTCTTCTGAAAGCATGGAAAAGGACTATCAAAAAGAGAAAAAAGTAACAAGACGTAAAAAGAGCTATGTGCGATGGACAGATGAAGAGATGAAAGTGGTCAAAAAACATTTCAAAGAGGACATTACAAAGAAAACGAACCCAGGAAAAGCGAAATGCACTTACGCTTTAAAAACCGAACCTTTACTATACCGACGAACATGGGAACAACTCAATACGTGTGTTAACAACATTTATAAAAGGAAATAATTCCCTTTATACATAACATATTTTTACTTTTATTTCGTATTTCTTTTAATTCTAAGTTTTATTCGTAATTTTTTAAACTTACTCTTTTAATTCCTTTCTATTGTCGTTTTCATTTGTTAATTTTCATTTCGAATTCTTTCTGTACCACTAAAACTTAGTTTATAATTATATTTCATTAAAAGTGTGTGTTTTACATTAAAAGTTGTTTCTTTGAATAAACCTATTATCCTTATTTCCTATCTATTATCCTCATTTCCTATTATCCTCATTTCTTTGAATAAACCTATTATCTCAGTGTGTAAATTCACAAGCACCTCTAACTCGCTTGTAATGTCCGTAGTCGCGTTGGAAAACTAGTTCCCGTCAGATCATCGATGTCGGTACTTGGATTGGTGACCGCCTAAGTACTGTCACGTGTTTAAAAGTTGGCCGCCTATTTTGTATTAAGTACCTCCGGTGCCAAAAGTAGCATTTATTGAATGCCATGATTCTTCTACTTATTTCAATGCTGCTAACGTTGGTGCCATATAGAATAGAGCACAGTATATGCATTTTTCCAAGGCTCCAAAAATCGGTTTTTAAAATACCGATTGAGCAGATAGTGTAGGCGGGTATAAAAGTACATATTATTATTTAGTTCCATATATAAATAAAATAAGTTAATAGTAAAACACATTTTAAAAACAATATTGTACTTTGATGATATATCGTACCTACTTTCAAAAAATATCTTAAGGCGCTGATATACGACTTTAATGATTTTAAACTGATAATTACGTCTAAACGAGTACTGCTTACGATTCGAAAAAAATATATGTTAAACAAGAATATATACCTAATATTCTAATCTGTGAATATTTTAGATTTTGTTTATATTACATAGTGTAATTAATTTGGGAAATGAGGTCTAACCGAACACAAGAACGAGAATTACGCAACTACTATCTAGTGTATTATTATGTAACCTGCACCATTTTAAAGATAATTTAATTATCTATCTTCTTATCTGTGATTTTTTTCGAAAAGTCAAAGAATAATATCCGATTTTGCTTATTCGAACAAAATTGGTGCGCGAGTTATAAAGCGGTCCTCGCCGGCGACGAGACTCAGTACGACTGCGACCACTGTCACGGGTGGATGCTGACGCTGCGCTCCGAATGAAAAAAATACGTTAATTAAAAACAAAATGGCCAGAAACTCAAATATTTTAAAACTTAAGCGCAGTATATTAGAGAAAAATAGATTATTAAGGTAAGTAACGTGTATTAGTGTATTATTACGTGTATATTATTACCATTTGTCTGCTCTGATGCTCTTTGACTGACGTCAAATTGGGGTGACCACACGAATAGGATTCGTGCAACAATTTAACTAATCAACACATAAAATAAATTACTTCTTTTATTTTATAAACTGACGTGATTACTGTTTTTATTTTAGGCGAATACGAAACAACACTAATTCTGAAGATGTAAATTCACAGACGAGGTGAGTAAACAGTGTAGGTAAACAAAACTACATCAAAAGGTAATGCTCACAGGTAAATGCATACCTAATTTAATATTTTGATATTAGTGTAATTCGAACAATAATTATGTTTTATCAGAACTTTAAAGTTTTATCAGAACTGTCGGAATCAGAATATTATTTTGAAATCAAATATCAAACTTGAATATTGAATTTGAAAATCGATTTAGGGCCGATTTATATATGAAACCTGCAAGTAAAAGTACAAATATAAGTTGAACCATCGGTTTACTAAATTCATTCATAAAGCGACAAAAATTAATTCGGGTTTTCGTAGTATGACGTAAATTATACTTTGGTTGGAGGGGGTTGTTTTTGTTGCAAAAAGATAATTGTGGTTTTTAGCCAAAAATTTTGTAGTAATAATATTAAACCTACTTATAACATAGTTACGCGCATCCCTGACTCACTGACTGACTTTGTAACGCTGTAGGTAAAGACAGTATTTTTTTAAATTTGTCAGTTTTTAAACTTGAAATGCTACTTCGAATTTCGAATTTGAGATTGTACTTCGAATTTCAAACTTGAAATTGTGCTTTGAATTTCGAACTTGACATTCTACTACGAATTTCAAACTTGAAATTCTACTTCGAATTTCGAACTTGACATTTTACTTCGAATTTCGAACTTGACATTCTACTACGAATTTCGAACTTGAAATTCTACTTCGAATTTCGAACTTTACATTTTACTTCGAATTTCGAACTTGACATTCTACTTCGAATTACGAATTTAACATTCAAGTTCGAATTTCGCACTTGACATTTTGACATTTGAAATTCGGAATTTCGGTTAAATTTCGATAATTTCGGACAATGAAAATATTGCAAAAAAACAGTTGTCAAAACAAGAGAATGTGAAAATAGACCCGAGTGGACTTTTTCTTGATGAGGAAGTACCATTTCTTGGTGCGTCATCAGACGGTATCATTGATGAAAATACAATTGTTGAAATAAAATGTCCAATCACAGCTTACAAACTAGGATTAGAAAAAGCTATTCATGAAAAAAAGATATCGTTCTACAAAAAAATACAGAACGGTAATTATATAATAAACAAAGAACATAGTTGGTGGTATCAAATACAGAGGCAATTGCATGTAACAAGAAGATCTAAGTGTATGTTTGGTATTTGGTCTGGGGATAAGTTTCCTGTAAAAATATAATAAATTTACAAGGATTGCACCTTTTGGGAAACTAAAATGAAAAATAAGTTAATTAAATTTTACACAGATTGCATGCTTCCTGAACTGGTAGATCCTAGACATACGAGGAATATGATAATTAGAGACCCATCTTATATAGTTAGTGCTATAGAGGGGCGCAAAAGGAAAAAGGAAGAGGAAAAAGAAAAGAAAAAAACACAGACAAAAAACGAAGAATGACGATTTTGAATGAAGTCAATAAAGACGAAGACACAGTTCATGATCAAAGTCCTAGTAAAGCTGCTGAAAAAGTACTGATTTTTGATGAGTTTTCAATTCAGTTACCAATCGAAAAACCCACACGAACACCGCACACACACACACATACACCCTCATACACACACACACACACACACACCAACACAAGCACAAACACACACACGCACACACACCACACACGTGTGTCGAAGCTCATCATTTGCTTCAATAGCTGACAAATACACCCAGTGCACCACTGCTTATTACGGTTCAATCGTGGCAGTAGTTTTCGATGGATACCCAACAGATCCTACACAAAAAGGCACGAAGAGCTCTGAAATCTCTGGAAATAATATTTGATAAAAATACTAAGGCTCAGGTTTCACAAGAGAATTTCTTATCAAACGACAAAGTAAAATTCGTTTCACCGACCTGCTGAAAACGAGAATGGAAAAGCATAACATTCGGGTACTGCATGCTAAGGAAGATGCTGACAGGCTCATAATCACTACAGCTGTCACTTTTGTCTCTTCCTATGATATAGTGTTAGACGCTGGCGAGGACATCGACTTGTTTATAATCCTCACTGGGATCTCACGCCATCGTGACGTTTTATTTCAAGAAACGTGTAATACACAATGCTGCAGATGTGATCTATTCCAGAATCACCTCTTCAACGTAACATCAAAACCGGAGATTTTTCTTTTCATCCACACCTTCAGTGGGTGTGACTCGGCATCTTGCTTCTTCGGACAAGGGAAGATGAAAATGTTTTTCATACTCCAAAAACACTCGGACCTCGGAAAGAAAGCTGCTATCAGATTTGGTAGTTTCTCTGTACAGTGGCAACCCCGAATACGACATCCAGAGCCTTGATGAGCTGCGGTATCATCTATTCGAGAGGGCTGCAGCCAAAACGAGCTTCAATCTCGCCAGGTTGAGTACAAGAGAGGCTACCCGTCAATTCTACCGCACCTACCAGCTATCAGGTACCAAATTAAATCGTTCTTATACAGCTCGTATACAGCTCTACTCTATATTTCTAAACATATAAATTGTCTTTCGTCATTTTCTCTTCAACTGTCAATTCTGTTCCAGGTGCATAAATGGCTGGGAGCCGGACAGGACCCTCTCGACTGGGGATGAATATCCACCTCACAAGGCCTCAGTCCCAAAATGATGACCAGAGACGCAGCGCCACAACACTTTTGCCGATTCAGCAACTATACCAGGACTTTGATTACGAAGCGTGTCTTCGTCTTTATTGACTTCATTCAAAATCGTCATTTTTCGTTTCTTGTTTTTTTTTCCTCATCCCTTTTCTATTTGCGCCCCTGTATAGCACTAACTATATAAGAGGGGTCTCTAATGATCATATGCCTCGTATGCCTAGGATCGACTAGTTCATTATCCTATGTTTTTTATTACCTTTATGCTATTTTTTTGCTAATTGCGGGCGTTTTTGTTTACGTAATTACGTAATTCTTGTTTACCAAATTTTCTAACAATAATAAAATGATTACAATACAAATCCGATTATTATTTCACAATACGTACTTTTATTTATTTAATACCTTTGAATCTTGAAGGTACACTATTTTCGTACGTATGGTCACTCTACAAGCCGCTCTCGGCGCGCGCGGCATTTCCAGTTCTCTTATCACGCGTTGGCTCCGCCCAATCGCCCAAAGCCGTTGACAATAGTCGTCGCCTTAAATCGTACTTTTCTAAAGATGTCGGCCGACAAAACATATTTCTGGCGACTTTCGCATAAAGATATTTTTGCTTCTTTTTGCATTTTATGCTCCGGTTTCCTGATTGAGCTGGTCAGCACAGCAGGCAACGACGCAGCACGCGGACTCGAGAGCTACTGCGAAGCTTGTTAGGGGAGACGAAGCTCGGTGTACATTTACCTAAATATATTGTATCACTATTATTATCAAATTATATGTTATTTAAATAACTGTTATAGAAAATAGTAGATGTTTCGCGTATCAATTTTATTTTGCTAAACATTGCTTGATAATGTAAACAGAGTGTATCTAAAATCAAAGTTGAATGGCAAAAACACCTACCGTTTTTTGGGCGATCTTCAGTTTAAAAAGTGATCTTCAGTTTAGCGTAGCTTATAACCCAGATGGAAGCTAAAAATTCGATGTGAGTGTGCAAGATAACTCAAAAACGCGATAGTCGATTTCAAAAATTCTTTCTTTAAGAATTAGACTTTATTCGTTATTGGGAAGAGATGAGTAGATTTAGAGTTTCGCACATGTGATGGAAATGGAAGCTGTTCTATAAACGGACCTCCTTGAAATCACAGTTATAGTCGTACGATCAAGGCAATTCGGGCAGAGGTGCGAATGAGTAGGGTACGTCCGGGCAGTAGAATGAGATATTATCAAACTTTCATAAAATATCGTACTTTCGCTAATATTGTACCTAAATAATTATCGTACTCTTTAAAATTATCGTACAATGAAAAATAATGTAGTTCGTTATTTAAAAGATATTGTATTTTTATAAAATATCGTACTTTATAAAAATCTATAAATCGTAGGTTTTCGAATGTTGTGTCTGGTGTTGACCGCTGAGGAGTACCCTCATCGGGAGCCAACCCAGGGTACATCAGCCATATCATGGTGAAACTTAAAAGTTGCTATCATAATTGAATGCGTACAAAAAAAATGAGGCTCTGCTCTTGACCCTTGAGGAGTTCCCTCGTCGGAAGCCAACCCAGAGTACATCAGCCATGTCATGGTGAAACTTGGAAGTTGCTATCACAATTGAATGCTTACACAAAATTTTGGGTCTCTGCTATTGACCGTTAAGGAGTTCCTACATCGGAGGCCAGCCCAGGGTACTTCAGTCATGTCACGGTGGAACTTGGAAGTTGCTGTCATAAATGAATGCGCATACAAAATTTTAGGTCTCTGATGTTGACCCTTGAGGAGTTCCCTCGTCGGAAGACAACCCAGAGTTCATCGGCTATGTCATGGAGAAATTTGGAAGTTGCTATCATAATTGAATGCGTACACAAAAATTTTGGTCTCTGTTGTTGACCGTTGAGGAGTTCCTTCGTCGGGAGCCAACCCAGGGTACATCGGCCATGTCATGGAGAAATTTGGAAGTTGCTCTGCTGTTGACCGTTGAGGAGTTTGCTCTTCGAAAGCCAACCCAAGGTACATCAGCCATATCATGGTGAAACTTGGAAGTTGCTATCATAATTGAATGCGTACACAAAATTTTGGGTTTCTTCTGTTGACCGTTGAGGAGCTCCATCGTCGAGAGTCAACCCAGGGTACATCACCCATGTCACGGTGAAACATGCAAGATGCTATCATAATTGAGAACGTACACAAAATTTCGGTCTCTGCTGTTGACCGTTGAGGAGTTTTCTCGTCGCAAGCCAACCCAAGGTACATTAGCCATTTCATGGTGAAACTTCGAAGTTGCTATCATAATTGAATGCATACACAAAATTTTGGGTCTCTGCTGTTGACCGTCGAGGAGTTCCCTCGTCGGGAGACAACCCAGGGTACATCAGCCATGTCACGGTGAAACATGGAAGTTGCTATCATAATTGAGAACGTACACAAAATTTTGGTTTCTCTGCTGTTGACCGTTGAGAAGTTTTCTCGTCGGGAGGCAACCCTGGGTACATCAGCCATATCATGTTGAAACTTGGAAGTTGCTATCATAATTTTATGCGTACAAAAAAAATTGGGTCTCTGCTGTTGACCGTCGAGGAGTTCCCTCGTCGGAAGCCAACCCAGGGTACATCAGCCATGTCACGGTGAAATATGAAAGCTGCTATCATAATTGAATGCTTGCACAAAATTTTGGGCCTCTGCTGTTGACCGTTGAGGAGTTTCCTCTTCGAAAGCTAACCCAGGGTACATCAGCCATGTCATGATGAAACATGGAAGTTGCTATCATAATTGAATGCGTACAAAAATTTTTGGGTCTCTGCTGTTAACCGTCGAGGAGTTCCCTCGTCGGGAGCCAACCCAGGGTACATCAGCCATGTCACGGTGAAATATGAAAGCTGCTATCATAATTGAATGCTTGCACAAAATTTTTGGCCTCTGCTGTTGACCGTTGAGGAATTTCCTCTTCGAAAGCTAACCCAGGGTACATCAGCCATGTCATGGTGAAACTTGGAAATTGCTATCATAATTGAATGCGTACACAAAATTTTGGGTTTCTGCTGTTGACCGTCGAGGAGTTCCCTCGTCGGGAGACAACCCAGGGTACATCAGCCATATCACGGTGAAACATGAAAACTGCTATCATAAATGAATGCTTGCACAAAATTTTGGGCCTATGCTGTTGACCGTTGAGGAGTTTCCTCTTCGAAAGCCAACCCAGGGTACATCAGCCATGTCATGGTGAAACATGGAAGTTGCTGTCATAATTGAGAACGTACACAAAATTTTGGGTCTCTGTTGTTGATCGTTGAGGAGTTCTCTCGTCGGGAGCCAACCCAGGGTACATCGCCATGTCATGGTGAAACATGGAAGTTGCTATCATAATTGAGAACGTACACAAAATTTTGGGTCTCTGCTGTTATCCGTCGAGGAGTTCCCTCGTCGGGAGCCAACCCAGGGGACATCAGCAATGTCACGGTAAAACATGAAAGCTGCTATCATAATTGAATGCTTGCACAAAATTTTGGGCCTCTGCTGTTGACCGTTGAGGAGTTTCCTCTTCGAAAGCCAACCCAGGGTACATCAGCCATGTCATGGTGAAACATGGAAGTTGCTGTCATAATTGAGAACGTACACAAAATTTTGGGTCTCTGCTGTTGACCGTTGAGGAGTTCTCTCGTCGGGAGCCAGCCCAGGGTAGATCAGCCATGTCACGGTGAAACTTGGAAGTTGCTATCATAAATGAATTCGTATACAAAATTTTGGGTCTCTGCTGTTGATCGTTCAGGAGTTACTTCGTCGGGAGCCAACCCTGGGTGGACGGATTTCAACCATAATCTTTTCAGCTCATGCCATGACCAAATGATGTATTTATGCCAAATTGCAGCTCAATCGGATGAAGCGTTTCGTCGCTATCGTCGGAGAATATGAAACGAAGACGGGTATAAAATTACATATTATATTTTAGTTCCATATATAAATGTCAAAAGCGGTTTATTTCTCTCGTCATGAAGAGCTTTCATCATATTATTACAAGTCCATATTCGCGATATGTGACAGTACGCTGTGATTGGTCCATTTGAATTGGATCAACAAAATACAAAGAGTGATCTGTATAAATGATGCTAAAATTGGGCGGGGCTTACCGATTTCACTTGTTGATCCGATCGGATCAACGTATGTATTGGGGTTGAAGTATTGGATCAACAAATCATGTCCGGATCAACAAATGCAAACGGATCAACAAAAACCTGGTGTAGAGTCGCGCATGATCAACAAAGTACGTGAAGGGATAACTATATATATATATATATATATATATATATATATATATATATATTGAAATATTTGATAGTTTTGTGTATATATTCTTTTTAGAATTGATCAATAAGATGATTATAAAGTAAATAATTATAAAAGCCACTTACATCGTGACGAAGGATTCCCTTGATCGGATTCGGGAATGCTTTAGGTGTTAACGAGAATGATGAATGCCTCTCACTTGCGGAAAGAGGAGTAGGTTTAAGTTGGGCCCATTTTACAACTAGTAACGCTCACCCTTCATCCAATTATCTCAAAAATTAAGCTACAATCCTTCTTTATACGTAAACTCACTCAATTTCCTATTATTTCAAGGGAAATAACAGGACAAGACGAGCTACTTGACAGATGGAAGAATTTAAAATTTCGAATTTCGTTTTTTTTATTTTCTAAAGGTGTGATATTAAAGAAGCTGCGATCAATATTCAGCTGAAAACTTAAAACTAAAAGCGTGACATGCCCTCATATCAATGAAAGGAAGCAGTCAGCTCTTTCCTATTAGTTGGAAAGATTACCTTTAACCTAAATGGATTATTTACAATGAACGAAACATAAAATATGTAAAAATTCAATATTTTGAAATATTTGATAGTTTTGTGTATATATTCTTTTTAGAATTGATCAATAAGATGATTATAAAGTAAATAATTATAAAAGCCACTTACATCGTGACGAAGGATTCCCTTGATCGGATTCGGGAATGCTTTAGGTGTTAACGAGAATGATGAATGCCTCTCACTTGCGGAAAGAGGAGTAGGTTTAAGTTGGGCCCATTTTACAACTGGTAACGTATATATATATATATATATATATATTATATATATATATATATATTATATATATATAGTATATATATATATATATATATATATATATATAGTTATCCCTTCACGTACTTTGTTGATCATGCGCGACTCTACACCAGGTTTTTGTTGATCCGTTTGCATTTGTTGATCCGGACATGATTTGTTGATCCAATACTTCAACCCCAATACATACGTTGATCCGATCGGATCAACAAGTGAAATCGGTAAGCCCCGCCCAATTTTAGCATCATTTATACAGATCACTCTTTGTATTTTGTTGATCCAATTCAAATGGACCAATCACAGCGTACTGTCACATATCGCGAATATGGACTTGTAATAATATGATGAAAGCTCTTCATGACGAGAGAAATAAACCGCTTTTGACATTTATATATGGAACTAAAATATAATATGTAATTTTATACCCGTCTTCGTTTCATATTCTCCGACGATAGCGACGAAACGCTTCATCCGATTGAGCTGCAATTTGGCATAAATACATCATTTGGTCATGGCATGAGCTGAAAAGATTATGGTTGAAATCCGTCCACCCAGGGTTGGCTCCCGACGAAGTAACTCCTGAACGATCAACAGCAGAGACCCAAAATTTTGTATACGAATTCATTTATGATAGCAACTTCCAAGTTTCACCGTGACATGGCTGATCTACCCTGGGCTGGCTCCCGACGAGAGAACTCCTCAACGGTCAACAGCAGAGACCCAAAATTTTGTGTACGTTCTCAATTATGACAGCAACTTCCATGTTTCACCATGACATGGCTGATGTACCCTGGGTTGGCTTTCGAAGAGGAAACTCCTCAACGGTCAACAGCAGAGGCCCAAAATTTTGTGCAAGCATTCAATTATGATAGCAGCTTTCATGTTTTACCGTGACATTGCTGATGTCCCCTGGGTTGGCTCCCGACGAGGGAACTCCTCGACGGATAACAGCAGAGACCCAAAATTTTGTGTACGTTCTCAATTATGATAGCAACTTCCATGTTTCACCATGACATGGCGATGTACCCTGGGTTGGCTCCCGACGAGAGAACTCCTCAACGATCAACAACAGAGACCCAAAATTTTGTGTACGTTCTCAATTATGACAGCAACTTCCATGTTTCACCATGACATGGCTGATGTACCCTGGGTTGGCTTTCGAAGAGGAAACTCCTCAACGGTCAACAGCATAGGCCCAAAATTTTGTGCAAGCATTCATTTATGATAGCAGTTTTCATGTTTCACCGTGATATGGCTGATGTACCCTGGGTTGTCTCCCGACGAGGGAACTCCTCGACGGTCAACAGCAGAAACCCAAAATTTTGTGTACGCATTCAATTATGATAGCAATTTCCAAGTTTCACCATGACATGGCTGATGTACCCTGGGTTAGCTTTCGAAGAGGAAATTCCTCAACGGTCAACAGCAGAGGCCAAAAATTTTGTGCAAGCATTCAATTATGATAGCAGCTTTCATATTTCACCGTGACATGGCTGATGTACCCTGGGTTGGCTCCCGACGAGGGAACTCCTCGACGGTTAACAGCAGAGACCCAAAAATTTTTGTACGCATTCAATTATGATAGCAACTTCCATGTTTCATCATGACATGGCTGATGTACCCTGGGTTAGCTTTCGAAGAGGAAACTCCTCAACGGTCAACAGCAGAGGCCCAAAATTTTGTGCAAGCATTCAATTATGATAGCAGCTTTCATATTTCACCGTGACATGGCTGATGTACCCTGGGTTGGCTTCCGACGAGGGAACTCCTCGACGGTCAACAGCAGAGACCCAATTTTTTTTGTACGCATAAAATTATGATAGCAACTTCCAAGTTTCAACATGATATGGCTGATGTACCCAGGGTTGCCTCCCGACGAGAAAACTTCTCAACGGTCAACAGCAGAGAAACCAAAATTTTGTGTACGTTCTCAATTATGATAGCAACTTCCATGTTTCACCGTGACATGGCTGATGTACCCTGGGTTGTCTCCCGACGAGGGAACTCCTCGACGGTCAACAGCAGAGACCCAAAATTTTGTGTATGCATTCAATTATGATAGCAACTTCGAAGTTTCACCATGAAATGGCTAATGTACCTTGGGTTGGCTTGCGACGAGAAAACTCCTCAACGGTCAACAGCAGAGACCGAAATTTTGTGTACGTTCTCAATTATGATAGCATCTTGCATGTTTCACCGTGACATGGGTGATGTACCCTGGGTTGACTCTCGACGATGGAGCTCCTCAACGGTCAACAGCAGAAACCCAAAATTTTGTGTACGCATTCAATTATGATAGCAACTTCCAAGTTTCACCATGATATGGCTGATGTACCTTGGGTTGGCTTTCGAAGAGCAAACTCCTCAACGGTCAACAGCAGAGCAACTTCCAAATTTCTCCATGACATGGCCGATGTACCCTGGGTTGGCTCCAGACGAAGGAACTCCTCAACGGTCAACAACAGAGACCAAAATTTTTGTGTACGCATTCAATTATGATAGCAACTTCCAAATTTCTCCATGACATAGCCGATGAACTCTGGGTTGTCTTCCGACGAGGGAACTCCTCAAGGGTCAACATCAGAGACCTAAAATTTTGTATGCGCATTCATTTATGACAGCAACTTCCAAGTTCCACCGTGACATGACTGAAGTACCCTGGGTTGGCCTCCGATGTAGGAACTCCTTAACGGTCAATAGCAGAGACCCAAAATTTTGTGTAAGCATTCAATTGTGATAGCAACTTCCAAGTTTCACCATGACATGGCTGATGTACTCTGGGTTGGCTTCCGACGAGGGAACTCCTCAAGGGTCAAGAGCAGAGCCTCATTTTTTTTGTACGCATTCAATTATGATAGCAACTTTTAAGTTTCACCATGATATGGCTGATGTACCCTGGGTTGGCTCCCGATGAGGGTACTCCTCAGCGGTCAACACCAGACACAACATTCGAAAACCTACGATTTATAGATTTTTTTAAAGTACGATATTTTATAAAAATACAATATCTTTTAAATAACGAACTACATTATTTTTCATTGTACGATAATTTTAAAGAGTACGATAATTATTTAGGTACAATATTAGCGAAAGTACGATATTTTATGAAAGTTTGATAATATCTCATTCTACTGCCCGGACGTACCCTACTCATTCGCACCTCTGCCCGAATTGCCTTGATCGTACGACTATAACTGTGATTTCAAGGAGGTCCGTTTATAGAACAGCTTCCATTTCCATCACATGTGCGAAACTCTAAATCTACTCATCTCTTCCCAATAACGAATAAAGTCTAATTCTTAAAGAAAGAATTTTTGAAATCGACTATCGCGTTTTTGAGTTATCTTGCACACTCACATCGAATTTTTAGCTTCCATCTGGGTTATAAGCTACGCTAAACTGAAGATCACTTTTTAAACTGAAGATCGCCCAAAAAACGGTAGGTGTTTTTGCCATTCAACTTTGATTTTAGATACACTCTGTTTACATTATCAAGCAATGTTTAGCAAAATAAAATTGATACGCGAAACATCTACTATTTTCTATAACAGTTATTTAAATAACATATAATTTGATAATAATAGTGATACAATATATTTAGGTAAATGTACACCGAGCTTCGTCTCCCCTAACAAGCTTCGCAGTAGCTCTCGAGTCCGCGTGCTGCGTCGTTGCCTGCTGTGCTGACCAGCTCAATCAGGAAACCGGAGCATAAAATGCAAAAAGAAGCAAAAATATCTTTATGCGAAAGTCGCCAGAAATATGTTTTGTCGGCCGACATCTTTAGAAAAGTACGATTTAAGATATTTTTTGAAAGTAGGTACGATATATCATCAAAGTACAATATTGTTTTTAAAATGTGTTTTACTATTAACTTATTTTATTTATATATGGAACTAAATAATAATATGTACTTTTATACCCGCCTACACTATCTGCTCAATCGGTATTTTAAAAACCGATTTTTGGAGCCTTGGAAAAATGCATATACTGTGCTCTATTCTATATGGCACCAACGTTAGCAGCATTGAAATAAGTAGAAGAATCATGGCATTCAATAAATGCTACTTTTGGCACCGGAGGTACTTAATACAAAATAGGCGGCCAACTTTTAAACACGTGACAGTACTTAGGCGGTCACCAATCCAAGTACCGACATCGATGATCTGACGGGAACTAGTTTTCCAACGCGACTACGGACATTACAAGCGAGTTAGAGGTGCTTGTGAATTTACACACTGAGATAATAGGTTTATTCAAAGAAATGAGGATAATAGGAAATGAGGATAATAGATAGGAAATAAGGATAATAGGTTTATTCAAAGAAACAACTTTTAATGTAAAACACACACTTTTAATGAAATATAATTATAAACTAAGTTTTAGTGGTACAGAAAGAATTCGAAATGAAAATTAACAAATGAAAACGACAATAGAAAGGAATTAAAAGAGTAAGTTTAAAAAATTACGAATAAAACTTAGAATTAAAAGAAATACGAAATAAAAGTAAAAATATGTTATGTATAAAGGGAATTATTTCCTTTTATAAATGTTGTTAACACACGTATTGAGTTGTTCCCATGTTCGTCGGTATAGTAAAGGTTCGGTTTTTAAAGCGTAAGTGCATTTCGCTTTTCCTGGGTTCGTTTTCTTTGTAATGTCCTCTTTGAAATGTTTTTTGACCACTTTCATCTCTTCATCTGTCCATCGCACATAGCTCTTTTTACGTCTTGTTACTTTTTTCTCTTTTTGATAGTCCTTTTCCATGCTTTCAGAAGAATTTTTACTTTCCATACTAACTTCGTCCTCTGATTTTTCTGTGATAACGTTCCACTTTTTTGTTTGTTTACGTCTTGTAGTTATTTGTGAAACATTTCGATTTTTAATATCGTTATTTTCTGTATCTTTAACGTTTTCTTTCTCTATATCTTCAGGTAAAGCTGATTTTGATATTCTGTCTTCGACGCTAAGACAATCCCTTTTTTTAAGGTGTTTTTTTTTAGTTTTGCGGCATACATCGCTTAGTTCGTGTATCTGTTTTTTGTTGTCATCGTAATTCTTTCTGAAAATATTTTCTTTTTGATGGTTATTAGTATTCATATCTTCTAGGTTTGAATCTTCATGTCCTTCAATTTCCATTAATCTACTTCCGACTACTCCTTTCTGCAAAACTTGTAAAGGTAATCTATAATTTTTAGAGTGCACAGACAGATCATGTCCCAGAAATCCTGCCAGATGCTCAGTATATTGGTCGTTTTGTTTAGTATGTACTTGGGACATCGTTGCAATATGGTGCCTCATTCCTGTGGCCGTCAACATCCTTGCATTCTTTAATTGACACATGTCTTTTATTCTATTTAAGCATTTACCGCCGTCGAAGGTCCCATCAGTAAGCGGCCTTGCAAATAAGTATTGATTTGTAAATGGTATATTTAACGGTTCTCTACAAGATATTAGAATATCTATGTTTTCTCGCATCGTTTTTGTTAGCAATACTGGCACAGAACGAACTCTTTTCCCCGGTATTTGAAAAACATCTAACTCATTAATAGCCTTTTGTTCTTTAGGAGTCAAAAAATTTAAAACCTGTTGCGGTATTTCATCCGTTTTTCTATTAATGTAATATTTTAACTCTGCCTCGACTGCATCGCCAGATCTCTTACGGTCCAACAATATGATGTGTGCAATAGTGACCTCGCATAAGTTTTCATAATTAAGAATGGTTAAATCTTTTTTTAATTCTATGGGGTACTTTGCTTCAAGCTCGTGAATTTTGGTCATAACCTTTTCTATATCTTCATCTAAAGGAAGCACTTGAGCCTTCGTCATTAAGTTTCGTTTTCGTGTCTTTTCGGCATTCGAGGATATTTCCCACTGCCAGTTTGCTTCTAACAATAATTTAAACTCGTCCAAAATATTCTTTACATGTTGTTTATGAGTAGTTGTTACATTCGGATTCATAATTGTTTCTGTATATAGTATTTCTATACAACCAAGTAGAGATGGACGAATTCTTGCAGGAATACTAGTGACTTTTACATCTCCTGTCTCTTCATTGAAGCCACACATTTTCTTTACGGCAATTATGAATGTTTCATATTTTTTTGGATTAATCGCGTCCCTGAGTTGACATATTTCCGAGTCTTCGTTTCTCAATATAATTAGTAAATTCGCTAAGTCCCTCAATTTTGAGCAAATCGCCTTCCTGCTTCTTCTTTCTTTCTTTTTCTTTAGAAGTCGTGAACCGAATGCAAGTATTAATGGGTCTTGTCTTACGACAATTGAAATGTCATCATTACGCAGTCTCGGCAAAATTTTTTTTTCCAAATCTACCGAGGCACCAGATAAATTAGTCATTATAGATAAAGACTGAGTGGCGAGAACACGTAAGTTGTAAGAATCTAGAAGATTTTTATTTAAAGTGTGTTCCCCACATTTTTTAAAATGTCTGTAAAATGTGGCACGTTTGAATATTCCAAGACAAGTTTTGCATGTTACAAAATTGGAAGGGCTATCAGGATTATCGTTTACTATTTTCCTTCTATTGGGCAATAGTATGCCTTTCTTTTCAAAACAAACCTTACTATTGTACAGGAAATTACCGCGGTTTCTTAATGAATCCGTTATAGTCTGGCGATTCTTTTTCCTTGTCTTCAGATCTGCATCATTAATTGAATAATATTTTATTACCTCCTGCTCATTGGAGTGGTGTCTTTGCAGATGCCGAGTAAAATTTGTAACTAATTTTTCACAAAAAACACATGCGTTTTTTCTGTTCCAAATCCTTTTTCGTTTTTGTTCTTTGTTGTGATCTTTTTCTTCAACCACCGATGTTGTACCCACGTCTTCAAAATTCTGAAAATAGCAACCAACCTTTAAAGATATCCCTTAAAGAAATTAAAAATAGCAACTATTAACATGGACGACCGTACCTCAGCAACATCTTCACTATTGATTGTATCATCTTTTTGTAACCTAGGTTCCAACGTTGGTCGTATTAGAGATAAGACTGTGTTTCGTTTTAGTTTTCTTTTTACCATTTTTCCTGTTGACGACGATGTCTCATCACTGCTATAAATATAATCTGTACAATCCGTCGCCGGAGAAAAGTCGTTACTACATTCAGAGTGTGTTAAATCCCCGAGTAGCAATTTATTTTTGGGCGAATCGATAGCTTGTGGTGTTACAGTAATATTGTTAGCCTCCTTAAAATTTTGAATATCAGAAGATTTATCTAGGGCCCGTACTTCTTCAAAACACTGAAATATTGTAAGTTATGGTTATATATGGTTATTATCATCATGTATATTTTGCCGAAAATAAGTTCACTAAATTACCTTTATATTATTGTTAATTCGGATAAATCCATCAGTCTTATTTGTGATTTCTATGTCTGCTTCAGGCTCTTCTGGACTTTCGGGAATAATTATATTTCGTTCATTTCTTTTCCGCCTTGGTTCTCCTGCTGATGACGATGAATATTCATCATCAGATATATAGTCATCATCAAAAGTTGGATCCAACATGGCACCGTCAAATCGTGACAATTCTTCCCTATTTATTCTGATGCGTGGAACTATAGGGAGCGTAGAAGAATTATTCGAAGAGTCAGTATAATTTTCCAAACCCGGAAATCTGGGATAAAACTTCAGGTCATCTTCGTCCGAACTAGAAGTCTCCTGAAATAAACTTTCATATGTATATCGGCATATTGCATATCTATAAAAAAGTATACAGAAATGTAAGTTTCATGGTGGTCTTTGAAAGGCAGGAATAAAAAATATACAAGAATCGGAGCACACATTCGTAGATTACAATTGCTGTTTAAGTACGCCTCCCGTTGGACTATTTGTCTACCTAGGAAGGCTTGATCTCTCTCTTTCCCATGCATATCGTTGTCTCACTCATACCTGTCCCACTTATACCTGTCCCCCGCCATACATGGCACCTCATACCTAATCGTTCTTGGAAAGGCTCACTGATTAATAAACAGACTATAGGTAAATGTACGTTAGACCGTCTCGCGTAACAGGCCTCGCGATAGCTCGTGAAAGTTAGCCCAGTTTGTCCCTGCCTCCTATGCCGCGCAGCTCGCTCACCAAACGGCAGCGGTATTGGAAGAAATGCGTTGACTTATTTTTTTCCTGCTTTGAGATGGTCTACCTACAACTGGGAGATATTTTTAAAAAGTGCGTTTTTTTTTTTGCAAAATTATGGTATTTTTTAAAAGTACGATAAGTATTTTTAAAAAAGTACGATATATCTGTAGGTACGATATTGTTAAAAGTACGATATTCTATGAAAGTTTGATATTTCCTCATACTTCTGCTCGGATTTACCCTACTGATTCGCACCTCCTCCCGACTTGCCTTGATCGTGCGGCTAAACTGGGATTTCAAAGAGGGCCATTTATAGGGCAACTTTTATTTCTATCACGGGTACGGAACTCTACATCAAATTACCTCTTCACAATAACGAATAAAACCTATTGGCGAAAGAAATCGGACAAGTTATTGAGTTATCTTGCACACTCACAACGAATTTTCGCCTCCCACCTAGGTTATAAGCTACGCAAATCTTCACTTTGCCTAATCTGAAGAACGCTTAAAAAAACGGTAGGCGTTTGTGCCATTCAACACTGATTTCAGTTACACTCTGTTTACATTATCAAGCATGTTGAGCAAACTAAATTTGATACGTGAAAAATCTACGATTCTCTATAACAGTTATTTAAATAATATATAATTTGATAATAATACTGATACAATATAACAAGGTAATTGTACGCCAAATTTCTTCTTGCGTAGCAAGCTTTGTAATAGTACTCGAGTCAGCGTAGTGCATCGCTGCCTGCTCTGTTGCCCAGCTCAATGGGGCGCGGGTGGGGGGGGGGGGGGGGGGGGGGGGGGGGGGGGGGGGGGGGGGGGGGGGGGGGGGGGGGGGGGGGGGGGAGGGGGTCATACCAAAAATGCAAAAAAAAAAACAAAAAAATATGTTTTCCCGAAAGTTGCAACAATATGTTTTCTTGACTGGCGTATTTATAAAAGTACGATTTAAGATATTCTTGTATGTAAACTACGATATGTCATAATAATACTACGATGATAGGCAGTTCCCATTTCTGGCATATATACGGAACCCTAATTATAACCAGTTCTTCTCAATAATAAAACCCATTGGGGAAAGAATTATTGAAATTAGATTACGCATTCTCGAGTTATCGTGTGCACACATAAACACACACTCACACTAACACGACATACTAACACACACACAAAGAAATTGTGTACCCCGTCTGGGGTTATAGGCTTTGCAAAGCTTTACTTTGCGCTATTTTAGCAAACACTATTTTAAAAGACGCTGCATGATATTCCTGTCTCGCAAACGAGCTGACCTACTGTAGGTATTATTTATAATGTGACATAAAGCCAATAAAATAACTATGTATATAAGTAACTTACCTGTCTCCTCATTTTGGTGGTTTATTTTACGAATATTAACTGAAAACACCAAAAACCAAATCTCTTATTTTTTGCGAGTAATCAAACGCAAACTTTTACAACAAACCGCCCAAGCAAGAGCTTCCGAACGACTGCGACTGCGCGATAACTTGCAGGTGACCGCAAGCCAAAGCAAAGCGAAGACGTTCGGAGTGGGGACACTCCGTGACAAGCGGTCACATGGGCTTAAGCGATCAACAAAAGTTCATTAATTCGGCGAAATGATATAACTCGGATCAACAAAAGTTCATAAATACGATAAAAAATTCATATATGTCGGATCAACATAATGTTGACGAATATAAAATTTTAAACGGTTAGGTGATATAAAAATTTTGAAACATCATGACGAATACAATGCGTTTTGGAAAGAGTGACTTGGCAACAGGGCCGAGTATATGAACGATATAGCTATACGGTGCAGTTGAAATCGAACATCGCGTTTTCGAGTTATCTTGCACACTGACAAGGAATTGTTGTCTTCCATCTAAGTTATAAGCTGCGCGAATATTCACTTCTTAATCTGGAGAGGACTCAAAAAATGGTAGTTGTTTTTGTCATTCAACGTTGATCAAGCAATGATCAGCAAAATAAAATTGATACGCGAAACATCTACTATCTTCTATAACAGTTATTTAAATAATATATAATTTGATAATAATAGTGATACAATATAATTAGGTAAATGTACGCCAAGCTTCGTCTCCCGTAACAAGCTTCGCAATAGCTCTCGAGTCCGCGTGTTGCGTCATTGCCTGCTCTGCTGACCAGCTCAATGAGGAAACCGGAGCATAAAATGCTAAAAGGAGCAAAAACATATTTTCCCGAAAGTCGCCAAAAATATGTTTTCTCGGCCGACATTTAAAAAAAAGTACAATTTAAGATATTTTTGAAAAGTACGATATTTCATGATAGTACACTATTTTCTGATAGTGTAGGTACGGAACTCTAAATCTGCTCTGATCTTTAATCTGCGAATAAAATCCATTGGCGGAAGAATTTTTGAAATCGGACAAGGCACGTTAAATGTCAAAGTGGTCCGTTTGTATTGCAGCACCTGTTTCTATCATAAATAAGGAACTCTAAATCTAATCATTACCCACCAAAAAAACCTATTCGCGATTTTAATTCCAGAGCCATCGAGCAAAAGGCTTGTTGGTATGGCAACCCCCATTTCCTTCATAGATACGGAACCATAAATCTAATCATCTCCTCCCATTGATGAATAAAAACTATTAACGAAGGATTTTTTAAAGGCACGGCTATATTATGATTTAAAAGTGGTCTGTTTGTGTGACAGGTCCTATTTCCATTGTAGCTATGTCTAAATCTAGTCAGTTCTTCCCATTGACTGAGAGAACCTATTGGCATAAGAAATTTTTCAAATCGGACAATGCGTCCTTGAATTACCGTGCTCACAAAAATTTCTAAAGGTCCGTTCGTATAACAGCTCCGATTTTTGGCGTAGATATGGAACCCAAAATCTAGAAATTCTTTTCAATAATAAATGAAACCAATTGGCGAAAGAATGATTGAAATTAGACTACGCATTCTTGAGTTATCATGCGCACACATAAGCACACACTTTTGCTAACACAATATACTAACAGACGCACAGTAAATTTTGCAACCAACCGAAAGATGCCCGGAGTGGGGATACTCCGCGACGCGCGATCACGTGGTAGCGACAGGTGGGCTTGATCAACAAAAGTTCATTAATTCGGCGAAATGATATAACTCGGATCAACAAAGGTTCATAAATACGATAAAAAAAACATATATCTCGGATCAACATAATGTTGACGAATATAAAATTTTAAACGGTTAGGTGATCATAAAAATGTTGAATAATCATGAGGAATACATTGAGTTTTGAATAGAGCGACTTGGCAACAGGGTCGAGTATATGAATGATATGAATATACGGTGTAGTTGAGATGGCGCAAAACTGAGAAAAAGGCCCGTAAAGGTGGATCAACATAGTCTGTGAAATCTCGCATGATCAACAAATTACGAGAAAGGATAAATATATATATATATATATATATATATATATATATATATATATATATATATATATATATATATATATATATATATATATATATATATATATATATATATATATATATATATATATATATATATATATATATATATATATATATATATATATATATATATATATATATATATATATATATATATATATATATATATATATATATATATATATATATATATATATATATATATATATATATATATATATATATATATATATATATATATATATATATATATATATATATATATATATATATATATATATATATATATATATATATATATATATATATATATATATATATATATATATATATATATATATATATATATATATATATATATATATATATATATATATATATATATATATATATATATATATATATATATATATATATATATATATATATATATATATATATATATATATATATATATATGTGTGTGTGTGTGTGTGTGTGTGTGTGTGCATATGTATGTATTTACAGACATAGGTACATACTCATAAATAAAGACATTACATACTAAAAAGTTACAATCGATAAAAAAATCGATAACGACTACGTCCTTACTTTCTGGTCGTAAATCTACGCAGTATACACAGAAATGCCCGACTTTACTAACAAACTGATAAATTGTAAGAAAGTTGGTTTTTTGATTGATATCACATGAAGAGGGATACAAAACATTATTTGCCAGCGTATGCCACTCTATTTGAGAGCAATATTCCATTATTACTTATCAAAAATGCTTACAAAAGTTCATCTTTCGAATTTCTTAGACGCTTCTGAAAAATGTTTTGCCGAAAATGACTGCATTTACTAGTCAATCGGATGTAATTTCATCATCAATCAATCAAACAATCGTTTAGGTCAATAAATACTCACAGCTATCAGGTTTACTGTCCAATAAACACAAACAAACACTTATTGATTGCGACGTGCAACCTCGCACTCCACCACTCCAATGGTAATCAACGGCTGAAATGAGAGCACAATTTTGACATTTCTTAATGACTCACTAGTAAAGAGGTGCGTTCGAGAAAAATACTTTTTCTACGCCAAATATCATCGTGCATTTAAATAAAATACAACTGCATACGGAATAGCACGAAAAACCCAATCAAATCACTTTCCCTGGACGCGTTCATTTGATTTCGATATCGCAGTGCGCACCAAAAGTTTGACTGCGATATCGAAGTCGCGGGGCCGGACGGGTTAAGCTGATGCGCCTGAGTCCGTGCTTGCATTACAATTTCTGTGGAATAAGTCCAGTTTAATAAAGTCATTGACACTATTGGCATTGATGACTTCACTTGGGAGAGCATTCCATTCGTTTACCACTCTACTGCTGAGGAAATGTTTCTTGGGATTTGAATGGAATGATTCACGCTTGGGTTTCGGATGATGCCCACGCAGATGTGTGTTAGTGTTCATGGTGTAGGTAGTCTGCAACCCAGGAACGTCATACGATGCAGTCAGGATCTTATATGTCTCGATCAAGTCACCCCGAAATTACCATAGGTGTGACAGACAGCCCTCTATGCAAAGGATGCATGGAGGAAGAAGAAACGCCACAGCATGTGCTCATGGAATGCAGGAGCGTGGCAGAGCAACGGGCAAGAATACTACAATCTCCAGCATCTGTCCCGGAAGCCTGTAGCAACCTAAACAGGCTGCTAACCTTCTGGGACAGCCTGGGTTGGCTGGAGTAACATAAATGGAAACATGAGCCACGCACAACGGCCCAATCAAGAGGCCAAGTGCTGGAAATAGCCCAGGAAAACTAACTAACTAAGTCACCCCGTGCCCTGCGTTGCTCCAGAGTGGTCAAACCGAGAGCCGACAATCTTTTCTCGTATGTTAGATGCTTCAATTTAAAGGGCAATTTAGTCGCTCTTCGCTGGACCTTCTCTAGAAGATCGATATCCTTCTTAAAGTATGGATTCCAGATCTGATAGGCGTGTTCCAAAACGGGTCTTACAAATGACTTATAGATTTTCAGCATCAGTTGCTCTGTGATATGGTAAAAAGCTTTTTGAATTAGGAACAATAGAGAGTTTGCTTTCTTTACCAATGCAGACGTTTTCTTCCCATTTTAGGTCTTCGGTTACTATTACGCCAAGATCCCTTTGTGATTTCACAGCACTAAGACGGGCGTTTTCTAAAAATTATATTAAATTTAAAATTTAGAATTTTAGTTTAATAAATCAAATTATCCAAAGAATCATAAACCCGTTGGACGCCGACAGTGGATATAGGCATTTTGCGTCGTTTGACAGATCCGCGCTTAACGGTTTTGGCCGCCCCCCATATATATATAATAAATAAATATATAATATACATGACTAAAAAAGAATAATTACTAGGTAACAAGAGGGAATTCATCAAAAAACGATATTGTTAGTATTTATTTACAAATTTGGCCGAAAAGTTGCGTTGCAGTTTTTTACACGGGAAGGCGCATGCTTTCCCACCGTGTAAGTCCAAATTACCCAGAAAGTGGCTAAAGTTATGTTTTTATTTTTTGATACTGATTTTTTCAAATGTCAATTTGCCAATGCTGCCAATTCAACTGTTCAAAAAATAGAACAAAAAGAAAATATAAATAGTAAATACAAAGTTGCTTTAAGACTAAATATCTAAAATGTCTTCTCAATGTCGCTTAAAAGAAACACCGTTTGAAACAGAATAGTTTTCTTTAAAAAAAATTAAAGTCAATTTTGAGTGATTTCTAGGTAATGACTTAATGTTTCCTTGGGTGATCGGAAGCCTATAGGAAACTTAGTCAAATGGTTAAATTCTTTTTTTCTTTTTGAGAAAATGTCATTTTTATCAATTTTTGTCACAGCCTCCTTTCAACAATTTTCGTTATCTGCTGAAATTTCTCCAAAGTGGCTCTTTAACCCCTTGAGCGGCAAACGGGACAATCGTCCCACAATTGAAATTACCGTAGAGCGGCAAAGGGGACATCTGTCCCAGCCAATATCGGCGCCAATGTTTTCCAATTATTTACTCTTGATACCTCACATAAATCATACGGCCTGTGGTATGTGCGAAAAGACGAGAAGATTCTCTGACGTTAACTCGTTGGTTCATTATTTTTCATAGTCGCCATTTTTTAGTCTATGATTGAACCAAACCAAACCAAAAACGTCAATATTTATGTTGATTTTCAACACCGAATATTTTTTTATTTTTGTATGGGTATAAGTAAAACGAATCATAGGTTGAATGAAGCATAATATAATTATTATAAAAGTATTCACAATTTCTTGCATAGGGTGATTTATTTCCAGAAAAAACATAGAAATGTTTGACAAGGCAGTTTTTTTTCTGTACCACAACTTTGACAGATAATTCTGAATAATGCTTATTGCTTTGCAAAACGACGTTACACGTATCTAATAGCAAATTTCAACAGGAAACGCTATATTTTTGTTGTGATGTAATCTTCTTCTTCGCGTTCTCTAAGAGAAACTACAATTCAAACGTCAGCGCTCGAGGGGTTAAACAAACCCTATATTATATAATAATCTATGGGTATAAAAATGGATGTTGGTATATCTGTCTGTCTGAGCTTAACCCGTCAGGCCCCACAACTGCGATATCGCAGTCAAACTGAGAGTTAACCCCGAGTCGCGAGGCCTGAAGGGTTAATAGACCTAGACACCGTTTCACCGATCACTATGAAAGTTGGCACAGATGTATTTTGGAGTCTTCATGGAGAAAGTTTTGATGCTATCTGATTTTTTGTAACTCGCTACTAAATGGCGCTGCAGTACATGAACTTCTATACCGTTTAACCAATCGCCATGAAAATTGGTATACACGGGTGTTTGAATACGAATAATATTTTCGAGCGAAGCCGCTTTATTGTTACTCGCCACTAGAGGGCGCTGCAGCATACCTGGATTGGGCTACCTGGTCAGTTGCGTCGACGGGCATCCGGCAAGCCCGGACGAAGGCATTCTTTTTTATTGCCTCAAGGCTGTCATGTCGCAAAAATGTGTATACCTGGATACGAGCGTGATTCTTTAATATAAACAGACATTGGTTATTGGTTGTACTGTCACTAGTGTTTTAGTACCGCGCAATCATTTTTTCTAGCTGTTTTGTATCGGTCAATAAATTTAAATCAAAATCCTACTTCATTCTTATCTATCAGACCTTTATCAGGCTTATTTTCTAGTTTGTAACAATTAGAAGAAATGCATCTATTGCTTTTATAATTTTATGTGAACGGATTCTACAGTCCCTGGCCAAATTATTAGACGCACTGTATTTTTTTAATAATTTTATGTTTCTTAAGAGTTTTTATGCAGTAATTGTATATTTAAACTACAATATTATTGATTTTTATTCAAAAGATTTGTTGTAGACTACCTATTTGTATTTATTTTTAACATATGGCAACACTGTGTTGACAAAGTGATACAGGAACGTATCAGTCGTGGAACCTGTATCAGTCGTGATCGGAATCGCGTCAAGTACGGGCGTGTTTCTGTGGCTTTATGGACTGTGATTGTTTGTTTAACAGTTTTATACTACTCAGTTATTAGTTTATTTTGTATGCAATGTTTTAAAAAAAAAATATTGGACTATTTTAATTATGGGTAGAAAAGGCGATCTTTCACCACGTAAAAAAGCTGAAGTGAAGGCCCTTGTGAATGCGAAAACATTTACAAACCGGGAAATATCACGAAGATTGAAGGTTTCTGAAGCTAGTGTACGACGCATAAAAAAGAAAATTGAGTCAGGGGAGGAATTAAGCCCGAAAAGAAAGAAAAGATGCGGTAGAAAACCAATTTTCACTCCACGGTCAGAGAGATGTTTGAAGAAAATTTGTCTAGAAAACAGATTTGCTACTACAAAGGTGATAAAATCACAACTCCAGGATGCTAGCGTAAATGCTTCTGAGCGCACTGTTCGAAGAAAATTAAAAGAATTAGATTTTAAGGCCTGTCGCCCCTCCAGGAAGCCCAAGTTAACAGCTGCAATGAAAGCAAAGCGCCTGAAGTGGGCCAAACAATGGCAAGATAAAATGTGGACTTCTGGAGATCGGCAAGATATTGTAATTTATACAAAAATTGATACATTATTATCATTTTCAGTTAAGATTTCATTTTCAGCAAAGAAACATGGAAGTTTATATGTTTTTACTATTTTTGACAGGTCTGCTTCAGTGACGAAAGCACATTCGAAATTTTGCAGAATGAAGCTCTGTATGTGCGTCGTCGTCATGGAGAAAAGTTTCATCCTGACTGTGTCGTTCCAACGGTCAAGCATCCCACCAAAGTGATGATTTGGTCAGTCATCAGCGGCAACGGCACTGGACGTCTGTATGTCGTAAAAGGAATAATGAGGCAAGATCAGTACAAAGAAGTATTACAAAATCGGTTGATTCCGCAGCTCAGAGAATGGTTTCCAAATGGGGAACCATTCACTTTCATGCAAGATGGAGCTCCCTGCCACACTGCTCGGTCTGTTAAAGCTTTTTTTGGCAGAAGAAAATATCCCTTTGCTGGATTGGCCGGGTAATAGCCCCGATATGAACCCAATTGAAAATGTGTGGGAGCTCATGAAAAGAGAAGTGGCTAAAGATGTGGTCACCAACAAAACCCAGCTCCTAGAAAAGATTATTTATGTGTGGAATCATCATCCTCAAATGCAGGAGACAGTACAGTCTTGCATTGATAGCATGCCGCGTAGAATTAAAGCTTTGATAGCGGCTAAAGGTGGCTCAACTAAATATTGACTTTTACTTAAATATTTTCACTTTTCTTTAAAACTTAATAAACATATGATTTTCTAAATTAATGCTGTTTTATTAATGTTAAATTAATCGGTCATGGATGAGATAATATAAAAATAAAAAACAAATCAATTTAAAACAATAAAACGGTACAATATCACTCGAAAATTAATATTTTACATGAAATCTTGCAGTGCGTCTAATAATTTGGCCAGGGACTGTATGTCTTAACTGCTCTTTCGTCTATAAAGAAAGTCTCAAAAAACTTGTAACTATTGGAAACATTTTGGGGAATAATAGCAAGAAGTCGATTCCTAAAACAGTCAGGCAAGGTGAAAGAGTTAGACCTAATGTTGTAATAGGTCATCAATCATCATGGATTATTTTGTTAAAACCTAACTTCACAAAATTATTCACCTAGACATTCATTATTTATGAAAAATATACCACAACTAATTGTTTTAGTTTGTAAGTTGTCTGTTCTTACTATTGTTTAATATTAGTAATAATATTATGTACTTTATTGTATTATAGAAATAAATAAATGATAAAGATGAGGATGCAAATATAGTTTTTTTTTAAATTTAACCCCTCAAGACAATAACGTCCCGAATCGGGTAGCATGTATATAAATAAATACAAACGGAGCTGCCATGGAATTCACCGACCGGAGTCGGGCCCATCATAATACAATTTTTTTTACACTTCTGGGGGGTGAGCAGTGGATTCCGGACTTACGAACCGGCTGTGGTAGGTTTAGGACAGCTGTCTTGCCACATGTGAGCGTTCACCTTGCCACCCATTCACTCCCCCTTCGAAGCCATAGAATTTGAGATGCGCAAATCGCAGTTTTAGATAATTTTTCTAAGAAAGAGTTGATTATTTTTCTGGAAAGGCCAAGATCTTTAAAGAGGTGAAATAGAGATTTAGCTGGCAGGCCACGAGCGCCAACTTCCACCGCGTGAAGGTGAACAGTGAAGCCGTTCCGGGTTACGGCATTTGCGAGATCATGGTATTTATTTAATTTGTACTCGTGGTCTTTTGGGATATTTGATTCCCATGGAACAGTTAATTCTACAATAAGAGCCACCTTCCGAGATAGAGAGTAAAGAGTTATATCTGGACGGAGGGCTGTGCATCCGAGACTTTCAGGGAATTTATACTGCTTAGAGACCGAATCAACCTCCAGAATCCAATCTGTAGCTTTCTCGATTATTGAGAAAGGTTTTGTAGTTAAATGTTTTTTGCCTTTAGAGCCATCCCGCACAAACTGTATTGGGGGTTTGGAGGATACTGTCAAACCCTCGTTGGCACGAGCCACTGAGAGACTAATTACCTCGCGAATAACAGCGAGAACTTTGTCATGGCGGTAAGTGTACCGTCCTTGATCTAAGGCCACCTTGCAGCCAGCTAGAATGTGTCTAGCTGTGCAAGGGGTATTGCTACAGAGGGGACAAGAACTATCCTCGGCAAAGCTCCAACGAGCGAGGTTACTGGGGTCTGGAAGTGTATGCTGAAAGGCATTCAAATAAAATTTCAGCATCTCTGGCGTCCAGTCATAGAGCATTACCTTCCAGTGCATTGGAGGCGGAATGCAAAAGTCACCAATTGTTGTCCAATCATTCTGGCATTGAAGGCTCAGTAACGTCCCGAAACGGGTACGAGTGCGGCGCTACTTTTTTCAGTTCTCCACCTTTCTAATAATTATTGATAATTATCAAATTGTTTTACAAAATGAGGTTTTAATGTGTTATATTTCAAATTTCAATGCGATCATTCTTTTCATGATCTATCAAGTAGTTTCTTTCTTATTATCGTTTTTCTAAAGTGCTATTTTTTGACCTTCAACTGTCAGAAATGACAGGTGACTGCCAAGATTTACACCCGCCGCTTGAGGGGTTAATAGCACTAGTAGCTATGCAAAGATACTGATGTGTCATTGTTTACTGACGATAAAGATACTGATGCGTCATTGTTCACTGATGATAAAGATACTGATGCTTCATTGTTTTCTAATAATAAAGATACTGATGCGTCATTGTTTACTGATGATAAAGATACTGATGCGTCATTGTTTACTGATGATAAAGATACTGATGCGTCATTGTTTACTGATGATAAAGATACTGATGCGTCATGCATCAAAGATACTGAGATGTCATGCGTCATTTAAGAGTTTGACTTGGAAATTTTATTCTCTCGGTGGATTTCTGTTTAAATTACGAATGCAAAAATACTAAAACTGTATTTTCCGCATCTCAAATCAAAGAATCATCTCAAATTATAGCTTCGAATTGAGGGTCAATGGGTGTTAAGATTATGTAATATAGTTGTTCAGTACAGTAGTCATTCTTAAAGATATTCAAGGCAATATAACCAGAAATAGAGGTCCGAGACAAAGAAGAAAATCTTGGTTTTGTAATCTATAGGACTGATAAAATAATAACTAGGGTTGTCGACTACAGCGGGCGAGCCCGTCACCTCAGGAAGTTTTAACGATTAGTCGTTCTATCTCCCTGGAGTGAGCGCAGAAGACTTGGACAAAACAGTCCACCGTCTAGCTCCGCCACAAACCCGTAAGAGGCCAACGCCTTAACCGCGAGATAACCAGGAGTGTTACCCGGTGGGCTTAAACTCACGCCCTTACTCCTAATTGTGACCAGTTTACTCCGGTCTCTCGATTGGTTAGGAGTTCGAGGTCGCTTGCGCGGTCCTCTCCCTTACGAAGCGGTGAAACGGTGTATACCGAATCTATCGCGGACCATAGCGTCCTTTGCCCGGCTATTTACCCAGGATCGGATAGCCGATGGTCATTTCAAGAGCAGTCGCCGTCAGGTCCGCAACCACCCCCGCTCTATAGGAAACAGTACTGCTTCCAGAGTCCACGGTCGATTGGCTTACGCCGCACGGTGCGCAGACCGTCCAGTAGCGCCAGAAGGTTGATTCCCAGGGGAAACTGACCATAAGGCCAGAGTCCTACCCAGGCTCGCACTTCATGCGTGGAGGCCGTCGGATAGGTGTTGACCCGTGAGTGTGACCAACCCTGCACAGAATGGGTCTTCGTGGCCAACTCAGCAAGGGCCCATTAACTCCAGTCAGGATAGTAAAATTGCGATTCCAACTCATAATTCTTCTTTTTTTACTTATTCCTTCACCGTTCATGCAGCTAGACTATGGAACCAGATCCCGCCAGACATCAGGAAAGCACCAACGGTTTCTACCTTTCAAGTGTCTTTGAAAAATCATTTCATGTCCCTAAATTCCTAGTTTTCCTAGGTCTCATCCCATCCTCTCCTATTTTTCGCTCCTTGCGAATTATTCCAAATCCTAATTTTATTTTTAAAATGGCATTTTTGTTACTTGATTAACTTTTGTTATGTAATAAGTTTTTCTTCTTTTTTTGTTAATTTTTAATTTATCTCTTGGCACCTAAATTTTTACACTTCCACGAAGTTGGCTGTAAGAGATTGTATTTTAGGCAATAAGTCCGCCTTTTGTATGTTTTTGTTTAATGTGCAATAAAGAATCTCTATCTATCTATCTATCTATATATCAATGGTAAGCCATCTCTAAAATATTTAAAAAAAAATCTAAAACTGTGATTTCCTAATCTCAAATTCTATGGCTTTGAAGGGGGAGTGTATGGGTAGTAAGGTGAACGCTCACATGTATCAAAACAGCTGTCCTAAACCTATCACGGCCGGTCGTTAATTCCGGAATCCACCCACCCCCCAGAAGTATAATAATAGTATATAATGGGCCTGACTTCGGTCGGTCTTTTGACAATTTTGAGAGGGATGATGTAATCCCGCATGGAGCAAGAAAGGAGGAAAAACAGCAGTCCTTAATCTACAACCGATTATTATTCTGAAGTCCGCTATTCATCCCATAATGAGCCAGACTTCAGTCGGCGAGTTCCATAGTAGCTCCTTTGTGTTTATTAAAATACAAGACAAGGGGAGCTGATGCTTGGTCACAGAAAAGCTCTCTACACAAGGTTAATTTCTCCTTGCAGGGAGGACTTACGGCATTGAAAAGGCTCAAATCGAGGAAGTGAATAATGCTATGGATCTCGAAACGATGCAATGCCGCATCTGCTGCAAGGCATTCAATAATACCTCCAACTTAAACATCCACATGAACGAGCACTTCGTAAATTACACGTGTGAGAAGTGTGGCAAGGGATTTGCGACAAAAACCCGCTACATGGGTCATCTAAGACGCCACACCGTCGGGACGTTCCGCTGCGGCGAATGCGACAGGGTGTTCGAGACCGAGAACAAACTGTACAACCACAGAGCCGCGCATTTTAAGCGGAACAAGTGCAAACATTGTCCGGAGACGTTCAAATCGTTCCATCAGAAGAATAAACACATGCGCGACGTTCACGGCGTTCCGGATCCGTACGCGTGCGAGCACTGCGACAAAACGTTCATAATACAGTGCTCTTTGGTGTCGCACGTGCAGAGGCACCACAGCGTGCGCGTGCGCAAGTTCAACTGCGATATATGCGATAAGGAATTCTTCGACCGAGCGACGCTCCGGCTGCACGCTGTCGTCCACGCCAAAATCGACAAATTCCCGTGCACCATCTGCTCGAAGCGCTTCAAGAGGAAGAAAAACCTAAAGCAACACCTGAAGATCCACTTGGATATCAGGGATTTTCAATGTGCGCACTGCGGCCAGGATTTCGTACAGAAGTGCTCGCTTCAGTCTCATATGAGGAAGCACAAATAGGGAGTTAGCGCAATTTGCTCACCGTTTATATTCTCAGTCCTAACTGTCTCAGGGAACAGTATCATTCCTTAGTATTCTGATAAATTGGGCTTTACGATATGAAATGGTGATGCTGTTACAGAGCACCAGTTAATTCAGCAAGTATAATTTTTACACAATTGTTTTATACTGTTTTTAAAATCAAGTTAAGGCTCCCTTCCGAGTTGACGCGACTAAATGCGTCCCACCGTTGGCAGTGGCCAATTACGAATGACGATTTTGGCTTCGCGCGTCGTCTAATATAGTCGATTTGGCTTTTCAATTATAATATAATAAATTATCAAATGAATAGTTTTTTAAAAAGTAAAAATCAGATTACAATAATAAAATTACTTAAGATCACTGTGTTATTTTTTATATCACTCAAAAATATCTAATAAATATAAAAAAAATAATGTTTGGCCATAACATTTCTGGAATTTACGTAATTTCAAACATTTTTTTCTTATATTTTTTGTATGGAAGTTCCAATAACTGTCTTGGTACTATGCAAATAGACCATACGCTGGTGTAAATGGTATTTTTTAATATTGAGAATCATCTCTAGGTTTTTCAAAAACTGAAGACAAATCTCGCTCGTTTTTATTTTTTTGGAAAACAGTAAGAGAATAAAGATAATTTCCAATTAATATGGAAATAATTTACCAATTTCGTTTTGGCTAAATGATAGCTTAAGGACCGTGTTTTTAAAATCCGGCATAATTGTATTAAAATTCTTTTTTGTGTTCTCACAACCAGGCACGGCCTCTTAAAACAATTAAGTTTTAAAAATCGACATTCCTAAAATTTCTTTATCTAATAAAGAATCAACCTTTTTCGTAAACTCTAACTGCCTTAGAAATAAAAATATCCATAAAACGCTGTTGACCAGGTGTTTTACTAAACGCATTGAAGAGCTGATGACCGTCTGTTTTGTTCGGATCCACTACGTTTAGAAATAAACGCATTTTAAGCTACGTTCAACTACACAACGCGTAAACAACAGATTCCGAGACAAGTAGACTATTTACTCAGGTCAAGCCTTGGACGAATATTGACTAACTTCTGGTCCACTTTGTTTCCATTCACCTAATTATTACAAATTTTATTAAATAAATGTTATAAGTGATATTGTAATGCTTAGATGTTGAAATATACCTACATGCTGGATTATAAAAAGGATTTATTTGATTCAATGAATAGTAATAATATTAAATGAATAATACAAATAAAAGCAAAAGTCGAGATTTCCAGTCGACTGCGATAAATTCGAACTGAATTACCGCTGTATGAACATTAGGAAGAGGCCGCGCAAGCAATTTCGGACCCGTGACCAATCGGGAAGATGGAGAAATTTGGTCAAATCCGGTAGTCCGGAGTCCGGAGGCCAGACCCGCTGGATTCTAGGTGATCTATGACGGGCATGTAGGCATAGCTATACGGTGGACTGTCTTGTGCATTGGGAGCTAATGGGTCCAGTGAAGTTGGGCAATTATGACCCATGTGTTAGCGTCCCATCCGACAGCCTCCAAGCAAAAGTGCGAGCCCGGGTAGGACTCTGTGCCTGCGGCCAGTTCCCCTTTAAATCGTACTTCGGACGCTTCTGGATGGTTTGCGTATCATGCGGAGTTAGTCAATCGATTGTGCATTCCGATAGATAACCGGGGAGTCTGGAAATGGCTTTGTTTCCTATAGAGCGGGGGCGGTTGTTAACCTTACGGCAACGATATCTGGTGAAAGCCGGACAAAGGATGCTGTGGTCCGCGATAGATTCAGTAAACAACGAATCGCTCAAGCGAGCTCAAACCTATAACCAGTCGGGAGGCCGGAGAAATCTGGCTGTAACTGTAACTAAGGGCGCGAGTGTCGGCCTGCTAGGTGCAAACCCGGTTTCTTGCGGTAAGGCGTTGGCTTCTTACGGACGAGTGGCGTAACTAGACAGTGGCTTGTTTCGTCCTAAGTTTTCTACGCTAACCTCACGGGAGACAGTACGATCAACTAGGGTTGTCGACTACAGCGGGCGAGCCCGTCACCTCAGGAAGTTTTAACGATTAGTCGTTCTATCTCCCTGGAGTGAGCGCAGAAGACTTGGACAAAACAGTCCACCGTCTAGCTCCGCCACTAACCCGTAAGAGGCCAACGCCTTAACCGCGAGATAACCAGGAATGTTACCAAATTACTTCCAATTGCGACCAGATTACTCCAGTCTCTCGATTGGTTACGAGTTCGAGGTCGCTTGCGCGGTCCTCTCCCTTACGAAGCGGTGAAACGGTGTATACCGAATCTATCGCGGACCACGGCATCCTTTGCCCGGCTGTTCACCCAGGATCGGATAGCCGATGGTCGTTTCAAGAGCAGTCGCCGTAAGGTCCGCAACAACCCCCGCTCTATAGGAAACAGTACTGCTTCCAGACTCCCACGACTGTTAGTCAGAGTGCGCAATGGATTGGCTTATTCCGCACGGTGCGCAGACCGTCCAGGAGCGCCAGAAGCTTGATTCCCAGGGGAAACTAACCATAAGGTCAGAGTCCTACCCAGGCTCGCACTTCATGCGAGGAGGCTGTCGGATAAGTGTTGACGCGTGAGTGTGACCAACCCTGAACAGAATGGGTCTTCGTGGCCAACTCAGCAAGGGTCCATTAACTCCCTCGATCGACGACAGAACAATCAAATATTGTTAAAACTTCCTCACGTGAAGGGTTCGCCTGTTCTAGTTGACAGCTCCAGTTGTCTTGTCCATAAGTCTCTACGTTGCCCCAACACTTGAAAGAATGATTACATATCGTTATACTATCCGGGACAGAGGACGGGACAGGTGACGACTCCAAACTGTTTATTATCTCGGTTCTCTAATTATTATTATTATTATTATTATTATATTATACACTAGCAGCTTAAGGCTGATGCGTGTATATCACATGCACTTGTTTTTAAACTTGTGACCGTTTTGCACTAAGAAAAATGTCCAGTTTGTTTTTAAAGCTATTGACAGAGATAGCACTGATCACTTCCTCTGGCAACGCATTCGACGCATCCACTACACGATTTGTCAAAAATATTTCCTGGGGTTCGATGCTGCAATTGTCTTATTTAGCTTCAACGAGAGTCCACGCAGTTGCTTATTGGTGTTCAGGGTATACATGCTCTCGAGGTTGGGCACACTGTAATAACCGTGAAGCATTTTGTAGCTTTCTATTAGGTCTCCTCGCTGCCTACGTTCCTCTAATGTCGTCAGGCGAAGTTCTTTCAGTCGTACTTCGTATGGTTTGTTCCTCAGCGATAGCACCAACTTTGTTGCTCTTCTCTGAACTCTTTCCAGGTGCTCTATATCCTTCCGAAAGTAAGGATTCCATACCTGGTAGGAGTATTGGAGGAGCGGGCGAATGTAGGTGAATCTAATGTCAACGGTGCTATTCTACACAAGGTTAATTTCTCCTTGCAGGGAAGACTTGGGGAAGGATGAAGGCTCAAAACGAGGAAGTGCGTAACGCCATAGACGCCGAAAACCTGGAATGCCGCATTTGCTCGAAAATATTTAATAATCTTCCCAATTTAAACGTTCACATCAATGAACATTTCGCTAACTACACATGCGATACGTGCGGTAAGGGGTACGCCACGCAAAACCGTCTGAGAAACCACGTTTTGCGCCACAAACTGGGCATTTTCCCTTGCGACGATTGCGATAGGGTGTTCGATGCGAGGGTCAAGCTGTTGAACCATAGACAATCCCACAGGAAACCGAACAGATGCAGACGGTGCCCTGAGACGTTTAAATCGTTCTACCAGGTCCGAAAACACATGAGGGACGCGCACGGGATGCTCCATCTTCTGTACCCTTGCGATCAATGCGACGGGAAGTATCTCACCCTCTCCCGCCTGGGCAGTCATAAGAAGTTATCGCACCAGCAAATCCGCCCGTTCGGCTGCGAGCAGTGCAAGATGGAATTCTTCACCAAATCCTGCCTCAAAAGACACGCCATTGTTCACAGCAATGTAAAGAAATTTCCTTGCACCATTTGCCCAATGGAGTTCAAGAGGAAGAATAACCTCAACCAGCACCTCAAGATCCACATGGATATAAGAGATTTTGCCTGCGGGTACTGCGGCCAGGATTTCGTGCAAAAGTGCTCTCTGATATCACACATGAAAAAACACGACAAAGAAATAAAAACGAATTTATAATCATCTTGCATGTAAAGAAGAATAAATATATATAAATAAATTAGTGGGGGGGGGGGGGGTTCAAGTATTAGGGAATGCAATTTTTGAAGATTTTTGACCCTCCCTCCCCCCCCCCCCCCCCCCATGTAACGCGCCGTAACTTTTATCTTTTCCCTCCTCCCCCTCCCTAAGGCTGTAAACGCACTAGCGGCTGGCCGTGATGCGGCGTGCCGTTGCGGTAGGCCGCACATCGATTTTTATATGAAACCGCATGAATCAACACACTGAGTTGCGGCCAGCCGTCAACCGCTCTGGTTACATGTACCTTGGGGCTACAGACCGTATATACTGTGGCCTACCGCAACGGCACGCCGCATCGCGGCCAGCCGCATAGTGCGTTTTAAGCCTAAACGTTACATAACACCCAAGTGACCATTTTTACCTAAGGGCCAGTTGTTTGATCCTTGGTAATATTTCCCAATTTACAATTGTTATTATTATTATTATTATTATTCTGGACAGGCAGCTTTGCCGATATGTCCAGATCAGATCTTGTAAATCTAAACAATATTAACAATATAATGTGAACAATATTAACGGTTTTTAGCTACAAATCGAGTCTGTTTTTAATTTGATTAAGAGATTGCACTAATCACTTCAAATGGTAGTTTATTCCACATGTCCACCACTCTATTTGGCAGAACATTCTTAACCCCTCATTCCGCGAAGTAAACATTCGGCCGTCCCTTTTGTTTTGTCAGTTTGGCGCGTAAAATTGGCGCGAGTCGATGGCCATGAGGAAAACGACCATAAGTTATAAACCACTATACGGATCATAAAAAGAATAACTGTAAAATGACGGCATTGAAATTTGAAATATAAAACATTATAACTTTATCTCGTAAAACAATTAAGATAATAATGAATAAATATTACAAAGTTGGCAAACTGAAAAAACTCACCTATAAAATCATTTCGATGTTTTTATCACAAAATACGGAAAATATGCAAAAATTGTAAATACAGTTATGTTCTTAATTAAATGCTTTACCAAAACTATTATTTTGTTTTACTTATTTGCATACAAAGATATTTAGTTATTCAGCCATAAAGAAAAATATGTATTCTCGTAAAAAAAAAAAAAAAAAATATTATTGTGACTACTTAGGGTTTTTTTTTATATGAAATTCTTTCAAAATAACTTTACCACTACATCACACTTCTTAGGAAATCACACCAGAACTTTCAGGTTTGTCTGATATTACAGAAAAATCTAAACTTTTGAGAGATATCGACCGAAACTTGGTAATAAATTTTGAAGGCTCTTATACAAAGTGGTTTTAAGTTTTTCAAAAATATTGTGTCATTATATGCTTATTATATGTCCAACAACTAATTATTATACTCCAAAGAGTCATATTTCATAGAAAAACTATAGAAAATTGCACTCAAAATATGGTAATACTCCCATAGTAATTGTCAAAACAAATTTCTATGCGCGACATCATATTGCGAAACAACTTGTAATAAAAAAAATACGGCATATTATGTAATTACTTACGATGTAAATGAAACAATAACGATTTTATCATATTTTGCGATATTTCGGGATATTTCATAAAAATTACGGAGCAAAATCCGGCCATGTATTGCGACGCATATGTTTTCGCCGAAGCATTTTGCTAAAAAATACGTGAAAAACAGCAAATGGACTATCTCAAATGACTAATGCTCATTCATAAACTCTTTTAAAATGCAAATTACACGTTAGTTTATGTAGTAAATCGCACTATAACACTTAAAAAACATATTTCTTTTCACTACACTGCAGTACAAAAACGGCCGCGCTCGAAATGCCGTCCGCCTGACAGCGAAGCCGGCGAAAACTGATCCATAGTAAATAAATTATTGGAGCGAGCGTTCTGGAAACGAAAAATTCGAATAGTGATGGGCATTACGCCGTTATGTAGCGCTCTCGGAAGCGAATAGAACCGCGTTTCGAATTGTAAATTGCATTTTTCGCAGCGGCGACCGCTGCGTCCCCTAAGGGATGTTACGGATCTTGCGGTAGGCGACCGTGCGTCCCGTAAGGGACGTTACGGAGCGACCGGGTTAAGAGGATTAGATTTAAATTTTGTACGGTTGAGTTTTTTGTTGTGACCTCAAAGATTTGTGTTGACGTTGAATTTGTAAATATTCTTCAGTGCAGGTACATCGTAATAATGTGTTAGAATTTTATATGTCTCAATAATCTCGAATTTTATATGTCAGGTCTCCTCTTTATCTTCTTTGTTTGAGTGTAGTAATTCCAAGTAATTTCAAGCGATCTTCATAATTTCTATTCTTCAGGCCCACTGGCATTTTGGTTGACCTTCGCTGAACCTTTTCCAGAATATCTACATCTTTGCAAAAGTAAGGGTTCCAAATCTGATAGCCATACTTAAGAATAGGTCTGACATATGCCTAGTAGATCTTGATAAAAACCTCTATTGACAGATGTTGGAAAACCTTCCTTATTAGATAGAGAGTAGAGATGGCTCTTTTAGCAATTGCAATGATGTGTTTCTCCCATTTGAGATCATCAGTAATTGTTATTCCAAGATCTTTTTGTTGCTTTACTGCTTCTAGTTGGGCATTTGCCAGAAAATATTATTTGTTGGTTTTGCTTTTTCCGATATGAAGCACTACACATTTCTCAACGTTTAAGGTAAGCAACCAATCTTCCAATCCAAGCTTGTCCACTGCATCCAAGCTTGATCTTGTCAAGTTCTTGCTGAAGCTGATCTTGTCAAGATCTTGCTGAAGCTGTCCACTGCATAGAATAGGATTGGCGAAGAATTTTGTGTCATCGGCAAAGTAGCTGCTCTGCGATGTGATTGAGGCTTGAAGATCCTAATATACAAGGTGAACCAAACTGGACCCAGCAGCTATTACTAGTGGGAGTTAGTGGGCGAGTTAGTGGGCGTTAATGGTTTATAGTGCATTAGAAGGGGAATGCAAAAGTCACTGAACTATTTTTCACTCATTCTAACAGTGGCGGCCAATGGTTTGAATTATACTGTTGTGAATTTACATAGTGAACCATTGCAGTACATTTCTAGATGTATCTTTTTATTTTTAATTTGTTGTAAGGGGCTTGTCTAAGGTTTTAGTGAGCCTTGTAACACTGCGTCCATTGCTGATCTATTGTGTTCGCCACCTGCTATAGTTCTGCGCTAAGCCTCGTTGCATTTAAGAACTGCAACAGGCTTTTGGCGCCAGATTGTTTTACCTCCCCAAGTTGGAGATTGTTTTACCTCCTCAAGTAATGACCACCCAAGTGGGTGTATCTTTTACGCATCGGCGGGCCACACTCGCATATGAGATGCAGGGGAGTTTCCTCTGCCCCTTGGCAGAACCTGCACATTTTTGTGTCTCTGAGCTTAAGGTTGTACATGCGTTTGTTCAGGCCACAATGCCCCGTGAGCGCCCTCACCAGTATGCGTATATTGTTCCTATTTAGCGATAAGGCCACACGGGCAGTCTTACGGTCGTAAGCCTGATGTTCTAGATGTATCACATCTAAAGCCGTTCTTCTTCACCAGGTTAATTTCTCCTTTCAGGGCGGATCAGGCGCGGTGGGATTGTGAAAGCTCAGAATAAAGAAATTCTTAATGGAATGGATCTAGAAAAGCTTCAGTGCCGCATCTGCTCGAACGTTTTCAAATATCGCGCCAATTTGGTCACTCACATGAGCGAACACTTCCGTAACTATACGTGTGAAGTATGCGGGAAGGGTTTCGCCAACTACCGATGCCACAGAGGTCACATTGACACCCACAAGTTAGGGAAATTCCCTTGCGGCGAATGCGGCAAGGTATTGGAGTCGAAGCAGAAATTGAGGAATCACGGAACGATGCATTTCAATCCATTTAAATGCAACCACTGCCCTGAGAAGTTTAACTCGCTTTCGCGGAAGCGCGTGCACATGCGCGATGCGCATGACGAGCCGAACAAATACCCTTGCCCGCACTGCGACGCCATGTTCCTCATGCCCTACTATGTCACGAAACACATTAAGGTAAACCACAGCGTTCGAGTGCGTCAATACAGATGTGACGAATGCGACAAAGAATTCTTCACTAACGAACGCCTCCAGGAGCATGCGATTATCCATAGTGGCAAAAAGGATTTATTATGCAAGTTTTGCCCAAAAACCTTCGCAAGAAGGCAAAACCTCAACCAACACTTGAAAATACACTCGAATATTAGAAAGTTTATTTGTGCACATTGCAACAAGGATTTTGTGTTTAAGTTCTCCCTACAATCGCATATGAAGACACATAACAAAGAAATAAAAAGAATCTATCATTCCTAGCCTTGCAGGGATATTGTCATTTGTCTGTCCAGAAAATATCTCACTTCATGCCCGCTCCACACGTTGGCCAATGTTGGCCAATATTGCTAAGGTGGAAGCGAGTCGGCACCACTATAACATCAGAAAAATGTATGGGAAAGAGCGAGAGGGACATAGGCAATGCGGCCAACGCTGGCGAACGTGTGGAGCGGGCATTATACTGTAGCAAAATTCAAAAGTCACGTTTGGTTAATGACAATGACTTTTCCATCAAAGTATAGTGGAACCTTGATTTGCCAGCACATTTACCAGTCCCTTTAACTGTCACTTTGCTCTCCCGATAGTTTACGGCTATGGGAGAGCTCATGATTTAGTCGCTTGTGGTTGTAGCCACATCGGTCGTGTTTCAAGCAGTGTTATCTAATTCATTGGCAAGGGTCAGTGTCTCGGGATCACTCCTAATAGTTTACGGCTATAGCCGCTTACAGCTTTAGTCGCTTGCGGCTGTAGCCGCATCGGTCTTGTCGCAAGCACCGTTACCTTATTCATTGACCCGGGTCAGTGTCACGGGATCACTCCTGATAGTTTACAGCTATAGCCGCTCATGGCTTTGGTCGCTCGTGGCTGTAGCCGTATCTTACATGTTGCGAGCACCGTTACCTCGTTCATTGGCTTAAGTCAGTATCACGAAATAAGCAACTTTTGATAAATAAAATTGTAAAAAACAAAAAAACACTTTTTTTTGTCAAATTTGTAAATCTTATCTATCGAAAAAAAGTTTGAGAAGCGTTGAGCGCTCTGCGCCATCTAGTGGTAGGTAAAATATCGCTAATAAACAATATTAGCGATATTTTACCTACTGTTAAATAGTGCATCTTGCTCATAGCTTTATATACTATTTTTCTAAAAAGTATTTTCCAATTTTTTTACTATTTAAAGTTGTGTAGTTCGTCGTACTGGATCCACGTCGTACCCATTTTACTAATTTAAAACCGATCCATGCTACTAATTGAAAGTCCATCCTGTATACAGAAGAGTGTCGAAGATGTAACATTGGATCAATTCTCTATTGCAAAGAACTTTTCTGAGCCTTTGAAGAAACTGCAAGCCTGTTCAGTTCTGAAGCAGATTTCCTTCATATTATCCCACCGATTCATCAAAGGTTCCGTTCAAGGTTCAAGGTTATGGGCTTACCTTTTTAACCCTTCAGGCCTCGGTCCCTCAGCCGATTGACAAATTGCTGTCCCAAAAATTTTTAGTAAAAACTAGTAAAAAAATTGAATTACGACACTGTCTCACCAAAACATTAATTACTGCCAAACCATTAACATAATAAACATATTAACATAATAAAACATAATAAAATAAAACAAATTAAATTAGAATAAAATTAAAACGGGGCCGTCACGCTGAATCGTGTTGTGGCCGATATCGGCCAATCGGGGCCTGAGGGGTTAATCTCGTTATTGCCTAACTTAAATGGGCCCGTTGTGGAACCCTTTGTCAGAGTAATCAATAGTGGTTAACTAAATAAATGTAGCATACTTAGATACAAAGTTACAGAACAACATTGATCAAGTGCTTTCCGAACAGAGCTCATTCCTGAAAGAGTCTGTCATTCCTTCTTTCATGCAGACCCACGTAGGGCACCATTCGAACACTATAATATTTTTTTACTATCATAGATATCATCTCATTTACAACTAACCATAAAATTTTATGTAAACAAGCAAATACAAACTATATTTTTATGGTAAAGCTATTTTTTTTTGTGTTCGATTGTAAATTTTCGCTAAGCATAGGTAGAAAATATTTTTTTTTTTTAATAAAGTGCCTACGGAATATCCCCTTTTTTTGTACCTCCTTCATATGTACCTTTATGCTTATACCTCATCCAATATCTCCTTCAGCTGAATTATTAAGAAAGTTGAATGAAAGAGCAAGCAACAACCATTTACAGTAATGGCTGAGAGTTGGTTTAGACATTATAATAATAAAGAACGGTACAATTTGATTTTGTAGATTACAATATAATGTCTTCGTTGTTTCGCGCGAACTTGAGTGACTAGTACGGGTGAATTGCGGGCATTGTGAATCAGAATTGTTATTACAAGGTGGAGTAGAGCCAACTGTCATATTATATGCGGATGCGGAGAAAAAATAACCTACCACAGCTGGTCGTTAGTCCGGAATCCACTGCTTACCCCCCAGAATTGTAAAAATAGTATTATGATGGCCCCGACTCCGATCGGTGAACTCCATGGCAGATCCATTTGTATTTTATTTTTTACTAGATGACCCGGTGAACTTCGTACCACCTAAAATTGACTTGATTGTAACTCTTCATAAGCGTTTATTATTGATCCTAATCAACCTTCCAAATCCAATTCATTGAAATCTATAATATGGCCGAATCATGTACGGTTTGAGTTTCGTTTGGTGATTAAATGAAAGTCGTTTGTAATTAAAATAAATTCAACGTATTTAATTTACATGATGAAATAAAAATGCTTTTTCGACTTTTCCGACTTTTTCGGCTTTTGACTTTTCCGGCTTATTCGACTTTTTGCATTTTTCGATTTTTTGGACTTTTTTGACTTTTTAGATTTTTTTTACTTTTCCGACTTTCTGACTTTTTTGACGTTTTCGACTTTTTTGACTGTTTTGACTCTTCATTTTTCGACTTTTTGAAATTTTACACAATCGCACGGAATGAATAACGGTTATGGATAGCGCAGCTGTCAAACAATAGGATCGCCGCGAACGCCATCTATTGAAAGTGGCCCATTTCCCATTTTGACTGACAAATGACCAATTTCGATTTTCAGTTGTTTCTTTTAATTTTTCCTAAATATTTTTTTTTGTAAACCACCCCTGAATCAAGGCAAACAAAACAAAAAAATAATCATTCAAATCAGTCGAGTCATTTTCGAGATCTTACGAGACTAACGCACGGCGATTAATTTTTATATATAAGATTTATTGCTAACTTCTGGCCCTCGTAAGGCTTGGATCTATGACAATTATCTTACCTCACATTTGTCAACATTCAACTGTATATACCCTAGTCGTGGTGGTTGATGACGAGGTCCGTTAACACGTCTAGAGTTTTATCTTTGAGTCCTTCATACCCATTGATATATGATCCCCTAGATGGGCCTTTCGTACTCAACAATGACCCCTTCAAAAGTACTACTGAAAGCCGACCAGTAGTTTGGTCAGAGTCCGCTGGCAGACAGCTGACCGTTTTCGGTGTGAGAGCTGCCGCAAAGAATATCGGTGCGCTATTCTCTCGCATACTGTTCATTTTTTTGCTCTCTCTGTCACATGATTTACGAGTAAAGGGCATGTGGAGCCAACTTATTTGTATGTGAGGTGATATCTAGCTAATATATCGATGTTTATACCTCGATGATTTTTGAGAGAGAAAAGAGAGAGCACATAGGTAATATTTGATCATGTTTATTAGATGTTACATTTTGCAGAGAAAGAGCGACTTACCCATTTGAGTGTGTGGCAGAAGTTATTTTATTAGGTAACAGCGCTCTTTTATATTAGAATATTTCAACGTCAATAAGAAGAATAGTTTGCGTCTATACAATACTGCAAATTATGAAAGACGCGTGAAAGATGCGATTTGATCGATTCTTTGAATTATATTAGTCATCAATATACGTAAATTAAATTACATTTTTAGTTGTACTCACAGCAATAGTATGGCTCACTCTATTGGCCTTCAATGCCAGAATGATTGGACAACAATTGGAGACTTTTGCATTCCTCCTCCAATGCACTGGAAAGTAATGTTGTATGACTGGACGCCAGAGATGCTGAAATTTTATTTAAATGCCTATCAGCATACGCTTCCAGACCCCAGTAACCTCGCTCGTTGGAGCTTTGCCGAGGATAGTTCATGCCCCCTTTGTAGCAATACCCCTTGCACATCCAGGCATATTCTAGCTGGCTGCAAGGTGGCCTTGGATCAAGGACGGTACACTTACCGCCACGACAAAGTCCTTGCTGTTATTCGCGAGGTAATTAGCCTCTCAGTGGCTCGTGCCAACAAGGGTTTGACAGTACCCTCCAAACCCCCAATACAGTTTGTGCGGGATGGCTCTAAAGGCAAAAACATTTCACTACAAAACCTTTCTCAATAATCGAGAAAGCTTCAGATTGGATTCTGGAGGTCGATTCGGTCTCTAAGCAGTATAAATTCCCTGAAAGTCTCGGATGCACAGCCCTGCATCCAAATACAACTCTTTACTCTCTATCTCTGAAGATTAACTGATCCATGGGAATCAAATATCCTAAAAGACCACTGCCAGCTAAATCTCTGTTTCAAATTAATCAACTCCTTCTTAGAAAAATTATCTAAAACCGCGATTTCTGCATCTCATATTCTATGGCTTCGAAGGGGGAGTGAATGGGTGGTAAGGTGAACGCTCACATGTGGCAAGACAGCTGTCCTAAACCTACCACAGCCGGTCGTTAGTCCGGAATCCACTGCTCACCCCCCAGAAGTGTAATAACACTATATGATGGGCCCGACTTCGGTCGGTGAATTCCATGGCAGCTCCGTTTTTATTTTATTTATACTAGAATTGATATCATGTCATGCTGTATGTACACTTGCTGCTGTATGTCCAATTGGGATTTGTGGTATAATATGCCACGTCCATGTCCAAACACTATATTGTGATAAAGTGGTGAAGTATTTGCTTCTGCGCTTATTGATATGGATTTGTCGCCCAGCATCAACTAAACTGCCAATCAGAAAAGATGGTTGAAAACTACAGAAGGTTCATTTCTCCTTGCAGGGAGGACCTGGGGAACCGCATTTAAGAAGGCTCAAAATGAGCAAGTACGCAACGCTATGGACCTCGAAAAGATGCAGTGTCTCGTCTGTACCAAAATATTCAGGAATCGCCACACCCTGGCCAATCACATGAACGAACACTTCGCTAACTACACTTGCGACAAATGCGGGAAGCAATTTGCGACGGGCAACCGCTACGTGAACCACTTGGCCCGCCACGACACCGGCTCGTTCCCTTGTAGCGATTGCGGTAAGGTGTTCGAAAGTAGGATCAAGTTGCACAACCACAGGTCGAGCCATTTCAATCGTTACAAATGCAAACATTGCCCGGAGAGGTTCAAATCGTTTCTACTGAAGAACATGCACATGCGCGACGCGCACAGCGAGCCAAATGCGTACGCTTGCAACCAGTGCGACAAAGCATTCATAATCGGTCACGAATTGCTCAAACACGTACAGAGACACCACAGCGTGCGAGTGCGCAAGTACGGCTGCGAGCTGTGCGACAAGGAATTCTTCGACCGAAACTTGCTTCAGCTGCACGCGGCTGTTCACAGTGAGGCCGATCAGTTCCCTTGCACCGTATGCTCGAAGCGATTCAAGTGGAAGAAAAACCTCAAGCAACACCTCAAGACCCACTCGGACACCAGGGATTTTCAATGTGTTCACTGCGGACGGGAATTTGTTAGGAAGTGCGTCCTTCAGTGTCATATGAGGAAACATTATCGTGAAATCAAAAGGCAGTTTTAGTTCGAGTAGAGTTTCAAAGGTGAGCGCAGCAGGCACCAAAAACAGTTCAATCTTGATATAACGAACCCCAATATAATGAATTCCTCAATGTAATGATTTTTCTTAATCCCCTTGAACTTATTATTATTATTTTTATTATTCTTTTATAGCATTAGCAGCTTAAGCGGATGCATGCATTTCACTTTTTTTCTTTTTTTTTTATGTTGATATAATTTTTTTTTTTATGACGTGACAACGTCTTATAAATCGATGGAGCCTGCTGCACGCACGGAAAAACATGACTCATGCGGCGTTACCTCGCTCTGAGGCGTTCCATTTATTATATTTATTATTCAATATAAATGCTGCCATCTACCGGTTGCGACAACAATTATTTACTAACCTCAGTCTAAAATAGTACGAATGAAAATCACTAGATTGATTTAAATTCTTGACATAACTTTATATGTATTCTTGATATACGGAATGTTATTACTGAACGGACAATTTTCTTGTGGGTACAACAAAGTGCAACAAAATAAGCAACTTTTATTAAAAAATTAAAAAAAAAGTATGAAAATCTATCATTACGATGCGCTATCTAGCGGTTGGTAAAATGTCGCTGATATTGTTTATTTATGACGTATTACCTACCGCTAGATGGCGCAGCGTGCTCAAACGCTTCTCAAACCGTTATTTAACAGTTTGAGATTTCAAAATTTGAAATTAAAAAAAACAATAAACAATTATACTGTTATACAATAATACATTTACATGTCAAATCGGTGAGTATAAAAGCATATATTTTTTGGTGTTTATAATAAACAATATCCGAATCTTAAATGAAACTGTTTCAAATGCAACCATTCCATCAGTATTTTCTTATGACGTCACGTTCAACTATCGTCAGTAAACCGACTTTACAGACAACCGTTTTTTTAAAATATATATTTGTCCAATTGGTTTTTAAATCCGTTCACACTTTTAGCACAAATGACCTCCTGCGGTAGTTCATTCCAAGAGTCCACAACTCTGTTCACCAAGAAATGTTTCCTCGGGTTAGAATTAAATCCTAAACGATTCAACTTTAAGCAGTGCCCTCTAAGCTGTGTATTGGTATTCCTTATAAATATTTCCTTGAGCTTTGGTACGTCGTAGTAATCATTGAGGATCTTATATGTCTCAATATTATCTCCTCGTTGTCGACGCTCCTCTAGGCTGCTGAGTCCGAGTGCTTCAAGTCGGCGTTCGTAGTCTTGTTGTTTGAGCTGTGGGACCATTTTTGTGGCCCGCCTTTGCACACGCTCCAAAAGTTCTACATCCTTCCTTAAGTACGGATTCCAAATCAGAAAAGCATACTCCAATAAAGGCGAACATATGTTTTATACAGTTTACTTACCGAGGGATCCAATACTAAATATACCTCTATATTACGAATGTGATGTCTTAAAAACCTTGATACAGCGAATTTTTGATCCTCGAGAAAAGGAAACACCTTTGTTACAAAAACCTCAGTATAGCGAATGCCTCAGTATATCGAATGTCAAATAGTGCATTAGAACAATTAATCGTGACATGTACATAAAAATTGGCACGAGTGAAGTATTGCACTGTCAGATCAGTGACATTGGGCTTGATTGCGTTTCTTCGCGAACTAAAATCGGAAATTAGTTCATGTGATCGAGACAGGGTAATAGGTTAAAGCGGAGTTTGAAATGAACGGTTGTCACTTTTCCGCATTACAACTACCCATTGGAGTTAAAGCAGCTGAATCTAAGACCGCACTTATTCGGACGGCTGTAAATTTGACCGGTAGTTTTGAAACGGGATAAATCGACGATCGCTCATTTCATATACCGCTCCAACGTATTGCTCTGTCTAACTAATCTTGGGCCCTTGCTGAGTTGGCCACGAAGACCCATTCTGTTCAGGGTTGGTCACACTCACGGGTCAACACCCATCCGACGGCCTCCACGCATGAAGTGCGAGCCTGGGTAGGACTCTGGCCTTGGTCAGTTTCCCCTGGGAATCAAACTTCTGGCGCTCCTGGACGGTCTGCGCACCATGCGGCGTAAGCCAATCGACTGTGCACTCTGACTAATATCTTGCGGTGTCAACTACAACGGGCGAGCCCGTCACCACAGGACGTTTTAACGGTTATTCGTTCTATCGCCCTGCAGTGAGCGTAGAAGACTTTGGACAATACAATCCAACGTCTAGCTAAGTCACAACCCGTGAGAGTCCAACGCCTTACCGCGAGTTAGCCAGGAATAAACCCGGCGGGCTCGAGATACTCGCGCCCTCACTTCCAATTGTGACCAGATTTCTCCGGTCTCTCGATTGGTTCCGAGTTCGAGGTCGCTTGCGCGGTCCTCTCCCTTACGATGCGGTGAAACGGGGTATACCGAATCTATCGCGGACCAAGGCGTCCTTTGCCCGGCTGTTCACCCAGGATCGGATGGCCAATGGTCATTTCAAGAGCAGTCGCCGTAAGGTAGGCAAACACCCCCGCTCTATAGGAAACAATACAGTTCCCAGACTCCCCCGACTATTAGTCGGAGAGCACAATCGATTGGCTTGCGCCGCTCGGTGCGCAGACCGTCCAGGAGCGCCAGAGGTTTGATTCCCGGGGGATACTGGCTTGCCCCCCAGAGTCCTACCCAGGTTCGCGCCCCGTACGTGGAGGCCGTCGGATGGGTGTTGACCCGTGAGTGTGACCGACCCTGAACACATGGGTCATCGTGGCCACCTCATCATGGGCCCGTTAGCTCCCTAATAGTCGGGGAACTCTGACTAACAGTCGGGGGAGTCTGGAAGCAGTACTGTTTCCTATAGAGCGGGGGAGGTTGCGGACCTTACGGCGACTGCTCTTGAATCGACCATCGGCCATCCGATCCTGGGTGAACAGCCGGGCAAAGGACGCTGTGGTCCGCGATAGATTCGGTATACACCGTTTCACCGCTTCGTAAGGGAGAGGACCGCGCAAGCGACCTCGAACTCGTAACCAATCGAGAGACCGGAGTAATCCGGTCACAATTGGAAGTAAGGGCGTGAGTGTCGGCCCGCCAGGTAACATTCCTGGCTATCTCACGGTTAAGGCGTTGGCCTCTTACGGGCTTGTGACGTAGCTAGATGGTGGACTGTTTCGTCCCCAAGTCTTCTACGCTCACTCCAGGGAGATAAAACGACTAATCGTTAAAACCTCCTGAGGTGACGGGCTCGCCCGCTGTAGTCGACAACCCAAGTTAAATAATTAATAATAACTAACGTCACTTGAACTAATTTCAGTTTTAGTTCACGAAGAAACGCAATCGGACCCATAGTGTCTATTGAGTCAGTACTGAAATAGTATATTTAGTAAAATATAGTAGGGTAGAGCCTCGGTTATCCGAGCCCCCGATTAACCGATAGTCAATAAGGCCACAGCCAGGCCATGTTTTTACCCCCGTCGGCCCTCTGTTCAAATTTTACTTACTATACAGTACTGTATTTTATAATTCGTATATGTGTTTCATATTACATTTGTAACTGATTACTTTTAAATAAGTAATATATGTTTACTTTTACTTCATTTACTACGTTTTCATTCATTTTAAACTTTACCGTATATTTCTCCCTTGATTTTGAAATTAGACAACTTGGCTACGTGTTTAGGGATCTCCGCAACATATTAGATCGACATACTATTAACCCTTCAGGCCTCGGCCCCTCAGCCGATTGACAAGTTGCTGTCCCAAAAAATTTTACTACAAATTAGTTAAAAAATTGAATTGCGACACTGTCTCACCAAAACATTAATTACTGCTAAACCACTGTACCCATAATTAAAATGAAACATATTAACATAATAAAACATAATAAAATAAAACAAATTAAATTAAAATGAAATTAAAACGGGGCCGTCACGCTGAATCGTGTTGTGGCCGATATCGGCCAATCGGGGCTTGAGGGGTTAAATTGACATATTATGCGCTATGTGAGTCAATTTTATACTTCGGCATTATTGGTTGGGGAGGATGTGCGAAAACGGTTCTTCAACCACTTCTTGTCGCGCAAAAAGGTTTGATCAAAATAATATTAAGAAAACCGTTCACGTATACATCAGATCTCACATTTAAGGAAATGCATGTTTTAGAAGTGCGCATGTTATATGTGAAAATGATTTTAGGTCGGATCGTTCTTAACAAAAAAATTAAATCCCAGCAAACTAAACACACAAGACGTGCCAATAGTGACTACGTTGCGGTTCCCCGCAGGAGTACGTCATTTGGCCAAAGAAATTTCACTTATCTAGGGCCTAGGATATATAACATCCTACCTGCAGGTATAAAGATTAGCCCAAGCATTTCAATTTTTAAGAAACAACTGGTCTCGTGGATGCTTGGGCCAGGAAGGTCCCGAATACATCAAGAACTCTCAACTATCTAGCTTTGTTTGGCTGCCTTTTGTGACTATTACTATTATTTTAATTTTTCTTTGTGACTATTTTATATTTTTAGAAACTATACTATTACTTGTATTATAATTTTATTGTGACCTTATTTTTCTTACAAATATTATTAACCGAAGGATAAGTGTATTTAATTATCTATTTACTTCAATGTTTTATTTTATTATAATTATATATTTACATATTTTATTTTTATACATATTTTTATTTAACCCTTCAATCCTCGCGACTTCGATATCGAAGTCAACTGAACGCGTCCAGGAAAAGTGATTTGATTGGGTTTTTCGTGTCATTTCGTATGCAGTTGTATTTTATTTAAAATGATATTTGTATCATCGTGCATTTAAATAAAATACAACTGCATATGGAATGACACGAAAAACACAATCAAATCACTTTTCCTGGACGCGTTCAGTTGACTTCGATATCGAAGTCGCGGGGCTTGAAGGGTTAATTCAAGGTTTTTTTTCCATTTTCGATTTTTTTTCTTTTGAATATGTTTTCTTTTTTAAACTAGTATTTGTTTAATATGTTTGCCCTAGAACAAGTGTATACTTAGTTGGGCGACATGGGACCGATCTTCACTATAAGCGTGACACAACTTGCTGTGGGTTTTATTTTAAGTGTAGATATAAAGTATGATTTGTTACTCTTGTTGTACATTACCATAAATAAATAAAATAAATAAATAAATTTACGACAGAATCCGTGTTATCCGAGTTTTCGATTAGCCGAGATACCCTCGGTCCACATTACCTCAGATAAGCGAGCTCCTACTGTATTACAAATCAAACATTTGTTTTGTTTATTGGTGCGTTTTTATTTTGTAGGCCTATAATTCTCGATTTAGTGAACCTCGATGTTACAAATGCCTTAATGTAACATTTTTTTCAATATCCACTTCAAGTCCATTATATCGAAGTTGTACGTACCGCAATATATGTGAAATAAGAAATCATTTTCTTTCTCGGTCGATTTATTATGGCCGTATCCTATGGCTAGAAATACAAATATGTTGAAACTGTTGACAAAAAATTAAAATTTTTATTAGGTGCCTGCTCGTTTTTCAGAATTGCCAGGCTAGAAAAATATTGTTATTATTTATTATTATTATTATTATTATTTATTCTGGACAGGCAGCTTTGCTGATACGTCCAGATCAGATCTTGTAAAGCTAAACAATATTTAGTCCCCTTTCAAATGTACAAATATAGGCTCCCGTGTGCTCCTTCAGTATGCAAGTGTGGAAGTAGTCTTAATCTCTTCGTTTGACCATGGAGAAACATAATTTTGATGGTGGAACTCTCAAAAATGGTGCGTTTGGGCGCTTCGGGTCAAAAACAAAATGGCCGCCATCAAAAAACACGTTTTCCTATTTATATCAGTAACCGTTAAAGATACGAAAAATGTTGTTGAATAAAAAATGTAGCCTGACAGATTGTGCATAGAAAAGGTCCTTACAACTTTCTTTGTATAACTAACCGTTTTCTCAAAAAAATTACTTTTGTAAAAAGAAATATTAAGAAATGAAAAAATCGAAGTTTTAGGGTTTAGCAAGCACATATTTAAAGTTTTTGAATTTTTTTACATGTTTCCTGATTTATTACAATAATAACTGTATTAAACTTTAATAAATTAACAAATATACCATTTTTATATTTTTTTTTATGTAGGAATTGGAAAGAGGAAAGAGACATTTCTTGAAAAGCTCTAATTTGTAATAACAATACTGTTGAAGAAATACAATATTACATTTGTTAAATTTTCAAATACAATCAATATCACTGTCAATGCCAATTTCACTTAAACCTAGATCTTCATCATTGTCTTCCTCGCATTGTCCAGTATTGTCGCAATGGTCAGGATCACCTTCGCACTTGCACATTTCAGTACACCGGAGTCCATTTGACTGACACGTACATGGAGGACAGCAACGTCTTTTTGAGCATGAGCAGCGGCAAAGCTCCAAGATAAGCTTTGGTGCACAGGGGTTGGTACAAGCAACAGGCTCGTATGCACTACCTATTTTCTGCCATCCAAAATCTGAGGGTGACGGGTTATTAGGATGCTGAATTAGGTCCTGATTCCACTCAAAACATTGAAGGTGAGCCCGTAGCAATGCTGGATTTAGTGCTGATTTTGTTGGAGGAAGGTTCTCATCTTGATGTTGTTTTTTAGTAAACAGGAACCATCGCACTGCTCCTATGTCTGTCAATGATGTTTTGGGGATGTATAGCTGACAAATGAGTGCTTCCAAGTTAGCCTTCACATCTTCAGTGAGTGATTAAAATTACCATCAAAGACAAAACCGTTGCCATTAAGACAGACTTATCTCTCATTTCAAGATTGTTGATAGCTTCCAGAAGCAGACCTGACATAGATTTGAGGCACAATTTAAGCAACTACGAGTTTTCAGCACTACCAAAGTCGTTGTTTGCAATTGACGGGAGTATGCACCATTGTCTGGCTAAGTACAAACTTACAGGTGCTCTAGAATCAATCCAAGAGAAACCTGTTGAAGAAAACGAAGATGATAATACGTCTACAGCTCATGATGTTCCAGTACATAATGACGAGCTACATGGAAAAGCTGTAATAGTAGATGGCATGGCACTTCTTCATACCTACCACAAACCTACAACAGTGAAGACATGTAATGACCTCGGTGTGAAATTCAGCCAATGGATCGGACAAAAATTCAATAACTATAGTGAGGTACATATCGTTTTTGACTCGTACAAAGAAAACTCATTGAAGAAAGCGATGCGAGACATACGGCAAAAAGGCTCTGATCCAATCCAATACAAAGTCAGGCCAGAAACAAAAATTGAAAGCATACCAATGCACAAACTATTGGCCCATGATAAGACGAAAGACGAACTAACCGAGTTCCTTTCCAATCAAATACTCAAATTCGGTGAGACCAACAACAAGAAGTTCGTACTCTGTTGGAGGGACAAGGCAGCGTCATCACATGGGGATGATGTATCCTGTCTTTCAAGCACGCAAGAGGAGGCCGACACAAAGATTATATTACATGCAGCTTATTTAGCACAGAAAGGAATTAAAACTACTCACGTGTTCTCCCCTGATACTGACGTCCTTATTCTAGCACTAAGGCGATATCCACAACTTTCTGAAGATTTTGCTTTCTATCTTGGACATGGTATGAAAAGGTTTGTTCAGATAGGGTCAATTTACAGAGCACTTGGACCTCTGAAAGCCTCTGCACTCCCTGGACTACATGCACTTTCAGGAGCTGATGTAACAGGGTCATTTGCTGGCAAAGGAAAAATAAAGTGGTGGAAAGCTTTTAATTCAGCAAGTGATACGATGATAGAAGCTTTGGCTAAATTGGGGACAACACTGTTACTCACTGAAGATGTGAAGGCTAACTTGGAAGCACTCATTTGTCAGCTATACATCCCCAAAACATCATTGACAGACATAGGAGCAGTGCGATGGTTCCTGTTTACTAAAAAACAACATCAAGATGAGAACCTTCCTCCAACAAAATCAGCACTAAATCCAGCATTGCTACGGGCTCACCTTCAATGTTTTGAGTGGAATCAGGACCTAATTCAGCATCCTAATAACCCGTCACCCTCAGATTTTGGATGGCAGAAAATAGGTAGTGCATACGAGCCTGTTGCTTGTACCAACCCCTGTGCACCAAAGCTTATCTTGGAGCTTTGCCGCTGCTCATGCTCAAAAAGACGTTGCTGTCCTCCATGTACGTGTCAGTCAAATGGACTCCGGTGTACTGAAATGTGCAAGTGCGAAGGTGATCCTGACCATTGCGACAATACGGGAGAATGCGAGGAAGACAATGATGAAGATCTAGGTTTAAGTGAAATTGGCATTGACAGTGATATTGATTGTATTTGAAAATTTAACAAATGTAATATTGTATTTCTTCAACAGTATTGTTATTACAAATTAGAGCTTTTCAAGAAATGTCTCTTTCCTCTTTCCAATTCCTACATAAAAAAAATATAAAAATGGTATATTTGTTAATTTATTAAAGTTTAATACAGTTATTATTGTAATAAATCAGGAAACATGTAAAAAATTTCAAAAACTTTAAATATGTGCTTGCAAAACCCTAAAACTTCGATTTTTTCATTTCTTAATATTTCTTTTTACAAAAGTAATTTTTTTGAGAAAACGGTTAGTTATACAAAGAAAGTTGTAAGGACCTTTTCTATGCACAATCTGTCAGGCTACATTTTTTATTCAACAACATTTTTCGTATCTTCAACGGTTACTGATATAAATAGGAAAACGTGTTTTTGATGGCGGCCATTTTGTTTTTGGCCCGCAGCGCCCAAACGCACCATTTTTGACAGTTCCACCATCAAAATTATGTTTCTCCATGGTCAAACGAAGAGATTAAGACTACTTCCACACTTGCATACTGAAGGAGCACACGGATGTACATTTGATAGGCGACTAATTAACAAGTTTTTAGGTACAAATCGAGTCTGTTTTTAAATTGATTGACAGAGATTGCACTAATCACTTCAAATGGTAGTTTATTCCACATGTCCACCACTCTATTTGGCAGAACGTTCTCAAGAGGATTAGATTTAAATTTTGTACGGTTGATTTTTTGTTGTGACGTCGAAGATTTGTGTTGACATTGAATTTCTAAATGTTCTTCAGTGCAGGTACATCGTAATAATGTGTTAGAATTTTATATGTCTCAATCAGGTCCCCTCTTTGTCTTCTTTGTTTGAGTGTAGTAATTCCAAGTAATTTCAAGCGATCTTCATAATTCCTATTCTTCAGGCCCACTGGCATTTTGGTTGCCTTTCGCTGTACCTTTTCCAGGATATCTACATCTTTGCAAAAGTAAGTGTTCCAGATCTGATAGCCATACTCCAGAATAGGTCTCACATACGCCTTGTAGATCTTGATATACAAGGCGTATATGGCAATTAAACTTTCAACGCTAAATTCCGTATGTTTCACAATTAAATTCAAGAATGTAATGAACGATTTTTATATCACTGCAGATCAATCGCCTTTCGCATTTTCATTTGACAGCATAATTAACGTCTTTATTAACACTTTAACAGCGGCGGGTGTTTCATTGCGCGCGGGCGTTTTTTGGCATAATTGTAGCGGCTATAAAAAAATACCTGATTAGATAGAGAAACCATTTGTTTTTTATCAATCAGACTAACTTTTATATCTTCCGGATAAAACATAAAAATTTAACAAAATTAATAATTTGTGAGGAAAAAAAAAGTTGTACATGAAGTAATCATACAAATCATTGACCATATTTCTTTTTGTGTGGGAATTTTAAAAACATGGATAGAAGCATAGTAGTACGTTGCAATTTGGGCAATAGTTTGTGTCCTCGTTTGCCAGTTTGCTTCTTTCCAATGTCTGCACAAACTTTACTGACTCGACACTTTCGTTTTGCAGGGAGGGAGGACCACTTTCGATTAGTCCCCCCACCCTGCATTCGCGATTTACGCTAATGAAATGCGTATGTATGTATAGATAAAAGACTAAGCTACGCGCTAGTACAACGCGAATTACGAACTGAGTACTTGATTTTTAAATAACCTGTATGAAAGTCAATCACGCCCTCAGTACATAAGTCGCGAGTTAAAGAATATTTTGTATCTTGTATTGAGTACATACTCCACTGTTAAAATGTTAATGTCATAATAATCATGTGTCTTAATTAACGTCATAATGATCATAACGTCATAATTAACATCATAACCTAATGAGAATTATGATTTATTACACCCCTGTATATATGGATGATATGAGGTATTAGAGCTATTAAATGTTAAGTCAGGGTAGTCAGGTCAATTATCTCATGGTATCAATTATATAAAGTTTGATTTAAAATGTATCAAACTGTCTTGCTCTACGGGAGACTTTGCGCAGGGGTTCGTTTTCTTCGTTTCCGACACACGCTGCACCACCACCTCACCAATACGATACTGATGACAGTAGACTCCACACCTCATCATATTTGTGCTTCATTTCTTGATGCCGCTGCTCTACACACGATTCCTTTCTCCTTTCAGGGAGGATCAGGATCGGGGATATTGTGAAGGCTCAGATCGAGGAGATGCGTAGCGCGATGGATGTGGAAAACCTGCAGTGCCGCATCTGCTCAAAGGTGTTCAAATACCATCCGAATCTGGCCACGCACATGAACGAACACTTCATTAACTACACGTGCGATACGTGCGGTAAGGGATTCGCCACGCAGAATCGCCACCGAAGCCACCTCAAGAACCACAAGTTCGGGACGTACCCTTGCGACAAATGCACCAAGGTCTTCGACATGAAGAGGAAGTTGGAGTCGCACAGGATGATCCACGTGAAGAAAGTGAAGTGCGAGATTTGCCCGGAGATGTTCAACTCGGTCGTGAGGAAGCGTCTGCACATGCGCGATGAACACGGCCAGCCGAACAAGTACCCGTGCCCCCACTGCAACGCCACATACATAGTCTCCTACTATTTACAGCGGCACATAAGAACGCATCACAGCGTGCGCGTTCGCAAGTTCGCCTGCGACCAATGCGACAAAGCGTTCTACGACAAAATCTGCCTCGTGGACCATGCTGTCATTCACACCAACAAAAAAGACTTCGTTTGTTCGTTTTGCTCAAAAGCTTTTCCAAGAAAATGCAACCTCAGGCAGCACCTAAAAATCCACCTGAACATCAGAAAATTCGTTTGCGCCCATTGCGGCCAGGACTTCATACACAAATACGCCTTGCAGTCGCATATGAGGAAACACGACAGAGAAGTGAAAATGACTCGACCCACTTTGGGCGCCAATCAATAATGACATCATTCCCTGAAAGTACTTATAATAAAAATGTACTACAACTCTAAGCATCAGAAAAATTAAGCTTACGTTGATGTATCCTAATCGTTTTTGCTCTTTGTAGAAATAAATTAACTTGAACACTTAACGCTGTTTATTAGTTTTACGAGGGGACTCCCGTTAGATGAACATTGTCATCTCGTAATGTGGCTTACAGCGGCATAGTGGAAAGCAGCTAAGGACGGGGTTGGGCCAAGCGCCAACAGATGGCGATGATATTTGATTAAAATATATTTTGGAATTTAAATATTATTAGTGTAGCGTAGCTAGTGTAGCAACAAGGTATCTGTGTACCGAATCTAAGTTTAATATTTTGCATGGCTCGCAAGTCTAAACTTTCTCTGGATAACAAACTCCTTCTCTACAAATGTGTCCTCAAACCCATATGGTCCTATGGAGTAGAGCTGTGGGGCACTGCAGCAAACTCCAACATAGAAATACTGCAACGTTTTCAAAAAAAAATGCTGCGCATGATAATAAACGCTCCATGGTATATCACCAATTGTCAACTTCATCGCGACATGAAGATACCAACCGTCAAGCAAGAAACATCATACAAGCTCAAATCTTACGCAAAACGAATGGCAAATCATCCAAACAAGCTGGCCTGCAAATTAATGGACAAAACCACTCGCGCCTTCAAGGGACTAAAGAGAAGAGCCCCTCAAGATCTTATTTAAACAAGGAGAATACTATGGATTGGCCACCGGGCAAATACCATTCATGACAGAGCAAATACATAACTTCTAGCTAAATGCCCACACGCCAGAAGCAGGGAAGATTGCAAGATCACAAAGGAATAAATATATATATATATATATATATATATATATATATATATATATATATATATATATATATATATATATATATATATATATATATATATATATATATATATATATATATATATATATATATATATATATATATATATATATATATATATACAGTAGAGCGTCGATTATCCGAACGTCGGTCAACCGAACGACCGCTTAACCGAACTGCTGCGGCCGCAGATTCTCGGTTAAAAACAGAACTCGATTGCCATGAATGTGATGAAGAAGACGTTCAAGAATGGATGAGGGTTGATGATGCAGATCCAGTGTACCAAATCATGCAGGACAGCGATATTGTACACCTCGTTAATGATAATGCTGACGCCGCCAGCATCTCATCGACTAGTGAATCAGAAAATGAAGATGAAAAAAATACCTACACCTTCTGAAGCATTTACATGTCTAGATACTATCTTGCGATGGTTTGAAGCTCAAAATGAAAGCGACCAGTATCAGATATCTGTATTGAAAAAAGTGCGGGAATTAGCTGCTCATAAGCTGGTAGGCTTGCTTCGACAGACCAAAATTAAGGACTTTTTAAAGCGTTAATTCGTTCCTCTTCATGTACATGTATTACATACACACATATCTATTTTGTTCACTGGATTACTACTCACTATTGTAATAAATAATAAAAGTTAAAACAGATTACATATATAATACATATTATTATGTCCATATATGGTTTTATTAATACAGTTTTTTATACAGTTCCATTATCCGAATAAATCGGTTTTCCAAACACCCTTGTCCCCCAATTAGTTCGGATAATCGACGCTCTACTGTATATATATATATATATATATATATATATATATATATATATATATATATATATATATATATATATATATATATATATATATATATATATATATATATATATATATATATATATATATATATATATATATATATATATATATATATATATATATATATATATATATATATATATATATATATATATATATATATATATATATATATATATATAGATATATATATATATATATATATATATATATATATATGATGACCAAATCATGCCTGCATGACAAATTTCAGCTCAATCGGATTACGCATTGTGGGCGATATTGTGGAGGAATACACATAGATAGACAGACACACAGTCAGACTTCAATCTTGAAATGGTCTAAATCGTCTCAGGGGGCTCAAAATAGATATTTCCGTCTTCATCAAGGAAAAAAATATGCATTCAAAAATACTTCTCCTCTTTGGGAAAGTAAAAGTTAAAAATATAGATTACACAGGTGGGGATAAGCCACATTAGCTCTAAAAATAGAATTGGGTACCGGCGGCTGTATGATTGGTTATTCCACTATTTCATCAACATCATCAAGAGTTTATGGTGAAAAGCCGCCGTTCTACACGAGGTTAATTTCTCGTTTCAGGAACGAAAGGGCAAATTGTGCAGGCTCAAAACGAGGAGGTGCGTAACGCGATGGATGTCGAAAAGCTACAGTGCCGCGTCTGCTCGAAGACGTTCAGATATCTGCCCATGCTGGCGAATCACATGAACGAACACTTCCTGAACTACACTTGCGAGAAGTGCGGCGAGGCGTTTGCGACGCGATGCCGACATAATAGCCACATGAGGCGTCATAAGATCGGGGCGTACCCGTGCGCGGAATGCGGCAAGGTGTTCGAGACGAACAAGAGACTCGGCGACCACCGAGCGTCGCACTCCAAGCGATTCAAATGCGAGCGTTGCGCGGAGACGTTCAAAACGCTGGTGCGCAAACGGCGGCACTTGCGCGAAGCGCACGGGGAAACCGGCGAATTATTCGGCTGCCCGCACTGCAGCTGTAAATTTATGATGGCCAATTACGTCACGCGGCACATGAAGACGCACCACAGCTTCCGAATGCGCCAATACAAATGCGACGAATGCGACAAAAGCTTCTTCGATAAGGACACCCTCGATAGGCACTCAGTCGTTCACAGTAACAAAAGGGAATTCCCCTGCAAGTACTGCTCCAAAGCCTTCGTGAGGAAGAGCAACCTTATACAGCACGTCAAGATTCACTTGAATATAAGAAATTTTGTTTGCGCTCATTGCGGCCAGGATTTCATACGAAAAGTCTCTTTACAATCGCACATCAAAGAACACGACAAACAAATAGAAGTCATTCAGACGGATATCAGAAAGAGACTAACAGCCAATTATCCTTTAGTCACGAGCTTTTGAATTCATAGCTGTAATAACGAAATTCTTATACATGACACTTAATAAATATTAAGTTTCTAAATATTATTATTATTATTTATTTAATACCTCGAGCGCTGACATTTGAATTGTAGTTTCTCTTAGAGAACGCGAAGAAGATTACATCACAACAAAAATATAGCGTTTCAGGAAAACGATGATTACTCCGAAACTACTATACGGATCGTATAAAGAAGACCTGTTTTATGTTCCTATTGAAATTTGCTATTAGATACGTGTAACGTCGTTTTGTAAAGCAATAAGCATTATTCAGAATTATCTGTCAAAGTTGTGGTACAGAGAAAAACTGCCTTGTCCAACATCTCTATGTTTTTCTGGAAATAAATCACCCTATGCAAGAAATTGTGAATACTTTTATAATAATTATAATATGCTTCATTCAACCTATGACTTCGTTTCACTTATACCCATACAAAAATAAAAAAATATTCGGTGTTGAAAATCAACATGAATATTGAAATTTTTGGTTTGGTTTGGTTCAATCATAGACTAAAAAATGGCGACTGTATGAAAAATAATGAACCAACTAGTTAACGACAGAGAATCTTCTCCTCTTTTCGCACATACCACAGGCCGTATGATTTATGTGAGGTATCAAGGGTAAATAATTGAATAATAATTTCATAAATAAAATCTATGAGGGCTCTGTCTCTGCTGATGGAGGAACCCATTCGGGTTCCGTTGCACAATGGCCTCGGGCGGCTCGGTTCGTTTCTCAGCTAACCTCAGGCGGCTCAGCGTTAATATTTGATTAAAATATATGGCAGGATTTTTATAATATTGTCTTATAAAATCTTTATCAGGCCACGAGCGCCTACTTCCACCGCGTGAAGGTGAACAGTGAAGCCGTCCCAGGTGACGGCATTTGCGAGATCATGGTATTTATTTAATTTGTACTCATGGTCTTTTGGGATATTTGATTCCCAGGAACAGTTAATTCTACGATAAGGACCATCTTCCGGGATAGAGAGTAAAGAGTTATATCTGGACGCAGGGCTGTGCATCCGAGACTTTCAGGGAATTTATACTGCTTAGAGACCGAATCGACCTCCATAATCCAATCTGAAGCTTTCTCGATTATTGAGAAAGCCAACCCGCACAAACTGTATTGGGGTTTGAAGGATACTGTGGAACTCTTGTTGGTACGAGCCACTGAGAGGCTAAGTACCTCGCGAATAACAGCAAGGACTTTGTCGTGGCGATAAGTGTACCGTCCTTGATCCAAGGCCACCTTGCAGCCAGCTAGAATATGTCTAGTTGTGCAAGGGGTGTTGCTACAAAGGGGACAAATTGATTTGAGTCGTAATTTTATAGTAAACCATACTCATACATCGAAATTTGACCACGGCTTACAGATTCAAATTTGGATAATTCTGTCAGCGTCAAAATGTTATTTTTACTACTAGTTATTAATGTTTTTATATAGAAATGATTTCGGTGGTAGAACCAATGTTGTCAGTGCCATTTTACCCCCTGCGCAACACAAACCGAGTGGTTCGTGGCGGAACTTCAAGGCATTGCAATATTGGCACAAATAGTCCATTTCTCCAATTTGCACGCATTCATAATCGCTGTATTGTATCGCCAGATCATAATAGAATGCCTCTCTGTATGTGTTTTGTCTCAAATTCAATCGTCTTTGCACTGCAACATTACGGATCCGTGCCGCTTCATTCAATTCTTGCCGATGCTCATCACTTTCAGTCGCTCCTGTCTCTTTGTCGTCTTGTCCGAGCGGTCACCTTGCTGTGATTGAATCGTTTGCGCAAGGGCATAACTGTGAAAAATGATTGCAAAACCTGATAAAAAATTCATGAATTACACAAATTTAGTAAATTCAGTTGATTTACCTTCAGAATCACGAAAACGCTATGGAAAATTCATAAAATTCAACTTAACCCTTCAGGCCTCGGCCCCTCAGCCGATTGACAAGTTGATGTCCCAAAAATTTTTAGTAAAAATTAGTTAAAAAATTGAATTATGACACTGTCTCACCAAAACATTAATTACTGCCAAACCACTGTATCCATAATTAAAATAAAACATATTAACATAATAAACATAATAAAATAAAACAAATTAAATTAAAACGGTATCGTCACGCTGAATCGTGTTTTGGCCGATATCGGCCAATCGGGGCTCTAGGGGTTAACTGAATTTTTCATTTTTTATTCTTGTTAAACAATGCCATCTATGATCAAGCTCGGTACTAACATAATTTTCGGTTTTTTACATTTTCTCACTTTTTTCAGAGGTTTTTTGGATTTTTTATAGCCTATAGTAGATCCAAAGTGATTATGAACAAAACAAAAAAAAGAATCATTTAGCCAGCCAGCCGCTCGTGAGTTATTCGGTAAAATACATAAAACCCTACTCATTTTTATTATATCGATAAATTATACCTTTTATTTCGCCCGTAGTAGTTACCAGCTTTAACCTTTCTAGTAGCGGCATAATTTCATGGCAGACCGGGGCAATTTATTGGAATTTATTGCAATATCGCCGCACTCGACAAAAAGTACTATAACTATGGAACTACTATAGCAATCATAAAAAGAAAAACTTTGCAATGATCACATTTAAATTTCGTATATAGAATATTGAAATCTCATTTTGTTAAACAATTATATAATTGTGAATAAATTGGAGAAAGTCGAAAAACTGAAAAAAAATTGGCATTTCTAACTTGTACTTGTATTATGGAAAAATACGGTACCCTATTTAGAAATTGTAAATGCTTTTGTGATCTTTATTAGATTCTCTATCAAAGGTAATATTTCGTTTTGCTTATTTACGTACAAAAATATTGAGATATTAGCTCATAAAAACCAATAAAAAATTTGATGATTTGATGTGTTGATCATTGAGGAGTCCCCTCGTTAGGAGCCAACCCAGGGTGTAGAATCAGGTCATGCTTACCATATAAAAATAGTCATCAGAATTGAATCAACATGTACATTTTCAACTTCCTATGATAATATTTGAGGAGTTCCCTCAATTCCTCATGGATCCCATCATCAGAACAGGATTTTGATAAAAATGGAACCAATCTGCAAGTATATCGTTTAAAATAAAAAAAAGAATTGTTCAAATCGGTTCATAAATAGCAGAGTTCTGAGGGAGAGAGAGAACAAACATTTAAAAAAAAAACCTTCTTGATAACTTCACGTTAAGCAACCACCGTTAACTCCTAAGGGTGGGGGAATTTCAGTTATCTGGTTTTAAGGGAATATAGAGTTGATATTTTTACATCTTCTGGCGTGCCATCTCATCATTTTTACATCTTCTGGCGTGCCATCTCATCATTTTTACATCTTCTGGCATCTCAAAAATGCTAATTTTCGAGTTGTCAAGTTATAATTAATTGTAAGGCGACGATATGAGAGAACACAGTGGCTTTCAGAAAAAGGAGGAATAAGAAATTCTGGAGAACCGCAATTGGATCTGAACCTATACTGCCGCCGTCAGAAGGATAAACGAGAACCTTTTTGCGAGAAAGGATAAAAGAAAGGGCGAAAGACAGATGGTGTTCAAAGACATCAAAGAAAGTAATTACAAGACCCAAACCTCCAACTAACAAGGCAGGCCATTGCAAGCTAAGGGACACCTACACTTTCTGGGCAACTTGAATGAGAAAACTTGTGTATGTCCAGCATATGTCCATGAGCATATGCATATGAGCTGGCTAAAGGATATTTAGGCAAGAAAGTATAAAGAGTCATGTACAAAGCCTCCACATGGAGAGCCAAATGTGGGTATCAGACCACTGAGAACCAATCCCAAACTCCGTCATCAAAGATTAATAATTTCCCATTTTTTATTTTCTCTCTAATAGAGAATGTAGTAAGAAGCCGCCTTTCTACACGTGGTTAATTTTGTCCTTTCAGGAAAGATCGGCAAGATTGTGAAGGCCCAAAACGACGAAGTTCGTAACGCGATGGATCTCGAAAAGCTGCAGTGCCGCATCTGCTACAAATCGTTCAAGTACCGCGCCAACTTGGCCACGCACATGAACGAACACTTCGTTAACTACACGTGCGAGAGGTGCGGCAAGGGATTCGCGACGCACGGCCGCCACAGGAGCCACCTGAGCACCCACAAGATCGGGACGTTCCCTTGCGACGAATGCGGCAAGGTCTTCGAGACGAGGCGGAAACTGGAAGACCACAGAATGATGCACGTTAAGAAAATCAAATGCGACTACTGTCCGGACATGTTTAACTCGACGATAAGGAAGCGTTTGCACATGCGCGACGTACACGACGAGCCGAACAAATACCCCTGTCCGCACTGCGACGCCACGTTCATAATGGCCTACTACGTACTGAGACACGTGAAAAACCATCACAGCGTGCGCGTGCGCCAGTTCACTTGCGAACACTGCGACAAAGAGTTCTACGATAAAGCCTCGTTGAAAGAGCACTCGGTCGTCCATAGCAACAAAAAGGATTTCTTATGCACTTTTTGCTCGAAAGCCTTCGCGAGAAAAGGCAACCTTAACCAGCATCTCAAAATTCACCGAGATATTCGAAATTTCATGTGTGTGCATTGCGGCCACGGTTTCGTGCATAAATCCTCCCTGCAGTCACATATGAGACAACATGATAAGCAAATCAGAGACATTCAGACAAATATCATGAAGAGACTCACTGGCAATTATCCTTCAGTATTTTGAAGAAAAAAAAACACCAGTTAGAAAAGGCAGAAGAGTTTTATGCTGCTAATATGAATGAGACATTGCCACGGCTGACCGTCCTGTGGTGATTTAAATGTTCTTGAAAATACCAGTTTCGTAGGATAGTGCATAGGAAAAGTTTCATCTCTATGTTGTATTAAGCTAAGCCGAAGCCGAAGTATTATAATTTTTCAATAAACTTAGTATTAAAATCACTATAACTATTAAAAGGCACCAATTATTAATTATATTTATATTAGACACTATGAATTGTAACTAACGCAGGAGCACCGGTGAACCCCACCTTAAAGAATGGAAAAAAAACGCAGGATGCAGGCAAACAAAGAACGCGGTTCCGGAAGCGCCTAAAAAACTTGCCCACAACCTCACCAGATTAAAAAGGGACAAAATCCGTAAAGTAAAGTCATAGGTACTGTGACAGGCCACTGTCCCCTAAACAAACACCTGTTTACCAAAAGTGTGACAGACAGCCCTCTATGCGGAGGATGCATGGAGGAAGAAAAAACGCCACAGCATGTGCTCATGGAATGCAGGAGCGTGGCAGAGCAACGGGCAAGAATACTACAATCTCCAGCATCTGTCCCGGAGGCCTGTAGCAACCTAAACAGGCTGCTAACCTTCTGGGACAGCCTGGGTTGGCTGGAGTAACATAAATAGAAACATGAGCCACGCACAACGGCCCGATCAAGAGGCCAAGTGCGGGAAATAGCCCAGGAAAACTAACTAACTAACAATTCTATATTGTAAAAACATATCTTCTTCCCCGTCGTTACCTCATTACTGAGGATCGTGGCCACTAGACAACAGTTTGCCTACAAGGCTCCTCCACTTCGACCTGTCTTCTGCATGGCGGGTCGCAGATTGTATTGACCCTTTTATAACTTCTTTGATGAGGTCGTTCCATCTGGGCGGTGATCTGCCTCTGCTTCTTCCTCCCTCCACTTGACCCCCGGAAAGCGTTTTCTCCGAATTCTCTGGGTTTCTCCTGGTAGCATGACCGAAGAACTGCAGGACCCTTCTCATGCATACGGTGGAGAGCCTCACTTGGATGCCGATTTCTTCCAGGACAGATTTGTTGGTGCGGCGTGCTGTCCATGGGATTCCTAGCATTTTACGCCAACACCACATTTCCAGTGCATCGATTTTGGTGCGTATCCGAGCCTTCAAGGTTCATGTCTCCGATGGATAGAGAAAAATCGAGAAAACCAGAGCTCGAACCAGCCTGACCTTAGTCCGCCGACTTATACCCCGTAAATACATATACTAGTGGTAATAATACATAGAGGTACGTAATTTTCGCAAATAAAAACAAAAATGTCGCATAAAGAAAATTGAAAATATCGAAATTTTGCTAAAATTCGCATATACTGCATATAACACAACTTTTTAATACACCTAAAATTTATATTTATTATTAATTAAAAGATAACATTGTTGTACTTCCAATATTTGACCATTTAGAATCGTTCTGTCCGTAACGGCGACATTATATTTAATAAAGAAGCGTACTGCTTCTACGCTGTTCAACTAACAGCGTAGAAGTAACCAACTCTGTAACGCTGCTTCAGCAAAGGTTGAAAAGCAGCATTTAGTACCCTATAATATGTTATTAATATTGGCATCTTCATTACTATTTACTGATTGAAGTATTAAGCAATGAGATTGATTATACCCACCAATCAGCTCATTTTGAGAATGATCTCTGAAAAAAGAATTTTTGAGAAGTTAAAGTAATGTATTTTGTTTTAAGACTTGCAGCCATAGATGGGCAAAATAACTGACCAATATGAAAGCAGGCTTCATTTGTTGTATTTATTCTCATCTGCAGAGAAATTTTAGAGAATTGTTTTCAGGTGCCTATTTTTGCATTTTTTTCAAATTTCAAGAAATGTTGCATAAATTCGCATATATTTCGTAAAAACGAAAATTCCGTAATTCAAGTAATACCCTCTCTTGCCCAAAGCGTCTAAAAAACTTGCCCACAACCTCACCAGATTAAAAGGGACAAAATCCGTATGCATTCAATTATGATAGCCTGTTCTAAGTATCACCAAGACATGTTTTATAAATAATTTTGCAGTCGTTTCTTTTTTGTTAAAATTTTGTGTATTATGTTTATTGTCTGGATAAATAAAATGACGTTTTGTGAGTCTTTGGAAGTCTATTTAGGCCAATGGTGACCGGAACCCTTGATGCCCATACCCCAGGCCCAAATAAAAAGATGGCTACGCAGGAACACCGACGAAACCCACCTTAAAGAATGGAAAAAAAACGCAGGATGCAGGCAAACAAAGAACGCGGTTCCGGAAGCGTCTAAAAAACTTGCCCGCAACCTCACCAGATTAAAAAGGGACAAAATCCGTAAACTCATAGGTACTGTGACAGGCCACTGTCCCCTAAACAAACACCTGTTTACCATAGGTGTGACAGACAGCCTTCTATGCAGAGGATGCATGGAGGAAAAAGAAACGCCACAGCATGCGCTCATGGAATGCAGGAGCGTGGCAGAGCAACGGGCAAGAATACTACAATCTCCAGCATCTGTCCCGGAGGCCTGTAGCAACCTTAACAGGCTGCTAACCTTCTGGGACAGTCTGGGTTGGCTGGAGTAACATAAATAGAAACATGAGCCATGCACAACGGCCCAATCAAGAGGCCAAGTGCGGGAAAAAGCCCAGATAAACTAACTAACCCTCTGTTGCTCGTGTTAAATCCATGCACAAATACCTATGTAAACCAATTTTCATGGCGATCAGTTTAACAGTATAGAAGTTGATGTACTGCAGCGGCATCTAGTAACGAGTTACAGCAGAGTGGATAGGGCGAAACTATTATCCGGGCTCAAATACCTATGTATACCAATTTTCATGGCGATCAGTTGAGCGGTATAGATTGATGTGCTGCAGCGCCATCTAGTGCCGAGTTACTACTAAGTGTATAACCTTCTCCATGAAAGAATACATATAAGTGTTAACTTCCAAGGTGATCGGTCAAACGGTGTCAAAGTTTATTACATTTTTTTTGTTTTGAAGTCTTTTATTATTGACAGCTCTTTCAATCTACCCTGGGCAATGGCGACTGCAACGTCACCGAAACGTCGGGTGCTACAAATTTCACGCGGTAAATTCGTTTCTATCCTATTTATAATGTCAAACAACCGCGATAGTCTTCGATTTTATATTTTGAAGTCTATTAGAAGCTCATATCTGCAACATCCATTTTTATATTTATATAGATAACAACAATTTATGTTTGTACTTACTAGGAATACCCAAATAAAATAAAATACAAACGGAGTTGCCATGGAATTCACTGACCGAAGTCGGGCCCATCATATAGTGTTATTACACTTCTGGGGGGTGAGCAGTAGATTCCGGACTAACGACCGGCTTTGGTAGGTTTAGGACAGCTGTCTTGCCACATGTGAGCGTTCACCTTACCACCCATTCACCCCCCCTTCGAAGCCGTGTGTATCTATTTCTGTGTTAGTCCACCAAGCGGTGTCATCTGGGACAAGTCAAACTAATAAGGATTTCTACTTGGAGGATCCGAGAAGATTGCACAACAGTTTGAGGCAAAACACACCCGATCTGTGGCAGCCCTTTCTAACGAAAAACAGTATGACCACCTTGAAGATTTACGATTTAGTTCCGTCTGACTTTTTTGTTCATGCGAATGCAGAGGGACTTAAAAGGAAAGCGGTTTGCTGACTTAGATGAGACCAAGAAAAAACTAGGGAGATGCTAACAGGCATCACGACAGACGAATTAAAAAAATGTTTTCCACAATGCACTAAAAGATTGGGCAAATGTAGAAGCTCTAATGGAAAATATTTAGAAGGGGATTGTTGGTTTTTTGAAAAAATAAATAAATACGTAATATAAAAAAAAACATATAATCGAGAAGGATTGATTCTGATTCAGATTGGATTCTGGAGGTCGATTCGGTCTCTAAGCAGTATAAATTCCCTGAAAGTCTCGGATGCACAGCCCTGCGTCCAGATATAACTCTTTACTCTCTATCTCGGAAGATGGCCCTTATCGTAGAATTAACTGTTCCATGGGAATCAAATATCCCAAAAGACCACAAGTACAATTTAAATAAATACCATGATCTCGCAAATGCCGTCACCCGGAACGGCTTCACTGTTCACCTTCACGCGGTGGAGGTTGGCGCTCGTGGCCTGCCAGCTAAATCTTTGTTTCACCTTTTTAAAGATCTTGGTCTCTCCAGGAAAATAATCAACTCCTTTCTAGAAAAATTATCTAAAACCGCGATTTCTGCATCTCAAGTTCTATGGCTTCGAAGGGGGAGTGATTGGGTGGTAAGGTGAACGCTCACATGTGGCAAGACAGCTGTCCTAAACCAATTACATTAAAATAATACGCTCTACCATCTGAATGTATTTGTTTTCACTTGTACACCAGATGACCGAGTTGTATTCAAGTACGCTACGGACTAAACAATTATATAGTAGAAACATTATATGAATATTATTAAACTGTTTGCATATGCGAATAACTAAACCGACCATTTTGCTAGCGCGATTGGAAATATTTGTAATGTGTGCACGGAAGTTCAACTGCTTATCAAATGTAATTCCCAGGTCCCTCACCTCGGTTGACCTTTTTAAAATTGACCCGTTTATTGTGTAGAAAGCAAGCTAGTGGGAAAATACAAAATATATATACAAATACTTTTTCGAATACCACCAATATACTTTGAATATACAATACAAATTCAAATAAGTTGTATTTGAAAGGTTAATATATACAATAGTAACATATTTCGTTAATTATTTATTGATTATGGTAAGAAGCCGCCGTTGTACACGAGGTTTCTTTCTCCTTTCAGGAAAGGGCGGGAAGATTGTGCCCCAAAATAAGGAAGTACGTAACGCGATGGATCTGGAAAAGCTGCAGTGCCGCGTCTGCTACAAGTCGTTTAAGTATCGCTCCAATTTGGCCGCTCACATGAACGAACACTTCCTAAACTACACGTGCGAGCTGTGCGGCAAAGGGTTCGCGACGTACAGCCGCCACAGAACGCACTTGAGCACCCACAAGTTAGGGACGCATCCCTGCGACGAGTGCGGCAAGGTGTTCGGGACGAAGCGGAGACTGAAAGACCACAGAATGATGCACGTGAAGAAAATCAGATGCGATCACTGCCCGGAGATGTTTCACACGCCTATACGGAAACGTTTGCACATGCGCGATGCGCACGACGAGCCAAACAAATACCCGTGCCCTCATTGCAACGACACGTTCATAATTGCCTGCTATCTTAGACGACACGTAAAGAATCACCACAGCGTGCGCGTGCGGCAGTTCGCCTGCGAGCACTGCGGCAAGGATTTCTACGATAAAGCCTCCTTGAAAGAGCATTCGGTCGTTCACAGCAACAAGAAGGATTTCCTATGCACATTTTGTTCAAAAGCCTTCGCGAGAAAGGGCAACCTTAACCAACACCTGAAAATGCACAGAGATATTCGAAACTTCATATGCGTGCACTGCAGCCGCAGTTTCGTACATAAATCCTCATTGCAGTCGCACATGAGACAACATGATAAGCAAATCACGGATATTCAGATGAATAACATCAAGAAAACCGGCAATTATCCTTCATTGTTTTGAAGGGGGGGGGGGGGATGTAATATTTTAATTAATTACTGTATATATGTTGAAAATGGGAGAAAGAACTGTTTATAAAGAAAGGGAGCTAACGGGCCCATGATAGGTTGGCCACGATGACCCATGTGTTCAGGGTCGGTCACACTCACGGGTCAACACCCATCCGAGGGCCTCCACGCACGGGGTGCGAACCTGGGTAGGACTCTGGCCCTGGTCAGTTTCCCCTGGGAATCAAACCTCTGGCGCTCCTGGACGGTCTGCGCACCGTGCGGCGCAAGCCAATCGATTGTCCTCTCCGACTAACAGTCGGGGGAGTCTGGAAGCAGTATTGTTTCCTATAGAGCGGGGGTGGTTGCGTACCTTACGGCGACTGCTCTTGAAATGACCATCGGCCATCCGATCCTGGGTGAAAGCCAGGCAAAGGACGCCATGGTCCGCGATAGATTCGGTAATCACCGTTTCACCGCTTCATAAGGGAGAGGACCGCGCAAGCGACCTCGAACTCGGAACCAATCGAGAGACCGGAGAAATCTGGTCACAATTGTTAGTAAGGGCGCGAGTGTCGCCCGCCAGGTAGCATTCCTGGCTATATCGCGGTAAGGCGTTGGTCTCTTACGGGTTGTGGCGTAGCTAGACGTCGGATTGTTTTGTCCAAAGTCTTCTACGCTCACTGCAGGTCGATAGAACGACTAATCGTTAAAACTTCCTGTGGTGACGGGCTCGCCCGTTGTAGTCGACAACTCAATATGTTTATAAAGAAAAAGAGCTGATAGTAAAAGGATCTTTCGCCTACAAAAACGAGCGATTAGAAATCTGTTCTCAATATCTTCGCTAACATCTTGCAAGCAGTACTTCATCGAGTCTGGTATCATGACTTTGTACGCCGCGTATATATACCAAAACATCATGTATACGAGAAAAAATATCGAGACTACCTCAACTAACTCAAATATTCATTCGCATAATACGCGAAATAAAGAGGACTTGCGTCATTTTAAGGTGCGTCTGAGTAAGGTTCGGAATAGCTTTATCTGCCAATCTTACTTATTCTACAATAAACTTCCATTACACATTAGGGGCCTTGGGGAGGTTCACTTTAAGAAAAAGGTACAGGGTATTTTGACTAAAAACCCCATTTATAGCATTGAGGATTTCGACAATATCAATTTTTCGCAGCTCTATTGACCTACTTGACTATTATTATTCCTTATTCTTTTTATTATTGACTATTTTACAATTGCGACTATTATTGACTATAATTATTATTACTGATTTCTGTGTATTTGTGTTTTTTCTTTAAAATATCTTCCCGTATGATAATTTGTGAAATTATCCAATATTTGTTTGATTATTTAGTACTTAGGATTATATAGAAAATTAGATTATATAGAAAATTTTACGAAATTACTTAAGAATTTTGATTGAAAATATTGGAAAATGTTGTTTCCTCTACATATATAACCTAGAAAATCTGCGCTTGGATGTTCAACGTTCATACCTTGCAATACCGACGTTTATATCTTATACCTTAATAGGTATTTATATTATACTTGTTATTTTTATTACTTTTGACATAACCAAGTGTAGGAACTCCTATCAACTGGTTTAAAATAAAAAAAAAAAAAAAAAAAAAAAAAAAAAAAAAATAAAATTAATAAAATAAAGTTACATGTCTGCGTCAAATTCGACATTAACCCCTCAAGACAGTAACGTCCCGAATCGGGTACAATGTATTTTAGTCAATCCTCAGTAACGTACCAAGATGGGTACGAGCGCGGCGCGACAAACCGCTCTCTCAGCGAACTGAATTTCCACCAAAATCCCATTGCAACCACCCCCTGTTAGATATGTGCGAGAAAGACGGATACATTCTTTATTGTACGATTATTCAGTCGTGCTTCTCGCAGTCTAGAATCCCTAATATAATTGTTTGTATTCTGGGGGCACTTAGTCGAGTGCTGCCATTGCTCGGATCTGTGCTTCTCTTCGGATATTATGTAGCTTCTCTTTGGATATATGTATGAAAGAAATAAAACGAACTAATAGATTTGGTAAAGCGTGTACACAAATGTGTTTACAATTTTTAGATAGGGTTTCGTATTTTGAGATAAAACGTCAATATCGCTGAATAAGTGAGTTTTTTCAGTTCTCCAACTTTCTAATAATTATTTATAATTATCTAATTATTTTACAAAATGAGGTTTTAATGTTTTATATTTCAAATTTCAATGCGATCATTCTACAATTCTTCTTGTCATGATCCATCAAGTAGTTTCTTTCTTATGATCGTTTTTCTAAAGTGCTATATTTTTGATCTTCAACTCTCAGAAATGACAGGTGACTGCCAAGATTGACACCCGCCGCTTGAGGGGTTAAGGTCAATCTTTAAAATTTATTTTATTATGGTTAGTCAACACACCTTCTTCCTATTCGCCCTCTACCAAAAGTTACTTTAAAAGTTACCTTTTGTACTGGCGTTTCATGGTTTCGATAACATACTGGTTCATTGGATGCAACAAGCTTATGACGTTTGGCGGTAAATAGATTGTTTCAAACTGGCCATTCCCTTTTTCCAACAATTTTTCGATGGGATGAGTTGTAGTTTATCAACAATCAGTACTTTCCGTCTTATTTTTTTTTCGTCCTAACTTCGGATAATCAGCGATTCGGATAGTCGGGTTCGGATATTTGGAGTTTTTCTGTTCGGATAATTGGAGTTTTTCTCTCCCACGACAAAGTCCTTACTGTTATTCGCGAGGTACTTAGCCTCTCAGTGGCTCGTCCCAACAAGGGTTCCACAGTATCCTCCAAACCCTCAATACAGTTTGTGCGGGTTGGCTCTAAAGGCAAAAAACATCTCACTGCAAAACCTTTCTCAATAATCGAGAAAGCTTCAGATTGGATTATGGAGGTCAATTCGGTCTCTAAGCAGTATAAATTCCCTGAAAGTCTCGGATGCACAGCCCTGCGTCCAGATATAACTCTTTACTCTCTATCTCGGAAGATGGTCCTTATCGTAGAATTAACTGTTCCATGGGAATCAAATATCCCAAAAGACCACGAGTACAAATTAAATAAATACCATGACCTCGCAAATGCCGTCACCCGGGACGGCTTCACTGTTCACCTTCACGTGGTGGAAGTAGGCGCTCGTGGCCTGCCAGCTAAATCTTTGTTTCACCTTTTTAAAGATCTTGGTCTCTCCAGGAAAATAATCAACTCCTTTCTAGAAAAAATATCTAAAACCGCGATTTCTGCATCGCTGATTTCTGCAATCTCTTAGAACCAACCCTACTATAAAGTGTTTATACTTACAGTACCGTGCGAATTAATTGGAACGAAGAGTATTCTTCTTCGAAAAGTTCTTTATCTATTTATTTAGTAACACATCTAGTAAACAATTAATGTCATATTTGTAAGTAAGATGTTAGCAAGAAATTGATGCGACATTATTTTTAATGTTTGACACAGTCGCCTAACTAGGCCTAGGCCTGTTCTAAGGCAGACTTTTAATGACGATATTATGTGTGCACTGTCAACTTAAACTATAGTTAGTACTTATTTTTAAATCGACAAATATGAAACTACAAATATTTATGCATATACAAATATAGATACTCATATACATCTATAGATAAAATATATATATCCATATATGCACACATACACATACATATATGTATACAAAAATAATAATAAAACAAAAATAAATAAAAATTAAAACTAAAATAATATATGTATATAAATCAATTACATATTGATTTAACGCTTACATACCTATAATAGTCATTTAAAATTATCATGGTATAAACTAAATACTATGTACTAAATACTATGTACTAAATACTATCATTCAAAATACAACAGTCAGCATATTCCCTAAACCGCATACCCACCTCCACCTCCCACCTTCCCACCTCCAACAACTAATCGGTTAGTGATTTTTTAAAAGTGGATGTGTTCTCACTACTTTTAATTGCTTCGGAAAGATTGTTGTACATTCTAGGGCCAATGAACGAGAAATGGCGCTGGCCAAATGCTGTGTAAGTTCTTGGCACCATCATATCACCAGTTTTTGTTGCTGTCGTCTTTCCAACTCGTTGTTGATTATAAAGGGTCATTTTATTTTTAGTATATATTAGGGCCATGCGAATATAAAGCTGTTTTACATCCAAAACATATTGTACATAATTGGACATAAACATACAAAAACAGTACTGGTAGTTATAGATTGTTAGTTTTAATATATAATGTGTCTTCCTTTTGAGTTGAAAACACCTTTCACTCTTGTAGGCATATAATTTACCACGTTTTGATAGCTTCCTTTAAGTTCATCAACATGAAACCAGGGGGCAATTCTTGAAAAATTTAGCATGCCGAACTTGTCTATGGTCCATTTGATTTACATGTGCAATAGACAAATTTAGCATGCTATTTTTTTCAAGAATAGCTCCCCAGAATTGAATTACTGCACTGATCATCTTGGTTTTCGTTGTATAATCCATCTAGGAGAACCGTTGCTGTCAAATGGCCCAAAGGTTTTCGATTGGGTTGAGATCGGGGGAGTTTCAAGTAGAGTAATGTGGTTCTCTGTGAAAGACTGTCACTTTTTTCAATGAATACCATGGGGCGAGATCCTGTTGAGAATTTTCCTCGTTGGAAGGATAGACCTTGTGGAGCTCCCGTATCATATGGTTTGATAAGTTGAATTCGGACCAATATATTAAAACTAACAATCTGTAACTACCGGTACTGTTTTAGTATGTCGATGTTCAATAAAGAACTTTTCGAAAACAAATACTCTTTGTTCCTGTATGTATTATTTATTATTATTATTTTATTTATTTAGGTACATAGGATTAGGTATACAGTTCATTCATAGGTCATGTAATCTTATAATAATTATATAAATTATTTAATAATTAATATAGGGAGGTTTCACACATCTTACATGACCTTTACTGCCAATAGCACATCTAACTAGGCGATAATTTGGCCCGTCTCTAGATGTGCATATTTTTATGCAATTTTAAGAAATGAAGTGTTTTTTTTAAATAAAGTATTTGGACCCACCACCTGTATATACACATAAATATACCAATTTTATAAAAAATATAGCTATGTAATAAATATATACATTTATAGTTGTAATTTAATAAACATGTATTTGTATGCACGTAACATGTGTGTCAGTGTATGTCTTGTTATTGCATTCGATCGACAGAACTGAAATGCGATTCCGGTAATTTTATCTAAACCAAAAATGGTGACCCAGCCAGGAATCGAACCTTACAAGGTAAATCAGGCGAACTAACCACTATGCCACCGAGCTGTGATTAAGCCGCTCACTACAAGTCGCTCATAACGCGCAGCGCTCGCAAGTCGATACGAGGCTTAAAAGAATAAAATGTATATATCAATATAGACAGAAGGCCAAAATTATATAGAATACAAGTTGTTTATATTCGTTAGTTATGTATTTTACCGCTGGGTCGATTTTGCGAATTATGATGCTGTATAACATTGCTCTGCACTATCCTAGGATATCCTAGGATCCGAGGATTGTGAATTATTTGTAATATATCACGATGTCTTACATAAGGGCTGTCCAACATGAGGCCCGCGGGCCGCAAACGGCCCGCGGAACAAGTCTCTAAATGTATAAATTACCCTCAAATACGAAATATGCACAATTCTTACATTAACGATGCGAAACTTAGGGCTTTTTTAATTTTTTTTTAATTTGTTGAGTGGGGCTTTTCTAGGGTCTTTATGAGCCTTGAAACACTGCGACAATTGCTGATCTATTGTGTTCGCCACCTACTATAGTTCTACGCTAAGCCTCGTGTCATTTAAGAACCGCAGCAGGCTTTTGGCGCCAGATTGTTTTACCTCCTCAGGTTGGAGGTAACGACCACCCAAGTGGGTGTATCTTTTACGCATCAGCGGGCCACACTCGCACATGAGGTGCTGGGGAGTTTCCTCTGCTCCTTGGCAGAACCTGCACATTTTTGTGTCTCTGAGCTTGAGGTTGAACATGTGTTTGTTCAGGCCACGATGCCCCGTGAGTGCCCTCACCAGTATGCGTAGATTGTTCCTATTCAGTGATAAGGCCTCACGGGCCGTCTTACGGTCGTAAGCCTTAATTAGCGCTTTGGAATAATTCAACCCTGGCGTGTTGTTCCAGTGGTTGACGGATTGTTCTAAACACATTTGTTTGAGCATTAGGTTTGCAAGGCATTTTGGTACGCCACAGCAAGTTTCAGGGCCGTATAACGTTCCCTTTGCTCCCGTCTTAGCAAGTTCGTCGGCTTTTTCATTTCCCTAGATTTCTGCATGGCCGGGAACCCATCATAGAATTACCTTGTTCTTTTCGCCCAGGGAATTCAGTAGTGATATGCAGTTTTGCACTAGCTTTGAATTAATGGTATTCGAGGCTAGTGCCATAAGAGCTGCTTTGCTATTCGAGTGGATAAACTTAGGGATTACACTGGGCTTAATGTTGGGATGAAACATGAAATTTATAAAGTCAGACTATAGATGTTCCCTCTCTGATAAGTGTCTTACACAGTTGCTTTCTTTATCAAAATCAAATATTAAAGTTAACATTGATGCATTAGTTAGTAAAAACCCACATCCTCAAATTTCCCACATTTTTAATGTAATTTGATATTTTTTGAATAAGTTAAAATAATAATACAAACGTGTTTTTTCTTTGTATACTATACCTATTAATACTCTCTGATAAAGTTACATACAAAGTATTTTAAAATGCAGCCCTCGAAACAGCATTTTTTAAAGGTACATTTTTAGGCCACTTGCAGTTGGACAGCTTTGTCTTACATCTAAGTTCACGCACGATTTTAATACTGTAATGTGATAAATAATGATGTACTTAGTAAATATTTAACGGTAACTATAATTTGTCATTGTATATAGAAATCTGCTATGTAAATCTCTAAAATCTAAGTTTTACGATGACTTTGTAAATGTGTCTATTTTTCTTTTAAATAAACTGAAAATTAATATTAAGTAAATGTTGTTTGTTTGTGGCTCAATAGCGGGGTTTCCTAGCGGGGTTTCCTAGGTAAGAACATTATAATAACACCCAGTAAGTTCACTCAAGAGTACAAGGCAATGCGGGAAGAGGGTGCGACGGAAGTGGGGCCAGGGGTTAGTCATATCGCGTCCTCAGACCCATAGTTATGGCGCTGTGGGCGCAGTTTGTGTCCACTCTTAATATTACTTTTTTCTAGAGATTTACGAGTCGACGTCATATGGTTTTCTCAGAACAAATCGGTAGCATAATATAAGTAATAAGAACCAATGTTCTGTGCTTATAAATATGAAATTAAAATTGAACTCCCTGTAAGTAAACTGTATAAAATTTTGTACAAAAACATCTGTACATCGGTACCTTTTTTTTTAATTTGTTGTGTGGGGCTTTTCTAAGGTCTCTATGAGCCTTGTAACACTGCGACCATTGCTGATCTATTGTGTTCGCCACCTTCTATAGTTATGACCACCCAAGCGGATGTATCTTTTACGCATCAGCGGGCCACACTCGCACATGAGGTGCAGGGAAGTTTCCTCTGCCCCTTGGCAGAACCTGCACATTTTTGTGTCTCGGAGCTTGAGGTTGTACACGTGTTTGTTAAGGCCACAATACCCTGTGAGCGCCCACACCAGTATGCGTAGATTGTTCTTATTTAGCGATAAGGCCTCACGGGCCGTCTTAGGGTCGTAAGCATTAATTAGCGCTTTGGATTGATTCAACCCTAGCGTGTTGTTCCAGTGGTTGACGGATTGTTAAAAAACAGATTTGTTTTAGCATCGACTGGTGAATTTTGAAATATGACAACTGATTCGGAAAAAAATAAATGCGGTTGTAACATTGCTTAAAATATTTGTGCGCTTTTCTGATATGTGGTGAAGAAGCCGCCGTTCTACACGAGGTTAATTTCTCCTTTCAGGTAAGCTCGGAGAGATTGTGAAGGCTCAGAAAGAAGAATTGCGAAACGCGATGGACTTAGAAAAGCTACAGTGTCGCGTCTGCTCTAAGCTGTTCAATTACCGTCCAAATCTAGCTACCCACATGAACGAACACTTCATTAATTACACCTGCGAGAAGTGCGGAAAGGGGTTCGCAACGTACGGCCGCCACAAAAACCACGCGAGGATCCACACGCTTGGCACGTTCCCATGCAAGAAATGCGGGAAGGTGTACGATACAAAGAGCAAATGGGAGAGCCATGGAATGGTGCATATACGACTCAACTGCGAACACTGCCCGCTGAAGTTTAAATCGCTTTCGCACAAGCGCATACACTTGCGCGACGCACACGGCGAACGGAACAAGTTCCCGTGCCCCCACTGCAACCTCACGTTCATAATGCAGCACGCCCTTACAAAACACACGAAGAACCGCCACAGCATACGCGAACGCCAATTTAAATGCGACAAGTGCGATAAAGAATTTTTCGATAAAGACACCCTCACGGGCCACGCGATTGTTCACAGCACCGCAAAGAATTTTCCTTGCACTTTCTGCTCGAAAACCTTCGCTAGAAAGAGAAACCTCAAACAACACTCCAAGATCCACCTCAATATAAGGAATTTCATTTGTGCGTACTGCAACCAGGAGTTTGTACATAAAAACTCTCTACAGTCGCATATGAAAAAACATGAAAAACAAATAAAAGTAAAGTTTTAGACCGACCCAAAACTTGTTTAATATTGGAGTGTCGTACAAAGTCACAGGGCGGAACCAATCAAATTCTTGGACAGAAGCACGTAGTATCTGAAAAGACTCGAAATTCATTTGGAAACAGCGAAAAAATGCTGAAACTACAAAGCTTTAAATTATAGTCTACGAAATATTATTTGACAAAAGTGTCGTTAAAATGTCATAAAATAAAGAGTGATTCCCAACAAGTTGTAACCGTTTCTCTTACTACAGAGATCGATTCTAACTGCGTGGAACACTTTAACAAACGCTTTAAAGGCACAAACTGACCGCTGCACCGGGTTCGATCATAACATCGAGTAAATATTGCAGTGCAGGTAACTAACAATAACTGTAAAATACTGATGATTTCAAAATCGAACTGTTACCGTTACACTAATTAATAGTTTTAATCGGTTAGCTACTTACCATGTTAAATTCGGTGATTACCGATTTCGATTTTACAATTATAACAATAATTGTAAAATGTGCACTTCATACAGATATATTAAAATACACACTAATTACTAATGATTTTGAAATAGAACTGTTAGGGTTTCACTAATTAATAGCCCTAATTGTTTAGCTTTTTAGCGTAGCGTTTTACAACAATAAAGATTTTTCCTTAATTAATTCTATTGCTATTCAGCTGTCATTGAAAGATTCGGAAGAAAATGTTATTATTAGTGTTTTGCTTGAAAATTGATACGTATAATTAATAAATATTATTAAGCGATCAAGGTGATTTAGTCTAACAATATCAAGCCATTAGACATTCGACGATAGGTGTGAAAAAGGTCTCGATCGTTGTGAAAAAGATACCAATGTGCTAACGACACTTTTGTCAAATAGTATTTCGTCGACTATACTTTAACTTTTCGAAGCCAGCCTTCGCTCGCTAAAACGGCACAGCAACTTTTTTTGATCAATTTCGTTTATATAAATACTAACAATATCTTTTTTGTTAATTCTGTCTTGTTACCTAATATTTAATCTTATCAGTCATATACGAAGGTCATCAAGAAAGTAAGGTTACAACATTTATGTAGGGTCGAAAAATGCTTTTATTTAATTGAAATTCACAGGAGGTTTCACAAATATATTGAACTATTTTTCATCATAATCGCCGTCGAGATTGAGACATTTCTGCAGTCTGGGTACTAGCTTTTGTATGACAGTGTTATTTACCTCCGCCGCTAGCTCTTTCAACCACTTCCTCACAGGTTCCTCGTCCTCCTGATCATTGTAAAAACGTTTCCGACCCAAAAACTCCTTTAGTTTAGTGAAAAGGTTATAGTCCGAAGGCAATAAGTCGGATGAATAGGGAAATGGGTGACAATATCACAAATAATGTCAGCAGCTCGCAGGAGGCTGACTCCTCGGGTCAGCATTCCCCTTTTGCGGTTCTGAATGACTTCTGACGTTTCTTTAGGGTATTACAGTAGGTAAGCCTCTGCAATAATGGTAGTCCCTTTAGGTATATAATCCACCTAAAAGATCCCCTTACGAACCCATAAAGCAGATGCTATGACTTTTCCGGCTGAATGAGTTGTCTTGAACGTTTTGGTGGCTGGGGAAGATAAATGACGCCACTGAAGTGATTGTCTTTTAGATTGTGGGGTGTAGCCACACAACCTCGTCTCATCCCTCGACATCCGATGGATATTCGCGGCGGTATAGTTCTGCAAAGTCAAAAAATGGATGACCCCGCGGATCTCGCACGGATGCACAGTATACCGAGACTAAAAGTAGACTCTCTCTCGAGTGATAGGGCATTGCGGAAGAGGGAACATCTCGACGAACACGCCTTTGGTTAGCGTTACGCGCAGGTACAGACTGACCATTTTTTCGAACGTTTTCATATCCGCATGAGCCGAGTAGCGGATATCTGGTGGTCAAATCTGAGCCCTTACGACTCGTGACGTATTCGCTTCGATTTCAATTTTGTTCTAAGAGAAGCTGCTGTCTGGTATACTGCGACGGACGGGAGGTGGTGGGAACGCGCAACTACCTCTCCATCGTAATAATTTACTGTAATTGAACAAAATGGCCGACAAATACGCGAGACCAAACAAACTGACTGTAGGACCCTCGCTATATGCCAGGTGCACAAACTTCAGGCCTCAGGAGCCCTTGTAACCTTACTTTCTGGATGACCCTCGTATATTATATGTTCATATAATATATATATATATATATATAGTGGTCGGCTGAATCTATCAACTACGCACGGATCTGTCAACTACCGCAAAAGGCCGATCGGCCTTTTTGCGTCCCAACGGTTAATCTTACCTAAAAGAAGATGTATTAATAGCCATGTCACTATTCACTTTAACCAGGAGATTTTATAAAACCAATATAATAGAATTAATTGAAGCAAAGATGCCATTATAGCAATACCAAAAATATTTGTGTTTTCTTTATCATGAAGAAGTAGCCGCCTTTGTACACGTAGTTAATTTCTCCTTTCAGGTAAGCTCGAGGAGATTATGAAGGCCGAAGAGAAGGAATTGCGTAATGCGATGGACTTGGAAAAGCTCCAGTGTCGCATCTGCTCGAAGGTGTTCAATTGCCGTCGCAATCTTGCCACTCACCTGAACGAGCATTTCGTTAACTACACGTGCGAGAAGTGCGGGCAGGGGTTCGCCTCGTACGGCCGCCATCAAAAACACGCGAGGACCCACACGGTCGGGACGTTCCTCTGCAACCAATGCGGGAAGGTGTACGACACGAAGGCCAAATGGCAAAACCACAAATGGATACATTCACAGATAAAATGCGACCACTGCCCGCAGAGGTTTAAATCGCTTTTGAAGAAGCGGATGCACATGCGCGAGGCGCACGGCACACCGAACAAGTTCCCGTGCCCGCACTGCAACCTCACGTTCATACTGTCGGAATACCTCGCAAAGCACTGTAGAAACCGCCACAGTAAGCGAGAACGCCAGTTCAAATGCGACAAGTGCGACAAAGAATTCTTCGACAGAGACACGCTCATCGGCCACGCGATCGTTCACAACGCGGCAAAGAATTTTCCTTGCGCCGTCTGCTCGAAATCCTTTGCGCGAAAGAACAACCTCGTACAACACTCCAAGATCCACCTGAATATAAGAAATTTTGTCTGTGCGTACTGCAATCAGGATTTCGTACACAAGTGTACCCTACAATCGCATCTGAAGAAACATGAAAAGCAAATAAAAATACAATGTTAGACCGATAAATATTGTCAAGGTCCAGGTTTTAGTCCAACTAGAGCAGTGTTTTCAACATTTTTTAGATCGCGACCCCCTTTTTGGAACAAGAAAAAAACCCCTACCCGACCCCCCTTAGGCAGGCTTACCATACGTCCCGGTTTAAGCGGGATTGTCCCGGTTTCAGACATTGGTCCCGGCGTCCCGGCCGGTTTGAGATTTTGTCCCGGTTGGGTTTTAGCGATGCCAGAGAAGCGTGAACACGGTATACCGTATACTGTGGCCCGAACAGGTGTATGGTGGTGTGCGACGCGCACGGCGTAGCAGACCGTCGTGACGCGCCACCGCCACGCCTACCAACATGGCATGATGAGTGCAAAATATCGAGAGAAAAACATTGAGATTTAGATCTTATAATCATAGATGTTTTTTAATTAAACTTAGCTTGTTACATTAAAAAACTTTTTACATTATTTTTTTTAAAAGGAAAATTAGGTTTTCTCGATTCCTGAAGTTAACTGGCGAGGCCGCAAAGTTAAAAATCGGATTCAGCGTCTAAAAATATATATAAAACTGTTAGAAATACTTCTGGAAACGACTCGTTTAGATCTCATATGCCTGGACTTCAATGGCAAAATTGCAGTCAACCAAAAAGCAATGAAAACATAACACTTACTGATGGATAGGTTGGGAGTCCGCCGCCTGCCGGTCACGTGCCTCTTTTTCGAACCCTCTGGTCTTCCAGACGTGAGATTTGGTTCTTGGTGATATCGTAAATGAGAAAGGGCCATATTTCTATCATCCAGCCGAGTCTTGAAAATGTAACTCCAGTGTTTCTTAGTTCAATTTTTAACACGCTTTTATTAGGTCGACCTGTATGTAACTAACTATGTAATGGAATCTAAGGTAACTAATTTAACCATCTTCCAAGGATCGTAGCGTCATGAAAATTGGCAGCTGTATGTAGTTCTGATGACAATACAATAATATGGTACTGTCGAACTGATCTGATGATGGAGTCGGAAGATATGAACTGGAACTTCATGATGGAACATCGTATCATAGCTGTGTTTGGACTTGTTAGAAAAGTCTTGGAATGAACTTTGACCACGATTAGGTTTCAAGGTCTGATGATGAAACCGGAAGATATGCACTGGCATTCCATGATGGAATATCGTATCATAGCTGTGTTTGGACTTGTTAGAAAGGTCTTGTAATGAACTTTGACCACGATTAAGTTTCAAGGTCTGATGATGAAGCCGGAAGACAGGAACTGGCATTCCATGATGGAATATCGTATCATAGTCGTGTTTGCACTTGTGAGAAAGGTCACGTAATGGACTTTGAACACGATCAGGTTTCAAGGTTATAACAAACCTATTATATATTGACTTGTAAATATTGAGTGTAAATAGTGTAAATATTGACATAGGTGCCTGTATAAAATGTATATAGACCTGTACATGGAAAGTGTAAATAGAATAATATTGATATATCTATATACGATGTATATTGACGTGGGTTGTCGGTTGCTGGTTATGTCCAAAACAACTATAAGTAATGATATTATTTTACGTGCATTTATAAAAGCGTGTTTTTAGTGTTATTTTTTTAACTTTCAATTTATTTTTAAATATTAAGTTTATATTGTGTTTTCTGTACTGTTCATAGAATGTTTATTTTGGATAGATTTAACATATTTTTTATTTTATTTTAAAATGTACATAAAAAAGACATGGACATACATGCAGAATTGTTAAAAATAAACATTAGTACCTATAGAGAAAAAACCAAGCTCTATGCATATAAATGTGCTAGCATATCCGAAATGAGGCAAAATCGCACAACCAACTAGACCTAGAAGGTCTGTATCTGGCTGTGCTGAGTTAACATTTGTTTGTTGACGCGCGAACTGACGCACTTGATTACAATTTTCAGAGATTTTTTAAATCTAACAAAGGATTTAGTCAAACAAGTGTGTTTTTACACAAATTACAACTAAAAATGAAAGTAGAAAAAAAAATATGCAATTAAAACTAAACAAAAAGTATTTTTTTATATACTTTGCAATAAATTCAATAAATTTAAGTAGAAAAATAGGTAATAATATATACAATTATATAAGCAGAGTAGTAACACTACATTACAATATATAATATGTATGAGAAAATAATGTGTAATATTGCACAATTTTAGAAATATATGTATTTTTAATATTCACCCTATAGTCTATGTCAGCCAGGTTTTCACGTTACATTATCTTGAAAATATTGTTTTTAGTTTGTTAAGATTTTTAAATTAGTTTATAAACATATTGTATTATGTGTAGTGTGCAAAGTTGCTTGAATAAATTTAAAATAAATGTTTATATTTTACTCTACTCATTGCAAAAAAAATTACTTCATTTATAGAAAACAGCTTCCAGCAGCGATAGTTATGGATGTGAGATGTTTGTTAACCCTACCACGGCTGTTTTAGGCTACTTCTACATAGTATATTGAGTTAAAACAGTAAGCGCAGTAAGGGATAGGGCGCGAGGAAGTGAGCAGAGGGATGCGTTACAGCAAGCGCTTGTAGTTCGCGTTACGCGTGGATGGGGGCGTGATGGATTTGAATATTTGCATCGGCGGAGTGACCGCTATATTCGAATATCGTTCAACGCAGCACAGTTGGCGCGGACAACGCTGGTAGTACAATGTCTAGTAATTGTATTACGATTTGTGGCAGGTTCTAGGACTTGTAACGCTGCTCGTTTTGATTCAATTTTGTACTAAGAGAAGCAACTGCCTGTATACTATCACTTCTATGAAGTAAGATGGGCCTGCTATCGCTACTCGATTTGCGCAAACGGTGAAATGAAATTCGGCGGCTTATCCGGGAGATTTAAAAACACGATTGTGATAACGCCTGATATATATGTGCTCTTTCTTATATGTGGTGAAGAAGCCGCCGCTCTACACGAGGTTAATTTCTCCTTTCAGGTAAGCACGTGGAGATTACAAAGGCTCAAAGGGAGGAATTGCGCAACGCAATGGACTTAGAAAAGCTCCAGTGTCGCGTCTGCTCGAAGCTGTTCAATTACCGTCCCAATCTAGCTACTCACATGAACGAGCACTTTATTAATTATACGTGCGATAAATGCGGGAAAGGATTCGCTACGTATAGCCGCCACATAAATCACGCGAGAACCCACATGGTCGGGTCGTTCCCGTGTAAGAAATGCGGTCGGGTGTACGACACAAAGAGCAAATGGGAGAGCCACGGGACGGTGCACACGCAGCTGAACTGCGACCACTGTCCGCAGAAGTTTAAATCGCTTCTACGTAAGCGCATGCATATGCGCGACGCGCACGGCGAGCCCAACAGGTTCCCGTGCCCCCACTGCGACCTCACGTTCATTATGAAATACTACCTCAACAAGCACATCAAGATCCGCCACAGCATACGCGAGCGCCAGTTCAAATGCGACAAGTGCGACAAGGACTTCTTCGACAAAGACACCCTCGAGGGCCACGCGGTCGTCCACAGCACCGCCAAGAACTTTCTCTGCACCTTCTGCTCGAAAACCTTCGCGAGGAAGAACAACCTCAAACAGCACGTGAAGATCCATCTCAATATAAGAAATTTTGTCTGTGCATATTGCAACCAGGATTTTGTACACAAATGCTCCCTACAGTCGCATCTGAAGAAGCATGAGAAGCAAATAAAAGTAAAATTATAGGTCGTAATTAAATATTCTCGATGTTATGTTATTGTCGAGGGGAACAGTTCTAATTGTCCGATGTTAAAAAGTTATGTTTAAAACTCGGTAAACCCAGCCACGTTTCGCTGCAGCTCAGTCTGGTATGAAACGCATGGGAAACGCACCAATGTTAAAAATGTCACCGGTGCAGAAAGACTTTTGTTGCGCGTATTCGAATGCAACGTTCCTTCAAAATTTCAAACACATGCAGGCTGAATTTTTTATAGGGTGGAGCAGAGTCAACTGACACATTTCAAATGTGAATTGTGCCCGCAACGATAGCTTGGTGTTGTTAGCGGGAGGGGAAATGGTAGAGGCGGAGATGCCATTTTATTAATTGCACCGCTGCAGTATTTCAGTCGCAATGGAGCATTGGAAACTGCAAGATCGTTTTACCTGTGTTCGTAGTTATTACAAATTATTACAAAGTTATTTCAATATTGATCGACATGATCACGCATCATCTTGCAATGCCATATTGGCTCGGGTGAAGAAATTTGAAGTAACTGGTAGCTCTTAGATGGGAAGCATTTGAAAGGACCCTTGCCGTTCGGCGCGCCAGCAATCTTGCATTTTAGCTAACAGAGACCATCTGCCTGATTTAGTTTTCAAAAAATAATCTTGCAATCGGTGGTAATTTTTTTTAAATTTATTTATTTAAATCCAAAATAAATATTTATAATGTTGACATAATTAATACAGTGTAAAAAAGAGCAAATACTTAATCATTGTTTGCGAAGCAAAGAAAGTATAGATTTGATGGATTTTATCAGCTCCACTAAACTACAGTCTGTTCTGGATTGATACCACTCTTATATGTGTTACATAGTACACATTTTTATAAATATTCGGGTAAAATAACGAAAATTTTTAGCAACAATTTTAAGAAAATTTGAATATTTGAAAAGGATAATTACCTTTATAGGTATTATAATAAATAGATACATTTATATATAAATACAAATTCATACATATAATATATATATATATATATATATATATATATATATATATATATATATATATATATATATATATATATATATATATATATATATATATATATATATATATATATATATATATATATATATATATATATATATATATATATATATATATATATATATATATATATATATATATATATATATATATATATATATATATATATATATATATATACACATACACACACACAGACATATATACAAAACTAATATATAGCGAAATCCGCGAATGACTAATTTCGCGCTTCATTTCGCGGATATTTCTGGTAAAATTCTATTGTCAAACATCATCATTTTTTTTCTTCGAGAAATCAATTTTTTTATTGGTTTTTATGAGCTAATATCTAAATATTTTTGTATGTAAATAAGCAAAACAAAATATTATCTTTGATAGAGAATCTAATAAAGATCGCGATAGTATTTACAATTTCTAAATAGGGTTCCGTATTTTTCCGTAAGACAAATACAAGTTATAAATGCCGAGTTTTTTTCACTTTTTCGACTTTGTCATTTATTCACAATTATCTAATTGTTTGAAAAAATGAGATTTCAGTATTTTATATACGAAATTTCAATGCGGTCATTCTTTTTATGATTGCTATAGAAGTTCCATAGTTATAGTACTTTTTGTCGAGCGCGGCGATATTGTAAGAAATTCTAATAAATTGCCGCGGTCTGCCATTAAATTATGCCGCTACTCGATAAGTTAAGTCATTTAAGTGAGTACAATATTTGAAAAGTCATGGCCCTCAAATTCGGCCAGATTATAGAGGGGTGGCCTATCAGCATCTCCTTGATGTTTTTTTTTTAATTTTACGCCCAACAGCTGATTAACAGTGGTAGGGAGTAGATTGTAGAATTTCATGCTAAGGTATAAGTAGCTTTTCTGTACTTTATCCATACGGAGTATAATTACGGGTTGTCATAATTGTTCGTTGCGAACCGATCATCAGTCCCATCTGTAACATTATTCGGTGTGTCCTCACTAGTATCTGCGTGTCCTCACAGTATTCTCCAAACCCCCAATAAAGTTTGTGCGGGATGGCTCTAAAGGCAAAAAACATTTCTGCAAAACCTTTCTCAATAATCGAGAAAGCTTCAGATTGAATTCTGGAGGTCGATTCGGTCTCTAAGCAGTATAAATTCCCTGAAAGTCTCGGATGCACAGCCCTGCGTCCATATAACTCTTTACTCTCTATCTCGGAAGATAGCCCTTATCGTAGAATTAACTGTTCCATGGAAATCAAATATCCCAAAAGACCACGAGTATAAATTAAATAAATACCATGATCTCGCAAATACCGTCACCAGGAACGCCTTCACTGTCCACCTTAACGCGGTGGAAGTTGGCGCTCGTGGCCTGCCAGCTAAATCTCTGTTTCACCTTTTAAAGATCTTGGTCTCTCCAGGAAAATAATCAACTCCTTTCTATAAAAAATATCTAAAACTGCGATTTCCGCATCCCAAATTCTATGGCTTCGAAGGGGGAGTGAATGGGTGGTAATGTCTTGCTCACATGTGGCAAGACAGCTGTCCTAAACCTACCACAGCCGGTCGTTAGTCCGGAATCCACCGTTCACCTCCCAGAAGTGTAATAATTGTATATGATGGGCCCGATTTCGGTCGGTGAATTCCATGGCAGCTCCGTGTGTATTTCATTTCTATTTGTATCTAATAAAACGAAAACAAATTATGCATAGCCTCGCTGGCCTACGTTGAGTACCACTTCAACCTCAAGATACTCCTATATATTAATATTGTATTCTTGAAGATGCCGCTGTTCTACACGAGATTAATTTCTCCTTTCAGGAAAAATCGGGGGGATATTGAAGGCTCAACTCGAGGCGATGAATAACGCGATGGATCTGGAAAAGCTCCAGTGCCGCCTCTGCTTCAAGACATTCAAATACAGCCGCACTCTGTCGTATCACATGAACGAACACTTCATTAACTACACGTGCGAGAGGTGCGGAAAGGGATTCGTCACTCAAAACCGCTACGGGAACCACCTGAGGAGCCACACGGTCGGGACGTTTCCGTGCGACGAGTGCGGGAAGGTATTCGAGACGAAAGTGAGATTGGAAGGTCACAAGAGCATCCACTTTAAGCGTCTCAAGTGCAGTCACTGCCCGGAGATGTTCAAGTCGATGGTGCAGAAGCGTCTGCACATGCGCGACGTCCACGCCGAGCCTAACAAATTCCCCTGCCCGCACTGCGACGCGACGTTCATCATGCCCTATTACGTCACGAAACACGTGAAGACGCACCACAGCCTGCGAATCCGCCAGTACAAATGCGATCAGTGCGATAAAGACTTCTACGACAAAGACACCTTAGAGAGACACGCGATCGTGCACACCAATAAGAAGGATTTTCTCTGTACTTTCTGCTCGAAAGCGTTCGCGAGAAAGAACAACCTGAATCAGCACCTGAAAATCCACAGAGATATACGAAATTTCGTCTGCTCGCACTGCGGCCAGGATTTCATACACAAAGCTTCTCTGGAGTCGCACATGAGAAAACACGATAAGCAAATCAGGGATATTCAGACGAACATCATGAAGAGGTTGACTGGCAGTTACCCGTCAGTTTATTAAAAACTTAGCCAATACAGAAATTCGTCACAATACTATGAAAATCAGTAAATCAGTAAATCTATACTAATATTATAAAGAGGTAAAGTTTGTGACGTTGTAGGAAGTAATCTCTGGATCCACTGAACCGATTTTGAAAATTCTTTTACCAATAGAAAGCCACGTTATTTGTGAGTGTCATAGGCTATATAATATTACGAAAAATGAAAAGACTATTTCGTGGTAGTCGGATTTCCAAAGTAAATTGGAAGAAACGGTCGAACAAAGACGTTTCTAACTAACACCGCCTTTACGATGAGAGATATATGATTAAGTTCTAAAGAAAAGTTGTAGAGCTTGATAATGCCTACAAAAAAGTTAGCGACAGAATTTGTCTAACTTTTATATTTAAGTCACAAAAAGTAGTATTTTATATTAAAAAAATTATTAAAATCGTTAGGTCATGTTTATTGGTCATATTATCAACAATTATGAATTCTTATCAAAATAAGTAAATTTATCGTCTCAAGTGTTTAAAACAAAAGACTTTTCCCTTTTTATTTCATAAATGGTTAAAGAGATAAGACACTCGCAAATAAGACACTCACAAGAAGACACTCACAAATTACGGTAATATAGTCAAATTGGCAAGCAAATACATACATACCAATGCAGTAAAAATATAACCCTTCTTTGGGCAGACAGGAAATAAATCATAGCACTCAGTACTAACCGAACAACACTCATAATTTCATCACAAGTAAATAGTTTTACCGCCCAACGAAGTGGGCACGGGTCAGCTAGTTGGTAAATATTCTGAAATACGCTACTCATCGAAATCGAAGACTATCGCAGTTGTTTGACATTATAAATAGGTTTAAAAGAATTTACCGCATGAAGTTTTTAGCAAGTGACGTTTCGGCGACGTTGCAGCCGCCGTTGTCCAGGGTAGACTGACAGTCTACCCTGGACGGACAACGTCGGGTGCTACAAACTTCACGCGGTAAATTCGTTTTATCCTATGTTGTAATCTGATACTTAATTGCTGGGAGCTAAGGGGCCCTTGCTTCGTTGGCCACGAAGACCCATTCTGTTCAGGGTTGGTCATACTCAGGTCAACACCCATCCGACGCCCTCCACGCATGAAGTGCGAGCCTGGGTAGGACTCTGGCCTTATGGTTAGTTTCCCGTAGGAATCAATCTTCTGGCGCTCCTGGACGGTCTGCGCTCCGTGCGGCATTGCCAATCGATTGCGCACTCTGACTAACAGTCGGGGGAGTCTGGAAGCAGTACTGTTTCCTATAGAGCGGGGGTTGTTGCGGACCTTACGGCGACTGCTCTTAAAACGACCATCGGCTACCCGATCCTAGGTGAACAGCCGGGCAAAGGATGCCGTGGTCCGCGATAGATTCATTATACACCGTTCCACCGCTTCGTAAGGGAGAGGACCGCGCAAGCGACCTCGAAATCGTAACCAATCGAGAGACTGGAGTAATCTGGTCGCAATTGGAAGTAAGGCCGTGAGTGTAAGCCCGCTGGGTAGCACTCCTGGCTATCTCGCGGTTAAGGCGTTGGCCTCTTACGGGCTTGTGGCGGATCTTGATGGTGGACTGTTTTTGTCCAAGTCTTCTGCGCTCACTTCAGGGAGACAGAACGACTAATCGTTAAAACTTCCTGAGGTGACGGGCTCTCCCGCTGTAGTGGACAACTCTAATTGATACTTAATTGCTACTCACCTAGAATGTTTAATACTACACATTTGCAAATCATTCTCTGGACAACATATCATTAAAGAAAGTAACGACTCGGAGACCCGCTCATTACTAACATATTTAAAAGAGCGAACTCTACCGTATTTTAAACGCTTTTTAAAATCTGTCTCCAGCGCTGGCTGTAAAAATTTATAGCACTATTAGAATACGAATTTCAAATATGTAACTCGTACATCTAAAGAGACTGATTGCTTGAGGGAAATAGACAAAGGACACTATGGCCCGCGATAAGTTCGAACTGAATTATCGCTAACATTACTTGGAGGTGTCAACTAAAACGGGCGAACCCATCACCTCAAGAAGTTTTAACGATATTTGATATTTCTCTCTACCGTGAGGCAAGGGTAGAAGACTTAAGGACAAAACAGTCCACTGTCTAGTTCGCCACTCACCCGTAAGAGACCAACGCCTTACTACGAGAAACCGGGTGTGCACCTTTTGGGCTGACACTCGCACCCTTACTTCCAGTTATGGCCGGATTTCTCCGGCCTCCCGACTGGCTAAGGGTTTAAGGTCGCTTGCGCGGTCCTCTCCCTTACATAGCGCTGATTCGGTGTCTACCGAATCTATCGCAAACCATGTCGTCCTTTGCCCAGTTCTTCACCCGGTATCGGGTAGCGGATTGGTCGATTCAAAAGCGGTTGCTGTAAGTTTAACAACCGCCCTCGCTCTATAGGAAACAAAGCCATTTTTAGACTCCCCCGTTTATCACTTGGAATGCACAGTCGATTATCTGACGCCGCACAGTGCGCAATCCGTCCAGGAACGCCCAAAGGACGATTCCCAGAACTGGCCCGCAGGGAATAGAGTCCTACCCAGGCTCGCACTTCTCTGTGTAGGCTACCGGATAGGTGCTGACCTGTGAGTTGGGCCAACTCTGACACGGCAATTTCTTGGAATTTCTTGCAATATCGCCACGCTCGACAAAAAGTAGTATAACTATGGAATTACTATAGCAATCATAAAAAGAATAACTGTGCAATGATCGCATTGAAATTCGTTTATAGAATATTGTGAAATCTCATTTTATAAAACAATTACATAATGAGAAAGTCGAAAAAGTGAAAAAAAAACTCGGCATTTCTAACCTGTACTTATCTTACGGAAAAATTTGGAACCCTGTTTAGAAATTGTAAATACTTTCGTGATGTTTATTAGATTCTCTATCAAAGATAATATTTGGTTTTACTTATTTACTTACAAAAATATTTAGATATTAGCCTATAAAACCAATAAAAAAATTGATGATTTTTCAAAAAAATGTTTGACAATAGAATTTTACCAGACATATCCGCGAAATGATGCGCAAAATTATTCTAGCGGCCGTCTATGTATCTATGGTAATAATGAGATATTTGGTATGGATTTCAGGATGCGTTCAAATTAGAAAATAATATTACTGTACGCTCCGGGATTAAGCCGCCAATATTGGTCGTTACGTCAACGGTGTTCTGATGTGCAACCAAACTTGGCCGTTACATAGCCAAAGGGTGAACGCTGGAAAATAGGACAGTTTTCAGTCTAAAATTAAAACCCGTCTGCTGTGCGTGAGGGTAAAAGCTACCCTCTATAAGACATTCATCAAACCAAAAGAGTGCTGTAGATATCATTTAAGTCAAAACCTTCGCAAAAATCTTTCGTGCCATGTAGAAGGATAGTTTTTGGAGCAAATAGAGCATCACCGTACAATAATCTGTGCAATGATGTTCATTTTGTGAGATCGGACGACCCAGGCAGAAAAACTATAATTAAACTGTTGAAAGGCATTTGTGTGGTGCGACGATAACTGCGTTGGCTTGATTCTATATAAAAATAAACTTGGATACATTCAGAGTGGCTATGTGGAAAATTGCAGATCAAAATCGAAAATCGCATAGGATGGAATCGAAGAAAATTCCCTACGAAGCCAAGACTTACAGTGAGTTGTAGTGCTGTTGATGATGATGATGGTGTTTACTCGAAAGATATGGTGTTGAGTACATAATATGCGTTATAAAACTTTTAAGCGTTTCAGGTGGCATAATTGTGATACGCGAACAGAAAAATAGTACACTACCCACGTTGGGCGCCATTCAAAGGCACCGAAAGCGCAAAGAATTTAAATGCCTCTTTCACCTCATCATATTTGTGTTTGTTTGATGCTGCTGCTCTACACGAGATTAATTTCTCCTTTCAGGAAGGGTCGGAGATATTTTGAAGGCCCAGGACGACGAGATGCGTAACGCGATGGATCTCGAAAAGCTGCAGTGCCGCATCTGCTACAAGACCTTCAAATATCGGCCCATCCTCGCCAACCACATGAACGAACACTTCCTTAACTACACGTGCGAGAAGTGCGGGAAGGGATTCGCAACGCAAAACCGCTACAGAAGCCACCTGAGAAGCCACACGGTCGGGACGTTCCCCTGCGACGAGTGCGGAAAGGTGTTCGAGACGAAAATCAAATTGGAAGGACACCGCATGACGCATTTCAAACGTCTGAAATGCAACTACTGCTCTGAGATGTTTAAATCTATGATCCGGAAGCGCTTGCACATGCGCGACGTGCACGCGGAACCGAACAAGTTTCCCTGCCCGCACTGCGAAGCGACATTCATTATGCCCTACTATGTCACTAAGCACGTTAAGACGCACCACAGCCTGCGTGTCCGCCAGTACAAATGCGATCAATGCGACAAGGATTTCTACGACAAAGACTCCCTCGAGAGGCACGCGGTCGTCCACAGTAACAAAAAGGACTTCCTCTGCACCTTTTGCTCGAAAGCGTTCGCGAGAAAGAATAACCTGAATCAGCACCTAAAGATCCACAGAGATATACGAAATTTCGTCTGCTCGCACTGCGGCCAGGATTTCGTACACAAAGCCTCTCTAGAGTCTCACATGAGAAAACATGACAAGCAAATCAGGGATATTCAGACCACTATCATGAAACGACTTACTGGAAATAATTACCCTTCGGTATATTAAAAAACCAGAAGCATGGTCTACCTACACATTTTTTGTTTAATTCTTCTTCTTCTTAGGGTGCCTGTCCCAACTAGTGAAGGTTGGCAATCAGTTCTGCATACTTCTTTTTGTCCTTAGTTAGGCAAAACAATTTGGCGACCTTCGTAATCACGGTCCATTCTCGAATATTCCGCAACCAGATTTCCATCTTTTGTCATCATAATGAGTTACAGGAGTTCATACCTGTCGTTCCTAAGCACGTGATCCAGGTATGCAGGTTTGCGCTGTTTGATGGTCTACCATAGCTTGCGTTTTAGCTGACTCGCTGTAGAACTTCCTCATTGGTGACGTTCTGAATCTAAGATATCGACATCATTCATATGTATGCCCATATCTCGAATGCTTCCATACGTTTCCTTAGATCTTCATTTATAGTCCAAGCCTCACATCCGTATACAGGGTGAGTTTTTAATTAGTGACATCCTTAAAGTGGGTGAATCAGTACGAGCAAATAAGCAACTTTTGATAACAAATTTTAAAAACAAATAATATAATAAAATTATTTTTAAATTACATTTTATTCCAAATGATTTAGAAAAGTTTGAGAATCGATCAGCTGTTTTATTTCACCTTGCTAATGGATCGAGGTTGTTGAATTCGGCAGCCATTCACACCGAAATGGTCGGAAATAAAGAAACACGACAAACAGGAAACTATTGAAAAAGATTTCTTCTAATCTTTTTAGAAGCATTCGAAAGTATGCATTCGCACAAACCAACAGTCAACAGAGTCATAGTTGTCAATTACAACGGGGGAACCCGTCACTTCAGGAAGTTTTAACGATAGTGATCGTTCTATATCTCATGAGGTGAGCGCAGATGACTTAAGAGACAATACAAATCTACCATCTAGCTAAGCCAACATGCCCAAATGAGGCCAACGCCTTACGGTGAGGCATCGGGAAAGATACCCAGCGAGCAGCCTCGCCCTCCTGTTTACCAGTTTTGGAAGGATATCTCCGTCTGGAATTAACCATCAGAATACCTTCTTTGTCCTGACTGGTTAAGGGATCAAAGTCGCTTACGCGGCCTCTACCTGTTGTATTTCAGGGGGTAATTAAATAACAATTTTTCACAGACCTGGGCGTCGTTTGCCAGTCATACCACTCGCGATCAGGCGGCCGACATGTTCTTTCAAGAATGGCATGACAACAGGTTAACATCCACTTCCGCTGCTTAGGAGACAGTATATTTCCATAGTCTCCAGACTCCTTCAGCAATTAGTCAGAGTGCACAACCGATTGGCATCGCCAAACGGTGGGCAAACTGTCCAGTAGCGCTGGGAGGCAATTTTCCAGGAGAAACCGATCCACCAGCCGTGAGTCCTGAGACGCGAGAGTCTTACCCGGGGTAGCCTTCGACACGAGGAGGCTTCTGAATAGGAGTTGAATCGTGAGTTGGACTGATCCAAGAACATAAAAGATATGGCCCAAGCTGCACGAAACCGCTACCCGCAATCTAAATTTCAATCCGAAGATAGGGTTGTTAAAATTATCTTTTTTAATCCCTTCGTAAAAATATTGAAAAACCGCTGGCCTAACGATGCAACTTACCCTTGATTTTCAGTAGTGTAAAGTAATCTTTGGTACTCTTTTGGTTTACCGAGTGGTGTGGGACCTCACATTGTCGTGGTGGAAGATTATGCGATGCCGATATTTCTGGTTACCTCAACCACAGTATACCAACCAGTAGCTTTACTCTCGAGCCACAGGGCATTGCGGGAAGAGGGTGCGAGAAAAATTGGTAGAGGGGTATGTCCCGACGCACGCCATTACGCGCAGGTAAAGGCTGACAACCTTTTCGAACGTCTAGATATCTGCGAGGGCCGAGTAGCGGGACCTCTGGTGGCGATATTCGAGCCCTTACAACTCGTGTATTATTCGCTTCCATTTCAATTTTGTTCTAAGAGAAATTACTGTCTAGTATACTGTGCCTCAACTGAGTTCGATTATCCTTTCTGGTAAACACACAGTTTTAAGGCAACCTGTCCTGATTTTGAGACAATCGAAGCGACGATTTTCTTCGATATGCTGTAAAAATAGATAACTTTCTTTGGGGATCATAGAGTTATTATTATATTGTATACCTATGTTACCATAGACGATAGAAACAAGCTCAACGAAATAAGCCTCTTCAAAAGTTGACATTAATCATGGTGTCGAAATTTCTCGCATCATTTCCATTTTTCTTTAACGTCAACTTCTCACTATCATTGTTGCCAACCTATACCATGTTTTTTTCTGTAAGTGGTGTTAGGTCAATTAAAGACCAGCGAACTCGTAACCAGTCGAGAGACCGGAGTAATCTGATCACAATTGGAAGTAAGGGCGTGAGTGTAGGCCCGCCGGGTAACACTCCTGGCTATCTCGCGGTTAAGGCTTGGCCTCTTACGGGCTTGTGGCGTAGCTAGATGGTGGACTGTTTTGTCCTCAAGTCTTCTGCGCTCACTCCAGGGAGATAGAACGACTAATCGTTAAAACTTCCTGAGGTGACGAGCTCGCCCGCTGTAGTCGACAACCCTAGTTGTATTGTAACAGGTAGCAAACAGTTTCATGGTAGCGAACGGTTTCGTACAGTTTGGGCTACAAGATCCATTTTGTTCTCGGATTGCCTCAACTCACGATTCAGCTCCTATTCAAAACCCTCCTTGTGCAGAAGGCTACCCTAGGTAAGACTCTCGCCTCTCAGTCCTCACAAGCCAGTGAAGTTCTCCATTCTGTCGGAAGCGATTATCGTTCATTCGGCAAACATGGCCGAACCATCGTAGTCGACGTTTTTGTACTTCTTCTTCGATCGTTGTTACTAGATCGCATCTTTCTCTAATCGTCTCGTTTCGAATTCGGTCGCGGAGTGAGACACCGAGAATCTGCCTCAAGCATCGCATTTGGAAGACTTCGAACTTTGAATCATTACAGGTTGCTCCCTGTAATGCTCGGATCTCCTCCCTCACCGATGTTATGTTCGAAACTGTAACGTTACGTTATAGGCGAATGCTCCCGGTGAGGGAGCACCTTTAAATTGCCTTGTTAGAATATGAATGGACTAATGAAAACAGTACTGAAGAAAACTAATTATATACATACATACCACAAGGAAATAGTCATGTAAGCCATATGCTCTTAAGTGGAATTATACAGTGACATAATTTCAGGCAACTGGTGAAAGAGACAACACCATTTTAAGCAAAATGTACTACTATTTGAGATGAAAATATTTATTTCTTTAAGAGTTTTCTTTGAATAATAATTTAGTAAGTGACTTATTATTACACAGGATTACTTTGATAATAACCTTCTTAAATGTAACACGGATCGAAAAAACGTCAAAGAAACAGAGAAAAAAGCGGCAAAAACTATGTCCATAGTTTATTAATATTAGTTACTTTTCGCAAGATGAAGAGAGATTTTTTTAATTATAGATATATATAACTATTAATGATTATTAAAATCTTACCTCGTTTTATATTAAGCCACATAATTATTATACTGTTAAAATACTATAAAAATACAACAAAGACAAAAAGCGATTTCAGTTTCTTAAATAATTTTGGATGTATTTATTAAGAAATTTAAATGGTGGATCCAAACAGTTGTATTATATAATTTTAGGAAACACATGTCTGAAGTTACTGTAGTTAGGTATTATTTTCTTATGTCATTTAATTTTAAATAAAGGTGTTTGTGTGCATTATTGTTTCATTTTCCCTAGAAATTGGCGCCCAACGTGGGTCTAAAACTATAGAAGGTTCATTTCTCCTTGCAGGGAGGACTTGGGGCTCTATAAAGGCTCAAAACGAGGAAGTGCGTAGCGCGATGGACCTCGAAAAGATGCAGTGTCTCGTCTGCGCAAAACTGTTCAGAAATCGCCCCACGCTGGCCAATCACATGAACGCGCACTTCGTCAACTACACGTGCGACAAGTGCGGGAAGGGATTCGCGACCGACGACCGCTACAAGAACCACAGGGCTCGCCACGTCGTCGGCTCGTTTCCGTGCGGCGAGTGCGGCAAGGTCCTCGACACGCGCGACAAATTGTACAATCACAGGGCGATTCATTTCAGTCGCAACAAATGCAAACACTGCCCTGAGACGTTCAAATCGTTTTTGAAGAAAAACAAGCACATGCGCGACGCGCACGGCGAGCCGAACGCGTACGCGTGCACCCAATGCGACCAAACGTTCATAATAGGCTACACCCTCGCCAAGCACGTGCGCAGGCATCACAGTGTACGAATTCGAAAGCACAGCTGTGAGGAATGCGACAAAGAATTCTTCGACAAAGGTACCCTTCGTCTTCATGCGGTCGTTCACACCAAAATCGACAAATTCCCATGCACGATTTGCCCAAAGCGCTTTAAGAGGAAGAAAAACCTAACGCAGCACCTCAAGATACACTTGGATATAAGGGATTTTCAATGCGCGCACTGCGGCCAGGAGTTTGTACAGAAGTGCTCCCTTCAGTATCACATAAGGAAACATAGTGAAGAAATGAAATTTTAATAAGGATTTTATTACTGATAAGATTGCTTCTTATTTGCCGCCTAGTCGTGAAACAGAACTTAAGTTGATGCGGTTTAAAAGCTTCATATTTATAAGGAATCATTAATCACGTAAGGCTCGAATGAGGGGGGGAAGGGGGTTCAGAAAAAATCACGAAATATCACAAGTTTAATCATCAATATATTAGCTAGATATGGCCTCAGATACAAATAAGTTTTCTCCATACCCTTTACTCGTAACACATGACAATGGCGGTTGCAGCATCGCTGAAAATCGGGTGCTTCAAACTTCACACGGTAAATTCGTTTATCCTATTTATAATGTCATAATGTCAAATAACCGCGACAGTCTTCGATTTCAAAGACGGTCTATATTGGGAATACTTTGGTTTACCAATCCATATATTTTAGTTTTATTGGATAGTTTATTTTATTTTAAATTGACCTTTCCTTAAAAACAATTATGTTAAAGTAATTAACTTTAAATTTGTTGTAATTTAATTAATAAATTACATACTATTTAGTTTTATTCCTTTTTAATTATATTCTAAAACGATATTCAGCTATATGAAATCGGAGACTATTGCGGTTATTTGACATTATAAATAAGTTAAAAAACGAATTTGCCGCGTTAATTTTGTAGCACCCGACGTTTCGGCGACGTTGCAGCCGCAGTTGTACAGTCTACTCTGGACAACGACGACTGCAACGTAGCCGAAACCTCAGGTGCTACGAAATTCACGCGGTAAATTCGTTTTTTATCTTATTTATGATATTCTATTTATACTGTAACAGAAATTCCTTTTTTTTGCGCTTGTGTCCCGAATTATCATTAAAGGTTACTTCTCAGGGTTTTCTATAACCTTTTTCTGTTCCGAAAATGTTGTTTATTGTTGCTTTTTGAAATCATCCAAAAATTTTCCTTGACAGCTGTCAGATGACATTAATGTTGCTATTATGGAGATATATTTATTAAAAGATAAATAAATAAATAAATGAATGACAACTAAAAATTATAATATTAATTAAAAAGAAAACCTACATAAAATTTAACTTTGATTAAAAAAAAAAAATTGGAAGTAAATCTACACTCTTTGCCATAGAGTAGAGACATTCGTGTTTCTGGCAATAATGAGTTGTCAAACGTGTTCGGTTAGACTCATTTCCTGTTTTAACAATGGCGGGGCAGGTGCTGTTGCTCCGCCGAGGGAGGCAGAAAGTAGATTAAACAAGAAAGCCGTAAATTAACCGCCTGGCGGTAAAATTTGTGATGTGAAGTGTGTGTGATTTATCTGGTAAGCATTTTAATTTCATTTTGGGTAGCTTTTCCCGTAGGATCCTCGAGATTTTAACGGATTTTTCTATTGATCGCAGCTGTCGGCACCTCTGGTTTTTTTGAATAATTACTGCTGCTATATAAGTGACGAAATCGTCGCTAAATGTGACGGGAATTGCCTCCACGTCAAGGAATTTACATTCATTTCTGGACTTCTGTTATTTTTATTTGGATGAGCACATGTGACACGCCAATAAGCGGAATTTGAAGAAGGGTGCCTGCGGGCGAATAAACACGGATACTTTACATACTCTCGTGTTTCTTTTTGTGCTGTAGTCTTTTGTGTGTCTGAGGAAAAGGGTTTTCTGAGGGCCAAACCCAATGCTCATTAATATTTGGCCCACTCTCTGAGATAGTTTTTTGAGGTTAATTTTTTTCTTTTTCAAAATTTCTTTCGGGTATCTTTTTTTTTAAATATAATTAGTTTCCTTCTTTTTCTTTAAAAGGAGGTGGCGTCCTTTTACTTTGATTCTTTTGGGTTTTGGTAGTTTCTACCGTGTTTCTTCCAAACACGGAAATTAGTATTTTGCGGTTATAAGCTAATTAATATTTCTTTATAAAATATATTGCTAGTTTCAAGTATATTAAAGTTGTTTACGTATTGAAAGTGGCCGAGTTTTAATTATTCAAAATGTTTGATGATTTCAAAATATACCGTGTTAACTGCGTAGTAGGGCTTCATTATTAATACTTATTTAAATTACTTGTTAATGTGAAAATAATACTTGACCCACATTGGAAGTCATTCACCCACGTTGGGCGCCATTCATCTTCATAGGACACCATTTATTGGCACCAAAGGGTCTGAGAAGCGATACACAATTACATTATTATTTTATTATCTTTCTATGACAATCACCTTGAATCTTAATTGTAATTGTCCTGTGAATATCTTAAAACTATTTAACCCAGTTTTATGGGTTAAATAAACTGTCGCTTGATCCACTTTTATCTCGCCGAGATTTTTGAGAAAAAAAATTCTTTTGACGGTACCACATCAGGTGAATAGCCAATGGTTCGTCGACTCGAAGCCAGTGGCCTGCAGTGCAACTATGGAAATATGTACTTTTTGCTGGTGGCACCAGTGATAGCTCATTTCCCGAAAGTTGTAAAAGTGACGGAGAAGATAGATAAAATGGTATAATATACCCGAGGGAGAAGAATAATAAAATGACGGTTTGCACAGTTTGAGTGTTGTCGAATAAATGGCTAGCATATTTTTCAGCAATTTCTTTAGATCTTTTCTTAGAATCATTATTACTAGATACACTATTGAAGTTACTCAGACGCTATCTAACATACAGAGTCGGCGACTCGTTTGGAAAACTGGTCTCGCGAAGAAATCCGCTCGGCTATTCGATTTCTGCGGGCGAAATATGTAAGCGCGGCTGAATTTCACCGGCAACTGGTAGACGTTTACGGAGAGACTGTAATGTCTCGTCAGCATGTCGCAGAATGGTGCCGAAAGTTGCGCATGGGAGCAAGTCTGCAATTTTTGCAACGGGTCTCCACGAAACGGAACAGTTTTCTTCGCCGTATTGTCCACGGGTGACTAAACATGGATCCTACACTATGGATCCCCAGCAGTAAGCGGTCGTCAATGAGTTTAGATACACCTCTCTAAAGACAAAGAAGTTTTAGGTGATGCAAAACACTTCGCCGCAACGTGGCTGAACACGCAAGTACAGGATTTTTACCAGGATGGAATATTCAAACTCATCACATAAAGCGACAAGTGCCTAAACCGATATGGAGAATATGTGAAAAAATAAGCTGATGTAGTGGTAGAGTTGTCAACTACACCGGGCGAACCCGTCACCTCAGGAAGTTTTAACGAAATAATAATTCATCTTCCGTGAAGCGAGCGCAGAAGACTTAGAACAAAACAATCCACCGTCAAGCTCCGTCACATGCCCGTAAGAGGCCAACGCCTTATTCGCGAGATAGTCAGGAATGTTATCCAGCGGGCATACACTCTCGCCCTTACTTCCAGTTGCGACCAGATTACTCCAGTCTCTCGACTGGTTACGAGTTTGAAGTCGTTACGCGACCTCTACCTGTTATATTACAGTGGTAATTCAGTTTGAATTTATCGCAGACCTGGTCGTCCTTTCCCTGTAGTGCCACACGGGGTCGAGTGACCCAAGGTCATTTCAAGAGTGGCATGACAACAGGTCAACATCCACCCCCGCTGCTTGGGAAACAGTATATTTCCATACTCTCCAGACCCCTTCAGAAATTAGTCAGAATGCACAGCCGATTGGCTTCGCCGACCGGTGCGCAAACCGTCCAGTGGCGCCGGGATGCAATCCCGCCGGGAGAAAACGGTCCACCAGCTCTGAGGCCTGAGACACGGGAGTCTTACCCGGGGTACCATTCCACTCGAGAAGGCTTCTGAATAGGAGCTGAATTGTGAGTTGAGCCGATCCGAGAACAAAATGGATCTTATGGCCCAAGCTACACAAAACCGTTCACCACCAAACCTGACGTATAACCTGATGTATGTACTATCAGTTGGCTGTATTGGTTTCATGAAATAAAATGTACACGGTTCATTGCAGGCTTTGTAAACTTAGTTTTTGGTCACCCCTCGTATATTGATGGGTTTTGGCGTAGAGGTAGAGATTGGCGGAAGCATCTTTAGGTGCTTGAACTATCGTACGGATTGCTCATTTCTAGAGGTCGAGAACGCGATTCAGATCAGCTTCGGAGTTTCACGCCATATTTTTGCAGTGAGTGTATGTATGCCAAGTAATACATGCAAATACTGACAGCTGCAAACCACTATTTAAAAAGGAGTTTGTGCTAACGTTTATATCGATATACATCTTGGAAACCTGCAAATTTATAAGGGACCACGATCAGTATTTCAAAACAAACAATGTTGAACACGGCTATAACACACGAAATAAACATGAGCTACAAGCACCCAAGCCAAATTTAACTCTATTTAAAAAAGGAATGTTATACAATGCAATAAAAATCTATAACCACCTACCTGCAAATATCAAAGAAATATAAGGAAAAGGGTTTACCGCAGCGTTGAAAAAATGGCTTATCGATAAAAGCTTTTACACATTAAACGAATATTTCTCATAATATTATATTGTAGGCATGCATTTTCATTTTGTTTTTACAATAATTCAATTAGGAAGATTACAAATTTTCAATTATATACATTTCGTATTTATAGGCGGATTTTTGACTATTCCTTGATTTTGATTTTTTTTCATTATTTTTTATATTATTGGTGAATTATTTTTTATTAATTGTTTTCTACTGTTACATTTTAAATTATATACATTTCGTATTTATAGGCGGAATTTTGATTATTCCTTGATTTTGATTTTTTCTTTATTTTTTATATTATTGGTGAATTATTTTTTCTAATTGTAATCTACTGTTAGTTCTACTTATCCGGTCTGTTTAGATTTTTTCATGTTAAACCAGTGAAATAATTACATTTTTTAATAAGATATTATAATTAGCAGATAAGTCAATTTAGCAGATAAGTAAATTTGTCAATCTGTTTTAATAACAGGTAATTGTGAGATACATAGTTTTACGCATTATCGCCATAAATGTACCACCACAATTTCGGACAATTAAAAAAAAAAAAAAATACACTATCTAGAAGTGATCATACACTCAGAAAAAAACATGGTGAATTTGACAACAAAAAGTTGTTAAATATGAGCCATCAAGGTAAAATAGTGGGAGCCACAACGCCAAAATTGTCGAAAAACATTGCTTATATGACAGAGCATAGCATTGTTAATTTCACAAAGGCGCGCTTTCACAACTTTACTTTGATGGCTCATATTTCACAATTTTACTTTGTGAAATTCGCAATGTTAACACATTGCGAATTTCACAACTTTACTCTGTTGATTCGCAATCAATTCCGCCTTTCAACCTTGTGGGTTTAGCAATGCGCACTTTGCTTTATTAGCAACTTTCAAGTTGTGTTTCTAACAGAGTTGTGGTTCAACCTTGTGGGTTTAGCAATGCGCACTTGGCTTTATTAGCAACTTTCAAGTTGTGTTTCTAACAGAGTTGTGGTTCAACCTTGTGGGTTTAGCAATGCGCACTTTGCTTTATTAGCAACTTTCAAGTTGTGTTTCTAACAGAGTTGTGGTTCAACCTTGTGGGTTTAGCAATGCGCACTTTGCTTTATTAGCAACTTTCAAGTTGTGTTTCTAACAACTTGAAAGTTGCTAATAAAGCAACGTACGCATTGCTTCAGATCTTCAGCATATTTTATTTGTACTGCTGTATACTATACAACCGCTGTGTAAATATTAATTGCAGGGAAAACGAAATCCATTATTGCTATTCCTGCAATATTTACACTGCGGTTGACCAGGAACAGCATTGCAAATAAAACCTGAAGAAGATCTGAAGCCTATGTTGCATTACTTGTGTATGTTTGTGTATCCAATAACCTAAAACATAAACAACAGTTACACAAAATAAAACATTTATTTACTTACAACTGACATACATGTTATAACAAAAGGAGTGTTTAATTTTAATTTTACTCGAATAATTTTATGTGGAGACAGAGTTTAGGTCGGAAATAGAAAATTTCCATACAAAATAGTCTTCCAAAACTTGAAAGACGTTTCTGTAATATTTTGTATAGAAACCTATGATTTCCGTGTTAATCTCTGTCTTCTCTTAAAACCAAGATTAACAAACATAAGAAGCCATAAATTTACAGATTACAGTTTTATTCATACATGTATAGAAATAGAAATAGAAATATTTTTATTGTCCGAAATTGTGGTGGTACATTTATGGTGATAATGCGTAAAACTATGTATCTCACAATTACCTGTTATTAAAACAGATTGACAAATTTACTTATGTGCTAAATTGACTTATCTGCTAATTATAATATCTTATTAAAAATGTAATTATTTCACTGGTTTAACATCTAAAAAATCTAAACAGACCGGATAAGTAGAACTAACAGTAGAAGACAATTAGAAAAAATAATTCACCAATAATATAAAAAATAAAGAAAAAATCAAAATCAAGGAATAATCGAAATTCCGCCTATAAATACGAAATGTATATAATTTAAAATGTAACAGTAGAAAACAATTAATAAAAAATAATTCACCAATAATATAAAAAATAATGAAAAAAAATCAAAATCAAGGAATAATCAAAAATCCGCCTATAAATACGAAATGTATATAATTGAAAATTTGTAATCTTCCTAATTGAATTATTGTAAAAACAAAATGAAAATGCATGCCTACAATATAATATTATGAGAAATATGTGTAAAAGCTTTTATCGATAAGCCATTTTTTCAACGCTGCGGTAAACTCTTTTCTTTTAATTTCTTTGATATTTGCAGGTATGTAGGTGGTTATAGATTTTTATTGCATTGTATAACATTCCTTTTTTAAATAGAGTTAAATTTGGCTTGGGTGCTTGTAGCTCATGTTTATTTCGTGTGTTATAGCCGTGTTCAACATTGTTTGTTTTGAAATACTGATCGTGGTCCCTTATAATTTTGCAGGTTTCCAAGATTTATTTATTTAGAGTAGGTATTACAAAATTTAACTAGTACATTTTACCATGTCACACTGTATGTAAATGAGGCAATAGCAGAAAACTGATTCTTATTGTGACTGAGACATGGTTATGACCGAAAGTCGCCTAACTAGGCCTGAGCCTGTTCTAAGGCTGACTTGAGCAATTTTCTTTGTGCATTATGATTACTATTTATTAACAATGCATATATTTCTAGACACAATCAAATAAAACTAATTATTAAAATAGTCTACAAAAAATTAAATTAAAAATAGAAAATTCAAATCTTTTTAAAATAAAAATAAAATACGATAAAACTAAATCTAATCCAAATAATAAATAAAACAAAATCAACATTAGAATAATCAGAATTAATAAAAATGCAAATGGATTGTCACTTTTTAAAGTTACAAGATGTTACAAGATGTTGACAAGATGTTGCAGGTTTCCAAGAGGTTTCCCTTATAAACTCTTTTATGATTTTTCTAACTCACCGCCGCCCTGGCAGATGATGAACCAGCCACAGCAGATGACAAAAACTTCTCTGTAGCATCAATCTGAGTATTACGCGAAGAGACAGTATGTGTTCAGGACCCTTCTGTAACAAAAAAAATATCCAGCCTTATTACAGGTTCAATATCATATTATGCTATGATAGGAAATATACTGCAGTTAAAACTAAATTGCAATTAATTCAGTTTTTTTACCAATAGGCATTCAATTATATTCGATACAAGCAAAATGTGTTATTTTTAAATTACTGTGGAAATTTTAATTAATTTATTTAAAATGGTGCACTATGAAATCTACACAAACCGCCATGTGAAGGCATGCTGTAAAATTGTTAAACTCACAAGCTGTTAAACTGTTAACCCCGCAGTTTAGAGCATTGAGGTAATAACAATGTCAAAAAAAATTGTTAGCGCCAAAATTTTATATTGTTGATACCGCAATTTTTGCATTCGACAAAGAAAACGTTGCTGACCCCGCAAAGGGTAATTTGTCTTCGTTACAATATTCTATGGTTAATTTCGCAATTTTTCGCTCGCAATGTAAAAATGCAGCATTGTCTAGAAAAAAATTCTATAGTTTAGGTATTATTCTAGATTATTGATCTTTCAATATCATTCGACTATATTCACCACGCTGATTCCGAAACGAGGTATCTAAAGTAGAATAGTTTCGGTACAATGTAGTCACAGCCATACAACTCAAAGGTGGCGGAACGGCCGCGTGTTCTTATGTTATCGTGCGATGAGACGCCAATACAGACTCGATAAATATTTTTTTCAAAAAACTTACCCTGGAACGTTGCGACAGGTGTACGAGGTTGTTCGATATTAAGAAATCCAGCAGTAGCTGCTGTTCTTTCTCCATTTTTCTGAGATGTCGCCACTTAATCACTGATTGCACTTTTGAACAGTTCCTAATTGTGCTTTTAATTCTTTCTTGAAAATACGACGCCGTAAAATGCACTTGATCAGAGCGAGCGCTCCGCCCGCGCGCTTGTTACAGACTGGAATCAACTGGAATAGCGTCGCAAACAAACAGCCGAGCGGCGAGCGTGTCGCGACTTGCGCGCGCGGCGGGATTTTGACAACGTATAGGAAAGCCCCCAACTTTGTAGAAAATAAACGTTGCGGTTTAGACAATTATAGTTTGAGTTTTTCTCAAACCTATCTGCCATTGAGAAAAAATCTACGTCAAAGTTGTGTTAATATCAATTTAAAAACATTGAGGAATTATGAAAACATTGCCTTATTCACAACTTACGTAGTTACTAGCTAGCGTTGCTAGTAAAAGTTGCTAGCGCGGCAACGTATAAAATCAATGTCTCGCTTACATTGTGGAACTGACAAACCAACTATGTTAATCATGGACATTGCTAATTTATCCACAACATTAAAAAAGCAATGTTCCGCTTACATTGTGAAACTCACAATACTCACCTATGTGAATTCCACAGATTAGCACATTGCTAATTTATCAAAGTACCGTAAAGTTGCCATCGTCGCAATGTATAAAATCAATATTCTGCTTACATTGTGAAAATCACAATCTTTAACTATGTGAATTCCGCAGATTAGCACGTTGTCAATTTATCAAAGTAGCGGAACATTGCTATCGCCGCAACGTATAAAATCAATGTTACGTTTACATTGTTAAACTCACAAGCTGTAAAATTGTTAACCCCGCAGTTTAGAGCATTGAGGTAATAACAATGTCGAAAAAAATTGTTAGCGCCACAATTTTATATTGTTGATTCCGCAATTTTTGCATTCGACAAAGTAAGCGTTGCTGACCCCGCAAAGGGTAATTTGTCATTGCCACAATATTCTATGGTTAATTTCGCAATTTTTCGCTCGCAATGTAAAAATGCAGCGTTGTCTAGAAAAATTTCTCTGAGTGTAGACGGCTTAACTCATAACACACTCCCAATCTATCGCACAGAGCATAAATATGGGGTTTTATTCAAGGCCGCTCTCCATATTTTATGCAATTATCGGCTCTGTTTCTTCTTCTTCCTCCACTGCTGTAAAAGTCGCCTGTCATTGAATAAGCCACCGTTATATATTAGTATGCGTGTACTAACACCCCCTCAAACAAATTTTCGAGGGTAGAAAACATGGCATATTGAGTTGAAAATATTCGGCTTTTCAAGTTGTTTTTATAAGTATTATTTTGTTATAAACCTCACAAGAATTTTTTATTTTGTTATATTTATCAAGGTTTACGTATAAATAACTAATAAATATAAATTAGCAGCCCCAATAAGTCAAAATCAATTTTTCAAACGACCAAATTTGGTTGCACATCGGAACACCGTTGACTACAACGACCAATATTGGCGGCTTGCTCCCGGAGCGCACAATAATATTATTTTCTAATTCGAACGCATCCTAAAATCCATACCAAATATCTCATTATTACCATAGATACATAGACGGCCGCTAGAATACTTTCGCGCGTGATTTCGCGGATATTTCTGGCAAAATTCCATTGTCAAACATCATCATTTTTTTTTTCTCGAGAAATCATCAAAATTTTTATTGGTTTTTATGAGCTAATATTTAAATATTTTTGTATGTAGATAATCAAAACGAAATATTACCTTTAATAGAGAATCTAATAAAGATCACGATAGCATTTACAATTTCGAAATAGGGTTCCGTATTTTTCCGTAAAACAAGTTAGAATGCCACTTTTTCGATTTTCTCATATTTATACATATTTATCTAAATATTTTACAAAATAAGATTTCAATATTCTATATACCAAATTTCAATGTGATCATTGGACAGTCATTATTTTTATGATTGCTATAGTAGTGCCATAGTTATAGTACTTTTTGTCGAGCGCGGCGATATTGCAAGAAATTCCAATAAATTGCCGCGGTCTGCCATGAAATTATGCCGCTACTCGAATGGTAAAATATATAATGTACATGACTTTCAATAGATAATTCTTAAAAAACGATTTTCAGTATTTATTTACAAAATCGACCAAATAATAAAAAGGCGCCGCTGTCAATGGCTGGCATACAAAAGGTTAAACCAGTACTCTTCAATTGATTTCACAGTGAATGCAAATCTATAACATTTATCAAAGTATCCTTGACCTGACCTACTCGATTCCTTCGTAACTTAAGCAATCGCACCATTGGCCTAAATAGACTTACAAAGACCCATGTAACAGACCTTAACCCATTGAGTATGAGTCAACCAAATCTGGTCGCGAAATAATTATCCGTTGAGTACGAGTCGACCAAATCTGGTCGCGCGTTTTTTTCACTTCTTTGACGTTCTCATATTTATTCATAATTATCTAATTGTTTTACAAAATGATATTTCAATATTCGAAATTTCAATGCAATCATTGTGCAGTTGTTCTTTTTATGATTGGTGTAATAGTTTCGTAGTTATAGTACTTTAAGTCGATGTCGCCGAAAATCCTGCAAAAGAGACAGATGCATCCATGAAAATACCCATTTACTCCAAGGGTTAAGTCCATTACATGCGATCATCAAATGCATCGATTTCCAGTAAAAGCCACAGACACAATTCAGCTATTATTTTGACTCGTGCAGCTATGAATCAGCACGATGAAACAATACTTTTACTCGGAATATTTTTGGATTGCATCATTGATCGGCCTATATAAACTGGCGCAAAAGCAACCAAATTATCATTCCCGAGTGATCACCTTCCCTCAAGGTTGCGACGGCATTCGGAACTCTCTCTCACGAGTTAGGTCAACGAATCCGGCTCCTTGGTTTCATTTCCTTATTCTCCCTGAGTCTCGAAGCATCAGTCCGTAATCCCACAGACTCGAGCCGTGCCCAGTACAAGATACTAGGAGCACACGCACAATCCTCGTCCGTATATCCTCGTAACCGCAGTCGCGCATCTATACACTCGCGTCAACGTAAACTATTCGGCAAGAGTTATAACTGGCAATATTCAAACCTTCGATCAATAAATTCCTTCTACGTCATTCAAAACCGCCTTTCAATACGGAGACAACTCGTAAGTTGATACCACCACCTCACACCGAACAACCTGGAGTCTTGTGAGGGTTGGTCCCTCACACCCACAAAACGTCATTTTATTTATCCAGACAATAAACATAATACACAAAATTTTACCAAAAGAAAAACCACTGCAAAATTGGGTATGAGCCATGTTAAGGTGATACTTAGAACAGGCTATCATAATTGAATGTATATACAAAAAAAATGTTGACCGTTGTGGAGTTTCCTCGTTGGATGCCAACCTTGGTGCCGCAGTCCTGTCTTGGTGAAACTTAGAATATGCTGTCGTAATTGAAAGCTTGTACAAAATTTCACATCTATTCTGTTGACAGTTAAGGATTCCCCTCATCGGGAGCCAACCCTGGGTGCAGCAGCCATGTCATACTGAAACCTAAAACGGGCTATCATAACTGAATGAGTATACAAAATTTCGTGTCTGTGCTGTTGACCGTTGAGGAGTCCCCTCGTTGGGACCCAACCCAGGGTGTAGAATCAGGTCATGCTTACCATAAAAATAATGCATTGTCATCGTAATCGAACCAACATGTAAATTTTCAACTTCATATGATAATATTTGAGGAGTTCCCTTAATTCCTCACGGATCCTATGATCAGAACAAGATTTTGATAAAAATGGGACCAATCTGTAAGTATATCCTTTCAAATTAAAAAAGAATTTTCCAAATCGGTATATAAATAGCAGAGTTCTGAGGTAACAATACAAGGATACAACCAAATTGTTAACCTATTCCTTTTTTGAAGTCGGTTAAAAAGAAGAAACGGAAGTCCAAAAAGCATAGAATAGAATAGAATAACTTTATTGTGCTATAAAAACATAACGTTTACACTGGTTTTATAAAAAAGACAATTTATGCACAAATGGCGGACTTATCGCTATAGCGATATCTTACAGTCAACCATTTGATAAAATAATTCCTAATTTTCACAGTAAAATACACAAAGAAGTAGTAAAGTTAAATTTAAAATAAACTTATACAAGTATATGTCAGTAACTTATGCTAAGGTTGCCCAGGAAAGGATAAAGGAGAGGACAAGCTGAGGTATTCATTTAGTGGCTGTGTAAAAAAAAATGTTTCTTCAACAACTTTTTGAAAGTATGCAACGAAGGTGCATGCCTGAAAGAGTGAGGGAGCTGATTCCATAAACGAGCAGAATGGACTGTATAAGAATGCGTGTAAACAAAAGAATGATGTATCGGAATGGCGAGTGTGTTATCCCGGCTTGATCGAAGTGGAAGACCGTGGCCTCCCAAAGGGTGGAAATTCTCTTTGAGATAGGAGGGTGAAGTGTGGTTATTAAGTATCTTGTAGAGTAGCGACAACGTATGCAAGTTTCTTCGATCGCGAATAGGAAGCCAATGAAGTTGCTCACGAAAGCAGCGCAACAATTAATATATTCCAAGCTAGTATTCCAAAAAAGCAGATTAGCTACACAAGGTTAATTTCTCCTTGCAGGAAAGACTTGGGGGAGGGCTCAAAACGAGGAGGTGCGTAACGCGATGGACTTCGAAAAGCTGCAGTGCCGCGTCTGCTTGAAGACATTCAATAATCTCTATAACCTGAACGCTCATATTAACGAACATTTCGCGAACTACACGTGCGATACGTGCGGGAAGGGGTACGCTACGCGAAACCGCCTCAGAAACCACGTTTTGCGCCACAGAGTAGGAATTTTCCCCTGCGACGATTGCGATAGGGTTTTCGATACGAGAGCCAAGCTGCTGAACCATAGACAGGCGCACAGAAAACCGAACAGATGCAAACGGTGTCCAGAGACGTTCAAATCGTTCTACCAAGTGCGAAAACACATGAGGGATGTGCACGGGATGCTCCACTTGCTTTACCCTTGCGATCAATGCGATGGGAAGTATCTCACCCTCTCGCGCCTGGGCGGTCACAAAAAGCTATCGCACCAGCTAGTGCGTCCTTTCAGCTGCGAGCACTGCAAGATGGAATTCTTCACTAAATCCTGCCTGAACAGACACTCGGCCGTGCACAGGACCGTGAAGAAATTTCCTTGCACCGTTTGTCCGGCCGCGTTCAAGTGGAAGAAGTGCCTCAATCAACACCTCAAGATTCACTCGGACAGGAGAGATTTTGTTTGCGTGCATTGCGGTCAGGGTTTCGTCCAAAAGTGCTCGCTGCAGACGCACATGAGAAAACACGACGGGGAAATAAATATTAACTTATAATTTCATTAGGAAAGGTTGGTTTCCGTTACTTCAGGAAGTTGATTGATGTATCTGACTTTAGTAGCGGCATAATTTCATGGCAGACCGCGGCAATTTATTGGAATTTCTTGCAATATCACCGCGCTTGACAATAAGTACTATAACCAAGGCCGTGCCCAGAATTTTTTTTCGGGGGGGGGTCCAAAAAAAAAAAAGTTTAGCGGAATACTCCTAATGTATTTTTTGCACCTAAAAGTCGATTTTATCTAGTGTAGATCTATTTCATTTTGGAAAGTCGATTCTATCTAGTGTAAATCGATTTCATTTCGGGGGGGGGGGGGTCCGGACCCCTCGGACCCCCCCCCTGGGCACGGCCTTGAGTCTATAACTATGGAATTACTATAGCAATCATAAAAATAATAACTGTGCAATCAAATGGGCCCTTGTTGAGTTGGCCACGAAGACCCATTCTGTTTCAGGGTCGGTCACACTCACGGGTCAACACCCATCCGATGGCCTCCACGCATGGGGTGCGGAGCCTGGGTAGGACACTGGGTCAACCAGTCTCCCCTGGGAACCAATCCTCTGGCGCTCCTGGACGGTCTGCGCACCGAGCGGCGCAAGCCAATCGATTGTGCTCTCCGACTAACAATCGGGGGAGTCTGGGAACTGTATTGTTTCCTATAGAGCGGGGGTAGTTGTCTACCTTACGGCGACTGCTCTTGAAATGACCATTGGCCATCCGATCCCGGTTCAGAGTCGGGCAAAGGACGCCTTGGTCCGCGATAGATTCGGTTCACTCCGTTTCTCCGCTTCGTAAGGGAGAGGACCGCGCAAGCGACCTCGAACTCGGAACCAATCGAGAGACCGGAGAAATCTGGTCAAAATTGGTAGTTAGGGCGCGAGTGCCGCCCGCCAGGTAACATACCTGGCTACTCGCGGTAAGGCGTTGGACTCTAACGGGTTGTGGCGTAGCTTGACGGTGGATTGTTATGTCCCAAGTCTTCTACGCTCACTGCACGGTCTATAGAACGAACAATCGTTAAAACGTCCTGCGGTGACGGGTTCGCCCGTTGTGGTTGACAACTCAATATGTGCAATGATTGCATTGAAATTTTCTATATAGAATAATGAAATTTCATTTTGTAAAATAATTAGATAATTATGAATATATATGAGAAAATCAAAAAAGTGAAAAAAACTCGGCATTACTAACTTGTACTTGTCTTACGGAAAAATACGGAACCGTAATTAGAAATTGTAAATATTATCGTGATCTTTATTAGATTTTCTATCAAGGTAATATTTCGTTTTGCTTGTTTACATGCAAAAATATTTAGGTATTATCTCATAAATACCAATAAAATTTTTGATGATTTCTCGACCAAAAAAATGATGATGTTTGACAATGGAATTTTGTCAGAAATATCCGCGAAATCACGCGCGAAATTATTCTAGCCGGCCGTCTATGTATATATGGTAATAATGAGATATTTGGTATGGATTTTAGGATGCGTTCGAATTAGAAAATAATATTACCGTGCGCTCCGGGAGCAAGCCGCCAATATTGGTCGTTGTAGTCAACGGTGTTCTGATGTGCAACCAAATTTGGTCGTTACGTAGCCGAAGGGTAAACAAGTAAATATATTAAAAACAGTAAAAAAACACGACTGCCGTTACAGAAAGTAAACTACTGTAAATATAATTATTTTTATTAGGTTTTTTAATGAATTATTTGTGGTTTAGGTATTTATCCATATAGATTTTATTTTTATTTTATTTTTGGTAAAAACATACAGCATAAAAAAATAACATATTATAAGCATAATATATAACAGTATTAAAACCAATGATGTTTTAAATTATTTGCTATATAAGAATCACAAAATATGCTAAACAATTCAATACAAAGAAAACCAAAAAGAATTTAAAGCTAACAGTTAAAATCGCTATGACATATGGGTGTTGGCAGTGGCGGATCCAGGATTTATATTTGGGGGGGGGGGGGGGGGGCTGAGGGTCGGTCCCGCTAATAGCTATATCAGTAAATAACAATAATTCCAGAATATTCGTAAAAACCTGGAGTGCAACTACATTAAGATATTAGGTATACCTTCTAAATTCTAAATCGGGGGCTAACGGGCCCATGATGAGGTGGCCACGATGACCCATGTGTTCAGGGTCGGTCACACTCACGGGTCAACACCCATCCGACGGCCTCCCCGCATGGGGTGCGAATCCTGGGTAGGACACTGGGTCAACCAGTCTCCCCTGGGAATCAAACCTCTGGCGCCCCTGGACGGTCTGCACACCGTGCGGCGCAAGCCTATCGATTGTGCTCTCCGACTAACAGTCGGGGGAGTCTGGGAACTGTATTGTTTCCTACAGAGCGGGGGTGGTTGTCTACCTTACGGCGACTGCTCTTGAAATGACCATTGGCCATCCGATCCCGGTTCAGAGTCGGGCAAAGGACGCCTTGGTCCGCGATAGATTCGGTGCACTCCGTTTCACCGCTTCGTAAGGGAGAGGACCGCGCAAGCGACCTCGAACTCGGAACCAATCGAGAGACCGGAGAAATCTGGTCACAATTGGAAGTGAGGGCGCGAGTATCTCGAGCCCGCCGGGTTTATTCCTGGCTAACTCGCGGTAAGGCGTTGGACTCTCACGGGTTGTGACGTAGCTGGACGTAGAATTGTACTGTCCAAAGTCTTCTACGTTCACTGCAGGGCGACAGAACGACTAATCGTTAAAACGTCCTGTTGCGACGGGCTCGCCCGTTGTAGTCGACACCGCAAGATACCTTCTAAATTAGACTGAACAAACAGATTTTTAATATACAGTTCAGTAACAAATCTGAAAGTTTTGTTTATTTATGTTTTGGGGGTGGGCTTCAGCCCCTTAGCCCCCCCCCCTGGATCCGCCACTGGGTGTTGGTGTATGTTTGTGTGATGAAGAGCGTGTATGTGTGCGTGTGTCTTTGTATGTGTGTATCTGTAGTGCGAATGTGCTTGTGAGTGCTTGTATGTGCATGCTAATTCAATCCGATCTGATAATCAGCTTTTCACGGACCTCCTCAACAAAGGATCGATTATTTTAGTGAATATTTCCGAATACACGTATATTTCCGGAATATACTCAATCAGACCTTTCATTTGACTCTGAACACGATATATTTATAAATAGGATAGAAAACGAATTTACCGCGTGAAATTTGTAGGACCCGACGTTTCGGTGACGTTGCAGCCGCCGTTGTCTAGGGTAGACTGGCGGCGGCTGCAACGTCACCGAAACGTCGGGTCCTACAAATTTCACGCGGTAAATTCGTTTTCTATCCTATTTATAATGTCAAACAACCGCGATAGTCTTCGATTTTATATTACGATATATTTATGTTAATTTATTGACATTTGGACATTTAGAAAACTACTTACTTGATATTTGGACAGTTACGGTACTCTATCACACTCGGGATAACATAACAATTCTAACAATAGCACATGCTTCTAAATCGGTTCAAGCTTTTAGTTATTCTTCTTCTCCGTCGTTCCCTCATTACTGAGGATCGTGGCCACTAGACAACAGTTTGCCTACGAGGCTCCTCCACTTCGGCCTATCTTCTGCATGGCGGGTCGCAGATTGTATTGACCCTTTTGTAACTTCTTCGATGAGGTCGTTCCATCTGGCCGGTGATCTGCCTCTGCTTCTTCTTGCCACCACTTGACCCCAGGAAAGGATTTTCTCCAGATTCTCTGGGTTTCTCCTGGAAACTGCAGGACCCTTCCCATGCATACGATGGAGAGCCTCACTTGGATGCCGAGTTCTTCCAGGACTGATTTGTTGGTGCGGCGTGCTGTCCATGGGATTCCTAGCATCTTACGCCAACACCACATCTCCAGTGCATCGATTTTGGTGCTTATACGAGCCTTCAGGGTCCATGTCTCCGATGCATAGAGAAAGCAATGACGCGGGCAATGACGCGGCAGACGAACTGGACAAAAGGGGATCAAAGGAAATAGCATAAGGACCGGAACCCTTGATGCCCATTCCCCAGGCCCAAATAAAAACATGGCTACGCAGGAACACCGAAGAAACCCACCTTACAGAATGGAAAAAAACGCAGGATGCAGGCAAACAAAGAACGCGGTTCCGGAAGCGTCCAAAAAACTTTCCCGCAACCTCACCAGATTAAAAAGGGACAAAATCCGTAAAGTCATAGGTACTATGACAGGCCACTGTCCCCTAAACAAACACCTGTTTACCATAGGTGTGACAGACAGCCCTCTATGCAGAGGATGCATGAAGGAAGAAAAAACGCTACAGCATGTGCTCATGGAATGCAGGAGCGTGGCAAAGCAACGGGCAAGGATACTACAATCTCCAGCATCTGTCCCGGAGGCCTGTAGCAACCCAAACAGGCTGCTAACCTTCTGACAGCCTGGGTTGGCTGGAGTAACATAAATAACACATGAGCCACGCACGACGGCCCAATCAAGAGACCAAGTGCGGGAAAAAGCCCAGATAAACTAACTAACTTGTAACTAACTCAATCACTATCGTCCTAATCTGTACAAGTAGTAACGAGTAATAAGTAAACTAAAGCCTTGTAAGCTTCAATTTTTAGCTCAAACTGCGACGTGTGTCACGCAGCACTTGCGCAATCTAACTGCATGAGTCAGAGGTCCTGAGTAGTCAATACTAGTCACTACTAGCCCTACTAAAGTACAGGCCAAAGGAACGTTCCGATGAGGTAATAAACCAAGCTGTCAACAATGATGCGCCTTACGTCGATATTGCTTATCGATGAATTATGCTTGCTCGATGAAACAGTATTATACATTTGCATTTATTATAGTACCGATTGCTATACTTAATAATATTTTCAGTAAAAGTATTATTTTAGAATTAGAGGGATTCATTAATGACCTAATTATGCGATGTGGGTTATTAAATGAGTACCTGATTATCATAGCATGACATATCATAGGTCATTATTAATTTCTAAACAGTCATTAGTAAAATGTTATCGTGGCATTTTGTAATAATGAGTCTTACACATGTATATTATAAAATGCTGCGCGGATAAAACATCATTACTTGCCTATCAGTTGAGCAATGGGGACCATAGCGAAGGAAATCCCAGCTTGTATTGGGAAATGCTTATGTTTGAACGAGATATACTTACTGATGTGCACGACTTTCGACGGTGCAATGTAAGTTTAAAGGTCCTTTTGCAGTCGACTAACGATCACTATTCATCCATATATCTCATAAATAGGGCTTATCCTTATGCAACACAAAATGCCTTCAATTGAGACGAATTAAGCGAAAAAATAAAAAATAAACTATTGATCACTTCGGCAAGGCCGTTTTATAAATGAAAGTGACATTAAGAAATAATTCAAATTTCGAATGCTACCAACATTTAAAATATGATACAATTGGCTAAGTTTGTTATCAACGAGCCATTAAATCGAAATAAAAATAAAAAAACCTCCATATGCTCAATGAAATGAAAGAAGAAACTTCAATCTTAATTTCTGGCAGAGAAGTTTATAATAAAGATTGTATAATGTTATCAAAATAGGGTAAACCTATATAAAATTGTATAATATTAAAAATTATAAAGAAACATTGGCCTAAATTTATTCAATGAAAATTACAGCAACATACTAATTAATAGTCAAAAAATAATTCTAATCTGCTAATTGTGAATCCCGCTTTTTACCTTTGCAATGGAGATAAAAACGAAGTAATTTCAATAATTACCTACCACAAACAAATTACGTTTTCGTTGTTTTATTGCAAGTAATAATTAATTTACGATTACGATGATAACTTTAAATACGGACACATTATGGACACAGCTGTCAACGACGTCGCCATAGTAACGTCGCGCAATCGTCGCCATAGTAACGTCGCGTAACAATAGCTCGATGGCAGATTTTTTCCCTACTTACTTGACACTTATCGATATATATTTTGGATAATTCACACTATATCTTTATAAATTATAGCCTATGTGTTATTCTGATGTCTAATCTATATTATTGTAAAGTTTCATCAAAATCCATTCAGGAGTTTTTGCGTGAAAGAGTAACAAACATCCATACATTCTTACAAACTTTCGCGTTTCTAATATTATAGTAGGATTTATTGTGAAAGGAAGTGCTTTTTCAATGATTGCTTAAAGGTGAACAGCGAGCTAGCGCCTCGAATAGTTGAAGGAAGCTGATTCCACAGTCGAGCTGCATGTACGGAGGAGTAGGAAAAAAAGTGGTATTGTGTTTCGGGATACGTAGGATATTATTCTGACTTGAACGAAGTGGGAGACCATGACTTCCTAACCCGGTAAAAGCCTCGTTGAGGTAGGAGAGAGATGTAGGGTTGTGTGTAGGACATTATATAGAAGTGAAAGGATATGCAAATTTCTCCGGTCCCGTATACGAAGCCATTGCAATTTTGATCGGTACTCGGAAACATGGTCATACTTCCTCAGATTGAATAGGTACCTACCTTATGCAAACGTTCTGTAGACGCTCAAGTTTATCCAGTCTGTTTTCGGTGAGATCCAAATATGCGACATCGGCATAGTCTAGTAACGGCAGAAGCAGACTTTGAATTATGGTTTGCTTAGTGCTTACAGGGAGGAATCTCTGCAACCTTCGAAGGCTATGAAAGCCATTATATATTCGCCTGCTTACTTCGTTGACTTGTGCTTGCCAAGAAAATGTATCGTCCACGAGTCACTACTAGCCCTGAGTAGTCACACTCTACTCACCGATATATAAATGAATCGCGCATGGCACGTAGTTATAGCGCTACTGTCATCATCGAGGCGACATGTTTTCGTTGCATGCGGTTTTAGCAAGTAAACTGAAAAACGATTCACGTCAAAAGAATAATCTGCTGCACGAGAGAAACTTGTCTACATGAGATTAATTTCTCCTTTCAGGAAGGACTTATGGGAAAGTGAAGGATCAACACGCGGAAGTACGTAACGCTATGGACCTGGATAAGCTGCAGTGTCGCGTCTGTTGCAAGATATTCATAAACATACCTGCTCTCTCCACGCATCTTAACGAACACTTCGTTAACTACACGTGTGAGATATGCGGGAAGGGTTTTGCGACAAACAACCGCTACAGAGGTCACATATCCCGGCACACGGTGGGTTCGTTCCCCTGCAACGATTGCGACAGGGTATTCGAAACCAGGACCAAACTAGACAACCATCGCGCGACGCACTTCAAGCGACACAAATGCAAACATTGCCCCGAGAAATTCAAGACGTTCCGCGATAAAAACAAGCACATGCGCGATGCACACGGACAGGCATACCCTTACCCGTGCAAGCAGTGCGACAAGAGGTTCCCGCTCGCTTACGACCTGGTGAAACACGTAGGGAAATTCCACAGTTTAAGAGTGAGACGCTTTCCCTGCGAAACGTGCGACAAGCAATTCTACGACAGGAAAAATCTCACGAGCCACAAGAAAATTCATTCGGGAAACAATAGATATCCATGCACTGTCTGCTCCAAGAGCTTCTCGAGGAGAACTTACTTCAATCAACACCTCAAGATACACTTAGACATCAGGAATTTTCGATGCGAACATTGCGACCGGGATTTTGTACTGAAGTCATCTCTGAAATGGCACATCATGAAGAAGCACAACGATCAAGTCAATATGCGCTTTTAATTAATTATGGCATATGAATATACGAGTAATAATAAAGTTATATAAATAATTAAAAACTATTTCACATTGTTTTATCTATAGTGGATCTACGTTGGACATCATAGTCGAGAAATTACAAACAGTCCTTTTAAACAAGGATTCATATCAGACTATACTAATATTATAAAGAGGTAAAGTTTGTGAGGTTGAAGGGAGTAATCTCTGGATCTACTGAACTGATTTTGAAAATTATTTTACCAATAGAAAGCCACGTTATTTGTGAGTGTCATAGGCTATATATTAATCCGAAAAATGAAAACACTTTATCGTGGTAGTCAGATTTGCAAAGTAAATCGGAGAAAAAACTGTCGAATGAAAACGTATCTCACGAACGCTGCCTTAACGATGAAAGATTAATGATTGAGTTCTAGAGAAAAGTTGTAGAGATTGGTAATGCCTACAAAAAAGTCGACGACAGCAAAAGTCTAAATTTTATATTTAAGTTACAAAATAGTTTTTTTTATTATAAAAAAAATATTTAAATCGTTAGGTCATGTTTATTGGTCATATTATCAACGATTATGAATTCTTATCAAAATAAGTAAATTTATCGTCTCAAGTGTTTAAAACAAAAGACTTTTCCCTTTTGCTGCATATAATTTCCCTTTTACTGCCTACTGCCGCTAGTTAAACAGATAATACGACATACCTACGTATGGAACCGCGACCATATCTCGGGTTGGAACTCTTGCAAGACAATATATTTTGGTACCAAATAATAACATTACATCTAATATACAGAGAAGTTTAGAACAATTAAAATAAACATATATTTTTCAATCATAATCATTTTATTCACTCATTTGAAACCCGGTAATATAGCCAAATTGGCATGCAAATACATATATACATATGCAGTAAAAATATAACCCTCCTTGTGGCAGTCAGGAAATAAATCATAGCACTCAGTACTAACCGAACCCCACTCATAATTTCATCACAAGTAAAAATGTTTACCGCCCAACGAAGTGGGCACAAGTCAGCTAGTCTTATATATAATAAGTAGTAAAATTCGAAATTTAAATTCTAAGTGTCAACATATTTTAAAATTTTCTCCCCTCTAAATAATAATTAAATAATAAATTTTAGTGAATATAGTGCAATTCTACAGTCTGGATTCACTCGCGGTTAACACGGGACGCGTCCCGAAGGATCTTATCGGTCTGAGCTGTTCACTTGAAATATTCGACCAGCGTGTCTATGGAAAAGTCGACCATCGAAAACAAGCGAGCTGTCGTTGCTGGCTGAAGTCAGATCGACTTTGCTGAAGATACCTCGGACGACTTACTGAAGGTGGTGGTGGATTTGATTGACCAGCCACCTGTCGAAGACTATATGCAAAGACTCTCAGAAGGAGGTTACCGCAAGGTATAACGGACGATCAATTGTGCGCTGGCAGCTTAGAAGGAGGACGAGACTCTTGTGGAGGCGATAGTGGTGGACCTCTGCAAGTGGCGATAGCTGACAACCAATGCCTTTTCAACATAATCACCGTTACCAGTATTGGAAAGAGCCCTTGCGGAATTGCCAAGGGACCTGGCATATACACTGCCGTGAAGAGTCATGTGAAATAAATGGTGTTTTAGGAGTATGTCTACCGCCGGAAAATTGTCCAAAAACTGACGGGGATTTGCCAAAAGGGAAACTATCACAATTTTGTATAATGTCGGAACAAGGGACTGTATGCTGTATTCAACACAGCCCCATGAGCAACAACACGAGATCATCAGAAAACCAGGATAAATCCAATAATGCATCTTCTATATCACCGCCTACTACAACAACTACCAATAAGTCACCGATCATCTCTAGAATAGCTCCAGAAAAACCTCAAACATCACCACAAGCCATAACTACCAATTTCATAAATGACAGTGTGAAAAACGAACTAAATCCGAAAAAAATAGCTCTGCAATATTGAGTACAAATTTAACAATGACAGCCATTGCTGTGTTAGCGATTAATTGATTTACTTTATTTTATCTGCATCCAAACTTTTCTCTGGTCGTAACGGTCTCCGTTCCATCGGGTTCAGAAGAGGGAGGAAGAGAGAGTGCACCCGTGTTCGCGCGCCCACCTGTGCACTATAATATAGCCTGCGCACTTGACTGCTTCCGAACAATGGACTCTGAGAAGACTAAAGAAGTCACTAGAATCTACAATGCAGTCGCTGTGGCCGAACACGGCTAGAAGGATATATATAAGTAGTAAAAACACATTTTCAAAAACAAGCTTTTATTAAAATGGTCTGTCCCGAGCCAACCCTGGGTGCAGCCGCCGTCAGGTTCCCACTTGCATTGGATCTAGCTAAATGTGGCCGCCATATGGCCGCTACTCCGCCAACGAAGTTATTTAAACGTTCGAGAAGTTTGACATCATCCACCCGCGCGTATCGCCAACCAAAGGCTTTCATCGACTTACTGACATACTGTTCTAACTAGCTAATGGGCCCTTGCTGAGTTGGCCACGAAGACCCATTCTGTTTCAGGGTCGGTCACACTCACGGGTCAACACCCATCCGATGGCCTCCACGCATGGGGTGCGGAGCCTGGGTAGGACACTGGGTCAACCAGTCTCCCCTGGGAATCAATCCTCTGGCGCTCCTGGACGGTCTGCGCACCGAGCGGCGCAAGCCAATCGATTGTGCTCTCCGACTAACAATCGGGGGAGTCTGGGAACTGTATTGTTTCCTATAGAGCGGGGGTAGTTGTCTACCTTACGGCGACTGCTCTTGAAATGACCATTGGCCATCCGATCCCGGTTCAGAGTCGGGCAAAGGACGCCTTGGTCCGCGACTGATTCGGTATACTCCGTTTCACCGCTTCGTAAGGGAGAGGACCGCGCAAGCGACCTCGAACTCGGAACCAATCGAGAGACCGGAGAAATCTGGTCACAATTGGTAGTTAGGGCGCGAGTGCCGCCCGCCAGGTAACATACCTGGCTACTCGCGGTAAGGCGTTGGACTCTAACGGGTTGTGGCGTAGCTAGACGTCGGATTTGTTATGTCCAAAGTCTTCTACGCTCACTGCACGGTCGATAGAACGATGAATCGTTAAAACGTCCTGCGGTGACGGGTTCGCCCGTTGTGGTTGACATCTCAATATATACTGTTCTAACATAGTATACTGTGGTTTAAGGTTGCGACGGTTTCACTGCAACCTCCTCAAAATTCATTCGTAAAACAATATATTTTCCTGCACAGCTTGTTCCAAATGCTTATCAAGAATAACCTACATCAATCAACACTAAGATATACTGGAATATCAGGATTTTAAATGCGAGCCTTGTTTACAGGGCTTTGTACTGAAGTCCTTCTTAAAATGGCATAAAATATCCTAAAGAAGACTATGTCCTAAAATATCCTGAAGAAAAAGTAAAAAAATCGGTTTTGTCACCCCAACACTTTCCTGTAAAGTAGACAACCCCCTCCCCCACACCTCACCGACCCAACCTCCCCCGCGCGCCAATTTTAGTCGTATTAATTTAGCCAATTTAGTAGTATTGTAACAAAAACCGCATATTTTGTTGTTTTGTTTTCGCGCCTGGTTGCAGGTTATGTTTCGCCGAACCTGTTTTTGATGTTTTCCCCGTGTTTTTTATGTTTCCTGCTGGTTTTTCGCTGTTTCCGTGCATTCTTCCCATACTTTGACAGCTAAAACATGTGTTTGCGAAATTCGGGAGAATTTCGCGTTTGACAGATAGGGATTCGCTGAGCTCTCACGTAATTGGTCGAGGCCGCGGCTTTGTTTTTTTAAATTATTTATCGGCGTTCAAGCCGTTTTGACGGAAGATTCGGCGGCCTTCGCCCAACATCGTTCTATTTCGATTCACGATGTCGCCGAAGCGGTCGCATGTCTTTGGTCGGGAAGATTGGCAACCTGCATAAAAGGGAGAATGCCGCAGATTAACCGCCTGGCGGTTATATTTTTTATGTGAAGTGTGCGTGACTAATCTGGTGAGCATTTAGCATTAAAAAGCTAATTTTAGGCAATTTAGTAGTATTAAAATGGTAGTTTCCAAGAATGATTTAAATGTTATTTGAGTCTCTTGTATACGAGATATTCCAACCACAAATTGAATTTCGTAAGAGTAACACAACGCAACAAAGATTTAAATTTCGAACGTACGTCGCGCGATATCAAACACGCGACGCGGCAAATTTAAATATTTGATTTCCTCGTGCATTTGTAGGTCGAATTTTAAATATTATTTGTGTCGCTTATATACGAGATATTCCAAACAAAATTTTCCCTACGTAATTTCGGGTCCAACAAGGCCTCCCCTATCCAACTCCCCCCTCCTCAACCCACCCAAACCCTCCCCTCCCAACTCCTTCTTCTCCCAACCCCCCTTAAATAATCAACATTATTTCTATTAGTCGACCCACGTTGGGCGCCATACGGAAATATTACGTTGGTATCAATCCAACTGTGGCGTATAACATAATTGAAGTCTACCATACGATTTTTTCAGTTACCACATCAACTAACAATTATAGTGACACGTTTAAAAGAGTAGCTGTTAACAAAGAAAACCAACGTGAATTACTTGTCAGCCTAATCAGCTGCATAAATACTGACCGTTCGGATTTATTCGGCTCCACTCGTGTAGCCCCGTCCTCTTCTTACTGTGGGGAGGACGCGTTTTTTTTTTTAGGTGGAGATGGATATATACATTTTGATCCCTCCCGAGACGATTAAGGCAGTTTCCTGACTGATGTCTGTCCGTGAGTCTGTGTGTGTGTCTGTGTATCTGCGTGTATTCCTCCACGATAGCGCCCAAACGCTTCATCCGATTGAGCTGAAATTTGGCATTCAGGCATCGTTTGGTCATAGCAAGAGTTGAGTAGCTAGATGGTGGTAGAGATCAGTTCACCAGAGGGAGCGCTAGTTATACTTCAATCTCCCCGATACGCAGATGCATTGTTAGAATGTCTCGTATGCAAGCAATGCAAATAATATTTAAAGTGTGCTGTATTTAATAAAAATACTACCTACATCATTCCTGTTAAAACTACCACTGTAATGTCACAGGAAAAACTACAAATATACTATGAATTCGCAATGGAGGTTGGGCTGGCGCACAGCTTATGCACTTGTGTACTTGCCGGGAAAGTCTTGGGGTGACACCACCGTTTTTTTCAAACACACGAATTTGCCCCCATTGAATTGCTGCCCAGAGCTGTCAAAAGGCGCAGTTTCCCACCCATCTCTCTAAAGTAAATGGGCTAGCACTAACCATCGGTCTTTCTCCTTGCAGGAGGAGATGGATCGAGGCGGCTTGACGCCGAAGTGCTAGACTCAATGGACGTGGAGAACTTGCAATGCCGCATTTGCCTGCGCAAATTCGAGTACCACGTCGCTCTCTCGCAGCACACCAACGAGCACTTCGTCAATTACACCTGTGAAAAGTGCGGCAGGGGTTTCTCCACCCATAAAAAGCTATTGTCGCATAAGAAGCGATACATAACGGGGGTGTTCCAATGCAAAGACTGCGACAAAGTATACGATACGATGGAAAAACTGCAGAACCACAGAGGCCCGGCACATTCTAAAAGAAACAAGTGCAAATACTGCCCGCTGCGGTTTCAACTGTACTATCAGCGGCAGAAGCACATGCGAGACGAACACGGACACGAGGGCAAGTACAAATGTGAGCATTGCAGCGTGACGCGCCTTACCTCCAGCGGTTTGAAACAGCACATGAATCAGCACCACGCTTCGAGGCGTCGCCGGTACCCTTGCAACACTTGCAGCAAAGAATTCTACACGAAAGACACCCTCAAGAGGCACATGATCGTTCATGAAGGGGCGCGCGTTCACCGATGCGACTACTGCAGTAAAGCTTTCGCTCGGAAGAATACCCTCGTTCAACATATCAAGATACATAAGGATGAGCGCGCGCATGTGTGCAGCGAATGCGGACAAGCATTCGTGCAGAAGTGTAGCCTCAAATGGCACATGAGGAAGCATGAGAAAGATGCAACCCCACCAGGATCGCATCCGGCACCAATATAGTCGATTTTCAGGTACCTAATAGTACATACTTTATTTATAGAGTTGCCAAACATACAAACAGGTATACTTACTGTACCAAGATACAACTTTGGAAACAAAGGGGAAAGAAAAGATTTGGTTGACTCATACACCCGTTGAGTATGAGTCAACCAAATCTGGTCGCGAAACAATTATCCGTTGAGTACGAGTCGACCAAATCTGGTCGCGCGTTTTTTTCACTTCTTTGACGTTCTTATATTTATTCATAATTATCTAATTGTTTTACAAAATGATATTTCAATATTCTATAGGTATTCGAAATTTCAATGCAATCATTGTGCAGTTGTTCTTTTTATGATTGGTGTAGTAGTTTCGTAGTTATAGTACTTTAAGTCGATGTCGCCGAAAATCCTGCAAAAGAGACAGATGCATCCATGAAAATACCCATTTACTCCAAATATGATTTTTAGAAAATGATCGCCACTGCGTTTTGTAGAACAAACGCAGAAACTAAGTTCAGAAAGTTAAAATAAACTCAAGAAAATATATGTACAAACAAAATTGAATACAATCAGGGGTAGGTTATGAAAATGGTATTTTGACTCGTTTTGCTCAGCTGTGGATTCCCACAAATAAAAGAAGCAAAATCAGTAGATTCTGTGCTTTAATTATGATTTCTTTTCACACGACGAAAAGTCGGACAAGGCGTTTAAGTCAAATCTAAATAATTGCGTTTTTTGATCAGTGATGGTAACAACATTCTGATACCATCACTAAGAAGAAAACACCTTGCTTTTTTCCATACACAATAAACGGGTCAATTTTAAAAAGGTCAACCGAGGTGAGGGGCCTGGGAATTACATTTGATACGCAGTTGAATTTCCGTGCACACATTACAAATATTTGCAATCGTGCTAGCAAAATGGTCGGTTTTGTTATTCGCATATGCAAACAGTTTAATAATATTCATGTAATGTTTCTACTGTATAATTGTTTAGTCCGTAGCATACTTGAATATAACTAGGTCATCTGGTGTACAAGTGAAAACAAATACATTCAGATGGTAGAGTGTATTGAAAGAAATTTTTTAAGATATATTTATTACAGAAAATACAATATTTATCCATACCTATTTTGTCCGATGTTGTGCTAGGAATGGTAGGATACAACAGTCTTGAAACGCGTCGATATATTTCCCTAATTATATTTGCATATAAATTAATTCAAGGAACTATTTATTTGCCAGAGATACTATGTAAGTTTGCCAGAGATACTATGTACTACAAGACACTCGGTAACGACTGTGTGCCTGCACTGGACATCTTCCATTCGCACCGCTGCCCAACGCGGAAGTGCACTGTGTGCTGAGTCTAAACTTTTAAATATTCGTGCGCCTGCACTGGACATCTTCCATGCCTTACATAGCGGCGCCCAGCGGGCCTAGTGAAAAACATAGTGATAATCATTTATATTCACCGCTATAGATTTAAGTCGCCTGAAAGCGAAGCACGCACGACCTAGCTCATTGAGCGTGTATTGTACACTGAGTTTTGATGTGTACAGCGCCAATAGTACTCTGCAACCTTCTGAGAACTAAGGGTATATTTACTGATATCCAATAGTGCAACGAAATCACTAAGTATACTCGTCGGTTTCTCGTTGCAGGCGATGAGCTGGTGAAGGAGCGCGACGCGAAGATATCCGCCTCGATGGACGTGGACGCGCTGCAGTGCCGCATTTGCTCGAAGCAGTTCCAAAGCCGCCACATGCTCGCGCAGCACACCAACGAGCACTTCGTCAACTTCACCTGCGACAAGTGCGGCAAGGGCTTTGCGACGCGGCGGCGGTACGCGCTGCACACGCGGGTGCACGCCACGGGCGACTACCGCTGCGGCGACTGCGGGATGACGTTCGACACGAAGGTCAAGCAGCAGAACCACCGCAGGAAACACGTCCTTGTGACGTATCGCTGCAAAAAATGCCCGCAGCGCTTCGAATCGTACTACAAGCTACAGAAGCATATGTGCAAAGAGCACGGCGCCGCGAATTACAAATGCAGCCACTGCAACGTCGTCTCCTTGTCGACTGCGGCGCTCAACTCGCACATTCGTCAGCAGCACATGCCCAAGTCGAAGCGACACCCCTGCCAAATCTGCGACAAAACCTTCTACGCCTCCAACGCTTTGAAGCGGCACATGATTGTGCACACCGGCGAGCGTGTATACAAGTGCAGTCACTGCGAGAAAGCCTACGCGAGGCAAAACACTCTAATTCAGCATTTGAAGATACACAGGGAAGAAAGAGACTTTGCGTGTAGTCACTGCGGGCAGACCTTCGTCCAGAAATGCTCCCTCCAGTGGCACATGAGGAAACATGCTAAAGAGGGAAAATCTATGGATATACTGTGCTAAGTTTAATGTATTGTCTATTTGTATCTCTTACTAGGAGCACCGTTTGAAGTAAATGCGCTTGAAAAAAATCGGATGAACTTGAGAAAAAAAAAGGTTTTTGTCACCCCAAAACTCTGTAAGTAGCCAAGGGCTGATTTCATCTAAATATTAATTTCATAAATAAAATCGATGAGCAACCTCTCTCAGACGGCGGACGTTAGTTAGTTAATTAGTTAGTTTTCCTGGGCTATTTCCCGCACTTAGCCCTTTGATTGGGCCGTTGTGCGTGGCTCATGTTTCTATTTATGTTACTCCAGCCAACCCAGGCTGTCCCAGAAGGTTAGCAGCCTGTTTAGGTTGCTACAGGTCTCCGGGACAGATGCTGGAGATTGTAGTATTCTTGCCCGTTGCTCTGCCACGCTCCTGCATTCCATGAGCACATGCTGTGGCGTTTCGTCTTCCTCCATGCATCCTCTGCATAGAGGGCTGTCTGTCACACCTATGGTAAACAGGCGTTTGTTTAGGGGACAGTGGCCTGTCATAGTACCTACCTATGACTACGGATTTTGTCCTTTTTTAATCTGGTGAGGTTGCGGGCAAGTTTTTTAGGCGCTTCCGGAACCGCATTCTTTGTTTGCCTGCATCCTGCATTTTTTTACATTCTTTAAGAACAGAATAGAATAGAATAGAAGAACTTTATTGTGCTATAAAAAGATAACTTAATGAATATTACGCTGGTTTTATAAAAAAGACAATTTATGCACAAATGGCGGACTTATCGCTATTGCGATATCTTACGGTGGGTTTCGTCGATGTTCCTGCGTTCGTCGATATCTTTAAGGTGGGTTTCGTCGGTGTTCCTGCGTAGCCATGTTTTTATTTGGGCCTGTGGGGTATGGGTATCAAGGGTTCCGGTCCATATACTGCCGGCCGGCTGACGTATCCGGTTGAGTGCCATTGCGACACCTCAGGCTGTGCGGTTCATTTCACGGCTACGGGCAAGTTTGGGGCGTGCCAACAGGTATTATTAGTGAAGCTTGTATATGAGATATTCCAGTGTTAGGCAAAATTTAGTTAGACTATTGATTGATGACTAACGATTGAATACATTAATCTTGCTTTATGACTAATGATTGATTAGTTTAGTCTTTAATCGTGACTAAAAATTATGATTGAAATTCTCGACTGTGGTCAACTTCAAGTTTTGCATGTTGAAGTAGAGTGGACTACCATCACCCGTACTTATGAAGAATTCATACTGTGGTTGGTCGGTCGGTCGGTCAGTCGATCGGTCAGTCATTTGGTCAGTCGGTTGTTGGGTTGATCGGTCGGTCAATCAGCTGACCGGCCGACCAAATGACTGACCGACCGACCGCCGAAACTGGTGAGAATCTACTACAGTAAACCGATAGATATAATACACAGAATTGTCGGGTGGCACCTAAAGAACAAGTTAGTCATGATTGATAATTAACGACTAATTGATTTAGTCATGATTATTTCAATGGTGATTAACTTTAGTCATGATTGATTAGTCGATTGAAAAAAATGTCGATTGACACTGAGATATTCCAACCAATGTGATTTCACAATGTGATTTCCGTGATGATAGCGCCCAAATGCTCGCCATGATAGCGCCCAAATGCTTAATCTGATTGAGCTGAAATTATTTCGTCATGGCAAGAGTTGAAAAGATTGCACTTAAAATCGGTCCACCAGAGGGCGCGCTAGTCATACTTCAATCTTGAAATATTGCACTTTGTGACTTGAAATTTGGTATACGATGCCTTGTTGAGCCGAAACCACGATGTGAAAGTTTGTACGGAATATCTCATATACTTACAAGCCACACTAAATAACATTTAAACGTCACCAACAATTTAACCCAACCGGGTTCGTCCGCCGGCCGAGAGAGCTCATTGATTTTATTTATGAAATTAATATTCAGATGAAATCAGACCTTGGTTACTCGCCGGCAAAATTCGTAGAGTGACACAACCGATTGGTTTTCTATCAAGCAAATTTTTGGCTGTTATATTTTTGTCCAGATAAAAACTGGGAAATATGTATAGCCTTCCATGTATAATAGACGGAAGGTAAACAGAAATAGCGCATATAAATCAGTTTGCTAAGCAAATACTGCCACGAAAAGCACACACCTGAACAACTGATTTTGTTAAACAATGCCTGATAAAAGCAAGTGCTTTTGTTGACCTGAACAACAGATTTAGTTAAACAATGCCTTGATATAAAAAAGTTCTTAAAATAAAAAGAAACAGATTCTCGAGAATAAAATAAGTGTTTTATTTCTTTCAAAATAGTCGCCATTGCACTCAATATACTATATATTGTAATGTGAAATATAACTTTATATTATATAGCGATAGATACAGTCTGGCCAGAAAGAGTAGATTTTCATGATTATGATTTTAATATGTCTTATGAGAAAGAGTAGAAAAAAAATACGTGTGGCACTCGGGGACTGCCGCGGTAAAGCTATTGCATAGCATTTTTAACAACTTATGCAATTATAATTATTATTTTTTTTCTGATATCAGATAACTGCGCTCTATCGGAAAACGTTGAAATTATTCCGAATCATTTGCAGCTGCGGTAGCAAATGATTCAGAATAATTTAAACGTCTTCCGATTATGCGCCGCGCACGAATTTTTTATTCGATAAAGCAAAAAAAACGGATTATTCGAAAAAAATCGTGGATAAAAAGATAGATAATTAAATTATCTTTAAAATGGTGCAGGTTTCATAATAATACGCCAGATAGTATTTGCGTAGTAGTCGTTTTTGTGTTCGGTTAGACCTAATTTCACAAATTAATTACACTATGTAAACAAAATCTAAAATATTCAAAGCTAAGAATATTAGGAAAATGTTCTTGTTTAACATATATTTTTTTCGAATCGTAAGCAGTACTCGTTTAGACGTAATTATCAGTTTAAAATCATTAATTTTCGTTAAGAAATTTCTTCATTCGGTCGCCGCGCTGGCCTAAGGCCCGCGATAAAAGCTATGCAATAGCTTAAAACTAAAGTTGCTTAGTTCGTCGTATTGATTCGCCCGCTACAAGGATGTCAATAATTAAAAACACTCTGTAGATCGACGATATTCCTAGATGGCTTGAAATCATGGACAAATGAAGCAAGAGAAAACCATGAGCTTAAAAAAGTCTTGTTAAGAAGGTATTCTTACCATTTTACGTACTGATCTTCTTAATTCCGATGTTGTTCAATTTTGCATCCAAACAAGGGTCCTGTGTATATCTTGTTTCTTCTTTTATTGATACCTAATCTATATAATTTTATTTAAATATTTTATTTTATTTTTACTACTATTATAATACTATTTTAGTATCATTTTTATTTTCTCTATTATTATTATTATGATATTTATTCTTATTATATAATACTATTTTAGTATTCTAAAATACTATGTTAGTATCTCTATTAATAAGTATATAATAATATTAATATTTAATACTATTTTAGTAAAAAAATTTATTGGCGATTTTCCTTATAAATTATTATTTTCTCTATCATTATTATTATATTTCCGTACTAATTATTATGAAGTAATAGGTACAGTCTGGCGAGAAAGAGTAGACCGGAAAAATATTTATTTTGCAACACAGTAGAATAGTAAAGCTGCTCCTAAACGGGCCACATTTTCGCTGCAATATGTGGCTGTAATACAATTTCCGGCAACTTTGTTGGAAATACCAGCTATACTTTGCAATACACGGCAATTTTGTTAGTATGTCATGTCCATATAGTCACACATGTTTAGTATGGCCGAAGCATTTTTATGTGTTGCTGGCATGTTGTTGGACGATCGCTTCGCAATCGAAAATAATGCAATATTGCCCGGGCCGCTTTATTGTTGTTTCGTTTTACGGCATATGTGCGTCCCTTTTTGATGCGACTGCGAGGAACGACGCACGGCAAACTTTAGATCTTCGATTGTATTCATGTCCTCTGATGATCATTTTTTTATCTATATAATATTATTATCTATTCTGTGATATGCCATCATTTTATTTACATATTTTATTTTTATTTTTCGGAAAACTTTTATACTTAATCCTAAAACATATACGAATCTAAGGCCAATTAAAAGTTTTCACAAACTAAATCATATACAATTGTGTGAAATAATGAATATTATTTATTAGTATAATAAAATGTTTATATACACCATTAACCCTTCAGGCCTCGGCCCCTCAGAGTCCCAAAAAATTTTAGTAAAACTTCCCCCACGAAACTCGCACAACCGCCTTCGCCGCATCGTGAATCGTAAAAGGACGAGATTGCGCGACGATCGCCGATCGTCCCCGTTCAGACGGCCTAAAGCCGTTAAATCAACAAAAAAACAAAACCGCGGCCTCGACCAATCACGTGAGAGGATCGGCGCGTCACCGGCGGTCAAACCGCGAAGATCTCCCGAATTTCGCAACTACATGTTTTTAGCTGTCAAAGTATGGGAGAAATGTACGAAAACAGCGAAAAACCACCAGGAAACACAGAAAAACAATGGGAACCATGAAAACAGGTTCGGCGAACATAACCTGTACACAGCCGCGAAAACAAAACGACAAAATATGCGGTTTTTGTTACAAAATTAGTAAAAAAAATTAATTATGACACTGTCTCACCAAAACATTAATTGCTGCCAAACCACTGTAGGTACCCATAATTAAAATAAAATATATTAACATAATGAAACATAATAAAATAAAACAAATTAAATTCAAATAAAATTAAAACGGGGCCGTCACGCTGAATCGTGTTGTGACCGATATCGGCCAATTGGGGCTCTAGGGGTTAATAGATAATTGTATTGTAAGTTTATTATAAATAGTGAATTCTTATGGAGAATATCTTTCAATTTATTCATATCATCAAAAACATTCACGCTTAGATAACTGAAGTGTCGCACCTATTGAAGTAAGGTCCAATCTACATTGTTGTCTTTTTTATTTATTTATTTTCTTTTAAAACAATATAAGCCGCTGAGACACGTATGATTTCGTCGGCCATTATTGGCCGATTGTGTAGCTCGTTTACGAGACTATGTGCGATACTTTTGCAGAAATATTGCCAAGAATGACGAGATATATATTTTCCAGCCATATACTGCATCAAATTGTTGCAGCGAAAGCCGGGTTATATTCAGATTCAGATTCAGATTAAGGTTCATTTTATTGATTTACTGGTATACAAGTCATACATACAATTAAACAAACAAACATTTTGTCTATCGTAATGGAAACGTTAGAAAATAATAAAAAACACATGGAAATAAAAATAAAAGAGAAAACGAAAGAAAGCAGAAGAATAATGTAAAAAGAGAAAATACAAGAGAAATGCAAAGAGATAATTTACACAATTACAAGGACAAATCATTAGCACTTTAGCCACAAAGCATTTTAGTCTTCACTCGAGTCAAATCAAATCAAATCAAATCGCATTTATTGTCTTCAAAAAAACTTTACATAGTTGTTTAGACATTTTGTATAGCCGCTTAATGTTAAAATAACTTTAAAATGTATCCTAAATATTTCATTAGAGACTCACCACATAATTGAGTTATATTAGATATTTATAACTACAGATAGTCATGAAATTATAATATTAAAATTAAATGGTCCTGTAAGTAAGAATTATAATTGATTATGGGAGACAATTAAAAATAATAGTAATAATTTAATAATCAATAAAATGGTACAAATGTCAAGTTAAATAAAAAAAATAAAAAAAATCGAGATGGAAATTGTCAGTAATCTAATTTTAATTCGTTAATATTATATAATTCTCTCGCAATAAGGTAGCCTTTTAATTTCGATTTAAATTGGGTGATATTTCCGTTTCTACATATACTTTTGATATTCTCAGGCAGTTTATTGTAACACTCCTCCTCCAAGTGAGTAAAATTCCTCCAGTGAGTAAAACGTCTTATCTGTGAGGTACTTCTTAAGGCGGCTCTTAAACACGTCACGAGATTGCGCCTGCCTAATGTGCTCGCTAAGTTTGTTGTAGACCGCTGGGCCGGCGATATAGACTAGCCTCTCTGACTTGTTGAAGACATTAGCAATAAATTAAGAATCCTTTTCAGAATAAATTGATCCGTCATCACAGGTGTTAAACAGAAATAAAATTAACCATTTATTGTAAGATTTTAGGTGGTATTGTTCTAGAGATATTATGAAATTAGTAACGGCTGTACGCACCTCAAAATACCTAGCAGGTGGTATCGGCGGCTGGTCCAGCATAGTCAGCGTTCAGCGGAAGGCGGCGCGGGTGGCGAGGAGCAAGACGAGTATATCGACGAGATACAGGTTTCTCCTGGCGGGATTGCATCCCGGCGCTACTGGACGGTTTGCGCACCGTTCAACGACGCCAATCAGTTGTGCACTCTATCGGAGACTCTTCGATCACAATTCACATTGTAAATATCACGTTATATACCCAATGTGTCTTCATAATCGACGATCATACACAATCGATGCCTACACAGTCCGGCGTCGATATAGAAGCGATTTCATCATCCACTTGCATAATTTCAACGGCCCCCAGCTGCAGATGTACTGGCACCGTCGTTGATCCACTCTGCTACCTTCATTCTTTTACGTTCCCGGCACTGCTTCACTCGGTCATATGCTGTTTTATTGGTATCATTCGATTGCTTTTGAGAAGCCCTTTCCAACCGTATACGATCTTCGTATTTGGATTTGGCTTTTTGACGCGTGTAGGCATAGTATATACCCCAGACAGAAGTTTCTCTTAAAATAAAATTGAAATCAAATCAAATCAAATAATTTATTGTCCTAAAAACTAATACATAGTTGTATAGACAGCTGTAATGCATTTACATTTGGCCGTGATATGATTGAATTCTTCATTAATGATCAAATTCTTCTATTAATAATCAAAACATAAAAGGTTATTCGTAAGAATAAAGAAGGTATTATTGTTAAATTAAATCGAGTCTCACCATTTAGTTTACCAGATAAAACACAGAGTAATTAATTCTGTAAAATACCGATAAAAATAAGTTTTAGTATAAAATTAATAAATGTGTTGTCAAAAATAACGAATAAAAATGTGACGATTGTCAAAGAGTTAAATAAAATGTCTTAGTGATTATATTGCAAATAAAAATAGTCAAGGTATAATTAATATGTGCCTACTTAATAATAGATATAGTCAATACATTTTAGTCAAATTGAAAATCGATTAAAAACTTATTACAGAAAGAGATATATAATCGAGATGCATAGGTACATTCAATATTTACGCGGCGACAGGCGAGGGTTGAAAACCCCGCCCACCACCCGGGCAGTTCTAACGACGTGGGTCGTTTTATCTGCCCAGGATGTCATGCAACGACAACCTCACGCGTGCCGGAAGGGTAGCGCGTGAGGGGTGAGCGAACGGAGACCTTATGAGGGATTCTCCGGGCTTCAGCCCCCGCCGGCACCCCGTAAACCGTTTATTTAAAATTCAAAATTATTACAATTAATTACTTAATTACTAAACTAAACTAGGAGACTAAGCGGTAACATATTTAATTTTTTACATAGTATGATATACCTATTATTATTTTAATTGCAATGAGTTATGCTTATGCGGTGGAAGTTATGCTCCATGCGGCATGTCGAAAAAAGAAAAAGAAAAAAAACGGGCAGCAAACGGCAGGGGCGCCGTCGGAGACGTCGACGACCGGGATCCTGTGAAAGGGCACGCACCCACAAGGGCGATTAGGGACGATACAGTACGGGCGACTTCGGATGATGAAGCAGCCAATGCATAGGTACAGTTCTTAGAGATCGTTAATGTTGTACAATTCTCTTTCAATGAGATATAATTTGAGTTTATTTTTAAATTGGAGAGTTTTTCCTTCGCGGCATATTTTTTTAAACCAGAGGGTAGCTTATTGTAGCATATAATCCCGACGTAGCTCGGATCCCTTTTAAAAAGTTCTAGATTTGGATGAGGAAGAATCAGATTATTTCTCCCCCAAAAAATCAAAACGATTACGACGCGAGTCGTAAGGGCTTGCATATGCTCGCTAGATGTTCTGCTACTTGGCCTATGCAGATGTCCGAATGCTCGAAAACGTCGCCATCCTTTACCTGGCCGTAATGCTAAATGTTCGCGTTCGTCGGGACGGACCCCTCTGCCCACATTCCTCGCACCCTCTTCCCGCATTGCCTTGTAGCTCGAGAGTAAAGCTACTGGTTGGTATACTGTGGTATAGACCGACATTATATATTTTTATTATTTTTATTTTATTTTAACATTATATATATTTTAACATGATATACATTATATATTCACTATAACTATTTTACAGTAATGTTTTATATATACAATCCATATATTTTGATGAGAGCTTACGATTGAAACCTAAACGAACGTCGTAGCTTCTCCGAGTCAAAAGTTATATTATATAACACTTTGCCTGAGGAACTAACTCTTTTACCAGACTATTTAGAAAAATTGTTAAAGATACTTTGTGCTCTAAAGGCTATTATAAAATTGAAGATTTTTTAAGCGATAGATAGGTCTGGTCAAGTCGTTTTTGTGTAACATAGCTATGAAAACCATTTGTAAAGTATTATTATTATTATTACTATTACGTAGAGCCATTGATTATAGTGTAGTAATCAATGGTAAAGCCTACAAGCAAGGCATAAATGTCTAGAAACATAAGACGTTCGGAAAGTACTGTAAGGCTACTTCGAATAAAAATCTATCTATCTATACTAAATGGAAATCTCTAAATGCAGCAAAATGACCTTAAAATGGCGGCGCGTCACAGTGAATGAATGAAATGAATGAATAAATGAATGAATGAATGAAAATCTCTTTATTGCACAATAAAAATAAGGTACAATGGCGGACTTATTGCTACACTACAACAATATCTTCCAGTCAACCAACATGCTGGTGTGAAAAGAAGAGTAGGCAACAAAGTTATAGCTTAAAATTAAATTTGAAATTATAGCATATATTTTACATTGTGTGTGTATTTAAAGTAAAAAGTAAATATATAAATTTTTGAGTTGGACATATTATATGTAGGTATGTATATATATATACATAAATATTTTGATATATTAACAAATAAATAAATAAATAAATAAGTAAATAAATAAACTGCCAAAATAAGGTAAGGAAAGGAAGGGGATAACGGAAAGGTTAGAATTTATGATTCATATTTATTGTGAAAGGAAGTGCTTTTTCAATGATTGCTTAAAGATGAACAGTGAGCTAGCGCCTCGAATAGTTGAAGGAAGCTGATTCCACAGTCGAGCTGCATGTACGGAGGAGTAGGAAAAAAAAGTGGTACTTATTGTGTTTTGGGATACGTAGGATATTATTCTGACTTGAACGAAGTGGGAGACCATGACTTCCTAACCCGGTAAAAGCCTCGTTGAGGTAGGAGGGAGATGTAGGATTGTGTAGGACATTATATAGAAGTGAAAGGATATGCAAATTTATCCGGGCCCGTATACGAAGCCATTGCAATTTTGATCGGTACTCGGAAACATGGTCATACTTCCTCAGATTGAATATTTACCTAATGCAAACGTTCTGTAGGCGCTCAAGTTTATCCAGTCTGTTTTCGGTGAGATCCAAATATGCGACATCGGAATAGTCTAGTAACGGCAGAAGCAGACTTTGAATTATGGTTTGCTTGGTGCTTACAGGGAGGAATCTCTGCAACTTTCGAAGGCTATGAATGCCATTATATATTCGCCTGCTTACTTCGTTGACTTGTGCTTGCCACAGTCCTCACTTAGTGTAACGAATTTTTTGATCCTTTAGCTATCCGGTGGTGTAATTAAATGTTGGATAGAGATGATATGTAGTTGCAACACCAGACTGTATCCCCCGATTTTGTTATCATTCGTTTTTTTATTTGCCTCCCATTATGGAAGCAATTTTAAAGACGTATTAAGAGGCCGTGTACGAAATCGATGTGGGCCGTGATACCTCTATAATCAATGGTATAATATAACTATAGGTAGGTAGGATTTTCGGAGACAAAGAGATACGTCCATCCTTTGGAAGCGCTCGGCGGGGACTAGCACTGATCATGGGACTAGCTGACTTGAGGCGTGAATAGGCGTGAATGAATAGCTCATAGGCGAGTATCATAACGCGAGAATTAGATTGTTTTAAAAGACTTTATTGCCAATTTTAATTAATGTTTTGCATTTTTTTTTGAGGAAAGTAGTAAAAAGTGATTCACTTATTATATAGAGGACTTTCACAACAATACATTGTAATTTTTTTATACCGTTTAGATGTCAAAACGATTCGTAAATATGTTATATTCTAAACCTCTTACAGCAAAAAGTCACAAACAGTCGCCGGTTTAAGGTCAATTAATCAAAATTCTATAATTATTTTCAAAAAAGTAGCTCACTCATTAGACAATAATATAAATGATCTTTTATGTTGTGCAATAAAACTTATAGAAATCCAGTATTTTAACCTTAAATTCACGTCTGCAAAATTACATAAATTCACGAAATGCGCAAAATTTCGTGTACGGCCTCTTAACGTCAAAAAAATTAATTAAATGACGACCTTTTACTTCGGGAAGATTTCAACAGTCGTCAGAAATACTTTATTCATTTGTTTTTTTTTGTTCGCAGAAATTGCACCCGAACCTCCAATAAGTCTGCTGAAGGATCGCGACGAGCAAGTGCATGCATCCATGGATTTAGAGAATATGCAGTGCCGAAAATGCCTCAAGAAATATCTCAATCGTCATCTGCTGGCACAGCACATGAACGAGCATTTCATCAATTACACCTGCGAAAAGTGCGGTAAGGGATTCGCGACGCGCCGGCGCTACACGCAGCACACGCGCATGCACAAGTACGGTGTCTACGGATGCAAAGACTGCGACAAGACCTTCGACACGATAATCAAGCTGCAGAACCACAGGGGAAAGCACGTGCTTGAGCGGTACGTTTGCAGGCGGTGCTCGCGGCGGTTCCAGTCGTTCTACCAGCGGCAGAAACACATGCGCGACGAGCACGGCAGCACGGTTAACTACCCTTGCGATCGATGCGAGTCTGTCTGTCTGACTGCCGCTTCGCTGGCGGCGCACGTCCGACAGAAACACATGGCCCGCCAGAGACTGCACAGCTGCAACATCTGCGAGAAAGAATTCTACACTTCCAACTCCCTGAAGCGGCACATGATCGTCCACACTGGACAGCGGATTCACAAGTGCAACTTCTGCGGGAAGGCATATGCGAGGACCAACACTTTGGTCCAGCATATGAAAATACACAAGGAGACGAGGGACTATGGGTGCGCACGGTGCGGTCAGGATTTCGTTCAGAAGTGCTCACTCGAACACCATTTGAAACGACACGAGAAAGACACCACTACAATCGACACGCAATAACATCACGCAACTCCATGACTAAATAATGTACTCTCCAATGCACCAAATTCAGTACTAATAACGCCTGAATACCAGAAGATGCAACATCGGGAGGAATCCAGATGATGGAGCTATTCTGCAGCTTGATGAGGATATCTGGTGGCAAACGGCCTAAGAGAGTGACGTCAAATTAAGGAGGTCTCCCCCCAGAAATAAAAATTTAGAAGAGACTATAATTATAGACTAATATTGGGTTCATACCTATGAAGTTGCTGTTCTATATAAAAGATTAAGGGCCAAAAATTTCGTATGAAAAATATATATTTAATTAATAGAAATATTGATAGAAATATTATCTATACAGATTTGTCATTTTAACGGGAGTTGCTCTGCTGTAAAACTCTCGTGGACAGGAACCACTAAATGCTTTGAAGGCGTTTTACACCGACTCTTCAAAGTTGATTTTTCCCCATGTAAAAAGTTATCTAAATTCTAAAATAAAATGAAACTCCATTGGAGCAAGGTCTGGAAAGTACGGTGAGTGACCATAAGAGTCTCCAGCCGCAACTCCTGCAACTTTGCGACTATTTGCAGTGAAATCTGTGGTTATACGTTGGCATGCAGAAGCAGTGGCGATGAGCGACTGACCAGCCTCGGTTATTTAATCACTAGCTTCCCCATCATTGTTTGCATTTTTTAACAGTACACATTTATGGTAACTGTATAGCCAGACTGCAAGAAGCTGGCTTATGGGCCCTTCGGGAGCTAATGGGCCCTTGCTGAGTTGGCCACGAAGACCCATTCTGTTCAGGGTTGGTCACACTCACGGGTCAACACCCATCCGACGGCCTCCGCGCATGAAGTGCGAGCCTGGGTAGGACTGGCCTCAGGGTTAGTTTCCCCTAGGAATCGACCTTCTGGCGCTCCTGGACGGTCTGCGCACCGTGCGGCTTTAGCCAATCGATTGTGCACTCTGACTAACAGTCGGGGGAGTCTGGAAGCAATGCTGTTTCCTATAGAGCGGAGGTGGATGCGGACCTTACGGCGACTGCTCTTGAAACGACCATCGGCTACCCGATCCTGGGTGAACAGCTGGGCAAAGGATGCCGTGGTCTGCGATAGATTCGGTATACACCGTTTCACCGCTTCGTAAGGGAGAGGACCGCGCAAGCGACCTCGAACACAAGCGACCTCGGTTAAGGCGTTGGCCTCTTGCGGGTTTGCGGCGGAGCTAGACGGTGGGCTGTTTTGCCCAAGTCTTCTGCACTCACTCCAGGGAGATAGAACGACTAATCGTTAAAACTTCCTGAGGTGACGGGCGCGCCCGTTGTAGTCGACAACTCTAGTTGCAAGAAGCTGTAATAGAAAACACAGGCACAGGCTCGCATATTTAAAAATAATGCAAATTTTCACTTTACCATGGTTGCACAAACATAAATATTTAAGCAAAAACAAATGACGGTAAGACAAATAAATAGCTGATTCTTAAAAATTAATAACATGGCCTTGAATTGAAATTTATTTGAATTTGAAATTACAACTCCAATCCAAGTTATCCAAGTTTAAAATGGCCAGTGTAAACAAACCGCAATTACGTAGGTAAGTACCCAATATAAGAGGCTAAAGAAGAAGAATGCAGATCAACGTAATTAACAATGAAATGCATGAACTGTTTCTTTACTTACAATATTTAATTCTACGGGCTGTTTGCAACAGCGCAACATTTCCTTGAATGGATAGCTTTGTATGTGAAACTAAACAAGATTTTCTTACGTGGAAACGTCTATTCCCTCGCTATAATGGTGGCCGATCGAACTTTCTTGTTTGACAAAATACCACCAAATTTGAATCGGTAACACCTAAGGCATATGTGAGACCTAGTCTTCATCAGCGGTTTCCGTGCAGGTGTCTGGTGAGGTTACATCCAGAGAGCGCTGCTGGTCAACAATTCCTCCTCCTTCTACCGTACGTCTGTATGCAGCCAATTCAGCATCACTCACCTGAAGAAAGAAGATATTCTTATAGAGATTGTTAAAGCTGTGGGCGAACTCGATGATACACTAACAGGATGAACTAACAGGATGATACAGCGATTTTGTTGTCTTGTCACCCTAATGGGTGTAAGACGGACCATTGTAAAGGTAGATTGACTATGTTATGTGTCATTGTCATTGTCAAAGGTAGATTGACAATGTTATGTGACAATATTTTCTGGCAAACGCCCAACTAGAAGCAGTCAAGCAACAAAAAGATCTTGGAATAACAATTACTGATGATCTCAAATGGGAGAAACACATAATTGCAATTGCTAAAAGAGCCAACTCTATTCTCTATCTAATAAGGAAGGCTTTCCAAACATCTGTCAATAGAGGTTTTTATCAAGATCTACAAGGCACATGTGAGACCTATTCTTGAGTATGGCTATCAGATCTGGAACCCTTACTTTTGCAAAGATGTAGATATTCTGGAAAAGGTGCAGCGAAGGGCAACCAAAATGCTAGTGGGCCTGAAGAATAGGAATTATGAAGATCGCTTGAATTTACTTGGAATTACTACTACATTGAGACATAAAATTCTAACACATTATTACGATGTACCTGCACTGAAGAATATTTACAACTTTCAACACAAATCTTCGAGGTCACAACAAAAAACTCTACCGTACAAAATTTAAATCTAATCCTCTTAAGAACGTTCTGCCAAATAGAGTGGTGGACATGTGGAATAAACTACCATTTGAAGTGATTAGTGCCATCTCTGTCAATCAATTTAAAAACAGGCTCGATTTGTACCTAAATACTTGTTAATACTGTTTACATTATATTGTTAATATTAACAATAGCTTTACAAGATCTGATCTGGACGTATCAGCAAAGCTACCTGTCCATAATAAATAATAATAATAATAATTATAATATGAGACTAAGAATGCATGAGCAATGGTTGAGCCTACAACGGATAGATGAGACAAAGAGATAGATAGTCGCGCAGGATGTGGTTTGCCTGTGACGTCATCGCGCAGGTGTAGATGCATGCGCATGATATATTGTATTTTAACGATATGTTCAAATGGAAATGCTAGGGTCGGTACGGCCAATTCGGTTGTCGGTCGTACGAGTGAGTTTTGACTAGGAATTTTGAGCAAAGATTAATTAAAGTTGTTCATAACGACTCATTTTCATACTTAACATTTTTTGTACATAGTGTTTTCAAGAAAGGTACGAAAAAATTTCTTTATAGCCTCTAGGAAATTTTATATAGTCTTGTGGCGACTTGCATCACTAATATTTTTCCCAAAATGTGTATTTTTTTTGATCGTCAATTCATAGAAACCAATTACGCCAATTGCAGATCGTGGAAACGAATGAATCATTTTCATTTGAATGCTGATTGCGAAAGACTCACAAAATCATATAACGTCACATGGCAGTACCCAAGCGGTTACCCATCCAAGTACTGACCACGCTCGACGCGGCTTAACTTCGGTGATCTGACGGGAACCAGTGTTTCAACGCGACCTACGGACGTTTTATTTCATATTTTGTCGCATGCTCCAGAAAAATTGTAACAAAAATATGACAAACATGCTTCTCAGTGCAAAATCGCTTGACTTGGCTTGGAGCAAGAGAAAAGCGTCAATATTCATGCTAAAGAACCACATTTTCCATCCCCTGGCCTAGAAAGTTTCACATACAGGGATACCATTTGAACGGAAGGTCGAGCTGTCGCAAATACTATACTGGTATTAATTAAGTAGTAAAAATGTGAAAGTAAAATTACTGTTTTATTCATAGTGGGTAACAAAATAGAGGACGGGAGTGTGAAGGTGGGCTGTGAGTGAATGCGTTCACCGAATATTAAGAGATAGGGACATATGACAATCTCTCTATCCTTGTCTAGTTGCGCTTGCGCGAATCGTGTCGCCATAAGTCGCGCTTGCGCGCGACTTATGGCGTCGAATCGTTGCAGTGATTATAAACGCGTTGCCATAGTGATATATGTAGGTACGTGCCTCCGTGAATGCACGACTAAACAAGGATGGAGGGGGTACTATAGGAGGCAGCTCTCTTTCTATTCGGCTGACGCATTCTCAGGTTGGTCTAGTAGTTATACGGTCAATGGTTTTATTTCACAAAATAAAGGAAGGAATAAAAATTTTGCCGAGATATACTTCAGTAAAAGTTAGATCGATTCAATATAACCTTTGCTTTATCGCAATATTATTTTAAACTCTAAAAATTGGTTGTGTGTCATCCCAACACTTTCTTGGACTGATTTCATCTGAATATTAATTTCATAAATAAAATCAAAGAGCACACTCTCTCAGTTGGCTTCCATTTTGACGCTTAAAGGATGATTCATGCTACACCGGGCCGGGGCCGGGCCGGGCCCCGGCCGAGTCGTTTCCAACGTGCTCCGGCCGGGCCAGTCATTCATGCTACACCGGGCGTGACCGGGCTGTTTCCGAGTTTATTTATCCCACGGCCGTGTCCGCGATAACTAGTGTTGTGTCCATCTATTTTGGCGATAATAATATTTTTTAATTTCTATTTTCGCTTGATTGATAAGTGCTTGATTGATAAGGCAGCTATTTCAATTGCCATTGAAGCCGAAGTATTGAAAACACGAACTGAATCTAATAAAAGAAGATGGAGTGTACATCTAGCCTGGAGAAAACAACAATCGGAGGGAGAATTCGCCACGCTCTACAAGGAATTAATAGATGATGAGAGCAAATTTTACGGTTATTTTAGGATGTCTAAAGAATGCTTTAGTATATTTCTTGGAAAAATAAAACGTGGATTAACCAAACAAAATTCAAGATTTCTGATGCCTATCTCTCCCATTGAACGATTAGCAGACCGGAGCCGGGAAAACAATATCCACCGCCATTTCGACGCCGTGCTCCGGTCGTGGCACGACCGGAGCACGGCCAAGAATGAATTGCTTCATACAAAAGTATACTATAGATATCTGACCGTGTCCCGGCCGGGGCCCGGCCCGGCCCCGGCCCGGTGTAGCATGAATCATCCTTTAGGCGGCGCGATTTGCTTCTCGGCTAAGGGCGGGTTTGGGCTAAGCGCCAACAGACGGCGTACCCCTTATTGCAGGAATGAGAAATAAAAATGGAATGAGTATTTTTTAAACATTTATTGCCATCAAAATACAGTTCAAGTAACGGTGACAATCAGTTAAATGTAACAAATCTGCACATTCTTTTTTCTAGAGCTCTGAAACATCTGGTTGCTCTTTGGTCAGCTTCAGTCTTAACTCGTTTTCGAGTTGAAGTCTGTGTTGATGTTTAGTTGTTAAGTTTGCCATGGCCGAAAATCCGCTCTCGCAAAGGTACGTCGTGCAAAATATGGGTCAGGAATTGTTGTTTGCGTAATGGTTTTATACTGATTGTACTATCGATTGTACTGATTAACTGTCGGATTAAGCGTTTGGGCCCAAGCGCTTAATCCGATAGTTCATTATATAGTTCCAATAGTTCAATTCAGCTAGTTCATTATAATTTGTATACCTACCCTAAGAAGATATTTTGAAAGAAATAAACTTGAACTAACTTTTTATGTTTTTGCAATATTGTCTTAAGGCATTTGTTATTTATCTGAGAATACAAGTAATGAATTTACCGAGCATTACTTACCAGAAAATGTTGATAGTTTTCCTTATAACCATACTGTTATCGAAGACCGTATTGAACCGTATACGAAGCATATTGAACAAACTTACAGTGCAGTTTACCTGTTTTATTCACTCCTCAATACAGGTTACTGGTGAACTAAATGATAGTGTTATTTAGGGAACAAAGGAATGCCAGTAATGCCCGCGCCACACTAACGGGAAATGCCGTTAATTATCGCGATAATTCAGGTGTGCCCGCAGCAAAAACGCCCATCATCGCGGCATTTCCCGTTAGTGTGGCCCGGGCTTAAAAATATAGAGAGTGAGAAAAGCCTTACACGAGACATTCATATGTGTCGCGGTGGCATTTCTCCTGCTCCAGATTACTTCCTCGGCTCTCTCCTCTGTTGTGTGCACTTGCCGCTAATTGAAGTACTCGTGTATTTACAATACTTATGATTTTTGATTGCGAAGGCTATATTTAGTTAGTTAGTCAGTTTTCCTGGGCTTTTTCCCGCACTTGGCCTCTTGATTGGGCCGTTGTGCGTGGCTCATGTTTCTATTTATGTTACTCCAGCCAACCCAGGCTGTCCCAGAAGGTTAGCAGCCTGTTTGGGTTGCTACAGGCCTCCGGGACAGATGCTGGAGATTGTAGTATTCTTGCCCGTTGCTCTGCCACGCTCCTGCATACCATGAGCACATGCTGTGGCGTGTCTTCTTCCTCCATGCACCCTCTGCATAGAGGGCTGTCTGTCACACCTATGGTAAACAGGTGTTTGTTTAGGGGACAGTGGCCTGTCATAGTACCTATGACGGATTTTGTCCCTTTTTAATCTGGTGAGGTTGCGGGCAAGTTTTTTAGACGCTTCCTTAAGGTTGCGAAGACTATAATGTGCGCCTAAAGCCGGGTCTCCTGTTTTTTCGAAACAATACACAAAAACATCTAAAGAAATAGGCGTGGCCATACACATTCGTGTACGCAAACATAATGTTTTTGTTTCTTTTGCCACTTCTTCTTCTTCTTCTTCTTTTTTCTTTTTGGCAATCCACCCAATGAGGGTGATTTCTGCCAGGTGGTTATTATTTTTTTTTAATTTGGGAACTTTATTGTTAGTAGGACAGCACTGAAACAAACAGACACAAAACATACAACAAAGGAAACAGTAGGAACTAGTATATTACTAAAGGGAAATGTGGTTGAGGGAAATAAATTTACAGAGGATTTTGAGGACTTTTGGAGAGTTAAGGGAGAGGAGATCCACACACAGTGGGAGTTGAATTTTGAGGGCTATAGGTCCGAGACGAAATTAGGATAGTTGTTGTTAAATGGGCAGTTAAAAAAGAGGTGGTCAGCAGTGCAGACTGCATGAACGCAATCGCATTGGGGGGACGGGAGGACGTGTATCCTATAGAGGTGAGCGGGGGTGCAGCTGTGGCCAATACGCAATCTGCAAATGACTGCTATTTCCTTGCGGCTAAGTGGCTGATGATGGAACCATGGCTTCGGTCGGATCCCCGGCTGTAAGGTGGAGTACCTTTGCGCCTTGATTTTGGATGACAGACGCCACCTCTGTGTCCATTTGTGGGATAACTGGGAATCAAGGGTGGGGAAGAGATCAGAGGGGGGCAGGCGAATGCCGCCCGCAGCGCCGAGCGTACGGGCCGCATTCGCCAGCTCGTCCGCCTTCTCATTTCCCCTAATACCTGTGTGTCCTGGGATCCAACAGAGGATCACCCGAAAGTCGGCCGACTCCAAATTAAAGCACTTTAAACGTATATCATTCTCAATGTGGGATGGCTTGTTGTTTAGGGAGGGGAAGCTCAGTTTTTGTAAAAGACTGAGAGAGTCTGTGAATACGACTGTTTTTCCTAACTGAGCTGACTCTATATACTCCAACGCCTTTAGAACTGCCACGCTCTCCGCTGTATAGATTGACGCTGCGCTTGGCAGCTGGACCATGATATGGTGGTCGATATTGTCGTGATATACGGCAGCCCCGACATAATGTCCTTCGTCGGTTTTAGAGCCGTCCGTAAAAATGTAGCTCCAGCCTGGCCAATTTTCGGAAATGAGGGCGTTGAATAGGGGGTTGTTGTCAACCTGGTGATCATCCCGGTTGTTTTTGGTTGGAAGGGTTGACTGGTGAAATATTTGGGGGGTCCTCAACCTTTCCTCCAGTGAGAGGAAAAAGTTGGGGGGGACCGTGTGGCGATAGATCATTGATGAGTGACGATTAAGAAGACGGTGGCTCTTACAGAGAAAAGGCAATTTGGCAATAGGGGTGGCAGAAGCAGACAGCTGTGACGATAGAATTGTCAATTTGGGGATAAGGGGGTGAGTAGTCATGCCCAAGCGTTTTAAGTAAAATCTGTCAGCTAGGAGTTGACACCTAAGGTCGACAGGGGGTTCAGAGGCTTCGATCTGGAGAGCGTTGGTGGGGGAGCTCTTCATCGCTCCTAGTATAAGACGAAGTCCTTTAAACTGGAGGGAGTCCAGTTTTTGTTGGCGAGCCTTTGAGAGAGGGTAGGTGACAAAGGTGGCATAGTCGATTTGCGACCTAACAAGTGCATTGTAGAGAAGTCTGACTGTAGTAGGGTGTGAACCCCACCACACTCCACATGTCGCTTTTACGATGTTTAGATTTTTTTCACCTCGAGAGGCCACCTTGTCAATGTAGGTTGTCCACAACAGCTTGCAGTCGAGGGTAACACCCAAGAAGGTCGCTTGCGAACTAACTGGGATAGACGTAGTGTTGTACTCTACACTGATATTGGGGGGGATTCTACGCCTGGAGAAAACTACAGCGGTGCACTTCGGAGGAGATATTTCTAATCCAGACTCCAGGAGGAATGAGTCCAGGGATGTGAGGGCGTTTGACACGTCAATTAGTGCTCTTTCAAGTACGGCCGCTGACCGATATAGTACTATATCGTCAGCGTATTGAAGGACTCGGCAGTGATTGAGTACTACCGTTTCGAGTTTGGAGGTGTACACATTGTAGAGCAGAGAGGACAGTACACTTCCCTGGGGAAGTCCCTTGAATGCCGAGCGGCTGAGAGAGATTGATGGGGACTGGATATTCAGTTTCCTTTCACGAAGAATGTTACAGACAAAGTACGCCGTTTTAACCGGGATACCAGTGGCAATAAGTCTGCGCTGAAGAATGGGGATTTGTACGTTGTCATATGCTGACTTAACGTCCAAGAATACGGCGACAAGGTATTCTTTTCTTAGTTGCGATAGACGAATGTCTGTTGTAAGAATGCTGACGTTGTCTAGTGTACCCTTGCCGTTGCGGAATCCATATTGGGACCGAGGCAGTTTTTGGGCGGATTCGAGGTACCACTCTAGCCGATTCTTTAAGAGGTGTTCACAGATTTTGCAAATTGTCGAGGATAACGCAATTGGGCGGAAAGTTCTTGCAGAGGGCTGACTAGACGGACAAGATGAGGGTTTGGGAATAGGAATGATTATTTGACTCCTCCACGCAGAAGGCGGCCTGCCTCTATCGAAGAAGAGGTTGAGAAGGCGCAGAAGATAGTTAATGATTGAAGACGGAGAATTTACAATAAATGAATAAGGGATGAGGTCCTCTCCAGGCGAGCTATCCACGAGTTGTAGAAGAGATGCTTGGAGTTCTTCGTGAGAGAATGGGGAGTCTAGCGAATGGGGATTCTGCGGTGCGGGAAAATGTGAATCCTGAGGCATTATTATCTCGTTGCTATTGGGACAATACGGAGAAGACAGGTTGTCAGCAAATAACTCCAAAAGGGGGTCGGAGATACCATTATGGTTTTGGGTAGAAAGTCCACGCCTGAATCTTTTTATCATTGTCCACACAGTAGAGGAAGCGGTGTCAGGAGAGAGACTGTGGCAAAAACGTCTCCATCCTTCCCTTTTTTTCGTTTTGGGATTCGTTTACATTTAGCAGCAGAATTCTTATAGGTATTCCAGGTGATAAGTGAAATGTTCTCGCGATAGGCATGGAAGGAGTTTTTCCGCTCTTGGACCACTTGCGTACACTCTGAATCCCACCAAGGAGGGGAAGACGGAACGGACGAGCGGGCCGAAGTCTTAGGAACATGCCTGTGAGCGCAATTTGAGATGCATTCGATAAGTGCAGCGTAGCATATGTCTTCTCTCCCCTCCACCGCTGGAGGGAGAGAGGCAGCCGAGATGGTGAGATCCTGTAGAAATCGACTGAAGTCATCAGAATGACGGTCTGCTTTAAAAACAGGACGTCTGCTGGTCGGATTGCTACGACAGAGAGCGAGGTCAAAGTCCACACTGATTGGGTAGTGATCGCTGCCCACGGGGTCGGATAAGGTTCGCCAAGAGGAGACAAGAGCAAGTGACGTAGTGCAGAACGAGAGGTCAACTGCGGCAGGCCTCTCTTCAGGGCGAGCCACCCGGGTTGGAGAGCCATCGTTGAGAAGACAAAGGTGGTATGCGTCCATTACTTCCAACAGAGCGGATCCTCGTCTGTCGGCGAAGTCGCACCCCCAGACTGTGGAGTGGGCATTAAAATCTCCAAGAAGAAACAACTGGCTGCCTACAGAAGCGAAAAATGATGTCCACCAACCGTCCGGCACGGATATACGGGGCGGGATGTAGATAGAGGCAAAAACTGTGCTGCCAACCTTCGCAGCCACAATCTGAATATCTGGGCCAGGGGAAGGAACGGGGACAACGGTAAATCGAATTGAGTTCTTAAAGGCAAGGAGAGAGCCTCCTCGACCATCAGTGCGATCTGCGCGTATGCAAGAGAACCCTGGGATATTGAAGATATCCCTGCTGCGCAGCCAAGTTTCTGACAGCGCAACGACTTCCACATTGAGAATGTTAAGGAGATTAATAAGCTCAGCCTTCTTTCCGGCGATCGATCTGCAGTTCCACTGCAAGATGACACCCATGATGCGGCTAGATACCAGAAGAGTATAAAATGTATGAGGTTACTGAAAAATAAAATGAGAGGCTTAAATTAGATTTGGAGGATAGAAGAAAGAGGAATATAATTAAGCGAGGGGAAACAACTATCCTATAGAAGTTGTTACCCACACTAGGAGATGGGGACGGCGAGGGACCCGCCGTCAAAAGAGTAGAACTCGTCGATAGTGTTATCGAGTACGGTGACCAACGATGAGATGGTACTAGCTGAGGAAGACTCTGGGGCAGACCTGGCTTGCATGGCAAGAAGCTGCTGTTGTGCTGTTTTAACCCCTCTCCTCGCGGAGTAAAAATTCAGCTGTCCCATTCGCGCGCGACCTTTTCGCGCGCAAAATCGACGACCTTGATAAAAACGACCATAACTTGTAAACCACTATACGGATCATAAAAAGAAGAACTGTAAAATGATCGCATTGAAATTTGACATATAAAACATTATAACCTTATCTCGCAAATCAATTAAGATAATAATGGCGACAAATTACAAATTTGCACACGGCCTCCATCGTGTCGTCATCACTGGACCAAGTGGACGCATCTGGGCCATTTATAGTCCATTTGCAACATGATTCCCCTGTGACTGGCCCCTGTGACTGGCCAAGACTCTGGAGTTAAGAACTCAACTATAAATGCCATTTCCGTAGGAAAACTTTTATACGACAAGAAAGTCAAGGGAGTTAGCTCGGTTAAGAAGATTGGACGCAGCCGAGTTGAAATCTCCTTCCAAACGGGCGGATACGCCAACTCTTTTACGGCCTTGCCGTGCTTAAAAGCATGGCACCGGAAATTGAAGCCTTTCGCGTGCGACAAATGCAATCGCAGTTTTGCAAAGCGTACAAATTTAAAGATCCATATAAACTCAGTCCATCTCAGAATGAAGTATAGTTGTGCGGAATGTAACGGAGCTTTCACCCACAAGTCGAACTTAATCGGACATATAAATGTAATACATCGAAAAATTAAGCCCTTTGTTTGTTCAATATGCAAGCATGCATTTGGTCAGAAAATTCATCATAAAAATCACATGACTGCTGCCAAATGCTAAATAAAAAATATTAAACAATCGATATGCAAAGGTCGGCGGTAGACCTTTGATAAGTACTCTTCGTCTTCTAAGCAAGCAGAACATAGTGCATCGGTGGAGCACGAACACTTTTTTAGATGAAATCGAACAATGCGATCTCCAGTAGGTAGTATATTCTATTGTATGTATGCATTTTATTTTTCAGTTACTTTTTGTGAATTTTTATTTATCTACGAACAACCAATACGGAACAATCAAATGCTTCTATATGATATGATTCTAATTACTTAAAAACCTAGATTTAAGTGTGTATGTTTATTATATTATTTATACGGAACAGTCAAATGCTTTTATTGATATTTCTAATGCCTTTAAAATTACCTAGATTTAAGTGTGTATGTTTATTATGAATTAAAGTCAGAATCCTAGTTTTTATCGAACAGTGGTTACTTGTTTAACTTATTTTATTTTCGAATATAAATCATTTATTGTATCTTAGTTGAAATAACATAATGAGCAGGAGAGGAGTCTGTTACGACTCGGAGAAAATGTAAATATAATATTTTTAAAAATAATAAATTTGTAATATTAAATATGCCTACTTACTAAGGTAATATTGGGTAATTGACAGTATATTCTATGGAATTATCGTAAAACTTTGTATAGTGTTTTAAAATTATGTCGTTCTGTTCAATATTAATATTCTTACCATACGTCAAGGGCGTGACTGATCGAATAAGTAAGATGCTAAACAGATTCGATATAAAAACGATCTTCAAACCGACCCAAAATATAGCTCGATTTTTGAGGCCTGTAAAGGATGTAATACCACTGCAAACCCCGGGTGTGTATAAAGTCGAATGCAGCTGCGGTCTAGCCTACGTTGCACAAACGAAACGGCCCATAGCCACGCGACTGACAGAACACATCAAAGCTGTTAAAAACGTTCAGCGAGAAAAATCGGCGATCTGCGAACATATATTGGATAGCGGAAGTAATCACTGGATGCAGTTTCAAAATCCCATTGTTCTATCCAAGGAACAATTCTACTTTCCTCGCATGATCCGGGAAGCCATTGAAATAAGAAGAACTCCGAACTTCAATAGAGATGACGGCTATAAACTCTCTTCTACGTGGAACCCTCTTCTTAAAATGTTCCCGCCGCCGAACGCCGAACGCAAAGACGTAAAACAGGATACAGTGAGTGTTGTGTGCAAGACGGATTTTAAAAATTCCCGCGCTCCGAGCCCGGCCCCCCACCACCGTTAGGTATAACCTACGCAGTGGCGGCAGCGGTTTGCGGCCTACCCGCAAAACAACGGACTGACAGCTCTTCAGTCTATCCTAGACAACGGCGGTTGCAACGTCACCGAAACGTCGGGTCCTACAAATTTCACGCGGTAAATTCGTATTCTATCCTATTTATAATATTAATATTGTTTTATTCCACTTATCCGTTAATTACAAAGGTGGTGATTTCTGCAGTATGTTATACTTAGTAGTTATTAATGGAATAATTAATGTTATTATTTATATTAAATTTAACTTTTGCTAGTATTCCGTGGTTTAATTTCATATCAAATTCTTGTCACTTGCCAGCTAATAATTCGAATTTCGTCTGCTGCTCAGTTCACAAAACGGCAGATAAAATGAGTTATATCTAGGATATGTCTTTCTATCCGTTTCATAATTTTTAATACGTTTTGAGGTTATTAATGAACAGATTCGGTGACATGACATTCCATAATATTACGGACTTCGTTTCGTCGTCTAATCGTTTCTTCGTTTCGTCGTCATTGTAGCCTCCTACTACAACTGTCTGACGTTCCATGTTAAAACGCAAGAATGGACTACCCGCTCTATACCATATTCAATTGGACTATTTCAGGGCTGTTGCCTCTCCCCGACGATTTTTAATATAGTTTTTAATATACTGCTGGAAAGCCTGACCCAGTTTGACAGGAAGTGGGGCTACCGTTTTAAAACAGACGGCCAATACACCTCGTCGTGCCTCGCTTTTGCCGACGACATAACTTTCATCACCAGAAGCCCCAAGCAGCTTTCCCTGCTATTACAGAAAGTGGAGCTTTTCTGCGACTGGGTCAGGCTGTATAAAAGTGAAGCCCTCCAAATGTTTTTGCCTTGGACTCGCCCGCATAGACACAAAATTTACATCCTATGACCCCAAATTGGTCTATAAGGGCTCTAATATCTCCGTTATAGACCCAAACAATCATTTCAAATTCCTCGGCAGAAAAATCACCCATCAGGGAAAAGACGTCTCGGGCGATCATGTTATAGAGCATTTCAAAAGTTGCCTGGCAAAAATAGATGCCTTGCTAATTTCTGGCCCTCGTAAGGCCTGGTTCTATGACAATTATCTAACGTCACATTTATTGTCATGGCCCTTTCTTATTTACGATTTTACCAAAACCCAACTGTCCCGTCTAGATGCGCTGGTGACAGCTAGTTTAAAATCCTGGCTCTCCTTAGCCAAACCAGCTGACCCATCGACTTTCTTCAGGTCCAAACAAAATTTTGGGCCAGCGCTAAAACTGCCCTCTCTGCTCTACGCCAACTCCATAATAACAAAAAATTCGATTCTGTGCAATTCCAAAGATCCGGCAATATCGAATCACGTAATAAGTGGCCGTAGTGATTCAAATGATCTACAAGCCCGCGTAGACTTCCACAAAAAGTTCCTTACTGGAATCAGCCAGAATGGCACTGGTCTGGGGTATGGCAGTATAACCACGAGCGACGTGGACTTGAAGAAGTCTCTTTTGCGGGGAGATTTCGTAATCTCCCGCAACAGCAACAGTATGGCTCATGCTATTGGCCTTCAATGCCAGAATGATTGGACAACAATTGGGGACTTTTGCATTCCGCCTCCAATGCACTGGAAGATAATGCTTTATGACTGGACGCCAGAGATGCTGAAATTTTATTTGAATGCCTTTCAGCATACACTTCCAGACCCCAGTAACCTCGCTCGTTGGAGCTTTACCGAGAATAGTTCTTGTCCCCTCTGTAGCAATACCCCTTGCACAGCTAGACACATTCTAGCTGGCTGCAAGGTGACCTTAGATCAAGGACGGGTACACTTACCGCCATGACAAAGTTCTCGCTGTTATTCGCGAGGTAATTAGTCTCTCAGTGGATCGTGCCAACAAGGGTTTGACAGTATCCTCCAAACCCACAATACAGTTTGTGCGGGATGGCTCTAAAGGCAAAAAACATTTAACTACAAAACCTTTCTCAATAATCGAGAAAGCTACAGATTGGATTCTGGAGGTTGATTCGGTCTCTAAGCAGTATAAATTCCCTGAAAGTCTCGGATGCACAGCCCTCCGTCCAGATATAACTCTTTACTCTCTATCTCGGAAGGTGGCTCTTATTGTAGAATTAACTGTTCCATGGGAATCAAATATCCCAAAAGACCAGGAGTACAAATTAAATAAATACCATGATCTTGTAAATGCCGTAACCCGGAACGGCTTCACTGTTCACCTTCACGCGGTGGAAGTTGGCGCTCGTGGCCTGCCAGCTAAATCTCTATTTCACCTCTTTAATGATCTTGGCCTTTCCAGAAAAATAATCAACTCTTTCTTAGAAAAAATATCTAAAACTGCGATTTGCGCATCCCAAATTCTATGGCTTCGAAGGGGGAGTGAATGGGTGGTAAGGTGAACGCTCACATGTGGCAAGACAGCTCTCCTAAACCTACCACAGCCGGTTCGTAAGTCCGGAATCCACTGCTCACCCCCCAGAAGTGTAAAAAAAATAGTATTATGATGGGCCCGACTCCTGTCGGTGAATTCCATGGCAGCTCCGTTTGTATTTATTTATATACTACTTGGATGGTCTTAGATGGCCATCTATTGGATCTACATCTAATTAGATGGTCATCATCATACTTGGTGTATTAGCAGAAAGAGTAGAACCTACGTTTTGGAAAAAAATATTATATTGCAACAGTAATGTGAGAATAGTAAGACTAAATATAACCTAGAGACCGATGTCTCAATACCGTCTCCTAAGAGGCGTATTGTACTCATACTAATATTTATGCTCCTTTACTGATTCTATCACGTGACATCAACGTTTAAATTATTCAGCTTGAAAAATAAGAGTTAGTCGTGCCTCCGTTAAATAATCACTACTTTTGAATACTATTGAGACAGGTAGGTACTAACAATTTTCGGTTAAGCTACATATACGAAATGTAAGACAAAACATAACCTCAAAATGTATCTAGAAGTACATTTTGAGCAAAGAATATGAATAGGTAACGAGAATTAATGACAAAATGAACGCGATTTATAGACTCTTTCAGCTTTAGTCAGAGTGCACAACCGATTGGTGTCGCCGAACGGTGCGCAAACCGTCCAGTAGCGTTGGGCCATGCAATCCCACCATGGGTCAACAATCTGTGAGACCTGAGACACGAGAGTCTTACCCGGGGTAGCCTTTCGCACGTGGAGGCTTCTGAATAGGAGCTAAATCGTGAGTTGAAGTGATCAGAGAAAATAAGGATTTTATGGCCCAAGCTGCGCGAAACCATTCGCTACCCAATATAATCAATTAGACCTTGATTAAAAGCCATTCGTTATCAATTTTATTATAGACGACCAAATAAATTGCTATTAGTTTCGCCGTCAATGCCTTCTGTGCCACCTGCATTTCACCGACGCAGAAGGGTTGCCAGCATGTACTATGGAGTTGAGCAATCTAATATGCAATTCAATGACGCTACTCGGCCCGGTGGCATAGTGGTTAGGACGCCTGATCTTACATTGTAAGGTCCCGGGTTCGAATCCCCGCTGGGTCACCACTTTCCTTTGGGATAAAATTAACGGAATTGCATTCTCAATTTTGTCGATTGAATGCAATAACAAGACATTTACTTACACACAGTTATTCGAACACATACACATGCACACATAATAGTAGGGTTGGTTGTAAGAGATTGTCATATGACAGTAAACCCGCCCTTTGTGATTTTACGATACAGAGTAGAAACGAACAAACAAACAATATTATATTATTAAGATTCAAATCGTTCCGTCGGAAATACGATTGTTCAAATTACAGTAATAAATCGCATGCGATAGTTCATATTTCGTTTTTTGAAAATCAAACTCTTATTGGCAACTGAAACGTCTAATGTAATGTTACGTTTCGAGGTGCTAAATGGCATATTTAACGTTGTAATTCGTGATTTCCTGTTGAATTATTTGAAAATGATTTTCAAGAAAGACTTAAGAGCCCCTATCAATTTCTCAATGTGAAAACCGAAAATACACACTTTTTCAGGACGAATTTAAAAGTAACCATAAGATATATCTGATATTTTTTAATGCACAGTCATACAACACCTATTTATCTAGTATGTCTACGAAATTTCATTTTGATAACAACTTCGTATAAATTAGGAAAAAAAATATACAAAAATGGTTTTTTACTTAAGGACGAAACACAAGGTTTTTCAATACGTTTTCCTGCTAACTGGTAGCGAATAACGTTGTGAATAAAAATTGTACGTACTTAGCATATAGTATATTAGTAAGTGTACGATAAATTGTCTTTTAATTTATTCAATTAACACTAATAAAAATTGTGTTTTACTATGAATAAACCCAGTAAAATCGTGCGTAAAACCGTCGTCTATGCGTAAGAATATAATAAAAATGATTATAAGATATAAACATTTGAAAAATTGAGGTGTTTACCCACCCAGTATTTTTATTTTTTTTTAGTTATGTCTACATTTTTATTTGTAATAAATTATCGAAATCCATGCTACGCGCTGTTCATTCGCGACTGGTGCGTGCATTCACGCCCGAGGGCTACTAGAGGGTGGACGTGCGTCGCGTTGATTTCCGGAGCACGCGATATTCTCGCGCCCGTGGTGGACGTGCGTCGAATTTTTTTTTTGGGGCTCGCGCCACAGGAGTAAACACGAAACTCGTGTGCTCGCGCTGACCTCGCGTCCCCGCCTTGTTTCGCGGGCATCTCGACAACGGACTTGCGTCGAGTAAGCGGTTTTGATACTCCGAGTAAATATTTGTTAGGTGTTTTATGTTATGTTATTTTATGTTATATTATGTTATGTTATGTTATTTTATGGATACCCCATCCATAAAATACGTCACGCTGATTTTTGGAATGTTGACCCACCCTATCAGTATTTTGTATTGTAGATCAATAATTTTTTTTAGAAAATGGGTCGAAAAAGCGAACTTTACTACCAGGGAAAAATTAAAGGTAAAAAAAAAAGCTGAAAGAACACGAAAGGCGTGTGAATTTCGTAGGTAAGTTCGAAGAGCAGTCTTTTTGACTCACAATAATTGGTTTTAGTTTGATGGTGTAAACTTCAAAAAATCTATAAATACGTAAATAATTTATATTTGCAGAGAAGTAAATAACAAAAATAAGACATTGCCTAGATCGTCATCGATGGGTGAAAGAGATGGAGATATAAGGTATTTTTACTTGGTCATAATAAATATCATTTATAATTATATCGCGAAGGTTATCATCGTCTTTATGTTCCGGTGGGAAATTGTATATATCCATATTGTTTGTATGTTTTGAAGTGAAATCAGCTCAGTTTAAAATAAATGGACTATACCTACTTACTGATATTATAAAATTGTTATTCATTATGTGTTGATGCGTTCACCATTGTCGATAAATAAAAGAATAAAATCTTCGACCGATATCAATTTTTCAATGGTTATGCAAATATTCTGTAAATTTGTAATGATTTATTTAATATTGTATTCTTTTTAAATTAGTATAAATAAAAAGAAGGACAATTCACCAGAAGATACGGTAACATCGTCACTCACAAAAAAAATAAAACCACAGAAGTATGCATATTTCAAATTTATTCCCTTATAATTACAAGCATACAATTTATTTTTATAGTATTGTAATTTGACTTAGTTGTGTAAAAAGAAAAATAAATTTCAGGCGTAAAATGGAAGAAGAAGCCCTAAAGGACCACACAAAAAATTCAAGCCTCGGCAGAGTGATAGACACAAATGATATTTTTATGGAGGTAAGTAAGACTATACCTTATTTATAACTAAGCTTATATTATTATATTCTTTAACATTTTGCATATATTGACATTTATAATAATAGTCTAGTACACGGAGTTAAATATAATACATGCAGTGACCAGCTACGGAGGCATTTGCCAACTCTTTGAACAACAATATATTGTTGGTTTTTCGGAAATACGCACTCAAAATTTTAGGTTCCCCTATAAATTGTGCACTCACCGCCACATTTTGAATGAAATATGTAAATTATCGTAAAAGATTTTTAAAATACCTTTGAATCCGTTGCTGCTATGCAATCCGTTGCTGTTATGCAATGCCGTTGCGTTATGCAATGCTGAATGCATAGCCGTAGCCGTGCACTACAGATATTTTGTTATACCCCGTAAAATTTCATAACATAAAATTAACTCAAGAAAAGCCTTTGGTTTATCTCGACGACTAAAATTGAAAAGACGACTAACTAAAACTTATCTTACTTTTACACCTCAGCGGAATAACAAACAAATATTCTTTTTCAGGCTATTCCAGAATCGTTAAATCCGACATTCCGAATTGAAGGAAGAAGAATAGTTGACTATCAGTATGTGTTTGACCAACTCGTGGGAATATCTCAACACAGCATAAGATTTGGATGTCAATTGAACCATCTCAAAACAATTGAAGAAAAACGACACGGTTTTTCATCTAAATTCATATTGCGTTGTTCTATGTGTGCAAGTATTTTTTGTCTAAACGCTTTCGACGAAAAAGAAAACGTAATGGATATAAATCATTCTGCTGTTTCTGGTACAATAATGACAGGATGTGGCCGATCAAATCTTAATGAATTTGCCGCCTCATTGAATTTGCCAACAATGAACAATAACATTTATTCTAAATGCCATAAAAATCTGCATGACTGGTGGAAGTCAACCGCAGAACTTACGATGAAAGAAGCAGCTGCTGAAGAAGGTGTTCTAGCTACAGAAAAAACTCCATCAGGAACACCGATGATAGAAGTTACAGCAGACGCAAGTTGGTGTAAACGATCCTACCGCACAAATTATTCATCGTTGGCAGGCGTAGGCGCCATAATAGGAATTAACTCGGGAAAAGTGCTGCATATTGGTGTAAAAAATAAGTACTGTGTTATATGTGTGCGTGCAATTAATAAAAAACAAGAGCCTCCTGAGCACCAATGCAATGTAAACCATAAAGGATCTTCCACAAGTATGGAGCAAATTTCGATAGTAGACGGCTTCAAACAGTCGGTGGATGTCCATAATTTAGTATATTCTAAGCTGATAGCGGACGGCGATGCGAGTACATACAAGAAAATTTTGGAAAGCCGACCCTATCCAAATGTTACTGTCGAAAAAATTGAGTGTTGCAATCACTTATTACGCAACTATAATGGAAAGAACTTGAATTTGACGAAAGATACATCGATTCCAATAGGTGAACGAAGACTGCTCAATAGTGACCGCCTCAAACGTCTACGCATAGCCGTTAAATCGGCAGTTCGATATAGGAAAGCTCAAAATCTTCCCTTGGTAGACAAAATAAAGAATTTGCAAAACGACATTTTAAACAGTCCGAAACATATATTTGGAGACCACACAGATTGTGAAAACTATTTCTGCACAGCTGAAAAAAAACTAGAGCCAAACAGTGTGCCTACAGTAAACACTTTACTGCGGAAATTAAATTCGAATACATCTAACTTGGCATATCATGCTCGAAGTCTCCTATACAATTTAAACAACAACAGAGCTGAACAATACAATGCTATCGTCGCAAAATATATAGGAGGAAAACGCATTAATTATGCGTTGAAAGATTCCTACGAACTAAGATGTTACGCGGCAGTAGTGGCTTACAATACAGGAACACCGATATATAAATTACATAAAACAATTTTCGATAAAAGCCCATCTGCTAATGTGAAAAAATTTGAACAGCAGAAACGTATGCAGAATACCAGGACGAAGACCACAAAAGCAAAAAGACAGCTTTTATTCACTGATAGTAGTGACTACGGGCAAGCATGTCAAAAGCCTGACATGTCATCGGATGGGTATGAAATAGCCAAGGAGCTGTTTTTGGACAATCTGAAACAACAAATACAGAACCGTCACGAAATTGAAAGAGATACGATATTACAAGCAGAAAGCGCTTTATGGCTGGAACTAAGAAGGTGTCTTTTAACAGCATCAAATTTCTCCAAAATTTGCAAACGACGTGAAAATATTAGTTCAGCGCCTCTCGTAAAGAATATGCTGTATAGCTATTCAATAAACCACGTCCCAGCCATCCATCATGGTAAAATTAATGAGTCTATTGCCATGGTGCAATTAGCGAAGCAGGAAAATATCGTCATTCAAAAATGTGGGTTGCACATTGATGAGGAACATTTCTTCTTAGGTGCCACGCCGGATGCCTTTTTCGATGAAGGTATTATAGAAATAAAATGTCCTTTATCCGCTTTTGGCATGAATGCTGATGACGCCATAAGGGCGAAAAAAATCAAGTTTTGGAATGTTCGAAACGGGAACACTACTGTAAACACCAGACACGACTGGTTCTATCAAGTGCAGGGTCAGTTACATATTGCAAAAAAACAACTATGTCTATTTGCTGTGTGGACAGGATCGGATCAACCGCTGAAAGTAGAAAAGATACTAAAAGACGACGATTTTTGGAAAAATAAAATGGAAAAGAAGCTCATAAATTTTTATAATGCTTGTTTATTGCCTGAAATTGTTGACTCCAGAAAGGCACGTTCTATGGATATTAGAAACACATCGTATTAATCTCAGAAAGGCTAATATGTTGCAGCTATGATTGATCAACACAAGTATAACGAAATCAGGAGAACGCACAACGGATAGATCGGCAACGCGGGTGATCAACAATGCACGAACAGTGATTCCGCAATAGGACAATATACGTAGGGTCATCAGAACGAGCACGATAGACAATGTATAAAGAACGAGTCATACAGCATGAGTCTACTGCCGATCTATTTTGAATATTTATATTTTATTGTGAAATTACTTGTTTTCTGCCTGTCTTTTTTCTTTCTGTTTCATGTCTTCAATTCACGGGAACATCGATGAAGTGGATACATGGACCGAGGACATGAAATATTTTTGAATTATTTATTATACGAGTATATAAATTATGGACAATAATAGTACCAAAAAAGTGGTCACTGGTTTTCTTTGGCGGTTCTTTCCAGTGGAATCTTACTTGTAGAACTCGCCGGAAAAAATAGGAAAAACTACAATTACTGCCTTTTGACGTTCAGTATGTGTATATTATGTATTTACATTGAATAAACATATTTGAAATTGAATTTGAATTTGTTAATTAGACTATAAAGTTCTAGTTTGTTTGTGGAGCTTGTCTCGTTTTTTGATGCAGCTTATAATACCTGCATTTATCCATGGTTTCAGTATTCTGTGCTTACGTTTAATCACTTTCGTCGTGGTGTTTTTTTCAATGTGAGTTTTCAGTGTGTTAACGAATTCTTCAGTAGCTGTATCTACGTCATCCGTGTAAATATTTTGCCACGTTTCGTTATTTAAGTCAATTTGTAGACCGTCGTAATTTATAGTTTTTGTAAGCTTTTCATTATTATAGGTCTGTTTTCGGTAAGGACCACATATAACAAGGAATGTGCTGTAGTGATCAGTAATAGTCGACTGTATAATAGCAGACTGGAACTCGTTTTTAGTTTTTATGTAGATGTGGTCAATACAAGTATTATTTTCAGGACGGGTAGTTGTATTTATAGTCGTTTTGAATCCTAGTTCACTCATTAGGTTCTGGTATTCATCGGAATGAGTGTGTTTATTGCCATGTAGGTATGGATATGTTGATATCCCCTGCCACTATGAAGTGTTTGATCTTATCATTTGAAAGCGTACGTATTGCATCATCTAGTGATTTTAAAAATCTATTCGTGTTGGGGAACGAGGGTGACCTATAAAGGGCAAGGATTCTTGTTTCTCCAATTAATACATTTAAACCGGTCGCGTCTATAATATCTAGATCCTCTACATATGCATTTAAAGTCGATTTTGTGTAAATTACCACTCCATCGGATCTATTTATATTATGTTTAGTTCCTTTGCAATCGTAGTTTTGTAGTCGTGGTAAATAAGGAATGTCACGTATCCAACACACACTTAAAATGACTATGTCAACATCAAAGGATAGCTGGTGAAGTAAACAATACACTTGGTCCATGTTTTTTGAGATGCTACGTATATTTAATGAAAGTATCGTATATAGTTTTTTTTGCTTGACTATTTTCTTACATTCGGTTGGGCACTCCATTATAAGTGTACTCTCTTTATCCAACTCATCGATATTCTCACAAATATTCGAGCCCGTTGAGATATTTGCTTAGCGGGAATGATACATGGTATCGCAGCGGCTGATCTATTCTATTATTTAGTTTTTGTTGACATACTGTTAAGTGAGAGCGGCATAAGTCTTCGTGCATGCACTGAGTCTTTTTATGGTATGCGTGTACTTGGATAAGAGAGCATGTTGCGTTTTTCACGTTGTATTTTAAGGTACATGACAATATTATTGCATAAAAATAGTACGAATATATTATATTATTATTATTTGAAAAGGGGCGGTCTAATACTAAGTTAATAGTAAATAACAAATACTAAATTAACAAATCGATTTGAAAATTTACGCAAAGCGAAGCCGCGGGCAACAGCTAGTATAATATATATAACCAGACACTATATCAAACCATACAAAATAAAAAAGTATACTTCCCCGGACAACCATTACCTAGCGTGCTTGTTTTCACTTAACATATACTCTGGTTGTAATTTATTTTGTTTTATAGTTACAACAATAATATAATATTTGTAAATGCCAACCTCACTATTAGCTAGGCCATAAATAAATACCCTAGATTGATGGCGGTCGCAGCGCCACAGGTGCGAAGCCTAGTATTTCGATGGCCTAGGCGTGGCCACAAACAATTCAGGAAACATAATAAGTACCTAGTAATTATTATTGTACATAATTACTTATTTTAACAATATACTTTTAGCAAGAAATAGTAACCATAATATGTAACGAAATTATTATTTTTAATCTATTATTATGAGTTTAAAAATATATTTTTTTATTAGGTAAGGACCAAATTATTGGGTCCACACATACACGTTGAGATGTTCTACAACATAATTTTTAATAATGTTACATACTACTCGAGGACTGATTATCGGCTGCGGATCAAGATTGTTTGTTGCCGCTGCGCCGTATCTCTTTGTTTTACCGCGATAAATCGAACGCTTACACGTGCGCTGCTCTGAAAATACCTACACTAAGCGCGGGACGAAATTGATAGGGACTCTTAAAGCTGCTCTCAAAGCCCTATTACTAGGTGACTATCCTGTCGAGTCTCTCGTATTTGAAGGTGAAGCGAGTATCGGCATAATATCTCATCAACTGCCAACTACCATCACTGATCATATACCAACCATACCTAACTAGAGTTGGCAACTACAACGGGCAAACCCATCACCTCAGGCAGTTTTAGCGATTAGTTGTACTGTCTCCCTGAAGTGAGCGCAGAAGACTTGGACAAAACAGTCCACCGTCAAGCTCCGCCACATGCCCATAAGAGGCCAACGCCTTAACCGCGAGATAGCCAGGAGTGTTACCCAGCAGGCTTACACTCACTCCCTTACTTCCAATTGCGACCAGATTACTCCAGTCTCTCGATTCGTTCCGAGATGGAAAGTGAATTACCTATTGGATTTTTACGAAGAACCGGACGAGACATCAGAGTCTATTACGAATACGATTATCAAAGCTTTAGAAAAACTTTGTTTGGAGCTAAATAATGTTGCTGCATATAGTGATGACAATGCTTCGGTCAATTATGGCCGCAACTGCACGGTCTTTCAGAAGTTACAAATTCTGCAACCAAATATCCTTAAAGCAAACAGCAATTGTCCGTCCTGCATAATGCAACAAAACACAGTATATGACATTTTATTATCCTTCGACGTTGAAAGCCTTGTGCTAAAGGTTTTTGGTAAATTTTCATTCAGCGCCAAAAAAGTGGAGGCGCTTACGGATTGCTTTGCTTTTGTTAGTTACTAGTGTTTCTTTGTGTTCACCCTCAACAATTCCCTTAGTCGGGTAATTTTCCCAAGTTTGATCTGACCAAATAAAAATTTGTCGAAAAAATACCATAGGGTTTTTCGACAAATTTTTAGCATAAAAATTAAAGGGAGAACCATTTGATAGAAAATGTTCGGTTTTTTATCTGGACCACCTGGCAACTCTGATAACACCACTGTTGGGCAAAATTTAGTCGATTGACGATTGAATACGTTAATCGCGATTGACGACTAACGATTGATTTGGTTAATCGTCAATTAGCGACTAACGATTGATTAGTCGTCGATCGTTTGTCACGATTGACGATTAAACGATAGACGATTTAAAAGGCGCGACCGCAAACGCGATAATATAAGCATGCGATAGTTACTGTTTCTAGAAGTGGGGGCTCTTGCTAGAACCGACTAACGGGGTAGACGTGATTTCCTTTGGGTTGTGTCGTCGCTCCGTGAATCCTTCTAACTGTGTTTAAAACCTAACTGTGTTTGTGAATCTGTGTTTTATATATTCGTTTTGTGTTCGTGCCATCGGTAAGTAAGTAAGAATAGTTATATTTTGCCAGCGTGCAATTAGTGGGTTGGTAAGTTTATTCTTTTACCTACCCCACAATACTGTTTTTAATTTAATTTTTAATTACTTTTTGGTAATTATGCCCAAAAAATACAAGCGGTAGTTGCAGTATGGAGTGTGCGAAGGGGGGGTCAGGGGCAGCACTGCCTTTGGCCCCGACAAACTCTAATAGTGCTATCGACGCAAGTAATGATCTGGTCCCTACGGAGATTATGGATACTCTACAAGACGTCATAATAGCGTCAAGCTCATAAAAACCAATAATTTTTTTTATGATTTCTCGAAAAAAAAATCATGATAAAAATAACATCATTAATTTACAAATACACCAAAAACTTGATATATTTCAGCGAAAAACAATATAATATATATTTTGGCAACGAATTAGGCAGACATTTTACATTTTTATAGTTATTTATCGCAAAAAACTAAATAATTAGTAATGACGCCATAGCGCATTATTTCACATTAAAATTTTTCACCGCACCCAATTTTTCACCTTAAAAAAAACAGGTAAAATTGGTATAAAATGTACATATGCATCACTGAATTCGGTGGATAAAGTGTTTTAGAATCAAATTTACTTACGTATCTATTCACATGGCAACTTAAAACTCTAAAAAAACACAAAAAAACTTCACAAACCGATGTCCCCCAATGGCTACCAAGCAGCGATGTTTGACAATGGAATTTTACCTTAAATATCCATTAAATTCACGCGCGACGTTATTCTAGCGGCCGTCTGTGTATCTATGGTTAGTTAGTAAGTTAGTTTGTCTGGGCTTTTTCCCGCACTTGGCCTCTTGATTGGGCCGTTGTACGTGGCTCATGTTTCTATTTATGTTACTCCAGCCAACCCAGGCTGTCCCAGAAGGTTAGCAGCCTGTTTGGGCTGCTACAGGCCTCCGGGACAGATGCTGGAGGTTGTAGTATTCTAGCCCGTTGCTCTGCCACGCTCCTGCATTCCATGAGCACATGCTGTGGCGTTTCTTCTTCCTCCATGCATCCTCTGCATAGAGGGCTGTCTGTCACACCTATGGTAAACAGGTGTTTGTTTAGGGGACAGTGGCCTGTCATAGTACCTATGACTTTACGGATTTTGTCCCTTTTTAATCTGGTGAGGTTGCGGGCAAGTTTTTTGGACGCTTCCGGATCCGCGTTCTTTGTTTGCCTGCATCCTGCGTTTTTTTTCCATTATGTAAGGTGGGTTTCTTCGGTGTTCCTGCGTAGCCAAGTTTTTATTTGGGCCTGGGGAATGGGCATCAAGGGTTCCGGTCCGTATAATATTTCCTTTGATCCCCTTTTGGCCAGTTCGTCTGCCGCGTCGTTGCCCAGGTGTATCTATGGCAATAATGAGATATTTCGTATGGATTTTAGGATGCGTTCGAATAAGAAAACAATAGTACTGTGCGCTCCGAGAGCAAGCCGCCAATATTGGTCGTTACGTAGCCGAAGGGTTAATTAAAACTAAAATTATCCAAAACAGAGCTAACACATTTTCATATAAAAATGAGCATCCACTGCTTTCAAAGCGTGCTATTGCAATTCTCTTACCATTTGCCATGGCCTACTTATGCGAATTAGGGTTTTAAACTAGGCATCACTCCGCATGGGGTGGATGTGGTAAAATCCTGCTAGAGCCATTGCAAGTTGCGCAGAAATTTATATTAAAAAATATCATCAAATCACCGCAGTCGCAGTCACTTAGGTACATACTTATATTTACATTATTATATTAGTAACAGTAACTTGATGTTATTGGTTTTGTAATTTGGTCGAATTTAGTTTTTTCAAAAGGAAGACTAATTTAGCCGCCATCTCGTTGCCTAATCTATTTATTATTTTGCTGTGGACCAAATTGAATGCCGAAAATTTTCTTTCGACCCCAGCGGATGAAGGAACTGTACTTAGCAGTTGCTTGATTACATCCAATTCTTCTGTTATAAGTCCGAAGTCCCTTTTTTGCTGAGGTTGAGGTTTTTTTGTTTGTAGTAAAAAAATATCGATTTGAATCATTGACTTTTTTTTAAATCACTTGATTAAAATTGCGATTTAAATCACCGATTTAAATCAAATGATTTAAATCATCGCAACCCTGATAGTGATGTTTTAAATTGTTGACTGCCAAGGCATTTTCAGGGTTCTGTCAATCTATTCTTGAAATGTTTGGCATGCTTAAAGAGAATGGGCATTTTGGGCCCCCTTTTCCAATAGCTGTAAATCACATACCAACGGAAAGATCTCTCTATGTAGAACAATTATTACCAGAGCGAACGATTATTATTAGCAATTATTAGCCCTTTCTGACTTATATCCCCTAGGGAACCTGACACATTTTTTTTCTCTCTTTTTGTTAATGCCATCAGTCTTCTAGATATGACATTCAGCAATTGTTGTGGCTCTTGAACATTTATATCTCTGATGTTCTTGATTATCTTGACTGGACTTGAATGGTATGTGCCCAATGGCACATCCACAATAATGGGTGCTAGCACATTATTATGCTAGCAAGTCTTGGGGCGCTCTCCTCTTCAATCTGCGGAAAGCCCGGTTTTTCATCAGCTTTGAAGCTAGTTGATTTGGATGAAGTTGAACTCGCTTTTGGTAGGATACCATTTTAGTTTTAATTTCTTCTTTCACTGTTGAGATTTCCAGGTCATGATGTAGACGGACGTTCGTGACATACCATGGTGCATCAACTATTATTCTCAGCATCTTGTTTTGGAACCGCTGAAGAATCTCTATATTGGAATTGGCTGCTGTGCCCCACAGCTGTAATCCATAGGTCCAAATGGGCTTCAGGATGCATTTGTACACTACGAATTTGTTTTCTAGTGAGAGATGTGACTTGCGGCCTATTAACCAGTACAGTTTCCTGAGCTGTTGACTTAGCGCTTTCCTTTTCGTAAATATATTTTTCCTCCACGTAAGCCGTCTATCGAGGTACAGTCCGAGGTATTTAGCATCATTCTCTTGTGGTATTTGGATGCCATTTAATTTTACTGGTGGACATGTTTCTCTTCTCATAGTGTAGGTCACTTGCACCGATTTGGTCTCATTCGCTTTGATTCGCCATTTCTTTAGCCAGATTGAAATCTTATCGAGACTCTTTTGTAAGAGAAGTGAAGCTTCCTCAGGATTTTCATGTACGGCTAGTGCAGCAGTATCATCGGCGAATGTGCCCATCTCTACCTTCTCGGTTAATGGAAGATCTGTAGTATACAGAAGATACAGTGTAGGGCCCATCACACTTCCCTGGGGTACTCCAGCATAGATTTTGTGCAGGGTAGTTGTCTCTTCCCCTTGTCTCTCTTCGGGTAGTTCTTTCATTATTTTTCCTGTAATAAGGTCGTAGCCCGGGGCTTTGTGTTGGTTTAATTTTTTTATTGCAGCTCTAACTTCGCTCTTTGTAATTTTTTTAATAGGTGTATCTAGTTGGTGAGCTAGCTCTAAGAAATCAGATACACTTTCTGCTATTTCACTGGGTCCTTCGTTCGGGTTCGGTATGAAGACTCCATCCAGGTATTTAGCAAATATTTCAGCCTTCTCCATATCGCTTTTGGCCCAAGTATTATTATTTTTGCGTACTGGTGGTTGCGACAGCATAGGTCTTTTAATACTTTTTGTTGCCTTCCAAGGGGAGTAATTTATTGCGGCTGACGTATCCAGGTTTCTGACGAACTTTTCAAACCCTTCATTTCGGAGTTCACCTAGTAGTTTTTTGAGCTGCGCAGATATTGCATTAAGGAACGTTTAATCTACGGGATATCTCGTTTGCTATCAGCGTTTTTTTGCCTGGCGTTTTTTGATTAGAAGCTCCCTTACCATTACAGGGCAATTTTGTTCGGTAGTGTTCGTCTTTGTCGGCGTAGAACTCCATGCTGATTGTTGTATACAGTTGTTGAAGTGCTCAACTGCTTCTGTAATGTTATCGTCAGTTCTCAGGGGATCTTTGTCATTAAGCGAAGAAGCTACAAGGTCCTGGAAGAGATTCCAGTCGGTTTTATGACTGTGGAGCTTACAAGGTCTAGCAGCAGGCAGAATGTGGTTAGTTAAAGTTACAATAACCGGTGAGTGGCCGGACGATTATTCTAGGCAAGATTCACATTTCAGGTGAGTAGGTATTAACTATGCCCTTTGTTACGCCAAAGTCTATTAGATATGGGATTTTTTTCCTGTCGTTAGGCCAATACGTTGGTTCTCCAGTTGAGACAATATTTAGACTTAAAGCTTCAATCGCACTTAGTACTAGTCGACCTTTAGAGGTTATTAATCGTGGCTTTGAATTATCAACGGCGGCTGCAACGTCACCGAAACGTCGGGTACTATAAATTTCACGCGGTAAATTCGTTTTATATCCTATTTATAATGTTAAACAACCGCGATAGTCTTAGATTTTATATACAAAATTAGGCATTTTTAGGAAATATTTTAAAAAAATATTTGCATGTTTCTTGCGGTTCACGATCCCTGACCAGCCCGTGACGCAATGCTTGACAAGCATGCTTGATCGTCTAGAGATGAGAGTGATGATTTTGACCAATAGGTCAATTTAATTTTTTGTTTCGGAACATTTACATTTTTGAAGTATTGCCTAGTTATTTAATTCACGAAAATACAATACATTTTTTATAATTACTGTCAAATGTTTATTTTTCATATCCTCACAAAAAAATCTACGTTTATGAAAAAAAAGACAATCGGGAGAGCATTCCATTCGTTTACCACTCTACTGCTGATTTGAATGGAATGATTCACGCTGGAGTTTCAGACGATGCCCACGCAGATGTGTGTTTGTGTTCATGTTGTAGATAGTCTGCACCTCAGGAACGTCATACGATGCAGTCAAGATCTCATATGTCTCGATTAAATCACCCCGTGTCCTGCGTTACTCCAGAGTAGTCAAACCAATAGCCGCCAATCTTCTATATTTTAAATAAATTATGTGCATTGGTGTTTTCCTGTAATTAACCATTTTTAAGAAGATTCCGAACTTCAAAACTCCGAAGCGGCTCATAATTGAGTTAAGTTGTAGTAGTCATGAATATTATAGTCATTGATATTTCCAGTGTTAAATACATTATTGTTACTGAAGAGGTGGGTCCAGCGCCCATATATTTTTGCCCATTGTCCTTTGTCTATGGCCTATGTAAATCAAATGAACCTTAGACAAATTAGGCGCGTATAATCAACCCTCTGGTCTGAAAATCCAACAATATTATATTAATAAACGATCTAACAATAATAAATAAAATACCAACGGAGGTGCCATGGAATTTACCGACCGAAGTCAGGCCCATCATAATAATTTTATTACACTTCTGGGGGTTGAGCGGTGGATTCCGGACTAACGACCGGCTGTGGTAGGTTTAGGACAGCTATCTTGACACATGTCAGCGTTCACCATACCACCCATTCACTCCCCCTTCGAAGCCATAGAATTTGAGATGCGGACATTGCGGATTTAGATATTTTTTCTAGGAAGGAGTTGATTATTTTCCTGGAGAAACCAAGATTTTTAAAAGGGTGTGTTGCGACGCCGTCAGTAGCGACGTCGCCGGCCGTAAAATAGATGATTTACGGCCGCTATGAGGGTGCCCGATGAAGCATAAGACATTTGCAGAAAAATCATTTTTTACGAGAAAAATGGCAAAATTGCCTCGGGTTACCTTTATAGACATCGCAGGCGTCGCTTCGAGCGGATCGAGCGAGCGAGAAAGCCTACGGCCGCCCGCTCCCACACGGAGATCGAGCGAGCGAGACTCCCTACGACCGCCCGCTCTAACATAGCTAGGAGACGAACTTTGGTTCAGAAAACGGACAGTTTGAACTCGTCAAACCGAAAATGAAAGCGGGTAATACTGCCCGAAACAGTCGTATAAGAGTCGAGGTATAAGCATACAGCACCCCTCTTACGACCTGCCGTGAAAATTCACGTGTTTAAAGCAAGAAACCGTGAAACACGAGAGAAAACACGTGGTATTTTCTACTCCCAAAAATAGTGAAAAACTGTTGAATGGGAGTAGAAAACAAGGCATCACCACCGACCACCGGCAAGTAAACAGAAACACAGGAATCATCGATTCAAGTTTACGTGGCCGGGAAACTGCCCTCAGCCGATTATGAAGACACTCGCAGACGCGAAAATAACGGGAACGTATACGTGAGGTACCGAATCAGACTCTGATGATGTTTGGAACCCGAAGAATCCACTCCAAGGAAAAGGATGGGTTTTTAGCCATTCTCTGATTGGTTGGTTGCCGACCAATCAGGAATGCGCTCTAACGAGCCAGTAGCTGCCAACCAGAAACTGTTGGTCGGCCCTGAAGTCTGGACAAACACGTATCGTACCGTAACGGTTTTTAGAGGGGAGGAGATAGCTTTTCTCCTAGGAGAGTGCGAGAGGTCGATATGAAAAGGGAAGATTCCCACTTTTCACGGAAAGCTGTCCGCGGCGTGTCATTGGTGGACGCGAAAGCAGGTGCACAGCAGGTGCACGGCAAGAACCGCGGAAGTGAGTACAAATATGGGCCCATGGGCCATATCAAATCACTCGCTCTCTCAGTTCCACAGCTAGCAGTCAACCGACTAGGAAGGAAGGAAGGAAGGAACCCCAACGACTACAAGGACCGCGCCATGGAACCGCTCCGCTGCCCTTGCAGTATGGAAGCCAGTCGCGAGCGGCTCTACTGCACCGTGCAGTATTGAGCGCGGTCCAAGTAAAGGACACTACGGTCGGCGAGACGCTCACTCCTATTCGGGGAGTTGAGTGTCGGTCCGAGAGTCGGGTCCACGCGCCGCACACGCGGTCAGACGGGCGCAACATAGAAGCTGGTCCTTCGAGCCGGATCGCCATCAGCACAATACCGTTACTCTCCCGTCGTGCACCAGTAAATCACGATGAGCCTTCGTAGTGGTAAAAGTCGTCGCGACCCACAAGCAGCTGACCGCAGCGCTGCGAGGGACGCCGACACCGTGACAGAGGTCACAATCCAAGAATCACAGATGAGCGACCTAGCAACCACGAGCGTCACGGTAACAGGAGTTGGCAACTCGCCTCAGGGGGCGATGGGCCCACCGACAGCGCAGCCACTAACGCCAGCAGCTCGGGTAGCAGGCGCATACCCGGAGCGCGGCACGCCGTACGTCGTGGACAATGCAGCCGCTACAACTCAAGGGGGTGCGACAGGAAGGCCCGCCGACTGGACAGCGAGTCTATGCAGCCGAGAAAGCGGCATGACGCCGCACAGTAGGTGCAAGCGTCGCGTCGCCGAGGCAGCACAACGAGCATTTCGCGAGAAACAGCGGATTGAGGACGAGATATCCGAGCTGCGCGATGCTTCCATCCGTAACCCAACGGAGACGCTGCAGGCGAGACTCGCCGACCTGCGCCGAGCCACGGAGCTGGAGCAAGACATCATCGTCGCTGAAGAAGAAGAGGCCGAGGACGCTCCAAGCATTGGACGTTCGATGGCACGCTCTCGGATTTCCCTCGAGAAAACTCCCATACCGCAGTGGATCGACCACTCAAACCAGGCGGTAGGGGACACGGCACAGCGGCAACGAGCGAGGAATATGGACGACTTCGCAGGCACTTTCCCGCAAGCACCAGGCCCGCCACAATCACCGACACCGCACGCGACCACTGCGTGCGAAGGAATTCTCTTGCGGCATGCACTGCCGCGGGAATTGCCAGTGTTTGACGGTGACCCAGAACGGTGGCTGGTCTTCGCGTCACAGCTGGAGCAGAAGACCCAGATCTTGACGCGAGCTGAAGTAATGATACGACTACAGCGGTGCCTGAAGGGAAAGGCGTATCAAACAGTGTCCGCTCTCCTCTCCGATCCAGAGCAACTACCACGGATAAGAGAGTTACTAGAGCGACGATTCGGGAGACCTGACCTTCTCATCGGGCGCCTTATCAACCAGGTGCGTCAATGGCCGCACCTGGTTGCGGCCATTGACCAGCACTTCAACGACAAGCGAAGAAGTGATCGATTTCACGGTGACAGTTGGCAACCTCATAGCTTCAATGAGGTCCCTGAAGCGGCCAGAGTACGCGTATAACCTGGAGATACTGCGCGAACTGGAAGCCAAGCTGTCGGGCCATCACCTGTCGGGCTGGAGTGAAGCCATTATAGAGAAACACGGAGGCAATCCGTCACTATTTGATTTCTCAGAGTACATGGACAAACTCGGGCGACAGGCCACGGCGGTGAATCGAGCCAACTGGGGGGTTAAGCCGTCCAAACCGAAGGGGTACGAGTCGATTCCTGCACCGAAGCGGGTGTATGCGACGACTGCTGATACACAGCAGTCGACGTCCGCACCACAGCCAAAGAGTGACACCAAGTACACACCGCCCGCAGCTTCCGGTCCAAAGGAAGACTGCCCGAAGTGCGAGGTGTGCTACACGCGTGGACACGCAATCGCACGGTGCAAGAAGTTTCTGAAATTGACAGAAATCCAGCGCTCAAGATGGGTGCAGACTTCTGGAGCCTGCTTCCGGTGCCTCAAGAGGGGGCACTACGCGCGGGACTGCCGCACCGCCAAGGCGACACACCCACTGCTCACCGATAGCAGAAGGGCGGCGCAGTCACCAACGCCAACGGAAGACAAGGAAGAAGACCGGAAGAGTAGCACCGGCTACAACTACCACATCGAAGCGGCGCGAGCAACAGACGGCAAGGCTTGTGTTGCCAAACGAGAGGGGTTGCTGCGCGTCGCCTCAATACTAGTAAGGGGTCCCAAAAGCAGCATCCCGATACTCGCTCTACTTGACGAAGGGTCAAGCGTCACGCTGATTGAGGACAGCGTGGCGAGGGAAATCGGCGTCTGCGGGAAGCAGAGCGCGATTGTCCTAAAGAGCGTAGCGGGACCACGCAAGGAAAATACCCGACTGGTGGACCTTGAGGTGAGGGACGCCCTGAACGCAGAATGGCATCAGATGACGTCCGTCCACACCATTGAAAGGCTCAATGGACTCGAGCAGGAATCGTTGGGAAGCAAATGGGACAAGTGGCCCCATCTGCATGGCATACAGATTCCGCAATATCGGGGCAAAGCACAAATGATTATCGGCATGGATAATTACCGCCTCATAGCGCCACGAAGTATCGTCTGGGGACCACCAGGGTTGCCCACCGCCACCCGGAGCTTGCTCGGGTGGACGATCAGCGGACAGGCCCAGAAGAACTCGGACCAACCGGCAGTTTACCACACACGCAAGGAGTCGGGAGATCAACTAGACACCGACTATCGGCGTGCGGACGAGGCAGATGTGGTCGCACGGAGGCCACAACACAAACGTCATCAGCATACGGAGGCAACAATGGCTGCCACGAGGCGCCTCGAGAACGGCCGTTGGGATACGGGCCTGCACTCGCGCCACGAGGGGGAGAGGCCCCCACAGAGCCGCTTCCATGCCATCAGTCAAGTAAAAAACGACCGATGGGCAACGGGCCCGCTCTGCTGCACGAGGGAAGAAACGGAGGAAGAAAGATGTTGCTGGGCACGCATCTCCTACCTACCGCCTCAAAGCGGCACACGCCCAAACCAGCCGAAAAGCAGCAGGCCGACGGCAGGTTTGGAAGCGTTGGCAGAGGAGCCAATGATAGACCAGGAACAGCGCGGTCAAGGGAAGCAATCGCGACTTGTCCACAAAAAAGGATACCGGCTGCAAGCCGATGAAAGACCGGCGTACACCAGGGAGAATGCAGTCCCCTACGAAGGAGTCTTCGAGATTGGTTGTCGCCGGCGGAATCCGCCACGTGGGGGAGAGGCCCTAACGCAGCGAAAGATGGAGTGGAACTCCATGACCAACGATCAAGTGAGTAATGGTCAAAACAAACAACGTCACGATCTGCAAGCTCATGGAGCACGGAGATTCGTCGATGCAGGCGAGCAAGCGATACATCGCCGCCCAGTACAAGGTGAACGCGGACAAGCACGCTCCGTTCAGCCACAAGTACAACAAGTCAGTCACGGAGCCCGGAGAGCTCATGATGACAAAAAACAAGGACGCAAGCTCGAAACGGACAGCACTCCGTCCGAGAGGAAAGCGACCGGGCGAAATGTTCATTCGCCCCAGAAGTCCGCCACGACTAAGGAGTCAACGGCGGCGAGAAGACCGGCCACCAAGCAGCCGGCAAAGGCCAACGTACCGGCCAAAAATTCTGCCCCAGCGAAGGCAGCAATGGCCAACGTACCGGCCAAGAAGTCTGCCCCAGCGAAGGCAGCAAAGGCCAACGTACCGGCCAAGAAGTCTGCCCCAGCGAAGGCAGCAAAGGCCAACGGACTATCAGCCAAGGGAGTGCAGTGGAACTTCATTCCAGCGTCAGCACCTCACATGGGCGGGAGCTGGGAGAGGATGGTGCGATACGTCAAAACCGCCCTCTACGCGGTACTCAAGGAGCAATCGCCGAAGGAGGAGACACTGCTGACAGCGCTGGCTGAGGCGGAGTTCATAGTGAACAGTCGTCCGCTCACACGCGTCTCTGGTGACCCCAGTGATGAAGAAAGTCTGACACCAAATCACTTTCTCATTGGGTCACCGCAGCCAGTGCTACCGTTATGCCCCCCAGAAGAAAGGTCTTATATGCTTATTATATGTCTAATAACTAATTATTATACTCTAAAGAGTCACATTTCATAGAAAAACTATAGGAAATCACGCTCAAAATATGGTAATTCTTCCATACTAATTACGTAAACAAATAGGTATGCCCCGCGATTTCGCGAATATCGATAAAATTAGGCAGCGCGCCTGTCTATGCAATATCTCCGCGGTGCGTTCTTATTTGTTTAGGCAAATTCGGAGTGTGATTTTCTAGTTTCTTCTATGAAATGTGACTGGAGTATAATAATTAGTTATTGGACATCTAATAAGCGTCAAGTTTTCAATACATTTGAAAAACTTCTAACCACTTTTGTATGCCTTTGCAATTATTATGAAATCAAAGACTATCGCGGTTGCTTCACATTATAGCTTTATAAACGAATTTACCGCGTGAAGTGTGTAGCACCCGACGTTTCGGCGACGTTGCCCAGGGTAGACTGGACAGCGGCGGCTGCAACGTCGCCAAAACGTTGGTGTCCAAACATTACGTGGTAAATTCGTGTTTTAACCACATTTGTATCATGCCTTTGCAATTATTATGAAATCAAAGACTATCAACTGTTATTTAGACATAAAATAACGAAATGGGACACATTTCAACCAAATGTAATGCATATTTTGAGCTTCAGATTTTTTGGATTTTTGCTGGGACATAATATGTGTCCCAGCAGTGGCGAAAGGGTTAAAACACATGAAATTCCACTTTTTCGCTGAAAATCCGCGTTTTTAAACACTGGTACTGCGTTTTCTATTTTTCCATCTGGCAACACTGGCTGCCACGTACGCTCTACGTCCGTCCAATGGGGAAAGGGGGGGGGGGGGGGGTACGGCGCGGATTTTTTTCCGGCGCGAAACCGCGGTGCCCCCCAGTGGAAATTCTTAAAAAATGCCCTGCCGTACCATGTGACGCTAATATATGATGAAAATGAATCCACCACTAAAAATTTTCAGTGTCATGATTGCGCCGCGAGTGCTGAGGGTTGCAAACATGCTATAGCGTTTTTGTCATGGGTGCATCGCAGAAATGAAGACCCAGCTCCTGCGTCAGTAAAGTGCTACTGGTGTAGGGCTAAATTAGCATGCGTGGGCTCAGATGTAAAGTTTATAAATATAAAAGAAATAGGAGAAACATCAACAACTGCAAATCATGCAATCATGCAACAGCTGCCAAAGCAAAGGACGCCGTGGTCCGCGACAGATTCGGTAAACACCGTTTCACCGCTTCGTAAGGGAGAGCTCGAACTCGGAACCAATCGAGAGACCGGAGAAATCTGGTCACAATTGGAAGCAAGGGCGCGAGTGTCGGTCCGCCAGGTAACATTACTGGCTATCTCGCGGTAAGGCGTTGGTCTCTTGCGGGTTGTGACGTAGCTGGACGTTGGATTGTTCTGTCCAAGTCTTCTACGTTCACTGCAGGGCGACAGAACGAAAAATCGTTAAAACGTCCTGTGGTGACGGGCTTGCCCGTTGTAGTTGACACCGCAAGTTGTTAGTCAGAGTGCACAATCGATTGGCTTACGCCATACGGTGCGCAGACCGTCCAGGAGCGCCAGAGGTTTGATTCCCAGGGGAAACTGACCAAGGCCAGAGTCCTACCCAGGTTCGCACCTCATGCATGGAGGCCGTCGGATGGGTGTTGACCCGTGAGTGTGACCGACCCTGAATAGAATAGGTCTTCGTGGCCAACCTAGCATGGGCCCATTAGCTCCCACACCAAGCAACAATACAGTATTTATAATGCGTTCTTCGTGATGACATTTTGATAATATTTCCAAACCAAATGATTTTACGCGCGCGATGCGTCCTTCGCCAGCGAGGCGGGCGAAAGAATGGTGTGGGATGACGTCACGCCGGGCGCAAACGACTTTCAAGGGAAAAAAGCGCGGGGTCTTTATTACGAATTTTTAAAAAATAATTTCTTAGTCATTTGAAGTGCTAGAGAAAAAATAAAAATATTGTATTTTAAGTTGAAACAAGTACTTTTAGGAAAAAAATGTAAAAAAACCGTTCCCAAGCTTATTATGAAATAGCTAGATAATAAAACAAATATGATTAATATACAGGATGTTTTTACAGCACGGGCATTTTTAGTGGGTTAATCAGTACAACGAAATAAGCAACTTAAAAAAACAAAAAAAAACACAGGTTTTAAAAAAAACGGATTTTTGTTTTTTTTTTTTATTTGAAAGTTTGAAGAGGTTGACTATTAGAAAAAGTTTGAGAAAAATTTGAGCGCGCTGCGCCGTCTAGCGGTAAGTATTATATCGTAAATAAACAATATTAGTGACATTTTATTTACCGTTAGATAAGGCATCGTGATCATAGCTTCTTACACTATTAAAAAAACAAAAAACGTTATTTTCAAAAAAAAAATTATTATTTTTTTTTTTTCAAAAGTTGCTTATTTTGTTGTACTGATTCACCCACTCAAAAAAAGCCCTTGCAGGAAAAAACAACTTGTATGAATATTGAATTTTATATTCCAATATGTGGCAATACTAAACACGAAACGTCAAAATAATAACATCTGTTTACGGTGTAGATCGTTTAAGTTTCTGCAGTTTTCCGTTTTATTTTACCTCTATATATAGTCAAAAGTATAAATATTCACCATGGAAAGGCAGGAAAATGATGAAACTAATGCAGACATTAAAGTGGAGATAGAATTAGAGTCCGATGTCGAAGACAGGATGCCAAGTTGCTCTGACAATAAATACAGTGAAACGTTGAAACCAGAAAGCGATATTTGCTACAAAGAAGAGCAACCAAACTCTTCTTATATGGAAGCAAATATTCTGAAATTTGAAGAAGAGGCAATGGCTTTCATAAAACCCGAAGGAAGCGCGATGAAAGAGGTCAAAGTCTTGTTAACGAAATTTGATAAATTCACATGCGTTGTCTGCGATCGCAATCTAGACAGAAGCGTGCCAATGGGAGCATGTAAGCATAACAAAGAAATTGTGCTATTTTGCAAAGACTGTATCAGGCCAAATGTTAAGAAATATATTTGTGTCAAATGTAGATATGAATCAAGTAGAAGATTTCATCTAATTAGGCATGTTGATATAGTGCATAGGAAATTTAAGAAATATACGTGTGAACAGTGTGACAGGGCATTTTCATATATAGAAAGTTTAAAACGACACGTCCAATCGATCCATCGCAAACTAAAGCATGCGTGTCAGCAGTGTAACAAAGTCTTTTGTTTTCGCGACTCCTTACTACGGCATGTAAATTTCACTCACCGGCAGTTGAATGTATTCACTTGTGATTTATGCAACACAGAATTTCCAAATCAAACAAGCTTTAAACGGCACATCGATGGCGTTCATAGAAAAATGAAGGAATTTGAGTGTAAGGAATGCAAACGCGCTTTCTTTAGGAGTGGTCATTTAATTCGTCATGTCAATTCTGTCCACCGGAAAATGAAGCGTTTCGCGTGCGACAAATGCAATCGCAGTTTTGCAAGGCGAGGAGATTTAAAGGTCCATATAAACTCATTCCATCTCAGAATGAAGTATAGTTGTGCGGAATGTAACGGAGCTTTCACAAAAAAGTCTTACTTAATCGGACATATAAATGTAGTACACCGAAAAATTAAGCCCTATGTTTGTACAATATGCAAACATGCATTTGGTCGGAAAAATTATCTTAAAAATCACATGACTGCTGCCAAATGCCAATTGAAAAAAAATTAAAAATTCGAAAAGCAACGGTCGGCGGTAGACCTTTGATGAATACTCTTTGTCTTCTAAGCAAGCAGAACTCAGTGCATCGGTGGAGCATGAACACTTTTTTAGATGAAATCGAACAATGCGACCTCCATTAGGTAGTATATTCTATTGTATGTATGCATTTTATTTTTCAGTTACTTTTTGTGAATTTTTATTTATCTACGAACAGCCAATACGGAACAATCAAATGCTTCTATATGATATGATTCTAATTGCTTAAAAACCTAGATTTAAGTGTGTATGTTTATTATATTATTTATACGGAACAGTCAAATGCATTTATTGATAATTCTAATGCCTTTAAATTTACGTAGATTTAAGTGTGTCTGTTTATTATGGATTGTAAGTCAGAAACCTAGTTTTTATCAAACAGTGGTTACCTACTTGTTTAACTTATTTTATTTTCGAATATAACTCATGCGGGAGCGGTAGAGAGGTGGTTTACGACGCGGAGAAAATGTAAATATAATGTTTCTAAAAATAAGGATATTAAGTTAATAAATTGGTAGTATTATATTAAATATGCCTACTTACCAAGGTAATAGCAATTTGACAGTATATTCTATGGAATTTTCTTAAAATTTTGTAGTCCAGAGATGTTTTGCTGTAAGAATATACATATTGAGTTTACAGATACAGCATGAATGGGACCGATGGCGTTTCTTCGGGAATTAAAACTGAAATTAGTTCAAGCGAATGAGATAGAGCAATGCGTTAGAGCGGAATACGAAAGGAACGATCGTCTATAAAAACTACCTCTCGAACCGTCCGAATAAATTTGTACACATTTCGTGCGGTGTAAGATCGTTACGTTTAATAGTTATAAGTTATAGGATAAGTTTAATGGTTATAAGTTATAAGATATAGATCCATAGTGTTTTAATACAATGTCGTTTGGTTCAATATTATTAGTGTTTTATTCCACTAACCGCTTAAATACAGAAGGTGGTGATTTCTGCAATATGTTATAGTAGTTATTAGTGTAATAATTAATGTTATTATTAATATTAAATTTAACTTTTGCTACTATTCCGTGGTTTCATTTCATATCAAAATCTTGTCATTTGCCAGCTAACAATTCGAATTTCGTCTGCTGCTCAGTTCAACGAATGGAGTTCAAAACGGCAGATAAAATGAGTTATATCTAGGATATGTCTTTCTATCCGTTTCATAATTTTTAATACGTTTTGAGGTTATTAATGAACAGTTTCGGTGACATGACATTCCATAATATTACGGACTTCGTTTCGTCGTCTAATAACTACTTGGATGGTCTTAGATGGTCATCTATTTGATCTACATCTAATTAGATGGTCATCATCATACTTGGTGTATTAGTAGAAAGAGTAGAACCTACGTTTTGGGAAAAAATATTATATTGCAACAGTAATGTGAGAATAGTAGGTAAGACTAAATATAACTTAGAGACCGATGTCTCAATACCGTCTCCTGAGAGGCGTGTTGTACTCATACTAATGTTTCTGCTCCTTTACTGATTCTATCACGTGACATCGACGTTTAAATTATGCAGCTTGAAAAATAAGAGTTAGTCGTGCCTCCGTTAAATAATCATTACTTTTGAATACTATTGAGACAGGTAGATTTGGTTGAATACTATTGAGACAGGTAGACAGGTAGACAGGTAGACAGGTAGGGTTGGTTGTAAGAGATTGTCATATTATGACAATAAACCCGCCCTTTGTGATTTCACGATAAAGAGTAGAAACAAACAAACAAACAATTTAAGATTCAAATCGTTCCGTCGGAAATACGATTGTTCAAACTACAGTAATAAATCGCATGCGATAGTTCATGTTTCGTTTCTTGAAAATCAAACTCTAATTGGCAACTGAAACGTCTAATGTAATGTTACGTTTCGAGGTGCTAAATGGCATATTCAACGTTGTAATTCGTGATTTCCTGTTGAATTATTTGAAAATGACGTTCAAGAAAGACTTAAAGCTGCTCGCAAAGCCCTATTACTAGGTGACTATCCTGTCGAGTCTCGTATTTGAAGGTGAAGCGAGTATCGGCATAATATCTCATCAACAAACCAATCCTACCATCACTGATTATATACCACCCATACCTAACTAGAGTTGGCAACTACAACTGGCAAACCCGTCACCTCAGGAAGTTTTAACGATTAGTCGTTCTGTCTCCCTGAAGTGAGCACAGAAGACTTAGACAAAACAGTCCACCGCAAGCTCCGCCACATGCCCGTAAGAGGCCAACACCTTAACCGCGAGATAGCCAGGAGTGCTACCCAGCAGGCTTACACTCACGCCCTTATTTCCAATTGCGACCAGATTACTCCAGTCTCTCGATTGGTTCTGAGTTCGAGGTCGCTTGCGCGGTCCTCTCCCTTATGAAGCGGTGAAACGGTGTGTACCGAATCTATCGCGGACCACGGCATTCTTTGCTTGGCTGTTCACCCAGGACCGGGTAGCCGATGGTCGTTTCAAGAGCAGTCGCCGTAAGGTCCGCAACCACCCCCGCTCGATTGGCTTACGCCGCACAGTGCGCAAACCGTCCAGGGGCGCCAGAAGGTTGATTCCTAGGGGAAACTAGCCCTAAGGCCAGAGTCCTGCCCGGGCTCGCACTTCATGCGTGGAGGCCGCCGGATGGATGTTGACAATACCAACCTTGTATTATTGTTCAATTAGAACTATTCTACGTTGTTGATGTTTTACTGTCGCCTGACTATTCACGACGCTGATTCCGAAACTGCAATAATCTTTATTCAGTGTCAATAAATAGCGAGATATAGGCATTCAAAGAAGCGTCAGACTCAAACGCGTCAAACGCTAGTTTTTTAAAAAATAATATGTAGACACCTACAAGCGGCAGGTTAAGTTAGTTTTTTTTAAAACATCCTGAACTGAGTAAACATTTTTTTTTTTTGTATGTCATTTTTTTTTAATTGAAATATTGCACGTTTGATGCTTTTAACTATCAGATTACTACTATCGTATCTAGCAGATTTCTCGCATTATAGAAAGGGTCCTATAATGCATATTATTATATTCCTTTTAACGTCACCCGACTATATTAAAATAGATAGATAAAATAGAATATGCAACGCACCAACGAGCTGAGTGACCTTCAAGCTGTGAAAGACTTTGTCTATCTGGGCTCCATGATATGCAACGACGGAAACTGTGAAAAGGAGGTCTCACGCAGAAGCCAGATGGCAAGATCGGCCATGAGCAAGCTAGAAAGGCTGTGGAAGAATCGGGGTATAAGCAAGCGGACTAAGGTCAGGCTGGTTCGAACTCTGGTTTTCTCGATCTTTCTCTATGCATCAAAGACATGGACCCTGAAGGCTCGGATACGCACTAAAATCGATGCACTGGAGTGGCGTTGGCGTAAAATGCTAGGAATCCCATGGGCAGCACTCCGCACCAACAAATCTGTCCTAAAAGAACTCGGCATCCAAGTGAGACTCTCCACCGTATGCATGAGAAGGGTCCTGCAGTGCTCCGGTCATGTTGCCAGGAATCTGGAGAAAATGCTTTCCGGGGGTCAAGTGGAAGGAAGAAGAAGCAGAGGCAGATCACCGGCCAGATGGAACGATCTCATCAAAGAAGTTACAGAAGGGTCAATACAATCTGCGACCCACCATGCAGAAGACAGGTCGAAGTGGAGGATCCTCGTAGGCAAACTGTTGTCTAGTGGCCACGATCCTCAGTAATGAGGGAACGACGGAGAAGAAGAACATATATAGTTCATATTCACCACGCTCAATGCAGGATTTACCTATAGGCTACACAAGTTTAGAGCCCCCATCATCGTCAGAATGTTCGACAGCTCAAAAGGGTCGCGAAAAGTTCAAAGGGGGGCCTCCCGAGATTTCGCCGACCTAAGGGCCCAAGGGTTTGTTCTGCACTGACCACGCTGATTCCAAAACTGCAATAATCTTTATTCGGCCTCAATAAATAAGCTAGATATAGGCATTTAAAAAAGCGTCGAACAGCGACATCTCACATGAACACCTATATGGCGGTAGGTTAAGTTAGTTTTGTTTTAAACTATTATAAACACCTATCGTATCGAATTGAATATTTTTCCACATCGGTATGTAAATTCGAAAATTTTATGTCGACATATTGCGTGTCCAAGGCAATATTTCGACTTAAAATTTTAACTCTAAAATTCGACTTAAAATATAAGAATAATAGTGATCATTTTTTAAATAAAAAAATCTAATTAATTTGATTTAAATCAGATTTTTTAAAATATTTGTATTTTTTAAATTTGGAAGTCAGGAAAAACACAATACAATTGTTATTTATTTAAATATGTTTTAATAACGTTGACAAAAATCAACATAAATTAGTTCTTCTAAAAAGTAAAAACAGAGTAGCATATTTATTTGCCATTTATTTAACAAAAACTATTGTAAAATGTACAAAAATCAAGGAGTTCTTGCTTCTTCTAAATCAAAAACATTTTTTTAAAAACAGAAATACTGTAGCGTTTTTATCATATTTAACAAGGAAAAAAGGTCTTTAAATTAATAAATTAACATAAATTAAACAATACGGGTTTCACCGCAGTCGCAGTCACTTACTTATATTTACATTATACTTACATTATTATATTAGTAACAGTAACTTAGATGTTATTGGTTTTGTAATTTGTTCGAATTTAGTTTTTTTCAAAAGGAAGACTAATTTAGCCGCCTTCTCGTTGCCTAATCTATTTATTATTTTGCTGTGCACCAAATTGAATGCCGAAAATATTCTTTCGACCCCAGCGGATGAAGCAGCTGTACTTAGCAGTTGCTTGATTATATCCAATTCTTCTTCGGTTATACTCCGAAGTCCCTTGACATTTTTTGGCTGAGGTTGAGGTTTTTTTGGTTGCAGTAAAAAAATATTGATTTGAATCATTGTTTTTTTTTTTAAATCGCTTGATTAAAATTGCGATTTAAATCACCGATTTAAATCATATGATTTAAATCATCGCAACCCTGATAGTGATGTTTTAAAACGTTGACTGCCAAGGCAGTTTCAGGGTTCTGTCAAACTATTCTTGAAATATTTAGCATGCTAAAAGAGAATGGGCATTTTGGGCCCACTTTTCCACTAGCTGTAAATCATATACCAATGGATAGATCTCTTTATGTAGAACATTAATTACTACAACCACTGATATCAATTATTAGCCATTTCTGAGTTATATCCCCTAAAAGCACCTGACACATATATTTTTTTAATTTGTTGTGTACGGCTTTTCCAAGGACTTTATGAGCCTTGTAACACTGCGACCATTGCTGATCTATTCGCCACCTACTATAGTTCTGTGCTAAGCCTCGTGTCATTTAAGAACCAGGAATTCAGGTGCTAAGGGTTGCAAACATGCTATAGCGTCTTTGTCATGGGTGCATCGTAGAAATGAAGACCCAGCTCCTACGTCAGTAAAGTGCTACTGGTGCAGGGCTAAATTATCATGCGTGGGCTCAGATGTAAAGTTTATAAAGATAAAAGAAATAGGAGAAACATCAACAGCTGCAAATCATGCATTGGCACGATTGCCAATGCATGATTGCAGACTGCCAGCTGTATCGACAGATGGTATGATTTCATGCAGTCTGCCATCTGTATCGACAGATGGTATGGACACATACACACAGCGTTCAGGCATCGCCCAGCATGACCGATTTAGTACAGAACAAGTGACTTTGTTCTTGTTACATTTTCACTGTTGGCTAGTGTAATAATTAAGAGTTTGTAAGATCGCGATGGAGATATTTTTACGTGTAGCGTTGGCTGTTTGCTTGCAGGTTTACAAAATATGGAGGAGGAATTTCAGTGCGATAAGAAAGTGACGTGGCTGGTCTGTGTTTACACGGAGTGGCATCCGGCTTGTGTCAATTTTGCACCCGTTTTTGCGCAGATATCGGCCGATTTCAACCTAGAGAACTTGCGCTTTGGAAAAGTCGATGTCGGAAGGTATTATTAATGTTATTATTAATCTTTTTATTAATCTTTTTATTAACCCTTCCTATTTGAGTTAACCATTTTTTGGTTAGACGCTTACAAATGCTAAAATTGTATCTAACCAATATTGGTTAGGGCGCTCCGCGCTGCGTAAAATGCCAACTTTTTAAATATTTATTCATTATTATCTTAATTGTTTGACGAGATAAAGTTATAATATTATAAATTTCAAATTTCAATGCGATCATTATAATATATAAATAAATACAAACGGAGCTGCCATGGAATTCACCGACCGGAGTCGGGCCCATCATAATACTATTTTTTACACTTCTGGGGGGTGAGCAGTGGATTCCGGACTTACGAACCGGCTGTGGTAGGTTTAGGACAGCTGTCTTGCCACATGTGAGCGTTCACCTTGCCACCCATTCACTCCCCCTTCGAAGCCATAAAATTTGAGATGCGCAAATCGCAGTTTTAGATAATTTTTCTAAGAAAGAGTTGATTATTTTTCTGGAAAGGCCAAGATCTTTAGAGAGGTGAAATAGAGATTTAGCTGGCAGGCCACGAGCGCCAACTTCCACCGCGTGAAGGTGAACAGTGAAGCCGTTCCGGGTTACGGCATTTGCAAGATCATGGTATTTATTTAATTTGTACTCGTGGTCTTTTGGGATATTTGATTCCCATGGAACAGTTAATTCTACAATAAGAGCCACCTTCCGAGATAGAGAGTAAAGAGTTATATCTGGACGGAGGGCTGTGCATCCGAGACTTTCAGGGAATTTATACTGCTTAGAGACCGAATCAACCTCCAGAATCCAATCTGTAGCTTTCTCGATTATTGAGAAAGGTTTTGTAGTTAGATGTTTTTTGCCTTTAGAGCCATCCCGCACAAACTGTATTGGGGGTTTGGAGGATACTGTCAAACCCTTGTTGGCACGAGCCACTGAGAGACTAATTACCTCGCGAATAACAGCGAGAACTTTGTCATGGCGGTAAGTGTACCGTCCTTGATCTAAGGCCACCTTGCAGCCAGCTAGAATGTGTCTAGCTGTGCAAGGGGTATTGCTACAGAGGGGACAAGAACTATCCTCGGCAAAGCTCCAACGAGCGAGGTTACTGGGGTCTGGAAGTGTATGCTGAAAGGCATTCAAATAAAATTTCAGCATCTCTGGCGTCCAGTCATAGAGCATTACCTTCCAGTGCATTGGAGGCGGAATGCAAAAGTCACCAATTGTTGTCCAGTCATTCTGGCATTGAAGGCCAATAGCATGAGCCATACTCTTGCTGTCGTAATCTCCCCGCAAAAGAGACTTCTTCAAGTCCACGTCGCTCGTGGTTGTACTGCCATACCCCAGACCAGTGCCATTCTGGCTGATTCCAGTAAGGAACCTTTTGTGGAAGTCTACGCGGGCTTGTAGTTATTCTTTTTACTTTTTACAGTTATTCTTTTTACGATCCGTATAGTAGTTTAAAAGTTATGGTCGTTTTTCTCAAGGCCAACGACTTCACGCGCAAAACTGTCCCGGGCAGAAGTGACGACTAAATTTTTACCCCGCGATAGGAGGGGTTACAAATATTTCAATTGATAAAACCGGATGCTCTCAGATTAGCAATAACAAATAGCGTTATCGATCCATGCTCTACTATCTCTATACTTTCGAATATATGGAGTGACATTGGCAAAACCAAATGCATGCCATTTTGTATAAACATTAGAGGTCAACCCGCTGCAAATAAAACTATTGTAGTACACGAATGCGATAGCGTAGAGTCTTGCAACTGTCAGCCTCTGCAAAGAGAAATATCTTGGAAATACTTAGGCATCACTCTAGATTGCTTCCTACGTTGGGACACTCATTTACATAACGTGGCTGCGAAGGTGCGAATCCTTGGATATGTTTTCAAAGAACTGAGGAATATTCTGGATTCCAAAACGCTAAAAACTGTTTATCATGCTTTATGTGAATCGCTTATTACTTACGGCATAATTGGATGGGGTGGATGTGGTAAAACCCTGCTAGAGTCATTGCAAGGTGCGCAGAAATGTATACTCAAAATTATTCTCCGCAGACCATATCGCCATCCCAGCAATGAACTTTATGTGGAAACTAAAGTCCTTGATTGTAGGCAACTTTTCCAGTAGCTGTAAATCATATACCAATGGATAGATCTCTTTATGTAGAACATTAATTACTACAACCACTGATATCAATTATTAGCCATTTCTGAGATATATCCCCTAAAAGCACCTGACACATATATTTTTTCGAATAATAACCCAGAGGTAAGGCGGTTAAACTCGCCCTGCATAATCATTGTCGCCGATAAGCAAATCTGCAAATATTAAAGTCGCGAATAATGTAGCTGACTACTTGCTATCACAACCAATACATTTGAAGAGACAAGAGATGATAGGTTTGATTTCTGTTGCAGGTCCGTATTCAGACCATGCCTGGATTCGCCAACCACTGATATCAATTATTAGCCATTTCTGAGATATATCCCCTAAAAGCACCTGACACATATATTTTTTCGAATAATAACCCAGAGGTAAGGCGGTTAAACTCGCCCTGCATAATCATTGTCGCCGATAAGCAAATCTGCAAATATTAAAGTCGCGAATAATGTAGCTGACTACTTGCTATCACAACCAATACATTTGAAGAGACAAGAGATGATAGGTTTGATTTCTGTTGCAGGTCCGTATTCAGACCATGCCTGGATTCGCCAACACCCTGCGGGAGGCCCTTCCCAAGATGGTCGGCCAGGAAGGTATCGGAACGTTCTACAAGGGTCTAGTGCCTCTGTGGCTCGGGCAGATCCCCTTCACCATGATGAAGTTCGCCTTCTTCGAAAAGACTGTCGAGCTCTTATACTCGTAAGTATATAAAATCATACTACATGAATGTTACCCTGCAATGCTCAGGTATCTGCTTCCTTTCCCCTTCCACTCTTACCACTCCACCTCCCCCCACCACTTTTATAAGGCCTATGTCATAATATTATAACGGTAGTAAAGCCAATGATATTTTAAATAGTAATTTGCAATATAAGGATTACAAAATATGCTAAACAATAAAATATAAAGAAAACAAAAAAGAATTTAAAAATAACAGTTAACCCCTCAAATGTGAGGTGTCCCTTAAGGGATGCCTTGGCAAAATGTATACAAAATGTATATAAATTTATATAAATATAAATATAAATGTAAATGTGCGCCGCTTTATAGTAATCCGCTCTATAGTAATGCTATAGCTCTATAGTAAACCCCGCTCTATGTAAATGTAAATGTAAATGTAAATATAAATTTATATACATTTTGCCGTAGGCAACCCGAGCTAATCGCCATTCATTTGAGGGGTTAAAATCGCTTTGTTAACAGTTAAAAGTTTATGTAGGGTAGGGGGCCCAAAAGATGAACATCCCCCAGAAGATGAACATTTGACGGTTTTTCGAATATCCTAAGAGATGGTATTTTTTTCTGTTGGGGAAACATTTTTTTTTCGTAATGGCAATGACATCCCTATGCTTGTGTAGAATTTGGTGTCAGTATTGCGACCAGTCTTGACAGGATAGCGCGTTGAAATTGTGCCTGGAGTGATTCGTTACTTTTGTATGGAAACCTTCTAAGGTATGCACTTACCATCACTAAGCTTTTTCGTTGATTGTTCGAATTTGAATTGTCAGATCATGACTCTAATGCTATGGATGAAATATAGACTATGTTATTGACTGTTAAAAGAGTTTAATGGAAATTAAAATCAGTTATGTTATTTAAAAACCGCTGTTCAAGTAATGGTCCTCAAAAGTTAACTGAAACCCAATAGTTGAACGTCGTTCGTGTATTGGGTATTTCCACGAAAAGAAGATTAGCGTTTTTGACGCACGACTGGATTATTTTATTTGACAATAATGGCATGAATGACTTAAGCATTTTATTAATTATATTACTACCAAAACATGAACTTCTGTTTCCATTGTAATTAAAGAGTTTCTGTTGAAAATAGTTTGTATGGTGTTCAATTATTGGGTACCGAGACCAATAGATGAACGAACATTTTTGTATGATGTTCATCTATTGGATATTGACACCAATACTTGAACGAACAAATAATATTCGTTCAACTAATGGCGGCGGTAACCATTAAGTGAAATTTGAGCCGAGGAGGCCAATTTATAATCAAAAAATCGGATAAGCAGTATTTCGATAACAAAGGGCATTTTTTTTTTAAATATTGAAATGATTTTCTAGCTCTAAAAACTCATCAACATTACTTCTCAATATAGAATTAACATTTAATTATTTACTTCTGCCCTGATTTCATATTACTTAAACATGGCATGGTCCTTGGCATGCATCACTCTAATGAGCAAATACGAGTATTTAGATCTATTTATTAACGCGTATTATATAATTCACCACAAGATTAATGTATACTACATACTATATTTATTTGCCAGATGTCACCCAAGGTTGAGAAGAAATACTCGCAGAAGTCTTTAGAAACAGCAGTGAAGCTTATAAAGTCGAACGCAATTTCGTTACATCGGGCCAGCCTGCAATTTGGAATACCAAAGGGAACTTTGCACAACAAGGTGCGAGGCAAAGTTCCACTGGAGCCTAAAAAAGGTCCTGCCACAATATTAACGGATCATGAGGAGAATAAACTCACGACATGGATAATAAACATGGCCAAAATTGGATATGCTATGAATATCGAAGACGTTAAGGATTCTGTTCAACACTTCATGTAGAATTCCATCAGAGCAAAAGAATTTCCGGGTGGGCGGCCAGGAAGAAAATGGATATGCCTGTTCTTAAATAGACACCCTAACATTACCATGAGAAATACCGAGATTATTTCTCGTTCTAGAGCCGCGAGAAGTGAGAAGATGACCAGAGAATAGTTTCAAGCCTTAAAGACGTACCTAGATCAAGAGAACCAATTAGACATTCTCAACGACCCACGCCGCATCTTTAATTCAGATGAGACAGGAATTCAACTCTGCCCAAAATCAGGAGTCGTACTAGGATCAAAAAGTTATCGGAATACGTACGACGTAGCTATTGCAAAGGAGAAAGAATGTATCACCACCCTGAGTAATTTTTACTCCAATGGTGATATTGCACCTCCAATGGTAGCTTATCCATTGAATCTGATATCAAAGAAATAGTGAATTCCGTCCCTGATGATTGGGGAATAGGACGCTCGAAATCTGGTTGGATGACTGGAGATACTTTTTATGAATATATTGTAAATATTTTGTATCCCTGGATCATTAAAAAGAACATTACAATGCCAATATTGCTACTACTTGATGGACACAAATCACATGTTAACTTACAATTGCACGAATTTTGTAGAGAAAAAGATCTTATACTGTATTGCGTTTTGCCCAACGCCACGCACATACACATACAGGGAATGCGAACAATTCTTCCTATATTGATGTTTTAAAAATCATTGACTCAGCTGCTTCAAGTTCAGCAGTAACTGACTGTGAACCAAGTACTTCGGCAATGTGAGTGATACCACTATCTAAACAAATTATAGTTCTAAGTAATGAACTAATTGATCGAAAAGAAGTAGTACTTCAAACAAAAAGGAAATTTGAGGTAAATGAAAATAAATTTAAAAGCATTGGCGAGATTCAGAAGAAAGCGACAATAAAAAGAAAATATTCACCCATACCATTGGCAATTACATCAAAAAATTTAACGAGATTATGCATAAAAAAGAAACGGAGAAGAAATAAACAGAAGAGGCTATACTGCTTCGAAAAATAATGAAAGAAAAAAAGAAAGCTGAAAAGCCACTAATAAAAAATTGTACTAAAAATAAGAAAAGAAATAGTAGCACGTTCATGGCTAATGGTATTTTGAGGATTCAGGAGCTTCTATTTAAAAGGGATTTCACACAGACAAAGAATGTGATGAGGAGCAAGGACAAAGATGGGGAGCAAGGTGAGGACAAAGATGAGGAAGACAAGGACAAAGATGAGGAGCAATGTGATGAGGAGCAAGGACAAGATGAGGAGCAAGGACATAGGACAAAGATGAGGAGCTTCTATTGAAAAGGAATTTCACACAGCAAAGAAAACAATAAGGGTAATATAATAAATACCAATGTGAAAATAATTACTGGAAACTCCAAAAGCCTAGAACTATCGAATTCAATAAGATATGGTACACACGTCGTTGTCGTTTTTTCTACTAATAAGAGAGACCGCTATTACGTAGGAAAGGTGGTAATGATAAATACGGAGAAGACAACGTATAAAATCATTTTTTTAAGAAAGAAAGGCAACAAATTGGATACTTTAAATTATTTTGTGAATCCAGCTGTTTCAGACCTTTCAGAAGTTTCTGTTAAGAATATAAAAGAAGTTTTGCAAATGCCCTCTTATAGTCGGCGAGGCTTGTTGTGATTTTCAAACGCCGTATTTGATCTGAAAATGTGTGAGTAAAAGTTTGTCTCATTATATTTGAAAATTGTACATTTTAATAAAATGTATGTAAAAAAAGTATTTATTATAAAAGCGTATTTTCTATGTACCTAAACTTAGTTTTTCTTGTTTCCTATGTTTCTTAGTTCATAATCTGGGCCGTTAATGTTCATAGATAGGACACAAGCGTTCAACTACTGGTTATTTTAGACTTTTTCACAGTTTATAATTTTTATAAAATTGTACTATCGCTTTAAACTAAAATAAAAAATATAGGCATAATCCTAATTAAATTATCTATAAAATGTACATATACGTAAAAGGAAATAGGTTATATAAAGCCATAAACAACCATCATGAAGTCGGCCACATCCTTAAATGTTCATTTATTGGGCCCCCTACCCTAGAACTCTTTGGATGCTTTCTATTTTTCTATTTTTCTAGTTTTCATATATTTTCGTTATTGAATTGCTGGTTCTCTATGTTTTTCATTATTTCTGTTTATTTTTATTTTTCTAGTTTTTATGTCTGCTATTTTTGACTTTCTATGTTTTTTTTCAATATTAGTTTTTTATAGACTTTTTTATAATTTGAAATGTAATTTTATTTGTAGAAATACCATTTTTTTTTATATGTAATTTCAAAATGTAATTTCAAATAATAAATTTTTCTTATTCCTATTTTTATTCTGTTTATTTATTTATTTATTTATTTCATAAGCAAATCAACATAACAGTTTATACCAATCTGTTGATATGCAATATACACATGAATATAAAAAATAATAGAATTCTTACAAGTACATATAGGTACAACATGTTTAAATAAGCATTAAATACAAATACAGGCATTAAGAATAGAAAAAACTTACAAACTTACAGTACATAAAGAGTGAAAACAATTTATCTTATTTTGACATAAACAAGTAGCGCAATGCCCACACCTTGAAGAGATGCGGGCTCGCTGTAAAAATATCAAAGTCTGACGCTGTCGAACATAGCGCATTTATGTCCCGCAAAGCTCGGGTAAGCAGACTCCATCGACTTAGGTTGGTGCGCGAGGACTGCTCCGCAAATAGATTTTGAGTGCGAGCACGATTATAATTGTCCGGAACAAAGAGACAAACCTTCGCTAGCATGCTATGAATATCAACTCTTCCCCGGATCAGCTTGAAAACGTAGGCCATGGTGAGCATTTCTCTACGCAACTTAAGAAAGTTATAGCCCACCATGCCTAGTAGAAAACTAGTAGGGTATAAGTACGGATAATATCCGTACTGCTTGAAATATATAAAGCATAACAAAAAAAATTGTTTTTTTTCCAACAGTGATATAATGATCCTGATGTGGATTCCATATAACTGCATTAGTTTCCAATCTACTTCTCACAATTTTGTGCGAGTGTATGGTCGTTGGGGTGTGTTCGTGTGATGGAGAGCGTGTATGTGTGCATGTGTGTTTTTTTATGTGTGTGCGCGTGTATGTGGGTGTGTGTGTATCTGTAGTGCGTATGTGCTTGTGAGTGCTTGTATGTGTATATGGAAATGAGGGATGCTAATTTAATCCAATCTGATAATCAGCTTTTCACGTACCACCTTAACCCCTCAAGCGGCGGGTGTAAATCTTGGCAGTCACCTGTCAATTGCCTCTAAATCCTCTAAATCATAAGCCTCTAAATCAAATTCAATTCATTTCTCTCTTCGGCCTTCCCGAGATAACGTCATTAGCATCCGCTATGGTGAAAATGACATTGAAAATGTTGACCATGTAAAATTTTTAGGTATCCATTTAGACAGTAAACTCCAATGGTCAACTCATTTGGATGAATTGAGCGGAAAATTAGGTAGTGCCACGTTTGCTATTAAAAAAATTAAAATGTTGTGCGGCTTTGAAGCCGCAAAGTCTGTATACTTTGCATATTTCCATTCCTTACTAAGTTATGGTCTCATGTTTTGGGGAATGGCGGCAAATTCGGTAAGAATCTTTAGACTTCAAAAAAGAGCGATTCGCAATTTATTTACCATATCATCGCTAACATCTTGCAGGCCGTATTTCGTTGAATCTGGTATCATGACAATGTATGCCGCTTATATATACCAGGGTGTTATGTACGCACGAAAAAATATCAGCACCACTCCAACAAATTCGGATGTTCATTCGCACAACACGCGAAACAAACAAGACTTGCGTCCTTGCAAAGTGCGACTAAGTAAGGTTAGAAATAGTTTCCTGTATCAGTCCAATATATTTTATAACAAGATTCCATTGTGCATCAGGGGTCTTGGAGACGTTCAATTTAAGAGCAAGGTCCAGGATATACTTATTAAGAACCCAATGTATTCTGTTAAGGACTTTGAGAGTATTGATTTTCCTAATCTTCTATAATTATTTATATTACAATCTTTTCTTACTTTTGATTTTTTTTTAAATTTTATAACTTTGATTATTTACATTACTATTTACATTACAAGCATTGATTATCAAAGATGGATTATAATATAAAAAAATATATTGACCATTTCTATTGCGACAATGTTATTGATTTAATTTTATATTTTTTATAATCTTAATTTTACTCTTTTATAACCGACTCTTCGTTTTTATACTTTGACTATCTGCAGTATTTAAGCAGTTCCAATTATTTTAAAAAGATCTTAAATCTTTATTTTAAATTGAAATATTAATTGTTTTACAATTAAAAAAAATGGTCGATATTAAAAAAAATATTATACCACATAAGGTATAATACCAGTTACTCAACTTGACTATACCAAGAGTAGGGTTTCCTACCAACTGGCTTATTTAAATAAATAAAAAAAATAAAAAAAAATTCTGAGAGTTGAAAGTCAAAAATATAGCACCTTAGAAACACGATCATAAGAAAGAAACTACTTGATGGATCATGAAAAGAAGAATTGTAGAATGATCGCATTGAAATTTGAAAAATAAAACATTATAATCTCATTTTGTAAAAGAATTAGATAATTATGAATAATTATTAGATAGTTGGAGAACTGAAAAAAACTCACTTATACAGCGATATCGACGTTTTATCTCTAAATACGAAACCCTATCTAGAAATTGTAAACACATTTGTGTACGTTATTACATGCTTTACCAAGTCTATTAGTTCGTGTTATTTATTTTCATGCATATATTCAAAGAGAAGCACAGATCCGAGCAATGGCAGCACTCGACTAAGTGCCCCCAGAATACAAACAATTATATTAGGGATTCTAGACTGCGAGAAGCACGACTGAATAATCGTACAATACAGAATTTATCCGTCTTTCTCGCACTTGTCTAACAGGGGGGGGTGGTTGCACTGTGATTTTGGTGTAAATTCAGTTCGGTGAGAGCGCGGTTTGTCGTGCCGCGCTCGTACAAGTTTTGGGACATTCCTGAGCATTGACTTCAATACATCGTACCCGATTCGGAACGTTACTGTCTTGAGGGGTTAATAAAGGATCGACTATTTTGGTGGCTAAGATATTTAAACGTTTAAGAAATTTGCTAACCTCCACGCGGGCATAACTCTTTCCCTTGCACCCTATCCCCGCATCGCCCTGCCGCTCGAGAGTGCGCTACTGTTCTAACTCGGTATACTGTGTTTTAGGTATGTGGTGCCGAAGACGCGCGACCAGTGTTCGAAGGGCGAGTAGCTGATCGTGACGTTTGCGGCCGGCTACATTGCGGGCGTGTTCTGCGCCATCGTCTCTCACCCCGCCGACACCGTTGTGTCTAAGCTGAACTAGGACAGCACAGCCACTGTTGGCTCCATTGTGGGCAAACTGGGCTTTGCGGGCGTTTGGAAGGGGCTCATGCCGAGGATCGTGTTGATCGGCACGCTCACAGCCCTGCAGTGGTTCATCTATGACGCCGTCAAGGTACAAACCATTTTTTTTTTTAAAGGAAAGAGAAATAGGCATAGGTCTGCACTGCATTGTAGTCTGGAATCAACCATCAGGATACTTCCAACCTTCCGACTGGTCACAGGTCTGAAGTCGCTTGCGCGGCCTCTACCTGCTGTATATTCAGGGGTGATTTAGTTTGAACTGTCGCGGACCAAAAGTATCTTTTGCCCGATTCTGAATTCAGGATCTGATAGCCTAATGGTCACCACCATAATCCACCCCCACCGCTTAGGAGACAGTATATTCCCATAGTCTCCAGACTCCTTCAGCAATAAGTCAGAGTGCACAACCAATTGTCATCGCCGAACGGTGTGCAAACCGTCCAGCAATCCCCCAGGCGTGAGACACGCGAGTCTTACTCGGGGTAGCCTTCCGCACGAGGAGGCTACTGCGGGCCGACACTCGCGCCCTTACTTCCAGTTGCAACCAGATTACTCCGGTCTCCCGACTGGTCACAGGTTCGAGGTCGCTCTCCCTTTTGAAGCGGTGATACGGTGTCTACAGAATCTATCGCAGACCAAGGCGTCCTTTGCCCGGCTGTTCACCCGGTATCGGGTAGTCTATTGGTCGTTTCAAGAGCAGTTGCCATACGGTTAACAACCATCCCCGCTATACAGGAAGCGAAGCCGTTTCCAGACTCCCCCGGCTATCGGTCGGAGTGCACAGTCGATTGGCTGATGCCGCACAGTGCGCAAACCGTCGAGGAGCGCCCGAACTACGATTCACTGGGGAACTGGCCCGCAGGCACAGAGTCCTACACGGGCTCGCACTTCTGCTTGAGGCTGCCGGATGGGTGTTGACCTGTGAGTTCGGCCGGCCCTAACATGTGGGTCATAATGGCTCAACTGCAAGGAGCCCATTAGGCAAACAGGACAGTGAACTGACCGCCAAGTTCCGCTCTAGGTATTCCCCCCGAATCTACGATCTTCTGATCCCAACCGCCTCCAACTGCAGGATTACAGTCGGGGTATAAGCTCACATCGGCCCTGACAGGTTAAGTCCTTCTGAGGAGGCTACCAGATGAGAGTTGAACCGTGTTTTGGGCAGGCCAGATGACATAAAAATTGGCCAACACCACACAAGCGGCATGGTTTAAGGTTTACTACGAGGGTTAACTATCCAACAGTTCAGGGAATTTTACTATAAAAGTGCGTAGACTTCCACAAAAAGTTCCTTACTGGAATCAGCCAGAACGGCACTGGTCTGGAGTATGGCAGTACAACCATGAGCGATGTGGATTTGAGGAAGTCTCTCTTGCGGGGAGATTACTACAGCAACGGTATGGCTCACGCTATTGGCCTTTAATGCCAGAATCATTGGACAACAATTGGAGACTTTTGCATTCCGTGTCCAATGCACTGCAAGGTAATGCTCTATGACTGTACGCCAGAGATGCTTACATTTTATTTAAATGTCTATCAGCATACACTTCCAGACCCCAGTAAACTCGCTCGCTAGAGCTATGTCAAGGATAGTACATGTCCCCTTTGTAGCAATACCCTTTGCACAGCTAGACATATTCTAGCTGGCTGCAAGGTGACCTTAGATCAAGCATGGTAGACACCGCCACGACAAAGTCCTTGCTGCTATTCGCGAGGTAATTAACCTCTCAAAGGCTCATGCCAACAAGGATTTTACATTACCTTCCAAACCTTCAATACAGTTTGTGCGGGATGGCTCTAAAGGCAAAAAACACTACAAAGCCTTTCTCAATAATCGAGAAAGCTTCAGATTGGATTCTGGAGGTCGATTCGATCTCTAAGCAGTATAAATTCCCTGAAAGTCTCGGATGCACAGCCGTCCAGATATAACTCTTTACTCTCTTATCTCGGAAGATGGCCCTTATTGTCTAAGAATTAACTGTTCCATGGGAATCAAATATTCCAAAATAACATGAGTATAAATTAAATAAATACCATGATTTTGCAAACGCCCACACCCGGAACGGCTTCACTGTTCACCTTCACGCGGTGGAAGTTGCCACTTTTGGCCTGCCAGCCAAATCTCTGTTTCACCTCTAAAGATCTTGGTCTTTCCAGTAAAATAATCAACTCTTTCCTTTAAGAATTATCTAAACCCGCAATTTCTGCATCTCAAATTCTATGGCTTCAAAGGAGGAGTGAATGGGTGGTAAGGTGACGCCCACATGTGGCAAGATAGCTGTCCTGAACCTCTTATCGTAACTCGAATTTCCACCGTCTCCTTTAATATAGTCTTCATGGGTATCGATACAGCGATCCCAGCGTTTTTCCATGATTCCATGCATCCCTGGAAGTCTGAAAGTGTAAGTGTTCGAAGCACATTCAGCGTTTCTTCCTGGATCTCCTCGATCACGATAAAACGACAACCTTTCAATTGAAATTTTATTTTGGGAAAGAGAAAGTTGGGGTATAAAGTTAGGGTCATCTCTTGCTGCATTTTCAATTCACTGCAGACAGCTAAGCGATTTTCTTTCTGGTCGCCCTTCAACAGTCTCGGTACGAATTTTGCAGCAATGCGTCTCATGTTCAAATTGTCTGACAAGATGCGTTGCATGGACCCGAATGACATTTGTACGATTACATAGGCATCATGGATTGTTCGTCTACGATCTGCAACAATAGCCTGTCGCACTTTTGCGATGCTTTCTGGTGTTGTGCTTGTTGACGGTCTTCCTGAACACTCTTTGAATCGTTTGCACCGCATTTTTATTTTTACTTTTTCGCATAGCACCCTCGCCAAATGCTTCCACAAGCATGCAACGGGTTTCTACAGCAGTTTTTTTAAAACTTGAAGCAAAATTTGATTCAGGGTCTTTGCTGTTTAAAATCTGCCATTTGAAAAATGGCTGATACACTAAAATACAATGTTGGACAACCGCACAAAACTCAACAATGCATCCACTCATCCTCACGGCCATTGGCACACTGATTCACAATGAGTACTGTTAGCCACATTCTAGCGGCCGCAGGTCGTACCACCAATGGTTCGCAAGCGACATTCAAATTCCCCGAAGTTTTGGCTAGCCTCTCGTAAAATATACTCTTTTTTTTTGCAGGTTTACCTGAGGATGCCGCGCCCGCCGCCACCCGAAATGCCTGCATCCATGAAGCAACGACTAGAAGAAGAGGCCAAGAAGGCCAAGTCAAGCAGCTCATAGTCCAATCAATTTTAGCTAAGACCTGTTGGAGCCCTATCGATCCAACATATCTACAACAAAAAAGTAATTTCACAGAATAGAAACCGCAGACTCGCTCAAACCTACACGAGCCAGCTGCAGTTAATTTCCAACTAAATTTGGCAAATTATGCCCAGGCAAGCGATGACTCATGTCATTTCTTCTGATCGATACACATGTCGCATCCCACTCATAGCTATTTACGTCACCGCTTAACGGTATAAAACGTGGTACATTTCAATCGATCGCCATCATTCCCTTGGTGGACAAGTATCGTGCTACACCTCTGCATCATTTCCTTGGCGGATAGTTATCGCGCTACACATCTTCATCGTCCCCTCAGTGGACAGTTATCGCGACTACGCTTTATTATCAAGCAGTACTTTTTATCCGCGATACCAATCGTCAAGCCTCACTCCTCGACTACACACTTCGGACACACTACCACAGCTTCACCTCGCACCCACACTACTACACAACGGCGAATTAACAATCAAGGCGTTAAGAAGTGGCGACTCACTTCAACCTTCTGATTAAATACTTCTACTTCGACATCCACGACTTTCATTCACGGAGAAAACTTCATGATGAGAACCACCCTTCGCTCGCAATCAATTGGAGTCTAGTGAAGGGTGGCCACTCTCACAGACCTAACTTATTGAAATAAATAACAAAAAATAAATAAAATAAATAAACCGCAACTTCCAATCGGTCGCCACGAAAAAGTATTATATTTCCCATCGAATTCCAGAATTGAATCGGTTCAATTCTAACATCAATATACCCTTTTGTAGATTGTAGTTTTGGTCGTTAATCAAAATTGAGAAATGTATATTTTTTCCGTATTTTTTTTGGTTCTAAGCGTATACAGCTTGTCGTGATTTTGTGTTACCTATGCTGCGTAGGATGCGTCGATATTATTTGAAATATAATATTTATTTTTATTTCGGATTTGTGTTTTTCTTCCATCGTCTGGATGAGCAGTAAGAACTTAATTGCTTCCCCAAATGGGGTATAGATTTGACCGTGTACCTATAAAACGTCTGACTCACTGGAACACTTCGGAATCCGTGGTAAGATACTGGCGTGGATGCAAGACTTTCTAACTGGTAGGACGTTCACAGTGGGAGTTGGAGAATGTCATTCTGAACTGCATAAAGTCCTCAGTGGAGTCCTCCAAGGTTCAGTGCTGGGTCCTATTGCATTTGGTATATTCCTGTCTAACCTAAAAGCAATTATGGAATTAGATTTTGCTATATTTGCCGACGACACCAAGTTTTTCCCAAATCCACTCATAGCTCACCAGAACATTAGCTCGTGTGAACGAGACAGGGCAATACGCTAGAGCGGAATGTAAAATGAGCGGTTGTCACTTTTTCGCATTAAAACTACCCACCAAAGGTTAAACATCCGAATCTAACACTGCATGAAATGTGTTCAATTTTATTCGGACGAGTTTAAGTTCGACAGGTAGTTTTTTCGACGATCGTTTGTTTCATATTCCGCTTAACGTATTGCTCTATCTCGTTAGCTTGAACTAATTTCAGTTTTAGTTCACAAAGAAGCACAATTGGGCCCATTGTGTAAATATCATTTTTCCAGCTCCGGACTTCAGACTTTTTAAATTTGTTTAGATGGGTTCTATAATTACCCATTAGGGTTTTTTTTTTCTTTTTAATTTTTTCGATTGTTGATTTAAATAATAATAATTCCGTTAGTCATTTTGTGATGCGCGATTAATTGTAGCTTTTGTGCCTGGGATCCACACGATAGATCAGCAGTGATCGCAGTGTTACAAGGCTCATAAAGACCTTAGAAAAGCCCCACACAACAATTTGAAAAAAAACCCTAATTATGACTGGACTAATCATGACTGGTGTATTGAGGTGCGGTCTCCTCGGACAACCTCTAAATGTCGCTGGTGCAGGATTGCAGGATTCCAGGTAAACGCCTTGTGAATGGTGGCACAGATTTATTTTCGATTTGGTTCAATACAAAGTACACGCGAGCGAAATATACAATTTATACAAGCAGGAATTGCGGTGGCGACGATATCGACCGTCCGCTCCGATCGTATGGTAATCTGACGTCTCAGTGGCGGCGTTCGACCTGTCTTCCCTTCACTCGTTGGTTGCGTTCAGCGGCATCGCTCGATGTAAAGTTGCCACGCTAGAACAGTTTAGGCTAAGTACGAAACACCGCCCCCTTTGAAATGCCAACATTTCAAAATATACAATTCAAACAAGCAATTCAAATTATCAAATTTTCTACAAAATTTCAAAGCATTGCTTTAGCATCAAACAAAATTTTACTAACAATCTAAAGCAAAACAAAAACTCTAAATCAAAAATACAAGCAAATTCATAACAAAAACTTTAGCAAATTTACAAAAACTTTAGCAAAAAAAAACTCTAAAGCAAAAATACAAGCAAATTCATAACAAAAACTTTAGCAAATTTACAAAAACTTTAGCAAAACAACTCAAAATCCAAGATCTAAAGCAAAGTACATGCAAAATAACAAAACTTTAGAAAATTTAATAAAATACATAAGCATTTTTCAAGACACAGGCAATGGACAGAGTTTCACTATCGGTCGAACATATGTTCCGTCCGCAGTTTTGATAGAGACGGCTCGCACCCTCTCATCCCTGCCATGGTATACCTCGACCACCCTGGCTAAACGCCACTGGAGAGGTGGGAGATTGTCTTCCTTTACAAGGACCATATCACCGACTTTTATGTCTGGCATTTCTCGGTTCCATTTTCTGCGCTCCTGCAGTGTACTTAAGTACTCGGATGACCATCGTTTCCAAAATACCTGTTTGAGCTTTGTGATCTGATTGTATATTTGAAGTTTTCCAATGTCTATATCGCTCAAATCAGCACTCGGAAACGATGTCAAGGAGTCATTAATCAGAAAGTGGGTCGGAGACAAATACTCAAGACTATCGCCACTTGCAGTTAAAGGTATGAGTGGTCGAGAATTTACTACACCTTCAATTTCAATTAGAAGGGAGTTTAATTCCTCGTACGTCAGGGTCGTGTTGCCCATAACACGCCTCAAGTGATGTTTGACGAGTTTCACACCTGCTTCATGTAATCCGCCCCAATGCGGAGAATTAGGTGGAATAAAATGCCATTCAATCCCCTCCTTTGCACTGAAATCGTATATCTGTGAATCATTTTCCCTGAATATTTTATAGAGGTTTTCCAGTTCTCGGGAAGCTCCGACGAAATTCTTCCCATTGTCACTGAAAACCTTTGCGCATTTCCGTCGACGTGACATGAATCTTTTGAGGGCACTAAGAAAGGACCTGGTGGACATATCTGAAGCAAGTTCCAAATGTATCGCCTTTGTTGACATGCAAATAAATAGACAAATGTAACCTTTTGTAATAATGCTTTTCCTGATACGAGACTGTTTGATCGCAATCGGGCCGGCGTAATCTACTGAAACATTTAAAAAGGGACGTGTTGGCGTAACCCTTTCAGACGGTAGATCTGCCATGATCTGATCTGCTGTGTTGGCTCTAAATCTAGCACATTTTATACATTTTTGAATTACATGACGAACTTCATTACGTCCATTTAAAATCCACACATTCTGCCTAAGACTGGCAAGTGTGGTCCCCGCCGCCCCATGCAATAGTCTTCGGTGCTCATACTCAATTATTATTTTTGTTACGTGGTGTTTACAAGGCAAAATATATGGAAATTTCTGAGCAACCGCTATACTAGCATAACGAAGACGTCCACCGACTCTTAATAGGTTTTCTTCATCTAAGAAAGGATTTAAAAGTTTAATTTTACTTGAATTTAAATTCACTAAATTGGAAGTTTCTTTGGCCTTTATTATGATGCTAATCTCTTGAGCAAAATTCTCTTGCTGTACGAGACCGATGATAATTTTAAAAGATTTTTTCAATTCTTGGGTAGTTAACGGGCCGTGAATTTTAACATTTCCTTTTTTAATATTAAAAATGAATCTAATCACAAAAGCCACAATTCTTTGGAGTTTAAACCAATTTGAATATTTATGGCAACAATCCAACATATAGTTTGAGTTCTCGGTTACCGCATTGCATACAACTGATTTTGCATCTGGCAAATTCTCTGGTATTTCAAAAGTTGTGCAAGGTTCCCAAAAGTTCTCACCTGAACTCAGCCAGCTTGGACCGTTCCAGTATAATTTGCAGTCTATTAAAAGCTGCGGTTCTAGTCCTCGTGATACAACATCAGCGGGATTATCTGGTGACGACACGTGTCTCCAGCAATTTGGCACTGACAATTCCTGTATTTCAGCAACTCTATTGGCCACAAATACATTCCAGCGAGAGGCATCTGATTGAATCCATGCCAAAGTGATTGTTGAATCAGTCCAATAGAATTTCTGCAGGTCGCCGATCTGTAATGTAGATGATACAGAGTGCATCAATTTTGATAATAATAAGGCTGCACATAATTCTAATCGTGGCAAAGTTACCATTTTTATAGGTGCAATTCTAGACTTAGCACATAATAGCTTTACAGAACAGTTATTATGTTTATCACTTGCCCTTAAATACACTATACAACCATAAGCTTTGGTTGAACTATCGGCAAAACCGTGAAGTTGATATTTAGTCGCATTGGTATTAATTACTAATCGGGGTATAGATATTTCACGCAAATGTACAATATTTTTGCAAAAGGGAATCCATAAGTCGGTTATGCTTTCTGGAACTGAATCATCCCAATCTAGCTTATGTAACCAGATTTTTTGCATTATAATTTTTGCATACTCAGTAACGGGTGATACGAGGCCGAGTGGATCAAAAATTTTAGCGATGCATGCTAATATTTCACGTTTTGTATTTTTGACATTACGAATATTTTCAGGAATTAATTAATTAATACTTGAAATATATCAGCCTGAGGACTCCAAATTAGACCTAATGCTTTAAGCGAAGAGTTTCCATCAGATAAAACAAAATTGCATTTTTCTCGCTTCTCCTCAGGAATTAAATTGAGAATGTTTTCATTATTTGAGTACCATTTGTGTAATTCAAATTGACCTTTATGCAATAGGCATACAAGCTCCTTTTGTAATTTTACTGCAGTTTCAAAATCGTTAGCCCCAGTAATTATATCGTCAACATATGAATTTAACTCAATAGCTCGGGATGCTAACGGATAGTTGTGGCCTTCGTCGGCCACTAATTGCATCAATGTTCGAGTTGCAAGAAAACTAGCTGAGGCAGTCCCATATGTAACCGTGCTAAGCTGATAGCATTTAAGGTTGTCTTGAGGACTGTCCCGCCACAAAATTCTTTGAAGTGACTGATATCGAGGTTTAATATTAATTTGTCGATACATCATAGCTATATCAGTGATGATGGTATATACATAAGTACGGAACCGCAATAATATTGCAAACAAGTCTGGTTGTACGACAGGACCGACCAACATAGCATTATTTAATGACACACCTGATGAACTTGGAGCAGATGCATTGAAAACTACTCTCAGTTTTGTTGTGGACGATGAGTCCTTAATTACTGCATGATGCGGCATGTAGTATTCCTTTTTAATAGAACCAGATATCTGCAGAAAATTCAAGACTTCATGGGCATGACCCAATGACACAAAATTATCAATAAATTTTTTATACATTACAAAAAAATTTGGATGTTTCTTAAATTTTCTTTCTAAGGACAAAAAACATCCATACGCATAGTTGTAAGAATTTCCCAAGTTTTGAAGTTTCTCAACTACAATCGGTAAATCAACTTCATATCTCCCAGTGGAAGTACGAGAAACGGACTCAACGTACGACTTTTCACACTCTTTTTCTTCTTTGGAGAGCAGAGTTTTTCCGGGAAATTCTTCGAGTCGCCAAAATTTATTCATAATATCATTTAAACTTTCGGTGTCGGAAACCAATGAAGTGAAATGACAACTATTATAATGGAATGGGGCTGACCGTAGGTTTAGAGTTCCCCCAAAGACCCATCCCAAACTGGTATTTTGCAGAGTAGGTTTATCACTACCTAAATCAATTTTTCCTTTCTGCAACAAGGAATAAAATATATCCGCGCCTACCAACATATCTATCTCGCGTGAGACATTAAAAGCAGGATCGGCTAATTTAACAAACTTCGGCCATTTCAAAGTATTGTTGTCGAACGTGCAAGCAGGCAAATAATTAGTCATACTTTGCAAGACTCCAAAATTAGCAGTGAAAGAAAAGTTGTTTATTTTAGATTTAATTTTTAAAGAAACAGTGGTGGATACCGGGGTTTTAACACCACCGACACCAGAAACAACCCAATTTGCTTTATCGCCAGAAATATTTAACTGGTCATAGAAATTTTGGGTTATAAAGTTACGTTCGCTCGCATTATCCAATAATACTCTACAATCGTGCTTTTTGCCGTTCGCGTCAGGAACTAAAACAATAGCAGTAGAGAGCAATATGATGCTACTACTCGAGGGTGCAGTTGACGTTGCTTTCAAACTGACATTTTCAGATGTAGCTTTTACGTTATTGCAATTATTGAATCTCGACGACGTACTCGGACTGTTTTGCAATGTGCTCTCACTCTTCTCGGAAGTAGATGCTGCGTAGCTTACTTGTTGAGGTTGAGTGTGCAATAACCAATGATGCTTAGCACCTGGACAAGTCCTGCATGCTGGCTTCGCATTGCATTGCTGAACCATATGATTACTTTGCAGACAGTTGAAACATAGACGTGATTTTTCAACAAACTTACGTTTATCATCAACTTTTGTTTTCTGAAATTTGTAACATTTTGATATGAAATGGTTACCTTTACAGAAGGAACAGGAGCGTTTGATTTTATCGCTTCTCACCTCTACTGTGTTATATGACATGCTATCATTTTCAAAATGGCTGCTTTCATGTTTACCTTGGATGTTATCTGCGGACAAAATTTCCCACGTTTGACATCTATGCAGCAAGTAATCAATGAAGCTTTGAATAGACGGAAATTCGTTTGATTTCTTTTGGAGTTCAAACTCTTTTAAGCTCTCAAAGTCAATTTTTTGCGATAGCCAATAAATTAGAATAGTGCCCGCTAAGTTATCCAATTTTAATGCCTTTAGTGAATCAAAATGTTGTATGAACTCGGTTAACAGCTTTCTCAAGCTGGTTCCTGAGCCCTGTTTAACACTTTGAAGACCAAATATATTTTTGAGGTGACAATTGGCAATTAGAATTTTGTTGTCATAACGAGTTAGGAGAGCATTCCATGCGACATCGTAGTTCTCCTTGGAACAATCGATGCTGGAAATAACTATTGCAGCATCCTTTTTTAACGCACCTTTTAAATAATATAATTTTTTAATACCTGACAGTTCACTATTATTGTGTATTAAATTTACAAACATGTCTTTAAAGCTTAACCAGTCTGAATAATTACCGTTAAAAACAGGCAAATTAATTTTTGGTAGCGAGATTCCTTTTTGCTCATTATTGAGCACGGTACTCGAAAAGCTAGTGTTTAAATCGGCCGTTTTGCGATCTCTCAGTATCGTTAGCCGGTTTTGCAACTTTTTATTTAATTGAAAATACCTTGCTTCAATGTCCAGCCCTTCCTGCATAAACTTTACCTCGTCCAGTGCCTCCAGATCTATCTCAACGTCCTCAAACCTTTTAAAGATGTCATTTAGTCGGTCGAGAGATATTTGAAGGTCGGTGACGCATTCAATTTCATCAACATTTGGCAGTGATCTTTCCAAATTTGCGATGCGCCCCTTCAAATATTTGCGCTTATTCAGCAGTGCCTTGATAGTCTCATCTGCCATTGCGAAGTGCTAAAATGCAAACAAAGAACAGATTAAAAACAATCTTCACAACCTCAAAATATCTTATTGACAAAAAATGATGATGGATCCTGAAGATTGTGACGGATTCTCAGCAACGCGGCAGCAGCTTTCTCGATGGCGATGGCTTTTATTGAAAATTCAACGGTAGGTAGGCGAAGATTCCACGGGTTGGCGACGGGCAGTTTTGCTTCGCGGAATATCACCGAATGATTCGGCTTTTCCGTTCTATCCGCTTCTTCGCGCACTAATGCGTTTATCCCTTTTCTGCGTTTATACCAGTATCCCTTTTCTTGACACCAACAACGCCACAGGAAATTTCCGAAATTATATATTCACTGAAAGATAGCTCGTCTGCGGGTATTGACGATCTGAATTCACGCATTTTTAAGTCATCAAAAATGGAGCTAAGTAACCCGATAACTCACATAGTTAACTGCAGTTTTAAAACGGGTATATTTCCTAGTGCATTGAAATGCGCTAAAGTCATCCCAATATTTAAAAACGGTGACAGACTTGACATTAATAATTATAGGCCTATCTCCCTACTTAGTACGTTATCTAAAATTATAGAAAAGGTCGTTAAAAAAAGACTCGTCAAGTATCTGACGAATAACAATATTCTTTCAGAAAATCAGTTTGGATTTAGAGAGGGAATGGGCACTACGGATGCAATAGTGAATGTTACTACCTTAATTAATGGTTACGTTGATAAGGGTAGAAAGTGTATGGCGGTCTTCTTGGACCTTGCTAAGGCATTCGATACGGTTTCGCACGATAAGTTACTTCAAAGATTGGCGGGGGTGGGACTCGAGCATGTCACTCTTTCCTGGTTTGCCAGCTATTTAACAGATAGGAAACAAGTAGTAATCATAGACGGCTTAAAAAGTATGCCTGAATACTTGTCATTCGGTGTCCCCCAGGGTAGTGTTCTCGGACCTATTCTATTTCTCAACTACATAAATAACCTGTGTAACTTAGTAGGCCAGATAACTACATTTGCTGACGATACTGTCATTATTTTTGAGGGTGACAAGTGGACTGAAGCTTTCAATAAGGCAAATATAGGTATGAAAAAAGTACAAGAATGGTTGGATGATTCCCTACTCAATTTGAATATAGGAAAAACTAAATACCTTACTTTCAGCAATAATGCCAAAGGGCAACCGCCTACATGCCACAATTTGAAAATTCATACATGCAATAATGCAAAGCAATGTAGCTGTCCAATAGTGGAAAGAACACAATACATCAAATATTTAGGGATCACAATCGATAATGGGCTCCGCTGGCAGACCCATATTGATATACTGGCGATTAAAATACGAAAACTGGCATATATGTTCCGAGAGATGAGAAATATTTTAGATCCGGGATTATTGAAAAGTACATACTACGCATTAGTTCAGTCTATTCTCTGTTATGGAATAATAGGATGGGGAGGTTGTGCGGCGACCATCCTCCGCCCATTAGAAGTGGCTCAAAAATGTATCTTAAAGATTATAGCGCGTAAACCGTATCGCTACCCCACCAATGAACTTTTTAGTCATTGCAATGTCCTGGACATCAGACAGCTGTACATTAAATTGGCCTTACTGCATGAGCGGTTTAAAAGTCAACCAACTTTTAATGAGGGAGTGATATTTACGAGAGCAGTGCACTCAGGAGATATGCTGATACCACGTAAAAATACCACATATGGACAGCGCCACTACTCATTCATCGCTCCTAGGATTTATAATCACCTTCCTGAATCAATTAAGGCTATCAACACTATGACAACATTTAAAAAATCTGTCACGTCTTGGTTGATGAAGGAAGGGAGGATTAATATAGATAGAGCATTGAGTATAAATGTCTAAATGGTATATATGGAATGGTATTTATATATGTGATAGTTATTAAATTGACAGTTTATTTTTATGACAGTTTGTATGGATGTTTGATTGACAGTTTGTAGTTATTAAATGAAAATGTATATAAACAATGACTTTTATATTATTTATATTTCCAAACCATTTCTTTATTCTATTAAATTGTAGGAATTGTAGGCCTTTCAATTATTTTATTTTAATTTATATTGAAATTTTTAGGATTATTTTCATGTTTCTGTGTAAAAAAATATTTATTTTTATTTACAAAAATTTTATTTCTTAAAATTACGGCGATTACCTTACTATATTTTTATAAAATTATGTTAATTTAAATGTCTGCCTTAGAACAGGCTATAGCCTAGTTAGGCGACATTGAAATGGAATATCTGGCAACAGTTTCTGGCATATCAGGTTTCAGTTTTTTGCTACTGGTTATTTTGTCTATTACATTGTACCTACATGTCCATGAACTGTAAATGTTTTTAAATTACGTAATTAAATAAAATAAAAAAATAAATCCAGGACACAGGCGTTGACTTTTACCCAGAATCCGAGGGCTTATCCTATTTCGCGTCTTCGAAGGACCATGTATTGAGGTGCGGTCTCCTCGAACAACCTCTAAATGTCGCTGGTGCAGGATTGCAGGATTCCAGGTAAACGCCTTGTGAATGGTGGCACAGATTTATTTTCGATTTGGTGAAATACAAAGTACACGCGAGCGAAATATACAATTTATACAAGCAGGAACTGCGGTGGCGACGATATCGACCGTCCGCTCCGATCGTATGGTAATCTCAGTGGCGGCGTTCGACCCGTCTTCCCTTCACTCGTTGGTTGCGTTCAGCGGCATCGCTCGATGTAAAGTTGCCACGCTAGAACAGTTTAGGCTAAGTACGAAACAACTGGAATAAAACATAATCATGACTGGAATAAAACAAATCGAAGATTTGTTTTATTCCAGTCATGAAGTTTGTCGTGCGTCTTGCCTAGCGTTAGAAAGGAACGCACTTATGTCACAAAACGAAACAATAATAGAGCTGCAGGCATTTTTTGTGTTGCAGGCATTTCGGTGAACGATCGCTTAGCAATCGAAAATACTTCAATATCGCCCGGCCAGCTTTATTGTTGTTTCGTTTTGAGGCATAAGTGTGTCTCTTTCTTATGCGAGGCGCAACGCACGGCAAACTTCAGGTCTTCGATTTGTATTCATATCATCTGATGATCAAATTTCGATCAATGATCGAATATAACATATTATTATCTATTCTGATATGTCGTCATATACAATTGCGGGAAATAAGTGTTATTGTGTTTAAAATGTTTATATATACCACTAGCTGACCCGAGCCCACTTCGTTGGGCGGTAAACATTTTTTCTTGTGATGAAATTATGAGTGTGGTTCGGTTAGCACTGAGTGCTATGATTTATTTCCTAACTGCCAAAAGGAGGGTTATATTTTTACTGCATATGCATGTATGCATTTGCATGCCAATTTGGCTATATTATCGGGTTTCAAATAAGTGAATGAAATAATTATGATTGGATAAATTATGTTTATTTCAATTGTTCAAAACTTCTCTGTATACTATATTAAGTGTAATGTTATTATTTGGTACCAAAATATATTGTCTTTCAGTAGTTCCAATCCTAGATACGGTCGCGGTTCCATACCTATGCCGTATTATCTCTTTAACCATTTATGCATTAAAAAGGAAATTATAGGTATGCAGTAAAAGGGAAAAGTCTTTTGTTTGAAAGTTTAAATTATTTAAATTATTTTATTTCTTTAATTTAAAAATTTGAAGAAGTTGACTATTAGATAAAGGTTTGGGAAAAATTGAGCGCGCTGCGCCGTCTAGCGATAGGTATTATATCGTAAATAAACAATATTAGTGACATTTTACTTACCGCTAGATAGCGCATCGTGATAATTGATTTTTACACTATTAAAAAACACAAAACGTTAATTTTAAAAAAAACATATTCGTTTTTTTTTTACTTTTTTTCAAAATTTGCTTACTTTGTTGTACTGATTTACCCACTCAAAGAAAACACTTGCAGTAAAAACAACCTGTATAAATATTGAATTTTATATTCCAATATGTGGCAATACTAAACACGAAACGTCACAATAATTTACATCTGTTTACTGTGTACCTAGATCGTGCATGTTTCTGCAGTTTTCCGCTTTATTTTACCTCTATATATAGTCAAAAGTATAAATATCCACCATGGAAAGGCAGGAAAATGATGAAAATCATGCAGACATTAAAGTGAAGATAGAATTAGAGTCCGATGTCGAAGACAGGATGCCAAGTTGCTCTGACAATAAATACAGTGAAACGTTGAAACCAGAAAGCGATATTTGCAACAAAGAAGAGCAACCAAATTCTTCTTATTTGGAAGCAAATATTCTGGAATTTGAAGAAGAGGCAGTGGCTTTCATAAAACCCGAAGGAAGCGTGATGAAAGAGATCAAAGTATTGTTAACGAAATTTGATAAATTCACATGCGTTGTCTGCGATCGCTATCTAGACAGCAGCGAGCCAATGGGAGCATGCAAGCATTACAATGAAATTGTGCTATTTTGCAAAGACTGTATCAGGCCAAATGTTAAAAAATATATTTGTGTCAAATGTAGATATCAATCAAGTAGTAAATTTAATCTAATTAGGCATGTTGATACAGTACATAGGAAATTTAAGAAATATACGTGTGAAGAGTGTGACAGGGCATTTTCAAATAGATACACTTTGAAAACACACGTCCAAGCGATCCATCGCAAACTAAAGCATGCGTGTCAGCAGTGTAAGAAAGTCTTTTCTAATCGTAGCAGCTTATATGCGCATGTAAATTTCACTCACCGGCAGTTGAATGTATTCACGTGTGGTTTATGCGACAAAGAATTTCCAAATCAAACAAGCTTTAAACGGCACATCGATGGCGTTCATAGAAAAATGAAGGAATTTGAATGTAAGGAATGCAAACGTGCTTTCTTGAAGAGTAGTCATTTAATTGAACATGTCAATTCTGTCCACCGCAAATTGAAGCGTTTCGCGTGCGACAAATGCAATCGCAGTTTTGCAAGGCGTGGAGATTTAAAGGTCCATATAAACTCAGTCCATCTCAGAATTAAGTATAGCTGTGCGGAATGTAACAGAGCTTTCACAGAAAAGAGGAGCCTAATCCAACATATAAATGTAATACACTGCAAATTGATGCCTTTCGCGTGTGACAAATGCAATCGCAGTTTTGTATCGCGGAGAGGGTTAAAGGTCCATATAAACTCAGTCCATCTCAGAATTAAGTATAGTTGTGCGGAATGTAACGGAGCTTTCACACAAAAGTCTCACTTAATCGGACATATAAATGGAGTACACCGAAAAATTAAGCCATTTGTTTGTACAATATGCAAGCATGCATTTGGTCGGAAAAATGATCATAAAAATCATATGACTGCAGCCAAATGCCAATTGAAAAATATTAGGCAACTGTCGGCGGTAGACCTTTCATAAGTACTCTTCGTCTTCTAAACATGCAGAACACAGTGCATTGGTGAAGCACGAACACTTTTTTAGATGATATCGAATAATGCGATCTCCAGTAGGTAGTACATTCTATTATATGTATGCATTTTATTTTTCAGTTACTTTTTGTGATTTTTTATTTATCTACGAACAGCCAATAGGTACCTACGGAACAATCAAATGCATTTACTGATATGATTCTAATTGATTAAAAACCTAGATTTAAGTGTGTATGTTTATTATAATATAATATTATTTATACGGAACAGTCAGATGCATTTATTGATAATTCTAATGCCTTTAAATTTACGTAGATTTAAGTGTGTGTGTTTATTATGAATTATAAGTTATACACCTAGTTTTTATCGAACAGTGGTTACTTGTTTAACTTATTTTATTTTCGAATATAACTCATGCGGGAGCGAGAGAGGTGTTATGCGACGTGGAGGAAATGTAAATATAATGTTTCTAAAAATAAGGATATTAAGTTAATACATTGGTAGTATTATATTAAATATGCCTACTTACCAAGGTAATAGCAATTTGACAGTATATTCTATGGAATTTTCGTAAAATGTAGTCCAGAGATGTTTTGCTGTAAGAAAGTACATTATAGAGTTTACAGATACAGCATCAATGGGACCGATTGCGTTTCTTCGTGCACTAAAACTGAAATTAGTTCAAGCGAATGAGATAGAGCAATGCGTTAGAGCGGAATACGAAACGAACGATCGTCTATAAAAAACTACCTCTCGAACCGTCCGAATAAATTTGAACACATTTCGTGCGGTGTAAGATCGTTGCGTTTAATAGTTATAAGTTATAGGATGATTTTAATGGTTATAAGTTATAAGATATAGGTATAAGATCCATAGTGTTTTAATATTAAGTCGTTGGGTTCAATATTATTAGTGTTTTATTCCACTTACCCCTTAATTACAAAAGGTGGTAATTTCTGCAATATGTTATAGTAGTGATTAGTTTAATAAAGTTATTATTAATATTAAATTTAACTATTGCTGCTATTCCGTGGTTTAATTTCATATAAAAATTTTGTCGTTTGCCAGCTAATAATTCGAATTTCGTCTGCTGCTCAGTTCAACGAATGGAGTTCAAAACGGCAGATAAAATGAGTTATATCTAGGATATGTCTTTCTATCCGTTTCATAATTTTTAATACGTTTTGAGGGCATTAATGAACAATTTCGGTGACATGACATTCCATAATATTACGGACTTCGTTTCGTCGTCTAATAACTACTTGGATGGTCTTAGATGGTCATCTATTGGATCTACATCTAATTGGATGGTCATCATCATACTTGGTGTATTAGTAGAAAGAGTAGAACCTACGTTTTGGGAAAAAATATTATATTGCAACAGTAATGTGAGAATAGTAGGTAAGACTAAATATAACTTAGAGACCGATGTCTCAATACCGTCTCCTAAGAGGCGTGTTGTCTAATGTTTCTGCTCCTTTACTGATTCTATCACGTGACATCGACGTTTAAATTATTCAGCTTGTAAAATAAGAGTTAGTCGTGCCTCCGTTAAATAATTATAACATTACTTTTGAATACTATTGAGACAGGTAGGTACCGACAATTTGTAGTTAAGCTATACGAAATGTAAGACAAAACATAACCTCAAAATGTATCTAGAAGTACATTTTGAGTCTCTGAAAACGACCTCTCTAGATCCGCTTTGATTAGTTTGGGTAATTTTTTTAACAAAGAATATGAACAGGAAACGAGAATTAATGACAAAATGAACGCGATTTATAGACTCTTTCAGAAACTAGTCAGAGTGCACAACCGATTGGTGTCGCCGAACGGAACGCAAACCGTCCAGTAGCGTCGGGCCATGCAATCCCACCCTGGGTCCACCAGCTGTGAGACCTGAGATTTAGACCTTGATTAAAAGCCATTCGTTATCAATTTTATTTAGACGACCAAATAAATTGCTGCACCTGCATTTCACCGACGCAGAAGGGTTGCCAGCATGTACTATGGAGTTGAGCAATCTAATATGCAATTCAATGACGCTACACGGCCCGGTGGCATAGTGGTTAGGACGCCTGATCTTACATTGTAAGGTCCCGGGTTCGAATCCCTGCTGGGTCACCATTTTCCGTTGGGATTAAATTAACGGAATTGCATTCTCAATTTTGTCGATTGAATGCAATAACAAGACATTTACTTACACACAGTTATTCGCACACATACATATGCATACGTAATAGTAGGGTTGGTTGTAAAAGATTGTCATATGACAGTAAACCCGCCCTTTGTGATTTTACGATAAAGAGTAGAAACGAACAAACAAACAATTATATTATTAAGATTCAAATTGTTCCGTCGGAAATACGATTGTTCAAATTACAGTAATAAATCGCATGCGATAGTTCATGTTTCGTTTCTTGAAAATCAAACTCTAATTGGCAACTGAAACGTATAATGTAATGTTACATTTCGAGGTGCTAAATGGCATATTCAACGTTGTAATTCGTGATTTCCTGTTGAATTATTTGAAAATGACGTTCAAGAAAGACTTAAAGCTGCTCGCAAAGCCCTATTACTAGGTGACTGTCCTGTCGAGTCTCGTATTTGAAGGTTGTTGCGACGCCGTCAGTAGCGACGTCGCCGGCCGTAAAATAGATGATATACGGTCGCTATGAGGGTGCCCGAGGAAGCATAAGACATTTGCAGAAAAATCATTTTTTACGAGAAAAATGGCAAAATTGCCTCGGGTTACCTTTATAGACATCGCAGGCGTCGCTTCGAGCGGATCGAGCGAGCGAGAAAGCCTACGGCCGCCCGCTCCCACACGGAGATCGAGCGAGCGAGACTCCCTACGACCGCCCGCTCTAACATAGCTAGGAGACGAACTTTGGTTCAAAAAACGGACAGTTTGAACTCGTCAAACCGAAAATGAAAGCGGGTAATACTGCCCGAAACAGTCGTATAAGAGTCGAGGTATAAGCATACAGCACCCCTCTTACGACCTGCCATGAAAATTCACGTGTTTACAGCAAGAAACCGTGAAACACGAGAGAAAACACGTGGTATTTTCTACTCCCAAAAATAGTGAAAAACTGTTAAATGGGAGTAGAAAACAAGGCACCATCACCACCGACCACCGGCAAGTAAACAGAAACACAGGAATCATCGATTCAAGTTTACATGGCCGGTAAACTGCCCTCAGCCGATTATGAAGACACTCGCAGACGCGAAAATAACGGGAACGTATACGTGAGGTACCGGGTCAGACTCTGATGATGTTTGGAACCCGAAGAATCCACTCCAAGGAAAAGGATGGGTTTTTAGCCATTCTCTGATTGGTTGGTTGCCGACCAATCAGGAATGCGCTCTAACGAGCCAGTAGCTGCCAACCAGAAACTTGGTCAGCACTGAAGTTTGGACAAACACGTAACGTACCGTAACGGTTTTAGAGGGGAGGAGATAGCTTTCCTCCTAGGAGAGTGCGAGAGGTCGATATGAAAAGGGAAGATCCCCACTTTTCACGGAAAGCTGTCCGCGGCGTGTCATTGGTGGACACGAAAGCAGGTGCACAGCAGGTGCACGGCAAGAACCGCGGAAGTGAGTACAAATATGGGCCCATGGGCCATATCAAATCACTCGCTCTCTCAGTTCCACAGCTAACAGTCAACCGACTAGGAAGGAAGGAAGGAAGGAACCCCAACGACTACAAGGACCGCGCCCTGGAACCGCTCCGCTGCCCTTGCAGTCTTGAAGCCAGTCGCGAGCGGCTCTACTGCACCGTGCAGTATTGAGCGCGGTCCAAGTAAAGGACATTACGGTCGACGAGACGCTCTCTCCTATTCGGGGAGTTGAGTGTCGGTCCGAGTCGGGATTTACGGTCCGACTCGCGATTTACGGTCGACGGGGACGCTCTCTCCAGTCGTGGAGTTCGAGCGCCGGTCCAAGTTAGGACCTGCGGAGAGTCGGGTCCACGCGGCGCACACGCGGTCAGACGGGCGCACATAGGCGCAGTCAGACGCACGCGGGCGCAGACGGGCGCACAAAGGCGCAGTCTGGTGCACATCGGCGCACACGCGGCACCCACGCGGCGCACACGCGGTCAGACGGGCGCACAAAGGCGCAGTCAGACACACGCGGGCGCAGACGGGCGCACAAAGGCGCAGTCTGGTGCACATCGGCGCACACGCGGCACCCACGCGGCGCACACGCGGTCAGACGGGCGCACAAAGGCGCAGTCAGAAGCACGCGGTCAGACGGGCGCACATAGGCGCAGTCGGACGCACGCGGTCGCAGACGGGCGCACATAGACGCAGTCAGGCGAACGCGGCACAGGCGGACGCAGCACAGGCGGACGCAGCACCTTGTAAGATTTCATGTAAGTAAATTGATTGTGTGTCGCTCAAAAACATTATCGAAAAAATAATACGCCGTGTTGGCACTTGTGAGTGGAAGGTGTGTTTTATTGGTGCAGGGGACGGGGAGTAAAACGGTGGTAATAGAGACAGACTGAGGCGTATCGAGGCTTGCAGCAGGTGTCGTGGCCGCCCGTTACCTGGCAAGCGGCGACCAAGCGGTGGACCTCTTTTTACAGTCCTGGGTCCACACAGCGCTGGGTCGGTCCGCGCCACAGGGCACTGCATATGTTGTGCAACGGGCGCAACATAGAAGCTGGTCCTTCGAGCCGGATTGCCATCAGCACAATACCGTTACTCTCCCATCGTGCACCAGTAAATCACGATGAGCCTTCGTAGTGGTAGAAGTCGTCGCGACCCACAAGCAGCTGACCGCAGCGCTGCGAGGGACGCCGACACCGTGACAGAGGTCACAATCCAAGAATCACAGATGAGCGACCTAGCAACTACGAGCGCCACGGTAACACGAGTTGGCAACTCGCTTCAGGGGGCGATGGGCCCACCGACAGCGCAGCCACTAACGCCAGCAGCTCGGGTAGCAGGCGCATACCCGGAGCGCGGCACGCCGTACGTCGTGGACAATGCAGCCGCTACAACTCAAGGGGGTGCGACAGGAAGGCCCGCCGACTGGACAGCGAGTCTATGCAGCCGTGAAAGCGGCATGACGCCGCACAGTAGGTGCAAGCGTCGCTTCGCCGAGGCAGCACAACGAGCATTTCGCGAGAAACAGCGGATTGAGGAAGAGATATCCGAGCTGCGCGATGCTTCCATCCGTAACCGAACGGAGACGCTGCAGGCGAGACTCGCCGACCTGCGCCGAGCCACGGAGCTCGAGCAAGACATCATCGTCGCTGAAGAAGAAGAGGCCGAGGACGCTCCAAACATTGGACGTTCGATGGCACGCTCTCGGATTCCCCTCGAGAAAACTCCCATACCGCAGTGGATCGACCACTCAAACCAGGCGGTAGGGGACACGGCACAGCGGCAACGAGCGAGGAATATGGACGACTTCGCAGGCGCTTTCCCGCCAGCACCAGGCCCGCCACAACCACCGAAACTGCACGCAACCACTGCGTGCGAAGGAATTCTCTTGCGGCAAGCACTGCCGCGGGAATTGCCGGTGTTCGACGGTGACCCAGAACGGTGGCTGGTCTTAGCGGCACAGCTGGAGCAGCAGACCCAGCTCTTGACGCGAGCTGAAGTCATGACACGACTACAGCGGTGCCTGAAGGGAAAGGCGTATCAAACTGTGTCCGCTCTTCTCTCCGATCAAGAGCAACTACTACGGATAAGAGAAACACTAGAGCGACGATTCGGGAGACCAGACCTTCTCATCGGGCGCCTTATCAACCAGGTGCGCGGCTTGCGGCCATTGACTAGCACTTCAACGACAAGCGAAGAAGTGATCGATTTCACGGTGACAGTTGGCAACCTCATAGCTTCAATGAGGTCCCTGAAGCGGCCAGAGTACGCGTATAACCTGGAGATACTGCGCGAACTGGAAGCCAAGCTGTCGGGCCATCACCTGTCGGGCTGGAGTGAAGCCATTATAGAGAAACACGGAGGCAATCCGTCACTATTTGATTTCTCAGAGTACATGGACAAACTCGGGCGACAGGCCACGGCGGTGAATCGAGCCAACTGGGGAGTTAAGCCGTCCAAACCGAAGGGGTACGAGTCGAAGCCTGCATCGAAGCGGGTGTACACGATGCACGCTGATACAGAGCAGTCGACATCCGCTTCAAAGCAAGCGCAGCCGAAACCGAAGAACTTCACGAAGAACACGCCGCCCGCAGCTTCCGGTCCACAGGAAGGCGGCCCGAAGTGCGAGATGTGTCTCACGCGAGGACACATCCTCGCGCGGTGTAAGAAGTTTCTAAAGTTGACGGAAATCCAGCGCTCAAGATGGGTGCAGAGTTCCGGAGCCTGCTTCCGGTGCCTCAGGAAGGGGCACTACGCGCGGAACTGCCGCACCGCCCAAGAGACACACCCACTGCTCGTCGACAGCAAAAGGGCGGCGCGCTCACCACCGCGCCAGGAAGAAACAGACGAAGACCGGAAGGATGTCGCCGGCAACAACTACCATATCAAAGCGGCGCGGGCAACAGAAGGGCAGACCTTCACTTGCGTCGCCAAGCAAGATGTGTTGCTGCGCGTCGCCTCGATACTAGTAAGGGGTCCCAAGAGCAGCATCCCGATACTAGCGCTACTTGACGAAGGGTCAAGCGTCACGCTGATTGAGGACAGCGTGGCGAGGGAAATCGGCGTCTCCGGGAAGCAGAGCGCGATTGTCCTTAAGAGCGTAGCGGGACCACGCAAGGAAAATTTCCGACTGGTGAACCTTGAGGTGTTCATATATTTAACTTCAGTAGTTGTAAGTGAAATGTATCTTTTCTTTTTATAACAATAAACGGTTCACGGGGTGCCGGAGAGGGCAGAAACTCGGAGAATCTCTTCACCAGCTCCGTTCGTCCACCCCTCACGCGCCACCCTTCTGGTGAGCGTGAGGTTGTCGTTGCATGACATCCCGGGCAGATAAAACGACCTACGTCGTTAGAACTGCCCGGGTGGTGGGCGGGGTTTCTCCCCTCGCCTGTCACCGCGTAGCCTAATCATGGTGAACCTTGAGGTGAGGGACGCCCTGAACGCAGAATGGCATCAGATGACGTCCGTCCACACCATCGAGAGGCTCAATGGACCCGAGCAGGAATCTTTGGGAAGCAAATGGGACAAATGGCCCCATCTGCATGGCATACAGATTCCGCAATATCGGGGCAAGGCACAAATGATTATGGGCATGGATAATTACCGCCTCATAGCGCCACGAAGTATCGTCTGGGGACCACCAGGGTTGCCCACCGCCACCCGGAGCTTGCTCGGGTGGACGATCAGCGGACAGGTCCAGAAGAACTCGGACCAAGCGGCAGTTTATCACACAGGCATGGAGTCGCTGGACCAACTCGTCAACGACTATCTGCAGACGGAAGAATCAGGTGTGGTCGTGCGGCGACCGCAACTAAAACGACATGAGCATGCGGAGTCAACAATGGCTGCCACAACGCACTTTCAGAACGGCCGTTGGGAAACAGGCCTGCTCTGGCGCCACGAGGGGGAGAGGCTCCCCCCGAGCCGCTTTCATGCCGTTAGCCGACTAAAGAGTCTGGAGACAAGACTCAGGAAGGAGCCCGCCGTCGCCGAGGCGTACTGCGCCAAGATGAGCGAGTACGTAACAAAGGGATACGCCGTGGAACTTCCTGAGGAGGAAATACGTCAGCACGGACCACGTACATTCTACTTGCCACACTTTTGCGTCGTGAACCCGAACAAGCCTGCCAAGATAAGGATCGTCTTCGACGCCGCTTCCAAAGTCAGCGGACGGTGTCTCAACGACGCTCTGGAAACAGGGCCGGATCTCCTGAACGCTCTGCTGGGGATCCTGCTGAAGTTCCGTGAAAAAACCGTTGCATTCACCGCAGATATAAAAGAAATGTTCCTGCGAGTCCAGATCCGAGAGGCTGATCAGGACTCACAGCGGTTCCTGTGGCGGAATCTACACACGGATCAGGAGCCACGAACATACAAGATGCGATCAATGATATTTGGCGCGTCGTCATCTCCTTGCTCAGCCCAGCATGTAAAGAATATGAATGCACAGGCCCACGCGGGGGAGTTCCCGGAGGCTGTGGCACCGATCATTCATAAGCACTACATGGATGACTACATTGATTGTGCGGACAGCGAAGAAGAAGCCATACAGCTAGCTCGCAGCGTCACTGAAGTCCACCGAAGAGGAGGATTCGAGTTATGCGATTGGAGCAGCAATGCCGCGGCCGTATTGACTGCAATGGCAGCCAAACCGACTGGAAAAATCAGCCTTAACCTGGGTAAGGCAGGAGCATCGGAACGGGTCCTCGGCCTGGAATGGGACCCGGGGGACGACAAGCTATCATTCAGCTGCAAGTTTCCCCGCGTCGACGCAGCAATCCTGGCCGGCGAAGAACGGCCCACGAAACGGCAAATGCTAAGCTTGGCAATGAGCATCTTCGACCCTATGGGACTGCTGTCTCCATTTACCATCAAGGCGAAGATCTTACTACAAGAGGTCTGGAGGTCACAGATTGACAGATTGACAGATTGTCTGAAGACACATACCAAAAATGGCTACGCTGGCTGGCAGAACTGGATTGCATCAAGGAGTGCAGGGTGCCAAGATGGTACAGACCGGCAGATACAGCCAACCTCACGCTGCACGTCTTTTGCGACGCATCCGAATCCGCCTACGCTGCGGTAGCCTACTTAGTGAGCAAATCGGACACGGTTAGGAGTGTGGCCTTTGTCGCCAGCAAGGCAAAAGTGGCACTTCTTAAGCCAATGACAATTCCAAGAATGGAATTAATGGCCGCAGTAATCGGAAGTCGATTAGCAGCCACCATCAAAAAGGAGACTACGCTCCTCATCAACAAGATGACAATGTGGACAGATTCCACAACGGTCGCACAGTGGATCAGGAACGACCCCCGCCGATATAACGTATTCGTCGCTCACCGACTAGGTGAAATCGATGAATTGACGGGTACAAGCGACTGGCGGTGGATTCCTATGGCTCAAAACGTTGCCGATGAGGCGACCAGGGACAAGGAGCGGTGCGACTTGAGTGAGCAGTCGCGCTGGTTCAGCGGTCCTGCCTTCCTGCTGCAAGACGATGAAGACTGGCCGGCAGAAACATGGTCTACGGAAAAACCCGACATAGAGGTACGCGCAGTGTTTAGTACACAACAAGGCGCGCAGCTGATTAGGATGGAGCGTTTCTCATCATGGAATCGGCTGGTGCGGAGCATGGCATACGCACTACGCTTTGTGGAGATGTGTCGCCGGCGGTCTCAGCCACGTGGGGGAGACACCCTTGCACAGGAGGACTTAGGCAGGGCCACGGAGGTCCTAATGCGACAGGCGCAGGAGGAGATGTTCCCGCAGGAATTTAACCACCTCAGCAAAGGGGAAATCGTCGACCAGCATAGTCGCCTCTACAGCTTCACGCCTTGCCTCAACAAAAAGGGGCACATAATACTGAGCGGCCGGATAGGAGCTGCAAAGGGAGTCAGCCGAACGGTGAAGGAGCCAGTTATGCTCTGCCCGAAGCACCACTTCACTCGGCTGCTCATCAAGCATCACCACCAACAGGCCGCTCACCAAGGACAAGAAACGGTGCTAAACAACATACGCCAGCGCACCGCAGTACGTCGAGAAACAAGGGAGTGTCGAACGTGCCGGTTGAAGAAAACACAGCCCGGCACCCAACTGATGGGGCGACTACCGGCCGCACGATTGGCACACCACTGCAGACCATTCACGCAGTGTGCCATCGATTACTTCGGGCCCAACAACGTATGCATCGGCAGACGCCGAGAAAAAAGATACGGCGTGTTGATGACCTGCCTCACCACCAGAGCGGTACACATAGAACTCGCGGCCTCGTTAACAGCGGATTCCGCTATACAAACGATCGTCAGGATGGCCGCGAGACGGGGATGGCCCAGGGCTCTCTTTTCAGATAATGGAACCAACTTCCACGGGGCTGAAAGAGAGCTCAGAGAGGCATGGGCAGACGTTGACAAGGACAAGTTGGGAAAAATCCGTCAGTAGCGACGTCGCCGGCCGTAAAATAGATGATTTATGGCCGCTATAAGGGTGCCCGAGGAAGCATAAGACATTTGCAGAAAAATCATTTTTTACGAGCAAAATGGCAAAATTGCCTCGGGTTACCTTTATAGACATCGCAGGCGTCGCTTCGAGCGGATCGAGCGAGCGAGAAAGCCTACGGCCGCCCGCTCCCACACGGAGATCGAGCGAGCAAGACTCCCTGCGACCGCCCGCTCTAACATAGCTAGGAGACGAACTTTGGTTCCGAAAACGGACAGTTAAGAGTTTCAAGGCGATAGGTGAGGGCAGCAAACCCCGCCCACCGCCCGGGCAGTTATAACGACGAGGGTCGTCTTGTCTGCCCGGGATGTCGTGCTACGACAACCCTGCGCGTACCAGAAGGGTAAAACGCGCAGGGGGTGAAATAGGGTAAACCACCCCCCCCGTACCGCCCCGAGAACCCATTTATTCAAAAATAAAACTTATTTACAAAAAAAATTAAAATTTTACAAAATATTACACATAATATAACGAGAAAAGAAATAACAATATCATAAATTTAGGAGCCGGTAAGCGGGGTAGAGGACGCTCCAGAACAATGAACGTGAAGGCGCGCTGTCCGTGGGCAGGTCTCGGAGCAGCCACGGGGGGGAGGAATCCCTGGATCCTGCAAAGAACGAAACGCCCCTCGGGGCGGTAAAGAGACGGACACAAAGACGGGCACTTCGGGCTGGAAGTAGCCGCCGAATCACGCCACCAAGGAAGAGGGTACCCCCTGGGGGGTATCCCGAAGCCTCATGCTTTCCCAAGAAGCCACCCAGAGCCCCACAAACTCGCCAAACGACTGGAAGCAGCTCCTACAACTGACCAAATCCGGGTACCAAATCGGAGAACGCCCAACGCACGCGCCCACTGCATCCATCAATTTCTCCCGTGCAGCCGCTAGAATTGGGCAAGACCAAATTACGTGTTCCGCAGTTTGGCGACCATACCCACAGGCGCACCGGGGGTCATCGGCAAGTCCAAAGTCAAATAGTTTGGCTCTGAACTCTCCGTGGCCCCCAACCAGCTGCGTGGTATGGTGGTCGAACCGCAGAAACGAATTTGCCATCCGCACTGCAACAGACGGGAAGAAGCAATGGGTGAGGCGGCCCGTACCCCCGGCGTCCCATCTAGCCTGCCAGACACGCAAGGACTCCACCCGAATCAGGCGGGCAAACTCCCCAGCTCGGTGCGCCACCGGGTCGATCGATAGGCCATGAAGGACTACCGGCTCGCCCCGGCGGTACCGCGACAAGGCTGCACGCTCCAGAATCTCCAGGTCAATCGGCAGAACGCCAGCGATGACGGGTAACGCAAGAGTGGACGTCGTTCTGTACGCCCCGGTCAGGGCCACGAGAGGGATGCGCTGTCCGCGCAGCAGCGCGACACGCGTCGCCTCAGGAACAGCAGACTCCGTCCAAGCGCGTGCGGCATAAGTCGCACGCGGGACGAAGACGCCCTTATAGATAGTCATGACCGCCGGGAAACGAATTCCCCAGTCGGCCCGACTCACTCCGCGGAGCGCAAAGAATAGATCCCGGGATTTTTCGGCTGTAATCTTTGCGTGCGAAAGAAAGGAAAGGGAAGCCGTAAGCGTCACCCCCAGGTATCGAACGGTGGCCGGGAAGGATACCGGGCGACCGTTCATCCTGATGACAGGGTTCCGCTTAAGATGTCCCTTCAGGAGAAGCGCCTGAGTTTTCGTCGGAGAGAAGGTGAGTCTGTTTCGCTGACCCCATCCGAGGATCAGGTCCAGCGAGTCAGCCACCCTTCTTTCGACCTCTGCGCGACTCCTGCCGCCCACCAGGAGGAGAGCGTCGTCTGCATAAGCGCTGACGGTGCACCCCTCCGGGAAAGGTAGACCGAGGAAATCATCAAAGAGAATGTTCCAAAGGCTAGGACCCAACACTGACCCCTGTGGACAGCCCATAGTCGGGGTTTTGGTGACGCTGGTCGGGCCGTACCTCAGAGTGACAGATCTGTCTGAAAAGTAGCTCCTCACTACTTTCAACAAATTGTTCGGGCACAGGCGGGCGCGAAGCTTGCATATGAGCATCGGCCACCACGCGTTGTCGAATGCACCGGAGATATCCAAAAATACGCCTACCACGTAGCGGCCGTCATAGTTGCGGACCCAGTTCTTCGCAAACAGGATGGCGTCCTCCGTGCTTTTCCCTCGGGTAAAGCCAAACTGACGCTCGTTCTGGGGAGACAGAGTCCTTTCCAGCCGTTCGCGCACAAGCACTTCGAGCACCTTACCCATTATGGGAAGGAGCGTGATGGGCCTGTACGCTTTCGGATCCGAGCGCGGCTTGTCGTTACCTTTGGGAATCACCCGCAGGAGGCCAGCCTTCCAGCATAATGGGAAATGACCGTCCCTAATGCATTTCTGCATCAGGACAGTCACCTCCCATCTTGCGAATTCCCACACCCGCTTCACTATATCAGACGTAAAGTTGTCTATCCCCGGTGCCTTTCTGCGCGATAGCGACCCGATGATGGTGCCGACCTCGTCCGCTGTTACCTCTGACAGATCAGGTACGCGCGAGTCTACGGCTATAAGCCGCCGCAGCTGCGCGTGGTGGGGATCGTCATTGTCATTCCGATCCGATGGACACAAAGAACCGAGGAGAACTGAAAGAGTGCCTTCGGTGTCAAGCGGGGCGGAAGTACCCTCGACAATGCTAGAGAGGTAGTTCCCACCCCGCTTGGCACCTTTGTCGATGACGTTCTTCATGTCCCATGGGTTTGCATTCCCAACTTCGCTAACCCATGTACGCCAGGAATCAGTCTTGGCACGCCTAATGGCGGCGTGGTAGTTCGTGGTTCAAACTGAGGTAGTGGCGTGGTTCAAACTGTCCGAAAACGGACAGTTTGAACTCGTCAAACCGAAAATGAAAGCGGGTAATACTGCCCGAAACAGTCGTATAAGAGTCGAGGTATAAGCATACAGCACCCCTCTTACAACCTGCCGTGAAAATTCACGTGTTTACAGCAAGAAACCGTGAAACACGAGAGAAAACACGTGGTATTTTCTACTCCCAAAAATAGTGAAAAACTGTTAAATGGGAGTAGAAAACAAAGCACCATCACCACCGACCACCGGCAAGTAAACAGACACACAGGAATCATCGATTCAAGTTTACGTGGCCGGGAAACTGCCCTCAGCCGATTAGGAAGATACTCGCAGACGCGAAAATAACGGGAACGTATACGTGAGGTACCGGGCCAGACTCTGATGATGTTTGGAACCCGAAGAATCCACTCCAAGGAAAAGGATGGGTTTTTAGCCATTCTCTGATTGGTTGGTTGCCGACCAATCAGGAATGCGCTCTAACGAGCCAGTAGCTGCCAACCAGAAACTGTTGGTCTGCCCTGAAGTCTGGACAAACACGCATCGTACCGTAACGACTTTTAGAGGGGAGGAGATAGCTTTTCTCCTAGGAGAGTGCGAGAGGTCGATATGAAAAGGGAAGATCCCCACTTTTCACGGAAAGCTGTCCGCGGCGTGTCATTGGTGGACGCGAAAGCAGGTGCACGCAAGAACCGCGGAAGTGAGTACAAATATGGGCCCCTGGGCCATATCAAATCACTCGCTCTCTCAGTTCCACAGCTAACAGTCAACCGACTAGGAAGGAAGGAAGGAAGGAACCCCAACGACTACAAGGACCGCGCCATGGAACCGCTCCGCTGCCCTTGCAGTCTGGAAGCCAGTCGCGAGCGGCTCTACTGCACCGTGCAGTATTGAGCGCGGTCCAAGTAAAGGACACTACGGTCGGCGAGACGCTCACTCCTATTCGGGGAGTTAAGTGTCGGTCCGAGTCGGGATTTACGGTCCGACTCGCGATTTACGGTCGACGGGGACGCTCTCTCCAGTCGTGGAGTTCGAGCGCCGGTCCAAGTTGGGACCTTCGGAGAGTCGGGTCCACGCGGCGCACACGCGGTCAGACGGGCGCACATAGGCGCAGTCGGACGCACGCGGGCGCAGACGGGCGCACAAAGGCGCAGTCTGGTGCGCATCGGCGCACACGCGGCACCCACGCGGCGCACACGCGGGCAGACGGGCGCACATAGGCGCAGTCAGACACACGCGGGCGCAGACGGGCGCACAAAGGCGCAGTCTGGGGCGCATCGGCGCACACGCGGCACCCACGCGGCGCACACGCGGTCAGACGGGCGCACATAGACGCAGTCAGACGCACGCGGTCAGACGGGCGCACATAGGCGCAGTCGGACGCAAGCGGTCGCAGACGGGCGCACATAGGCGCAGTCAGGCGAACGCGGCACAGGCGGACGCAGCACAGACGGACGCAGCACAGGCGGACGCAGCACAGACGGGCGCACTCAGGCGCAGTCAGGCGGACGCAGCCCAGACGAGCGCACCCAGGCGCAGTCAGGCACACGCAGACGCACACGGGCGTACTCAGGCGCACTCAGGCGCACTCAGGAGCACGCAGGCGCACAGAGACGCCGCTCGACAACAGACCACGAGAGATCTTGTTCGACCCGCTGCCCGGGAAGAATAGGATAGAGACATTTAGAAATAAGATTTATTGTATTTTATGTACGTAGGTTATATTTTACTGTACAATAAAGATTTTTATAATATTGTGTATGTACCTAGGTAAATTGCTGTATGTGTAATGTATAACCTAGGCTATGTTCTATTGTAAAATTGTATAATGTATATACCTTGTACCTAGGCTAAGATGTCAGGTATGTAAATTTATAGTGTGTCGCTCAAAAACATTATCGAAAAATAATATGCCGTGTTGGCACTTGTGAGTGGAAGGTGTGTTTTATTGGTGCAGGGGACGGGGAGTAAAACGCTGGTAATAGAGAAAGACTGAGGCATATCGAGGCTTGCAGCAGGTGTCGTGGCCGCCCGTTACGGGCAAGCGGCGACCAAGCGGTGGACCTCTTTTTACAGTTCTGGGTCCACACAGCGCTGGGTCGGTCCGCGCCACAGGGCACTGCATATGTTGTGCAACGGGCGCAATAGACATAGTATATTCAGGAGCGCCGAAATCGACCCCTCAGTATCGAGGGTGGGGGCAGAGTTGCCTTCCACGATGTTCGAGAGAAAATCATCAGCGCTTTTGGTGTTTTTGTGGATTGCCTTCTTCATGTCCCATGGATTGGCGTTACCTATCTCGGTAACCCACCGCCTCCACGACTCCGTCTTGGCATGCCTAATGGCGGCATTGTAGACCCTACGAGCCGAAGTCAGGTTCTCTTTAAGTGCTTCCACGCGCTCAGAAGGGGCCGAACTCCTACGGGCCACTCCCATTTTTCCGTATGCGCGTTTGTAGCTTTTCCTTAGCTCGGAGAGATCAGAGGACCACCACGGGGCCGCGAAGCCACCGCGGGGTTTCCTCCGCCCTACCACAGCTTCACAGGAAGAAAAAATGGCCGCATTAAGTGCGGAGCATAAGTTCTCTGCGGTACTACTGGGGGGGGATGGAAAACCCTCGAGGTTCACGCAGAGGACTTCACCGAACCGATCCCAGTTAATATCTCCGGTTCGGTATCGCCACTCGGATGGTGGCGTGGGGGGTGCACGACGGCCGATGTCAAAGGTCACCAGTCTGTGATCCGACGAGGAGAGATGCTCGTGAACAGTCCAGTTGTTAATCCAGCGGGCGAATCCCGGGGAGCACAGAGTAATGTCCACATTACTGGAACCGCCAGGGCCACAGAAAGTCCTAGGCTGTCCAGGAGTGTTAATAATGTGCAACCCGAAGGTCGCGACTAACTCCTCGACAGCCTCGGCCCTGTCTTTCGCCAGCCGTCCAAGACTACTCAAGTCGCCGTCATCGTGCCATGCAGGGGAGCGGGCATTAAAATCACCCGCGACCAGCACGGGGCGACCGTGAAGAGCGCGTAGGGCACCAGCGAGTCCAGCGATGTGGGTTCCTACTTCCTCACAGAACTGGAAATAGCAGGAAATCAGGTAGCAGTCTACGCGGTCTATAACGACCGACTCGCAGACGAGGTGCTCGTTGGAGAGGTGGTCCAAAAGCATAGGAGGCGGAAGCTCTGAGCTCACCGCGATCCCAGCCATTGGACGAACCCCTTTCTCGAGCACAACGCACCGCCCGCCGATCCCCCGGGTTTTCCCGCGGAACGTATACTGCTCCTGGATGAACGCTATTCCAATCCCCAACGTCTCGAGGGTCCGACCGAATTCGGCTGTGACCGCACGACTTCTCTGCAGGTTCAGTTGCGCACAGTTAATCATTGGTTGGGGACTATGCCCCGCCATAATTCGTGGATGAGATCATCCGCTCGACAGCACGTTGGTACAAGGGGCATACCTGGGTACCAGTCACATGGTTGGCGTCCCTGCGCAGTCGCGAGCAAGAGGCGCACTTTGGCGGCGTCCCCTTGGAGGGACAATTGGCCGCACCGTGCCCCTTAGCGGCGCAGTGGCCGCAGACTTCCTCATCTGCACAACGCTTTTGCGTGTGCCCGTAGCCGTGGCATCTGAAGCACCGAACCGCCCCAGTGTAGTCGCGGACTCTACAGGAGTCCCAGTCAAGGTAGGCGCGGCCCTCCGAGACCAGCACCGCCCTCACGGCAGGATCCACCATCCACACGGTCTGTGCGGTAGGGCCATCCCGGCGACCGAAAGTAAATAGACGCCGGGTGGTACTCAGTACAGTAGCCTTATCCACGTCGCACCTACCCTGCAGATTCTGGCTCCAGAAGAGCTCAATCACCTCCGCATCTTTCAGCTCCCGAGGGACATCGTGAATGACGACCCTGGGGAGCCTACCCTGAGACTCAACGGCACGAAGTCCCGCCCCGAGTAGGCGATCGGCCGCCGCCTTGACCCTCTCAAGGCCGCCCGGGGTCGAGGTCTGAACCAAGACACCGGCACGTGCAACTTTTCGCACCATCACGGGGCGGAAACCGTCGTCCGTTGGGTTTAGTGTTTTTAAAAGGGCCTGTTTCGTCCTCTCGGAGGTGGCTGTGTCGTCCTCCTTCGCCGGGTAGATTACTACCGTTGGACGTTGCGGTCGCACCTCCCTCTGCTTCCCTAGCACAGTGATAGGCACCCCACGCCGCGCTACATCCCCGTACGAGGGGGTACTTGTTGCCGCCACCATCGGGGCTGACCTAGTGGCCAGGTCCCAGACAGAGGCCTCCATCGACCTCACACCGCCCATCACCTCCACCGCCAGACCAATGCAATTTGTAATTGAACAATCGTATTTCCGACGGAACGATTTGAATCTTAATAATATAATTGTTTGTTTGTTTGTTTCTACTTTTATCGTGAAATCACAAAGGGCGGGTTTATTGTCATATGACAATCTCTTACAACCAGCCCTACTATTACGTGTGCATATGTATGTGTGCGAATAACTGTGTGTAAGTAAATGTCTTGTTATTGCATTCAATCGACAAAATTGAGAATGCAATTCCGTTAATTTTATCCCAACGGAAAATGGTGACCCAGCAGGGATTCGAACCCGGAACCTTACAATGTAAGATCAGGCGTCCTAACCACTATGCCACCGGGCCGTGTAGCGTCATTGAATTGCATGTTAGATTGCTCAACTCCATAGTACATGCTGGCAACCCTTCTGCGTCGGTGAAATGCAGGTGGCACAGGAGGCAGTGACGGCGAAACTAATAGCAATTTATTTGGTCGTCTAAATAAAATTGATAACGAATGGCTTTTAATCAAGGTCTAATTGATTATATTGGGCAGCGAATGGTTTCGTGCAGCTTGGGCCATAAAATCCTTATTTTCTCTGATCAGTTCAACTCACGATTTAGCTCCTATTCAGAAGCCTCCACGTGCGAAAGGCTACCCCGGGTAAGACTCTCGTGTCTCAGGTCTCACAGCTGGTGGACCCATGGTGGGATTGCATGGCCCAACGCTACTGGACGGTTTGCGTACCGTTCGGCGACACCAATCGGTTGTGCACTCTGACTAGTTGCTGAAAGAGTCTATAAATCGCGTTCATTTTGTCATGAATTCTCGTTACCTATTCATATTCTTTGCTAAAAAAATTACCAAAACTAATCAAAGCGGATCTAGAGAAGTCGTTTTCAGAGACTCAAAATGTACTTCTAGATACATTTTGAGGTTATGTTTAGTCTTACATTTCGTATAGCTTAACCACAAATTGTCGGTACCTACCTGTCTCAATAGTATTCAAAAGTATTTAACGGAGGCACGACTAACTCTTATTTTTCAAGCTGAATAATTTAAACGTCGATGTCACGTGATAGAATCAGTAAAGGAGCAGAAACATTAGTATGAGTACAATACGCCTCTTAGGAGACGGCATTGAGACATCGGTCTCTAGGTTAGTTAGTCTTACTATTCTCACATTACTGTTGCAATATAATATTTTTTCCAAAACGTAGGTTCTACTCTTTCTACTAATACACCAAGTATGATGATGACCATCCAATTAGATGTAGATCCAATAGATGACCATCTAAGACCATCAAAGTAGTTATTAGACGACCAAACGAGGTCCGTAATATTATGGAATGTCATGTCACCAAAACTGTTCATTAATACCCTCAAAACGTATTAAAAATTATGAAACGGATAGAAAGACATATCCTAGATATAACTCATTTTATCTGCCGTTTTGAACTCCATTCGTTGAACTAAGCAGCAGACGAAATTCGAATTATTAGCTGGCAAATGACAAGAATTTGATATGAAATTAAACCACGGAATAGTAGCAAAAGTTAAATTTAATATTAATAATAACATTAATTTATCCATTAATAACTAGGTACTATAACATACTGCAGAAATCACCACCTTTGTAATTAACGGATAAGTGGAATAAAACAATATTAATATTGAACAGAACGACATAATATGAAAACACTATACAAAGTTTTACGGTAATTCCATAGAATATACTGTCAATTACCTAATATTACCTTGGTAAGTAGGCATATTTAATATAATATTACAAATTTATTAGACTTAAAATCCTTATTTTTAAAAACATTATATTAACATTTTCTCCGCGTCGTAACAGACTCCTCTCCTGCTCATTATATTATTTCAACTAAGATACAATAAATGATTTATATCCGAAAATAAAATAAGTTAAACAAGTAACCACTGTTCGATAAAAACTAGGTTTCTGACTTTAATTCATAATAAACATACACACTTAAATCTAGGTAATTTTAAAGGCATTATAATTATCAATAAATGCATTTGACTGTTCCGTATAAATAATATAATAAATAAAAATTCACAAAAAGAAACTGAAAAATAAAATGCATACATACAATAGAATATACTACCTACTGGAGATCGCATTGTTCGATTTCATCTAAAAAAGTGTTCGTGCTCCACCGATGCACTATGTTCTGCTTGCTTAGAAGACGAAGAGTACTTATCAAAGGTCTACCGCCGACCTTTGCTTATCGATTGTTTAATATTTTTTAATTGGCATTTGGCAGCAGTCATGTGATTTTTATGATGACTTTTCCAACCAAATGCATGCTTGCATATTGTACAAACAAAGGGCTTAATTTTTCGGTGTATTACATTTATATGCCCGATTAAGTGCGACTTTTGGGTGAAAGCTCCGTTACATTCCGCACAACTATACTTCATTCTGAGATGGACTGAGTTTATATGGACCTTTAAATTTCCACGCCTTGCAAAACTGCGATTGCATTTGTCGCACGCGAAAGGCTTCAATTTCCGGTGGACAGAATTGACATGTTGAATTAAATTATCACTCCTAAAGAAAGCGCGTTTGCATTCCTTACATTCAAATTCCTTCATTTTTCTATGAACGCCATCGATGTGCAGTTTAAAGCTTGTTCGATTTGGAAATTCTGTGTTGCATAAATCACACGTGAATACATTCAATCGCCAGTGAGTGAAATTTAAATGCCGTAGTAAGTAGTCGCGAGAAGAAAAGACTTTGTTACACTGCTGACACGCATGCTTTAGTTTGCAATGGATCGATTGGACGTGTCCTTTCAAACTTCCTATATATGAAAATGCCCTGTCACACTGTTCACACCTATGTTTCTTAAATTTCCTATGCACTATATCAACATGCTGAATTAGTTTAAATCTACTACTTGATTCATATCTACATTTGACACAAATACATTTCTTCCCATTTGCCCTAATACAGTCTTTGCAAAATAGCACAATTTCTTTGTTATGCTTGCATGCTCCCATTGGCACGCTGCTGTCTAGATGGCGATCGCAGACAACGCATGTGAATTTATCAAATTTCGTTAACAATACTTTGATCTCTTTCATCACGCTTTCTTCGGGTTTTATGAAAGCCACTGCCTCTTTTTCAAATTCCAGAATATTTGCTTCCATATAAGAAGAGTTTGGTTGCTCTTCTTTGTAGCAAATATCGCTTTCTGGTTTCAACGTTTCATTGTATTTATTGTCAGACCAACTTGGCATCCTGTCTTCGACATCGGACTCTAATTCTATCTTAACTTTAATGTATGCATTGTTTTCATCATTTTCCTGCCTTTCCATGGTGAATATTTATACTTTTTATTATATATAGAGGTAAAATAAAGCGGAAAACTGCAGAAACCTACACGATCTACACCGTAAACAGATGTGATAATTTTGACGTTTCGTGTTTAGTATTGCCACATATTGGAATATAAAATTCAATATTTATGCAAGTTGTTTTTACTGCAAGGGCTTTTTTTGAGTGGGTCAATCAGTACAACAAAGTAAGCAGCTTTTGAAAAAAAGTAAAAAAAAAACGAAAATGTTTTTTTTTAAAATCAACGTTTTGTGTTTTTAATAATGTAAAAAGCTATGATCACGATGCGCTATCTAGCGGTAAGTAAAATGTGACTAATATTGTTTATTTACGACATAATACCTACCGATAGACGGCCCAGCGCGCTCAATTTTTTCTCAAACCTTTATCCAACAGTCAACTTTTTCAAACTTTCAAATAAAAAATTTAATTTTTTTATATTGAAATTTACTGTATATGACGCAACTGTATATGACGACATATCAGAATAGATAATAATATTTTATATTCGATCATGAATCGAATTTGATCATCAGATGATATGAATACAAATCAAAGATCTGAAGTTTGCCGTGCGTCGCGCCTCGCATCAGAAAGAGTGGCACTTATGCCTCAAAATGAAACAACAATAAAGCTGGCCGGGCGATATTGGAGTATTTTCGATTGCTAAGCGATCGTTCACCAACATGCCTGCAACACAAAAAATACTCCGGTCACACCGAATATGTGTGGCCGGGACATACTAAAAAATATATTGTCGTGTATTGCAAAGTATAGCTGGTATTGTTAGCAATTGTATTGCAGCCTATTTTCGCTGTAATATGTGTCTGCAAAACAGTTTTCGGCAACATTGCTAACAATACCAGCTACACTATGTAATGCATTGCAAAATTTTTAGTATGTCCCGGCTATATATCCACACAATTTTGGTAAGGCAGAAGTATGTTTCTGTGTTGCCGGCATGTTTGCTGGACGATCGCTTCGCAATCGAAAATACTACAGTATTGCCCGGCCAGCTCTATTGTTGTTTCGTTTTGTGACATAAGTGCGCTCCTTTCTAACGTGAGGCAAGACGCACGACAAACTTTAGATCTTCGATTTGTATTCGTATCATTTCTGATGATCAATTTTGTTGATCGATAAAATATTATTATATATTCTGATATGTCATAGAATTGCGTGAAATAATTAATATTGTTTATCAGTGCATTGAAATGTTTATATACATCTTTAATAGATAATTATGTATTGTGAATTTATTATTATCAGTGAATTCATATGAAGAAGATGTCGCCTGGTGGACCGCTTTCAGCCACAATCTTTTAAACTCTTGCCATGGTCGAATGATGCCCGCATGGCAAATTTCAGCCCAATCGGATGAAGTTCAAGAAAATTAAATTTCAGGTTTCACAGACACACAGAAGTGCTTTCACAATACTTTCTCTCTGCCATGTAAGTCATAAAATTTTGCATTATTTAGAGACAACCGTCTTCAATGTATCTTTGTAAACCACACCAGATACCTGTGATGGTTTTTCGCAGATGGCTTTGGCGAACCCATGATTCGATACTAGTCCAGTCATAATTATTAGGGGTTTTTTTCTAATTGTTGTGTGGGGCTTTTCTAAGGTCTTTATGAGCCTTGTAACACTGCAACCACTGCTGATCTATCGTGTACGCCACCTGCTATAGTTCTGCGCTAAGCCTCGTGTCATTTAAGAACCGCAACAGGATTTTTGCGCCAGATTGTTTTACCTCCTCAGGTTGGAGGTAGTGACCACCCAAGTGGGTGTATCTTTTACGCATCGGCGGGTCACACTCACATAAGGTGCAGGGGAGCTTCCTCTGCCTCTTGGCAGAACCTGCACATTTACGTGTCCCGGAGCTTAAGTTTACACATGTGTTCAGGCTACAACGCCCCGTGAGCGCCCTCACTAGTATGCATAGATTATTCCTATTTAGCCATACGGCCTTACGGGCAGTCTTACGGTCGCAAGCCTTAATTAGCGCTTTTGAATGATTCAAACCTGGTGTGTTATTCCATTGGTTGACGGAGTGTAATCTAAACATATTTTTATATGCATTAGGTTTGCAAGGCTTTCATATTAGGGGTTCTACCTTGGAGAGATAATAAGCTGGAAACGTGTATACACCTTCATTTTAGCGGTTTTTTGTGAGATTTTCTAGGTTTTAAAGCACGCTTTAAAGCAGTTAGGTTTTTATGATAGTTAACATCTATCATAAAAATTGTAGAGGATAAAATTTATATCAAATTTTCTTTCAAACATTTTTTCATGCGCTCATCCGTTTTTGAGATAGAGGACGGAGAGCGCACAACGCTCAGCCATATATACTGTAATGCAAGGTCAACAGCGAACATCGGTGAATGACACCACAAGATTTTATGAGAGTGGCGGTACATCAAAGAGATTTAACGCGAGAATTATTGCATTGAAGCAGCCACACTACGTTTGTCACTGTGCACCGTGATCGCGACGGGATCGCACATGTTTGTCTTTGATAATATATGGAGTGGACTAACGAGAAAGTCATTGTGTTTCTCGAAATTCTGCAAATGTAGCCACGTCTATGGGATCCCAGACACAAAAGCTACAATAATCGCGCACCACAAAATGACTAATGAAATTATTATTATTTAAAACAACAATCGAAGAAATTAAAAAAAAACCCCAATGGATTATTATAGAACCCATCTAAACAAATTTAAAAGTCTGAAGTCCGGAGCTGGAAAAATGATATTTACTAATTGCGCTTCTTTGTGAACTAGAACTGAAATTAGTTCAAGTTAACGAGATAGAGCAATTCGTTAATAAGCGGAATATGAGACAAACGATCGTCGATAAAAACTACCTGTCGAACTTACCTGTCGAGACTTTTGATACAACTTTTAGAATGCCAAAATGAAGGTGTATACGAGTTTCCATCTTATTATCTCTCCATCTTCCTTCTTTTCTTGCTTAATAAATGACTGCACTATTATTATTATTATTATTATATACACTAGCAGCTTAAGGCTGATGGGTGTATATCACATGCACTTTGTTTTTAACCCCTCCTCTCGCGAAGTAAAAATTCACCTATCACTTTTGCGCTCGACATATTCGGGCATAAAATCGACGCGAGTCAACGGCCTTGAGAAAAACGATCATAACTTCTAAACCACTAAACGGATTAAAAAAAGAGAAAGAGAAAAATGATAGCATTGAAATTTGACATATAAAACATTATAACATTATCTCGTAAAACAATTAAGATAATAATGAATAAATATTACAAAATTGGCAAACTGAAAAAACTCGCCCATAAAATCATAGGAGTATTCGAGGAGCGGCGAATGTAGGTTTTATGAAAGGCTTGAGGAAAAATTCACTGGTGATAGCGGAAGAAGCTTTTCTTATTAAATATAAAAGTGAGTTTGCTCTCTGAACTGTTTCTATTATGTGGGTTTCCCATTTGAGGTCCCAGGAGATAGTGATGCCGAGGTCTTTCTGGGTCATAACTGGCTGTACTTTTTACCCTCAATCGTATATGCTAGCCGTGGATTTCGAGATCCGATATGTAGGACAGTGCATTTATCTGCATTGAGAGAAAGCAGCCATTCCTTGGTCCACTGCACTGTAGAGTTAAGGCTGTTGTGGATGTTCTGGTGAGCTATGAGTGGGTTTGCAAAAAACTTGGTGTCGTCGGCAAATATCGCAAAATATAATTCCATAATTGCTTTTAGATCAGTCAGGAATATACCAAATGCAATAGAACCCAGCACCGAACCTTGGGGGACTCCACTGAGGACTTTATGTGGTTCAGAATGACATTCTCCAACTCTCACTGTGCATCCACGCCAGTAGCTTTCCATGGATTCCGAAGTGTTCCATATTGTGAGTCAGACGTTTTATAGGTACACGGTCAAATGGGGAAGCAATTAAGGGCACCTCATTTGGGGAAGCAATTAAGTTCTTGCAGCTCATCCAGACGATGGAAGAAAAAACACAAATCCGAAATGAAAATAAATATTATATTTCAAATAATATCAATGCAGGAACGCATAGGTAATACAAAATAAAGACGTGGTGTATACGCTTAGAACCAAAAGAAATATACATTCCTCAATTTTTATTAACGACCTAAACTACAATCTACAAAAGGGTATATTGCTGTTAGAATTGAACCGATTCAATTCTGGAATTAGAAGGAAATTATAATACTTTTTCGTGGCGACCGATTGGAAGTTGCGGTTTATTTATTTTATTTATTTTTTGTTATTTATTTCAATAAGTTAGGTCTTTCCTAAGATTGATTGGACTATCAGCTGCTTCACTTGGCCTTCTTGGCCTCTTCTTCTAGTCGTTGCTTCATGGATGCAGGCATTTCGGGTGGCGGCGGGCGCGGCATCCTCAGGTAAACCTGCAAAAAAAAAAGAGTATATTTTACGAGTGGCTAGCCAAAAGTTCGGGGAATTTGAATGTCGCATGCGAACCATTGGTGGTACGACCTGCCGCCGCTAGAATGTGGCTAACCGTACTCTTTGTGAATCAGTGTGCCAATGGCCGTGAGGATGAGTGGATGCATTGTTGAGTTTTGTGCGGTTGTGCAACATTGTATTTTAGTGTATCGGCCATTTTGTAAATGGCAGATTTTAAACAGCAAAGACCCTGCATCAAATTTTGCTTCAAGTTTAAAAAAAAAACTGCTGTAGAAACCCATCGCATGCTTGTGGAAGCATTCGGTGAGGGTGCTATGTGAAAAAGTGAAAATAAAAATGTGGTGCAAACGATTCAAAGAGCGTTCAGGACGAAGAGTGTTCAGGAAGACCGTCAACAAGCACAACACCAGAAAACATCGCAAAAGTGCGAGAGGCTATTGTTGCAGATCGTAGACGAACAATCCATGATGCTTATGCAATTGTGCAAATCGTACAAAATAATCTGGTTGCAACTGGAAGTAAGGGTGCGAGTGTCAGCCCGCAGTAGCCTCCTCATACGGAAGGCTACCCTGGTTAAGACTATCGTGTCTCAGGCCTCACGGCCGGTTGATCAGTTTCTCCTGGGTATTGCCTCCCGGCGCTACTGGGCGGTTTGCGCACCGTTCGGTGATGCCAATTGGTTGTGCACTCTTGACTAATTGCTGAAAGAGTCTGGAGATTATGGAAATATACTGTCTCCTAAGCGGTGGGGGTGGATTATGGTGGTGACCATTAGGCTATCAGATCCTGAATTCAGAACCGGGCAAAAGATATCTTTGGTTTGCAACAGTTTAAACTGAATCACCGCTGAATATACGGCAGGTAGAGCCGCGCAAGCGACTTCGGATATGTGACCAGTCGGGAGGTTGGAGGTATCCTGATTGTTAATTCCAGACGGAGATATCCTTCCAAAACCGGTAGTCAGGGGACAGGGCTGCCCGTTTGTTACTTTTCCCAGTAGGTACCTCTCTTCTACGCTCATCCCATGGCCGAAAGAGCGATCACATATCGTTATACCAGCCTGGGGTCGACAAATTTTACATTGCAGCGCAGAACTATGCCTATTTCTCTTTTTTTTTAAAAATTGGCTTGTACCTTGACGGCGTCATAGATGAACCACTGCAGAGCTGTGAGCGTTCCATTCATCACGATCCTCGGCATGAGCCCCTTCCAAACGCCCGCAAAGCCCAGTTTGCCCACAATGGAGCCAACATTGGCTGTGCTGTCCTAGTTCAGCTTAGACACAACGGTGTCGGCGGGGTAATAGACGATGGCGCAGAACACGCCCGCAATGTAGCCGGCCGCAAACGTCACGATCAGCTACTCGCCCTTCGAACACTGGTCGCGCGTCTTCGGCACCACATACCTAAAACACAGTATACCGAGTTAGAACAGTAGCGCACTCTCGAGCGGCAGGGCGATGCGGGGATAGGGTGCAAGGGAAAGAGTTATGCCCGCGTGGAGGTTAGCAAATTTCTTAAACGTTTAAATATCTTAGCCACCAAAATAGTCGATCCTTTATTAACCCCTCAAGACAGTAACGTTCCGAATCGGGTACGATGTATTGAAGTCAATGCTCAGTAACGTCCCAAAACAGGTACGAGCGCGGCACGACAAACCGCGCTCTCAACTAACTGAATTTAGGGTAGGGGGCCCAAAAGATGAACATCCCCCAGAAGATGAACATTTGACGGATTTTCGAATATCCTAAGAGATGGTATTTTTTTCTGTTGGGGAAACATTTTTTTTTCGTAATGGCAATGACATCCCTATGCTTGTGTAGAATTTGGTGTCAGTATTGCGACCAGTCGTGACAGGATAGCGCGTTGAAATTGTGCCTGGAGTGATTCGTTACTTTTGTATGGAAACCTTCTAAGGTATGCACTTACCATCACTAAGCTTTTTCGTTGATTGTTCGAATTTGAATTGTCAGAACATGACTCTAATGCTATGGATGAAATATACACTATGTTATTGACTGTTAAAAGAGTTTAATGGAAATTAAAATCAGTTATGTTATTTAAAAACCGCTGTTCAAGTAATGGTCCTCAAAAGTTAACTGAAACCCAATAGTTGAACGTCGTTCATGTATTGGGTATTTCCACGAAAAGTAGATTAGCGTTTTTGACGCACGACTGGATTATTTTATTTGACAATAATGGCATGAATGACTTAAGCTTTTTATTATTTATATTACTACCAAAACATGAACTTCTGTTTCCATTGTAATTAAAGAGTTTCTGTTGAAAATAGTTTGTATGGTGTTCAATTATTGGGTACCGAGACCAATAGATGAACGAACATTTTTGTATGATGTTCATCTATTGGATATTGACACCAATACTTGAACGAACAAATAATATTCGTTCAACTAATGGCGGCGGTAACCATTAACCCCTCAAATGAATGGCGATTAGCTCGGGTTGCCTACGGCAAAATGTATATAAATTTATATTTACATTTACATTTACATTTACATAGAGCGGGGTTTACTATAGAGCTATAGCATTACTATAGTGCGGATTACTATAAAGCGGCGCACATTTACATTTATATTTACATTTATATAAATTTATATACATTTTGTATACATTTTGCCAAGGCATCCCTTAAGGGACGCCTCACATTTGAGGGGTTAAGTGAAATTTGAGCCGAGGAGGCCAATTTATAATCAAAAAATCGGAAAAGCAGTATTTCGATAACAAAGGGCATTTTTTTTAAAATTATTGAAATGATTTTCTAGCTCTAAAAACTAATCAACATTACTTCTCAATATAGAATTAACATTTAAATATTTACTTCTGCCCTGATTTCATATTACTTAAACATGGCATGGTCCTTGGCATGCATCACTCTAATGAGCAAATACGAGTATTTAGATCTATTTATTTACGCGTATTATATAATTCACCACAAGATTAATGTATACTACATAATATATTTATTTGCCAGATGTCACCCAAGGTTGAGAAGAAATACTCGCAGAAGTCTTCAGAAACAGCAGTGAAGCTTATAAAGTCGAACGCAATTTCGTTACATCGGGCCAGCCTGCAATTTGGAATACCAAAGGGAGCTTTGCACAACAAGGTGCGAGGCAAAGTTCCACTGGAGTCTAAAAAAGGTCCTGCCACAATATTAACGGATCATGAGGAGAATAAACTCGCGACATGCATAATAAACATGGCCAAAATTGGATATGCTATGAATATCGAAGACGTTAAGGATTCTGTTCAACACTTCATGGAGAATTCCATCAGAGCAAAAGAATTTCCGGGTGGGCGGCCAGGAAGAAAATGGATATGCCTGTTCTTAAATAGACACCCTAACATTACCAAGAGAAATACCGAGATTATTTTCCGTTCTAGAGCCATGATAAGTGAGAAGATGACCAGAGAATGGTTTCAAGCCTTAAAGACGTACCTAGATCAAGAGAACCAATCAGACATTCTCAACGACCCACGCCGTATCTTTAATTCAGATGAGACAGGAATTCAACTCGGCCCAAAATCAGGAGTCGTACTAGGATCAAAAAGTTATCGGAATACGTACGACGTAGCTATTGCAAAGGAGAAAGAATGTATCACCACCCTGAGTATTTTTTACGCCAATGGTGATATTGCACCTCCAATGGTAGTTTATCCATTGAAGCGGATATCAAAGAAATAGTGAATTTCGTCCCTGATGATTGGGGAATAGGACGCTCGAAATCTGGTTGGATGATTGGAGATACTTTTTATGACTATATTGTAAATATTTTCTATCCCTGGATCATTAAAAAGAACATTACAATGCCAATATTGCTACTACTTGATGGACACAAATCACATGTTAACTTACAATTGCACGAATTTTGTAGAGAAAAAGATCTTATACTGTATTGCGTTTTGCCCAACGCCACGCACATACACATACAGGGAATGCGAACAATTCTTCATAAATTGATGTTTTAAAAGTCATTGACTCAGCTGCTTCAAGTTCAGCAGTAACTGACTGTGAACCAAGTACTTCGGCAATGTGAGTGATACCACTATCTAAACAAATTATAGTTCTAAGTAATGAACTAGTTGATCGAAAAGAAGTAGTACTTCAAACAAAAAGGAAATTTGAGGTAAATGAAAATAAATTTAAAAGCATTGGCGAGATTTTGATATATCCTGAGAGTCAGAAGAAAGCGACAATAAAAATAAAATATTCACCCATACCATTGGCAATTACATCAAAAAATTTAACGAGATTATGCAAAAAAAAGAAACGGAGAAGAAATAAACAGAAGAGGCTATACTGCTTCGAAAAATAATGAAAGAAAAAAAGAAAGCTGAAAAGCCACTAATAAAAAATTGTACTAAAAATAAGAAAAGAAATAGTAGCACGTTCATGGCTAATGGTATTTTGAGGACTATAGCTTCTATTGAAAAGGGATTTCACACAGACAAAGAAAACATTAAGGGTAATATAATAAATACCAATGTGAAAATAATTACTGGAAACTCCAAAAGCCTACAAGAACTATCGAATTCAATAAGATATGGTACACACGTCGTTGTCGTTTTTTCTACTAATAAGAGAGACCGCTATTACGTAGGAAAGGTGGTAATGATAAATACGGAGAAGACAACGTATAAAGTCATTTTTTAAGAAAGAAAGGCAACAAATTGGATACTTTAACTTATTTTGTGAATCCAGCTGTTTCAGAACTTTCAGAAGTTTCTGTTAAGAATATAAAAGAAGTTTTGCAAATGCCCTCTTATAGTCGACGAGGCTTGTTGTGATTTTCAAACGCCGTATTTGATCTGAAAATGTGTGAGTAAAAGTTTGTCTCATTATATTTGAAAATTGTACATTTTAATAAAATGTATGTAAAAGTATTTATTATAAAAGCGTATTTTCTATGTACCTAAACTTAGTTTTTCTTGTTTCCTATGTTTCTTAGTTCATAATCTGGGCCGTTAATGTTCATAGATAGGACACAAGCGTTCAACTACTGGTTATTTTCGACTTTTTCACAGTTTATATTTTTTATAAAATTGTACTATCGCTTTAAACTAAAATAAAAAATATAGGCATAATCCTAATTAAATTATCTATAAAATGTACATATACGTAAAAGGAAATAGGTTATATAAAGCCATAAAAAACCATCATAAAGTCGGCCACATCCTTAAATGTTCATCTATTGGGCCCCCTACCCTACACCAAAATCACAATGCAACCACCCGCTGTTAGATATGTGCGAGAAAGACGAGAGAAAGATAAATTCTGTACCAATTGTACGATTATTCAGTTGTGCTTCTCGCAGTCTAGAATCCCTAATATAATTGTTTGTATTCTGGGGGCACTTAGTCGACTGCTGCCATTGCTCGGATCTGTGCTTCTCTTTGAATATATGTATGAAAATAAATCAAACGAACTAATAGATTTGGTAAAGCATGTAATAACGTACACAAATGTGTTTACAATTTCTAGATAGGGTTTCGTATTTTGAGATAAAACGTCGATATCGCTGTATAAAAGAGTTTTTTTCAGTTCTCCAACTATCTAATAATTATTCATAATTATCTAATTTTTTTACAAAATAGGGTAATAATGTTTTATTTTTCAAATTTCAATGCGATCATTCTACAATTGTTCTTTTCATGATCCATCAAGTAGTTTCTCTCTTATGATCGTGTTTCTAAAGTGCTATATTTTTGACTTTCAACTCTCAGAATTGACAGGTGACTGCCAAGATTTACTCCCGCCGCTTGAGGGGTTAAGGAGGTACGTGAAAAGCTGATTATCAAATCGGATTAAATTAGCATCCCACATTTCCATATGCACATACACGCACTCACAAGCTTATACGCACTACAGATACAGAAACACCCACATACACGCACACACACATACAAACACACACACATGCACACATACACGCTCTCCATCACACGAACACACCCCAACACCCATACACTCGCACAAAATTGTGAGAAGTAGATTGGAAACGAATGCAGTTATATGGAATCGACATCAGGATCATTATATCACGGTTGGAAGAAAAACAAAAATGCTTGTTATGCTTTATATATTTCAAGCATCTTGCGGTGTCATCTACAACGGGCGAGCCCGTCACCACAGGACGTTTTAACGATTAGTCGTTCTGTCGCCCTGCAGTGAGCGTAGAAGACTTTGGACAGTAAAATCCAAAATCTAGCTACGTCACAGCCCGTAAGAGACCAACTCCTTACCGCGAGATAGCCAGGAATTTCTTCCCGGCGGCTCGAGAAACTCGCGCCCTTACTTCCAATTGTGACCAGATTTCTCCGGTCTCTCGATTGGTTCCGAGTTCGAGGTCGCTTGCGCGGTCCTCTCCCTTATGAAGCGGTGAAACGGAGTGCACCGAATCTATCGCGGACCTAGGCCTCCTTTGCCTGGCTGTTCACCCAGGATCGGGTGGCCAGTGGTCAATTCAAGAGCAGTCGCCATAAGGTACACAACCACCCCCGCTCTATAGGAAACAGTACAGTTTCCAGACTCCCCCGACTGTTAGTCGGAAAGCACAATCGATTGGCTTTCGCCGCTCGGTGCGCAGACCGTCCAGGAGCGCCAGAGGTTTGATTCCCGGGGGAGACTGGTTGACCCAGTGTCCTACCCAGGTTCGCACCCCATGCGTGGAGGCCATCGGATGGGTGTTGACCCGTGAGTGTGATCGACCCTGAACACATAGGTCATCGTGGCCAACTCATCATGGGCCCGTTAGCTCCCATATATTTCAAGCAGTACGGATATTATAAAATCGAAGACTATAGCGGTTGTTTGACATTATAAATAGGATAGAAAACGAATTAACCGCGTGAAATTTGTAGCACCCGACATTTCGGTGACGTTGCATTGCAGCCGCCGTTGTCCAGGGTAGACTGTCAGTCTGTCAGTCACGCGGTAAATTCGTTTTCTATCCTATTTATAGTACGGATATTATCCGTACTTATATCCTACTGGTTTTCTACTAGACATGGTGGGCTATAACTTTCTTAAGTTGCGTAGAGAAATGCTCGCCATGGCCTAAGTTTTTAAGCTGATCCGGGGAAGAGTTGATAATCCTAGCATGCTAGCGAAGGTTTGTCTCTTTGTTCCGGACAATTACAATCGTGTTCCCACTCAAAATCTATTTGCGGAGCAGTCCTCGCGCACCAACCGATGGAGTCTGCTTAGGTGGTAAGCCTGGCAAGCCTGGCTGTGACCGACCCTAAACAAATGGGTCTTCGTGGCCAACTCGAACACGGCCTATTATCTCACATTTTTCTTAATCATAAAAAGCCATTCGTTATCAATGTTATTATAGATGGCTAAATAAATCGCTATAGTTTGGCCGTCAATGCTATCAACGCCACCTGCATTTTACCAGCGTAGAAGGGTTGCCAAATTGTACTATGTAGTTTAGCAACCGAATATGCTAGGTATGGGTGGTTGCTGGTATGGGTGGTTGGATAGCTAATGGGCCCTTGCTGATTTGGCCACGAAGACTCATTCTGTTCAGCGTTGGTCACACTCACGGGTCAACACCCATCCGGCGGCATCCACGCATGAAATGCGAGCCCGGGCAGGACTCTGGCCTTAGGGCTAGTTTCACCTAGGAATCAACCTTCTGGCGCTCCTGAACAGTCTGCGCACCGTGCGGTGTAAGCCAATCGAGCGGGGGTGGTTGCGGACCTTACGGCGACTGCTCTTGAAACAACCATCGGCTACCCGGTCCTGGGGGAACAGCCGGGCAAAGGATGCCGTGGTCCGCGATAGATTCGGTACACACCGTTTCACCGCTTCTTAAGGGAAAGGACCGCGACCTCGAACTCAGAACCAATCGAGAGACTGGAGTAATCTGGTCGCAATTGGAAGTAAGGGTGAGAGTGTAAGCCTGCTGGGGGGTAGCACTCCTGGCTATCTCGCGGTTAAGGCGTTGGCCTCTTACGGGCATGTGGTGGAGCTTGACGGTGGACTGTTTTGTCCAAGTCTTTTGCGCTCACTTCAGGGAGACAGAACGACTAATCGTTAAAACTTCCTGAGGTGACGGGTTGGCCCGTTGTAGTTGCCAACTCTAGTTAGGTATGGTTGGTATATGATCAGTGATGGTAGGATTGGTTTGTTGATGAGATATTATGCCGATACTCGCTTCACCTTCAAATACGAGAGACTCGACAGGATAGTCACCTGTAATAGGGCTTTGCGAGCAGCTTTAAGTCTTTCTTGAACGTCATTTTCAAATAATTCAACAGGAAATCACGAATTACAACGTTGAATATGCCATTTAGCACCTCGAAACGTAGTACATTAGACGTTTCAGTTGCCAATTAGAGTTTGATTTTCAAGAAACGAAACATGAACTATCGCATGCGATTTATTACTGTAATTTGAACAATCGTATTTCCGACGGAACGATTTGAATCCTAATAATATAATTGTTTGTTTGTTTGTTTCTACGCTTTATCGTGAAATCACAAAGGGCGGGTTTATTGTAATATGACAATCTCTTACAACCAACCATACTATTACGTGTGCATATGTATGTGTGCGAATAACTGTGTGTAAGTAAATGTCTTGTTATTGCATTCAACGGACAAAATTGAGAATGCAATTCCGTTAATTTTATCCCAACGGAAAATGGTGACCCAGCAGGGATTCGAACCCGGGACCTTACAATGTAAGATCAGGCGTCCTAGCCACTACGCCACCGGGCCGTGTAGCGTCATTGAATTGCATATTAGATTGCTCAACTCCATAGTACATGCTGGCAACCCTTCTGCGTCGGTGAAATGCTGGTGGCACAGAAGGCATTGACGGCGAAACTAATAGCAATTTATTTGGTCGGTATAATAAAATTGATAACCAATGGCTTTTAATCAAGGTCTAATTGATTATATTGGGTAGCGAATGGTTTCGCGCAGCTTGGGCCATAAAATCCTTATTTTCTCTGATCACTTCAACTCACGATTTAGCTCCTATTCAGAAGCCTCCACGTGCGAAAGGCTACCCCGGGTAAGACTCTCGTGTCTCAGGTCTCACAGCTTGTGGACCCATGGTGGGATTGTATGGCCCGACGCTACTGGACGGTTTGCCCACCGTTCGGCGACACCAATCGGTTGTGCACTCTGACTAGTTGCTGAAAGAGTCTATAAATTTATTCTCGTTACCTATTTATATACTTTGCTAAAAAAAAATACCAAAACTAATCAAAGCGGATATAGAGAAGACGTTTTCAGAGACTCAAAATGTACTTCTAGATACATTTTGAGGTTATGTTTTGTCTTACATTTCGTATAGCTTAACCACAAATTGTTGATACCTACCTGTCTCAATAGTATTCAAAAGTAGTGATTATTTAACGGAGGCACGACTAACTCTTATTTTTCAAGCTGGATAATTTAAACGTTGATGTCACATGATAGAATCAGTAAAGGAGCATAAATATTAGTATGAGTACAATACGCCTCTTAGGAGACGGTATTGAGAGATCGGTCTCTAGGTTATATTTTGTCTTACTATTCTCACATTACTGTTGCAATATAATATTTTTTTCCAAAACGTAGGTTCTACTCTTTCTGCTAATACACCAAGTATGATGATGACCATCTAATTAGATGTAGATCCAATAGATGACCATCTAAGACCATCCAAGTAGTTATGAGACGACGGAACGAAGTCCGTAATATTATGGAATGTCATGTCACCGAAACTGTTCATTAATACCCTCAAAACGTATTGCCGTTTTGTGCCGTTTTCTGCCGTTTTGTGAACTGAGCAGCAGACGAAATTCGAATTATTAGCTGGCAAGTGACAAGAATTTGATATGAAATTAAACCACGGAATACTAGCAAAAGTTAAATTTAATATTAATAATAACATTTTTTATTCCATTAATAACTACTATAACATACTGCAGAAATCACCACCTTTGTAATTAACGGATAAGTGGAATAAAACAATATTAATATTGAACAGAACGACATAATATTAAAACACTATACACGTTTTATACAGGTTTTACGATAATTCCACAGAATATACTGTCAATTAAATAAGTTAAACAAGTAACCACTGTTCTATAAAAACTAGGTTTCTGACTTATACTTCATAATAAATATACACACTTAAATCTAGGTAATTTTAAAGGCATTAGAATTATCAATAAATGCATTTGACTGTTCCGTATAAATAATATAATAAACATACACACTTAAATCTAGGTTTTTAGGTAATAAAAATCATATAATATTATAGAAGCATTTGATTGTTCCGTATTGGTTGTTCGTAGATAAAATAAAATTCACAAAAAGTAACTGAAAAATAAAATGCATACATACAATAGAATATACTATACCTACTGGAGATCCCATTGTTCGATTTCATCTAAAAAAGTCGTCGTGCTCCACCGATGCACTGTGTTCTGCTTGCTTAGAAGATGAAGAGTACTCATCAAAGCTCCGAAGAGTACTCATCAAATATCCTTATTTTTAAAAACATTATATTTACATTTTCTCCGCGTCGTAACAGACTCCTCTCCTGCTCATTATATTATTTCAACTAAGATACAATAAATGATTTATATCCGAAAATAAAATAAGTTAAACAAGTAACCACTGTTCGATAAAAAATAGGTTTCTGACATTAATTCATAATAAACATACACACTTAAATCTAGGTAATTTTAAAGGCATTAGAATTATCAATAAATGCATTTGACTGTTCCGTATAAATAATATAATAAATAAAAATTCACAAAAAGAAACTGAAAAATAAAATGCATACATACAATAGAATATACTACCTACTGGAGATCGCATTGTTCGATTTCATCTAAAAAAGTCGTCGTGCTCCACCGATGCACTGTGTTCTGCTTGCTTAGAAGATGAAGAGTACTCATCAAAGCTCTAGGGCCGACCGTTGCTTTTCGATTGTTTAATATCTTCCAATTGGCATTTGGCAGCAGTCATGTGATTTTTAAGATAAATTTTCCGAGCAAATGCATGTTTGCATATTGTACAAACGAAGGGCTTAATTTTTCGGTGTACTACATTTATATGCCTGATTAAGTGCGACTTGAGGGTGAAAGCTCTGTAACATTCCGCACAACTATACTTCATTCTGAAATGGATTGAGTTTATATGGACATTTAACGTTCCTCGCGATGCAAAACTGCGATTGCATTTGTCGCACGCGAAAGACTTCAATTTGCGGTGGACAGAATTGACATGTTGAATTAAATCACCACTCCTAAAGAAAGCGCGTTTGCATTCCTTACATTCAAATTCCTTCATTTTTCTATGAACGCCGTCGATGTGCAGTTTAAAGCTTGTTTGATTTGGAAATTCTTTGTTGCATAAATCACACGTGAATACATTCAACTGCCGGTGAGTGAAATTTACATGCGCATATAAGTTATTGCGATTAGAAAAGACTTTATTACACTGCTGACACGCATGCTTTAGTTTGCGATGGATCGATTGGACGTGTTTATTCAAATGTTGTCTATATGAAAATGCCTGGTCACACTGTTCTCACCTATGTTTCTTAAATTTCCTATGCACTATATCAACATACTGAATTAGTTTAAATCTACTACTTGATTCATATCTACATTTGACACAAATATATTTCTTCCCATTTGGCCTAATACAGTCCTTGCAAAATAGCACAATTTCATTGGAATGCTTGCATGCTCCCATTGGCACGCTGCTGTCTAGATGGCGATCGCAGACAACGAATGTGAATTGATCAAATTCCGTTAATAATACTTTGATCTCTTTCATCACGCTTCCTTCGGGTTTTATGAAAGCCACTGCCTCTTCTTCAAATTCCAGAATATTTGCTTCCATATAAGAAGAGTTTTGTTGTTGTACTTTGTATTTATTGTCAGAGTAACTTGCCATCCTGACTTCGACATCGGACTCATCATCTTCCTGTTCCGTGCTGACTGATTCGACAGGATCGCATCGTTCGGGTTTTATGAAAGCCACTGCCTCTTCTTCAAGTTCCAGAATATTTGCTTCCATATAAGAAGAGTTCGGTTGTTCTTCTTTGAAGCAATTATCACTTTCTGGTTTCAACGTTTCACTGTATTTATTGTCAGAGCAACTTGGCATCCTGTCTTCGACATCGGACATTCTATCTTCACTTTAATGTCTGCATTAGTTTCATCATTTTCCTGCCTTTCCATGGTGAATATTTATACTTTTTATTATATATAGAGGTAAAATAAAGCGGAGAACTGCAGAAACTTACACGATCTACACCGTGAACAGATGTAATTATTTTGACGTTTCTTGTTTAGTATTGCCACATATTAGAATATAAAATTTAATATTTATAAAAGTTGTTTTTAATGCACGGGCTTTTTTTAGTGGGTTAATCAGTACAACAAAATAAGCAACCTTTGAAAAAATGTCAAAAAAATTTTTTTTTTTTTTTTTTAGAAAATTAACGTTTTGTGTTTTTTTGAATAGTGTAAAAGCTGTGATCACGATGCGTTATCTAGCGGTAAGTAAAATGTCACTAATATTGTTTATTTACGATTTAATACCTACCGCTAGACGGCGCAGAGTGCTCAATTTTTTCTCAAACCTTTATCTAACAGTCAACTTTTTCAAACTTTCAAATTAAAAAAAAATAAAAAATATAAATAATTTTAACTTTCAAACAAAAGACTTTTCCCTTTTATTGTATATAATTTCCGTTTTACTGTCTAAATGGTTAAAGGATAATACGACATAGGTATGGAACCGCGAACGTATCTAGGGTTGGAACTTCTGAAAGACAATATATTTTGGTACCAAATAATAACATTAGGTACATCTAATATAGGTAGTATACAGAGAAGTTTTGAACAATTAAAATAAACATAATTTATTCAATCATAATCATTTCATACACTCATCTGAAACCCGGTAATATAGCCAAATTGTCATGAAAATACATACATACAGATGCAGTAAAGATATAACCCTCCTTTTGGCAGTCAGGAAATAAATTATAGCACTCACTACTAACCGAACCACACTCATAATTTCATCACAAGTAAAAATGCTTACCGCCCAACGAAGTGGGCACGGGTCAGCTAGTGGTGTATATAAACATTTAAACACAATATCACTTATTTCCCGCAATTGTATATAACGACACATCAGAAGAGATAATAATATTTTATATTCGATCATTGATCGAAATTTGATCATCAGTTGATATGAATACAAATCGAAGATCTGAAGTTTGCCGTGCGTCGCGCCTCGCATCAGAAAGAGACGCACTTATGAAACAACAAGAAAGCTGGCCGGGCGATATTGGAGTATTTTCGTTTGCTAAGGGATCGTTCACCAATATGCCTGCAACACAAAAAATACTTCGGCCACACCGAACATGTGTGGCCGGGGACATACTAAAAATATTCTCGTGTATTGCAAAGTATAGCTGGTATTGTTAGCAATTGTATCGCAGCCTATTTTCGCTCTAATATAACTGTGATCGTTTTTCGCAGATGGCTTTGGCGAACCCATGATTCGATACTAGACCAGTGGTTTTTTTAAATTGTTGTGTGGAGCTTTTCTAAGGTCTTTATGGGCCTTGTAAAACTGCGACCATTGCTGATCTATTGTGTTCGACACCTACTATAGTTCTGCACTAAGCCTCGTGTCATTTAAGAACCCCAACAGGATTTTGGAGCCAGATTATTTAACCTCCTCAGGTTGGAGGTAATGACCACCCAAGTGGGTGTATCTTTTACGCATCGGCGGGTCACACTCTTATATAAGGTGCAGGGGAGCTTCCTCTGCACCTTGGCGGAACCTGCACATTTACGTGTCCCGGAGCTTAAGTTTACACAATGTGTAAATTTGTGTAAGTTTGCACATGTCATGTGTTCAGGCTACAACGCCCCAAGAGCGCCCTCACTAGTATGCATAGATTGTTCCTATTTAGCGATACGGCCTTACGGGCAGTCTTACGGTCGCAAGCCTTAATTAGCGCTTTTGAATGTTTCAAATCTGGTGTGTTGTTCTATTGGTTGACGGAGTGTAATCTAAACCTATTTTTATATTATTATTATTATTATTATTATTACCTATTACATTTACAGACAGGCAGCATGATTGCTGATATGTCTGAATATGAAACTGAGTACAACTACAATTTCTGTTTAAGGTGTCCGTCTAGTCTATTTTTGAACATGTTGACACTACTCGCTTCAACCACTTCGGCAGGTAAACTGTTCCACTGGTCCACAATCCGGTTGGTCAGGAAATGTTTCCTGGGATTCATGTGGAATCGCGTTTTCTCCAGCTTAAAATTGTGTCCTCGCAGATGATGCTTGTAGTTTCTCTTGAAGATAGAAGACAATTCGGGGCAATTGTAGCATCCGTTGAGGATTTTATATGTTTCTTATATGAATTAGGTTTGCAAGGTTTTCATATTAGGGGTTCTACCTCGGAGAGATAATAAGCTGGAAACGTGTATACACCTTCATTTTAGCGTTTTTTGTGAGATTTTCTAGAGAGATCGCATTGTTCGATTTCATCTAAAAAAGTGTTCGTGCTCCACCGATGCACTATGTTCTGCTTGCTTAGAAGAGTACCTACTCATCAAAGGTCTACCGCCGACAGTTGCTTTTCGATTGTTTAATATCTTTCAATTGGCATTTAGCAGCAGTCATGTGATTTTTAAGATAAATTTTCCCACCAAATGCATGTTTGCATATTGTACAAACAAAGGGCTTAATTTATCGGTTAATTTCATTTATATGTCTGATTAAGTTCGACTTGTGGGTGAAAGCTCTGTTACACTCCGCACAACTATATTTCATTCTGAGATGGACTGAGTTTATATGGATCTTTAAATTTACACGCCTTGCAAAACTGCGATTGCACTTGTCGCACGCGAAAGGCTTCAATTTCCGGTGGACAGAATTGACATGTCGAATTAAATCACCACTCATAAAGAAAGCACGTTTGCATTCCTTACATTCAAATTCCTTCATTTTTCTATGAACGCCATCGATGTGCTCTTTAAAGCGTGTTCGATTTGGAAATTCTTTGTTGCATAAATCACACGTGAATACATTCAACTGCCGGTGAGTGAAATTTACATGCTGTTGTAAGTAGTTGCGAGAAGAAAAGACTTTCTTACACTGCTGACACGCATGCTTTAGTTTGCGATGGATCGATTGGACGTGTGTTTTCAAACTTTTGCTATATGGAAATGCCCTGTCACACTCTTCACACGTATATTGCTTAAATTTCCTATGTACTATATCAACATGCTGAATTAGATTAACTCTTCTACTTGATTCGTAGCTACAATTGACACACATATATTTCTTCCCATTTGGCCTAATACAGTCTTTGCAAAATAGCACAATTTCTTTGTTATGCTTACATGCTCCCATTGGCACGCTTCTGTCTAGATGGCGATCGCAGACAACGCATGTGAATTTATCAAATTTCGTTAATAATACTTTGATCTCTTTCATCACGCTTCCTTCGGGTTTTATGAAAGCCACTGCCTCTTCTTCAAATTCCGGAATATTTTCTTCCATATAAGAAGAGTTTGGTTGTTCCTCTTTGAAGCAAATATCTCTTTCTGGTTTCAACGTTTCACTGTATTTATTGTCAGAGCAACTTGGCATCTTGTCTTCGACATCGGACTCTAATTCTATTTTCACTTTAATGTCTGCATGATTTTCATCATTTTCCTGCCTCTCCATGGTGAATATTTATACTTTTTATTATATATAGAGGTAAAATAAAGCAGAAAACTGCAGAAACTTACACGATCTACACCGTAAACAAATGTGATTATTTTGACGTTTCGTGTTTAGTATTGCCACATATTGGAATATAAAATTCAATATTTATACAAGTTATTTTTACTGCACGGGCAGTTTTTTAGTGGGTAAATCAGTACAACAAAAAAATATTTAAAAAAACAAACAAACAAAAAAAACAATATTTTAAAAAAAAATACCGTTTTGTGTTTTTTTAGTGTGAAAAGCTATGATTACAGTGCGCTATCTAGCGGTAAGTAAACTGTCGCTAATATTGTTTATTTATGATATAATACCTGCCGCTAGATCTATGCAGCGCGCTCAAATTTTTCTCTTATTCTTTATCTACTTTTTATCTTTATGTAACTTTAAGCAACATAATAATATTTTAAATTCTAATAATCGATGTCTAGATCTGGTGCTCTCGAATTTCCAACCTGATACCGTTACGGTATCCGAAGCCTCGATAGAGTTGGTGCGAGCTGACGGCTATCATCCGCCGATTGATGTGAGCATTGTACTGCGCCCAGCGCGTACGCATATTCAGCCGAGCGACAATCAAAAGTATAGCCCTACTAGCGGTAATTGTCTATTCCGGAATGAATGGAACTTTAAAAATTGTAATTTTACTCAGTTGTACACTTTTTTTGAAAATTTTGATTGGAAATTACTATACGATTTAAGTAACGCTAACGATTGCGTTGATTATCTCTATAGTGTCATCTACAATTGTTTCGATAGCTGCATTCCAAGCAAAAAACGGACTGCATTGACCAATAGGTATATTTATCCTAAATGGTTTAATGGCGACATTATCCGTGATATTCAATCGAAGTCGTATCATCACAAGTGCTAAAAGCGGACCGGTTCTCAGTTTCACAGGGAGCTTTTCGAAACTTTACGGTGTAGAGTTAACTCTAAAATAAAAGACTCTTTCAATTTGTATATGCACAATATTGAGACGTCTATCCGAGAAGATAGTTCACGCTTTTGGGAATATGTTCGTAGTCAGCGAACTGCTGGTGGGGTACCCCTGAATGTGGTCTATAATGAGGCTACATATTCGGGTGCTGCAGCCGCTGATGTTTTTGCGAATTACTTCTCATCAGTGTTTCTACCGAACATACCGGCCTTAGACGCTGTCGCCGCTGAAGCGACTATTATGTCGAGTGACGCAAATTCTTCATGCGTCAACGTCCACAGTATCACTAAAGATGATATTCGGTTTGCAATACGCAAGCTGAAATCAGTCCGCACTATTGGACCTGATGGAGTTCCTCCTTATGTTATTAAAGCATGTTGTGAGTCTTTTATACAACCCCTGATGTATATATTTAACAGATCGTTGGAATCTGCAGTATACCCCTATAAGTGGAAGATATCTAGAGTAGCTCCAATACCAAAAAGTGGCGATAAGGTGCAGGTTGATAATTACAGGCCGATTGCAGTGTTATCAGCCTTTCCTAAGCTTTTCGAGACGATTCTTCACCGAGAAATTTATACCCAACTATGCGGTACACTATCGGATGCCCAACACGGATTCCGTCCTAATCGTTCCACAACTACCAACCTATCCGTTTTTACAGATTATGTTACTGATGAGTTGGATAGCACCTCAAGGGGACAAGTGGATGTCGTGTATTTGGATTTCAAGAAGGCCTTTGACAGAGTCGACAACGATGCGTTACTCCGAGAACTGGCTGCTGCTGGATTCTCGAGTAAACTGTTGAAACTTTTCGCAGATTACTTGGGGGGCCGCCAGCAATTCGTTAAATTTGGCAATTTTGAATCCAAACTATACAACACTCAATCGGGGGTTAGCCAAGGATCAAACTTAGGGCCTTTGTTATTCAACTTATTTGTTAATAATCTGAGTAAAGTAGTCACATCTGCACGTTGTCTAATGTTTGCTGATGACGTCAAATTGTTTTTATCAACTGGAAGTGCTGAGGCCTGCGAGCTCTTCCAGCGTGATATTGATGCAGTTTATGCATGGAGCCAAGCTCGTAACCTTCACTTCAATATTAACAAATGTGCAGTGATGACATACACAAGGTCGCCTGATCATCTGATGTATGATTACTCCATCGCTGGATGTGTGCTTCCCAGAGTTACTGAAGTCAAGGACTTGGGAATTTTTTTCGACCCCAAGTTAAACTCCAAGGAACATATTAGACAACTATCTACAACTTCTTTCAAGCTTCTAGGGTTTGTAATACGGCAATCCAAACACTTCAATAATATTCGGGTTATGCGCACGTTGTACAACTCGATTGTTAGAAGTCGCATGGAAACGAATGCACCTATTTGGAATCCACATGAAGATACTTATACCCTCATGCTGGAAAAGGTACAGAAGTGTTTTTTGAGATTTCTGTACTTCAAGCAGTACGGATATTATCCATTTTTGTATCCGACTGCATTTATCACAGGCATGGTTGGCTATAATTCTCTCTGTCTCAGAAGAGAAATGCTGACCATGTCCTATGTTTTCAATCTAATTCGTGGTAAAACTGATAACCCTAGCTTACTAGCAAAGGTGGATCTATTCATACCAAATAATTATCTCCGTACTCGATCGCACCATCTTTTCGCGGAGCCGTTCTCGCGCACTAACCTTACGAGGTGGAACTTGTTGGCGCGTGCTTTGCGGCGCTTAAATGAAATTCACTCGATGGCACCAGATTTCGATATTTTTACCGCCAACCCTCACTTGTTTAAATTGCAAGCTATTAATTATTTATTTTTACATGATAGCTAGTATTATACGTATCATTCTATTTGTATAGTTATGGTAATATCTTTATTAATTTTACTTTTCAATGCATTGGTTTTACTGTTATGTTGATTAGTAATAATTGAATAAACAAAAATAAATAAAATAAATAAAAATCTAACAGTCAATTTCTTCAAACTTTCAAAAAAAAAACAAAAATCCGTTTTTCCAAAAAAAGAAACTGTGTTTTTTCTATTTTTTTTATCAAAAGTTGCTCATTTCGTTTTACTGATTACCCCACTAAAAATGCCCGTGCAGTAAAAGCAATCTGCATATTAGTCATAGTTGGTTTAATATCTAGCTATTTAATAATGAGCCTGGAAACGGTTTTTTTTTATAATTTTCCTAAAAGTATGTACTTGTTTCATCTTAAAATACAGTATTTTTATATTTTCTCTAGCACTTCAAATGACTTCAAAATTATTATTTTTAACGATTCGTAAAAATGACCCCGTGTTTTTTTCCCTTGAAAGTTGTTGAATTGTTCCAGTCAGGAAGTTCCGCGTGAATTAAAGTCCCAGCAAAAATGAAAACGGGACGCGATGAGAGAAAAAACACAGCGACTCAGTTTGAGGTTACAAACATTTTATTGTGACAGTTCTGTGCTAGTGTTGCCAGACTTGCAACGAAAAACCATAATATTCAATACTCCCACTTTTTGTTACAAGTCAATGCCAAAATCAAAATAAAATTGAGAATACAATTAACCAACAAATTCAAAATTAAGATTAATTCCTTGAATACTCTACATTAATTATTTGGCATGACATTCATCAAAGTACAAAAATTTTGATGTTTTGGCCTTGATAATGCCTTTGTCATTATATCAGCTGTCTGCTCATCCGTCTGAACGTATTTTAGCTCAAATATTCCGTCTTCGAATTTCTCTCGGATGAGTGATATCGCACGTCGATGTGCTTTGTCCTCTTGTGAAATTCCGGGTTCTTCACAAGTCGAATTGCGCTCTGGTTGTCCATGAAAAATATTGGCACGTCCAATTTCGATTGCTGTAGCTCGCACAACAAATTTTTCAGCCAAACCAATTCCTTTATGGCATGTGATGCTGCCATATATTCGGATTCTGTTGTAGACAGTGCAACCGATTTTTGTCGTTCTGATCCCCAACTGATAACGCTTCCTCCGAACATGAAAACGTATCCTGACGTCGATCTTCGCGTACTGACGTATCCGGCGTAATCGGCATCGCTGTATCCACAAAAATGTAAATCGTTTTCTGTCTCGAAGCGAATTCCCATGTCCACCGTGCCCTTGACATACTTTAAGATGCGTTTTACTGCATTCACATGGGCTGCAGCTGGTTTTTCCAAATATCTGCTGACACTTCCAACTGCAAAGCTGATATCTGGCCTGGTAGCGACAGCCAAATACATCAGACTTCCAACTGCTTCACGATATGGAAAATCGGTCTCTTCGTCTGTTTCAAAATCTCCAAGATTCTGAGAAATGTCCAATGGTGTTGACACTGCATTGCAATTCGTCATGTTAAAACGATCAAGTATCTTTCTTTTGCTGAATGTGAATCGATCCGTCAGATCGCTGATCAATTTCGAGTCCCAAAAAACATTTCAGCTCAAATATTTTTATCTCGAATTCCTTTTTCAAGTGTCCGATGACTGGAACAATGGCTTCCTGCTTTTCCGCCGCAATCAATCCGTCGTCGACATAAATTGCCAGAATTAGCATGCCGTTTTCTCCGTTGCAAACGAAAACACATGGATCCGATTCACTTGCTTTGAAACCAAATTTGTTGATGAACAAAGTAAACTTTTTGTTCCAACAGCGTGATGCCTGTTTCAAACCATATAAGCTTTTTGATAGCTTACATACTCGCCCGCTTTCATCATCATATCCAATCGGCTGGCTCATGTAGACATTCTCCTCTAAATCTCCATTTAGAAATGCAGTCTTGATGTCAAACTGCTTCAACTTCATTTTCTTCGATGTCGCCAACGCCAGGATTGCTCTGATCGATGTGAACTTTACCACCGGGCTGAAAATTTCGTGGTAATCGATGCCATATTGCTGCGTAAATCCCCGCACTACCAATCGCGCCTTGTAGCCATCAATGCTTCCGTCTGGATTCCGCTTGACTTTATAGACCCATCGATTATCTATAACTCTTTGATCAACTGGTGCCTTAACCAAAGTCCACGTACGATTTTTAATGAGTGAATCGTACTCCTCGTTCATGGCCTGTTTCCACTGTCGGTGGTCACTCGATTTAATCGCCTCTTCAAAAGTTCTTGGCTCTTCGGTGACTGCTAACATTGCCGAATGATGTCCCGATGCGAAATATGTCAAACGCTTCGCTGCTGTAATTGTGTTTCGATCGCACAAACGCCGATTTATGACATTTTTGTTGTCAAGGTCGCATATCGCACCACGTTCCTCGCGTTCCTCTGGAGTAAAGAGTTCCTCTACATCCTCATCATTTACATCATCTTTATTTGCGTTTGTATCGCCCGTGCTCTCAATAGTTTTTTCTTCAGCTCCGATGTCCAGTGTGGCCATGGATTCCTCCAACAAAAATACGACGTCTCGTGAGATTTCGATTTTGCCTGTTTTCGGATTCCAAACTCGATATCCCTTCGAATGGTTGTCGTAACCAACGAACATACATTTTTCTGCCTTTGGATCCAACTTCTGCCGTTTTTCCTTTGGAACGTGAATGAACACTTCCGAGCCGAAAATTCGCAGATGATCGACCTTCGCTTCCTTGTTGTGCCACAATTCATACGGTGATTTGTCCGCGACTGTGCTCGTTCCAGTTCTATTCAGCACATGAACTGCTGAATTTACTGCCTCGGCCCAAAACTTCTTTTCTATTTGCTTCGACTGAAGCATCGTTCTCGCTGATTCGACGATTGTTCGCATCTCCCGTTCCACACAGCCGTTTTGCTCAGGCGTGTATGGCACAGTTCGCTGGTGATGAATACCAACTTCCTCGAAAAATGCTTTCAATTTTCCGTTGACGAACTCTGTGCCGTTGTCGGATCTGAGAATGCGAATTTTGTGTCCATATGTCCTCTGAATCAGCTTCACACACTTCTTGATGATGCTTGCTACTTCTGACTTTTGTTTCATGAAGTAGACAAAACGAAAATGTGAGTAATCATCTTTCAATAGTAAGAAATACTTGGCGCCACCTATCGAATTTTCTTGGAATGGTCCGCACACGTCAGTATGAATGACTTCGCCACACGCTTTCGACTTCTCCTCACGATTCTTGAAGCTACCTCGATGGTGTTTTCCAAGTACGCATGCTTCACATGTGAAATCTTCATTGATGAATTCAATATTTCGAGTCTGCAGAAACTTCTTCACATGTATGACGTTTTGATGTCCAAGTCGCTCGTGCCACGAACAAAGCGATCTCTTCTTTATTACTACGTTTGCTGTAGCCTCGATTCGTGAAATCTGATTCACCTTGAACAGCATCTGGAACAAACCGTTTCTACGAACTCCCACTGCAACTACGTTTCCGTTTTTCAGCAGTTCGTAACGTTTCATGTCCATGCTCAGCTGATGTTCATGATCTGTCACCTTTCCTGATGAAAATTAATTCATCTGAAGATCCGGTACGAATAGAACTCCCATGACTCGTTTGCGAATCCAATCATTGCCATTGAAAGCGTGAATGCTGATGTCGCCTTTGCCTCGAGCCACAATTCTATCGCCATTACCTATCTTCACTTGTTCGGATATTTCAGTGAAATTCTCGAACCAATCGCGCCGGTGACTCATGTGATCAGTTGCCCCTGAATCTAATATCCAAGTGTCTTTGTCTCCACTCGTCGCTGAGTGACAAATGAACGCGTCGACCGAGCCATCTTCTCGTTTCTCGTCAGAGCTATGCTTCTTCTCTGGGCAGTCCCGCTTCCAATGACCTCCTTTTCCGCACTTAAAGCACTTGCCTTTCGGTTTGTCGCTTTTATTCGTCAATTTGTTGTTGCTGTTCGACGAATTTCCCTTTTTGATGTTGTAGGTTTTCTTGGGAAAAGTTCGCTTAGCTATCAGCGCTTCCACCTCTTCGACTTGTCCCTGCGATTTCAGGTGAAGCTCTTCTGCCATTAATCGCGCTCGCAGATTTGTCAAAGTTTGACTTTCAGAACTTGCAGATTCCCATGCACTGTGAAAATGATAGAATTCAGCAGGTAACGTTATTAAAATTTTCGAAATTACCATGGAATCGGATATGGTCTCCTTTTGATCTCGCAGCTGTTGCACAATTTCCATTAATTTCGATAAGAACGTCGAAATATCATCTCCTGCCTTCTTCGCATAACTGTAATACTTTTGTTGCAAAAGTAGTGTGTTTGCCTTCGATGTATGCTCATAGGTTCCTCTGAGCATTTCCCACATCTCGTTTGCTGTCGCACAGGTCATAATTTGCATTACCGCCTGCCTTCGGCATGCTGTCGAAATGATTCGTCTCGATTTGGCGTCTTTCTTCTTCCAAACGACGATTTTTGTTGCATAGTCCGGCTCTGCAGACGTTGGCTTCTCTTCGGCTCCATCGACAATATCGAATAATTCATTGTCCTCCAGAATTTGACGCATTTGGAATTTCCATGTCAGTCAATTGTAAGACTCACCGACACCTTCCAATTTTTCGATATTTATTCGATCACCTTCCATTTCTTCTGTTTTCGAATTGCCGGATTTGAAATTTTCCGAAAAAAAACTTTTCAATTTCAATCCAAAAGAAACTCGCTCCCGAAAACTGCGCGTTGAGAAAAACGTTTCCCTTGTACCACGCGATGATGAAATCACGCACAAAAGAAACAGCTATCGACGCACCACAGTTTTTCAGACAGAAAAATTGCTGATTCTAACCTCAAAAGTAATCGCTGCACCCACTAAAAAAAAATACCGCACAAAACGAAATGACACTTTTGTTTTTGTCCGTTTATCTAAAATCGCACTAATTCAGTTGAATTATTCCACGCGATTTAAAACGATTCACCAGAATAGTGACTTTCTCCGCTTGCACTATTTCAGTCGCGAAAACCGCGTTTTCAGCATTTGTACTTTTCTTTACACAGTCGTCGTGAGCTGGGCCCATAACCTGTTGAATTGTTCCAGTCAGGAAGTTCCGCGTGAATTAAAGTCCTAGCAAAAATGAAAACGGGACGCGATGAGAGAAAAAACACAGCGACTCAGTTTGAGGTTACAAACATTTTATTGTGACAGTTCTGTGCTAGTGTTGCCAGACTTGCAACGAAAAACCATAATATTCAATAAAAGTCGTTTGCGCGCGGCGTGACGTCATCGCACACCATTCTTGCGCTCGCCTCGCTGGCGAAAAACGCATCGCGCGCGTAAAATCATTTCGGTTGGAAATATTATCAAAACGTCATTATAAATACTGTATTGTTGCTTGGTGCACGAATACATCCAGTACACCAAATTAAATCAAAAACATCTATTGATGCCTCTAATAAAGGGAACAGTTTTTTCCCCTTGCAGTAACTTCCTTTGATGATGAAGATGGAATAGTGAATTACCTATTGGATTTTTAGGAAGAACCGGACGAGACAGAGTGTAGGTATTACGAATACGATTATCAAAGCTTTAGAAAAACTTCGTTTGGAGCTAAATAATGTTGTTGCATATAGTGCTGACAATGCACGGTATTTCAGAAGTTGCAAATCCTGCAACCAAATATCCTTAAAGCAAACAGCAATTGTCCATCCTGCATAATGCAACAAAACACAGTATGACATTTTATTATCCTTCGACGTTAAAAGCCTTGTGCTAAAGGTTTTTGGTAAATTTTCATTCAGCGCCAAAAAAGTGGAGGCGCTTAAGGATTTCTTTGCTTTTGTTAGTTACTAAGTGTTTCTTTGTGTTCACCCTCAACAATTCCCTTAGTCGAGTAATTTTCCTAACTTTGATCTGACCAAATCAAAATTGGTCGGAAAAAAGTTTTTCGACAAATTTTTAGCAAAAAAATTAAAGGGGGGGAAAACCTTTTGATAGAAAATGTTCGGTTTTTTATCTGGACCACCTGGCAACTCTGGTAACACCACTGTTGATCGTCGATCGTTTGTCACGATTGACGATTAAACGATAGACGATTAAAAAGGCGCGACCGCAAACGCGATAATATAAGCATGCGATAGTTACTGTTTCTGGAAGTGCACATCCCTAACTGTCAACTGAAACGTCAAATGTAATTTTAATTTTCGAGGCGCTAAATGGCCATGGCCGTTAATCTTCATACAAAAAACTTAACCAATAGAAATCGCTCCGTATCAATCTCTTCATTTTTGTTTTTGGTCGCTCTATGTTCTATGGAAGGATTCATTCCCAATAGAGGCCGATCAAAGGTACAAAAACCGACATTTTAATAGCGTTTTTATTTAGGTCCACATAATTCTTTTATAATGTTTTGGTTAGTAAATAATGTTACCTTTAGTATCATTAGGTACTTATTAAAACAAATTACCGAAACGAAAACGAAAAATACAATTGGTTACATAATAAATATCCTAGGTAATAAATTTTACTTGAGAAAAAAACCGGTCAATAGCGTTTTATATTTTGGCCCATGCTTTTGATATATGTATTTAAAAATGTACAAAATAGTAAATCCGCGGGATATTTCGCGTTACTAATTATGCTTTTGGAAGCCAATCATTTTCACGGGTCCCATCAAACTTGCAGAAGGCAAATTTGCAGACGGCAATCTTGCAGACGGCATTCTTGCAGGCGGCAGTTTTGCAGAAGGCAATCTTGCAGAAGGCAGTTTTGCAAATGTCAAAATGACCTAACCTAACCTAACAGAAAAACTTAAAACATTTTTTTTAATGTTTAGTTTGATGTATAAAAGTCATCCACTACAAGGATGCCGGTAATTAATGTCACTTCGATTTTAGGGAAAGAAAAACCTAACCTAACCTAACCTAACAGAAAAACTTAAAAACTGTACTGAAGGTTGCCGCCTGCAAGGTTGCTTCCTGCAAGGTTGCCTCCTGCAAATCTGCCCTCAACAAATTTGGACCTGTGAAAAGTGACATTTGTGCAAAATTGCCGCATGCAAAACTGGCGCCCCCCATTTTCACAAGCGACAAAGGTAGATTTATGACAAAATCCCCATAAATTTTGATTTGACATTAAAAATCCACGACTTTCTCTGGAGATGTTGCTAGCCTGCCGCACAAAAGTAGCTAGGTATGACATTTTACGTACAAGAGTTAGTGTTAAAGTGGTTAGTGTTAAATTATAATAATAATACACATAAAGTGGTTAGTGGTTAGTGTTAAATTATAATAATAATACACATTATTTTATAAATCCTTTTTATTGCAATATTTTAGGTACAAACCTACCTAAACTCATAAAAGCAAAAAGAAATCTAAGCAACACCAGGAAAATAACTTGTATCTAAATGAACAAATAGACAAACTATTGTGGGATATATTTCCTAATTTCTGCTCAACATTTATGATATCCCCTTAATTTGTTTTGTTATTTTCAAAATGTATTGGATTTTTTTTCAAAATGTATTGTTGCAAGAAATCGTTTTTTTTGGCTGGATCCTGCTTCGCGAGCTAATAACATTGCTTTATCGTCTATAATGTTGCTTTGTCTTACCACATCTATTAGGTGGCAGCCATTGTTGTGCATATTTATTTTACTAGCTATTTTTTTAGTTTGTTTATTTATTTTATATTCATTCCTTATATTTAATACTTAACCACGTTCAATTGATTTGACAAAGTAGGTATTATTCTGATGGTAGCTTTCAGAATTCGATTACGACGCTAACGTACTATATCCTTTGAAGGGGAAGCAATTTAATCGTCTTTGAAGATTCTCGAAAACTCGGTAGAAAGGTCGCTAAAAAATAAAGTTTTCAGTTGCAATTTTTATGTCGCTGTGGTCTACAAAAGTAGCTAGAACCAGCGACAAGTAACAAAGTCGACAAGTTAATAGTTAATAGACAAAATATAAATATAGTTTCCCAAAGCATAAGGGATTTCACGCAGCATAAGGGATTCCTAAAACATAAGGGATTTCAGAGACAGAAGCAGCATTCAATAGCATGACGTCTGATCAATTGGTTTTATCGTCAGCATGTAATAAAAGACGAAAAATAATATTATGCGCGTGGTAGAATTGTATATTAAGTTGATAAAGCAGTAATTCGTTTAGGAGAAGAAAGTAGTGGTAGCGCCAATGACACTGAATATGAATTAAGCTATATTTCGTGGGTAGAGTATTTGGACAATGAATTTGAATAACTTCTTTCTACTTATGCCTTTTACTGCATGATTAAAGTGATTACTTTTATATACTTTGTTATAAACGGCATTAGCCGTATTATTTTGTGTTTTTGCGTATTCTGTTTTCTGTGCTTTTATCTTGTGTTTGCCAGGTTTATCTCGCAACAAATGCGGAGGCTAAGAACAGCCGGAATAGCTAAGAAGGTTGTGTTTTTGCTCTGTCGATTGTGAGAGAAAAGGCCGGTTATTTATCCCCAGGAGGGGGCAGAGATAAGTATTTCTCTATATTTCCCAAAATGTTCAGTTTTTCGATCTACTACTTAACGCTTTTTCTTTTTTCTTTCAATTTTGTTACGTGATAATGAGCAGAAACACTGAGCAAATCCCATGTAAGCCTTAGTAGAAGCACAGTATATTAACACTTGGTATACTGTGGTAGAGGCGTTTGCTTAGATGGGCGACAGCGGGCAAACGTTCTAATTGGCATACATTGAAATAATTAGGTTTGTTAGCGTTGCATTATATATGATACAGAGTAATATGCTGTAATGTACATAAAAGTGTTTTATTTGTGATTAATCAATTTTGGGCAATATGTGAATGTATAACGCACAAAGTAAGCTCATTAGCATATTATTTATAATATTATTTGCAATATTCAAAATCGAAATATAAAAAAAATAAATAAACCGTAAATTTTAGAAATAAAGTTGTTGATTGATATTTTGAGACACTGGTATTTTCTACAGATTATAACAGCATTGTCCTAAACCTCGGAAGTCTAAAAAAAATATTTAAAAGAAATAATTTTAGTTTTTCTTATTTGATAATTTGAAGAACTTGACTGTTAAATAAAAGTTTGACTAGCGTTTGAGCGCGCTGCGCCATCTATCAGTAGGTCACTAATAAAAAAAAATAGTGATATTTTCCGAGCTCTAGGTAGCGCATCATGCTCAGCGCTTTTTATATAATTTTTAGTTTTTTTTTTTTTTATTTTACAAAAAAAAAAATATTGTCTCATATTTTTTAAAATCAAAAGTTGCTTATTTGCTCGTACTTATTCACCCGCTTTAAGGATGCGGGTTAATTAAACTTGCCCTTATATGTTGATTCTAAATTAAAATACTTCAAACTTTTTGAAGTGTGTCAGTGAAGATACTTCAAAATCTTAGGCTATTTTTGCTAGTTTATCGAACGCCTAGATCAGTAAAATAAACGATAATTCGAGCGATAGAAGAGGAATAAACACGATGTTGTGTGCATGGGAGGAGTGATGTATGGTAGCTGGAGCAGCTGCGGCCAAGGGGGATGGCGAAAAACGCCTAGAGCAGTTGACGATTACACAAAAAGAGGCAACACTGGGAAGCGCGATGCGTTGCGACCCGGAATCTGTTTGATTTCACGAATGGTAGTGAGACCGGTATGCGTTCTACTATCTTATCTGTTCGAAATTGGTGCGTGAACTGTTAGTTTTATTACTTCGACTGTATATTTATTAAAAATGTAATTAAGTGCATGCGTTCTCACTGGGCGTCTTGCAAAAATCATGTACTGAACAAAAACAATATCAATTAAAATATCTTGCTGTCGTTTTCTAGGTATTTGATTTTATAAAAAAATATCCAGTAATTTATTGAACACAACGTTCTCCTCTTATATTATACTATACTTAAATATAGCTACTAACTTTAGTAATTGTAAAAGCATCCTTTGTCTATTGTTTTGTTAATTATGGTTACATTTGCGCACATTTTGTGCACATGGATACAAAGTTAAGTAATATATGATATAACGCTTGTAGTACGGTAATGTATATAATTTTAGAGATTTGTAATATGACTTGTAAAACTGTTTTTTTTTTATACAAGTAAAATTGGTTAATTTTTCTATTTTTGATGTCACTAGTTGGTTTCTGTTTATAATGTCACATGTATAAATATCCATTATCAAGACATATCTCTACTCACAAAATTAGGTGCTTACATAATTATTATTATATTTAAGTTAAAAATTTGGAATATATGTATTGATTCATTAGTCATTTTAGTGCTTCGCCAGCGTCAAGCGTGTAACTCGGTTATAACGATATTTTTATTTAGCACTTCAATGTCTCTTGGGTCTTTCCCTGAAATCATCATTAAAATTTTCCCTGGTAATTTAACTAGATTCTGTTATTAGTACAATATTTGATTAGTATTGACCTAATTTTTAACCCTTATTTTTAAAAATTCATACAAGAAACATCATTTGATCTCATGAACACATGTACCTAACTTCAATTTTGGTATTTTATATAACATAGCAGCGCTGAAAGCAAATTAAATGTCAAAATGAAATTGGTTTCATTGCCCATAAAGTTACATCGGCAGAAATCTAAATATCTCTGTTTTGATTCTGATAAAGTTAAAGTAATTTTGGTCGGCCTCTAATTTCGCAGCTGTCAAAATGTTTCAAAGTGCGACGCATCGCCGACGTTTGTTTTTGTTGTTTGTTGTTTTAGCTTACCGTTATTTTGAGCTTTTATCCTCTCATATTCAACAGTTACAGTCCTTTTGCGTGGTTTTTATTTGTTAAAATATATAAAACTTGTGTTGATTGTGTTAGCAGACAAGTTACGCCGCATAGATAGATTAATGTTTCGCAACCGATGTTTCAAACGCTTTCAGTGTTTTAATAGTGACCAAACTCGACGCTTGAGCTCGGAACAGCTTTCCAAATTATATATGTGCCAAATAAATATCGAAAAACGGTTAATTTCAGAGAAGAAGTTGCGGTTTCACTGCATCCCATTTTAGGCTGTAGTCAAAATTTCATTAGGATTATCTGCAATCGTCTATGCTGGTAAGTCAACTCGAGTACCTATTAAATATAATTTGAAATGCTTTAATGAACAGCCAGCAGTGCTTACAGTAACATATCGTGGATGAGGTGGCGTGCACGATTTGTCTGATTGTCGCTCAGTTACTTTTTATTTCCAAATTATCTGTATTTAAACAACTTTCGACATCGGGAGTTTAATGTTACACTTTTGAAGAACCCAGTATACCATCTAATGTTATGAAAGCACAGCATCTTACGACCTATTTTTCACTAAGCAGCTAGTCCTATTTATTCAGATAAGAAATAAGTGCGATTCGTATTTATTAAAATAATTCATAGAACCATACCCATTGACGTGGTCGCGACTCGTATATAAATACACCTGCGACTAGCCGCTTAGCGAAAAATAAGTCTTAACTGCTGACTTATTACTTTTATAACTTCCTTCCGTCCTTCAGAATTAATAATATACTTATTTTTACAGATTTCATCATTACCTGCACGTATCTACACTCTTAATTGTACGTCTATATCTGTCATCGATTCATCATAGTACCAGAATTACATGGAGTTCAGTGGAATGAAATGGACTGGAATTAGATAATGGAATGTTCATAAACATTATAACGCCACTAGTTTATTTTATATGGTGATAATCAACGTGGTTTCTTATTTTTTAAGGCAGCTGTTTTTTTCGGATATATGCAATATCATGACTGCTAACAATAATTTGATTTGTTATGTAAGAAGTTAGAGGAGAGACTTTTTATAAACTTCAACAAACGTTTGCATATGCAACAGCAACAATAAAAAGAGGAGTGTTACCTGCTCAAAACTGTAAGTATTAAAATTATCATCAAAAAATCTTAGAATATAGTGAATTTTTAATAATTACTAATTTTGAATTTTAGATCAGTGTGCTGGTAGAAGATAAGACAGTGACGAATCCATTGTTCCTTTTTTTTTTAAGATCTCACCAACATGAATGATGTGGAAATTTTTAAGAAAAAAGTTTAACAGAAGGTCTGGACGACGTAATGGCTTCGTCAACGCATTATGCCTCGGAAGGTGGCTATTGAACATTTGTGGAGGTTCAAATATTTCAAATTAAATTATTTAAAAAATATATATTGGTTTTCATAACGTTAATTGGCTATGGAGAGAAGCCTGCGTACGCACTGCCTTACGTACCGGTAAATTAAAAAAAAACGAGATGTCAAACAAGAATCTGTCATCTATCATTGATAAAGTTGCCATATTAAAAAATAAAGTATAAGGACCTCGGTCGATGTACTAAGGATTATCGTCTGACTAGTCTCTAATAAGTCTGTGGTCGCGACTCGCGGCGGGCGCCGTACGTTCGGGCGTTGCAACTTTTACCAGAGCGGAGGTACCTACGTGCTTTATGGGGGCCGCACGGCCCCCACTATACCAGTTACGTAAGATTTTAGTAAATATTTTATTTCATATTTTCGTATGTTTCACAGTTATTTTGTCAAGATTGCGAGACCTTTAAGTGATCAGGCGATAGCAGAGTTATTGATCGCGGATTCTGACTCAGAATCTGTGTTGAGGGGCTATCCAGAAGAAGATATTAGCGACAACGATCGAGTAAGCGATATTGAGCAGTCACCAACATACGATTCTGATAGCACTGAAGACATTAATCCCGAGATTGAAGCATGTTCTTCAGAGAGTGAAGGATAACTTGTCGCAGAACCGAGTCAGAGGAGTTATTATGGAAAAAATAAATACAAATGGTCTAAAAATCCACCAGCAGCTTCACGTACTCGTCAACATAATATTATTAGACAAAGACCTGGATTAATTGGACCAGCAGCGTCTAAAAATGAGATGACTACCAAAGAATCATTTGAGTTGCACATAGATGATAATATTATACAAATTATAACAAATTACACCAACGAAAAAATTACAGAGACCTCAGAAAAAAATTCTACGGTAGCATTTTGGAAAAACCATGTTTCTGAAACGGAGATAAAGGCTTTTATTGGTCTTTTGCTACTAACCGGAGTATTCAAATCTAGACATGAAGATGTAGAATCTTTGTGGGCCACAGATGGAACCGGTCGCGAAATTTTTAGAACGACCATGGCTCTGAAAAGATTTTTGTTTATTTTGGCAACTTCGGTTTGATGATATTGCATCAAGAGATGAACGAAAAACTGTAGATCGGGTGGCATTGATCTCTGAAGTGTTTAACAAGTTTATAGAAAATTGCCAGAAGAATTACAGCTGTTCTGAATATATAACCATTGACGAAATGTTATGTCCATTCCGAGGCCGTCGTTTGTTCCGGGTTTACATGAAATCGAAGCCAGCTAAATACGGCATAAAAATATTATGCATATGTGATGCTAAAACTCATTATTTATATAATGCTTTCATATATACAGGGAAACAGCATGGTCGTACCAGTAGTCAACAATCCATTCCTACACAACCCGTACTACAATTGGCTTCTCTAGTTTTTGGATCAAACAGAAACATAACAGCAGACAATTGGTTTTCATCAGTGGAGCTGGTGGATATATTGCTAGAAAAGAATTTGACTTACGTTGGGACATTAAGAAAAAATAAACGTGAAATTCCTCCCGAATTCCAACCACATAAGCAACGCCAACCTGGAACTTCTGTCTTTGGATTTACAGCTAGCACAACGTTAGCTTCTTTAGTACAAAAAAAAAACCGGAGTGTAATAATGATATCCACAATCCACCATGACCAAACCATCAATGAAACGTCAGGAAAGCCCGAAATAATAGATTTTTACAATTCTACAAAAGGTGGAGTAGATTCTTTGGACCAGAAGTGTGCCAATTACTCTGTAGCTCGCAGAACACGTCGTTGGCCAAGTGTAGTGTTTGCTGGAATTCTGAACATTGCTTGTGTGAATTGCTATGTTTTATGGAAGAGTTCAAACACTGGAACAAAAATAATACGAAAAACCTTCATAAAATCGATTGGGATGGAATTGATAAAAGACCATATCATAAATCGGAAAGCTGAGTATTCAAAGTATCCGCGAGAATTTAGAGAAAAGATAGATCGCTTTGTAGCGTCTATTACTGTATCTGCAACAAATTATACGTCTGAAGATGCCGCCAGCTCGAGGCAAAATGTGTCAAAAAGAGGGCGCTGTCATGTGACACAAAAAAAGACGTTAAATTTGCTACAAAATGTAACAATTGCAAGCATTTCATTTGCAAGTTGCATAGTAGCACAAAAATACTATGTAGGTACTAATTGCTAAGATTGAACTTTCTTCACTTGTAATGTTCCCGAGTCCTTAAAAATGTAATAGAATATAAAAGTAATAAATATTATCAGTGGTAACATAAGACTGTATGTGAAATAATAGCAAAAATAATTGGTAGGTATCAGTATAAAATAACATTGTATAGAAAATAATATTAGTAGGATTATCCCGTATTTTAAAGAAATAATTAGGGTAGGAGGTAAAACGGGATAATTCATCAGTGATAAAATATTATATCTTAACTTAGGTGTAAGAGCTTCCTTAGTATTTAAACTATTTCTAAAATAGTAAGGCAGTAAATTATGCATCTCGACATAAAAATAAAGAATAATACCATTGATTTTAAAAATCAATGATAATACTGATTACAGGGAAATTAAGAGGAACGATAAACTCAAAAATAGGAAAAACATAGTAATGCACACAAAAATTGAAAGGTGATAGGTGATAGGGCAGGTATATGAATTATATGGAAAGCCGTTACAGTTAGGTAATAGATGATTACCTAATTTGTGACAGAATATTCTCGTTTTTGATAAGAAAGAAGAAGAAGAAAGAAATTTGGGATGGGATGGGACGTTTTAGATATGAAAAGTTCTGCCATTTTCTTGGTTTTTAAGAAAAATTTGACCATTCTTTGTCCAGCAATATGTATAGTTATTTTCTTTTGCAAAGTTCTTCGTTAGCATTTGAATGTATGTATTTTGCTCTATTTGTTAAGTGCTCAGATATGTATACCGGTCGTGACTCTCCCGTTATTTTTAAGTGAGACGTGTTTAGCTTGCTACTATTGCTTTTACATCTTATATTGAAAGATTTGGACGATTTTAGGAAGTTGTCACGATGTTATTGGCTGTTAAATTTTATAATAACAGATGGCGGAGTTTTTTTAGATGTGTTGGGCTGTCGTCGAATATGGACGATTTGACTAAAGTCCACTTTATGCCTGACGTTGCCAATATCCGATATACATTGGTTCAGGTTCTCCTGCGGTGTAACAGGCAGGCCGCGTATTTCCACGTCCGTAGCGATGTGCTGGTAATCGATCGCATCCAGTCTATCTTCAAGGAAAGAAACACATTTGCTGAGAATCACATTGGTTTCCTCCACCTTTTTTATGGACGCGCATTTCTGCTCCACACTGGTGGTCCGTTTATTTATTTCGTCGTAGTTTGAAGACGTTATTGAAATAGCTTCTAGTATCGCATTATTTTGTGCAACAATCTCATCAGATTTGTTTCCATGTAATAGAAATTTGTCCTCAATAATTCCAGCAATGTGTGCAGTGGTAAGAGATGGCCTTAAATCAGGCCAATTCCTTTTTGAAGGAGGTTTCTGACATAAACACGTTGGGAGATTGGCTCGATGATGGCATAGACTTAACCTAATGGAACCGCTGAGTCATCTGTCATTTTGATAGGCCGTTTACACTCTCGCGCGAGGCGCGAGGCGAGACGCAAAACCATGTCAGTAAACAAATGGAACAGAGGCAAAGCTTCTAACGAGCGTACAAAATGTTTACATACTTGCTAGAAGCTTTGCCTCTGTTCTGTTTGTTTACGCACATGGTTTTGCGTCTCGCCTCGCGCCTCGCGCGAGAGTGTAAACGGCCCATGACAGCTAAGATTCGCATCAGGGTTGCCAGAAAAATAATCAATAAATAACAACATGTTATCTGCATTTAGCATCGGTGATTTTTGTTTAAACATTAAGGTGATTCGTCGCGGTCCGACGAAACTATTCTGATAATAGATGGCGTTGTAAGCAATATTAACAGAAAAATACGATTTTTAGCTCTCTCAGTGCAGTAAAAATTACGAAATAAATTTACCGGGAACTTTACATATACACGGTTCGATGTACTTCGTATCACTGCGATAATCAACCGCATTACGAAATTAATGGGGAAAACAGACCAATTTCGGTTCAGATATAGCGAACTTTCATCTACGCACACAGTCTCACGGCGAACGGCAGCTCGCCTTTACATAAATTACGCTCTTATGCAGTCCACGAAAGTGCGTATTTCGCTAAACAATTAGTAGACATGCTAGCGGTGCTGCGGACGGCAGCACACCTTTACTTAAATTACGCTCTTATGCAGTCCACGAAAGTGCGTATTTCGCTAAACAATTATTAGACCGGCTGATCCCAGCAGTGCTGCCAGACGATACCAATATATTTTTGGTATAAATGGAATTACTTGACTTGGAAACTAAGAACCTTTGTAGGTATGTAATTGTATACATTACTATATACCTATACATAGTAAAGACCGTTGCTATAACACCCTTCTGGTGAAATACTAAAAGAGTCAAGAGTTATGAAATTGAAGACTATCGCGTTTGTTTGACATTATAAAAAGGTTTAAAACGAATTTACCGCATGAATTTTGTAGCACCCGACGTTTCGGTGACGTTGCAGCCTGGCTCTTTTAATCTACCCTGGACAACGGCGACTGCAACGTCACCGAAACGTCGGGTGCTACAAAATTCACGCGGTAAATTCGTTTTAAACCTTTTTATGAGTCAAGGGTTGGTCATAGTGGTAGAAATAAATATATTTTTTGGAACGAAGTTTATTCAAGGCGTGCAATCCGCCGAAAACGATAGACGAAATGTCGTTACGTTGACAGAATAAGTACAAAATTCAAATATAGAATGTTGTCAAAATAAGAACAAAATTCAAAAGTGTTGCGAAAGTCATATTTAGTTTTAAATATCACAATAAAGATTTATAAGAGAAAATTGAACGATTTATCACAAAATGAAATCGGTGCGGTATATCCCCCTGTATATTTTTACGGTAACATTTCTTTTTGTTTTTAATAGCATAAAAACGAATTTACCCCGTGAATTTAGTAGAACACGATGTTTTGGCGCTGTTGCATGCGTCGTTGACCAGGGTAGACTGCTACCCTGGACGGTCTACCCTATCTACCTTGGACAACATCTCTTGCAACAGCGCCGAAACGACGGGTTCTACTAAATTCACGCGGTAAAATCGTTTTTATCCTATTTATAGCTGTTTCTATGTTATAAAATATATACTCTATGCTTTTGTTTTCTTAAAAAATACATTGCTAACGTTCGTAGACGCAACAAAATAAATATTTATAATTGTGAGTGGTGGGACAGGTCATTGTGGCTGGTGGGACAAGCCATTGTGGCTGGTGGGACAGCTCATTGTGGCTGATGATACAAGTACAAAATGTGAAAATATATTGAATTATATAAGATAATTAATTGAATTTTAAAATATCATTTTCCTCTTTTGCATGGAATGTTCCAATAACGAAAAAGCGTTACCGCTCGATATAGCAATTATATGAACGTGTTTATATTTGTAAAATTGTAAAGAACTTCGTTCCTGACGGCGGTACCGCGACCGCAAGTTTATTTTAAATGTAAAATTCCAAAAAAAATACAACCCAGTTTGTATTATTCCATTCACACTATAGACAGTTTTTTAATGATTCAGTTCGGGAAATATAGCATCACAAAATATATATTCTAAAATATAAAATATAAAAACGGACGGAATTGTCGTGAAATCCACATTTGTCGTGAAATCTGCGAAAGACAAGATAAATTAGTCTTTTTTTTGTCCTGGCTTCGATTATTTCACTGGGATCGATGCACCGACCCCTTTCTGTACTCGTCTCAGGATTATTTCTGGTATTACACAAGTTTTATAGAAGTGTACCAGTTTTTTCATCATATCTTCTATGAACTGATAATTAGCATTCACTTTGACGCAAGGGCGGTCCCAGGGGGGGGGGGGGGGGGTCAAGGGGGTCATGACCCCCCCCAAATCTTAAATATATGGCTTATAATAAGCTCCTTATGCAAATACACTTGTTTCCATAAATAAATTATTGTATAATAAAGGGGAACTTTGTTTTATTTACAAACCGTTAACCCAATCTCATGGCCCATAACAGCGACCCCCCCCCAAACCTTAAGCCCATAACTGTGACCCTCCCCCCCCCCAAAATGTAAGGCTAGGACCGCCCTTGCTTTGACGATAGTAAGAGGGTCCGATAACCGTGCTGTCGCGACGTAATAGGAAAGTTTCATTCCCGTGACCCTCATTTGACCTTGCACCTGTAATCATATATTAAAAATGACAAATAAACCAAATTATGTAAACGGGTTCACCTAAGCTTCTGAAGCTTACCTGATAAAAATGATTGTGTTTCATGTTCATAACTAAACTGCCATCATTTTGAAAAATAAGGGGGAAGTTGGGTTTTATTGCTGCTATGTTGGCGTGCATTTCATGTTGGGTGGGTATATCCGCAGGCGCATTTCTAATATTATCAAGAGACCCATCTTCACGTCGCCTAAAATAAAGGTTCAGTGTTCCAAAGTTTACTTCAGGACATAGATTTGTTAATCTACTATTAATGACGACTGGTAAGGAATGACCCCTCTCTCTACTAATTATATAGGTATAAAATACAATTATAATAGATAGGTATAAGGTACTTACGTCATTTCCACGCCATGATGTCGTTTCATCATAGCCCTGCTCCTTTTGCTATTTGGTTTTGGGCCACAATATTCGTGTTTTTGGTTTGCACGTTTCATGGTTTTGAATTCAACAATTAAACTTATGGAAAAAGTAAGTAAGTAGGGTACACCTAACTACTAAACTAACTTAACTAACAATTAAACTTGGAAAAGTAAGTAAGTAGGGTACACCTCGTTGACAAACTATTCAAAGGCAAATTGACTGCGATAGTGTTGCGCCTAGGTGCTTGGCAACATTACCACTGATAAACATTACTGCGATTCTCTGCTGCGGCGTCCGCCCGCGCCGGTTATCGGCGACATCCATTTCATTCTTTTACATAGCGCTGTCTCATGGCATGTTGGCGCGCTCACTCGCGAGCAAACCCACTCGCTCACACTGTCTACTAACACAAGCGTAGACAATAGTAAAATTTATTTTAGTTTGAAATTCAAAATGAACGCCTTTTAAGCATCGAAAATTCATGACATTTATTTCCCGGGGACGTAATTTTCTGTACATTTTTTGGTATCAAACAAATAAGGAATACGGTAATATTTTCGGTTCCTATGGGAAATGAAATCTGTATGTAATGCGACCAAGACGATTCACCTTAAATTTATTTATGTATAAAAAACACCAAAGTTGCTGCACCTGTAGGTGACACTGGGCACTGAAGGGTTAATTCTCACTTTAACTATCTTTTCAAATATTTTTGAAACCGAACTTAGTAGAGATATATGTCTATAATTATTGACGTCCGTAGGGTCACCGTCTTTGTAAATTGGGACAATATTAGCAACCTTGCAACGTTGTGGAAATATTCCTTGCCTAAAACTTTCATTAATGATGTGAGCCAGAGGCGTGGAAACGAATTTTTTGGTGAAAATCAAGCTCTTAGAATCGTTTTGTATAAGTAAACGTTTTGTTTTTTTATAGTGTGAAAAGCTATTATCCCGATGCGCTATCTAGCGGTAAGTAAAATGTCGCTAATAATGTTTATTTACGATATAATACCTACCGTTAGACGTCCCAGCGTGCTGAATTTTTTCTCAAACCTTTATCTAACAGTCAACTTCTTCAAACTTGCAAATTATTTTTTTTTAATAATTTAAACTTTTAAACAAAAGACTTTTTCCTTTTACTGCACATAATTTCCTTTTTACTGCATAAATGGTTAAAGAGATAATACGACATAGGTATGGAACCGCCACCGTATCTAGGGTTGGAACTCCTGAAAGATAGTAATATATTTTAGTACCAAATAATGTTGTCTCTTTATGTAATGTTATGGTACCAATAACATTACATAAAGAGAAGTTTTGAATAATTAAAATAAACATAATTTATTCAATCATAATCATTTCATTCGCTCATTTGAAACCCGGTAATATTGCCAAATTGGCATGCAAATACATACTTACATACATATGAAATGAAAATATAACCTTCCTTTTGGCAGTCAGGAAATAAATCATAGCACTCAGTACTAACCGAACCACACTCATAATTTCATCTATATGTACCTACATTTCTATAAATAAGTATCCCTTGTTTCAGTATTGTGCCGTCTTATTCATGTAACTGTGCATGTGAAACTAACTTAGATGCCCTCCGAAACGACTTGGCAGAAAAGCACCGACTATCGGTGATTGCCATAAAGCAACACGAAGAAGAAGAAGAACATAATTTCATCACAAGTAAAAATGCTTACCGCCCAACGAATCGTCGTAAATATCTACCTCCTGGGTGAGCACATCCTGTGCGGACCCAGTGGCATTTCCCAACACGCGATGCGCTTATTTGGGGCGTCAGAGGTGACCGGCCCACAGACCGGTCATGCTTTCTTGTATGCTACTAGGGTAGCGGGCTTCCATTTAGGCTACTCACGTAGTTGAACGCCCAACGAAGTGGGCGCGGGTCAGCTATATAGTGGTGTATACACTCTGTATATAACCTAAGCGCGGAAAATTCAACCACTTGAAGTGGCTATATACATATAGGAACTAATTCCGAGAGTTTGAATAAAACTTGCCGTGTCGTTTTGTAGATATAAATATTTTGAAATTTTCTAAATCGAAGTGTGCCTTTATCGTAATCAAGTTCATTCATTTCGTAACGTCAGCTGATATTCACGTAAACATCACAGCTGATTATTCGCTTACGCGTAGATCGGGCGCCCATTGTATGACTCTTCTTCTTAAAGTGCCATCTAAGTATTGCTACCTCTCCTATTAAAAAAAACACTACTAAAATTGGTAATTTTAATGCTAAATCTAAAAGGAAATATCGTCGGAAACTTCAAATTTGCGATATTTTGAGACTTGAAATTTGCAAAATACGATTGAAAAAGGCCATTATTTTGTTATGTTTTTCAATGACATTAATTTTTAGCCGTAAATTATCGAGACGCGTACTTTGTTATAAGTGTGATTGCTTAAATTAACTGAATATAATTGATTTTTGACACTTTACATACCGTGTAGGTACATACAGTAGGTACTGAATAAATTATTATGGATTATTTTTATTTGACGATTATTTGAGTTTTGGACTAGATTATAAAACACAAATTTTACATATTTTACAAAATTTATTAACATAATTCAGTCACATAAGTTCATTCATAAGTTTAGCAACGTTTTAGTACTTTGTTTGTCCACCCTTGGCTTGAATTAAAGATTTTATTATGGCTTCAGGTACAAAGGGTGCAGTACAAGAGTTGTCAAAAAAGCTGTACACGCCAAACGTTGTCCATGCAGCAATCACATTCTTAATAACACTTTAGCTAATCATCTAAAGTTGTTTCTTGCTCCAATACCTCGAGCACGATGAGAAAAGTTATAGCATTTGCCAATGCATCGGCTAAGAGGCATAAAATTTTTGAAAAAGAACTTGGAGTTACATTGCAAGGTATCTGTGAGACGCGTTGGGGTGAGAGGCATGATTGGCATCTACAATTTCAAGGAGACAACTTAGGAAAAATTTGTAGCGCTCTGGAAAAGATATCTACTTGGCAACACAACAAAACTGCTAATGACGCGCATTTCTTACGGCAAACATTATGCAGTTCGGACTTCATCATATCATCTATTTGTTTGAGTGATGTTTTAGGTAGGTACCTAAATATTTGGTTTCTTATTCTTAGGATGTTTTAGGTAGGCACCTAAATATTTGGTTACTAATGCATGAACGCAAGAATTGAATTATTTTATTAGTAACTTATGTGTAATTCAACAAAGGCAACTTCAATTATCGATATAATAAATGTCGCGTCAAGACGTAAACTATTGTTAAATATCACTTATTTAATTTTTCAGGTACAACTGTATCCTTGAGCAGACTGATGAAAACTAGCGGAATTGATTTAAAAAGGGCTACAGATGCTATAAATGATACAATAAGTGTCCTACGACAAAAAAGGGAACAAGCGGACATAGTTTTCCGACAACTTTTTAAAGAGGCAAAAGAAGTAGCCGAGCAACTAGACGTAGAAATTAAATGCCCCAGAATAGTGTCAAGACAAACACACAGAGCCAATAATCGACCTGCTCAATCGGCTGAAGAGTATTTCCGCAGGGCCGTATAATTTATCCCTCTTCTAGATTCTGTACTTAATGACCTACAAGATTTTATTCCGTTTTTATTCCGAAAGTCGATTACACTTATACGAATGAAGACATTGAAACTGTTAAAAAACTCGCAAACGATTATAAACTGCTAATAGAAAACACTCCAGTTTCAGTAATTACAAACGAATATCGGCTGTGGAGGTAAAATGGCAGCGAAATCAAAATATTCCACAGTCGATTTCTAATTTGATAGAAAACTGTGATGCTGAAATGTATCCCAGCGTAAAAAAAGTTTTTATGTATTCTTGCTACACTACCAATTAGTGTGGCGACGGCAGAGATGTCCTTTTCTACTCTCAGGAGGCTCAAAACTTGGCTTAGGGCGTCAATGGCAGAAGATCGCCTAACTGGACGGGCACTTCTCCACGTTCACAAAAACATACATATTCAAGTGAAGGAAGTCATAAATCGTTTCGCGAGAAGACAAAAAAGAAAACTTGATTTTGTTATTTTATTAAAATTATTTTGACGTAAAACATTAAAATACTATTTGATTTGTATATATTTTTGTAATTTTGGAGCCTCTCCTGGCTGGACCTCGACTATGTGACCCCCTGACTCGAAGGCTGGATCCGCCCTTGCATGGTGCCGAGTCCTGCTGGAAAATCCAGGAGCCTGAGCCATTTCACTCTCTTACTTGAGGCAGCAGTCCACTTTCCAGCACTTTTCCTGATTCATTGTACCATATACAATGTGCAAACGGGTGGTACCATCAACAGAAAATGCACCCCATACCATGATTTTTTGGGGAACCAATTGAGAATGAGACACAGTTTTAAATTACAATTTGTTCTTGAAATACAATTGTATTAGTGAGGTTTATTGACATGGTTATGGAGAATCATCCAAGTTAATAAATGTAAAAGTGATTATTTTACTGGCAATGTGTAACCGTAAAGTTATAATCTACCGTGTTTTGAAGAAACACGGCAGAATCACTAAAACCAAATAAAAATTATTATATGGACGCCACCTGTCTTTTATAGGAAAAGATGGAAACTAATTTACAAAAAATGATACCAAAAAAAATTAAAACAAAAAAAAAAACAGTTACCCAAAAAAAAAGATCTCAGAGTGTGAGTTAAATACTGATGGGCATTGGATTTGGTCCACAGAAAATCATTTTCCCTCGGACGCACAAAAGACAAAAGAAAAACACGTTAGAAGATAAAAATTCGGGGCCGGGCCCGGCCCGGCCCCGGCCCGGTGTAGCATGAATCATCCTTTACTGTCCCAACCGCGACATTTTGACAGCTGATGTGTCGCCCATAAAAGGTAGGGTTAGACCAGCACAGCCGCTATTAAACGCCAGAGTCACTTAGGGCGATAAAAATGATGACTGCACAGCTCTATCTGTCAAAATTTGATATTTATGAAATTTCGTAAACATGGATCTTTTAACCCTTAACTACACTCGCGGTTTTGGCACACGTATGTCCACTAGTGGGGTTGTTTTGTACCCCTTTTCTTTTTTAGGAAAATTTTAATATAAATGAGAAATTATATATATTTCTTATTTTAGCATAGGAATAAAGCGCCATTTGAGAATCGAATGTCTTTAATATTATTCGAACTGGTAAAACATTACAAAACTTATATAAAATTTTAACAAAGACAACCGGAAATACTACCTTTTTCAAATAAAGTAAGTTAAGCTAAGAAAATATGGACTTTCACACATCCTTTAATCATGTTTAAATATTTTTGCACTAGAAATAATAGTCGTTTTATAAAATAAATGATAAAATTAAGCCTAATTTTAGAAACACACTCTCTGGCGACACTGAGATTACATAGACGCGCAACACCGACACCCGCGCGACTACAGAATTAGAATGTGAAATAGATCTCGTGGGGTACGTTTGTACCCCGCGAGTGTAGTCAAGGGTTAATTGTCATAATATGGGAGAAATTCATGAAAACAGCGAAAACCAACAGGAAACATAACTAACACTGGGAAAACAGGGAAAAACAGGTGCAGCGAACATAATCTGCACAAAGGCGCGAAAACAAAACAACAAAATATGCGGTTTTTGTTACAAATGATTTAAATGCATAATTATTTATAATAAAATAGTATTTACCTTCTGCCAATTATTAACAGTCCATGTTTCATGCTGCTTTGCCCACGTAGGCCTTGTTTTTTTTTCATGTTTTCTGTAAATTCTGTAAGTTCGTAATCTTGGCAGGTTTCAACTTTCTTTTTTATTGCACTAACGACTTGCGTGGATATATTTAATTTCTTAGCAATTTATTTTTGTTTTGAGGATGAATTCTCCAATAAATCTTTAATTTGTCTTATTTTACGAGGACTAAAATAATTATTTGTGAATATACAAAGGGCGGCCGGACTATGGCATCGGGAAGCGATCTCACGCTGGAAGCCACACGAGTAGGCTACTCCTGTGCTGGAAGCACAGTAGAAACACACGAGTAGCCACGGAACAGAGACAAAGCTTTATACAACCGCGATTTGATAGGTACACGCGATTTGATAGGTACAAGCTTGAGACGCGTGAATGTATGTCAACTGGCGGCTTCGTACCTACGTACGCGGAGAAACCGGTCTATATTGGCTTCGCCGGTTGACGAAGCTCAGGGCCCCCAGCCGCGGCGGACGTACACATCTCACGTGTTGTTTATTTTTCTCCTTACGTTTGATTCAATAAGTGTTTTAAAAAAATATAATTTCGTAACAAAATTTACTTATCTATGTACTTAACCCTTAATTTGGCACTGTATACTTTTAGATACAATTACTTCGAAAAAATCTGTAGGTTTATCAAATGTTTTTATTTTTAATCGATCGATTAAGTAAGTAAGCTGGGTGCAAAACATCACTAGAAAACGATCTTCGATTTAGTTTTCGACTATTTCACTTCCCTATTTGTGTCAAACAGCTGACATGCCGCGCATCGAAAGAAACAGAGTCGTAAGTTTTAAGACTTTTACCTATATTTTTCATGTTATGGTGATTAAATTTGGTTGAATTTCATTTGTTTTGACACAGACTAAAGATAGCAATAAAAATCTTGGGTGTAAATGCGATGACTAACCCATGACAAGTTTTCTAACCTTAATGTATCTAAAAAGAAACATTGCCAAAGGCCTGACGAATTAGTGTTTTGCGAGTTTGTGTCTTTGAAGATACATTGCCAAATGCTCACCAACATTTTCCTTGTACATATTGCATAGTGCTCACACTAAAAATAACTAGGCAAGTGCGTGTCGCACCTCGCGTAGTATAGGATTCCGTAGCCATTTAATTTAATTTTGCTTGGGTTTGGTTTTTGGTTGCATGTGGTGTTTTTTTTTGTTCATAGGTGCTTCAGCGGGCTAGATGTAAACGCATTTTAGCATTAGTTCCTGCAAGGAATGCGCGATCGGATGTTAGTGATGCATCGGACGATGATGAGGAACAAACTGCTATACGACCGCCAGATCACCGGTTCCCAGATGATTATTCCAGCTCTCTACCACCTTCACTTGATTCTTCCTTGGAGCGTATGCTGCTTAGCAGCGAAACGGAGAGCGAAACTGATATTTCCAAACAAAATGTGCCTCTCTCTCCTGTCGAACAAGACGTGCCTCTCTCTCCTGTGATAGAAGCCGTGTTCCCTTCTGTAAATGAAACAGACTACAGCTCTATACCATCAATATCTTCAATTCCTTTGCTCCCTTCACCAGCTGTACGATCACCCCTTGTTCTACAGACGACTCCTACCATCTCTCAACGCGCTCGACAAGCGATTGCCACAAGATCCATAAGGCGTGAACAAAACATCCGACCTCGTTTAGTTGCAAAGAGAATGAAACGAGTGCAAGTGAACTTCAAGTGGAAAAAGACACACTTTGCGCACAGTGCTTCTGTTGAGCCAATACCGTTTTCTGATCCACCTTCTGAAGAGATGTCACCGCATGAGTATTTCGCACAATTTTTCTCTGAAGACATAATATGTGATATTGTTGATCAGACAAACATCTATTCTGTGGAGAAATTGGGCCGATCCGTCAACATAACGAGGAAAGACATCGAAGATTTTGTTGCAATCCACATCATGATGGGAATAGTGAAGATGCCCAGCTATTTGGATTATTGGAGTATGCAATTTAGATATGCACAAGTGGCTGAAATAATGCCTCTCAAAAAATACCAACGAATCCGAAGATTTATTCACTTCGTGGACAATACTGAAGAAAGTAGTGATAGGTTTCATAAGGTCCGACCTGTGGTTGAAAAAGTCCGTCTGAACTGCTTGCGAGCAGCGGAAGAAGAAAATCAGTTCAGTATTGATGAGATGACACTTCCTTACAAAGGAAAAAAAGCAGGAAGTCGACGCCAGTACAACGCTAGAAAACCTAAAAAATGGGGCTTCAAAGCTTTTGTGAGATCTGGGGTGTCAGGCTATATCTATGATTTCCTGTTATACGGTGGTGAAGATACTTTCCGCGACTTAAAATTTACACAAGAGGTTGAAGCATTAGGCTTTGGAGCTAAGGTTGAAGTGGGACTCTGCCAATCTATAAAAAATACACCGTGCTTTGTCTATTTTGACAATTATTACACCTCCCTCGAATTGGTGATATATTTGAGGAATAAAATGGGCATTTTTAGCCTTGGCACTATCAAAGCTAACCGCTTACGCGGATCTCAAAGCTTATTGGATACTGATAAAGCTCTCAAAAAGAAAGGCCGAGGTTCATTTTCGCAAATTGTTTGCAACGAAAAAAAAGTTGCTGTTGTAAAGTGGTTTGATAACAAGCCTGTATCTTTGGTAAGCTCATTTTCTGATGCTTATCCGGTGAGCAAAATAAAGCGCTATTCAAAAGAACACAAATCAAGAACTGATGTGGATTGTCCCAATATTGTAAAACATTATAACGCTCACATGGGGGGTGTAGATTTATCAGACATGATGATAGCCCTTTACAGGACCCAAATGAAAACCAGGAGATGGTATATGGGAATATTTGCTCAGATTGTGGATATATGCATCAATAACGGTTGGTTCTTGTATCGAAGACATTGTGCTCAAAAAAACCTTAAGAAAACAATGAGCTTAAAAGAGTTTCGCTGCCGCATATATTTGTCAATAACAACTAAAAAAGTGATGGAGAAAAAAGACATGACAGAACCAAGCGAGAAAATAAGGAAACCCACCGTATCTCGACCTATTGATGAGATGAGGTACGATGGGATAGGCCATCTGCCAAATATTGAAGAGAAAGGTCGCTGTCGGTTGTGCAAAAACGGACAATCGAATACCGTATGCATAAAATGCAATGTCCGATTATGTCTGAACAAAAGGCGAAACTGTTTTTATAATTTTCATGTTAAAAATTAAATAAAATATATTTTTTTTATTTCATTTCTCTAATTAGACAATGTATTCGAAAAGATACTTTGCATACGATCAAACATCCCCTAATATTTGGCAATGTGTAAAAAAAGATACATTTCAAAAAGATCATACTTTGCCTAATATTTGGCAATGTGTAAAAATAGATACATACGATTTTCGCGTAATTGCGGTATTTTAATTTTTTATTATTATATTTGGCTTCTATAGAGGTAATTAATCATAAAGATTTCATCAAAAAAAAAACAAGATTTTTTATTGCCAAATTAAGGGTTAAAAAAAGATTTTTAAGAAGGGGTGTGGACTACTGTGGACATTTTATAAGAGAAATGGGGAGTGATTTGTCCATGCTAAAATGTTTCACGTACGATCTTTTATATTTTTTGCTCAAATTATACGATACTATCACACCTTGAACACTCACTAGCCAGTATTAAGGGGCAAACATATTAGCGGATTCGTCCATCAGCCGCTGCTATTAAAAAAATAGTGGCCGCGACAGCCGACAGAGTATGCACAATCGTTTGGGACGCGGCTTGCGGATATCTATTGGACGTCCAAAGCCTCAAAGTCACATCCACGACTTACGTCCGATAATGTGCACGGCTCAATAGACATTTATTACAGAGATACCTTTGTCGCGTTCATAAGTCGCTGCCAAGGGACGTGAACAATAAATATGTTCGCCCCTTTAGTATTCCATTAGCTTCCGTATTTTACAGTCCAATATTCCACGCCTAACCTAACTGTCAAATATTGATTGTCAAGAAGCACCGACTTCGGAGCAAAATAAAAATATTTAGATTCCCTTATTCGCTGTATGAATACTAAAATGCATAGTTTTTAGTTCAATTCGAAAAATAAGGGATTGAATGGAGTTGTATTCGAGGAAAATGTGCTGAAAAACACTTTTAACCGCGCTTCTGTGATACAATGTAAGTCGTGATTTCGCTGTTCTTATACGAAATATATCGTATTTTTTCGAAGATTCTGTTGTGATTGCTTCGGGATATGATGAATTTGAAAAACACGTCATTCTTTGTCTAGATTCGTGGTTTTGTTGTTATAACCTATAAATCGGCGGACATACACTTATTTTTCAGTCGCAACGATTTGACGCGATCATCACGCGATTGTGTCACCTTGCCTAGTCGTTACTGTAACTAAGTTATCGGAAAATAATCTGATGCCATGAATTCGAAGACTTTAGCTGCTGTTTTACGTTATAGATAGGTTTAAAGCCGAATTTACTGCGTCAAGTTTGTAGGACCCTGTGTTTCAACGTTGTTGCAACCGCCGTTGTCCAGGGTAGACTGAAGTGCCGTCGATCGTCGTATGCGGATAGGCGGCAAACTGCTATTGTTTTGTCACAGATTATAACGGTGGTGGGGCTGGTTCAGCGCGCTTAACGGAGGTTCAACGCGCAGGAATGTTGAAAATCAACACAACATGTGTGCCAACGTGCACACTATCTTGTGTTAAGTCCTTGCGCTCGGAACCCTTGTTCTACATGAAGACCTACTCTTAACCCTTCGAGTAGCGGCATAATTTCATGGCAGACCACAGCAATTTATTGGAATTTCTTGCAATATCGCCGCGCTCAACAAAAAGTACTATAACTATGGAACTACTATAGCAATCATGAAAAGAATAACTGTGCAATGATCGCATTGAAATTTCGTAATATAGAATATTAAAATCTCATGTAAAACAATTATATAATTATGAATAAATATGAGAAAGTGGAAAAAGTGAAAAAACTTGTCATTTCTAACTTGTACTTGTCTTACGGAAAAATACGGAACCCTATTTAACCCTTCAGGCCTCGGCCCCTCAACCGATTGACAAGTTGATGTCCCAAAAAATTTTTGTAAAATTTAGTAAAAAAAAAATATTATGACGCTGTCTCACCAAAACATTAATTACTGCCAAACCACTGTACCCATAATTAAAATAAAACATATTAACATAATAAAACATAATAAAATAAAACAAATTAAATTAAAATAAAATTAAAGCGGGACCGTTATGCTGAATCGTGTTTTGGCCGATATCGGCCAATCGGGACTCTAGGGGTTAATCTATCATATTTCGTTTTGCTTATTTACATACAAAAATATGTAGATATTAGCTCATAAAAACCAATAAAAATTTTGATATCTCAAAAAAAATAACCTCATTAATTTACAAATACGCCAAAAAATTTACAAATACACCGAAATACATATATTTCAGCGAAAAACAAAAGAATATGTATTTTGTCAACGAATTAGACAGACATTTTGCCTTTTTAGAGTTATTTATCGCAAAAAACTCAATAATTAGTAATGACGCCATAGCTCCCAATTTTTCTACTAAGAAAAAGGTAAAATTGGAATAAAATGTACATAAAATCACTGAATTCGGTTGATAAAGTGTTTTAGAATCAAATTTACTTACATATCTATTCATATTCCAACTGAAAACACACAAAAAAAACTTCACAACCCGATGTCTGGTAACGGCGACCAACCAGAGATTTTTGACAATGGAATTTTACCATAAATATCCGTTAAAATTATGCGCGAAATTATTCTAGCGGTCGTCTATGTATCTATGGTAATAATGAGATATTTGGTATGGATTTTAGGATGCGTTCGAATAAGAAAATAATATTACTGTGCGCTTCGGGAAGCAAGGTCGTTACGTAGTCAACGGTGTTCTGATATGCAACCAAATTTGGTCGTTACGTAGCCGAAGGGTTAAAATGTTCTCAATGCCCATCGCCGAGAGAAACTTTTATCTTGAAATCTTTTCTGACTAAATCTAAGTACATCGCTTTCGTTTCAGACTCAAAGTAACGGTGGATTATAAAAAACTGTTGTCTGAAACTGGTTGAAAAAAACAGCTGATTATAATGGTTGTCCAATAACCAAACAACTATTAATTGTGTGCCTACATATTAAACTAATTGATTGTTTATTTTTACACAACAGTCCTACAAAAAAGGAGTGTTATGTGTTCATCTATATATGTTTTCCGTGTCTTATTCCACTATAAATTTTAAATGCTCAAACCGATTTAGATGTATGTGATATTCTTTAACCCTTCAGGCCTCGGCCCCTCAGCCGATTGACAAGTTGATGTCCCAAAAAAAAATTGTGAAAATTAGTAAAAAAATTCAATTATGACACTGTCTCACCAAAACATTAATTACTACCAAACCACTGTACCCATAATTAAAATAAAACATTATCATAATAAAACATAATAAAATAACTCACGCTGAATCCGGGCCCTCACCTCACGGTGTCCGGTATCGGCCAATAGGGGCTCTAGGGGTTAAACCGTTATGTCATCCTGAGTGTCTTAGGGTAGCTTAACTGTCAAAATATCAAGTAAATAGTTGACTAAATTTCCAAATCTCCAAATGTCAATAAATTAACATACCGTTAACTACGGCATCTTTTTATAGAACCTTATAAATCGAAAACCAAACCACTTAGGATTAACCTATGATTTTTAATCGATAGATGTAGTACTTGTCTGTAGCTTTATATAAATTCATTGCGGCTTTTAATTACAAAATAACTGAAGTCGCACCAAAAACATGGTTCAGGTAAAGAAGCCAACAAAATGGCGACTTTACCTATAAAGTATTTCTTCGTACAATGAAGCATCTAAATCTGAAAATGGTAAATATTCCATTCCTCTAATAGTTCTTTAATTGTAGGTATACCTGGGTTTGCGACCAAAAATGCTATACACTGGGCAACACTGGCTGGTAGGTAAAGATGACACGGATTTCAATGAAATTTTCTTCTTCTTCTCCGTCGTTCCCTCATTACTGAGGATCGTGGCCACTAGACAACAGTTTGCCTATGAGGCTCCTCCGCTCCACTTCGACCTGTCTTTTGCATGGCAGGTCGCAGATTGTATTGACCCTTTTGTAACTTCTTTGATGAGGTCGTTTCATCTGGCCGGTGATCTGCCTCTGCTTCTTCTTTCCTCCACTTGAACCCCGGAAAGCATTTTCTCCAGATCCTCTGGGTTTCTCCTGGCAACATGAACGAAGAACTGCAGGACCCTTCTCATGCATACGGTGGAGAGCCTCACCTGGGTGCCGCGTTCTTCCAGGACAGATTTGTTGGTGCGGCGTGCTGTCCATGGGATTCCTAGCATTTTACGCCAACACCACATCTCCAGTGCATTGATTTTGATGTGTATACGAGCCTTCAGGGTCCATGTCTCCGATGCATAGAGAAAGATCGAGAAAACCAGAGCTCAAACCAGCCTGACCTTAGTCCGCTGACTTATACCCCGATTCTTCCACAGCCTTTCTAGCTTGCTCATGGCCGATCTTGCCGTCTGGCTTCTGCGAAATTTTCATACTAACTTAATTTTTTCACCCAGGGCTGCTATCAACAGTTCAAACAAATACTCTTTAATAAAATTTAACCACTGGCTCATCACAAAACTACCATCGAGTCTATGAAATATCTACTAATTGTAACTTATAATCAAACTGATTTTGATTCGTACAATTCAGTGGTAGGTAAAATTAACAAAGGTAAAGGTAAAGATGCCGTGGTTGACGGTAATTATATCGTGTTTAGTGTCAAATGAAAGGTCTGTCTAAGTACATTCCAAAAGTATATATGTATCTATATTAATAAATGCATGTACAATTACGAATATTTTATTAAAAAAACATTGAAAAATATATTATAAATCACTTTTTGTTATTTATTTATTTATTTAAGAATTAATTACTATAAAACCTTGATTTGCTTACAAAAATAACAGGAACCGAATGGCAAAACCTTAACCTTTTGCTTGTTTGATTCGGTCACTGGGACTAGCCCGTTCTAGGGTGGCCAGGACTCGAATATTACAATCAAGTTTGCTTGATTGTTTACAAATGTACAAGGTTTAGTAAAAAGCTAATAACACTAAATTTCCCTAAAATGTGGTCTTCAATATATATATATATATATATATATATATATATATATATATATATATATATATATATATATATATATATATATATATATATATATATATATATATATATATATATATATATATATATATATATATATATATATATATATATATATATATATATATATATATATATATATATATATATATATATATATATATATATATATATATATATATATATATATATGTATACATATATATATATATATATATATATATATATATATATATATATATATATATATATATATATATATATATATATATATATATATATATATATATATTTGATAAGGTTTGTAAAGAAATCCGTTTATAGGATGATGTTTTTATTTAAAATAAAATTAGTAAAAGCTACTTAAAAAGTAGCGAAGGAAATCCCAGCTTGTATTGGGAAATGCTTATATTTGAATGAGATATACTTACGGATGTGCACGACTTTCGACGGTGCAATGTAAGTTTAAAGGTCCTTTTGCAGTCGACTAACGATCACTATTCATCCATATATCTCATAAATAGGGCTTATCCTTATGCAACACAAAATGCCTTCAATTGAGACGAATTAAGCGAAAAAAAAAAAAAAAAAACTATTGATCACTTCGGCAAAGCCGTTTTCTAAATGAAAGTGACATTACGAAATAATTCAAATTTCGAATGCTACCAACATTTTGTGTTGCATAAGGATAAGCCCTATTTATGAGATATATGGATGAATAGTGATCGTTAGTCGACTGCAAAAGGACCTTTAAACTTACATTGCACCGTCGAAAGTCGTGCACATCCGTAAGTATATCTCATTCAAACATAAGCATTTCCCAATACAAGCTGGGATTTCCTTCGCTACTTTTTAAGTAGCTTTTACTAATTTTATTTTAAATAAAAACATCATCCTATAAACGGATTTCTTTACAAACCTTATCAAATATAACAATATTATACTGTTTTCTACAATATTTCTTTACAATTTTTTAATATTATACAATTTTATATAGGTTTACCCTATTTTGATAACATTATACAATCCTGATTATAAACTCCTCTGCCAGAAATTAAGATTGAAGTTTCTTCTTTCATTTCATTGAGCATATGGAGGTTTTTAAGCTATTGCATAGCTTTTATCGCGGGCCTAGGGCCAGCGCGGCGACCGAATGAAGAAATTTCTTAACGAATATTCAATAAATAAATACAAACGGAGCTGCCATGGAATTCACCGACCGGAGTCGGGCCCATCATAATACTATTTTTTTTACACTTCTGGGGGGTGAGCAGTGGATTCCGGACTTACGAACCGGCTGTGGTAGGTTTAGGACAGCTGTCTTGCCACATGTGAGCGTTCACCTTGCCACCCATTCACTCCCCCTTCGAAGCCATAGAATTTGAGATGCGCAAATCGCAGTTTTAGATAATTTTTCTAAGAAAGAGTTGATTATTTTTCTGGAAAGGCCAAGATCTTTAAAGAGGTGAAATAGAGATTTAGCTGGCAGGCCACGAGCGCCAACTTCCACCGCGTGAAGGTGAACAGTGAAGCCGTTCCGGGTTACGGCATTTGCAAGATCATGGTATTTATTTAATTTGTACTCGTGGTCTTTTGGGATATTTGATTCCCATGGAACAGTTAATTCTACGATAAGAGCCACCTTCCGAGATAGAGAGTAAAGAGTTATATCTGGACGGAGGGCTGTGCATCCGAGACTTTCAGGGAATTTATACTGCTTAGAGACCGAATCAACCTCCAGAATCCAATCTGTAGCTTTCTCGATTATTGAGAAAGGTTTTGTAGTTAAATGTTTTTTGCCTTTAGAGCCATCCCGCACAAACTGTATTGGGGGTTTGGAGGATACTGTCAAACCCTTGTTGGCACGAGCCACTGAGAGACTAATTACCTCGCGAATAACAGCGAGAACTTTGTCATGGCGGTAAGTGTACCGTCCTTGATCTAAGGCCACCTTGCAGCCAGCTAGAATGTGCCTAGCTGTGCAAGGGGTATTGCTACAGAGGGGACAAGAACTATCCTCGGCAAAGCTCCAACGAGCGAGGTTACTGGGGTCTGGAAGTGTATGCTGAAAGGCATTCAAATAAAATTTCAGCATCTCTGGCGTCCAGTCATAGAGCATTACCTTCCAGTGCATTGGAGGCGGAATGCAAAAGTCACCAATTGTTGTCCAATCATTCTGGCATTGAAGGCCAATAGCATGAGCCATACTCTTGCTGTCGTAATCTCCCCGCAAAAGAGACTTCTTCAAGTCCACGTCGCTCGTGGTTGTACTGCCATACCCCAGACCAGTGCCATTCTGGCTGATTCCAGTAAGGAACCTTTTGTGGAAGTCTACGCGGGCTTGTAGTTCATTTGAATCACTACAGCCACTTATTACGTGCTTCGATATTGCCGGATCTTTGGAATTGCACAGAATCGAATTTTTGGTTATTCTGGAGTTGGCGTAGAGCAGAGAGGGCAGTTTAAGCGCTAGCCCAAAATTTTGTTTGGACCTGAAGAGAGTCGAGGGGTCAGCTGGTTTGGCTAAGGACAGCCAGGATTTTAAACTAGCTGTCACCAGTGCATCTAGACGGGACAGTTGGGTTTTGGTAAAATCGTAAATAAGAAAGGGCCATGACAAATGTGACGTTAGATAATTGTCATAGATCCAGGCCTTACGAGGGCCAGAAATTAGCAAGGCATCTATTTTCGCCAGGCAACTTTTGAAATGCTCTATAACATGATCGCCCGAGACGTCTTTTCCCTGATGGGTGATTTTTCTGCCGAGGAATTTGAAATGATTGTTTGGGTCTATAAGGGAGATATTAGAGCCCTTATAGACCAATTTGGGGTCATAGGATGTAAATTTTGTGCCCATGCGGGCGAGTCCAAGGCAAAAACATTTGGAGGGCTTCACTTTTATACAGCCTGACCAGTCGCAGAAAAGCTCCACTTTCTGTAATAGCAGGGAAAGCTGCTTGGGGCTTCTGGTAATGAAAGTTAGGTCGTCGGCAAAAGCGAGGCACGACGAGGTGTATTGGCCGTCTGTTTTAAAACGGTAGCCCCACTTCCTGTCAAACTGGCTCAGGCTTTCCAGAAGTATATTAAAAACTATATTAAAAATCGTCGGGGAGAGGCAACAGCCCTGAAATAGTCCAATTGAATATGGTATAGAGCGGGTAGTCCATTCTTGCGTTTTAACATGGAAAGTCAGACAGTTGTAGTAGGAGGCTACAATGTCACGCACGACTGGTGGGAAGTTGTACCAGCGGAGTGCAAAGTGGAGGAGACTGTGTCGGACTGACCCAAAGGCATTCTCTAGGTCGAGCCAGCATACATTGATTTGGCGTTCGTGCTGTCTCGCATCCTTGATGGCAGCAGCCAGGAGAGAGTTGTGCTCGAGGCAGCCCGAGACGCCGCGCATGAAGCCTTTTTGAACTGATACTCCAAGGTACTCATTCCGGTGCATGAATTCGCTCATCCTCGTGTGGACTATGCTAAAAAAGATTTTGGCCACAGTGTCTGTGAGAGCAATGATTTTAAACTGATAATTACGTCTAAACGAGTACTGCTTACGATTCGAAAAAAATATATGTTAAACAATAGCATTTTCCTAATATTCTTAGCTTTGAATATTTTAGATTTTGTTTATATTACATAGTGTAATTAATTTGTGAAATTAGGTCTAACCGAACACAAAAACGACTACTACGCAAATACTATCTGGCGTATTATTATGAAACCTGCACCATTTTAAAGATAATTTAATTATCTATCTTTTTATCTACGATTTTTTTCGAATAATCCGGTTTTTTTGCTTTATCGAATAAAAAATTCGTGCGCGGCGCTCTATCGGAAGACGTTTAAATTATTCCGAATCATTTGCTTCCGCAGCCGCAAATGATTCGGAATAATTTCAACGTTTTCCGATAGAGCGCAGTTATTGGGGAGCTAACGGGCCCATGATGAGGTGGCCACGATAACCCATGTGTTCAGGGTCGGTCACACTCACGGGTCAACACCCATCCGATGGCCTCCACGCATGGGGTGCGAACCTGGGTAGGACACTGGGTCAACCAGTCTCCCCTGGGAATCAAACCTCTGGCGCTCCTGGACGGTCTGCGCACCGAGCGGCGCAAGCCAATCGATTGTGCTCTCCGACTAACAGTCGGGGGAGTCTGGGAACTGTATTGTTTCCTATAGAGCGGGGGTGGTTGCCTACCTTACGGCGACTGCTCTTGAAATGACCATTGGCCATCCGATCCCGGTTCAGAGTCGGGCAAAGGACGCCTTGGTCCGCGATAGATCCGGTGTACACCGTTTCACCGCTACGTAAGGGAGAGGACCGCGCAAGCGACCTCGAACTCGGAACCAATCGAGAGACCGGAGAAATCTGGTCACAATTGGAAGCAAGGGCGCGAGTGTCGGCCCGCCAGGTAACATTACTGGCTATCTCGCGGTAAAGGCGTTGGTCTCTTGCAGGTTGTGACGTAGCTAGACGTTGGAGTGTATTGTCCAAAGCAGTGACGGCTCGTCCTAAGGAGCGCTGGTGCGGTGCACTCCCACAAAAATTTAAGCAATTAAATCAATAATTACCCTGTACACTTTTTTAAAAATAATCCATCGCTAGGAACAATAATCCGACCGACTAAGTGGAGCGCCAGCGAATACGCTCCTATGAACCAATGTTCAATACAACAAACAGCACTGAATGTAACGAGTGCGAAAGAGAAAAATCGACAATCTCCTGCACGTGAAACAAAAGATTTTGTATCGAAATTTAGCAGTATTAAGAGCGCCGCTCCAACGGGTGAACAACGCGCATGCGCTCTCGGCTCGCTATCTCGCTCCCACCGGGACGTAGCCAGTGCGACTACGTTCATAACAAAATTAAATGTCAGTCAGTGTCAATAATTGACACGCGCGCGAGGCAATATCGAATTTTGGCACTGTTTGACTGTAAATAATTAGAAAAATAGCTTGTTTGCATGTTATTTGGCGGTAACAATGGAACAATACAGTGTGTCGTACATAAAAAACTGTGAAAAGACTTTAGAAGTGCGTCTCGAACTAAAATCAAAGGGGCGACCGCGTCCTGAAATAACGCTAACACAAACGTGTAGTACAAAATCTAAAACTTATACACGTGTTTTCAAACCTGAGCAGTATACCAAAACACCGTGGTTATGTGGGTGTGAAGAAACGAACAAATTGTTTTGTTTTCCATGTCTTGTGTTTGGAGCCGGCGCGGGCGGTGGTGCCGAGACTGTATGGACAGAAACTGGTGTTCAAGATTTAGCGCATCTTTCAATTAAAGTGAAAAAACATTCGCAATCTCGATTTCATATGTTAAATGAAGTGCAATTGGCATCTATCGGGCGACAAGATATTCGAAAGGCGCTCGATTCTGCTTATCGAAAATCTATTCGAGAGTTCAATGAGCGTGTTGATGAAAATCGATATATTTTACGTCGCTTAATAGATTGCGTGGTATTCTGTGGTGCATTCCAAATTGCATTACGGGGACACGATGAATCTACGGAATCTCTGAATCCCGGAATATATAGAGGCTTGGTTGATTTTGTGTCAGAGATCGATTTGGCCATGAAGCAGCACTTATCAAGCAGTTCTGTTTTTAAAGGTACGTCTAAATCAATTCAAAACGATATTTTGGATGCTATTTATGAAGTTTGCAGATGTTAAATACAGATACAAATAAAAAATGCAGATTTTGTTGCAATTCAGGCAGACGAATCAACTGATTGTTCTACTATTCAACAGCTGGTGTTTATTATAAGGTATATACATGATGGTAAAATTTACGAACGATTTTTGAAATTTTTACAACCTAAGGGTTATACATCAGAAGTAATAGCGGCTGAAATCATGAAAGAGCTTGATTCTTTAAATATTGATAAAAAAAAAAATAATTGGACAGAGCTACGACGGAGCTGCCGTCATGAGTGGAAGTACAAATGGCGTCCAAAAGATTATTAGAAATATCTACCCATATGCTTATTATGTACATTGTTACGCGCATCAACTCAATTTAATTTTAGAAAAATGTGCATCGATTAACCACACAGTACGAAGCTTCTTTTGCAATTTGCATGCATTTCCATCGTTTTTCACGCGATCGCCGAAAAGATCCGAATTTTTAAAAGAAATCGTCCACAAAAGAATACCTGCCGCTCCACAGACAAGATGGAATTATAATACACGTACAGTAAAAGTTTTATACGATAACTTAGAGCCCCTGAAAGAGTGTATGCAAGCAATAATGGACAGTCGTAACAGTGACCCAAAAACATTTAATCAAGCTCAAATGCTCCTTTCATATTTAAATGAAGACAATTTTTTATATTGGCTAAACTTTTTCGCGACGCTCATGCCCCACTGTGAAATGCTGTTCAAGTGTTTGCAGTCTCGATCCCTTGACTCAATTAAAATTATGAAAGAAGTCACTAAATTTGAAAAGGTCGTCAATGAATTACGTGATGCTGTTCCACCGCCTTCGCCTAAGAAAAAACGTCGGCCTGATAACGTGAATCATTCAGCTATGAGAAAAGAATTGTGTGACATATTACGAATGCAGATAAAAGACAGATTTGTTCATACAGACCATTTATTGGCGTCCAAATTGTTTTACACTGACAAATTTTTAGACTACAATAAGAGTTTTCCGGATGATGATTTTAAGAAAGTGGTAAACACGTATGATTTCCTGGAAAAAACTAAACTGAAAAATGAGCTATTAGTCATTTATAGCAGAGAAGATTTTCACAACGCTGACGGCGCCGTTGCTTTACTTCAACATTTTATGGAATTTGCATTAGAATCCGTATTTGCTGAAAGCATGAAACTGCTAAAAATTATTTGTACCATTCCTATGACGTCAGTAGAAAGTGAGCGCTGTTTTTCGACGTTAAATAAAGTCAAAACGTTTTCACGCAATACTATGGCACAAGATCGTCTGAATGCATTGTGTATGATAAGCATAGAAAAACGCTTAATTAATTCCATCTCAGACTTTCACAAGAAAGTGATAGATGTTTTCGCTGGACAAAAAGACCGGCGAATGGATTTTATTTACAAATAAATGTAAGTAATTATATCCTGTTTTTTTTATTGCACACCCATAAAAAATATTCACGAGCCGCCTCTGGTCCAAAGTCTTCTACGCTCACTGCAGGGTGACAGAACGAAAAATCGGTAAAACGTCCTGTGGTGACGGGCTTGCCCGTTGTAGTTGACACCGCAAGAAGAGCGCAGTTATCTGATATCAGAAAAAATAAAAAATAAAATAAATAAATAATTATAATTGCATAAGTTGTTAAAAAATGCTATGCAATAGCTTTACCGCGGCAGTCCCCGAGTGCCACACGTATTTTTTATTTTTATTTCGATTTAATGGTTCGTTGATAACAAACTCAGCCAATTGTATCATATTTTAAATGTTGGTAGCATTCGAAATTTGAATTATTTCGTAATGTCACTTTCATTTAGAAAACGGCTTTGCCGAAGTGATCAATAGTTTTATTTTTTATTTTTTCGCTTAATTCGTCTCAATTGAAGGCATTTTGTGTTGCATAAGGATAAGCCCTATTTATGAGATATATGGATGAATAGTGATCGTTAGTCGACTGCAAAAGGACCTTTAAACTTACATTGCACCGTCGAAAGTCGTGCACATCCGTAAGTATATCTCATTCAAACATAAGCATTTCCCAATACAAGCTGGGATTTCCTTCGCTACTTTTAAAATATATATATATATATATATATATATATATATATATATATATATATATATATATATATATATATATATATATATATATATATATATATATATATATATATATATATATATATATATATATATATATATATATATATATATATATATATATATATATATATATATATATATATATATATATATATATATATATATATATATATATTTATATATATATATATATATATATATATATATATATATATATATATATATATATATATATATATATATATATATATATATATATATATATATATATGTATATATATTTATTTATTTTTATATATATATATATATATATATATAAAATTAGATTCATGAAAAGTTACTTATCTGGGGTCCTGGTGGACCAGAAACATTTTACCGATAGTTAATGTCCTCTTTAAATACTTAGGGCAGCAGCACCTGTTTCCGCAATTGATAATTTATGATGTTCTTAGTTATTGCAGCCGAATTACTGTATGCCCTTGGATGTAATAAGTATAGGAGGATGGTTTCTGTAACAGAAATGGATGTTAGTAACTTATTTTAGAAGAAATTATATGATTGAGAATATTTCGACACAAGTCGTATTCATCTCCATGACATTTTCATGAGAAATGTCATGGAGATGAATACGACTTGTGTCGAAATATTCTCAATCATATAATTTCTTCTAAAATAAGTTACTAACATCCATTTCTGTTACAGAAACCATCCTCCTATACTTATTACATCCAAGGGCATACAGTAATTCGGCTGCAATAACTAAGAACATCATAAATTATCAATTGCGGAAACAGGTGCTGCTGCCCTAAGTATTTAAAGAGGACATTAACTATCGGTAAAATGTTTCTGGTCCACCAGGACCCCAGATAAGTAACTTTTCATGAATCTAATTTTATATATTATTGAAAATAATTTAAAAAAAATTACACCCTTATATATATATATATATATATATATATATATATATATATATATATATATATATATATATATATATATATAATAATAATGAAAAAATATTAAAAGATAATATAATAAATAAAATGCAATTACATTGTATAATCGGCAATAAATATAATATAAAATTCGATTAAATAATATAAATAAAGTTATATGTGAGAAAGAAAGAAACAGTCATTTATATTTATTATATGTTAAGTAATATAGGATTTAATATAAAAATACCTAGTCAAAAAAAGTACAATTCATTGTCAAAATAATATATAACAACGAAGTCAAATAATTTTTGGTCGTTAGTTCATTGTTAAAATATACTCAACATACATGTTTAAAAATATGTTAATAATTTGTGCATCTAAGTTTTATTAAACTATTATTTCTAATATTTGATGTGAGGTTAGTCTGTCATGATTCGATAACCATTTCTTTAATTTATTTTTGAATTCCCTAAATGTCAAATTTATTTTTATTTCCATATTGATCAGATTGTAAAATCTCGGCGCAATGTATTTGTCCAAATGATGTTTTCATTCTGGGTATTATTAAGCTATTTTCTAAAACTTGTTTCGTTGGTCTTCGATCCTGAATTATTCCCAAATTTGAGTTATTGTCCAAAAATAGCCTTAAGAGGGAAGTTTTTAGAAAAAGTTGCCTACAAACAAGGACTTTAGCTTCCTTATAAAGTTCATTAGTGGGATGGCGATATGGTCTACGTAGAATAATTTTTAATATAAATTTCTGCGCAACTTGCAATGGCTCTAGCAGGGTTTTACCACATCCACCCCATCCAATTATGTCGTAAGTAATACGCGATTCACATAAAGCATAATAAACAGTTTTTAGTGTTTTGGAATCCAGAATATTCCTCAGTTCTTTGAAAACATACCATCGCAATGGCATTTTTCATTCCTTTTAATATATTCACTTGTTTCTTCTTGTTTCAGAAATCTAGCGGCCATGGCGTCGAAGTATTCATATGCGGTTTTCCTTGCGTTAATTGTCGCTTATGCGGCTGTTTCCAAGTGGCTGTATGACAAAGTTTACCAATCGACGAAAGGGCAACCGATCATCGATGAAGTTTTCCACCTTGACCAAGGATTGGCCTACTGCAGAGGAAATTTAACTTACTGGAACCCAAAAATAACGACTCTCCCAGGCTTATATCTAATATCAACAATAATATCGAATACTGTACTTGATTGTGATTTGTATTCGTTGCGATCTGTCAGTTTCATTGCGTCGCTCGTCAATCTGTTTTTGCTGCGGCGGATTTTGGGCCATTATCAGGGCGTCACGGACCTTCGCACCGATCTCCAAGCGTTCACCCTTGCGATACTGCCGCCGATGTACTTTTTCGCGTTCGTTTTCTACACGGACATCCTGTCGATAACGTTCGTTTTGCTGGTCGCCGATCTGTCCGTGCGTAACGCGAATTCGGCGTACATCATCCTGGCGTCGGTGATGGCGATCGTCACGCGCCAAACGAACATTGTCTGGATTTGCCTGCACCTCGGCGTGCGGCTCATGGACGTCTTTCTGAAATCGCCGCAGTTCAAAAAGTTGAAAAATTCAAAGCGCACGCGGCTCGCGCCCGCGCCGCAAAAGCTGAGAAACAGCGCGATCCCCGCAAACGCGCACGTCTTCACCGTCGCCGACTTCTTCAAAGCGGTACGCTACCATACGCACACGAAGCTGCGCTTCTTCTCTGAATGCGTCCTCCATGGATTCGGCGACGTTTTCCCGTACCTGTTTATCATGTTTGCGTTTATCGCGTTCCTCGCGATAAACGGATCGATAACCGTCGGCGATAAACAAGCGCATGCCGCCGCGCTCCACATACCGCAACTCTTTTATTTCTCGTTGTTCTACGGCGTGTTCGGCGCATCGTTCCTGATCCGATCGGCGAACGAAACGCTTGCGTTTCTAACGAAACACAAATTCGTTTTCGTAATCACCGTCATGATTACGATTATAATAATACAATTGAACACTATCGTCCATCCGTATCTCTTAGCGGATAATCGCCACTTTACTTTCTACATCTGGAACAGATTTTACGGGAGATACGCATTCGCGAAATACTTCTGCTCTCCGTTATACATCGTCCTGTTGACGTCGCTCTGTATCAACTTCAAAAAAGTTTGCATATCCTATTGGTTGCCTTTGGTTCCGTGTCTTTTCGCAGCGATGGCTCTGCAGCAGATGATTGAAGTGCGCTACTTCTTGCTGCCGTACATTTTTGTCCGGGTGCGCTTCGAACGGCCCTCCTGGCTAGAAGTGATCTTCGAGCTGGTCCTCTATGCATGCGTAAACGCGGCCGCCTTTCAAGTCTTCTTTACAAAAGAAATCTACTGGGATGATATTGAAGGCGTACAACGATTGATTTGGTAAACAAATGAGATTCTAAACACTTGCATCTCGTTTCGATTCCTTCTATCCATGAGGCTGCTTTCTGATATTTTCATTTATTTAAGTACACTCATTTTGAAAATACTTGTATAATAGTGTAAGAATCTTTCATGACTTATTTATTTATTTCTTTACTTCACTAATCAACTTAATGGAATAACCTAAAAGTTGACATGGACGTTAATATTAACAGTAATAATAAATGCAAACGGAGCTGTCCTGGAATTCACCAATCGGAGCTAGGCCAATAATAATAGTATAGGGTTTTCCAACGAAGGCAGGTCAATGTTGACAGTCTATGGCGGCCATGTTGTTTAGTCTATGTTGTTTGTTGTTTAGTCTGTCAAATCTGTTGTTTAATATTTTGTCACTAATGCCAATAACCATTGCAAGTTACACGATTAAGCATTACGTTAACCCCTTGAGTATGATACGACCAAATCTGGTTCTGAAACAATTATCCGTTGAGTATGATACGACCAGATCTGGTTCCGCGTTTTTTTCACTTCTTTGACGTTCTCATATTTATTCATAATTATGTAATTGTTTTACAAAATGATATTTCAATATTCTATATTCGAAATTTCAATGCAATCATTGTGCAGTTGTTCTTTTTATGATTGGTGTAGTAGTTTCGTAGTTATAGTACTTTAAGGTCGATGTCGCCGAAAATCCTGCAAAAGAGACAGATGCATCCATGAAAATACCCATTTACTCCAAGGGTTAAAACTGTATTATCGAAATGAGTGTTTGTTAGTGCATGGTTATCTCCGCGGAGGTGATGTGAATTGGCCACTAAGATCATGCGATTTGAACCCGCTAGACTTTCTTCCTTAAAGTCAACGTAACCCAGACCATTGCTCAAATTCAGTCGGATCTATGTGGCAGTCATTGAAAATTGGATCTCTCGGATCCATGCCCCCGTGCGAAGCCGCGGCGGACATTGGAACAATGTCATATTCCATACATAATGGCATACATGGGCCTTCCAAATTAATAAACAATTTCTATAATACCTCACTCTGGTACAAATGAAGTAAGGATAAACACAGATGGCTCAAAACCACTCAAGGTACTGGGGCCGGCGTCTTCTCAAATGATCTAAACATCAAAATATCAACTACCCTAGGCAACTTAACCCCTCAGGCCCCGATCGGCCACAACTCGATTCAGGGTGACGGCCCCGTTTTAATTTTATTTTAATTTAATTTGATTTATTTTATTATGTTTTATTATGTTAATATGTTTCATTTTAATTATGGGTACAGTGGTTTGGCAGTAATTAATGTTTTGATGAGACGGTGTCGTAATTAAATTTTTTTACTAATTTTTAGTAAAATTTTTTGGGACAGCAACTTGTCAATTGGCTGAGGGGCCGAGGCCTGTAGGGTTAAATACGATCTTCCAAGCAGAATGCATTGGCATCACCAGAGCATCACAGGCAGTTGCAGCCAAAGATGTCGGAGACCTAAGCTTGAAATTTGTCTCCGACAGTGCCTCCGTGATACAAGCGCTAGCAAAAAATACTATAACCTCTGTCCTTGTACTGGAATAGCAAGAATACTACAATCTCCAGCATCTGTCCCGGAGACCTGTAGCAACCCAAACAGGCTGCTAACCTTCTGGGACAGCCTGGGTTGGCTGGAGTAACATAAATAGAAACATGAGCCACACACAACGGCCCAATCAAGAGGCCAAAGTGCGGGAAAAAGCCCAGTAAAACTAACTAACTAACTATACCTCACATACAGCTTGTTTTATTGCACAGACCGTCAACATCGACCCGCCCTTATTGAAAAACCCTGCTTTATTACATGTGTTGGACTCCACATTAACCGCCTGTGGTGGATTTAGGATAGCTGTCTTGTCACATATGAACATTCATATCACTTCTTCTTTAAAGCCATAAAATTTGAGATGGAGAAATCGCAGTTTCAGATCTTTTTTCGGAAGGACTTGATCATTTTCCTAGAGAGAGAGACCAAAATCTTTAAAGAGCTGGAACAGACATTTGGCTAGCAAGCTGCAATCACCTACTTACTCCTGGTCTTTAGGGATATTTGATTCCCATGTATGTAGCTGTTGATTCTACAATAAGGGCCATCTTCCAATATGGAGAGTAAAGAGTTCTATCTGGACAGTATTATCTGCGAGATCATGGTATTATTTAATTTGTACTCGTGGTCTTTTGGAATATTTGATTCTTATGGAACAGTTAATTCTACAATAAGGTCCATCTTCCGACATAAGGAATAAAGAGATAATCTGGACGGAGGGATGTGCATCCGAGACTTTCAGAAAAATGATACTGCTTAGACATTTTGGGTTGTCGACTACAGCGGGCGAGCCCGTCACCTAAGGAAGTTTTAACGATTAGTCGTTCTATCTCCCTGGAAATGAGCGCAGAAGACTTGGGGACAAAACAATCCACCGTCTAGCTACGCCACGAGCCCGTAAGAGACCAACGCCTTAACCGCGAGATATCCAGGAATGTTACCCGGCGGGCCGACACTCGCGCCCTTACTTCCAATTGTGACCAGATTACCCCGGTCTCTCGATTGGTTACGAGTTCAAGGTCGCTTGTGCGGTCCTCTCCCTTACGAAGCGGTGTAACGGTGTTTACCGAATCTATCGTAGACCACAGCGTCCTTTGCCCGGCTGTTCGCCCAGGATCGGATAGCCGATGGTCGTTTCAAGAGCAGTCGCCGTAAGGTCCGCAACCACCCCCGCTCTATAGGAAACAGTACTGCTTCCAGACTCCCCCGACTGTTAGTCAGAGTGCACAATCGATTGGCTTACGCCGCACGGTGCGCAGACCGTCCAGGAGCGCCAGAAGGTTGATTCCCAGGGGAAACTGACCATAAGGCCAGAGTCCTACCCAGGCTCGCAGTTCATACGTGGAGGCCGTCGGATAGGTGTTGACCCGTTGACTGCTTAGACACCAAATTTACCTCCAGAATCCAATCGGAAGCTTTCTCTGTTATTGAGAATATTTTTGGAGCAGAATGTTTTCTGCTATTAAAGGTATGGGGGGTTTGGAGGGTACTATCAAACTCTTGTTGGCAGGAGCCACTAAAAGGCTAATTACCTCGTGAATAATGGCAAGCAGGGTTCGAGTTGTACCACCCTTTTTGAATCGCCAAAAATGGCTGATTTTTGTTTTCTCTGCTCATTCAGCGAATTTGGCAAGTTTATATTTATTACTGAAAATCTGTTAGTTTTTATGATATAACAAATCGCATTATTCATTGTAATGCAGATTTTTTTCCAGATTGTTTATATATGAATGGGTATCCAAAAGTAACTGAAATTTCTTTATAGAAACAATCATTTTATTCATTTTTATAAATCAACCTTAACACTTTCAATATACTCTCCATCTAACTTTTACATCTATTTATTATTATTATTATTATTTATTATTTATTCCATTAGGGAGGGGATCGCCCTCGCAGCCAATACGCTGTTGTTGGTGCTGCTGGATCTCGTACTCCATTCACGATTCGCTTCCATTCTTGACGATTTTTTGCCACGTCTCGAGCATCCCTAGCCGATAATTGTTGATTTTTAAGGATGTCTTTGATGTTAATTAGTCAGGTTTTCTTCGGTGCCGATCGCTGAATTCTTGGACGATGCCAGAATGATTGGATCGATGCCAGAATGATTGGACAACAATTGGGGACTTTTGCATTCCGCCTCCAATGCACTGGAAGGTAATGCTCTATGACTGGACGCCAGAGATGCTGAAATTTTATTTGAATGCCTTTCAGCATACACTTCCAGACCCCAGTAACCTCGCTCGTTGGAGCTTTGCCGAGGATAGTTCTTGTCCCCTCTGTAGCAATACCCCTTGCACAGCTAGACACATTCTAGCTGGCTGCAAGGTGGCCTTAGATCAAGGACGGTACACTTACCGCCATGACAAAGTTCTCGCTGTTATTCGCGAGGTAATTAGTCTCTCAGTGGCTCGTGCCAACAAGGGTTTGACAGTATCCTCCAAACCCCCAATACAGTTTGTGCGGGATGGCTCTAAAGGCAAAAAACATTTAACTACAAAACCTTTCTCAATAATCGAGAAAGCTACAGATTGGATTCTGGAGGTTGATTCGGTCTCTAAGCAGTATAAATTCCCTGAAAGTCTCGGATGCACAGCCCTCCGTCCAGATATAACTCTTTACTCTCTATCTCGGAAGGTGGCTCTTATTGTAGAATTAACTGTTCCATGGGAATCAAATATCCCAAAAGACCACGAGTACAAATTAAATAAATACCATGATCTTGCAAATGCCGTAACCCGGAACGGCTTCACTGTTCACCTTCACGCGGTGGAAGTTGGCGCTCGTGGCCTGCCAGCTAAATCTCTATTTCACCTCTTTAAAGATCTTGGCCTTTCCAGAAAAATAATCAACTCTTTCTTAGAAAAATTATCTAAAACTGCGATTTGCGCATCTCAAATTCTATGGCTTCGAAGGGGGAGTGAATGGGTGGCAAGGTGAACGCTCACATGTGGCAAGACAGCTGTCCTAAACCTACCACAGCCGGTTCGTAAGTCCGGAATCCACTGCTCACCCCCCAGAAGTGTAAAAAAAATAGTATTATGATGGGCCCGACTCCGGTCGGTGAATTCCATGGCAGCTCCGTTTGTATTTATTTATTGTATTCTGTCGGACGGTCTCGCCAAAGAAGTTTACGTGGCAATCGATTATCGTTCATTCGGCAAACATAGCCGAACCATCGTAGTCGACGTTTTTGTACTTCTTCTTCGATCGTTGTTACTAGATCACATCTTTCTCTAATGGTCTCGTTTCGAATTCGGTCGCGGAGTGAGACACCGAGAATCTGCCTCAAGCATCGCATTTGGAAGACTTTGAACTTTTTGAGATCCGATTCTAGTAACGTCCTCGTTTCCGATCCATAAAGAAGAATGGGAAGAACCAACGTTCGGTATAGTCGTACTTTGGTTTTGATGGTAATATTCGTTCGCTTCCATATGCACCACTTGAGTGAGGCGAATGTAGCTGTTGCCTGACCGATCCGGATATGGACATCTGCCGTCGATGCCACTTTCTTTTCCGTAACCAACAATCCTAAATACTTGAATTTTGGGACCTGTTCGATTTGGGTTCCATCGAGGTAACGCTGGCCTTCGAACCGTCCGTAGTGAGAACTTTGGTCTTATCCGCATTGTTTTCAATCCATATGATTGAGCAATTCCGGATATGTCGTATAAAATGTCCGTTGCTTCTATTCTACATCTATTTAACCCCTGGGTGGCCACGCCCGCCGATTGGTGTTTTTTGTATTATCCGTATTTACTCTATTATCGGTTCTAATTCTCCTTCCACCGCGGTAAATGCCTGTCATTGAAGCCTGGGAGCTAAGGGGCCCTTGCTGAGTTGGCCACGAAGACCCATTCTGTTCAGGGTTGGTCACACTCACGGGTCAACCCATCCGAAGGCCTCCGACGGTAGGACTTTGTCCTTAGGGTTAGTTTCCCCTAGGAATCAACCTTCTGGCGCTCCTGGACGGTCTGCGCTCCGTGGGCATAAGCCAATCGATTGCACACACTGACTAACAGTCGGGGGAGTCTGGAAGCAGTACTGTTTCCTATAGAGCGGGGGTGGTTGTGGACCATACGGCGACTGCTCTTGAAACGACCGTCGGCTACCCGATCCTGGGTGAACAGCCGGGGAAAGGATTATGTGGTCCGCAATAGATTCGGTATACACCGTTTCACTGCTTCGTAAGGGAGAGGACCGCGCAAGCGACCTCGAACTCGTAACCAATCGAGTGACTGGAGTAATCTGGTCGCAATTGGAAGTAAGGGCGTGAGTGTAAGCCCGCTGGGTAACACTCCTGGCTATCTCGCGGTTAAGGCGTTGGTCTCTTACGGGTTTGTGGCGGAGCTAGACGGTGGACTGTTTTGTCCAAGTCTTCTGCGCTCACTCCAGGGAGATAGAACGACTAATCCTTAAAACTTCCGGAGGTGACGGGCTCGCCCGTTGTAGTCGACAACTCTAGTTGGTATACTGTGCTATGGCGCTAGGTTCAATTCCATTGCAGAACTGAGATATTGGTACATTATGAGACAATATTTGGGGTATTTATTTTTTATTGGCATTTTAATTAGTAACTACATTTACAGTAAAAATACGTACGAGAGGGTACCCAAAAGTAACTGGAATGTCAGCGCTGTGGGAGGGGCTTGCTTAGTACATATTCCTGCCACTGCGCGTGAAGCAACTCGTACTGCGTTCAATGCACTTGCTGCTTTCGCCGAATAAGGATGTGTCTTGTTAGTGCATTTTTTTGTAAAACAAACATTATTCGACCGTCCAGCAGCGCCAGAAGTTAGATTCCTAGGGGAAACTAGCCCTAAGGCCAGAGTCTTGCCCGGGCTCACACTTCATGCGTGGAGGCCGCCGGATGGGTTTCGTGGCCAACTCAGCAAGGACCCATTAACTCCCTATTAAGCGTTAAAGCATAGTATACCAGACAGTAGCTTCTCTTAGAACAAAATTAAAATCGAAGCAAATGCGTCTTCGAGTCGTAAGGGCTCGGATATGACCAGATGTTACGGCCGCTTTTGCAAACGTTCAAAAAGTCCTGCGCATAACGCTAACCAAAGGCGTTCGTCAAGATGTACCCCTCTGCCCACATTCCTCGCACCCTCTTCCCGCAATGCCCTGTAGCTCGAGAGTGAACTTACTGTTTGGTATACTGTGCTTTTATCAAGTTTATACTTTTACATTATATAACTGTCAAAAAACAAATAAATGTCGAAACGGATCATAGTCCAGAAGCGCCTCGTTTGTAAGATATTTGCAATTTTCAAAACAATGTTTAAGAAGCTTCTTGTATTCTGGTTTTCTCTTTCTATCTCTGTCTCACACTAACGTATCTTCCGATTCGATTACTCTCCATAAGTTTTGACAAATGAGACTAGTCAAGAAAGTTTGCATAGTTTGACATGCAAAAATATTTTTTGTGATCTTGAAAAGACAGATGTATATATAAGGTAGTTTTTATAATTGTTTTTTAATACATTTTTTTCGATGTAATGTTGTTTTAATATTGTATAACGATGGTCTACCTCCGGTTCTGTAAAAAGGCTCCATCCTTTTTATTTCAGGAAATTCACAAAAATAGCTTAAAAATATACTATATATACATAGTTACAATAACCCATAGCAATATTTGTGTATTAATACCATGCAGTGGCGTAGCGTGCCTTGGCAGGGCCCCGTATAAAAATTTGTTTGGGGGCCCTTAGGAAAGGTAAAGATTTCTCACAAAAGAAAAAAAATGTTTGCATAAAATTAAAAGAAATATTTATTCATCATAATTATCTGTCACTTTTTCCAAAATTTTTACAAACAATTTAAATTAAATATACACTCCTTGCATTTTTTTTCAACAAACTGATTTATTAAATCATTTATAGCTGATGATGACTTTAGTTTTTCTAAAGTTTCTGCTTCTATGGACAATAGTGTCAGGTCTGACAGGCGTTCATGTCCCATCGAAGTTCTTAGGTATTTTTTTTTTATTAGTTTTAATTTTGAAAAACTTCTTTCAGCAGTTGCAGTTGTAACTGGAAGGGTCAAGAATAAAAAGCACGCTGTTATTACCTCCGGAAAACTGGATGCAAGACTATTGAATTTTATCAGCAATAATTCAATGAGATCCTTAATGGAATGAATTTCAGAATTTAAGCATGTTTTTAGAGCCTTTAACCCTTTAACCCGTTGAGTATGAGTCAACCAAATCTGGTCGCGAAACAATTATCCGTTGAGTACGAGTCGACCAAATCTGATCGTGCGTTTTTTTCACTTCTTTGACGTTCTCATATTTATTCATAATTATCTAATTGTTTTACAAAATGATATTTCAATATTCTATATTCGAAATTTCAATGCAATCATTGTGCAGTTGTTCTTTTTATGATTGGTGTAGTAGTTTCGTAGTTATAGTACTTTAAGTCGATGTCGCCGAAAATCCTGCAAAAGAGACAGATGCATCCATGAAAATACCCATTTACTCCAAGGGTTAATTCGTGAAGTAAAATCTCGCCCGTACTGTTTCGAACGTGAAATCGGCGTGAATTGACGGCCTTGATAAAAACGTCCATAAGTTATAAACCACTATACGGATCATAAAAAAAAAACTGTAAAATGATCGCATTGAATATGATTTTTTTTAACTGCCCATTAGACATTTTGCCAGGTAGGCGATCGTCCCGAGCGAGACGTTACACATTGGAGGGGTTAATTGGTCATAAAGAATAACTGAGATGTCTTTACTGTATTTAGCCGACAGTTTTCCGGAAGCGTTTAATATCTCTTCGTTTGAAGACAGGAGTTTCTCCGGTTGTAATATTTCGAACATACTACTCAGGTCGCCAGGTCAGGTTGGGGGCCCCCGTTTCCCAGGGGCCCCGTATAATTGATACGGCGGTAGCTACGCCCTTGATACTGTCACATGTTGCTCTACTGAGCTGAGCTTATGCTAGAGTGGGAATTAGATATTAATATACAGGTGAGTTTTTAATTAGTGACATTCTTGTAGTGGCTGAATCAGTACGACGTAGTAAGCAAGGTTTTATAAAAAAAAAAACAAAAAAAAAATTGTTGAAAAAAAAATATTTTATTAAATAAAAGTTTAGGAAGCTTTGAGTGCGCTGCACCATCTAGCAATAGGTAAAATATCGCTAATAAACAATATTAGTGATATTTCACCTACCACTAGATAGAGCATCCTGCTCATAGCTTTTTATTAGTATTTTTCAATCAAACTTTTTATACTTTACACATTAATTTTTATAGTATTTTTTATTGTTTTTGTTGTTTCTAAGCATTTCTATCAAAAGTTGCTTAGTTTGTCGTACTGATTCACCCACTACAAGGATGACACTAATTAAAAACTCACCCTGTATCGACCGTAATCATTTATATAAATATATCGATATTGATAATAATACCTAGTGAAATGAAAATGAATAAATATTATGTATTAGGTATTGGCGAAGCAGAAAAACAACTTTTAATAAAATAAAAAAAAAAAAACAAAGTTTTTTAAAAAAATAAATGGCGCAGCGCGCTCAACGCTTTTCAAACTTTTTTTAATAGGTAAGATTTGATTTCATAAGATTGAATTTGATACATTTTTTTGTTACGTTTCTCATTTTTTTTAAATAAAGTTGCTTATTTGCTTGTACTGATTCACTTCCTTTATAGCTCAGTCGAATAGGAACAAATTTCGACGTTTGACGAAAATAATTGGTAATAGCTTGAAATTTGGCATAGATGTTCTTTGATGTGTACTGTTAAACATAATAAAAGTGCCCTACTCTAACTGTTGAGCTCGAGCCGCCATCTTGGATAAATGGCGCCTCGGTTCAGTTTTTCGCTTTGCTAACTTTAGAAATTTATTTATTTTATTTATTTATGGTAATGTACATAATAAGCAACAAGCGTAACAAATCATAATTAATATCTAGGTACACTTTAAATAAAACCCACAGCAAGTTGTGTCACGCTTATAGTGAAGATCGGCCCCATGTCGCCCAATTTAGTAAACACTTGTTCTAGGGTAAACATTTTAAACAAATACTAGTTTAAAAAAGAAAACATATTCAAAAGAAAAAAAATAGTTTAAACAAAAAAAAACAAAAATGGAAAAAAAACATAAAAATAAAATATGTAAATATATAATTATAATAAAATAAAACATTGAAGTAAATAGATAATTAAATACACTTAACCCCACAAATGACTGGCGATTAGCTCGGGTTTGCCTACGGCAAAATGTATATAAATTTATATTTACATTTACATAGAGCGGGGTTTACTATAGAGCTATAGCATTACTATAGAGCGGATTACTATAAAGCGGCGCACATTTACGTTTATATTTACATTTATATAAATTTATATACATTTTATAATGGCATCCATTATTGGACGCCTTACATTTGAGGGGTTAATAATAAACTATATAGTCATAACTTAAATTATAAATAAAATTTGTAATATTTGTAAGAAAAATAAAAAGTCACAATAAAATTATAATACTAGTAATAGTAAAGTTTCTAAAAAAATAAAATAGTCACAAAGAAAAATTTAAATAATAGTAATAGTCACAAAGTGCAGCCAAACAAAGCTAGATAGTTGAGAGTTCTTGATGTATTCGGGACCTTCCTGGCCCAAGCATCCACGAGACGAGTTGTTTCTTAAAAATTGATATACTCGGGCTAATCTTTATACCTGCGGGTAGGATGTTAATATATCTTAGGCCCTAGATAAGTAAAATTTCTTTGGCCAAATGACGTACTGCTTCGGGAAACTGCAACGTAGTCACTATTGGCACGTCTTGTGTGTTTAGTTTGCTGGGATTTAATTTTTTCGTTAAGAACGATCCGACCTAAAATCATTTTCACATATAACATGAGCACTTCTAGAACATGCAGTTCCTTAAATGTGAGATCTGATGCATACATGAACGGTTTTCTTAATATTATTTTGATCAAACCTTTTTGCGCGACAAGAAGTGGTTAAAGAACCGTTTTCGCACATGCTCCCCAACCAATAATGCCGTAGTATAAAATGGACTCACATAGCGCATAATATGTCAATTTAATAGTATGCCGATCTAATATGTTGCGGAGATCCCTAAAAACGTAGCCAAGTTGTCTAATTTATGTGGATAAATAAGCCCAGACCACCGTAGGTTGTTGTCGATTATGACTCCAAGATATTTAATAGAGTTTACCCTTTCTACGTTCAAACATCGGCAGTTCAGCTTATTGTCACAGTCATGTATAACCAGATTTAAGATTTTCTGGTGCTTGTCCAGCTTTTGTAGCACTAATCGCAGCAGATATCGCAGTTATGCTTCATGTAAAAATACGCCTTACACAGACACAAAAGTCCTTTGGATATTTGAGCTATAAGCTCTTTAACCAGCTACCACTCTCCACAAGAAAGATGGAAACAAAGGCGTTTAAAAGATGTATTAAACAAAAGCTGCAATCCACACATGCTTTCTATAAACTGGGTGATTTTTTTGAGCATGCCAATTCTTTCAAATGGGAATAACATTAATATGTAACTTTCAGGTACCTCATTTTAGGTCTTATTGTTTAATTATAATATTATGAATTTAATATTTAGATTACAATGTGTAATGTAACATACCTGATCATATACCTACATACATTGTTTTTTCCAATTTTGTTTTGATACTTCCTACTGTGTGATTATTTTTTGTATAAATTGCTTGATGACTATTAATATTCTTATAATAATTATCTATTTTATACGTATACTCATGTACATGGATTCAGCTCTATTATTTTGTTTTTTTTTAATTTTATTTGTCTGCCGTGTAAAGCCGACTTTAGTCAACGCTATTGTCGAATTAATATTTATCTACATATAAACTGACGAATTCTAATATGTGATAATTAGCTTTAATTCATAATTCATGCTTTTGTTGTATATTCTGAATGAATAAATTGAATACTGAATACTGAATACTGAATAGCTTATAAAATTCTCTATAAAAAGTGTTATGATCATTTTTACATATCATATATGGAGTTGACTAGGCTATGATATGTGTCTATGATATGTAAAAATGATCATAACATTTTTTGTAGAGAATTTTACAAACTATATTTTTTACATGAAGCATAATTCCGATATCGCTAAAGTTAGCGAGATATAAGCGACAAACTGAACCGAGGCGCCATTTTTCCAAGATGGCGGCTCGAGCTCAACAGATAGAGTAAGGGACTTTCCATGATTCCGTGAGAGTCCGAGCAGTGGTAGCGTACAGACATTTGGAGACGTCGACTACAACAGGCGGACCCGTCACCTCAGGAAGTTTTAACGATAGTGATCGTTCTGTCTCCCGTGAGGTGAGCGTGAAAGACTTTGAGACGATATAAATCTACCGTACGCCTCCACCGAGTCTAACGCCTTACCACGAGACACTAGAAAGGTAAACCAGAGGGACACCTCGCCCCCTGACTACCAGATTTGGTAGGATATCTCCGTCTGGAATTAACCTTCAGGATACCTCCTTCATCTCAACTGGTTACGGGACCGAAGTCGCTTGCGCGGCCTCTACCTGTTGTATTACAGCGGTAAATCAATTTTAATTTATCGCAGTCCTGGGCGTTCTTTGCTTGTAGTGCGGTACGGGATCGGGTGGCCTATAGGTCGTTTCAAGAGTGTCATGACAACGGATCAGCATCCACCCCCACTGCTTAGGAGACAGTATATTTCCAAACCGTCCAACTAGAGTTGTCAACTACAACGGGCGAGCCCGTCACCTCAGAAAGTTTTAACGATTAGTCGTTCTATCTCCCTGGAGTGAGCGCATAAGACTTGGACAAAACAGTCCACCTTCAAGCTCCGCCAAAAACCCGTAAGATGCCAACGCCTTAACTGCAAGATAGCCAGGAAAATTACCCAGCGGGCTTACACTCACGCCCTTACTTCTAATTGCGACCAGATTACCCCAGTCTCTCGAGTGGTTACGAGTTCGAGGTCGCTTGCGCGGTCCTCTGCCTTACGAAACGGTGTGCACCGAATCTATCGCGGACCACGGCATCCTTTGCCCGGCTGTTCACCCAGGATCGGGTAGCCGATGCTCGTTTCAAGAGCAGTCGCCGTAAAGTCCGCAACCACCCCCGCTCTATTGGAAACAGTACTGCTTCCAGACTCCCCCGACTGTTAGTCAGAGTGCGCCAGAAGGTTGATTCCTAGGGGAAAATAACTTTAAGAGTCCTACCCAGGCTCCACTTCATGCGTGGAGGCCGTCGGATGGGTGTTGACCCGTGAGTGTGACCAGTGAGGCAAACCGTCCAGTAGAACCGGAGGGCCTTCCCACAAGGGAAACCTGTGACACAAGCTGTGAGGCGTGGGATGCGAGAGTCCTACCCGGGGTAGTTCCCCGCACGAGGAGGCTCCTGGATAGGAGCTGATGAAAATTTATGGAGACATAAAAAACCATTTCTAGCCTTAAGTAACTTGAATTTGTTTAATAACAAATAACCAAAAAAACAAGCTCAATTTGTTTATATTAATAATCAACTTTGTATATTTTGATGTTGTTTAGTTAATTAGTAATTAATTATTTAATATCTGAAAAATATGCACTTTTCGAAACGACTGTCTCCATAAAAAAGTGTCCTTTTCAAAATGGCCAAGCTATCTCTATGTAGCAAAACTGACTTCTGACAAGTAATAGAAGGTGAAGTATCAATTTTGGGGGAAGTTAGTTTAGTGGGCGGAGAGGGGTTGTTGCGAGGGGATATTACGGTAGTTGAAATGACAATATCCGTGAAGAATAAATATATTTTCCAAAATATTAAAGGTAATACAAAACAGGTCACGGTCGCACCCAAATGACTCAGTTAATTGTAAACAACAATGGAAAATCCTCTCAGAAAAAAACAATAGGCAGCAAATACGCGAACCGCATGCAAAACAGTTGTCGCAAATTATGCTGCATAGCTTCCTCCTTAAACGGTAGATTTTAGGTACTGTATTTCAATTAACAGATGACGCTACTCGATTTTATCAAACAGATAGCATTGTTTACTCTAAGATAACGCAACTTCCAACATTCCTACGCCAGTTACTGTTGATTATTATTTTTTTATTTATTATTATATATTTAACAGTCAGGCAGCTTAAGCTGATGCGCCTGAGTCCGTGCTTGCATTACAATTTCTGTGGAATAAGTCCAGTTTATTTTTAAAGTCATTGACACTATTGGCATTGATCACTTCACTTGGGAGATCATTCCATTCGTTTACCACTCTACTGCTGAGGATATGTTTCTTGGGATTTGAATGGAATGATTCACGCTGGAGTTTCAGATGATGCCCACGCAGATGTGTGTTAGCGTTCCTGGCGTAGATAGTCTGCAACCCAGGAACGTCATACGATGCAGTCAGGATCTTATATGTCTCGATTAAGTCACCCCGTGCCCTGCGTTGCTCCAGAGTGGTCAAACCGAGAGCCGACAATATTTTCTCGTATGTTAGATGCTTCAAGTTAAAAGGCAATTTAGTCACTCTTCGCTGGACCTTCTCTAGAAGATCGATATCCTTCCTAAAGTATGGATTCCAGATCTGATTGGCGTGTTCCAAAATGGGTCTTACAAATGACTTATCGATTTTCAGCATCAGTTCCTCTGTGATATGGTAAAAAGCTTTTCGAAATAGGAACAATAGAGTTGGCTTTCTTTACCAATACAGTCACGTTTTCTTCCCATTTTAGGTCTAGATCGTCAAGATCCCTATCTATTATGCCAAGATCCCTTTGTGATTTCACAGCACTAAGACGGGTGTTTTCCAATTCTCGGAAGTCTTGCCGGGAAAGTCTTAGGTGACAACTATTTTTTTTTATTTTTGCTCCAACTTAACCTAAACAATAAATTAAATAAATGAATATGCATGGATGTTTTATTGATAGCTTATTATTTAAAGTGGTGACTAGCGTTTTTTTAAATGTCAGTTGAGCGATGCCTTCTGCACGAATCGCATCCCGCAGACCTAGCACACATGATTCCTAACATCGTCGTGGATTTTCATATGTTGCGTGAGCGTGGTTGTAAATATTCTTTTTCTTCTTATATTCTTCTTCTTTCATGGATTTCTCCCCCGCCTTATCTAGAGTTCTTTAATAGGCAAGTGCTCAGGATGCCAAAGGTGGTTTAGAGTGGGAAGGGGTGGTTTAGGGGGAGGGGGGTATTAGGGGGAGGGGGTATTGAGAGTGTTTAGGGTTTGGGGAAGGTGGTTTAGGGGGCAGAGGGGTAGGGCTGTGGAGGTGGTTGGTGGGGGCAGGTTAGTTAGTTAGTTAGTTTATCTAGGCTTTTTCCCGCACTTGGTCTCTTGATTGGGCCGTTGTGCGTGGCTCATGTTTCTATTTATGTTACACCAGCCAACCCAGGCTGTCCCAGAAGGTTAGCAGCCTCTTTGGGTTGCTACAGGCCTCCGGGACAGATCCTGGAGATTGTAGTATTTTTGCCCGTTGCTCTGCCACGCTCCTGTATTCCATGAACGCATGCTGTGGCGTTTCTTCTTCCTCCATGCATCCTCTGCATAGAGGGCTGTCTGTCACACCTATGGTAATCAGGTGTTTGTTTAGGGGACAGTGGCCTGTCATAGTACCTATGACTTTACGGATTTTGTCCCTTTTTAATCTGGTGAGGTTGCGGGCAAGTTTTTTAGACGCCTCCGGAACCGCATTCTTTGTTTGCCAGCATTCTGCGTTTTTTTCCATTCTGTAAGGTGGGTTTCATCGATGTTCCTGTGTAGCCATGTTTTTATTTGGGCCTGGGGTACAGGTTAGTTAAAGGGCGGTTGGGAGGGGATGGTTGGAGGGGGTTTTAGATGGTAAGGGGGTGTTACGGTAGTCGAAAACGACAATATTTATGAAGAATAAATGTATTTTCTCAAATATTAAACCTAATACAAAACAAGATACGACCGCACCCGAATGTCTCAGTTAATTGTACAACAATGGCAGCAAAGACGCAAACCGCATGCAAAACACTTCACCGCAAATCATGCCGCATAGCTTTCTCCTTAATTGGTGGATGGCGCTGTATTTCAATTAACAGATGGCGCTACTCGATTTTAGCAAACAGACAGCATTGTTTACTAATATAACGCAACTTCCAACATTCCTTTATCAGTTACTGTTGATTCTTGGAAGTCTTTCCCGGAAAGTCTTAGGTGACAACCGTTTTTACTTTATTTTTACTCCAACTTAACAATATGGATGTTTTATTGATACATAGCTTATTATCTAAAGTGGTGACTAGTGTTTTTTTAGATGCCAGTTAAGTGACGCCTTCTGCACGAATCGCATCCCGCAGACCTTGCACACGTGATTTCTAACATCGTCGTGGATTTTCATATGCTGCGTGAGCGTGGAGGGCCTGGCGAAGGCCTTGTGGCATACGTTGCACTTGTGATTGCGCTGCCCCAAGTGCATCACCATGTGCTTCATCAGTTGGCACTTTTGGAAGAACTCCCGAGCGCAAACGTCGCACTTGAACATGTCCGCGGGCGGCGAGTGTTTCTCCCTGAGGTGCAATTTGAGCTTTCCCACCGAGAGAAAAGTGCACGCGCAGATGTGGCATATCGACGGGTATTCCCCGTGCACCGTGATCAAATGCCGCTGACGTTGCCAGTACGATGCGAAACTAAGGTCGCAGCGCACGCACAAGTTCGTCCGCGGAAGGTGACTCGGCTGGTGGTTCCTGTATTTGGTGAACGAGTCAAATTGCTTCCCGCACTTCGGACACTTGTAATCCTCGTGCTCTCTCGCGTGGTTCTCCAACTGCTTCGGAAATTTATATTTCTTGGGGCAGACTTCGCATTTGAAGATGTAACCGTCGGTCGTCTCCTCATTTCCTGGAAGAAATAAAAATAAGAATGAATTAATTTCTGCAGTGACATGCAATAAATATTCTGCATTTTATGAAGAAGAGAATAAAGCGAAGAAAACAATTGGGATGGGCAGCCTTCGGGAAGCTGAGCTTCGTGCTGAAGTCCAGAATTCCCCAATCGCTCAAGACAAATCAGTGCGTGTTACCGGCTATGACGTATGCTTGTGAGACATGGACACTGACTGCTTGGGATGATCCACGAGCTTAAGGTGGTGCAGCGTAACATGGAGCGAGGCATGCTCGGCATATCGTTGCGCGATCCGAGTCCGAAACGAGCTCATCAGACAGCGCACGAAGGTGGTCGACGTGGGTCAAAGAGTGGCCAAGCTGAAATGGGCTCGGGCCGGCCACGTGGCCCAACGACACGACGAATGGGGGAGCAAGCGCGTTTTGGAGTAGAGACCCCGGCTAGGCAGAAGGAGTGTGGGCAGACCACCGGCCCGATGGTCCAATGACATCAAGGAGACAGCTGGACCTGTCTGGATGAGGGAAACGGACAACCGATCCGGATGGAGAGTGATTGGAGAGGCCTATGCCCAACGGTGGGCGAATGCGCGCTGATGAAGAAGAGAAGAAGAAATATTCTGCAATAAATTTCTGCAATAAAGATATACAAAGTCTGCCTAACCAGATGCCACATTTTCTCTTTCGATGACACATCTAGGACAGAGAGCTTTTTTTAGATACCTCAACCTAGTCATTCTCTCAATATGGCCGTTACAGGAAATAACACATTTCAAATTAATATAAGAGGTGTGGCAAATAAATTCCGAGAATTTGTAAATAAAATACAGGGAAATCTAGTTAGCAACCAAACTTTATTAACGGCCTTCACAGTAGTCCCCTCCTAACCCAGAACAATGTTTCAAACGTTTCTCCCACGATTGGAAGCAGCCTCGATAGTCCTCTAAATTAAGGGCTTTCAAGACGACGGTCGCAGCTTCCTGGACGGCCTCTACGGTGCCATGGTGGGTTCCTTTGAGGTGACTCTTCATTTTAGGGAACAAGAAAAAGTCACAGGGGGCCAAGTCGGGGCTGTAGAGTGGATGCGGTAACGTTGGGATACTTTTTTTTAACAAATATTGTTGTTGGATTGTGAGAATTTTGGGCACCGTCTTCGCACAGAGCTTTCGCACATTCACATTTTCCTGTAACATCTTCCCAATTGTTTCTTTATTTATATTTAACTCGTATAATAACCCATGAAGGGTTAGGCGACGGTCAGACTGGACTAGCTCCTCGAAGACGGTCGACATTTGCGTCTGTGCGTGTGAGAATTGGCGCTCCTGACCGCGGATCGTCATCCAACGATTCACGACCATTTTGAACCGTTATGCCCATTCATACACACGTGATTGTGACAGACACTCATCTCCATACACCTGTCGTAATATTCATAGGATTGCTGCATGATTTCACCAGTTATGTCAAAAAATTGGATCACAGCACGTTGCTTGAAAACTGAGTCAGTCATTTCTGCGAGCGAGTTAAAAAACTTGTCTCCGAAGAACACCCGTAGAAAACAAACTAGACATGCGATTACCATGAAATATTCACTGCGACTGAGTGGAAGGACCCATCTAACTAGGCGCATGCGCGCCAGTCATGCAGTCAAATCAAATCAAATAATTTATTGTCCTAAAAACTAATACATAGTTGTATTACATTTACATTTGGCCATGATATGATTGAATTCTTCATTAATGATCAATTTTAATCAAAACATATAAGGTTACTCGTAAGAATAAAGAAGGTATTATTGTAGAATTAAATCGAGTCTCACCATTTAGTTTACCAGATAAAAACACAGAGTAATTAATTTTTTGAAATACCGATAAAAATAAGTTTTTTTAGTATAAAATTAATAAATGTAATGTCAAAAATAACAAAAAAAAATGTGACGATTGTCAAAAAGTAAAATAAAATGTCTTAGTGATTATATTGCAAATAAAAATAGTCAAGGAATAATTAATATGTGCCTACTTAATAATAGAAATAGTCAATACATTTTAGTCAAATTGAAAATTGATTAAAAACCTATTACAGAAAGAGATATAGTCGAGATGCATACAGCTTTTAGAGATCGTTAATGTCGTACGATTCTCTTTCAATGAGGTATAATTTGGGTTTATTTTTAAATTGGAGCATTTTTCCTTCGCGGCATATTTTTTTTAAACCAGAGGGTTAAAAAAAATATGTAGCATACAATTCCGACGTAGTTAGGATCCCTTTTAAAAAGTTCTAGATTTGGACGAGGAAGAATCAGATTATTTCTCCAGAGATTTAGCTGGCAGGCCACGAGCGCCAACTTCCATCGCGTGAAGGTGAACAGTGAAGCCGTTCCGGGTGACTTCATTTGCGAAATCATGGTATTTATTTAATTTGTACTCGTGGTCTTTTGGGATATTTGATTCCCATGGAACAGTTAATTCTATAATAAGAGCCACCTTCCGAGATAGAGAGTAGAGTTATATCTGGACGCAGGGCTGTGCATCCGAGACTTTCAGGGAATTTATACTGCTTAGAGACCGAATCGACCTCCAGAATCTAATCTGAAGCTTTCTCAATTATTGAGAAAGGTTTTGTAGTTGAATGTTTTTTTGCCTTTAGAGCCATCCCGCACAAACTAAATTGGGGGTTTGGAGGATACTGTCAAACCCTTACATTTAAAAAAAAATGCGCAATCAGTTCAGATGTTCAAGCTAATATGCGGTTACCAAGGAACAGCATTACATTTATATTTATATAGATAGAATTGTATTAAGGACTTACAACCCTCGAAAGGGGAGAATGATTGCTGTCACAGATCGCTTAATCCATAGAATATCTCTGAGCGCACGGAGTCACGGAGACCTTATCAGACTTATGGCGATCCTTTGTTATAAAAAGCGTTTCCCTTTATCGAAACACTCTTTAAGTTAATGTAGAACGTCAAAAGTCAACGTGTATTAAGAGGCCGTGACGGCCAAAAGCTATATGAAGCATAATTTTGTGGCCTGGTTGTGAGAACACGAACAAGAATTTTAATACAATTATGCCAGATTTTAAAAACCCGGTCCTTAAGCTATCATTTTGCTGAAACGAAATTGATAAATTATTTCCATATTAATTGTAAATTATCTTTATTCTGTTACTGTTTTCTAAAAAAATAAAAACGATCGAGATTTGTCTTCAGTTTTTGAAAAACCTAGAGACGATTCTCAATATTAAAAAATACTACTTACACCAGCGTATGGTTTATTTGCATAGTACCAAGACAGTTTTTGGAACTTCCATACAAAAAATATAAGAAAAAAATGTTTAAAATGAAGTAATTTCCAGAAATGTTATGGCCAAACATTATTTTTTAAGCTATTGCATAGCTTTTATCGCGGGCCTAGGCCAGCGCGGCGACCGAATTAAGAAATTTCTTAACGAAAATTAATGATTTTAAACTGATAATTACGTCTAAACGAGTACTGCTTACGATTCGAAAAAAATATATGTTAAACAAAAACATTTTCCTAATATTCTTAGCTTTGAATATTTTAAATTTTGTTTATATTACATAGTGTAATTAATTTGTGAAATTTGGTCTAACCGAACACAAAAAAGACTACTACGCAAATACTATCTGGCGTATTATTATGAAACCTGCACCATTTTAAAGGTAATTTAATTATCTATCTTTTTATCTACGATTTTTTCGAATAATCCGTTTTTTTGCTTTATCGAATAAAAAATTCGTGCGCGGCGCTCTATCGGAAGACGTTTAAATTATTCCGAATCATTTGCTTCCGCAGCCGCAAATGATTCGGAATAAATTCAACGTTTTCCGATAGAGAGCAGTTATCTGATATCAGAAAAAAAAACAAATAAAATAAATAAATAATTATAATTGCATAAGTTAAAAATGCTATGCAATAGCTTTACCGCGGCAGTTCCCGAGTGCCACACGTATTTTTTTCTATTTATTAAAGATACTTATGAGTGATATAAAAAATAACACAGTGATCTTAAGTTATTTTATTATTATAATGTAATTTTTACTTTATAAAAAACTATTCATTTGATAATTTATTATATTATATTGAAAAGCCAAATCGACTATATTGGACGACGCGTAAAGTCAAAATCGTCAATCGTAATTGGCCACTGCCAACGGTGGGACGTATTCCCTTGTCGCCGCGGTATACCTATACATCTTTATGTATATATCGAAAGCGCGCGGGCGCGTGGCATTGCAAAAATATCTTAATTTTTTGTTGCATCAACTCGGAAGGTAGCCTTAAGCCTATTTCACATTTACCAATTTCATATTTAAACTCGTTGGGTGGGTCCCTTCGTTTTACCATCTAAATGACTAAAAAAAAATTTCCAAAATAAGTTAGCTCATTACCATGGAACGAACAAATTTACCATTGTAAAGGTCTTCCTATTTCTTTTTCCATCTATTAGTATGTCCAGTGTTTACAACAGTTCCATAACACCCAATCACATTACATCACATCAAATGACATTCCATCACATCACATTACAGCAGTAACGTTCAAAAGTTGTTTGTTGTGTCCTATCTTCAAGAAACTCGAGTATACTGTCTGCTATGTCTTTTCCGATGCCAGATTTAGGTGTTACGTGGCCTAAAAACTTCAAGTTTAGTTCCTCTATTAGTGAAACGTGCTTTTCTGAAATAGCTTTTTTGTTAAACTTTTTTTATTTATCCCTAGTATTACATGATTAAATTTCCTATAATATATTTTACATGATTTATTATACATACAAAATGTAGAACCCTGGAAATTTCCTAAAAGTGCGGCTTCGGCGGGATTTTATCACCTCACTAGGCAGAGCCTGTACTGAGGTGATATATAGTACTGCGTTCATTTGACGGGTGTATAGGTAATTTCTGTAATCTTGGGAAATCCTAGAACTGTATATTGTATAACTTGGGTTGTCGACTACAGCGGGCGAGCCCGTCACCTCAGGAAGTTTTAACGATTAGTCGTTCTATCTCCCTGGAAGTGAACGCAGAAGACTTGGGGACAAAACAATCCACCGTCTAGCTACGCCACGAGCCCGTAAGAGACCAACGCCTTAACCGCGAGATAGCCAGGAATGTTACCCGGCGGGCCGACACTTGCGCCCTTACTTCGCGCCTTACTACCCGGCGGGCTAACACTTGTGCGCTCACTTCCAGGGAGATAGAACGGCTAATCGTTAAAACTTCCTGAGGTGACGAGCTCGCCCGCTGTAGTCGACAACCCAAGTTGTATATTGTATAACTAATTTAGTACATATATTACACAAAAAAAAAAAAAAATTAAATGAGATATTAAACTTAGTTCCTTTCTTTTCTTGAACAATTGCTTTGTCATTGTTCCATCAAAAATCAACCTCGATTATCGGTTATCTGATTATAACGACTGTCATTAATGACATCTCTTCGATTTGTTGATCCTGCTCGTCCAAGTTTCATCTTGTCTATTACATTGGTTTTGTCTTCTTCTGTGATAACACCTAAGTCTTGTAAAGCAGTACTAACTATAGCTGCAGGTCCAGCAGTTCTATCTGATATTCCGACACGGTCAGCAATGGAAGCTACAGATGGCAATTTAATACGCATTTGAGTGCTTTTCTCTTCTTTCAGTTTTGAAGGGCCTGGTAGATTAATCTCTTCTTGTATATTTGAAGTTCTTGCTAGATTTGCCTCTTCTTGAATATTTAAAGGAATTGTTTGGTTTGCCTTTTCTGGTAAAGAACACTGCTGTTTTTCAGCGCTGTCATTGTCGCCAGTATATGCTTCTGATAACACCAGTATTTTCGTCCATTCTTGATAAACCCAACTATTTTCCGTACTCATGCTCCTGGATGCCAATAATAGAAAAACTGTTTTTATCTTTCTATTTATATTAAAACGTCTATTTGAAACTTTTCATTTTATAATCGACACGCAAAAAAAATGTACCAAAAATTTCAATTTTATAATCTACGTCCTTGCGGCACCTCAAAACTTTATTTTTAATTTATATTATTTACATGAAAAGGCAACTTTTCCGCGCTGTTACAAATTAAAAATCAAAAGTTGACTTTTTCGGTCCACCCTACTGTGCATCCGAGACTTTCAGGGAATTTATACTGCTTAGAGACCGAATCGACCTCCAGAATCCAATCTGAAGCTTTCTCGATCAAAGGTTCTGTAGTGGAATGCTTTTTGCCTTTAGAGCCTCCCGCACAAACTGTATTGGGGGTTTGGAGGTTACTGTCAGAGCCTTGTTGGCACGAGCCACTGAGAGGCCAATTACCTCGCGAATAGCAGCAAGGACTTTGTCGTGGCGGTAAGTGTACCGTCCTTGAGCTAAGGCCACCTTGCAACCAGCTAGAATATGTCTAGCTGTCCAAGGGGTATTGCTACAGAGGGGACATGAACTATCCTCAGAATAGTTCTAACGAGTGAGGCTACTGAGGTCTGGAACTGTATGCTGAAAGGCATTTTTAAAAAAAATAAGCATCTCTAGCGTCAAGTCATAGAGCATTACCTTTTAGTGTATTAGAGGCGGAATGCAAAAGTTCGCAATTGTTGTCTAATCATTCTGCCATTGAAGCCCAATAGCATGAGCCATGCTGTTGCTGTCGTAATCTCCTCGCAAGAGGATGACATGACATAGATCATTTTCCCCTGTAAATCTTCAAAAGCTTATAGGGGAAAACCATCAATGTCAATGTCTAGAAATTTTCGGTAATTTCAGTTTTAAAATTTGCGAACTTAAAATATGACCTTTTGGCAAGGGATTGTTTGAGTGAGAGAAATATATATTTCATCTTTAAACCAAATAATATAGTTGAGTTTCTAACAAAAAATGCATTCATACCTCATTCAAAAAAAGTATATCGTCCTGAAAAAATTATATACCTAGACGGTTTTTCCCTTTAATGAAAATGAAAATGAAAAATACCTTTATTGTACTAACAAAAATAATAACACTGGTAAAGAAATAGCGGCATAATTTCATGGCAGACCGCGGCAATTTATTGGAATTTCTTAATATCGCCGCCCTCGACAAAAAGTACTATAACTATAAACTACTATAGCAATCATAAAAAGAATAACTGTGCAATGTTGGCATTGAAATTTCGTATATAGAATATTGAAATCTCATTTTGTAAAACAATTAGATAATTATGAATAAATACGAGAAAATCGAAAAGGTGAAAAAAACTCAGCATTTCTAACTTGTCTTACGGAAAAATACGAAACCCTATTTAGAAATTGTAAATACTATCGTGATCTTTATTAGATTCTCTATCAAAGGTAATATTTCGTTTTGCCTATTTAAATACAAAAATAATTAGATATTAGCTCTTAGAAAACAATAAAAAATTTGATGATTTCTCAAAAAAAAAAATGATGTTTGACGATGGAATTTTACCAGAAATATCCGCGAAATGACGCGCGAAAATATTCTAGCGGCTGTCTATGTATCTATCGTAATAATGAGATATTTGGTATGGATTTTAGGATGCGTTCGAATTAGAAAATAATATTACTATGCGCTCCGGGAACAAACCGCCAATATTGGTTGGTACGTAGTCAACGGTGTTCTGATGTGCAACTAAATTTGGTCGTTACGTAGACGAAGGGTTAACCCTTCAGTTATTAAAATCATTTGATCGGACCGTATCCTATTTCCACTAATGATAATGAGGGAAAATATTGCTATTATCCGTTTTTTTATTCAAAAATATCTCACCACACTGTCTTGATTTGCTGTTCAGACTAGAGCAATAAGTGAAATAAATATGGACAGATTACATTTTTGTACGCCTTGGTATTAAAGTCTAAAAAAAACAACTAAAATAAGATTTCCATTTATTTCTAAAATAAAACATTTTATATAGAAACGATAACATTTTTCTCAATTTTTAAAACATCTTAAAATTAAGGTAATACTTGTAATTCGTGTGATAGAGTACCGTCCAAATATCAAGTAAGTAGATGTCTAAATGTTTAAATGTCAAAAAATTAACATAAATCGTGTTTAGTGTATGGATAAAACGCCTGATTGAGTACATTCCGGAAATATAGGTACATATATCTATATACATAAACCAAATATTAAAAAAAACCTAATAAAAATAATTATAAATACAATAGTTCGCTTTATGTAATAGGTAGCAGTCGTATTTTTTATTCTTTTTAATATATTTACTTATTTATTTATGTTTTGCTTGTTGCTTTTCCTTTGAGTGATCATTTTGGTATGCCTCTAGTATCAGTTACAATATTGAAAGCATTAGATATTTTAACCCTTCAGGCCTCGGCCCCTCAGCCTATTGACAAGTTGCTGTCCCAAAATATTTTAGTAAAAATTAGTAAAAAAATTGAATTACGACACTGTCTCACCAAAACATTAATCACTGCCAAACCACTGTACCCATAATTAAAATGAAACATATTAACATAAAAAAACATAATAAAATAAAATAAAACGTGGCCGTCACGCTGAATCGTGTTGTGGCCGATATCGGCCAATCGGGGCCTGAGGGGCTAAACTCAGTTTTTAATGACATTGTGGCTGGAAATATACTCATCTGGCAGCACTGCAGTCTCGTCTGACCGCAATGGTTTCTACCATGGGTGGACACCTGCCAAAGTCGCATCCTGCTGACCATGCATCCGCCTTATTCCCACCCCGCCATATAACCTAAACTAACCTAATCTAAAAATTATGGTTTTTCTATTAGCCACACTTACTGAAATTCTTGTTTAGGTATAAATTACGGATCACTTGTTTAAATGGTTGATTGGTTCGAATTTTGGCAATTAGTGTCGATGTTGTTGAGATATCGCGATTAGGATCCGCTGATTGTTACTATCCCTATATATTTCCTTTGCCATCAACCAATTCTACCCCCTACTAATTCATCACCTCCCAAAAAGTAGCTCGCTCCCGTGGCTGGCAGGTGGAGGATTCCCCTACCGTATCCACCATTGAGCGTTAATTTTGATTGCTACTTAAATTACTTTGATTGCTATTTAGCTTACATCACCACAACTAGAGCAGTCAACTACAACGGGTAAACCCATCACCTCAGGAAGTTTTAACGATATTAGATAGTTCTGTCACCCGTGAGGTGAGCGCAGAAGACTTGGGATGTAAAACAATCCAGTCTAGTTACGCCAGCTGCCCGTCAGAGGCCAACGCCTTAAGGCGAGGCACCAGGAAAGGTACCCAGCGGGCAGAACCGCTTCTTGACTACCAGTTTGGGATGGATATCTCCGCCTGGAACTAACCTTCATGATACCTCCTGACTGGTTACAGGATCCAGGTCGCTTGTGCGGTCCTCTCTTACGTAGAGGTGATACGGTGTCTACCGAATCTATCGTGGACCACAGCATTCTTTGCACGACTCGTCACCTGGGTTCGGGTGGCCGAATGATCGTTTCAAGGGCAGTTGCCTTAATGATAACAACTACCCCCACTATATAGGAAACATTAGTTTCAAGACTCCCCCGGCCGTTAGTCGGAATGCACAATCGATTGGCTGACGCCGCTCGGTGCGCAAACCGTCTGGGTGCGCCCGAAGTTTGACTCCTAGGGGAGACTGGCCCGCAAACCACCGTCTTACCCTGGCTCGCACTTCTGCATGAAGGCCCCCGGATGGGCGTTGACCCGTGAGTTTGGCCGATGAGAATGGGTCTTAGTTGCCTAACTGTTACAGGGCCCATTAGCTCCCAAATCGAATCGAAAACAGACAATGTGTTTAAAAAACCACCTGGACAAGTTTACAATTTCCTATACTACTTGCCTACAAACAATAATAACCCTTTGCTTTGAGGCATTTTTCGGAAAAGCTTTAGGTTGGATTCTGGAAGTCGATTTGGTCTCTAAGCAGTATAAATTCCCTGAAAGACTCGGGTGCACAGCCAGAGGTGATACGGTGTCTACCGAATCTATCGTGGACCACAGCATTCTTTGCACGACTCGTCACCTGGGTTCGGGTGGCCGAATGATCGTTTCAAGGGCAGTTGCCGTAATGATAACAACTACCCCCACTATATAGGAAACATTAGTTTCAAGACTCCCCCGGCCGTTAGTCGGAATGCACAATCGATTGGCTGACGCCGCTCGGTGTGCAAACCGTCTGGGTGCGCCCGAAGTTTGACTCCTAGGGGAGACTGGCCCGCAAACCACCGTCTTACCCTGGCTCGCACTTCTGCATGAAGGCCGCCGGATGGGCGTTGACCCGTGAGTTTGGCCGATGAGAATGGGTCTTAGTGGCCTAACTGTTACAGGGCCCATTAGCTCCCAAATCGAATCGAAAACAGACAATGTGTTTAAAAAACCACCTGGACAAGTTTACAATTTCCTATACTACTTGCCTACAAACAATAATAACCCTTTGCTTTGAGGCATTTTTCGGAAAAGCTTTAGGTTGGATTCTGGAAGTCGATTTGGTCTCTAAGCAGTATAAATTCCCTGAAAGACTCGGGTGCACAGCCCTGCGTCCAGATATAACTCTTTACTCTCAAGATGACCCTTATCGTAGAATTAACTGTTCCATGGGAATCAAATATCCCAAAAGACAAGTACAAATCGAGTACAATTAACCATGATCTCGCAAATGCCGTCACCCGGAACGGCTTCACTCATCTTCACGCGGTGGAAGTTGGCGCTCGTGGCCTGCAAGCCAAATCTCTGTTTCACCTTTTTAAAGATCTTGGTCTCTCCAGGAAAATAATCAACCCCTTCTTAGAAAAATTATCTAAAACCGCGATTTCCGCATCTCAAATTCTATGGCTTCGAAGGGGGAGTGAATGGGTGGTAAGGTGAACGCTCAGATGTGGAAAGACAGCTGTCCTAAACCTACCACAGCCGGTCGTTAGTCCGGAATCCACCGTTAACCTCCCAGAAGTGTAATAATACTATATGATGGGCCCGACTTCGGTCGGTGAATTCCATGGCAGCTCCGTTTGTATTTTATTTACATGTACTTTAAAATCATTTTATACTCAAACATATACTCAACCAATATATGTTGTATAATTTATACTCAACCAATATATATATATATATATATATATATATATATATATATATATATATATATATATATATATATATATATATATATATATATATATATATATATATATATATATATATATATATATATATATATATATATATATATATATATATATATATATATATATATATATATATATATATATATATATCTTGACGACGGCTGAGCCGAAATATTGATATACATTTTATAACAATCATTAATATTTAAGAAACACTAATCGCCTATTATTTTCCAGCATTCATTCTCGTCTCGCATTGTTGTGTGCCGCTGTGAAAGACTGCCATTTTGATCGGGTTCTAGTGCCACAGCAGGAAGCACCAGCAAACACTGAGTGAGGAGAAGAAGAAGGCGTGGAGTCACTCCTGGTCACCACAGACCAGATAAGTGCCCTTTCATTATTTTATCATTTCATTTATTTAGTGATTAACATAATTTCAATTTGAAAAATAATTATATATATATATATATATATATATATATATATATATATATATATATATATATATATATATATATATATATATATATATATATATATATATATATATATATATATATATATATATATATATATATATATATATATATATATATATATATATATATATATATATATATATATATATATATATATATAATTTATACTCAACCAATATACAAATAATAACATTTCACCAATTTATTTATATTTACATTGAAAACAACAAAATTTCTTAAATATTACACTCTGTAATTAGTTTTTGTGTGATATTTAGTAAAACAATCCTCGAGATGCATCATCGGTTTGTCGGGACATGTATTAACTAACTAACTAACATTAACTGTTCCATGGGAATCAAATATCCCAAAAGACCACGAGTACAAATTAAATAAATACCATGATCTTGCAAATGCCGTAACCCGGAACGGCTTCACTGTTCACCTTCACGCGGTGGAAGTTGGCGCTCGTGGCCTGCCAGCTAAATCTCTATTTCACCTCTTTAAAGATCTTGGCCTTTCCAGAAAAATAATCAACTCTTTCTTAGAAAAATTATCTAAAACTGCGATTTGCGCATCTCAAATTCTATGGCTTCGAAGGGGGAGTGAATGGGTGGCAAGGTGAACGCTCACATGTGGCAAGACAGCTGTCCTAAACCTACCACAGCCGGTTCGTAAGTCCGGAATCCACTGCTCACCCCCCAGAAGTGTAAAAAAAAATAGTATTATGATGGGCCCGACTCCGGTCGGTGAATTCCATGGCAGCTCCGTTTGTATTTATTTATTATTATAATAGGAGATTCTCATCTGCTGCCAAGGCTAGTTACGGTCAGAGCAAACCTTGCAGTCCCTTTTTGTCTCTTTTAGACTGTTATTGTTACTGTCAAGACCGCTTCAGGTGAATGCTAAGCTGGGACTAACTAAGCTAAGCTAAGAATTGGCTAAAGATACAGACCAAGCCTGGTCCTCGAATGAAATTATGGTAGGAATATCTGATCATCGAGAATAAACATATAGAGTTCCAAACTTATCAGTCTCCGTAGCGGTGCGGCTTGAGTGGACGGATTAAACCGCCCGGGCGCCGTAGCGGCACCACTTGAGTATAAAGGGTTATTAGTAATAATTGAACTATCGATGCAGGCAGCAGATTAGGCGGTGTGAAGATTTGGCAGATGCGAGAACGGCACGGCAGCGCAAACTCGTACTCCCCAATGTTTGTTCACATCACAGTATACTGAGAGAGCAACTAGGGTTGTCGACTACAGCGGGCGAGTCCGTCACCTCAGGAATTTTTAACGATTAGTTGTTCTATCTCCCTGAAGTGAGCGCAGAAGACTTGAGGACAAAACAGTCCACCATCTAGCTACGCCACAAGCCCGTAAGAGGCCAACGCCTTAACCGCGACATAGCCAGGAGTGTTACTCCGGTCTCTCGATTGTTACTCCAGATTACTCCAGTCTCTCGATTGGTTACGAGTTCGAGGTCGCTTGCGCGGTCCTCTCCCTTACGAAGCGGTGAAACGCTGTTTACCGAATCTATCGCGGACCACAGCGTCCTTTGCCCGGCTGTTCACCCAGGATCGGGTAGCCGATGGTTGTTTCAAGAGCAGCCGCCGTAAGGTCCGCAATCACCCCCGCTCTATAGGAAACAGTACAGCTTCCAGACTCCCCCCGACTGTTAGTCAGAGTGTACAGTCGATTGGCTTACGCCGCACGGTGCGCAGACCGTCCAGGAGCGCCAGAAGGTTGATTCCCAGGGGAAACTAACCATAAGGCCAGAGTCCTACCCAGGCTCGCACTTCATGCGTGGAGGCCGTCGGATAGGTGTTGACCCGTGAGTGTGACCAACCCTGAACAGAACGGGTCTTCGTGGTCAACTCAGCAAGGGCCCATTAACTCACTGAGAGAGCAGTAAGTGCACTTTAGAGTGAAAGGGCGATGCGGGGATAGGGTGCGAGAAAAATGAGCTGAGGGATAAGTTTCGCCGAACGCATTGCTCAGGTATTACGGGGGAATGGACTATGAAACATCTCGAACGGTTGCATATCTGCTCTTTCGTTCGACGGGAAACACAGACGCGCCGTACGGCGAGCACGCCCGATGTTTCTGCGAATTTAGTTCAACGACATCTCGGCCCCTCGGAGCGGAGTGGTGCGGACGACTTCTTTGGAACAATGTCTAGTATTCGTATTACGATTTGTATCAGCTCTTACGACTCGTGATGTATTCGCTTCGATTTCAATTTTGTTCTAAGAGCTACTGTCTGGTATACTGTGGTTTGCACAATGCGTCGGTCACTTCACACTTTCCAGGAGCATGGCCGTAGCATTTCTCCCAGCTGGAGAAAATGACGGTGAAAATCCCCATCACGTTACTAACTAGTGTGATATCCCTTTATGTGCCAGTTGAGCGATGCTTTCTGTACGAATCGCATCCCGCAGATCTTGCAGAAGTGATTCCTAACGTGATCGTCAATCTTCATATGCTGCCGGAGAGTCTTTAACCTGGCGAAGCCCTTCAGGCAGACCTTGCACTTGCACCTGAATGCATGACCATCACGGTACTAACTAGTATGATGTTTTTTTACATGCCAGTTGAGCGATGCTTTCTGTACGAATCGCATCCCGCAGATCTTGCATAAGTGATTACAAACGTCGTTGTGAATCTTCATATGCTGCCGAAGAGTCGTGTATCTGGTGAAGCTCCTTAGGCAAACATTGCACTTGTGGTTGGGCTGCCCGAATGCATGAAGATCGTGTTACTAACTAGTATAATGTTTCTTTACATGCCAGTTGAGCGATGCTTTCTGTACGAATCGCATCCCGCAGATCTTGCACAAGTGATTCCTAACGTCGTCGTGAATCTTCATATGTTGCCGCAGAGTCTTGGATCTGGCGAAGCCCTTTAGGCAAACCTCGCACTTGTGGTTGCGCTGCCCAGAGTGCATGACCATGTGCCTGACGAGATTCTCCCTCTGGAAGTACTCGCGGGAGCAGTGGTCGCATCTGTATACGCGAGTCGGGGGCAGGTGTTTTTCCCGCACGTGAACAGTGAGCTTTCCGCGAGTCAGGCAGCTCGTCGCGCAGTAATCGCATATGTAGGAGCATTCGCCGTGAACGTCCAGCAGGTGGCGCTGGCGCTTGAAGTACGTGGAGAACGTCAGACCGCAGCGCGGGCACAGGTGTCTCTTCCCCTTGTGAATGTACCCATGGTTGGCGAATTTTCTATGCGAATCGAACACCTTCCCGCACTTTGAACACTTATACTCTCTGTGCTCTTTTCCGTGCTTCTGCAGCATCTTTTGATGTTTATATTTCTTGGAGCAGATCTTGCACTTGTACTTGTATCCGACGCTCCTGTCCTCGATTCCTGGAAGAAGCAATATCAACTCTTTACATTTTATTCTTCTTCCTGCATCGCCAATAACGGTTGGCTGTAAGAAATTGTGAAACGATAAACCCGCCGTTCGCACTAATTAAAAATCGGTTGTGTCGCCCCAAGACTTTTTCGGCAAATAGACAGTCACCCATGTCAACCCAACTTCCCCCCGCGTGCCAATATTTTAGTATTGTGGTGTCTTGGACAGTTTACACTGGGCCCCAATATGGGACAGTTTAGACTGGTCCCAAAATGTGGGACAGTTTAGACTGGGCCGACAAAAAAGTGTACAAAACGAAATGTCATATCTGAACTGTCGAGAAATAAAATGTACCTTATCTCTCAACAAGGCGTAATTATTGAGATCAACTTATAAGTATACGGGGTATAAGACTAGTTAGTTAGTTAGTTTTCCTAGGCTATTTCCCGCACTTGGCCTCTTGATTGGGCCGTTGTGCGTGGCTCATGTTTTTATTTATGTTACTCCAGCGAACCCAGGCTGTCCCAGAAGGTTAACAGCCTGTTTAGGTTGCTACAGGCCTCCGAGACAGATGCTAGAGATTGTAGTATTCTCGCCCGTTGCTCTGCCACGCTCCTGCATTCCATGAGCACATGCTGTGGCGTTTCTTCTTCCTCCATGCATCCTCTGCATAGAGGGCTGTCTGTCACACCTATGGTAGAGAGGTGTTTGTTTAGGGGACAGTGGCCTGTCATAGTACCTATGACTTTACGGATTTTGTCCCTTTTTAATTTGGTGAGGTTGCGGGAAAGTTTTTTAGGCGCTTCCGGAACCGCGTTCTTTGTTTGCCTGCATCCTGCGTTTTTTTTTCATTCTGTAAGGTGGTGGGTTTCATCGGTGTTCCTGCGTAGCCATGTTTTTATTTGGGCCTGGGATATGGGCATCGAGGGTTCCGGTCCATATACTATTTCCTTTGATCGCCTTTTGGCCAGTTCGTCTGCCGCGTCGTTGCCCAGTGAGTCGCTGTGCCCTTTAATCCATTGCAGGGTCACTCTATTTGACCTTGCAATGGATTGAAGCGCATTGTGGCATTCCAGTACAAGGACAGAGGTTATAGTATTTTTTGCTAGCGCTTGTAGCACGGAGGCACTGTCGGAGACAAATTTCAAGCTTAGGTCTCCGACATCTTTGGCTGCAACTGCCTGTGCTGCTCTGGTGATGCCAATGCATTCTGCTTGGAAGATCGTATTTAAGTTGCCTAGGGTAGTTGATATTTTGATGTTCAGATCATTTAAGAAGACGCCGGCTCCGGTACCTTGAGTGGTTTTGGAGCCATCTGTGTATATCCTTACTTCATTTGTACCAGAGTGATCTGCTGGTTCTGCATTGAGTTGGATATTGTACCTGGCGTATAAGGCTATACATAACAAGTATATTTGTAGTATTTACCATGGTATTAAAAAGGTATTTTTCCGAAAATTATGTAGTATTTTAAGACTGAAGTATGACTAACGCACCGAGTGGACCGATTTTAACAACAACCTATTGAACTCTTGCCATGACAAAAAAAAAATGCCTGCATTCCAAATTTCAGCTTAATCAGATAAAGCGATTGGGCGCTATCGTGGAGGAATACACATACACACACACACACCCACACACCCACACAGACCAGGGTTGGCTTGATTTTCCCTAACCCGAAAAAACCCACTGGGTTAAATTGGTTAAAACCCACCTGAAAAACCCGAGGGTTTTCGACGAATGTGGGTTTTTGAAAAAATCCTTGTTTATAATAATTAAATCAATGAACGGATATCGCATTTATATAATATTTTATCAAAAAGAAAAAAACGGATGTATTTTGACACACCCAGTCTGTTCCGTAATTTACTCCAGACCATTCCAAATGTTGAGAAGTCTTTCAATTGATGCAGAACTGGCCGGACAAGTGTAATGCTGACTACTTTTGGCATGATTTATAAGATAACTTATGGATAATATTGTTACGTGGATAGGCAGCAGATGCAAAAACACGGTAGAACACTCGACTTCATTTATTACAAAACTATTACAATACTCTTCAAGCGATAAAGACCCTTATACACACTTCAATATACACTATTTAGTTCTAAAATCGTTTGCACTACTACTCAATACTTTCGCGCTGAAACAGCGTCACTAGCGGTTGTTAGTTTTAACTCTTATCCTGTTGTGAAAATAAAGGGGATCTCCTCGACAACTGACAATACGATTTTTGGGGAAATTCCCTTCATGGTGGTGTTACAACTTTATTCAGTAGTAAATAGATTTGGATTGGGAGAAAAAATGCAATAAAATGGTAATAAAATAAAATAAAATAAAAATATATTGAAGGTGTTGAACTCAGCTTTCAATGGCTTCACCGAACATATCCGGGCCCATTGGCAATAAAGGAGGGTGTCGGACGAGGTGGGACTATTGAGCGGCCGCTCTACAGTTCTCCAGCGCGCGTGACGTTTCGGCTCGCTACAAGCCCTCATCAGCTAGTCTGCGATGACTAGGACGCGGAGAACCACCAGTCCCGCCCTCGGCCTCCCTCTCTCTACCTATCCATATTCTGTAGGATGCCTCCAGTGCCGCTTTCGAGGCTCTCTCCATGTATGAGCTCAGCGCCGCTCTTGGCAGGCCTAAATTCTTGAAGAGGCTGTAGAGTGACTTCGCCGGTAGTCCTCTTGCTCCGACTTCCACGGCGAAGAGATCAGTCTTAAATCCGTTTCTCACTATCCGGTCTACTAAATTGCAGTACTTGTTTACTTTGAAGTTGTGGTCCTTCGGCTGAAGTTAAAATTCTCATTAACTCCGAAAAAACCCGAAATTCCCCAAAAAAGCCCGAAATTCCCCGAAAAAACCCTAAATAACCCAGTGGGCAGATATTTTTTGATAAAACCCGGGTTTTTGCCAACCCTGACACAGACTCACAGACAGACTTCAGTCTGGAAATGGTCTTAATCGTCTCGGAGGGGGTCAAAATGTATATATCCATCTTCAAATAGAAAAAAAAAACTACCGCATTCACATTACTTTCCCTCTGACAAGAAAGTAAAAATAGGATTTAACCCTTCGGCTACGTAACGTAGTTCCATAGTTATAGTACTTTTTGTCGAGCGCGGCGATATTGCAAGAAATTCCAATAAATTGCCGCGGTCTGCCATGAAATTATGCCGCTAATCGAAGGGTTAAGTTTATCATTGTTAGTGTTGTGGTACAATAAAGATATTTTAATTCTTTCTTCTTCTACCAGAGCAGTATCAGATGCTGGCAGGTCCGCGATAGATTCGGTATACACCGTTTCACCGCTTCGTAAGGGAAAGGACCGCGCAAGCAACCTCGAACTCGTAACTAATCCAGAGACCGGAGTAATCTGGTCACAATTGAAAGTAAGGGCGTGAGTGTCGGCCCGCCAGGTAACATTCCTGGCTATCTCGCGGTTAAGGCGTTGGCCTCTTACGGGCTTGTGACGTAGCTAGATGGTGGACTGTTTCGTCCCCAAGTCTTCTACGCTCACTCCAGGGAGATAGAACGACTAATCGTTAAAACTTCCTGGGGTGACGGGCTCGCCCGCTGTAGTCGACAACCCAAGTTAGATGCTGGCAGTCATAGCATTCTATTATTAGGTAGGTACTCCATATTTATAGCTTTTGCTTGCAACTTGGTGACACAAGTCGATCAAGTTCTATGACAATCTCTTCAAGGACCCAAGCACTTATTCAGGAAAACGAACAGCATAATCCGGACTTGTAAATAAGCCTACCACTCTCCTAGCACTAACCTAACACTGAAACTACCTATTTCAGACCATGGCAGGCAACAATTAAATTGGTATCATAAACAATGTGTAGCAAGTGCAACTTTCACCATAACTAAAAGAAAAATTACAAGTAATAGTCTGGACCATCTCCAAGAAGCCTTAATTTATTTTATTTATTATTAGTTTCAAATAGTATTCAAGGGCATTACAGATGAATCCAATTCGCCCTTGAATATTAACCCCTTGAGTATGATACGACCAAATCTGGTTCTGAAACAATTATCCGTTGAGTATGATACGACCAGATCTGGTTCCGCGTTTTTTTCACTTCTTTGACGTTCTCATATTTATTCATAATTATCTAATTGTTTTACAAAATGATATTTCAATATTCTATATTCGAAATTTCAATGCAATCATTGTGCTGTTGTTCTTTTTATGATTGGTGTAGTAGTTTCGTAGTTATAGTACTTTAAGGTCGATGTCGCCGAAAATCCTGCAAAAGAGACAGATGCATCCATGAATATACCCATTTACTCCAAGGGTTAAAGCTGGAGTGTAAGTCTAACAATAAATGACTACATAACTAAATTAATGCTAACATTGAACAAGAAAAAAACATAAAAATATAAAACTAAATAAAAGACAGATTATGATAAACATGAGATAGCAGGGAGTTGCCTTTTTAGCTGCCAAAGGGATGTACAAAAGATATCTAGTTCAGTGGGTAAGGAATTAAGAAGAGCTATAACCCTTCCCACTGGCCTGTCTACAAAAATATTTATACGGTGGTACGGCACATTAAACAATAGATGCGATCTCCTCGCTGTGTAATTTACCGGTACGTACAATTCAAACTTACATAGTATCTCTGGCAAATAAATCACATAATCAAATTAATGAACACACCCCTAGAGTATAATAAGATTACTTACCCTAATTATTCTTTTGATAGATTTCTCAATAACTATATAGCTTCACTGAATCATATAATGCCCGTAAAGCAGATAAAACAAAAGGCCAAAAAGAATTTCAATGACTGGGCATTAAAGCGTATAAATATATCCAAACAACGAATGCTAATCCTACATGAGAACTTATTAAATAGTAATGATGCCAATTTAAAAAACTGTGTTAAAACATACAAGAAGATTTATAAAAATGCGGTTTGGATGGCCAAACAAATGTATTTGGAGGGTGTTATTAAAAACTCTACAAACAAAATTAAGGCTTCTTGGGATGTTATTAAGTCAGAGAGCTCGCAACAGATGTCGGTGGCCTCCAGCGTCTCCTTGAATGTAAATAATTATCAGTACGACAATCCTAATAAAGTTGCCGAATTATTTAACAATTATTTTGAGGCTATTGGCGGAATGACATCGTCCAATCAGTCAACAGGTCCGACTTCAGCTGTTAAAATTTTGTAAAAATTCTGACCCAGAACCCCAGAGTGTTGTCTATTGCCCTCGGTGACTAGGGAGGAGATTATAAAAGTAGCCCAACCACTTAAGCCCAAGTCGTCGACTGACATGTGGTATGTGTCCAGCCGATTAGTAAAGTCATCAACCCCCTTTCTAGCAGATTATCTTTGCGCTCTGTTTAATTCATGAATAGCAGAAGGCACCTTTCCGGACAAATTAAAATTGGCAAAAATTATACCTGTGTTCAAAAAAGGGTGTCGTGATAACATAGATAACTATAGACCGATATCCATATTACCGGCCTTTAGCAAAAAAAAATAAAAGTTAATATTGAACCGCATTACTAAATTTTTCGCCACTCACAACATTATTAAAAGTAAACAGCTTGGTTTTCGGGCAGGACTATCGACTGTTAACCCGTTGAGTATGAGTCAACCAAATCTGGTCGCGAAACAATTATCCGTTGAGTACGAGTCGACCAAATCTGGTCGCGCGTTTTTTTCACTTCTTTGACGTTCTCATATTTATTCATAATTATCTAAATGTTTTACAAAATGATATTTCAATATTCTATATTCGAAATTTCAATGCAATCATTGTGCAGTTGTTCTTTTTATGATTGGTGTAGTAGTTTCGTAGTTATAGTACTTTAAGGTCGATGTCGCCGAAAATCCTGCAAAAGAGACAGATGCATCCATGAAAATACCCATTTACTCCAAGGGTTAATGCTACATCGAAACTACTGCATGAGTTATTGAATGGGTTGGATAGTTCAAAAACAGTTATTGGTCTATTTTGTGACCTATCAAAAGCATTTGACTGCGTTAACCACAATATTCTACTGAATAAATTAGAACACTATGGTATCAGAGACAAAGGGCGAAATCTAATTCAATCATACCTAGAAAATAGGTATCAAACGACAGATATGGAACAAGAAGCCCACTGATTCTGGTAACAAAGGGTGTACCTCAAGGTTCCATTCTAGGTTAATTTTTATTTTTAGTGTACACCAATGACTTGCCGGGATGTGTGTCATCCGAGAATGATGACATTACACTGTTTGCAGATGACACATCTCTTATCTTCTGTGACAAAAATAAGGAATCATTAATAAATAGAATTAGGTATACGATTGATCAACTCTTGATTTGGTTTAATACTAATGAATTACAGTAGAGCGTCGATTATCCGAACGTCGGTCAACCGAACGACCGCTTAACCGAACTGCTGCGGCCGCAGACTCTCGCTTAAAAACAGAACTCGATTGCCATGAATGTGATGAAGAAGACGTTCAAGAATGGATGAGGGTTGATGATGCAGATCCAGGGTACCAAATCAAGCAGGACAGCGATATTGTAGACCCCGGAACTGATAATGCTGACGCCGCCAGCACCTCATCGACTAGTGAATCAGAAAATGAAGATGAAAAAATATCTAAACCTGAAGTATTTACATGTCTAGCTACTGTCTTGCGATGGTTTGAAGCTCAAAATGAAAGCGACCAGTATCAGATATCTGTACTAAAAAAAGTGCGGGAATTAGCTGCTCATAAGGCTTGCTTCGACAGACCAAAATTAAGGACTTTTTTAAGCGTTAATTCGTTCCTCTTCATGTACTTATGTATTACATACACACATATCTATTTTGTTCATTGGATTACTACTCACTATTGTAATAAATGAAAAAAGATAAAACAGATTACATAGATAATACATATTATTAGGTCCATATATGGTTTTATTAATACAGTTTTTTTAAACAGTTCGATTATCCGAATAAATCGGTTTTCCGAACACCCTTGTCCTCCAATTAGTTCGGATAATCGACGCTCTACTGTATGTCTAAATATTACAAAATCAAAAATAATTCCTTTTCGCTTAAGACCTGCCAATGTTGACTATTTAAATGAATTACGCAACTATTTTGAAATCGACATCACAGAAGATATAAATTTTCTAGGTAAATTACAATGGAATTCTCACATCCAACAATTAGCTAGTAAGCTATGTAGCTCGATATACTCTATTTAAAAAATCAGAAGTCTTTGTGGTTTGCGGCAGCCAAATCAGTATACTTTGCGTATTTTAACTCATTAATGACTTATGGACTACTATTTTGCGGAAATGCCGCAACCAGCAAAAGAATCTTTCTTTTGCAAAAGAGACGCAGCATGTATCAGGTAACGACTAGGACCTCATGCAAAGAATATTTCAGCAAGGCAAGGGTCAGTGGCGGCGCTAGACCACACTTGGACGTCGGCGAAATTAGGTTCGCGAGGCCTTTTTTATTTCCCAGTCAAAAAGAAAACGTTACATTACATGAGCCGAATTATAGTGAAACTAATGTACGAGTAAACGAGTTTTATTGCTAATCGAATGATGTTAAAAATTACACAAATAGAAATTAAAATAGACGAACTTTTCGGCTTTTGGCCTCACTGAACTTTTTCAGGATTATGTCATAGCTAATACTAGCCGCTATTTCAGCTTCAATTGATAGAATTGATAATGCAGATGGTCTCTCTTGGGTCATCGTGCTTCCCAAGTAGGTCTTAATCAATTTTAACTTTGAGAAGCTTCTCTGCGGAAGCTGTACTGACGGGAACTGTGAGCATGATTCTAATTGCTATGTAAACATTTGGATATATTTCTTCCAAATTATTTCCTAAAATGTACTGAATGAGTTGTTTCGCGTCGTTGACAGAGTCAAGTGAATTCTTCTGAAACTTTTGCGAGGTCCCCTCAGGTGTGAGGCCGTCGGCGGTCGCCGACGTCGCCGACGCCTAGCGCCGCCACTGGCGAGGGTAATGACTATGTATTCGGCGTTCATATACCAGTGTTTAATATATGCTAGACAACACCTCGCAGAAACTGCAATTAATGCAGACATTCACTCGCGTCATACCCGCGGTAGCTCCCTTTTATGCGTACCCCAAATACGACTGGCAAAACTACAGAAAAGCTACTTGTACCTTAGCATTAAATTCTATAAGCTACTCCCTACAAAATTTAAACAGCTGGAGGACATAAAATTTTTAAAAAACATCAAGGAGATGCTGATAGGCCACCCTTTCTATAATCTGGCCGAATTTGAGGGCCATGATTTTTCAAATATTGTGCCCATTTAAATTACTTGAAAAAGTACAGCCTTATTGTCTGATTATTTTATATGGTCTTATATCTGTACTTTTAGTTTAAAATGCATAACGTGGCTTTAATTTGATTATTTAACATTTTACTGACATTACGATGAATAATTTTACTATGTATCTTTTCGAATTACTAACTACTTCATATATTAGGCTTCTATTTTGATTTCGATTATTTATATTTATAGTTTGACAATCTAGTAGTTAATTCTTGACTACCTATGTATGTTCAGTAAAGAGTAGTAACGAGACTTACTACCTAACCCAATTATTTTGACACGTCCAAGAGCGGTTTTTAGCCGTCGATTGGACACGATGAAAATGTAATGTAATGTAACTACTGGGGATTATTGGCAAAGCTAACCATATAGTGCGAAAACTAAGCTAGTTCCTTTGCCAAAAAAATGGGTCAACCTCGGAATGAGAGATAATAAGCTGGAAACTCGTATACACCTTCATTTTGGCATTCTAAAAGTTGTCTCAAAAGTCTCATTAAAACTTGTGTCTGGATCGTAAGTTATTCAAGGTCAAATGTCACAAAAATCGTTTTTTATACTATCTAGGTTTCTATAGCTCCAATGATATTAACTGTGGTTACCAAAGATGTTCTCTGTTTTCCAGATCAACCGTTTTTGAGATAGAGGGCGGAGAGTGCGCAGCGCTTAGCCATACATACTGTAATGCAAGGTCAACTGTGTAAACATGCCATCGTGAGCTTCGTTCCCGTGGCTGGCTCTCTAACGGTTAATCGTCTCAGGAGGGCTCAAAATGGTCTCCGACTTCTTTTAGTTCTTTTTAGTTCACTTTTAGTAATAGCAGTCAAATTTTAAATTGTTTAAATTATATCTTGTTTAAAGTAAGACACTATGGATACATGGATAATTTTATTTCTCAATTATGAAAATATCTCATAAATAGCTAGTGCTTTCTTAGATGATAGTTAAGCGAGGCTTTCTGTACGAATCGCATTCCGCAGATTTTGCATTCATGATTTCTCACATCATTGTGAATCTTCATATGCTGCTTAAGAGTCTTGGACCGGACGAAGGCTTTCGAGCAAACGCTGCACGTGTGATTGCGCTGCCCCAAATGCATTACCATGTGCTTGACAAGCTGCCGCCTGTGCGAGAACTCCCTGAGGCAGTAGTCACATTGGACGACCTCCGACGGGGTCAGATGACACTCCCTGATGTGGTGCTCGAGTTTGGCGCGCGAGACGCAGCTCATGGCGCAATAGTGACACATGAACGAGTGTTCGCCGTGAACGTTGATCAAATGCCGCTGACGCTGCACGTACGTGGCAAACTTCACACCGCAACGCTGGCACGGAATCGTCTTCATGTGGCTCCTGTAGTGGATGGCGAATTTCGAGCGCGAATCGAACGTCTTTGCGCAATTCGGACACGTATGAGCCCCGTGCGCTTGTTCGTGCTTTCGCAACAGCTTTTCATGTTTATATTTCTTCGAGCAGATCTTGCACTTGAACTTGTATCCGGCTGTTTTCTCCTTGATTCCTGGAAGAAGCAATGAAGCGACTCTTACTATCGTTCTATTCTTCTTCTTCTGCATCTTACCTATTTGGCAGATGATTGTGATCATTGTAAGGTTAATGCTGCTATTTGCAGTCATCGGGTAGAGGATTATAGTCTAACGCTAGATAAAGATGCGTTTTGAGCCTTTTTGCACGACTGCCCAAATTAAGGAGTGTTATGTATTTAGGATTTTTATTTATTTATTTATTTTGTAACAGAAATTCCTTTTTTTCGCGCTTGTGTCACGAATTATAAAAAAAAAGGTTAGTTTTCAGGGTTTTCTATAACCTTTTCATGTCCCGAAACGTTGTTTAGTTTTGATTTGCGAAATTCTCAAATTTTCATTGACAGCTGTCAGATGTCCATAGCATTAGTGTTGCCATTATTGAAATATCCTTATTAAAAATAAATAAATTTCAAGTATTAAATTATAATACTAATTAAAAAGAAAACACTACGTAAAATTTTACTTTTATTAAAATTTTTGGAAGTAAATCTACCATTTATGCCATCATAGAGTAGAGACATTCGTGTTTTTGGTATGGATGAGTTGGCAAAACGAGTTCCTGCTGGTACTCACTTTCTGTTTTGAAAATGGCCGGGGCGAGGGAGGTGCTCCGGCTTCGCCGGGGCAGACAAAAAGTCTTTTAAAACCGTAAAGAAAACCGGGTAACAGCCCACCGACAGTGCAGAATAAAATATGTAAAGTAAATCCTGAATCCTTATTTTGCCAAGGACATCAACCTGCTTGAAAGTGTACAACGTAGAGCGACAAAACTGCCAAAAACCCTAAGAAAAACACCCTATGAACATAGATTAAAAATCCTCAAACTGACAACTCTGGAGCAACGGAGACACAGAGGAGATCTCATAGAGACATACAAAATACTGAGGCAACACTACGACTGCCCAGAGTTGGAAAGCATGTTGCGTTCAATTCAAACCATCACTTAAGAGGTCACAGCCTGAAACTCAATGTTACAAGCTTTTCAACTGAAGCAAGAAAGCACTTCCTGACAAACAGAATCGTGAACAGCTGGAATAAACTGCCCGAGGAAGTTATCGAAGCATCAACTATAAACGCATTCAAAAATAGGCTTGATATCTACTTGAAAAATTATATATAAAAGAAAAAAAAAAAAAAAGGAAACCGCAACACCAGTGAATTTCATAGATATGAACACATCAGCGTTAAGCTGCTAGTTCATCAACAAATAATAATAATAATAATAATAAATTAGCCGTGAAACACGGGTGAATTTGTTTCATCTTTATTTGTTGGAATGTTTTCGCTATCGCAATGATTCAGGTCGATCTTTTTCCATTTTGGTTCCAGTTTTCTTAGGCACACCTGTATAACTCTTAAAAAATAAGGAGATTCCTCCAGTTTCACATCGGATAAAGCCGCAAATTTTATTGTCTACCTGTCATCACAGACCACCTTTTCCGCGTTTGGGTTTACGGTTTTTTTATAAAACCACAAGGTGGCCTTAGATCAAGGACGGTACACTTACCGCCATGACAAAGTTCTCGCTGTTATTCGCGAGGTAATTAGTCTCTCAGTGGCTCGTGCCAACAAGGGTTTGACAGTATCCTCCAAACCCCCAATACAGTTTGTGCGGGATGGCTCTAAAGGCAAAAAACATTTAACTACAAAACCTTTCTCAATAATCGAGAAAGCTACAGATTGGATTCTGGAGGTTGATTCGGTCTCTAAGCAGTATAAATTCCCTGAAAGTCTCGGATGCACAGCCCTCCGTCCAGATATAACTCTTTACTCTCTATCTCGGAAGGTGGCTCTTATTGTAGAATTAACTGTTCCATGGGAATCAAATATCCCAAAAGACCACGAGTACAAATTAAATAAATACCATGATCTCGCGAATGCCGTCACCCGGAACGGCTTCACTGTTCACCTTCACGCGGTGGAAGTTGGCGCTCGTGGCCTGCTAGCTAAATCTCTATTTCACCTTTTTAAAGATCTTGGCCTTTCCAGAAAAATAATCAACTCTTTTTTAGAAAAAATATCTAAAACTGCGATTTGCGCATCTCAAATTCTATGGCTTCGAAGGGGGAGTGAATGGGTGGTAAGGTGAACGCTCACATGTGGCAAGACAGCTGTCCTAAACCTACCACAGCCGGTTCGTAAGTCCGGAATCCACTCACCCCCAGAAGTGTAAAAAAAAAATAGTATTATGATGGGCCCGACTCCGGTCGGTGAATTCCATGGCAGCTCCGTTTGTATTTATTTATTTTTCCGCATGGATTTTTGTATTTAAATGCCTTGTGCGTATCATGGCCCTCAAATTAGGCCAGATAGGAGTTTGATTCATTTAATTGAATCTTTCATTTGTCCCTAAAACAAAATTATGTTAAGGAGTTTGATTCATTTCATTGAATCTCTCATTTGTCCCTAAATTCCAAAGTTTGTTTTTGTGATATCTTTGAAACACGTTTTCATGGTTTAGCCCTTTGCCCATTCACCGCAGAATCTATAACCGACGTGTTTCTTTAGATGCCAGTTAAGCGACATCTTCTGCACGAATCGCAATCCGCAGATTTTGCACGCGTGATTCCTCACATCGTCGTGGATCCTCGTGTGCTGTTTAAGAGTCTTTGATCTGGCGAAGGTCTTCAGGCAAACGTCGCACTTGTGATCGTGATCTCGCTCTGCTACACAACAGGCCGCCAGAAGTCCAGAAGCCGTACCCGCATAGTCTGCTGAATTAGCAAACCGCCAGCAACACAGGAGTCATTCAACGAAGACTATTTCATCTACATCTTTATGTCTGCATAACCAATAACCATAGATGTCATGATGTCAGTCTTGACGTCGGAAACGACGGGTCAAACAACCGCGATAGTCTAACGATTTAATATAAGTAGGTATACTCTCTTTTTTTAGAAATATTTCTATCTGGCAAATGCCCAATTAACCCTTCAGGCCTCGGCCCCTCAGCCGATTGACAAGTTGATGTCCCAAAAAATTTTAGTAAAAATTAGTAAAAAAATTGAATTATGACACTGTCCCACCAAAACATTAATTACTGCCAAACCACTGTACCCATAATTAAAATAAAACGTATTACCATAATAAAATATAATAAAATAAAACAAATTAAATTAAAATAAAATTAAAACGGGGCCGTCACACTGAATCGTGTTGTGGCCGATATCGGCCAATCGGGGTCTGAGGGGTTAAAAGCAGTTCAGCAACAAAAAGATCTTGGAATAACAATTACTGATGATCTCAAATGGTAGAAACACATAATTACAATTGCTAAAAGAGCCAACTCTACTCTCTATCTAATAAGAAAGGCTTTCCAACATCTGTCAATAGGAGTTTCTATCAAGATCTACAAGGCATATGTGAGACCTATTTCTTGAATATGGCTATCAGCTCTGGAACCCATACTTATGCAAAGATGTAGATGCCTTGGTGCTGCGAAGGGCAACCGTAATGCCAGTGGGCCTGAAGAATAGGAATTATGAAGATCGCTTGAAATTATTTGGACTGACTACTCTCAAACAAAGGAGACAAAGAGGGGACCTGATTGAGACTTATAACATTCTAACACATTATTACGAGGTACCTGAGCTAGAGAATATTTACAAATTCAACGTCAACACAAATCTTCGAGGTCACAACAAAAAATCTCAACCGTACAAAATTTAAATCTAATCCTCTTAGTTAGTTAGTTTTCCTGGGCTATTTCCCGCACTTGGCCTCTTGATTGGGCCGTTGTGCGTGGCTCATGTTTCTATTTATGTTACTCCAGCCAACCCAGGCTGTCCCAGAAGGTTAGCAGCCTGTTTAGGTTGCTACAGGCCTCCGGGACAGATGCTGGAAATTGTAGTATTCTTGCCCGTTGCTCTGCCGCGCTCCTGCATTCCATGAGCACATGCTGTGGCGTTTCTTCTTCCTCCATGCATCCTCTGCATAGAGGGCTGTCCATCACACCTATGGTAAACAGGTGTTTGTTTAGGGGACAGTGACCTGTCATAGTACCTATGACGGATTTTGTCCCTTTTTAATCTGGTGAGGTTGTGGGCAAGTTTTTTAGGCGCTTCCGGAACCGCGTTCTTTGTTTGCCTGCATCCTGCGTTTTTTTTCCATTCTTTAAGGTGGGTTTCGTTGGTGTTTCTGCGTAGCCATGTTTTTCTTTGGGCCTGGGGTATGGGCATCAAGGGTTCCGGTCCATATACTATTTCCTTTGATCCCCTTTTGTCCAGTTCGTCTGCCGCGTCGTTGCCCAGTGAGTCACTGTGCCCCTTAATCCATTGCAGGGTCACTCTATTTGACCTTGCAATGGATTGAAGCGCATTATGGCATTCCAGTACAAGGACAGAGGTTATAGTATTATCTAATCCTCTTAAGAACGTTCTGCAAAACAGAGTGGTGGACATGTGGAATAAATTAACATTTGAAGCGATAAGTGCAAGCTCTGTCAATCAATTTAAAAACACACTCGATTTGTATCTAAAAACTTGTAAATATTGTTTTTATATTGTCTATTGGTTATATTGTTTAGCTTAACAAGATCTGATCTGGACGTATCAGCAAAGATGTATAAAATAAATAATAATAATAATACCTTTATTTATTCAAAATATATGCCCTATTTAGCATACAATAGATCTCTATTAGTTAAACAAAATTATCTTAAGCATTTCATTGAATCTCTCATTTGTCCCTAAAATCCAAAGTTTGTTTTTGTGATATCTTTGAAACACGTTTTCATGGTTTAGCCCTTTGCCCATTCACCACAAAATCTATAACCAGTGTTTCTTTAGATGCCAGTTAAGCGACGCCTTCTGCACGAATCGCAATCCGCAGATATTGCACGCGTGATTCCTCACGTCGTCGTGGATCCTCGTGTGCTGTTTAAGAGTCTTTGATCTGGCGAAGGTCTTCAGGCAAACGTCGCACTTGTGATCGCGGCGGCCTATGTGCGTGATCATATGCCGCGCGAGCTTGCTTTTCTTGAAATACTCCCTCGGGCAGTTGTCGCATTTGAAAATTGCAATCGGCGGTAGGTGTTTCTCTTGCACGTGTTTCCGCAGCGTTCCCAGCGAGAGGCAAGTCGCCGCGCAGTAGTCGCACACGAACGAGCGCTCGCCGTGGACGTCGATGAGGTGCCGCTGACGAAGCCAGTACGTCTGGAAAATCAGCCCGCAGCGGCGGCACGAGTGCGTATGCACTTTGTGGCCGTAAACGTGTTTGAGAAACTTGGAGCGCAAATTGAACATCTTCCCGCACTTCATACACTGATACTCCTTGTGCTGTTGTCTCATGTGTTTTTTTAGAAATCCCCGATATTTAAATCCCTTGGAGCATAGACTGCACTTGAAGCTGTATCCGGCGGTCTTCACCTCGATTCCTGGAAGAAGTAACATTCTGTTACTACGATTCTTCCTTTCCTTTGTACAGCGCATAATTAGGGCGACACTGGCTAGAGTATGTATTGCCAGTCATCGAGTTTACGAAAAGGTACCCAAAAGTAACGGGATTTTTTGAAGCAAATGATATTAATATTATTATATATTTAATAGGCAGGCAGCTTAAGCTGATGCGCCTGAGCCCGTGCTTGCATTACAATTTTCGTGGAATAAGTCCAGTTTATTTTTAAAATCATTGACACTTTTGGCATTAATCACTTTACTTGGGAGAGCATTCCATTCGTTTACCACTCTACTGCTGAGGACATATTTATCGGGATTTGAATGGAATGATTCACGCTGGAGTTTCATATGGTGCCCACGCAGATGTGTGTTGGTGTTCACGGTGTAGATAGTCTGTAACCCAGGAACGATATACGATGCAGTCAGGATCTTATATGTCTCGATTAAGTCACCCCGTGCCCTGCGTTGGTCCAGAGTGGTCAAACCGAGAGTCGACAATCTTTTTTCGTATGTTAGATGCTTCAAGTTAAAAGGCAATTTAGTCGCTCTTCGCTGGACCTTCTCTAGAAGATCGATATCCTTCCTAAAGTATGGATTCCAGATCCGATAGGCGTGTTCCATAATAGGTCTTACAAATGACTTATAGATTTTTCTTCCCATTTCAGGTCTTCGGTGACTATTATGCCAAGATCCCTTTCTGATTTGACAGCACTAAGTATAATAATAAAAACCAAGTTAGTATCCTTTAAAGTACTCTCCATTTAAAGCGACACACTTATCCAATCTGTGTTTCCACACGTCAAAACATCTCTGGAACTCTTCGATAGAGATCTTCTTTAGTGCCGCCTGCAAAACTGCTTTCACCTCTCCAAATCTCTTCCCTTTGAGGTCTCTTTTAATTCTCGGGAACAGAAAGAAGTCAGATCGGGGGAGTAGGGTGCGTTGGGAACGACAGTCCATCTCTGAGAAGCCAAATATCGACGAACACTCAAAGCTGTGTAGGGCACTGCAACAAAATTTGCTGCATCGCGTCTCATCCCCAAATTGTCACTCAAAATCCGTTGACAGACACTCCAAGAAACATCTGTGGCTTCAAGATGTTCCGCGATAGTGATTCCTTGGTCTTCATTTATTTTTAACACGCTTTTATTAGGTCGACCTGTATGTAACTATGTAAAGGAATCTAAGGTAACTAATTTAACCATCTTCCAAGGATTGTAGCGTCATGAAAATTGGCAGCTGTATGTAGTTCTGATGACAATACAATAATATGGTACTGTCGAACTGATCTGATGATGGAGTCGGAAGATATGAACTGGAACTTCATAATGGAACATCGTATCATAGCTGTGTTTGGAATTGTTAGAAAAATCTCGGAATGAACTTTGACCACGATTAGGTTTCAAGGTCTGATGATGAAGCCGGAAGATAGGCACTGGCATTCCATGATGGAATATCTTATCATAGTCGTGTTTGTACTTGTGAGAAAGGTCACGTAATGGACTTTAAACACGTTCAGGTTTCAAGGTTATAACAAACCTATTATATATTGACGTGTAAATATTGAGTGTAAATAGTGTAAATATTGACATAGGTGCCTGTATAAAGCGTGTTTCAGTGTTTTTTTTTAACTATTAATTTATTTCCCCGATTTTTTCAACTTTTCCGGGATGTCGCTCGTTGAAGGGCGATCAGCTCGAGGTTCGTATTCCACACTCATTTGACCTCTTTTGAAGCGACTATACCACGCATAAGCCCATGTGCGACTCATTGCATCACCCTTATAGGCTTCTCTAAACATTTTACAGGCCTGAACTGCACTGTTCATCAATAGGAAGCAAAGCCTTAAACACACTTGTTCTTCTTTTTGCACGATTTAGCAGAACAAGGCTTGAAAAAAAACACGCCACTCCTAGTGCATTCACAATGCGACGGGCTTGACGTATTGACTCACAAGGACCTATACTTTTACTGTCAAGCTACAAGGCATTGCGGGAAGAGGGTGCGAGGAATGTGGGCAGAGGGGTAAGTCTCAACGAACGCTTTTGGTTAGTGTTAGGCGCAGGTAAACGCTGATGACTTTTCGAAAGTTTCGGGTCGAGTAGCTGACACCTGGTGGCTATATCCGAGCCCTTTTGACTCGTGACATATTCGCTACGATTTCATTTTTGTTCTAAGAGAAGCTACGGTCTAGTATACTGTAATAAATAAATACAAACGGAGCTGCCATGGAATTCACCGACCGGAGCCGGGCCCATCATAATACTATTTTTTTTTTACACTTCTGGGGGGTGAGCAGTGGATTCCGGACTTACGAACCGGCTGTGGTAGGTTTAGGACACATGTGAGCGTTCACCTTACCACCCATTCACTCCCCCTTCGAAGCCATAGAATTTGAGATGCGCAAATCGCAGTTTTAGATAATTTTTCTAAGAAAGAGTTGATTATTTTTCTGGAAAGGCCAAGATCTTTAAAGAGGTGAAATAGAGATTTAGCTGGCAGGCCACGAGCGCCAACTTCCACCGCGTGAAGGTGAACAGTGAAGCCGTTCCGGGTTATGGCATTTGCAAGATCATGGTATTTATTTAATTTGTACTCGTGGTCTATTGGGATATTTGATTCCCATGGAACAGTTAATTCTACAATAAGAGCCACCTTCCGAGATAGAGAGTAAAGAGTTATATCTGGACGGAGGGCTGTGCATCCGAGACTTTCAGGGAATTTATACTGCTTAGAGACCGAATCAACCTCCAGAATCCAATCTGTAGCTTTCTCGATTATTGAGAAAGGTTTTGTAGTTAAATGTTTTTTGCCTTTAGAGCCATCCCGCACAAACTGTATTGGGGGTTTGGAGGATACTGTCAAACCCTTGTTGGCACGAGCCACTGAGAGACTAATTACCTCGCGAAAACCAGCGAGAACTTTGTCATGGCGGTAAGTGTACCGTCCTTGATCTAAGGCCACCTTGCAGCCAGCTAGAATGTGTCTAGCTGTGCAAGGGGTATTGCTACAGAGGGGACAAGAACTATCCTCGGCAAAGCTCCAACGAGCGAGGTTACTGGGGTCTGGAAGTGTATGCTGAAAGGCATTCAAATAAAATTTCAGCATCTCTGGCGTCCAGTCATAGAGCATTACCTTCCAGTGCATTGGAGGCGGAATGCAAAAGTCCCCATACTAAGTAGGGATGGCCGTGTGTTTTTTCGTATCTGCGAGATCTCGCAAAATACCGAGATCTTGCAAGACTGACCTATTAAATCTTGCAAATACCGAGATTGAAGATTTTGCTGCAAGATTGCATTCCCTAATCAGGACATATTGAACATATTTGTTTGCTACTGTGAGAGTTTCCAATTCAACGTCGGGGGTCACCAGTGTGAGAGTGGTGACGCGTGTCCTGGTCGAACGTCGGGGTCAACAGTGTGAGAGTGGCCACCCTCCACTAGACTCCAATTGATTGTGAGCGAAGGGTGGATCTCATCGTGAAGTTTTCTCCGTGAATGAAAGTCGAGGATGTCGAAGTAGAAGTATTTAATCAGAAGGTTGAAGTGAGTCGCCAGTTCTTAAAGCCTTGATTGTTATTTCGCCGTAGTGTATTAGTGTGGGCGCGAGGTGAAGCCGTAGTAGTGTGTCCGAAGTGTGTAGTCGAGGAGCGAGGCTTGACGATCGGTATCGCGGGTAATGCAGGTACTGCTTGATAATGAAGCGTAGTCGCGGTAACTATCCGCCAAGGAAAATGATTGTAGCCGAGTAACTGTGTCCACCAAAGGAATGATGCGTAGAGCGCGGTAACTATCCGCCAAGGGAATGATATGGATTGATTGAAATGTACTACGTTTTATACCGTGAGTGGTGATGTAATAGCTATGAGTGGGGTGCGACATGTGTATCGATCAGAAGAAATGACATGAGTCATCGCTTGACTGTGCATAAATTGCCGAATTTAGTTGGAAATTAACTGCAGCTCACTCGTGTAGATTTGAGTGAGTTTGCGGTTTCCATTCTGTGGAAATTACTTTTTTGTTGTGGGTATGTTAGACCGACAGGGCTCCAACACTACAATGGTCTTCAAGCGCATATCTTCGTAATATTAATCATCATGCACAATACATTCCTTGCGCAGCACACTCGTTGAATTTGGCAGTAGAGTGTGTGCATTAGAAAGCTGCAATGGAGCAACCTCATTTTTCGGAATTGGGCAAACAATTTACACTTTCTTCTCGGCATCAACCCACCCACCGTTGGGAGGTTATGCTCAAATATCTTCAGAACGAAGATGGTGATGGCTCTGCGCTAGTTGTAAAAAAAGAGTGTTACAAGGTGGTGTGCAAGGCCCGATGCGACCAAGGCGTTGTCATGTGGTTTCAGCAGCTTTCAGAAGGCTTTGGAAGTCATCAGTGAAAACGTGATTCAGAAACCCGAAACAATTCACGAGGCCAAATGAGTAAGTTAAATAGTTTTATAAAGTTTAATGTTTGTTTAATAATATTAAAGTATATTGTTCATGAATGTTTGTTTAATTTAATAAAATTGGTTTATCAAGATTTTAACATATTAGAATATAATTTACAAAGTGCAAAGGGGGCCCTGAGATTTCGATGGCCTAAGGGCCTTTACATGGATTAATCCGGCACTGACCGAGCGGCGCGCAATCGTTTCAAGATACCTGCCGCAGGGCAACTAGAGTTGTCAACTACAACGGGCAAACCCGTCACTTCAGTAAGTTTTAACGATTGTTCGTTCTATCTCCCGTGAAGTGAGCGCAGAAGACTTGGACAAAACAGTCCACCGTCAAGTACGCCACATGCCCATAAGAGGCCAACGCCTTATCCGCGAGATAACCAGGTATGTTACCCAGCGGGCTTACACTCACGCCCTTACTTCCAGTTGCGACCAGATTACTCCGGTCACTCGACTGGTTACGAGTTCGAGGTCGCTTGCGCGGTCCTCTCCGTTACGAAGCGGTGAAACGGTGTAAACCGAATCTATCGCGGACCACGGCGTTCTTTGCCCGGCTGTTCACCCGGGAACGGGTAGCCGATGGTCGTTTCAAGAGCAGTCGCCGTAAGATCAGCAACCATCCCCGCTCTATAGGAAACAGTACTGCTTCCAGACACCCCCGACTGTTAGTCAGAGTTTGGGAGCTAATGGGCCCATGATGAGGTGGCCACGATGACCCAAGTGTTCAGGGTCGGTCACACTCACGGGTCAACACCCATCCAATGGCCTCCACGCATGGGGTGCGAACCTGGGTAGGACACTGGGTCAACCAGTCTCCCCTGGGAATCAAACCTCTGGCGCTCCTGGACGGTCTGCGCACCGAGCGGCGCAAGCCAATCGACTGTGCTCTCCGACTAACAGTCGGGGGAGTCTGGGAACTGTATTGTTTCCTATAGAGCGGGGGTGGTTGCCTACCTTACGGCGACTGCTCTTGAAATGACCATTGGCCATCCGATCCCGGTTCAGAGTCGGGCAAAGGACGCCTTGGTCCGCGATAGATTCGGCGTACACCGTTTCACCGCTTCGTAAGGGAGAGGACCGCGCAAGCGACCTCGAACTCGGAACCAATCGAGAGGCCGGAGAAATCTGGTCACAATTGGAAGCAAGGGCGCGAGTGTTCGGCCCGCCAGGTAACATTACTGGTTATCTCGCGGTAAAGGCGTTGGCTTCTTGCGGGTTGTGACGTAGCTGGACGTTGGATTGTTCTGTCCAAAGTCTTCTACGTTCACTGCAGGGCGACAGAACGAGAAAATCGTTAAAACGTCCTGTGGTGATGGGCTCGCCCGTTGTAGTTGACACGGCAAGTTGTTAGTCAGAGTGGCTTATCGGCTACATTCGATTGGCTTACGCAGCACGGTGCGCAGACCGTCCAGGAGCGCCAGAAGGTTGATTCCTAGGGGAAACTAGCCCTAAGGCCAGAGTCCTGCCCGGGCTCGCACTTCATGCGTGGAGGCCGCCGGATGGGTGTTGACCCATGAGTGTGACCAACCCTGAACAGAATGGGTCTTCATGGCCAACTCAGCAAGGGCCCATTAGCTCCCTTTTTTTTTTTTGTAAGGGCAGTTGTATTTTTTTTTTAAATTATTATTTATATAATACTAGTGATATTACCTGGCCTTGCCCATGTTATATCTGCTCTAAAATACCTATGTACTTATACCAATTTTCATGGCGGTCAGTTGAACGGTATATACGTTGATGTGCTGCAGCGCCATCTGGTGGCGAGTTATAATAAAGTTTATAGCGCGAAAATATTATGCGTGTTCAAATGCCTATGTATACCAATTTTCATGGCGATCGGTTTAGCGGTATAGAAGTTGATGTGATGTAGGGACATCCAGTGACAAGTTAATAGTGTGAAAATATTATGAGTGTTCAAATGTCTATATATACCAATTTTCATAGCGATTGCTTGAGCGTTATAGAATTGATGTTCTGCAGCGCCATCTAGTGGTAAGTTACAACAAAGCGGATATCATAAAAATCTTCTCAATGAAAAAATACATATATGTGACAACTTCCATGGTGATCGGTCTAACTGTTTCGGATTCTATCAAGCTTGGACAGACAGATATACCAACATACATTTTTATATATACAGATATATAGAGGCCAGCCGATACGACTACGTACGGATCTGTCAACCACCGCAAAAGGCCGACCGGTTTTTTTGGAGCCCCAGCAATTAATGAATCAGTGTGCTTTTTTAGATGCCAATTGAGTGCAGCTTTTTACTCGAACCGTATCCCGCAGAAATTGCAAGAAACAACAAATTGGCCACCTTTCAGAAACAATCTTAACCCCTCCGTTGCATCGCGACCCATACGGGTTTCGTGTGTAGTACGCTTAACCCTTGGAGTAAATGGGTATTTTCATGGATGCATCTGTCTCTTTTGCAGGATTTTCGGCGACATCGACTTAAAGTACTATAACTACGAAACTACTACACCAATCATAAAAAGAACAACTACACAATGATTGCATTGAAATTTCGAATATAGAATATTGAAATATCATTTTGTAAAACAATTAGATAATTATGAATAAATATGAGAACGTCAAAGAAGTGAAAAAAACGCGCGACCAGATTTGGTCGACTCGTACTCAACGGATAATTGTTTCGCGACCAGATTTGGTTGACTCATACTCAATGGGTTAAATTGCATCGCGAACCTTTCGGGTTTCATGTCGCGCTCACTGCCAGAATTTGATTTAAAAATCGGAACGAAACGCATACCTTTCGTTTGGTATGTTAGAGTATAGAAGAAGATACATTTTCGTATGATAATCGATTACAGAGCGTGTGCTCCAAATTTCAATATAATACGATGCCTGCGAAGTGGGAATCGCCATTTTACATCTGACATTTTTCGACAAGCACACGGCCTTCACGGTAAGTGTTATTTTGGTGTTTTCTGGTGCGAATTTCCCAAGAAAAGTGAGTAATTTCCTTTCTAAAAGAATTTGTGAATCAGCATTAGTGATTTGGTGTAGCATATGTGCATTTTTTCACGTTTTTTGACTATCGAAAAAGTCAAAAATTTCATTGAGAACTAGAATTTTTGGTAATCTTCGAAATATAGCGCAATATTGGGCCCGATTGCGTTTCTTTGTGAACTAAAACTAAAATTAGTCCAAGCGAACGAGACAGAGCAATACGTCAGAGCGGAAAATGAAACGAACGATCGTCGATAAATACTACCTGCCGAACTTATACTCGTCCGAATAAATTCGAGCATACTTCGTGCGGTCTAAGATTTGACCTTGGCGGGCAGTTTTAATGCGAAAAAGTGACAACCGGTCATCTCACACTCCGCTCTAGCGCATTGCCCTGTCTCGTTCACATGGACTAATTTCCGCTTTTAGTTCACGAAGAAACGCAATCGAGCCCAAGTTAGAATTCCATGATAAAATAAATATTATTTGTTTTACGTCGTAAATAATTGCAGTGCCGTATTTTGTTAGTTACAACTTATTACCGTTATCTAACAGTTTTGCCGTTTTATATATTGGCGAATAATTTTTCGAGGAAACAAACAAAATTTTCTTGGTTATTATGATCGAATAACTAAATATTTTTGTATGCAAATAAGTAAAACGAAATAATAGTTTTGGTAAAGCATATAATAAAGATCATTACCGTATAATAAATAAATACAAACGGAGCTGCCACGGAATTCACCGACCGGAGTCGGGCCCATCATACCACTATTTTTTTTTACACTTCTGGGGGGTGAGCAGTGGATTCCGGACTTACGACCGGCTGTGGTAGGTTTAGGACAGCTGTCTTGCCACATGTGAGCGTTCACCTCACCACCCATTCACTCCCCCTTCGAAGCCATAGAATTTGAGATGCGCACATCGCAATTTTAGATATTTTTTCTAAGAAAGAGTTGATTATTTTTCTGGAAAGGCCAAGATCTTTAAGGAGGTGAAATAGAGATTTAGCTGGCAGGCCACGAGCGCCAACTTCCACCGCGTGAAGGTGAACAGTGAAGCCGTTCCGGGTTTCGGCATTTGCAAGATCATAGTATTTATTTAATTTGTACTCGTGGTCTTTTGGGATATTTGATTCCCATGGAACAGTTAATTCTACAATAAGGGACCACCTTTCGAGATAGAGAGTAAAGAGTTATATCTGGACGGAGGGCTGTGCATCCGAGACTTTCAGGGAATTTATACTGCTTAGAGACCGAATCAACCTCCAGAATCCAATCTGAAGCTTTCTCGATTATTGAGAAAGGTTTTGTAGTTAAATGTTTTTTGCCTTTAGAGCCATCCCGCACAAACTGTATTGGGGGTTTGGAGGATACTGTCAAACCCTTGTTGGCACGAGCCACTGAGAGACTAATTACCTCGTGAATAACAGCGAGAACTTTGTCATGGCGGTAAGTGTACCGTCCTTGATCTAAGGCCACCTTGCAGCCAGCTAGAATGTGTCTAGCTGTGCAAGGGGTTCTGCAAAGAGTTCTGTATTTTGTGATAAAAACATTGACATGATTGAATAAGCGAGTTTTCCAACTTTCTAATATGTATTCATTATTATTTAATTGTTTTACGAGATAAGATTTCAATGTTCTATATTGAAAATTTCAATGCGATCTTTTATGATCCGTACAGTAGTTTATGACTTATGGTCGTTTTCCTCAAGGCCGTCGATTTCACCCTCGATTTCGTAATTTGAAACGGTATGGAGCAGTTTTAACCTCGCGACTAGAGGGATTAGTTAGTTAGTTAGTTAGTTTTCCTGGGCTATTTCCCGCACTTGGCCTCTTGATTGGGCCGTTGTGCGTGGCTCATGTTTCTATTTATGTTACTCCAGCCAACCCAGGCTGTCCCAGAAGGTTAGCAGCCTGTTAAGGTTGCTACAGGCCTCCGGGACAGATGCTGGAGATTGTAGTATTCTTGCCCGTTGCTCTGCCACGCTCCTGCATTCCATGAGCACATGCTGTGGCGTTTCTTCTTCCTCCATGCATCCTCTGCATAGAGGGCTGTCTGTCACACCTATGGTAAACAGGTGTTTGTTTAGGGGACAGTGGCCTGTCATAGTACCTATGACTTTACGAATTTTGTCCCTTTTTAATCTGGTGAGGTTGCGGACAAGTTTTTTAGGCGCTTCCGGAACCGCATTCTTTGTTTGCCTGCATCCTCTGTTTTTTTTCCATTCTTTAAGGTGGGTTTCGTCGGTGTTCCTGCGTAGCCATGTTTTTATTTGGGCGTGGGGTATGGGCATCAAGGGTTCCAGGACTCGAGGGGTTAAAGACTTTATTAAAGTTAGAAATGTCTCGGCAATTCGGTTTAAGATCGCTTCAATGAATCAAAGTGTGCTTTTTCAGATGCCAATTGAGCGAGGCCTTTTGCACGAACCGCATCCCGCAGAAATTGCACTCGTGGTTCTTGACATCGTCGTGTATCTTCGCATGCTGCTGAAGGGTTTTTCTCCGGGCGAATGCTTTGTGGCAGATGTGACACGCGTGCGTTCGCTGACCCATGTGCATGACCATATGTCGCACGAGCCTGCTTTTCTGGTGGAATTGTTTTGCGCAGTGGTCGCACTGGAGCATGTCGCCGGGCGGCAAGTGTTTCTCTCTCAAGTGCACGTGGAGGAGGCCCATGGAGAGGTACTCGGCCGCGCAGTACTGGCAGACGAACATGTGGTCGCCGTGAAAGTCGCGCAGGTGTTTCTGCCGCTGCCAGACCGTCGGGAAGCGCAGGCCGCACCTCTGACAGGCGCTCAGCCGCTTCGTATGGCCGCCGTAGTGGTTCTCGAACTTTCTCTGATTCGGAAACGTTCGCCCGCACTTTGGACATGTCCGCTCCTCGTGCACTCGCGAGTGTCTCTCCAAGACCTTCGCCGATCTGAACTCCTTCGAGCAGGCCTTGCATTTGAGGTGACGTCCATCGGCGGCGATCGACTTCACCTCGATTCCTGCAAGAAGTAATAGCATCTCTTACTTCTTTCGCTTTCTTTCATGCGAAGGTGCAACGCGATACTGGATGGCGTATTATACAGTGAAATCTCGATTGATCGCTCCCTGATTCTTCATTTTCCAGCACGTGTCGTTTATATCGTATGTTCTCAAATTAATACTGTACAAAACATAGAAAAATACATTTTTATACTGCAATCGTGGTTTAAAATATCGCTATTTGTTGTGGGCGCAAATATAGAAGGGCACAGAATACTGAGTTAGAACAGTAAACGCACTCTCGAGTGGTAATATGTTGCAGGGATAGGGTGCGAGGGAAGCGATCAGAGGGATACGTTAAGGCAAACGCTTGTAGTTGGCAATACGCGCGAGTGGTGGTTATCAAATTTCTCAAGCTTTTGAATATCTGTGTCAGGCAGCAAAGTAGCGAATGGTTTCATGCTCAGCTCCTATTCAGAAGCCTCCTCGTGTGGAACGCTACCCCGGGTAAGACTCTTGCGTTTCAGGCCTCGCGGCTGGTGGATCCGTTCCTCCTGGTGGGATTGCATCCCGGCGCTACTGGACAGTTTGCGCACCGTTCGGCGACGCCAATCGGTTGTCCACTCTGATTAATTCCTGAAGAAGTCTGGAGATTATGGAAATATATTCTCTCCTAAGCAGCGGGGGTGGATGTTAACCTGTTGTCAAGCCAATCTTGAAACGACCTATAGGCCACTTGATCCCGTGTGGCTCTACGGGCAAAGGACGCCCACATCCGCGATAAATTCAAATTTAAATAACCGCTGTCATACAACAAATAGCGGCCGCGCAAGCGACTTCGGACCCAGAACCAGTCGAGAGGACGGAGGTATCCTAATGATTAATTCCAGACGGAGATATCCTTCCAAAACTGGTAGTTAGTAAACCATCCTACTCTAATATCAAAATTATTAAAGATAGGTATACATGGAGACTTACTGAGGTGGTTGAAATCATATATCAGTAAAAGAAGTCAAATTGTAGGTGGCAGCAGGCTTCAAGTCAAATAGAGAATTAGTAACCTCTGGTGTACCGCAAGGTAGTATTTTTTGGGCCTTTATTATACACATTATATATTAATGACATCGACGAATGTTTTAAGCATTCTAAAATCCTTCTATTCGCGGACGATATGAAAGCCTTTATGCGCATTAGCTCGATACACGTTTGTTTAAACTTCCAAGAAGACCTCAATTGCTTTTCTACCTATTGCAAACTGAACCACCTACAGATCAACGTACACAAATGCCACTTGGTTCGATTTACCAGGAAGAGAGATATGATTAAACACCAATACCAACTCTTTAATATTGACATCCATTCTAAATCCGTTACCAAAGACCTAGGTATTCTATGGGACGACAAACTGCAGTTTATTGATCATATCGACAAAATAACGAAAAAAGCATTTGAAATGTTGGGTTTCAATCTAAGGACCTCTAAATCGCTTTTTAATATACACACTATTAAAACGCTTTACTATGCCTACGTCCGCCCGCATCTTGAATACTGCTCGCAAGTGTGGAACCCCTCATATGCCATCCATAATAACAGAATCGAGCGCATCCAGACTAAATTCTTGAAATACTTAAACTATAGATTTTACTTCACACTTGACAATTCTTACGGCATCAACGTTCACCACTCGTACAACTTTACTTCTTTGGCTGATCGAAGGATGTACCATGATCTAGTCTTCCTACATAAAATCTTAAATAACAAATTAAACTGCATGGACTTGGTCCAACTAATACATTTTCGGACCCCATCAAGAACGACAAGACAGTCCTCATTGTTTCACATTAGCCGTTGCAATAACAACTACCGTAAGAACTCTTTCTTAAACCGTGTGTGTAGGGTTTACGATGATCGATACGCATCAATAGATATCTTCGCTGAATCGAACATTGGATTCAGAAATTTGTTAAAGAGGGCGATATTTAACACTTAATATTTAAAATTTAATAATTATTTAAAATATATTACTATTTATCTAATGTTTGCTTTTGTACTTATTCATACCAACGTACCTGTCTCAACTTCAATTATCGTACTGGTAAATTTGTTAAAACGTGGACACCCATCAATTTAATGTATTTATTTTTTTTAATATATTCCTCCTTCCCTTCCTGGTCCCTCCCTTTCTATCCTCTTTCTCTTCTCGTTTTTTTTCTTTCTCTTATCATTTAGATAATCTTGATGTTATCATTTAGTGGAAAATTGTCTTTGGTGTAATTTGTATATCTATCTTGTTTGGCTACTTACTTTTATACACTGTTATTTTCCTGAATAAAAGAAAATAAATAAAATGAAAAAAAAAAAAAAATATGTGGGGAAGGTTGCTGTATTATTGACGTATTTCGAGGGCCTCTCGATAGATGGCGACAGTATGTTCGATTCGAATCAAATAATAAAGCATGAAATTATAATGTTATAATAGGTAAGTTGTAACTATATACAAATGACATACAATGTAAAAAATCTTTTTTGGAGTTTATTGGTGTTTTTGGAGTTAACTGCTTAACAATTCATTTCAATGGCCCTGGTATGACAATTGTTATAAATAAATTAATGTTAATTTATTAATAACAATTTATAAATAAGTTAATCTAAGCAGAATATTTCAAAATTAAATGACTTTTCGTAACAAAGTAATATACTTTCAATTAATCAATCAATCAATCCAGCAGGCCAGCAATTTTATATGAATAAAAGTATATACAGTAGAACTCCAATTATCCAAACTACGACTATCTGAATCGCTGATTAACCGATATATGGATAGGAAAAAAAATAAGACAGAATTGTACTGATCGTTAATAAAATACAAACGGAGCTGCCATGGAATTCACTAACCAAAAATCGGGCCCATCATATATAATTATTACACTTCTGGGAGGTGAAGGGTGGATTCCGGACTTACGACCGGCGGTGGTAGGTTTAGGACAGCTGTCTTGCCACATGTGAGAGTACACCTTACCACCCATTCACTCCCCCTTCGAAGCCATAGAATTTGAGATGCAGAAATCGCGGTTTTAGATATTTTTTCTAGAAAGGAGTTGATTATTTTCCTGGAGAGACCGAGATCTTTAAAAAGGTGAAACAAAGATTTAGCTGGCAGGCCACGAGTGCCTACTTCCACCGCGTGAAGGTAAACAGTGAAGCCGTTCCGGGTGACGGCATTTGCGAGGTCATGGTATTTATTTAATTTGTACTCGTGGTCTTTTGGGATATTTGATTCCCATGGAACAGTTAATTCTACGATAAAGACCATCTTCTGAGATAGAGAGTAAAGAGTTATATCTTGACGCAGGGCTGTGCATCCGAGACTTTCAGGGAATTTATACTGCCTTGAGACCGAATCGACCTCTATAATCCAATCTGAAGTTTTCTCGATTATTGAGAAAGGTTTTGCAGTGAGATGTTTTTTGCCTTTAGAGCCAACCCGCACAAACTGTATTGGGGGTTTGGAGGATACTGTCAAACCCTTGTTGGCACGAGCCACTGAGAGGCTAAGTACCTCGCGAATAACAGCAAGGACTTTGTCGTGATGCACTAACTCACCCACCGAAGAATTGTTGAAAAGAGGGAATGGCCACTTAACCCCTAGAGCCCCAATTGGCCGATATCGGCCACAAGTTAGAGAACTGAAAAAACTCACTTATTCAGCGATATCAACGTTTTATTTCAAAATACGAAACCCTATCTAGAAATTGTAAACACATTTGTGTACGTTATTACATGCTTTACCAAATCTATTAGTTCGTTTTATTTATTTTCATACATATATCCGAAGCGAAGCTACATAATATCCATAGAGAAGCACAGATCCGAGCAATGGCAGCACTCGACTAAGTGCCCCCAGAATACAAACAGTTATATTAGGGACTAGCTGCGCCCAGCGGTTTCACCCGCGTGGCGATGGAAAATTGTGATAATGATGATAGAAAACCATACATCTTTATAAATTATAGCCTATGTGTTATTCTGATGTGTAAGCTATATTATTGTAAAGTTTCATAAAAATCCATTCAGTCGTTTTTGCGTGAAAGAGTAACAAACATCCATACATACATACAAACTTTCGCGTTTATAATATTAGTAGGATTCTAGACTGCGAGAAGCACGACTGAATAATCGTACAATACAGAATTTATCCGTCTTTCTCACACATCTAACAGGGGGTGGTCGCACTGTGATTTTGGTGTAAATTCAGTAAGTTGAGAGCGCGGTTTGTCGCGCCGCGCTCGTACCCGTTTTGGGATGTTACTGAGCATTGACTACAATACATCGTACCCGATTCGGGACGTTACTGTCTTGAGGGGTTAAAATAATAGTGTAATGCCAATTTTATAGCGACGAAATTAAAAATATTATTTGTAGCACCTGCATACTGATACATGATTTTTATATTATAGAAGTTTACTCCTTAACCCCTAGAGCCCCAATTGGCCGATATCGGCCACAACACGATTCAGCCTGAAGGCCCCGTTTTAATTTTATTTTCATTTAATTTGTTTTATTTTATTATGTTTTATTATGTTAACATGTTTTATTTTAATTATGGGTACAGTGGTTTGGCAGTAATTAATGTTTTGGTGAGACAGTGTCATAATTCAATTTTTTTACTAATTTTTACTAAAATTTTTTGCGACATCAACTTGTCAATCGGTTGAGGGGCCGAGGCCTGACTTGGTCCAACTAATACATTTTCGGACCCCATCAAGAACGACAAGACAGTCCTCATTGTTTCACATTAGCCGTTGCAATAACAACTACCGTAAGAACTCTTTCTTAAACCGTGTGTGTAGGGTTTACGATGATCGATACGCATCAATAGATATCTTCGCTGAATCGAACATTGGATTCAGAAATTTGTTAAAGAGGGCGATATTTAACACTTAATATTTAAAATTTAATAATTATTTAAAATATATTACTATTTATCTAATGTTTGCTTTTGTACTTATTCATACCAACGTACCTGTCTCAACTTCAATTATCGTACTGGTAAATTTGTTAAAACGTGGACACCCATCAATTTAATGTATTTATTTTTTTTAATATATTCCTCCTTCCCTTCCTGGTCCCTCCCTTTCTATCCTCTTTCTCTTCTCGTTTTTTTTCTTTCTCTTATCATTTAGATAATCTTGATGTTATCATTTAGTGGAAAATTGTCTTTGGTGTAATTTGTATATCTATCTTGTTTGGCTACTTACTTTTATACACTGTTATTTTCCTGAATAAAAGAAAATAAATAAAATGAAAAAAAAAAAAAAATATGTGGGGAAGGTTGCTGTATTATTGACGTATTTCGAGGGCCTCTCGATAGATGGCGACAGTATGTTCGATTCGAATCAAATAATAAAGCATGAAATTATAATGTTATAATAGGTAAGTTGTAACTATATACAAATGACATACAATGTAAAAAATCTTTTTTGGAGTTTATTGGTGTTTTTGGAGTTAACTGCTTAACAATTCATTTCAATGGCCCTGGTATGACAATTGTTATAAATAAATTAATGTTAATTTATTAATAACAATTTATAAATAAGTTAATCTAAGCAGAATATTTCAAAATTAAATGACTTTTCGTAACAAAGTAATATACTTTCAATTAATCAATCAATCAATCCAGCAGGCCAGCAATTTTATATGAATAAAAGTATATACAGTAGAACTCCAATTATCCAAACTACGACTATCTGAATCGCTGATTAACCGATATATGGATAGGAAAAAAAATAAGACAGAATTGTACTGATCGTTAATAAAATACAAACGGAGCTGCCATGGAATTCACTAACCAAAAATCGGGCCCATCATATATAATTATTACACTTCTGGGAGGTGAAGGGTGGATTCCGGACTTACGACCGGCGGTGGTAGGTTTAGGACAGCTGTCTTGCCACATGTGAGAGTACACCTTACCACCCATTCACTCCCCCTTCGAAGCCATAGAATTTGAGATGCAGAAATCGCGGTTTTAGATATTTTTTCTAGAAAGGAGTTGATTATTTTCCTGGAGAGACCGAGATCTTTAAAAAGGTGAAACAAAGATTTAGCTGGCAGGCCACGAGTGCCTACTTCCACCGCGTGAAGGTAAACAGTGAAGCCGTTCCGGGTGACGGCATTTGCGAGGTCATGGTATTTATTTAATTTGTACTCGTGGTCTTTTGGGATATTTGATTCCCATGGAACAGTTAATTCTACGATAAAGACCATCTTCTGAGATAGAGAGTAAAGAGTTATATCTTGACGCAGGGCTGTGCATCCGAGACTTTCAGGGAATTTATACTGCCTTGAGACCGAATCGACCTCTATAATCCAATCTGAAGTTTTCTCGATTATTGAGAAAGGTTTTGCAGTGAGATGTTTTTTGCCTTTAGAGCCAACCCGCACAAACTGTATTGGGGGTTTGGAGGATACTGTCAAACCCTTGTTGGCACGAGCCACTGAGAGGCTAAGTACCTCGCGAATAACAGCAAGGACTTTGTCGTGATGCACTAACTCACCCACCGAAGAATTGTTGAAAAGAGGGAATGGCCACTTAACCCCTAGAGCCCCAATTGGCCGATATCGGCCACAAGTTAGAGAACTGAAAAAACTCACTTATTCAGCGATATCAACGTTTTATTTCAAAATACGAAACCCTATCTAGAAATTGTAAACACATTTGTGTACGTTATTACATGCTTTACCAAATCTATTAGTTCGTTTTATTTATTTTCATACATATATCCGAAGCGAAGCTACATAATATCCATAGAGAAGCACAGATCCGAGCAATGGCAGCACTCGACTAAGTGCCCCCAGAATACAAACAGTTATATTAGGGACTAGCTGCGCCCAGCGGTTTCACCCGCGTGGCGATGGAAAATTGTGATAATGATGATAGAAAACCATACATCTTTATAAATTATAGCCTATGTGTTATTCTGATGTGTAAGCTATATTATTGTAAAGTTTCATAAAAATCCATTCAGTCGTTTTTGCGTGAAAGAGTAACAAACATCCATACATACATACAAACTTTCGCGTTTATAATATTAGTAGGATTCTAGACTGCGAGAAGCACGACTGAATAATCGTACAATACAGAATTTATCCGTCTTTCTCACACATCTAACAGGGGGTGGTCGCACTGTGATTTTGGTGTAAATTCAGTAAGTTGAGAGCGCGGTTTGTCGCGCCGCGCTCGTACCCGTTTTGGGATGTTACTGAGCATTGACTACAATACATCGTACCCGATTCGGGACGTTACTGTCTTGAGGGGTTAAAATAATAGTGTAATGCCAATTTTATAGCGACGAAATTAAAAATATTATTTGTAGCACCTGCATACTGATACATGATTTTTATATTATAGAAGTTTACTCCTTAACCCCTAGAGCCCCAATTGGCCGATATCGGCCACAACACGATTCAGCCTGAAGGCCCCGTTTTAATTTTATTTTCATTTAATTTGTTTTATTTTATTATGTTTTATTATGTTAACATGTTTTATTTTAATTATGGGTACAGTGGTTTGGCAGTAATTAATGTTTTGGTGAGACAGTGTCATAATTCAATTTTTTTACTAATTTTTACTAAAATTTTTTGCGACATCAACTTGTCAATCGGTTGAGGGGCCGAGGCCTGAAGGGTTAAAGACATCTTTTTACCGCCAAACGTCATAAGCTTGTTGCAACCAATGGACCAGCCTGTTATTGAAACCATGAAAGGCCAGTACAAAAGGCAACTTTTAAGGAAACTTTTGGTAGAGGAAGACGAAGAAGTAGAAGACGAAGAAGTGTGTTGGCAAGCCACAAAAAAAAACGGTTGTCTGTAAAGTCGGTTTACTGGCGATAGTTGAACGTGACACCGTCATAAGAAAATACTGATGGAATGGTTGCATTTGAAGCAGTTTCATTTAAGATTCTGATGTTGTTTATTACAAACACCCAAAAATATATGCTTTTATACTCACCGATTTGACTACAACATGTAAATGTATTATTGTATAGCAGTTTAATTGCATAATTGTTTATTGTTTAAAGTTTATTGTTTTTTTTAATTTGAAAGTTTGAACTCTCAAACTGTTAAATAACGGTTTGAGAAGCGTTCGAGCACGCTGCGCCATCTAGCGGTAGGTAATACGTCGTAAATAAACAACATCAGCGACATTTTACCAACCGTTAGATAGCGCATCGTAATGATAGCTTTTTATACTTTTTTATTTTTTTTTAAATAAAAGTTGCTTAATTCGTTGCACTTTGTTGTACCCACGAGAAAATTGTCCGTTCAGTAATAACATTCCGTATATCAAGAATACATATAAAATTATGTCAAGAATTTACATCAATCTAGTGATTTTCATTCGTACTATTTTAGACTGAGGTTAGTAAATAATTCTTGTCGCAACCGGTAGATGGCAGCATTTATATTGAATAATAAATATAATAAATGGAACGCCTCAGAGCGAGGTAACGCCGCATGAGTCATGTTTTTTCGTGCGTGCAGCCGCTCCATCGAATTATAAGACGTTGTCACGTCAATAAATTTGAAAGATTGACCTTACCGTCGAATTTGAAGCAGACACAAGACCATCAGCTCTTTTTCTTTAAAAATAGTTTTTTCTCCCATTTTCAACATACATACGATAATTAAATAAAATAGACCCTTTTCTCGTTAAAAAAAAACAATTATCCGAATTGTTGATTATCCGAATTGGTTTCGGTCCCAATTGATTCGGTTAATTCTTCTTGATTCCGAATTGGCTTCCTATTCGCGATCGAAGAAATTTGCATACTTTGTCGCTACTCTACAACATACTCAAGACGTAAAGACGCTTCTATACGCCGATGACACCAGCTTCTTTTTTGAAAATAAAAACACCCAGGTCTTGGAAAAGCTGATAAACGAGCAGCTTCTTGTGGCTAACACTTGGTTTGAAAAAAAATTTTTTTTTCAAAAACCCATCAAAAACGATAGCGATGAAATTTTAAACTGCTAAAAAGAGTGACAAAAACATTACAATTAAAATGGAATCAGAAAATATAAATATTGTCAGAAATACTAAATTCTTAGGGATCACTTTAGATGAAAATTTAAACTGGAATCAACATATCGATAATTTGTGTGCAACGTTGTCGTGGGCAGTCTATGCTATAAGAAAGGTGAAATTTCTGGCTGGCGAACGTGCAGCGATCAGTGTGTATCACTCCTGCTTCCATTCAAAGATGTCTTATGCGATACTACTATGGGGTAATGCAACCGATACCCATCCCGTTTTTGTGCTACAAAAGCAAGCCGTTAGGACAATTTTTGGTGTAAGCAGAGAAACACATTGCGCCCCTTTTTTAATTAAAGCTGGTATCCTTACCATGTCGTACATGTACATTTATCAGTGCCTTTTATACGCCAAAGAGAATCTTTTAAATTGCGAGCTTCACTCCACTCGGCATAGCCATAATACGCGACATAAAAACAATGTGTTATTGCCTAAAGTACGCTTGACTAAATATCAAAAATCATTTTTATATATTAGTTTTAACCCGCTGAGCACGTAACATCCATTTGGGGACATGTATGGCGGCCGCCTACAATCCGTAACATCCGATTTTGGATATCGCGCTCGCCGCTGCGAAAAATGCAATTTACGATTCGAATCGTCGTAGTTAATGCTTTCTGACCGCGTAACGACATGGCCAAATAATCTTTCATTCGCCGGCCAACGACGATTAAACCGATCGCCGATTTAAAAAGTCATCATTAGACGTCAAAACAGCAGTATCGATCGGCCACCCCGCGGCGGCGTATAGTTCCGCGAAATGTTTGTTTTGTGCAGTGTTTTGTGGATATAAGTGCAGTGTATACCGGATAAAAGTGAGTAATTTCCATTTTTAAGTAGTTTAGGCATTAGGATTAGTCAATTTAGACAGTCCATTTGCTGTTTTTCACGAATTTTCGAAGAAAACACTTTGGCAACAACAAACGGCTCGCGAAAAAATGGCCGTTTTTATTTTGTAATGTTTGTGAAATATCCCGATATATCGCGAAACATGACGTAATGTCGCTTTAATTTACTAATAAAATAGGTATTGCTTCATTTACATCCTAAGTTATCACATAATTAGGCGTATTTTGAACATTATATGTTGTTTTCTAATATGGCTCGCGAAAATGAAACTTGTTTTGATAATTACTATGAGAGAAAAAAGTGCGATTTTCCATAGTTTTTCGATGAAATGTGACTCTTTGGAGTATAGTAATTAGTTATTAGACATATAATAAGTCTATAAGACAATATAATTGAAAAAATCTAACGAATTTTATATTATGGGCATTCAAAGTTTATTATTAGGTTCGGACGCGGAAACTCTCAAAACTTTAGATTTTTCTATAATATCAGACAAAGCTCAAAGTTCTGGTGTGATTTCTAAGAAGAAGTGATGTAGTAATAAAGTTATTTTGAAAGAATTTCATATAAAAAAATACCATAAGTAGTCACAAATTAAAAATTAACAAATTTTTTTTTTACGAGAATACATAAAATTTTTCTTGGCTAAATAAATAAATATTTTTTCCGTATTTTTGTATTCAAATAAGTAAAAAAAAAATATCGTTTTGGTAAAGCATTTAATAAAGAACATAACTGTATTTACAATTTTTGATATTTACAAAAACTGTATTTACAAAAAAATCGAAATGATTTTATAGGCGAGTTTTTTCAGTTTGCCAATTTTGTAATATTTATTAATTATTATCTTAATTGTTTTACGAGATAAGGTTATAATGTTTTATATGTCAAATTTCAATGCGATCATTTTTCTCTTTATCTTTTTTTAATCCGTTTAGTGGTTTATAAGTTATGATCGTTTTTCTCAAGGCCGTTGACTCGCGTCGATTTTTTGCGCGAATATGTCGCGCGCAAAAGTGATAGGTGAGTTTTTACCTCGTAACGTGAGGGGTTAAATTGTTCAATGCTTTGCCATCATCGACGAAAAGACTTGAGATGGCAGCATATAAAATCTGCTTGAAAAATCAGTTAGTCAAACATGCCCTTTACAAACTGGACGACTTTTATGATATTGCGTCCACAATTGCTTGATTATAAATAACCATTCTTTTTATGGTACTGATTATTATTTGTTTGATTATTGATTATTTTGTAAATTTGACTATTTTTAAGTAATCACCTCTGATTACAATTATTTTTTTTTTCTTTTAATTAATCAAAGCGGTTTTATCATCCGGTAAATTACGATTGTAAAATTTGACATGTTCCTTAGTATTGTAAAATGCTTTTATGGAATGAATAAATGATGATGATGATGCTGATGACTCAATAACCCCACTTCACCCTCCTATCTCAAGGAGAATTTCCACCCTTTGGGAGGCCACGGTCTTCCACTTCGATCAAGCTGGGATAACACACTCGCCATTCCGATACATCATTCTTCTGTTTACAATCACTCTTTTACAGTCCATTCTGCTCGTTTATGGAATCAACTCCCTCACTCTATCAGGCATGCACCTTCGCTGCATACTTTCAAAAAGTTGTTGAAGAAACATTTATTTTTACACAGCCACTAACCAAATACCTCACCTTGTCCTCTCCTTTATCCTTCCCTGGGCAACCTTAGCATAAGTTACTGACATAATAATATATCTGTATAAGTTTATTTTAAATTTAACTTTACTACTTCTTTGTGTATTGTACTGTGAAAATTAGGAGGGAGTTAATGGGCCCTTGCTGAGTTAGCCACGAAGACCCATTCTGCCAGGGTTGGTCACACTCACGGGTCAACACCTATCCGACGGCCTCCACGCATGAAGTGCGAGCCTGGGTAGTTGAGCCAATCGACTGAGCACTCTGACTAACAACTTGGGTTGTCAACTACAGCGGGCGAGCCCGTCACCACAGGAAGTTTTAACGATTAGTCGTTCTATCTCCCTGGAGTGAGCGCAGAAGACTTGGGACAAAACAGTCCACCATCTAGCTACGCCACAACCCGCAAGAGACCAACGCCTTTACCGCGAGATAGCCAGTAATGCTACCTGGCGGGCCGACACTCGTGCCCTTGCTTCCAATTGTGACCAGATTTCTCCGGTCTCTCGATTGGTTCCGAGTTCGAGGTCGCTTGCGCGGTCCTCTCCCTTACGAAGCGGTGAAACGGTGTTTACCGAATCTATCGCGGACCACAGCGTCCTTTGCCCGGCTGTTCACCCAGGATCAGGGAGTCTGGAAGCTGTACTGTTTCCTATAGAGCGGGGGTGGTTGCGGACCTTACGGCGACTGCTCTTGAAATGACCATCGGCCATCCGATCCTGGGTGAATAGCCGGATAAAGGACGCTGTGGTCCGCGATAGATTCGGTAAACACCATTTCACCGCTTCGTAAGGGAGAGGACCGCGCAAGCGACCTCGAACTCGTAACCCATCGAGAGACCGGAGTAATCTGGTCACAATTGGAAGTAAGGGCGTGAGTGTCGGCCCGCCAGGTAACATTCCTGGCTATCTCGCGGTTAAGGCGTTGGCCTCTTACGGGCTTGTGGCGTAGCTAGACGGTGGACTGTTTCGTCCCCAAGTCTTCTACGTTCACTTCCAGGGAGATAGAACGACTAATCGTTAAAACTTCCTGAGGTAACGGGCTCGCCCGCTGTAGTCGACAACCCAAATAGTTGTGAAAATTAGGAATTATTTTATCAAATGGTTGACTGTAAGATATCGCTATAGCGATAAGTCCGCCATTTGTTCATTAATTGTCTTTTTAATAAAACCAGCGTAATATTCATTAAGTTATGTTTTTATAGCACAATAAAGTTATTCTATTCTATTCTATTAATTGGAGTTCTACTGTATATGGTTTCAGTATTATAAGAGATGCTCTTATTTACCCTCTGCCTATTGTATATTCCATGACAATCCCACTTAACCCGGTCGCTCCGTAACATCCCCTGGGGGACCAAATTTCGGCCGCCTAACACTCCGTAACGTTCGTTACGGGACCAAACGCTCGCCGCTGCGAAAAATGCAATTTACAATTCGACACGCCGTACTATATACTTTCTGAGGGCGCTACGATATGGCCAAAATATCTTTAATTCAAGATTTCCGTCTGGCAATATCGAAGGACGATTTAAAAAGTGAGCATAGACGTCAAACGCCAGTGTCCGCCGGCAACCCGTACGGCTGCGTACGGTTCTGCGAAATGGGTGATAAAAATGGTGTGTGTGCAGTGTTTGAGTGCGATTGACTGGAGAACAGTGAGTAATTTGCATTTTAAGTAGTTTCTGAATGAGGATTAGTCATTTGAGATAGTCTATTTGCTGTTTTTCACGAATTTTTAAACAAAAGACTTCGGCGACAACACACCCCTCGCGAAAAAATGGCCGTTTTTATTTTCTAATGTTTGTGAAATATCCCGATATATCGCGAAATATGACGTAATGTCGCTTTAATTTACTAATAAAATAGGTATTGCTTCATTTACATCCTAAGTTATCACATAATTAGGCGTATTTTGAACATTATATGTTGTTTTCTAATATGACTCGCGCAAAGAAACTTGTTTTGATAATTACTATGAGAGAATTAAGTGCGATTTTCCATAGTTTTTCGATGAAATGTGACTCTTTGGAGTATAGTAATTAGTTATTAGACATATAATAAGCACACAACACAGTTTTCCAAGCAGAATGTATGGGAATAATAGAAGCTTGCAACGCAGTGAAACAGCGGCAGCTAAAACACGAAAACATATGTATTCTATCGGACAGCAGGTCAGTGCTACAGGCACTGGGAAGCGATAGATTTACATCTGGGCTCATATACGAATGCCACCAAAGCCTCCTCGAGGTATGCGGAAAAGGCAATAAGGTGACACTGAAATGGATCAAGGGACACAGTAACTCAAGAGGAAACGATGCTGCGGATGAACTAGCCCGTAAGGGCTCAGACACACCGGCATACGGACCCGAACCTATCGTGCCTCTACCCTACTCGCACATAAACAACCAACTTGACAACTACTACAAACAACTACATCAAACACACTGGAAAGAGATAGACACCTGCAGACAAACCAAAGAAATAGTAGTGGAATACAACCACAAACTTACCAAAACACTTCTAAGGACAAAAAGGCCCCAACTACGCAAACTAGTGGGACTGATAACAGGACACAACACACTAAACAAACACCTCTTCAACATGGGCGGAACGAATAGCCCTATGTGCAGAGCATGCATGGAGGCGGAAGAAACCACAAAACACATTCTGCTAGATTGTAAACAGGTAGAAGTATACAGGACAAAACACCTTGGGACTCCAGGCACCCTGCGCGAGGCAGCAGGAAACCTGAAAGCCCTACTGGCTTTCGTTGAGGAGCTGGGGTGGGTGGAATAGCGCTACCCCCGTTACACGCAAAATAGGCACACTGGATGTCGACTTGCGGAGGAACGCCCAGTACAACTAACTAACTAACTAACACTAGTAATAATTGTGACATCGATTGACCTATCAATACAAAATAAAAATATTCGCAATTAAAAACGTCAAGTTTTACCACTTCTTTCAAGTCGTTTGGGGGGTTTCCGCAACCCAACCCAATACCTCAATAGTTAGTTGAGAGCGCGGTTTGTCGCGCCGCGCTCGTACCCATTTTGGGATGTTACTGAGCATTGACTACAATACATCGTAACCGATTCGGGATGTTACTGTCTTGAGGGGTTAAAATGATAGAGTAATGCCAATTTTATAGTGACGAAATTAAAAATATTATTTGTAGCACCTGCATACTGATACATGATATTTATATTATAGGAGTTTACTCCTTAACCCCTAGAGCCCCAATTGGCCGATATTGGCCACAACACGATTCAGCGTGACGGCCCCGTTTTAATTTTATATTCATTTAATTTGTTTTATTTTATTATGTTTTATTATGTTAACATGTTTTATTTTAATTATGGGTACAGTGGTTTGGCAGTAATTAATGTTTTGGTGAGACAGTGTCATAATTCAATTTTTTTACTAATTTTTACTAAAATTTTTTGCGACATCAACTTGTCAATCGGCTGAGGGGCCGAGGCCTGAAGGGTTAGAGACATCTTCTCACCGCCAAACGTCATAAGCTTGTTGCAACCAATGGACCAGTCTGTTATTGAAACCATGAAAGGCCAGTACAAAAGGCAACTTTTAAGGAAACTTTTGGTAGAGGGAGACGAAGAAGTAGAAGACGAAGAAGTGTGTTGGCAAGCCACAAAAAAAAAAAACCGTTGTCTGTAAAGTCGGTTTACTGGCGATAGTTGAACGTGACAACGTCATAAGAAAATACTGATGGAATGGTTGCATTTGAAGCAGTTTCATTTAAGATTCTGATGTTGTTTATTACAAACACCCAAAAATATATGCTTTTATACTCACCGATTTGACTACAACATGTAAATGTATTATTGTATAGCAGTTTAATTGTATAATTGTTTATTGTTTAAAGTTTATTGTTTTTTTTAATTTGAAAGTTTGAAATCTCAAAATGTTAAATAACGGTTTGAGAAGCGTTCGAGCACGCTGCGCCATCTAGCGGTGTGTTGACTACCCTGGTGTTGTATTTTTGAGCAAAGATCATGTAAACGTGGAGTTATGTTTATAGAAAGTGCACACATCATGTCATGCTGGGGATCCAACCTATCCCTGTACTTATTCTTCATAACAGCAAGGCATGAAAATCCTGCTTCACATAAATAAGTAGTTGGGAATGGTAGCAGGGCTTTTTCAGCTTCATTGCTCAGAACAGAACTAACATGTCGCGATTGTGAACGGACAATAGATGGCAGAAACACAGCCTTTAGTCCTTGTTCTGTGACTAGTAATAATTGTCACTAGTAATAATTGTGACATCGATTGACCTATCAATACAAAATAAAAATATTCGCAATTAAAAACGTCAAGTTTTACCACTTCTTTCAAGTCGTTTGGGGGGTTTCCGCAACCCAACCCAATACCTCTCGCGACCCGAATTAGGGTCGCGACCCGAGGTTAAGAATTGCTGCACTACACGATTTGTCAAAAAGTGGTTCCTGGGGTTCGATGCTGCAATTGACTTATTCAGCTTCAACGAGTGTCTACGCAGTTGCTCGGTGGTGTTCATGGTATACATTTTCTCGAGGTCGACGTACATGTAGGTAAAAACCCGAACAAAAACAGGCCAGTGCTTCTCGAGTTGCTAATACACAGCCAGACAGACAGACAGACGTTGCATTTATAACATAGTTGTGCAATTGGCATCTATCATCATAATCATCAGAATCAGCGAGACTGACCTCAGACAAAATCATAGTGATCTTGAAAACAATAGTAGACTTACCAATTTTCGATTTGATTTCCTCCGGATTCCTTTTTGCCTCCCGGGTCCCTGAGCGGTCTTTCCTGTTTCGTTTCGTAGGTAGATTTTCGGAAGCGGCACTCTCCGCGACCGCCCTTGTCAGGAGGAAATGCAACCGACTGCCTTCCGATTCGGGCGGATTCGACCTGATCGCCGGTGACTTCGGAGCGTCTGTTGCAGCTTTCGCTCGTTTTGATTTTGATGAAGTTCTATTCGCGCTAACGGACGGTTGGTAGTATGTAAGATCTGCAAAAAAGAGAAACTCAATTTGACGACTACTTTTCTTCATCTGACATCATGATAAACAATAAATAAATTAAATAAAATACAAACGGAGCTGCCATGGAATTCACCGACCGAAATCGGGCCCATCATATATAATTATTACACTTCTGAGAGGTGAATGGTGGATTCCGGACTAACGACCGGCTGTGGTAGGTTTAGGACAGCTGTCTTGCCACATGTGAGCGTTCACCTCACCTGTCGGAAACCTCTAGCCAGTTTTCCTAGTGTTTTTTGCTTAATGGCATCCCGCAAACGGTGCAGTAGATCTGCATAGTACTGTGCGCTCACAGTTATATTCCTTTTCTTAAAATCAATGAGCAAAATCCCTTGGGAATCCCAAAAAATTGTGGCCATATATTTTTTTTTGACTTTGTGACTCAAGCATTTCGAGGGGGTGCTTCCCCTGGATTTCTCCATTCCATCAACTCCTTTTTGGGCAACGGGTCGTAGTACAGAACTATCGTCTCATCTCAAGTAACAATTGATTTCAAATACATTTCTGAATCGAGGCTATACTCTTCTAAAAATTCTTGACTACACTCCAATCGCTCGTCTTCTTTGCACACCAGAAAGAAGTCCTATCTCGAAGTCCTATCAAAAAGTGTTTATGTAAAAATACCAGGGAAATAAAAAATGTTGAGCAACATGCCTGGGTGATTTGAAATGGATTGAGTAAACTAACAAACATTGTAAATAAATATGTAAGTAAATAAACATTGTAAGTAACACAACAAACATTGTAGGTAAATGAAAACTTGTAAAAAAATACGAACCTTCATCATTTTTGAAAATATCACCGTTATCATTGCATTCGATGTCGCCTTGACACTCAATTTTGACAACTGACTCATCCATGGAGAAAAAATTGATCGGCTCTAAATGTTTCTTTGATAAATTTTCTTGCGCATTTTCTACAACAGAAAAAAGAAATCAATTGCGAGGCAGTGAGATATACAGCCAATTCCATAAGCTCCGCGACTGAATTTTTGTAGAAGAACTGAGTGACACTACCGCTCGGGAAACAGCTGCGAGGGGATTTGGATAGGATGACAATCGTTCAGCATGTTGGGCTTTAGATTCCTCAATTTCTGTATATGATAATGATATATCTTATATATAAAATTCTCGTGTCACAATGTTCGTTCCCGTACTCCTCCGAAACGGCTTGACCGATTCTCATGAAATTTTGTGAGCATATTGAGTAGGTCTGAGAATCGGCCAACATCTATTTTTCATACCCCTTAGTGATAAGGGTTGTCCACCCTTAACATTTTTCTTTAATTTTTAGACATTTTTTTAATTTCCTTTGTTTTTTTATTATGTCGCATTAAAAAATACATACAACCCTAAATTTTTACCCTTTTATCACCAACCCCTATTTTTTAATAGCCATTTTAGTAATTTAATCATTTTTCAAGATAACTGATCAATCGTCATTTAATTAGTTATCCCCGCCAGTTGTCTACAGGTGTCACTTCTGACCCAGTAAACAGCACGGAGTAGGGATGAGAACGAAGCCGGTCTCCTGTTCCTCTCACACAATAAGACTTCTCTCACTCCCTACACAGTTGTCGGCCATCATTATTGTTTATGCATCAAGTGTAGTAGTAACGTTGACAATTATTATTTTGCTATCTCAGTGTAACTCTCATATTAACTATTAATCATTCCTATTTTATTAATAATAATAAAATTATCAATTTAGAGTGTATTTTGCACGATTAGTTAATCAAGTGATTTTCATAACCTCAAAAGTACTCAACACGTGGCACGAGCTTCCACCAACAACGGCTTTTGTGTTGTAAGTATACTTTTTTTATTTATATCGAAAATGTTGTTGGAAACGGTCAAAGAAGATTCGGTGGAATTTAATTTTTATTCAAATTGGGCAAATTTTTTTTGTATTAATTTTTTTTTACCATTTCTAACCATATATTTTCGATATGATTATGAAAAATAATTTTTTTCGCTTTTGTAAAACAGTCTAATGTTTACATGAATATGTAAATGAATGTGTGTACAACCAAATATTAAATACATTATAACTAGGCCAAGATTTTTGCCGTGATTTCATTTTAACATTTTACAATTAATGCTCTTAAGTTTTTGACATTACGGCAAATATATTTGATCTTTTAAAAACGTAATTTTAATTTAATTTTATTAAAAAATTAAGATTTTCATAGTTTCCAAAAATTTGAATCAATCATTATGAATCTTTATTTTGAAATATCGATGGAAATATTGGTTGTATGAGAAAATTATAAGAGACAATTTTTTTTCGTAAAATTTAATTTTTTACAACTTTTGTCTGAATTTTTTTTTCATAAAACTTATATTTTTGCTATAATTTCATAAATTCAAACTAATCATTTCAAAACTGCGGCAAAAATCCTGGCCCTAATTATAACTTTAACATTTTTCATCATTAAGTAATTTCATTAATTCTATTTATGTGTGTTTTGTACAGTGAGCAATGCCAAGAAAACGCAAAGGGACTGATTTGAGCCGTAATACAAGTAAATATCGAAGCTTGGGAAATAGAAGATCCGAAAGAACCGAAGAACAAATCCAGCAACAAAATACTGATGCACGTGTCAGAATGGCGCAATTGCGTCAAGAAGAGTCAGAAGATACACGAGCTGAACGCAATGAAGTAATAAGATTAGAACAACGACAATCACGCCGTTTCACAGTCAATAGACGCAGAACAAATGACCAACAACGACAACAGGTACATCGAGCATTTACATCTGATTCATTCCTGCGTCTAGCATTCCAGTATGAGCCCGATATTGAATATTATGCTCATTCAAAAGTGGTAATTGGTGCTATGGATAAGGAATGTCCGCATTGTCATGCTCTGAAATTCAAAAATGAGCCAGCTGGGATGTGTTGCGCGTCAGGAAAAGTGCAACTACCTGAAATTGAAACACCACCTGAACCATTGAACGGTTTACTTATCGGCACGGATCCAGATTCTAACGTGTTCCTGAAGTCAATTCGAACATTCAATTCATGCTTTCAAATGACATCGTTTTGTTTGTGTTAGCTAAAGATGGACTAACAAAAAATATTGTTCACGCTATAGCATTAAGAGATTGATATTGTTTGTTAGTGTTCCTGTCGTAATTGATTAATTAATGATATATAATTTTAAGGAATAAATTATAATAACTTAAAAATAATGTTTGCCTTTTGTTATTTTTATATTCCCTCATCGTTCACAGTGCTCCATGCCTATTTCACGCATATACCACATTCTTACACACTTACAATAAGTAAGCTATTTTTTGTCTACACTAGAAATTACTTAAAATTTATTTATATGGCAAAACAACGTTTGCCGGGTCAGCTAGTGATAATATATGATAAGGTAGTCCCACTACCTATAGAAGTTCCCACCAAGTTTTATCATTTCTTATAAACCATGGTGTATTCGCAATATCCTTAAAGAATGGTGTATTCTGCAAGCGCTGCATAGAATGTTACTTTTGCTCGCTTGTACCTTTGTTAAAGTTAAGTTTTTTATTTTTTATTATTCCTTTATGATCTTGCAATCTGCCCTGCCTCAGGCGTGTGGGCATTTAGCTTTAAATAAGATCTTGAGGGGCTCTTCTCTTTAGTCTCTTGAAGGTGCGAGTGGTTTTGTCCATTAATTTGCAGGCCAGCTTGTTTGGATGATTTGCCATTCGTTTTGCGTAAGATTTGAGCTTGTATGATGTTTCTTGCTTGACGGTTGGTATCTTCAGGTCGCGATGAAGTTGACAATTGGTGATATACCACGGAGCGTTCGTTATCATGCGCAGTATTTTGTTTTGAAAACGTTGCAGTATTTCTATGTTGGAGTTTGCTGCAGTGCCCCACAGCTCTACTCCATAGGACCATATGGGTTTGAGGACACATTTGTAGAGAAGGATTTTGTTATCCAGAGAAAGTTTAGAATTGCGAGCCATTAGCCAGTATAATTTCCTTAATTGTTGGCTGAGTGCTTTTCTCTTGGTGAGGATATGTTTTTTCCATGTAAGTTGTCTATCTAGATAAATGCCCAGATACCGAACTTCTTCGCACTGCGGTATTTGTATTCCATTTAACTTGACTGGTGGGCACGAGCCATTACGGAGTGTGAATGTCATATGCGCAGATTTAGTTTCATTTGCCTTAATACGCCAGTCTTTCAGCCATTTAGAGACCTTGTCGAGGCTCCCTTGCAGCTTGTAGATGCAGTTGCTGGGTCTTCATGAGTGGCCATGAGAGCAGTGTCGTCTGCGAATGTGCCCATGAGGACGTCTTTCGTTATGGGTAGGTCGGACGTATGTAAGAGGTACAGTATTAGTCCCAGTACACTGCCCTGGGGAACTCCTGCTTTAATGTCATAAAGTTTCGTTCTGTCCTTACCGTGTTTGACATAGAAGTGCCGCTGATTTAAGTAGGATTTGAGCAATAAAAAGAAACTTGTAGGTAGGGCTTTTGAAATTTTGAAAAGTAGCCCCTCATGCCATACATGGTCGAATGCTTGTGAAATATCCAAAAATGCAGCTGAGCAAAGTTATGTAATTTGTAATATTTCTGAAATTATGATTCTACAGTAATGTTTTTCAGGTTTACATTGCTCCAACATGATAAAAAACACATAGGTGTTCTTATATAAATAAGAAGGTTCTTCTCTTACTATCTACTTATACAGATAAGAAAGTTATATCGATAAGAAGGTTCTTATATAGATAAGAAGAAGCTTTACTATATGCTCACCTTGTTCTCTTGTGAGACCTTGCAATGCTCTCTGTGCCTCAATTACTTGTAGTTTAAACAAATACGAGTCAGTCAACCTGGCAATGCACTTATCGCATATATAATACTCGTTAGTGGGGTTATCGGAGCACAGAATCTGCAATAAAATTATAGTTGAGTTCAGATATTTCAGTATTTTTTTATTAAATGTCATATGATATGGGTAGCAATATCAATTGTTCAGTATGCATTAAAACTAATACAATCAATCATATATACAGTCAATCAATACAACAATACAAATCATATAAGATTCCTTGTTGTAATTAACTTTCAATGGGAACTTTCTCAGAGTAATTCACGAATGAAGTACAGTGGAACCTCTCATAACGAGCATAATTTGTTCCAGACTCTTACTCGTTGAGCAAACCAATTTTTCCCATACTCATTATGAGAGGTTCCACTGTAGTACCTGCTTATAAATATACTTAGCCTCTTTTACATAGGCTCTCAGTCTCACTGGGAAACGACGCGGCAGACGAACTAGCCAGAAGGGGATCAAAGAAAATAGTATATAAACCGGAACCCTTGATGCCCATACCCCAGGCCCAAATAAAAACATGGCTACGCAGGAACACCGATGAAACCCACCTTACAGAATGGAAAAAAACGCAGGATGCAGGCAAACAAAGAATGCGGTTCCGGAAGCGTCTAAACAACTTGCCCGCAACCTCACCAGATTAAAAAGGGACAAAATCCGTAAAATCTTAGGTGCTATGACAGGCCACTGTCCTCTAAACAAACACCTGTTTACCATAAATGTGATAGACAACCCTCTATGCATAGGATGCTTGGAGGAAGAAGAAACGCCACAGCATGTGCTCATGGAATGCAGGAGCGTGGCAGAGCAACGGGCAAAAATACTACAATCTCCAGCATCTGTCCCGGAGACCCAAACAGGCTGCTAACCTTTTGGGACAGCCTGGGTTGGCTGGAGTAACCTAAATAGAAACATGAGCCACGCACAACGGTCCAATCAAGAGGCCAAGTGCGAGAAAAAAGCCCAGACAAACTAACTAACTAACTATAGGCTCTCAGTCTGTTGTAAATGAATGGCCCAATGTAGTATTATAAATACAAACGCCTTGCCTTGAGCCAAAAGCCTTGAGCGCCAACTTCCTTCGAACAGTTAATAAATAAAATAAATAAAATACAAACGGAGCTGCCATGGATTTCACTGACCGGAGTGGGCCCATCATAATACAATTATTTCACTTCTGAGGAGTGAGCAGTGGATTCCGGAATAACGACCGTCTGTGGTAGGTTTAGGACAGCTGTCTTGCCACATGTGAGCGTTTAACTTACCACCCATTCAATCCCTATTCGTAGCCATAGAATTTGAGATGTGGAATTCGCGGTTTTAGATATTTTTTCTAGAAAGGAGTTGATTGTTTTCCTGGAGAGACCAAGATCTTTGAAGAGGTGAAACAGAGATTTGGCTGGCAGGCCACGAGTGCCAACTTCCACCAACAGTGAAGCTGTTCCGGGTGACAGCATTTGCGAGATCATGGTATTTATTTAGGGGAAATCATAAAAATACAATATTGTTAGTATTCATATACAATATTGTCGAAAAAGATGCGGCGGTGTTTTTGGCGTACGAAGACTGGCTCTCAAAAGGTTAAGGTCTCGTCTCCTAACTTTATTACAACCTAACAAACACAAAATAATGACCATAGTTTAATTTTAGTACACTCTATGGTTTTTCCACATTACCAATCAGAAAGTACACTTGACCCACATGACTACGCGTAAACATCTCTGCAAACATCAGATGTGATGGATCACAAGCTTATGAAGGAAAGTATATACTATACTAGAAAGTTGAAAATGTGCACGATATTGTGGAAAGCTCCTTCTGTGTCCCATTTTTAACCCCTCAAGACAGTAATGTCCCGAATCGGGTACAATGTATTGTACTCAATGCTCAGTAACGCCCCAAAACGGGCACGAGAGCGGCGCGACAAACCACGCTCTCAAACGAACTGAATTTACACCAAAATCACAGTGCAACCACCCCCTGTTAGATATGTGTGAGAAAGATGGATAAATTCTGTATTGTACTATTATTCAGTCGTGCTTCTCGCAGTCTAGAATCCCTAATATAATTGTTTGTATTCAGGGAGCACTTAGTTGAGAGCTGCCATTGCTCGGATCTGCGCTTCTCTTCGGATATATGTATGAAAATAAATAAAACGAACTAATACATTTGGTAAAGCATGAAATAACTTACACAAACGTGTTTACCATTTCATGATAGGGTTTCGTATTTTGAGATAAATCGTCGATATCGCTGAATAATTGAGTTTTTCTCAGATCTCCAACTTTTTAATAATTATTCATAATTATGTAATTGTTTCACAAAATGAGGTTATAATGTTTTATATTTCAAATTTCAATGCGATCATTCTACAATTCTTGTTTTCATGATCCATCAAGTAGTTTCTTTCTTATGATCGTTTTTCTAAAGTGCTATATTTTTGACTTTCAACTCTCAGTAATGACAGGTGACTGCCAAGATTTACACCCGCCGCTTGAGGGGTTAATCGACTTCAAAAAAAGGAGGAGGTTACAAATTCGGTTGAATCTTTTATAATGTTTGCTACCTCAGAACTCACCATAGACTGGCATAAGCAGAAGACTGGCAGGGAAAAACTGGGGCCTTAACCCCAAGATCTCCCACTGGCTATACACTGCTATTGTGAGGCCGATAATCTCGTACGCCTCGGTGGTATGGTGCGACAAAGCCAACCAGAAAACTGTGATTACCAAACTAAACAATATCCAAAGGACGACGTGCCTCATGACAACTGGCGCAATGTCCTCCACTCCTGGAGCAGCTCTAGATGCACGGCTGAACTTACCGCCCCTACACATTCATTTGCAACAGGTGGCGAAAGCCAGCATGTACAGGCTATCTGCCCGAGAGAAGGTAAACTGGATCTCCCAAGCACTAAGATCAGTTCTTGACTCAGTCAGTGAAAATCCAACCCTCAACATGGTATCAGACACAATGCTTCCACTCCTAAACTTTGGAAAACTTTTTACAGTGGAACTGCTGCCCAGAGACGACTGGCTAAAAATCCAACTGCAATGGGAGGCCGGGAGCCTTAAATGGTATACTGATGGGTCCAAATCGGGACTTGACGTAGGTTGTGGTATATATGGAGAGCGACCAAACTTTGAAAGAAGTGTAAACTTGGGAAAATACGCCTCCATATTCCAAGCGGAGGTTTACGCCATTATTGAATGTGCGGATATCAACCTCCAAAAGGACTACGCCAACCACCGTATCTATATCCACTCGGATAGCAAAGCAGCTCTTATAGCACTAGCCTCGAATACCATTAATTCAAAGCTAGTGCAAAACTGCATATCGCTACTGAATTCCCTGGGCGAAAAGAACAGGGTAATTCTAAGATGGGTTCCCGGCCATGCAGGAATCGAGGGAAATGAAAAAGCCGACGAACTAGCTAAGACGGGAGCAAAGGGAACGTTATACGGCCCTGAACCTTGCTGTGGCGTACCAAAAAGCCTTGCAAACCTAATGCTCAAACAAATGTGTTAAGAACAATCCGTCAACCACTGGAACACGCCAGGGTTGAATCAATCCAAAGCGCTTATTAAGGCTTACGACCGTAAGACGGCCCGTGAGGCCTTATCGCTAAATAGGAACAATCTACGCATACTGTTAAGGGCACTCACGGGGCATTGTGGCCTGAACAAACACATGTTCAACCTCAAGCTCAGAGACACAAAAACGTGCAGGTTCTGCCAAGGGGCAGAGGAAACTCCCCAGCACCTCATGTGCGAGTGTGGCCCGCTGATACGTAAAAGATACACCCACTTGGGTGGTTACTACCTCCAAGCTGAGGAGGTAAAACAATCTGGCGCCAAAAGCCTGCTACGGTTTTTAAATGACACGAGGCTTAGCGCAGAACTATAGTAGGTGGCGAACACAATAGATCAGCAATGGTTGCAGTGTTACAAGGCTCATAAAGACCTTAGAAAAACCCCACTCAACAAATAAAAAAAATAAAAAAATACCTCAGAACTCCATCATTTATGAATTGACTTGAAAAATTCTCTTTTATTTGAAAGGATATACTTCCAGATTGGTCCCATTTTTTATCTTAATCCTGTCTGATAATGGGACCTATGAGGAATTGTGGGAACTCCACAAATATTATCATATGAACTTGAAAATTTATAGGTTGGTTTAGTTCCGATGACAATGCATTTTTATTAACCCAGGGTTGGCTCCCGACGAGGGGACTCCTCAACGGTCAACAGCACAGACCACAGACACAAAATTTTGTATACGCATTAAATTATGATAGGCTGTTCTAAGTTTCACTATGAAATGGCTACTGCACTTATAAATAAAATGAAGTACGTTTTTTTTCTTATTTTTTTAAATTATATATTATACTAATGGTATTACCCGACGTTGCCCATCTTATATATGTTCTCAAATACCTATGTATACCAATTTTCATGGTGATCGGTTGAACAGTAGTTGGTGGAATCGGAGGCGATAAGTTGATGTACTGCAGCGCCATCCGTTGGCGAGTTTACAATAAAATTATTAGCGCGAAAATACTATGCGGGCTCAAATGTCTATGTATACCAATTATCATTGTGATCGGTTGAGCGGTATAGAAGTTGATGTGCTGCAGCGGCATCTAGTGGTAAGTTACAACAAGTGAAAAACGCGAAAATATTAAGTTACAACAAAGCGAACATCATTAAAAAAATCATATATGTGCCAACTGTCATTGCGATTGGTCAAAAGGTTTTGTAGTCTACCCTTCAAGCCCCGCGACTTCGATATCGAAGTCAACTGAACGCGTCTAGGAAAAGTGATTTGATTGGGTTTTTCGTGTCATTCCGTATTCAGTTGTATTTTATTTAAATGCACAATGATATTTGTATCATCGTGCATTTAAATAAAATATAACTGCATACGGAATGACACGAAAAACCCAATCAAATCACTTTTCCTGGACGAGTTCAGTTGACTTCGATATCGAAGTCGCGGGGCTTGAAGGCTCGGACAGACAGATATAAATAACAACATCCATTTTTTAAATTTTAGATGTGAAGTTAGGTTGAGTGAAATCAAAAACTGAAAATCACACAAGCCCGCGAGCGAGAGAGCGAGTACAGCCAAATATATACCTGTGAGTCGTAGCAATTCCACATCATCTCGTAATAATTCTCCATTTTGCCTCCATTATCTATTTTATGCAGCATATTTCTTAAGTTACCAGTGGCCAAGCAGCAACTGCACAGATAGTCGCCGCCCAATATCTCTTCTTTCGGCGACCCTACAATGCTCCCCGCAGAATTAAAGTCAGCCATTGTTCATTTTTATCAACGAATCACCGGCTTTTGCTGAATGATAGAGAAATAAACAAAAGCCGAGAAATTAGTACAAATCCGAAAATAAAACTCAGCTGAAGAAAGCAACAAATGCAACTAAAGTAGGTGCGCCACGTTAGCAAAAGCAGCTTTCAGCTAATCGGATTCGAGTGTTTTTGACAACTTGGAAAAGGGCGGTTTTGATTGGCCGAGGATGGAAACAGAAGAATGTAGGAATCGAAACCATGCAATAATCCAATTTTGACAGTTATATTTCGATAAACCATGGATGTTGTTTGTTAGAAGTGTGACACATCGCACCTCCGTCAAATACAGTCAATATCGTATCTTGAAAAATTCCAATTATGGAGGTCTTTTTAAAAATTATCGCCATTTCTGATTTTACGCTCCCTAAAAGAGTCATATAACTGTTTTTTCATTAGTGCCATTGACGAATTAGTGAAGTAAGTCATAACTTTTGGGAGTGTAATTTGAGAAATGGCGGTATTTTTTATAAAGAAACACTATAACTGGAAGTTTTTAAGTTATTACTGTATTTGATCGACATGTCGATAAATGGTGTTATAGCCTCGCTGATAGGATTTATCTTAAGCGCATAACGATGATGTCCACCTGTTGGTGCCCAAAATTATCATTCTGTCATCGTTATAAACGTATTTTTCTTTAACTGCCAGATTTTTTATATCACTATGTCGAAAAAAACAGAAATGTTTCTCACGTCACGTATATTTTAAACAATGCAGTACGGTATGATCAGATTTTTTTATTGTGGCAACACTAAGCTTTATGACATGATTTTTTCGTCTTTGTACAGTTCATGAAATTGCACACATTTTATCATTAATTCTCGTTATTCATATTCTTTTGCATTTTTAACATGAACAAAACTATTCGAAGCGGAGCTAGATAAGTCGTTTTCAGTATCTCAAACTAATGTACCTTCAATTTTAGAACTACATAAGAGTCTAGTATGCAGGGGGTGTGTGTGTATGTGTTTGTGGGTGTGTGTTGAGCGTGAAAGTGTGGAATATGAGCGTGTATGATATTAGTAATGGTGTATATAAAATATAATAATAATAATAATCAATAAAAATAGCTAAACACGAATATTCAGCTTATTGTATCGGTCAGGGTTTGATTTACGGAGTATTTGTAAGTGATTATGGAATTATTAAACATATAAATACCATTTAAATGGGTATTATAAAGCTCACAGCAGCGTGTGAGTACCTACTCCATTCCTTGATGCATTAGCTTTAAAACGCGGCAATCGAAACAGGTCAAATTGGCGTGTGGTCCTCATTGGGGAGTTAATATTGATCGCTCCCACCAGGTCAGAGCAATCGAATATACCGTTCATTATTTTATAGAGGCATAGAGCATCATTCAAGTTGCGCAATTATTTTAACCCCTCAAATGAATGGCGATTAGCTCGGGGTTGCCTACGGCAAAATGTATATAAATTTATATTTACATTTACATTTACATTTACATAGAGCGGGGTTTACTATAGAGCTATAGCATTACTATAGAACGGATTACTATAGAGCGGCGCACATTTAGGGGTTAAATAGTAAGGCCGCCTCATTAGTAGTATTACAATAACTTTTCGTCTTGAAATTTAAATATCGAACGAACTTATTTTGGGTATTTTGCAGTCTGTTAATGTTGACCATATAATAGGGAGACCATATTGGAGAAGCAAACTCAAGGTGAGATCGAAGAAACACATTGTATAATACCTTCAATATTAATGGATCTGTAAATGGTTTCGATGCGCGAATTATGAAGCCAAGCATTTTACTAGATTTTTCGGCAATAGCTGCAATATGTGCCCGAAAGCTTAATCTGTCACCTAAAACTACACCCAGGTCCTTAATAGAAGTGCACGTCGCGATAGGAATGTCATCGATCTGATATGAGTAGTTAATCTTGTTAGTATGTAGTTAATCTTGTTGATATCAGTAGTTAGTCTAGTTAAGGCGACGACTATTGTCAACCGCCTTGGGCGATTGGCGTTATTTGCCGGCTGGCAAATAACGCCAGCCGGCATAGACAAGGCAATGCAGCCGGCGATGAAACGGTTCGCGCGTAGGTTCACCGTTTATGGAAAATGCGGCGTTGCCAAATCTATGCTCACGGCTTGAGATACAGGAGGCTATGATACTAACCATCTGTAAAGGTCACCTCTTATACCAATAGAATAAATATTTTTTAATAATATGTCATGATTTACGCGGTCGAATGCTTTGGCAAAATCCGTATACACGGTGTCAATTAGTATTCGATTGTCCATATTCTTATTTAAATACTCCATAAATACAGCTAAATTAGTATCGACTGACCTACCCGGGAAGAAACCATGCTGTTTATTATTTATATGTTTTTTAATGTATTTAAGGATAGAATCACATATATTTTTTTCATAAACCTTCGCAAATGTGGATAATCCGCTTTTGAAGATTGGTGTTACCAATGCATATTTCCATAGAGAGGGTACAGTGCCTGTTCGCAGAGATTTTTTATATAAAATATTGAGAGGTTTAGATAATGAGTAAGCACACTGTTTCACGAAAAAGGCAGGTATATTATCGTACCCTGCTCCTTTGCTGGGATCTAATTTTAAAAGAAAGGCTAGCGTCATAGTTTCCGATATGTTCACATCTGTTATGGGCATATCATTATGATAGGAGAGCGCAGCTTCATAGTCACAGTGATTTGGGAATGTTCATAGGCGGAGTTAAAATAATTAGAAAATAACTGGGCTATATCATTTACGTTACTCGCGGATAGTCTGTGGGAAAGCGGGACTTGACTGTTGAGTTTTGACATAACGCCAAAAAGATTTTGCATCGTTTTTTATATTTTGCTGAGTCGCATCGATATACTGATTAAAGCAGTTTTTTGCAATAATTTTCTGTCTAGCGCGTAGGATGGAAAAGGATTCATAGTCTAAAGCTATGTCCACACTGTGCCTTTTTTCGTTCAACAAGGGCATGCGTTATAGCGCAGTCAACAGCGCACGTGAGGCATGCCCTTGGCGCATGCCTTAAATCAGTTGAAAGCATAGCGCGCGCTGCGACGCACGCGTTCCCGCGGTCCGTGGATTTCTGTGCAACATAGCGTTCAACATCAAGATGGCGGACGATATTACTTTACAGTTTATTGAAGACTACATAAATTTTCCACAACTTTGGGACCAAAATAACAAAATTTACACAAATAAAATAAAAAGAAATGATAGTCTGCAAGTTTTGGCTACGAAATACAACTTGGACGTTGATGGAGTTAAAAAGAAGATCAAAAGTCTTTGGTCATAAAAGGCCGATCGAAATTGTTTTCGGACATGCGTGTAAAGTTTTTAAAAAGAATATCTTTATCTTCTCGCAGTTCACGCATAATTTTTTACATTATTTCGATCCATAAAATATCTTCGAGCCAACAACATGCGCTTGGTTCTCTTTTGTTTTCTAGATTTTCTTATCACCAAGTAGGCCGCACATAGTAGAATCATCTCGTCGCACATGTTGTTATACTGAACGATAATAACGACTCCGGTCGGATGACGCACGGACATGATGCATTCAACAGTTGCTTGCCCTAAAGGAAAGTTGAATAGAATGATGAAGGGAAAGTTGAAGATGAAAGGGGCACAGTGTGGACATAGCTTAATGGGTTTTTATATTTTTTCCATTTCCGGTGGTACTGTGATTTCTCCTTAATTACGTTTATAAGAGGTTTACTATAGGTACCATGCGGGGTAGCCATTGCTATTTATTTTTTTAGATGGAATATGATCTGCGATAATTTTATTTAAAATTGAATAAAATATTTCCACGCATTTATTTACATCCATATCAATAAAGAGAGCATCAAAATCATGACTGATAATTATTTCGTTTATATTTGTGTAGTTACCTTTTTTGAATAATCGAATGGTTCGAATTTCAGGACAATATCGGATGGGGGTGGAGATAGGGAAAGATATCAGTGCTGCTGGATGATGATTATCAATTGTTACTAAGGGTTCAGAACTGGTTTAATCGTTAAGAGGGTATTAGATAAAATTAAATCCAGGATACGATCATTAGTATTGCGTAATTTATTGTATTGCTGCATGTTAGAAATTGATAGAAAGCTAGACTTGATTCTAAGGAATTTAATGTGTATATATATTGGATAACCAGTGTGCCATCGTCTGTGCTAACCCAAGTGATATTTGGAAGGTTATAGTCACCTATCAATAACCATAGGTCATTCGGATGATTTGACATATTGTCAAAAGCCATATCTAAATGCCCATTAAGAAACCGTTGTCATCATTGCGCAAATAAATGCAACAAATGTGTATTTTGGGCATTTGGGGAAGAGATATAGTTACCCAGAGGTCTTCCGCTGGTGTTTGCCAGTTATATTTGCACATTGATGTGATACTGGCCTTGACAGCTATAAGGGTTCCACCACCTCGGTTTTCTTTCATTGATGAGTAGTCCTGCTCCCTCCTATAGACATGATAGGAATTATTGAAAATCTCACCGTTGAAAATTCCATTATGGAGCCATGTTTCCGAAAGACAAATTATGTCATAACCTTCAAGGAGAACATTATGGTAAAAGGTATCAGTCTTTCCTCTTATACTGCGAACGTTTTGGTAGTAGATTCTCAACCTAGAGTCGCCTTGTAATGCAGGTTTCTTAAAAATATTGACAGATTAATAATATTGCAACAAACGAGAAACAAATGTAAAACATTTAAAATATTTACAAAAGTATTGAAATACATTGAGGTAATAATGATAATTAATCAACAATAAAAAAATTCAATTTATGGAGGTAATATACGAATAAAAGTACTTAATAATTAAAATATTTAAATAAAAAAATAATGAGATATTAGGAGTGTGTATGGTGTAAGCAATGCGTGTGTGTGATACGTGTGAGTCTAGTGTGTCAGTATGTGGTCCAAAATGAGATGTGCAGGAAAGCGTTCTTTTTGCTTCTGGGATCTCATGGTAAAATGATAAAACAATAATGAATATATTTAAGTTCATAAATAAAAATAATGGTAAATATATATTTATGTTTTGTATGTGTAGTGTATGTGCGATTGTTGTAGGCGTGTTTAAAATGTGTAAGTGTAAGTGTATATATAGCGAATTAGATTGCACAATCGCTTACCAGTATTTTACTAGGTACGCAAACCTTTGTTTCCCTTATCTCTCCGTCCAATGGCGTACGGCTAGGCGTGCACTGCGATGCGGTACGATTTTTACGCCGAATGGAAAATAACATTTAAATATAAAGCAATAACGTTTAAATATACGTTTAAATATAAAGCAATCCCTAATTCAAACAAGGGGCCCCTTTCTCCACTATGTAGGTACTATGTATGTAAGTGGCTTTTATTATTATTTTCTTCATAATCATCCCTCTAATCAATTCTATAAAGAATATACACAAAAAAACTATCAAATATTTTAAAAATATTTACTTTTTACATATTTACTTTTTATTCACTGTAAATACACCATTTAGGTTAATATAAACTTTCCAAATAATTGGAAAGAGCTGAGTGCTTCCTTTCATATAGATAAGGGCATATCACGATATTAATTTTAAGGTTTGGCTGACTACTTTTGATCGCAGCTTCTTTATAACCACTTTTTGAAAATAAACAAGAAAATTCGAAATTTAAAATTTTTCCACCTATCACCTATCATCTAGTTTTTAAGAAGATGGCATAAGCCGACAAAAAACAAGTATTTCATTGTTTTTTTGCTCGAACTAAGATCTAATCGAGTAATTTTATTATTTAGGAAGGATGGTTGCTTAGTTTAGAGATTGGTTGTTTGAAGGGTGAGTGTTTCTAGATTAAAAAGGCCTTGTAAACCTACATCTCTGTTCGCAAGTCAAAGACAACCAACCAATCTCGTTTAAATATAAAGCAATCCCTAATTCAAATAAGGGGCCCCTTTCTCCACTATGAACTATGTATGTAGGTAAGTGGCTTTTATTATTATTTTCTTCATAATCATCCCTCTAATCAATTCTAACCTATATATATATATATATATATATATATATATATATATATATATATATATATATATATATATATATATATATATATATATATATATATATATATATATATATATATATATATATATATATATATATATATATATATATATATATATATATATATATATATATATATATATATATATATATATATATATATATATATATATATATATATATATATATATATATATATATATATATATATATATATATATATATATATATATATATATATATATATATATATATATATATATATATATATATATATATATATATATATATATATATATATATATATATATATATATATATATATATATATATATATTGGGTCCAAATTCAAATTCGGACCAATATATTGACATCTTAACAAACCGCTATGCTATTCTTTGAAAAAAGTGAAACAGTTTTTCACACAGAACCAAATTACATAATGGCCCGGAAACTCCCACGATCTCAACCCGATTGACAACCTCTGCGCGATTTGCAAAGACGGTTATCCAAGATGGATTGTACAACGAATACCAAGATGATCAGTGCACTAATTCAAGTATGGTTTCACGATCATGAACTGAAAGGAAGCTATCAAAACCTGGTAAGTTCTATGTCTACAAGAGTGAAAGGTGTTATCAACGCAAAAGCAGGACACATTCTATATCAAAATGAACAATCTATAACTACCAGTACTGTTTTTGTATGTTTATGTCCAATAAAGCACTTTTTGAAGAAAAATACTCTGCTTCAATTAATTCGCACGGTACTGTACCACATATCAGGTTACGGCAGCGAAACGACACCTAAAAGAACAACTGCTGTTAAAGATGGGATTATTACGTATGTCGATTTCAAGTGATCAGCCGAATCTGACCAGTCAGCGGCCATGAGGGCGCAAAATAGTCGGTACACTGCGAAATTCTCCTCTCTCTGATCGACTAATACCACTCCCCGATCACAATCGTTATAAAAACTCTCTTTGATCCTCCAAAGTACCAGTGCCAAGAGTTCAAAAAGCATTAAAATGTATTAATGCTACTCTCTATTGTAACATTTCACAATGGGCAGGTTTATTGTCATACGACAATTTCTTACAACCAACCCTACCATGAAGTGTTTATATGAATGTGTACGTGTAATATGTGTGTAAGTGTATGTATTTTTATTGCATTCCATCAACATAATTCAAATGCAATTCCGTTAATTTTATCCTAACGGAAAATGTCACCCAGCCGGAAATCGAACCCGGAACCTTACAATGCATTTCTGTAAACTAAAACTGAAATAAATTCGATCGAACGAGATAGATCAATACGTTAGAGCTGAATATGACACGAAGGATCGTCCATAGAAACTACCTGTCAAACTAATACTACTTGAAGGTTAGATGAATATTTATTAATTACCGCTTAAGATGTCCCTTACTCAAAAAAACAAGGTCACATTCCGCAAAAAGCGTACTATCATTTGCTATGTTCATAAACACAAATACAACAGGCTTTTTCATGAATTGTATCTGAATACCTCATTAAATAACCCTCTTGCTTGTAAGCACGATCGGTCGAAGGATCGTCGATAAAAACTACCTGTCGAACTAATACTCGTCCGAATAAATTTTAACACATTTCGTGCAGTGTTAGATTCTGATGCTTTATCTTCGGTTGGTAGTTTTAATGCCAAAAATGTAACAACAGTTTATTTCACATTCAGCTCTAGCGTATTGCCCTGTCTCGTTCATACGAACTAATTTCCGTTGTTAGTTCACGAAGAAACGCCATCGAGCCCAATGTAAGATCAGGCGACCTAACCACTGTGCTACCGGGTCGTGACAGTGGTTTTTTGATCGCCTGATGCAAGTTTATGTAGAAAAACTCTCACAATGTAAAATAATCGATCAGTGTTTTTCGCTTACGAACTATGATTATTGACTTAAATCATTTAGCAACGACAGCGTATGTTAATCAGTATGACGATTTTAAATCACACTTACTTAACCACTGTGACGACATTACCACCGTTTGGTGATTTTTCTGTTATGACAACTCAAGGCGAGCGATCTTCGTATGTATGCAATTATCGGCTCTATTTCTCTCTCCACTACGGTGAAAGCCGTCTGTCATTGAGTAAGCTACCGTTATTTCATAGTATGCGTGAACTAAAATCCTCTACAATCAATTTTTCGAGGGTTGAAAACATGCCATCGTGAGGTAAAGTGAGGTAAAAATATTCGATATCCAAGTTGCTTTAATAAGTAGATATTATTTTGTTATAAACCTCACAAGAATTTTATTTAGTAATGTGTACCTAATATTTATGTGTAGATAAATATTAAATATTAACATCCCAATACTTCAAAAACAATTTTCCATTCATGTTTTGGAGTAAATGATCGATTTTTTGGTAAAATTAGCTTCTCTGGACGAAGTAGGTATATTATATACATTTATAATAAACATAAATAAGAAGAGAAATTAAAAGATAACAAAAGAATGCATAAAAAAGATTTTGTTTTTGTATTTACATACAAATTCGACCAAAAAATACACGACCAAAAAGACGTTGAGTCTTTTCCTCGCGAATAATGCGCACAATGGGTTAAAGAATATCAAAAAATACTGGTGTAATATTTATTAATATACTAATATTTATAAAGAAATACTTGAAAGTTAGATGAATATTTATTAATTACCGCTTAAGATGTCCCTTACTTTAAAAAACAAGGTCACATTCCGCCAAATGTGCTTCCAGCGTTTTTATAAATTGCTTTGTATATAAGCAAAGAAATCTATTTAGTTTTTGATAAATTGTAAAGTATGTATGCATCTTTATACTTTGCTTCCGCGTAAGCGTACTGTCATATTCTACGTTCATAAATACAAGTACAACAGGCTTTTTCATGAATTGTATCTGAATACCTCATTAAATAACCCCTTTGCTTGTAAGCACGATCACAATTTTACAAGACAAATTCTACAGGTTGACATGGTGTCTTTCAATGTGTGTCTTTAGGTTTTCTTTCCGTGTGAAGGATCGACCGCATTCCGCACATGAGAATTTCTTCAATTTTAGATGTACGGAGTTTACATGATTCTTCAGGTCGTCTTGTTGTGAAAAACCATAACCACATTCCTGACAAACACATTTCTTCAATTTTAGATGCACGGCGTCTACATGCTTCTTTAGATGTCCTTTTTGTGAAAATGCTTGATCGCATTCTTGACAAATATGTTTCTTCAATTTTAGATGCACGTCGTCCACATGCTTCTTTAGATTCCCTTTTTGTGAAAATGCTTGATCGCATTCTTGACAAATATATTTCTTCAATTTTAGATGTACGGCATCTACATGAATCTTCAGGTAGTCTTGTAGTGAAAAGCCATGACCACATTCCTGACAAACATATTTCTTCAATTTTAGATGCACGGCGTCGACATGCTTCTTTAGATGTCCTTTTTGTGAAAATGCTTGATCGCATTCTTGACAAATATGTTTCTTCAATTTTAGATGCACGGCGTCCACATGCTTCTTTAGATTCCCTTTTTGTGAAAATGCTTGATCGCATTCTTGACAAATATATTTCTTCAATTTTAGATGTACGGCATCTACATGAATCTTCAGGTAGTCTTGTAGTGAAAAGCCATGACCACATTCCTGACAAACATATTTCTTCAATTTTAGATGCACGGCGTCGACATGCTTGTTTAGATGTCCTTTTCTTGAAAATGCTTGATCGCATTCTTGACAAATATATTTCTTCAATTTCCTGTGAATTCTTTTATTATGACGAGTTAATTGATATTTAGTAGAAAATGATTTGTCAGACTCCGGACAAGAAAAACTTTTTTCTCTCTCCGGTCGTTCACTCCGTGAATTTTGCTCCACATTGCTACTTTGGTCATTATTTGGTTCCGTATTAATAAAGCAAGTCTTACCGCCGTAAAACTCTACTATATTCCCGCTGCCATTTGCATGAAAACTTACTTCGTCGGAATTTGTAGCCACCATTTTACGTAAAACATTTTCACTTTCACTGAGTAAAAATTGCTCGACGCTGCCACTCGGAGCATCATTTGGCTCTGGTTTAATGAAGCGCATTTCTTCCTCGTAAAAATCAACAATATTTCCTTTTTCGTCGCAGGATGCATTCAAATCTGCTAGCGGCTTATTTCCATTAGAGCTATCGTAATCCATTTCCCTTTTGAAGGCCGCCTTTTTATCTGTTAATACGATCAAAGCACGATCGACTTTCAATCGACCTAACAGGATTTTGACAGCTGGTTGTGTTGCCAGGAACGAATTTTCATAAACGAGGAAATATGTCCAACGAATTGATAAACACTGCATTTTTGCAGTACGCGCACTACGTCTTAAATCCGGCACTGCGATGGCAGCACTTAAGAACATCATTAATCATTAAATGAACCATAAAGAGCAGGTAGTGACAGCAACATCTAGTATTTTTGGGTCCCATCAAACTTGCAGAAGGCAGATTTGCAGACGGCAATCTTGCAGACGGCATTCTTGCAGGCGGCAGTTTTGCAGAAGGCAATCTTGCAGAAGGCAGTTTTGCAAATGTCAAACTGACGTTTCGAGGGTCGGCATTTTTGCAGACGGCATTTTTGCAGAAAATGAAGTTAGAAGCAAAACATCGTATTTAAAATTTAGTGTTACCAGAGTAGAAATCGACAAAAGCCGCGTTTTCATATGTCAGGGTACGGAAACCAGTCCACTTCTTTGAGTGTCCTCTCCATCGCGGATCTCAGCAATCAACTTTCGATTTTAGGGAAAGGAAAACCTAACCTAACCTAACAGAAAAACTTAAAACATTTTTTAAAATGTTTAGTTTGATGTACTGAATCATCCACTACAAGGATGCCGGTAATTAATGTCACTTCGATTTTAGGGAAAGAAAAACCTAACCTAACCTAACAGAAAAACTTAAAACATTTTTTTTAATGTTTAGTTTGATGTACTGAATCATCCACTACAAGGATGCCGGTAATTAAATGTGGGGAGGTAAAAATATTCACCACTTTAATTTACCCTGACATGATAATTTGCTACTTCTTTTTCTAAATTTAAAATTATTGAATATTATGGTTTTTCGTTGCAAGTCTGGCAACACTAGCACAGAACTGTCACAATAAATGTTTGTAACCTCAAACTGAGTCGCTGTGTTTTTTCTCTCATCGCGTCCCGTTTTCATTTTTGCTAGGACTTTAATTCACGCGGAACTTCCTGACTGGAACAATTCAACAGGTTATGGGCCCAGCTCACGACGACTGTGTAAAGAAAAGTGAAAATGCTGAAAACGCGGTTTTCGCGACTGAAATAGTGCAAGCGGAGAAAGTGACTATTCTGGTGAATCGTTTTAAATCGCGTGGAATAATTCAACTGAATTAGTGCGATTTTAGATAAACGGACAAAAACAAAAGTGTCATTTCGTTTTGTGCGGTATTTTTTAGTGGGTGCAGCGATTACTTTTGAGGTTAGAATCAGCAATTTTTCTGTCTGAAAAACTGTGGTGCGTCGATAGCTGTTTTTTGTGCGTGATTTCATCATCGCGTGGTACAAGGAAAACGTTTTTCTCAACGCGCAGTTTTCGGGAGCGAGTTTTCTTTTGGATTGAAATTGAAAAGTTTTTTTCGGAAAATTTCAAATCCGGCAATTCGAAAACAGAAGAAATGGAAGGTGATCGAATAAATATCGAAAAATTGGAAGGTGTCGGTGAGTCTTGCAATTGGCTGACATGGAAATTCCAAATGCGTCAAATTCTGGAGGACAATGAATTATTCGATATTGTCGATGGAGCCGAAGAGAAGCCAACGGCTGCAGAGTCGGACTATGCAACAAAAATCGTCGTTTGGAAGAAGAAAGACGCCAAATCGAGACGAATCATTTCGACAGCATGCAGAAGGCAGGCGGTAATGCAAATTATGACCTGTGCGACAGCAAACGAGATGTGGGAAATGCTCAGAGGAACCTATGAGCATACATCGAAGGCAAACACACTACTTTTGCAACAAAAGTATTACAGTTATGCGAAGAAGGCAGGAGATGATATTGCGACGTTCTTATCGAAATTAATGGAAATTGTGCAACAGCTGCGAGATCAAAAGGAGACCATATCCGATTCCATGGTAATTTCGAAAATTTTAATAACGTTACCTGCTGAATTCAATCATTTTCACAGTGCATGGGAATCTGCAAGTTCTGAAAGTCAAACTTTGACAAATCTGCGAGCGCGATTAATGGCAGAAGAGCTTCGCCTGAAATCGCAGGGACAAGTCGAAGAGGTGGAAGCGCTGATAGCTAAGCGAACTTTTCCCAAGAAAACCTACAACATCAAAAAGGGAAATTCGTCGAACAGCAACAACAAATTGACGAATAAAAGCGACAAACCGAAAGGCAAGTGCTTTAAGTGCGGAAAAGGAGGTCATTGGAAGCGGGACTGCCCAGAGAAGAAGCATAGCTCTGACGAGAAACGAGAAGATGGCTCGGTCGACGCGTTCATTTGTCACTCAGCGACGAGTGGAGACAAAGACACTTGGATATTAGATTCAGGGGCAACTGATCACATGAGTCACCGGCGCGATTGGTTCGAGAATTTCACTGAAATATCCAAACAAGTGAAGATAGGTAATGGCGATAGAATTGTGGCTCGAGGCAAAGGCGACATCAGCATTCACGCTTTCAATGGCAATGATTGGATTCGAAAGCGAGTCATGGGAGTTCTATTCGTACCGGATCTTCAGATGAATTTATTTTCTTCTTCTTCTTCTTTTATTTTGGCAATTCCGCTATACAGCAAGCGATTGGTGCCAGTTTTTTATCAGTCTTTCTTCTTAGTGCTTCCCGATGACTGGGGGATCTATGGTTAGTAAACCCCCACCTTGAACAATGACCAAGAACAGACAAATGACTTCACATTTACATGCCTTATAAAATGGAAATATTTCAATTCTACCATGCACTAACTACATGTCCTTTGGGGATATTTCCCTGTGGACATCACATTGTGGATATTAAAAGGACAGGATATTCTAATTAGGATGTCCCATGGGTGTGGATGTTTTTAAAATGGCTAGTAAAAAGGTTAAATTTGCCTCTTGAATTATATCGACACGTTATTAAGGGAAATAAACTTTGTAATGTTTTTATAAACTTTTATCGAATTCGATGCCAATAGGATGTCAATTTTTGTTGGAAGGCAGATTTTATATTTTACTAAGTTTGGAATAAATGATGGGTAGTTGTTGAGAAGGGGACAGTTAAAGAATATGTGATCTAATGTGCAATTGTGGTAGCCACAGTCGCACTGGGGGGAGGGCAGCACGTTTATGCGGAAGAGATGAGAGGGGGTGGAGCAGTGTCCTATTCGCATTCTGCAGATTGATGTTATTTCCTTCCGCTTAAACGGCTTCTTGTAGTACCATGGTTTAGAGGGAATTGTAGGGTTAAATTGGGAGTAGTGTTTGCCCTTGTTGCTGCAGGAGGAGAGCCAGGTCTTATTCCACTTTTCTTTCATCTTTTCTTCTATTACTTGAAAAATGTCTGATGCCGGGATTTTAATTTTCAGGAGAACTCCCCCTGACCGTGCCTCGTTTGCGATTCTGTCAGCGTACTCATTGCCTAAGATTCCGGAGTGCCCAGGGATCCACATCAATATTATCTCGCCCCCAGCTTCACTGATGAGGCGGTATTGTGATCTAATAAGGTTCTCTATGTGAGTCGGACGGTGCGATATAGAGGGGGAATTAAGCTTATCTAATAGGCTTTTCGAGTCTGTGAATACGACTCCTTGGGGAGACCGTTTAACCCGCATATATTCCAAGGCCTTGAGTACTGCGACGCTTTCTGCCGTGTAGATGGAGGCATTGTTAGGCAGCCTAAATTTAAGAGAGATGTTGAGATTGGAATGAAATATACCCACCCCCACGTACGTGCCCGCCTCGGCCTTCGACCCATCCGTGAAGAGGAGATCCCAGCCGAGGAACCTGTCTGCGACCATTCTCGCAAAGGTGCTATTATTCAGTGGCGAGGGATCCTCACCTGCGGGGGTCTTTGTTATTCCTGAGTCATAACATATGGTAGGGTGCTCAAACCTTTCAGGGAAAGGAAGTCTGAAATCCGGGAGGATGTGATCTCTCTGAATAACCTCTTTAAAGTGATGCAGTTTGCGATGGCTCCTACATAGAGCCGAGACTTTGCTATTTGGAGAGCCTTGGGAGAGCTCACATAGGAGCTTTAGTTTTGGCACTAAAGGGTGTTTGGACAGTTGGAGCCTCTTGATGTAAAACTTGTCTGCCAGGAGCTGGCATCGAAGATCAGTGGGAGGCTCGCCAGATTCTACGAGGAGGGCGTTTGTTGGGGAGCTTCTCATGGCGCCAATGACACATCGTAGGCCTTTGTATTGTAGGGAGTTCAGTTTGTCTTGGAGTTTTTTGGTTAAAGGGTAACAAATAAAGGAGGCGTAGTCTAATTGTGAGCGGACTAGGGCGTTGAACAGAAGTTTAGTGGTGAAAGGGTGTGACCCCCACCAAACTCCGCTGGTTGCTCGGAGTATGTTTAGTGCTCTCTCTCCTTTGTTGACCAATGTATGAGGTCCATTGTAGTTTGGCATCTAGTGTAACTCCTAAGAATTTGGCATGAGATTTAATTGGGATGACTGAGTGGTTGAATTTGATGTTTAAGGGTGTCGGGGTTCTCTTGCGGGTGAAAACTACAGCATTGCTTTTAGATGGGGAGATTGATAGTCCGGAGTCGTTGAGCCATACCTCCAGATCCTCTAGGGCCTCTGAGACTTTCCGGAGGGCAGTAGGTATGTTTTGTGAGGAACTATATATCACAATATCGTCCGCGTATTGTAATAACCTGCAGTGTCTCAAAACCACCTCCTCCAAACCTCTGGTGTAGAGGTTGTAGAGGATGGGGGAGAGCACACTGCCCTGTGGGAGGCCCCTGAAAAGGGTTCTTGAAATGGGTTCTGCAGAGGTCATAATGTTAATCTTTCTTCCTTTGAGGGTTGAGATGATGAATGTTGAGAATTTGTCCGGGACCCCCAAGTACTGTAGCCTCCTCTGGAGGAGTGGAAGCAGGACATTATCGTAGGCGGCTTGCACGTCCAGGAAGAGCGCAACTACCGATTCCTTCCGTTTGAATGCCAGTCTTATATCTGTGGTGAGAATCGCCAGGTTGTCGAGGGTGCCTGATCCACGACGGAATCCAAACTGTGAGTTTGCTAGTTTGGCTGAAGTTTCCACGAACCATTCTAGTCTGTTTTTGATTATGTGCTCTGAAATTTTGCACAGGGTTGAAGAGAGAGCAATAGGGCGGAAACTTTTGGGGGAGGACGGATCACAATTGGGTTTGGGGATAGCGATGACCGCTTGGGACCTCCAGGAAGTGGGAGATATGCCTTGATCGAAGAACCCGTTCAGGAGATCTAAGTAGTACCCTGTGATGTTAGGGCAGCAAGAGGGGATGAATGCGTAGGGAATAAGGTCCTCGCCTGGGGCTGAATCTCTAGCCTTGTTCAGGGCGGCATCTAATTCTACCAGGCTGAAGGGGGAAGACATTTCGGTATGTGAGGAAGGATGCGCACTAGGGAGGATTTCCGGTTCTGTGTTGAGCTCGTCGCTGCCGGGACAATATGGGGGGGCCAGGCAATTAACAAATTGGTCCAGTGTCTCTCCATGTACTGGGGGGGAGGAGTTAAGGTTCGATGCTCTCCTGAATCTTTTGACCATAGCCCAGACAGTGGAACTCGGAGTATCCGGGGAAAGGTTGGAGCAGAATTTTTTCCAACCTTCTCTTTTTTTACTTGAGAGGAGTTTTCTGGTTTCCTTGGCTGCGATTTGGTATGAGTTGTGATTGCTAGTGTTCATATCACTCAGATAAGTAGAGAGGCAGAGTTTCCTCCTGCCAACCGCTTGGTTGCACTCAGCATCCCACCATGGAGGAGATTGTCGGACTGGAATTTTGGGGGTTTGTTTTTTGAAAAACTTTTCAGCCGCTGATAATATGCAAGAGGACAAGGAGGAGTAGCACTCCTCTAGGGGGGTGCTTTCGAGTGGGGGGAGGAGTGTTGCTGCGTCGTTTAAGTGAGCGCAGAAATCCGAGAAGTTTTTTTCCTTATTACTAAACTTAAAGAGAGCACGACGGCTAATGGTGGCTCGATTAATCAGAGTGAAGTGAGTATTAATGAGGATGGGAAAGTGGTCACTACCCAATGGGTCATCCAATACTTGCCAAGTACTGTCTATTTGGAGGCACGGGGAGCATATCGAGACATCCGGGGCCGAGGAACGTTCTGATGGAAGTGGAACCAAGGTGGGTGAGCCGTCGTTCATGATGCACATAGAATGTTTATCCATCATATTTATCAGGGCATCTCCCTGTCGGTCAGAGAGCGAGCAGCCCCAAAGTGGGGCATGCGCATTTAGGTCTCCAAGAATGAACACAGGCCCGGAAATACCTCCGAGGGTCCGGGACCACCATTTTTCCGTAATAATCGTCCTGGGGGGAGCATATAGAGAAAGGAATGTGCACTCATTTATTCTGCCAGAGGCCAATTGGACATTGTTCCCCGGGGAAGCCAGGGCCAGCGGAGAGTGGATAAGTGAGTTCTTGAACATAAGGATAGTCCCACCCTTCCCGTCGAGGCGGTCATCACGGAGGACAGTGTAACCTGGTATGGTAAAGTTATTGGAGGGGGACAGCCAAGATTCAGAGATAGCTGCCACGTCAACCTCACGTTGATGCAGCAGTTGGATGAGCTCATGCTTTTTGGGTATCAGGCTTCGGCAATTCCATTGCAAGATGCAAAGCGTTGCCATTCTGCAGATATAAATTGAATCTACAAGTAAATTAAAGGTTAAAAATGAAATATAAAAAATGTGTAATATATACCTATATGTATATATAAAGAAACAAGTAAGTGGGAAATTTAGCTGGAGCGGAAGTTTGTGACTGGGGCGTTACGTTGGTCTGAAGGCAGATCCCGATCCGCCATCCAACGTGTCTGATAATTGAAGGTCAGTGACAGTTATCATTGAGGAGATGTCGCTGGAAGCCGAGGCTCCAGAATTGGTGTTGTGTTGGGCCATAAGCACCTGTAAGAGGGCTGCTATCTGATCCAGAGTAGTTTTAGGATCTCCATTAAGACCACAGCCGTTAACGGATTTATATGGGAAGTAGTCCCATCGTAGTTCGTTTGATTTGTCGTGAACCGGGGAGTGAGGCGGGGGAGGGCTCTGCAACTTCCGTTTCTTCCCTACGCCTTTATTTTTACCTGAACGGATAGGATCCGAGACGATAATTCTTGGTCTCATTGGGGAGAGTGGGGAATTAAAGGTAAAAGGTTGAGTTTGTGGGGTAGTTGCTGCAATAGATGCATATGAGGCAGATGTTGTCTTAGGTACTCTCGAGAGAGCATCATTAAATGATATGCCTTCTTTTGCCATGATGTTTTTTATTGCCTTTTGACGGCTATATTCGGGGCATTTTTGGTCCGTAGCTGTGTGTGAATCGTTGCGACAGTTAACGCAGAAGGAGAGAGATGCCTTGCAACTCTCCCCCGCATGGGCCTCTCCGCAACGAAAGCACCTGGGAGTTTTAGATCGGCAGGTCTTTTTTAGGTGACCGTACCGACAGCAAGCTGTACAGAGAGCAACTGGAAGGGAGTAAATCTCTACTGGGAGGCTATTGTAGTATATTAGGACTTTTTCCGGGAGCTTTTGTCCCTCAAATGTGAGAACAACCGTTCGAGAAGGTTTATAAACCACGTTGCCTGAATCGTCCGAAGATCGGTAATTAAGGCGGCGGATCCGCTTGACTACGAAAGGATTGGAGGCGTTTAATGCAGAGACTATCTCCTCATCAGGTATATCCGTGTCCAGTCCCTTTACCAACCCCAATCTGACCGTGGCGAAGGAAGGGATGAAGGCTTTGTAATTTTTTACTCTTAAGAAGTTAGCTTTAGTAAGGTTATTGGCAGCTCTCGCAGTTCTCAAGGCCACCTCGACGCGGTTTCTTCCCGTCTTTTTAATTGTTTTGACGTCTTGAACTTTATTTGCTTCAATCAGTTTCCCGACAGTAAGCGGGTAGATAGACAAATTCGGATTTGTACTCTCAGAATTGTTGGAATTCTCTGGGCAAAATTGAATATAAACTATGAAGGGCCCGGGCGAGTCCTCCTTGTACATGTTTTCGGCAGCTATTTGCCTAGTTTCGATGGCTTCCCCCGCAGCCACGTCAGACCTAACCTCGACAGTCATTCCCAACGGCGCCCGCGAGTCCATCTCCTGTTCCGATATTGCACAAATAGGGCTTGTCGGAGTCGACGGGCGTGCCCCCGTCGACCCCCCCTGTCTCCGTTCCATTCACAGGCAATCTAAGGAGGGTACATCCAGATAATTTTGAAAAAAAAAATAAAAAAGTTTGAAGATGCTACCCGCAGGAATGGCTGACGAGACACGCTATTTAATCCGGGAGTATAAACAAAAATGACGACAAACTTACAGTTTCCGTGAACGATCCCCGCCAAACCACTGAAGGATGACCTGGACACCACAGACAAAACAACAAAAAACGAGAGGAAACAAGGATTCACAGAGCACAACAAACACACCCTGCCCCGTTAGTTCCTAAATCGAGCTTCCATGAATTTATTTTCATCAGGAAAGGTGACAGATCATGGACATCAGCTGAGCATGGACAACAAACGTTGCGAACTGCTGAAAAACGGAAACGTAGTTGCAGTGGGAGTTCGTAGAAACGGTTTGTTGCAGATGCTGTTCAAGGTGAATCAGATTTCACGAATCGAGGCTACAACAAACGCAAATAAAGATGATGTAAATGATGAGGATGTAGAGGAACTCTTTACTCCAGAGGAACGCGAGGAACGTGGTGCGATATGCGACCTTGACAACAGAAATGTCATAAATCGGCGTTTGCGCGATCGAAACACAATTACAGCAGCGAAGCGTTTGACATATTTCGCATCGGGACATCATTCGGCAATGTTAGCAGTCACCGAAGAGCCAAGAACTTTTGAAGAGGCGATTAAATCGAGTGACCACCGACAGTGGAAACAGGCCATGAACGAGGAGTACGATTCACTCATTGAAAATCGTACGTGGACTTTGGTTAAGGCACCAGTTGATCAAAGAGTTATAGATAATCGATGGGTCTATAAAGTCAAGCAGAATCCAGACGGAAGCATTGATCGCTACAAGGCGCGATTGGTAGTGCGGGGATTTACGCAGCAATATGGCATCGATTACCACGAAACTTTCAGCCCAGTGGTAAAGTTCACATCGATCAGAGCAATCCTGGCGTTGGCGACATCGAAGAAAATGAAGTTGAAGCAGTTTGACATCAAGACGGCATTTCTAAATGGAGATTTAGAGGAGAATGTCTACATGAGCCAGCCGATTGGATATGATGATGAAAGCGGGCGAGTATGTAAGCTATCAAAAAGCTTATATGGTTTGAAACAGGCATCACGCTGTTGGAACAAAAAGTTTACTTTGTTCATCAACAAATTTGGTTTCAAAGCAAGTGAATCGGATCCATGTGTTTTCGTTTGCAACGGAGAAAACGGCATGCTAATTCTGGCAATTTACGTCGACGACGGATTGATTGCGGCGGAAAAGCAGGAAGCCATTGTTCCAGTCATCGGACACTTGAAAAAGGAATTCGACATAAAAATATTTGAGCTGAAATGTTTTTTGGGACTCGAAATTGATCAGCGATCTGACGGATCGATTCACATTCACCAACAGGGATATGCAAGAAAGATACTTGATCGTTTTAACATGACGAATTGCAATGCAGTGTCAACACCGTTGGACATTTCTCAGAATCTTGGAGATTTTGAAACAGACGAAGAGACCGATTTTCCATATCGTGAAGCAGTTGGAAGTCTGATGTATTTGGCTGTCGCTACCAGGCCAGATATCAGCTTTGCAGTTGGAAGTGTCAGCAGATATTTGGAAAAACCAGCTGCAGCCCATGTGAATGCAGTAAAACGCATCTTAAAGTATGTCAAGGGCACGGTGGACATGGGAATTCGCTTCGAGACAGAAAACGATTTACATTTTTGTGGATACAGCGATGCCGATTACGCCGGAGACGTCAGTACGCGAAGATCGACGTCAGGATACGTTTTCATGTTCGGAGGAAGCGTTATCAGTTGGGGATCAGAACGACAAAAATCGGTTGCACTGTCTACAACAGACTCCGAATATATGGCAGCATCACATGCCATAAAGGAATTGGTTTGGCTGAAAAATTTGTTGTGCGAGCTACAGCAATCGAAATTGGACGTGCCAATATTTTTCATGGACAACCAGAGCGCAATTCGACTTGTGAAGAACCCGGAATTTCACAAGAGGACAAAGCACATCGACGTGCGATATCACTTCATCCGAGAGAAATTCGAAGACGGAATATTTGAGCTAAAATACGTTCAGACGGATGAGCAGACAGCTGATATAATGACAAAGGCATTATCAAGGCCAAAACATCAACATTTTTGTACTTTGATGAATGTCATGCCAAATAATTAACGTAGAGTATTCAAGGAATTAATCTTAATTTTGAATTTGTTGGTTAATTGTATTCTCAATTTTATTTTGATTTTGGCATTGACTTGTAACAAAAAGTGGGAGTATTGAATATTATGGTTTTTCGTTGCAAGTCTGGCAACACTAGCACAGAACTGTCACAATAAATGTTTGTAACCTCAAACTGAGTCGCTGTGTTTTTTCTCTCATCGCGTCCCGTTTTCATTTTTGCTAGGACTTTAATTTACGCGGAACTTCCTGACTGGAACAATTCAACAAAAATTAATAACATATGACCGCTTTACTGCTTTATTTTTGGTTTGTAAAATAATATAAAATTATTTTATTCATGTAATCATGTCCTAATGCGCCATTCTCAAACGTTGCTAACTTCGGGTTTGTATGCAAGTTTGCTTTCTGCAAGAATGCCGTCTGCAAAAATGCCGCCTGCAAGGTTGCCGCCTGCAAGGTTGCCGCCTGCAAGGTTGCCTCCTGCAAATCTGCCCTCAACAGATTTGGAACTGTCAAAAGTGACATTTGTGCAAGACTGCCGCATGCAAAACTGGCGCCCCCCGTATTTTTCCACTGTTTTCTTTAGTGTAAAATCATTTTTTGTAGTGGCAATCCTGTCGCTGTCATTTTTTGGTCTCCCGCCGGGGGGGCGCCAGTTTTGCATGCGGCAAACTTGCACAAATGTCACTTTTGACAGCTCCAAATTTGTTGAGGGCAGATTTGCAGGAGGCAACCTTGCAGGCGGCAACCTTGCAGGCGGCAACCTTCAGTACAGTTTTTAAGTTTTTGTGTTAGGTTAGGTTAGGTTAGGTTTTTCTTTCCCTAAAATCGAAGTGACATTAATTACCGGCATCCTTGTAGTGGATGACTTTTATACATCAAACTAAACATAAAAAAAATGTTTTAAGTTTTTCTGTTAGGTTAGGTTAGGTCATTTTGACATTTGCAAAACTGCCTTCTGCAAGATTGCCTTCTGCAAAACTGCCGCCTGCAAGAATGCCGTCTGCAAGATTGCCGTCTGCAAATTTGCCTTTTGCAAGTTTGATGGGACCCTCCCGCCGCAAAAACTACAAACCACAAAATTTAAATCCGACCCGATTTTTTGACTCTTGCTAGAACCGACTAAAAGGTAGACGTGATTTTCTTTTGGGTTTTGTCGTCGCTCCGTGAATCTTTCTAACTGTGCTTAAAACCTAACTGTTATTGTGAATCTGTTTTTTATATATTCGTTCTGGGTTCGTGCCATCAGTAAGTAAGCATAGTTCTATTTTGCCAGCGTGCAGTTAGTGGGTTGGTTAAGTGTATCCTTTTACCTACCCCACAATACTGTTTTAAATTTACTTTTTAATTATTTTTTGGTAATTATGCCCAAAAAATACAAGCGGTAGTTGCAGTATGGAGTGTGCAAAGGAGGGGTCAGACGCGGCACTCCCATTGGCCCCGTCAAACTCTAACAGTGCTAACGATGTAAATAATGATCTGGCCCATACGGAGATTATGGACACTCTACAAGACGTGGCTGTAACGGTTGAGGTGCAGTCCTCCCCGCCAAACGGCAAACCTGTATCAGATAAATGCCTCAGGGCCATATATTGTCTATGTTCAATTTAAACCACCAACCCCTTCCAGCGCGGACGCCGACAAGTCGAGTAATCTCACAATGAACCCGATTGCCTTAGGCAAAGCAATCTTTGACCAAAAGGTCCGAGAGGAATTGAAAACCTCAAGAAGATAGCCGCAACCGGGTCAAAATCGCGTTTAAATCCTGCAAAGAGGCAACGCATTTGCCACATTGACATTTTTAAAGGATAAGCATCTAAATGTGTACATTCGAACATACGCAACTTTCAGAAACGGCTTAATAAGAGGTATTGATACATCTTTATCAGAGCAAGAAATTGTTGACGATTTCAACGAGTGCAACAGCATTTGTGTCCACAAAGTGCGCCGCCTTAATTATAGGGATAAGTCTAACGGCGAGCCAGTGTGGAAGCCCTCCCGCTCTACCGTCGTCACTTTTGTAAGCCAACGGTTTCCGGAAAAGATTATACTTTTCTCTAACTCACTTCTAGTCGAAGCCTACGCTCTCCCTGTCATACAGTGTCATACAGGGGTTAACTGCTGCCGTTTTGGTCATAGCCGTGCATCTTGCCGGGCTAAGATCACACGATGTTTTAAGTGTTCAGGTGAGCACACTGGCACAGAATGCAAGTCGGAGGCCATTAACTGCGCGAACTGTAGGTCACAGGACCACTTCGCCAATAACTTCTCATGTGAGGAATATGTCAGACAGAAGAAGATCAAACATCTAATGTCTACGGACAATATCTTATACTTCGATGCCGCTTCAAAGTGCCCCAAGAAATCATTGTTTACCTTAGTTGTTTCTTCATTTACCCCAATCCCCAGAGTTTCCGTGGAAAGGACTCCGTATAGGTCCCGAATTGTTGTAATTGATCCCCTCGGGCATAGAATATGAGAGGTAATATAAAAAGAAAAGTGCTTCTGTCTCTCTTTCCTCCAGCTAGCCCTTCCCCGAGTTTCACTTTCACTTGGGACTATTTCCCCTCCAACAACGGCAGATGCCTCAATAATCCTCACGGGAACCCTTTCTCTAGCATTCGTACAGTATTGAAGGATGCAGAACAAAAAGTCCTCAACATCCAATCTAAATTCTCTACGTCGCCTTCTCTAGCTTCAGCATCTATTGCATCACTGCTGACTGCTCTCCAGAACGCTGCGGACGAAGTGGGGGCTTTTGACGGCGGGAATCCCGCGGTCGATAACTTCTGCTGACTGTTACTTTTTTTCTCATTTATTAATTTATTCTCTATCTCTTATTTTAACCCATATACATTCACATATATTTATATTTATTTTTATATATACTTATATATAAATAAATAATTAAATTAATTAAATCAATAAATATATAATATATTGCTTATAGTACCCATCATTTATTTATTTATTTAAGAATTAATTACTATAAAACATTGATTAGCTTACAAAAATAACAGGAACCGAATGGCAAAACCTTAACCTTTTGCTTATTTGTTTCTGTCACCCAACTGGGACTAGCCCGTTCTAGGGTGGACAGGACTCCAATATTACAATCAAGTTTGCTTGATTGCTTGGTTGCCTACAAATGTACAAGTTTTAGTAAAAAGCTAATGACACTAAATTGCCCTAAAATGTGGTCTTCAGAATAAAAATAAAAAAAAAATAATAATAAAAAGATATTAAAAATATATAATAAATAAAATGCAATTCCATTATTAAATCGGCAATAAATATAATATAAAATTCGATTAAATAATATAAATAAAGTTATATGTGAGAAAAGAAAGAAACAGTCATTATTATTTAATATTTTGTTTTAAGTAATATAAGATTTAATATAAAAATACCTAGTCTAAAAGTATAATTCATTGTCAAAGTCAAATATTTTTTGGTAGTTAGTTCAATGTTAAAAAATACTTAACATATAAGTTTAAAAATATGTTAATAATTTGTGCACCTAAGTTTTATTATACTATTATTTCTAACATTTGATGTATGGTTAGTCTGTCATGATTCGATAACCATTTCTTTAATTTATTTTTGAATTCCCTAAATGTCAAATTCATTTTTATTTCCATATTGATCAGATTGTAAAATCTCGGCGCAATGAAAGAGTAATGTCTTTGACCAAATGATGTTTTCCTTCTGGGTATTATTAAGCTATTTTCTACAACTTGTCTCGTTGGTCGCCGGTTCTGAATTATTCCTAAATTTGAGTTATTGTCCAAAAATAGCCTTAAGAGGGAAGTTTTTAGAAAAAGTTGCCTATAATCAAGAACTTTAGCTTCCTTATACAGTTCATTAGTGGGATGGCGATATGGTCTACGTAGAATAATTTTTAATATAAATTTCTGCGCAACTTGCAATGGCTCTAGCAGGGTTTTACCACATCCACCCCATCCAATTATGCCGTAAGTAATAAGCGATTCACATAAAGCATAATAAACAGTTTTTAGTGTTTTGGAATCCAGAATATTCCTCAGTTCTTTGACAACATATCCAAGGATTCGCACCTTCGTAGCCACGTTATGTACATGAGAATCCCAACGGAGAAAGCAATCTAGAGTGATGCCTAGATATTTCCAAGATATTTCTCTTTGTAGAGGCTGACAGTTACAAGACTCTATGCTATCGCATTCGTGTATTACAATAGTTTTATTAGTAGTGGGTTGACCTCTGGTTGTTATACTAAATGGCATGTATTTGGTTTTGCCAACATTAAGCGTCAACATAAAGTTTCCTAGCCAATTTTTAACAATTTCCATGCCCTCGTTTGCTTTCTCAAATGTGTAACCCCAGTTTGAACCCTTGAATAGTATAACGGTGTCATCGGCAATATGTGATGATTTTACCTACTGGTAACTGACATAGGTCATTTATGTAGACGAGGAATAAAATGGGTCCCAAAACGCTTCCCTGTGACACACCATACGTGAGATGCTGGCTTTTACTCTGGAGGCCCTGGATGGTGACACTTTGTACCCTATTGGATAGGTAACTATCAAACCATTTAAGACTTGTATAGTTAATTCCTACACTGCTCAGTTTGCATAATAATATATTATGAGGAACGGAGTCAAAAGCCTTTGCAAGGTCAAGGAAAACTCCTAGGCACTTGTCTACTTTATCCACCGTTTCGACTATAAATTCTGTTAAGGCAGCTATAGCGTCTGTTGTCCCTAAACCTTCCCTATCATGGGTGTGATCTTCCAGTGGAATTGCAGATCTATTGCAGGCAAGAAAGCGGAGCTTTTGAGTCTCCTTGAAGAGCACAATGTAGATGATGCTACAGTCGGTGATACATGGCTCAGCGCCCGTAGCTTATTTAACATTCCTGGATTTTCATGCATACGCGGGAACGTGGCGACGGCCATGGCGGCTGCCTCTTGGCCATCAGAGACACTATTCAGTTCACAATCATTCCTATCCCGTCACCCGGCCTGGAAATCTAAGTAGTCGCTGCTGAAATTGATGGAATCGCCTTCATCTTCATATACATCTTTCCCCCCCCCCCCCGCAAAGCCGTCCCCAATGAATGGTGTACATCAATGTTTGCAGTTGTAGACTGCCCCCTCTATATTTTGGGAGACTTTAACGCACACTCAACGGGTTGGGGGTTGTGCAAACTCGGATCGGCGAGGCGCAGCCGTACTCGAACTGATGGACATGCATCGACTGGGTCTTCTTAATGACGGATCTCCCACCCTCGTGGCGGCTTCAGCGTGGCCCTGAAGAACGACCCTCTGCTGTGGACATCTCCCTCTGAACGACTTCGCTTGCCTTAGTTTCACCATGGCAAACCTTAGCCGACCCTATGGCAGTGACCACATCCCCATTATAGAGCTCCACAAGGTCTATCCTTCCGAGAGAGTTTTTTAACAGGATCTCGCCCCATGCCATTCTTTGAAAAAAGTGAAACAGTTTTTCACACAGAACCAAATTACTATACTTGAATGACCCGGAAACTACCACGAACTTAACCCGATCGAAAACCTCTGGGCCATTTGCAAAGACGGTCTATCGGCGCTATCTGCGTATGTTCTTTGCTTATATAGAAGTCCGGAGTGAGATTTTCAAATCTTCTTAAATACCCTAGAGATAGTACTTGACAAGTTAGCTAGGGATTCATCCAAAATAATACTGTGTGCCGATTTTAACGTCAATTTTTTAGAAAAATCTAATAATGGCGATACTTTAATGGATCTTTGCTTGTCTTATAATTTAATCAGAACTATAGAGTTCCCTACGAGTAAATGCAGAGATAATATATTTACTAACTCTGATATTTTTCCGTTCAGCCAGTCAGCTGCGGACTATCGGATCATGGCGGACAAATGATTGCCATTAAGTATAGCAATGTAGTCAAGAAACTGGCACAGAATGTTAGCAGAAGAAAAGTAACGACAAAAAACCTTAATATTTTCCAGACAGCCTTGACAAAAAATGATTTAATCGCTTCCACGAATGATCCTGATCATCTGTATGGTGAGTTCTTCAGATGGTATCTCGCTGCATTGGATAGCTCAATTCCCGTGAGGCAATCAACTCAGAAACTTTCAAAAACTTTTAATGACTGGGCAACACCGGGAATCAAGTCCAAACAGCGGATGCTGCATCTGAAAGAAATACAGAAAAATAGTACATAATGATACCATAGTTCTCGAATACACCAAATCATTCAAAAAGACATACAAAAAAGTAGTATGGTTTGCTAAGCAGAAATATTTAAAATATACTATAGATAATTCAGATAATAAAATCAAGGCTGCCTGAAATATCATTAAAAAAGAATGTACACGGAACCAAACAGGTAATAATTGCGTACGCCTCAACGTCAATGGCAGTAGTATAGATGATGCGACAACGGTTGCAGAACTTTTTAATGACTATTTCAGCTCTATACCCTTAAATACCTACCAGCTGCCAGAATTAGAGAAATCACTCAGCTTTAGGCCTGCTTGAGGACTATCGTAAAATATCCAAATTCTTTGTTATTCTCCCCCACTAATTCTTCCGAAATAATTTAAGTTGCTAAATCTTTTAAAATTCAACAGACCTATGGAATAGTTCTGTAACCGTAATCTCGCACAATCTATCTTTTATATTTAATCGATGCATGGAACATGGATTCTTTCCCACCGAAATGAAGATGGCCAAAGTAGTGCCGATATTTAAAAAAGGTTGCCCTGAAAACAGGGATAATTATCGACCCACATCGCTTTTACCAGTTTTCAGCAAAATTTTTGAAAAATTACTTCTTATCCGACTTGTTAATTTCTTTGCTGAAAACCAAATCCTGTCTAAAAAACAATTTGGATTTCAAAAAAATCTCTCTACGCAAGATGCAATGGCCAGTCTAATTAAAAAAAACACTACTTGGGCTACAAAACGAAAAAAAACCGTAGGCATTTTCTGTGACCTCTCTAAGGCTTTTGATTGCGTAGACCACTCAATTCTAATTGAAAAATTGGAATATTACGGCATTAGGAATAAGGAACTGCAACTCATGGAACTTATTTGCAAGAACGCACTCAGATTACGCAAGTCGAAAATAGCAAGAGCGCGCCACAGAATATCCGCAAAGGTGTTCCTCAAGGATCGATACTTGGACCATTTCTCTTCCTCGTCTATATTAATGACATCCCAGAGTGCCTGAAATCCGTGGATGATGAAATCATTTTATTCGCCGATGATACTTCACTTCTTTTTAGCGATAAAAATAAAGACACTTTGGCCCAAAGTAAAAGAAACAATAGACAGGCTTAGTATATGGTTCCAAGTTAATAAATTGTCACTTAACGTAAATAAATCAAATTCAATATGCTTCTCTTTGCGGCCGTCTGATTATAATGAAATAGACGTATACTTTGGGTCTGACCAACTAGAAAATGTCTCATCCACAAAATTTCTCGGATTAGAAATTGATCAAAACTTACAATGGTCTGATCACTTAAATGATCTCAGTAAAAAATTGTGCAGTGCCATATTCGACATTAGAAAGATAAGAAGTTTATGCGGTTTGGAATCAGCTAAATCCGTTTATTTTGCATATTTTCACTCCCTAATAACGTATGGCCTACTGTTTTGGGGAATGGCACCAAACTCAAAAAGAATTTTTCCCCTCCAGAAAAGAGCGGTATGTACGCAGTTTATATAGTCTCACCAAGAAGTTCTTGTATGCCGCTATTTGTAAAATCAGGAATAATGACTCTATTTTCTTCTTACATCTACCAAAATATTATGTACGCTCGTAGACACCTAACAGAAGCTCCGGTGAATAGTGATTTTCATCATCACGATACGAGGAATAAATCCAATCTCCACATAAACCGACAGCGACTTAGCAAAGTGCGATACAGTTTTATTCACCAAAATTTTTCCATTTCCAGAGCAAATGAAAAGCCTTGGAGAGAACCAATTTAAAAAGATAATTATACATAATTTGGTAAGAAACGCAATTTATGGTATAAGGGAGTTTGAAAATTCTGAGTTTATTTTCCATGTTGATGATTAATGAAATGCGTAAAGTTTTAAACATAATGGTATTATGATAGCTGACATTCTAATTTTCATATAATTTATTATACATCTATTCATTTTTTTTTAAATACGAAGGCATATTGTTGGATTGACAATAAAATATATATTTTTTGATTATTCTACATAGAATTTGCATTTCTATTTTAATATATGATTCTCCCTGACTTCTCACATTAGCATATTTTGATTATTTGTATGTAGGTAACATTGAATATAATATTACAGCCATGACAACTATCACGATAGTTATGTTTCTAATAATGACAATTTTAGCATTTAATTTTGTGACGCATCCAAGTGTAGGAATGCCTATCTACTGGAGTAGTTGATTGTATTGTATTGTATTGTTATCCAAGATGGATTGTACAACGAATACCAAGATGATCAGTGCAGTAATTCAAGTATGGTTTCACGATGATGAACTGAAATGAAGCTATCAAAACCTGGTAAATTTTAATTTAATAAAGGTGTTATCAACGCAAAAGGAGGACACATTCTATATTAAAACTAACAATTTATAACTACCAGTACTGTTTTTGTATGTTTATGTCCAATAAAGCACTTTTCGAAGAAAAATACTCCTTCTTCCAATTAATTCGCACGGTACTGTAACACATATCAGGTTACGGCAGCGAAGCGACACCCAGAAGAATAACTGCTGTTAAAGATAGGATTATTACATAGTTATGTCGCTTTCAACCGAATCAACCGAATCTGTAAATAGTCGGTACACCGCGACATCCTCGTCTATCGAATCGACTAATATCACTCCCCGACCAACATCGTTATAAAAACTCTCTTTGATCCTCCGAATTACCAGGGCTAAGAGTTCAAAAAGCATTAAAATGTACTCTTGCTACTTAAATCAAAATCAAATCAAATAATTTATTGTCCTAAAAACTAATACATAGCTGTATAGACAAAGTAGTATTACATTTATATTTGGCCGTGATATGATTAAATTCTTCATTAATGATCACATTCTTTTATTTAATCAAAACAAAAAAGGTTACTCGTAAAAATAAAGAAGGTATTATTGTAGAATTAAATCGAGTCTCAGCATTTAGTCAACCAGATAAAAAACACAGAGTAAGATATGTAGAAAGTAGGATTTAGAGATGTAAGATATAGAGAAGATATGTAGAAATTAACTCAATAAGTAGTGATTCTATTACATTGAATATATGAATAATGAGGAGAGAAAAAAGAAGGTTATAATGAACATAATTAATTCTTTAAAATACCGATGAAAATGATGTTTTTTTTGTACAAAATTAATAAATGTAATGTCAAAAAGAACAAAAAATTGTGACGATCGTCAAAAAGTAAAATAAAATGTCTTAATGATTATATTGCAAATAAAAATAGTCAAGATATAATTAATATGTGCCTACCTAATAATAGAAATAGTCAATACATTTTGGTCAAATTGAAAATCGATTAAAAACCTATTACAGAAATAAATATAGTCAAGATGCATACAGTTTTTATAGATCGTTAATGTTGTACAATTCTCTTTCAATGATATATAATTTGAGTTTATTTTTAAATTGGGGCATTTTTCCTTCGCGGCATATTTTTATGATACTAGAGGGTAGCTTATTGTAGCATATAATTCCGACGTAGTTCGAATCCATTTTAAAAAGTTCTAGATTTGGACGAGGAAGAATCAGATTATTTCTCCCCATGGTAAAGTGTTTATGGGTATCTGATTGTTCCTATGTGCAGCTCAGCTAGGTTTTTTTAAATGGTCAATTTAATGCATTCAAAAACGTATGATGGAAGGGTGAGGATTTTAAGCCTTCTGAAATGACCACGGCATGATTCTACCTACTCTTTATTGTAACATTTCACAATGGGCAGGTTCATTGTCATACGACAATTTCTTACAACCAACCCTACCATGAAGTGTTTATATGAATGTGTACGTGTAATATGTGTGTAAGTGTATGTCTTTTTATTGCATTCCATCGACATAATTCAAATGTAATTCCGTTAATTTTATCTTAACGGAAAAGTTCACACAGCCGGAAATCGAACCCGGAACCTTACAATGCATTTCTTTGTGAACTAAAACTGAAATAAATTCGATCGAACGAGATAGATCAATACGTTAGAGCTGAATATGACACAAAGGATCGTCGATAAAAATTACCTGTCGAACTGATACTCTTCCGAATAATTTTTTACACATTTCGTGCGGTGTTAGATCCCGATGCTTTATCTTTGGTTAGTAGTTTTGTTGTTGTTAAAGAATGTCAAAAAATACTGGTGTAATATTTATTAAATCCTCTGGAATGCTTTACCAAATGATGTTAGAATAGCCCCCAGCATCTCCTCGTTCAAGGCCAGGCTGAAGGAGCATATAACCCTATAACCCTAAAATCCATACATTAACCAATCCACCTCCCCCCTCCTTTTCGCTTCGCTTTCCTTCCTTCCTCTCCTTCCTTTCCTCTGCGTCCTTATTTAATTTTAGTCAATTGTTTTACTTTTTTATTATCTGTCTCTTTCTAGTTTCTGTTTGTTTCTTTTTATCATTTGTGTTTGTATTGTTCTTTCGCGTAGCCAACGTTCTAAACATGTTATAAACTTAAGCTATAAGTTAGCTGATAGACATTGCTGCAAGGCAATAAGCTCGCCTTTTTATTTAAAATAAAGAGATGATTATTATTATTATTAAATACAAATATTTATAAGAAAAGAAATTATTTATAAGTAAGCACAATTCTACAAGACAAATTCTACAGGTTGACATGGTGTCTTTCAATGTGTGCCTTTAGGTATCCTTTCCTTGCGAAGGATCGGCCACATTCCGCACATGAGAATTTCTTCAATTTTAGATGTACGACGTCTACATGATCCTTCAGGTGGCATTTTCCTGAAAATGCTTGATCGCATTCATGACAAATATATTTCTTCAATTTCAGATGCACGGCGTCTACATGCCTCTTTAGACTTCCTTTTTCTGAAAATGCTTGATCGCATTCTTGACAAATATATTTCTTCAATTTTAGATGTACGGCGTCCACATGGTTCTTTAGATGTCCTTTTTTTGAAAATGCTTGATCGCATTCTTGACAAATATATTTCTTCAATTTTAGATGTACGGCGTCCACATGCTTCTTTAGGTGTCCTTTTTCTGAAAATGCTTGATCGCATTCTTGACAAATATATTTCTTCAATTTTAGATGCACGGCGTCTACATGCTTCTTTAGATTCCCTTTTTCTGAAAATGCTTGATCGCATTCTTGACAAATATATTTCTTCAATTTTAGATGTATTGAGTCTACATGCTTCTTAAGACTACCTTGATCTGAATAGGCAAGTATGCATTCCTGACAAGCGTATTTTTTAAATTTCCTTTGAATTCTTTTATTATGACGAGTTAAATGATATTTAGTAGAAAACGATTTGTCACGCTTCGGACACGAAAAACGTTTTTCTCTCTCAGGTCGTTCACTCCGTGAATTTCGCTCCACATTGCTACTTTGGTCATTATTTGGTTCCGGTTTAATAAAGCAAGTCTTACCGTCGTAAAACTCTACTATATTCCCGCTGCCATTTGTATGAAAAATTACTTCGTCGGAATTTGTAGCCAACATTTTAAGTGCAACATTTTCACTTTCACTGAGTAAAAATTGCTCGACGCTGCCACTCGGAGCGTCATTTGGCTCTGGTTTAATGAAGCGCATTTCTTCCTCGTAAAAATCAACAATATTTCCTTTTTCGTCGCAGGATGCATTCAAATCTGCTAGCGGCATATTTCCATTAGAGCTATCGTAATCCATTTCCCTTTTGAAGGCCACCTTTTTCTCTGTTATCAATCTGACTGGACTGGAATTGCCAACAATATTTTGATTCATCGTGATATAAGTTTAATACGATCAAAGCACGTTCGACTTTCTATCGACCTGACAGGATTTTGACAGCTGGTTGTGTTGCCAGGAACGAAATTTCAGAAACGAGGAAATATGTCCGCCGAATTAAAAAACACTGTATTTTTGCAGTACGCGCACTGCGTTTTAAATCCGGCACTGCGATGGCAGCAGTTAAGAACATATTTTCTTCAGAAAATAGCATTAAATGAACCATAAAGAGCAGGCTTTGACAGCAACATCTAGTATTTTTCTTACTGTTTTCTTTATTGTAAAAGAAATTTTGTTTCAAAAATCATTGAAATTACGTCTTATGTGATATAATATTTGACAGTGAAGGACATTTTCAGATGTTTTGTAGTGGCAATCCTGTCGCTGTCATTTTTTGGTCTCCCACCGCAAAAACTCTACAACTGCAATCCACAGAATTTAAATGCGACCCGATTTTTTTCTCGTAGTACGCCCGGTTCTCTATGTGCGTCTACAGTCCACATTTTTCGGAAATAAAACGCACCGCAGTGCGTGGGCAGCCTTAATTAAAATTTTATTTACCTAACAGCAACATTATTAATAGCAGTGATTATTTAATAGCAGTGAAAAGAGGCCAGAGGCTATTAAATCATTTTCTTTCGCGAGCTCATTGTAGGAACAGTTAAATCCTTTTATGTACGTTGTTAAATTATATTTCTCGTAAATTATATTTCTCATAAATTAAATAAATTCACATGTTTTCAATATGCTCGTACTTTGAAGACGAAACAACATTTGACGTACCATGTAGACGATGTTCACAGAAAATTGAAGAAATTCATTTGTGGCAAATGTGATCGTTCCTTTACGACCAAACCTCATTTAAAGGTGCATTTAGAGACAGTTCACATGAAGCTGAAGAGATTTCACGTGGAGAATGCGATCGCAGTTTTACTACGCCAGAAAACCTGAAAACCCATTCGTAATTCGGATGCCATTCATAAGAAAATAACAAATCTGTGTTTGGAATGTGGTCACTCATTTTCCAGGAGTCATTCACTAAGCAGATGTCGTTCATAGAAAATTGAAAACGTATTTATGTGTAAGATGCAATTGTAGCTTCGGATATCGATCAGGCCTAATTAGCCCTCTAAAAACTACACACCCTGCCTTACTATTATAATGGAGTTGTACGCGGCTTGATAAAAAAGACAATGTTTGATTAAAACTCATTTAATGGAAAGAAAGCGGATGCTAAATTTTTTCCGTTGGAATTTTAACGTATGGATATTTTAAATATGTGAATGGTATTAAAGCCATTGAAAATTCGAGTTTACGAAAGGTAATTTCGACAAACAAGAAAGTTTTTCATTTGGACTACCAAATGAAATGACTACCAAGTGAACGTGCGCGGACAACTATGTCCGCGCACTCTTTCTGATAAAACTTATATTTGTCGTGTTGGCATATTAATTATTATTATTGTGTAATAATTAAGTGTTGTATGAATTATGCCTCACCTCTCTTGGCTTAACCAAATACAAAGAGGATGACACGCTTTTTTGTCGAAGACGAGCGATTTATATGCGATTGGAGCTATTTATATTTGTATTTGTATGGAAAACTGGACCTTTTTGCATGCGGGTATTTTTCATTGTAGAGGGTGACTTTGCTGCGTTTCGTGGCACGATTCAAGATTGACTCGCGTAAATAAATCTGATGCATGTTTATATGTGCTAGCATTTTATAATATTAAACTAACGCCTAACATTTATAATATATAATCAATACTAATATTATAAAGTAATCTCTGGATCCACTAAACCGATTTTGAAAATTCTTTTACCAATACAAAGCCACGTTATTTTTGAGTGTCATAGGGCTATATATTAATCCGAATAATGAAAAGACTTTTTCGTGGTAGTTGGATTTGCAAAGTAAGTCGGAGAAAAAACGGTCGAATGAAAACGTTTCTTACGAACGCTGCTTTAACGATGAGAGATATATGATTGAGTTCTAGAGAAAAGTTGTAGAGCTTGGTAATGCCTACAAAATGTCAGCGACAGCATATGTCTAAATTTTATATTTAAGTCACATAAAGCAGTTTTTTTATATTAAAAAAAATAATTTAAATCGTTAGGTCATGTTTATTGGTCATATTATCAACAATTATAAATTCATATCAAAATAAGTAAATTTATCGTCTCAAGTGTTTAAAAACAAAAGACTTTTCCCTTTTACTGCATATAATTTCCCTTTTACTGGATAAATGGTTAAAGAGATAAGACACTCACAAACAAGACACCCACAAGAAGACACTCACAAATAACGGTAATATAGACAAATTGGCATGCAAATACATGCATAAATATGCAGTAAAAATATAACCCTTCTTTTGGCGGACAGGAAATAAATCATACACTCAGAAAAAAACATGGTGAATTTGACAACAAAATGTTGTTAAATATGAGCCATCAAGGTAAAATAGTGGGAGCCACAACGCCAAAATTGTCGAAAAACATTGCTTATATGACAGAGCATAGCATTGTTAATTTCACAAAGGCGCGTTTTCACAACTTTACTTTGATGGCTCATATTTCACAATTTTACTTTGTGAAATTCGCAATGTTAACACATTGCGAATTTCACAACTTTACTCTGTTGATTCGCAATCAATTCCGCCTTTCAACCTTGTGGGTTTAGCAATGCGCACTTTGCTTTATTAGCAACTTTCAAGTTGTGTTTCTAACAGAGTTGTGGTTCGACCTTGTGGGTTTAGCAATGCGCACTTTGCTTTATTAGCAACTTTCAAGTTGTGTTTCTAACAGAGTTGTGGTTCAACCTTGTGGGTTTAGCAATGCGCACTTTGCTTTATTAGCAACTTTAAAGTTGTGTTTCTAACAACTTGAAAGTTGCTAATAAAGCAACGTACGCATTGCTTCAGATCTTCAGCATATTTTATTTGTACTGCTGTATACTGTACAACCGCTGTGTAAATATTAATTGCAGGGAAAAAGAAATCCATTATTGCTATTCCTGCCATATTTACACTGCGGTTGACCAGGAACAGCATTGCAAATAAAACCTGAAGAAGATCTGAAGCCTATGTTGCATTACTTGTGCATGTTTGTGTATCCAATAACCTAAAACATAAACAACAGTTACACAAAATAAAACATTTATTTACTTACAACTGACATACATGTTATAACAAAAGGAGTGTTTAATTTTAATTTTACTCGAATAATTTTATGTGGAGACAGAGTTTAGGTCGGAAATAGAAAATTTCCATACAAAATAGTCTTCCAAAACTTGAAATACGTTTCTGTAATATTTTGTATAGAAACCTATGATTTCCGTGTTAATCTCTGTCTTCCCTTAAAACCAAGATTAACAAACATAAGAAGCCATAAATTTACAGATTACAGTTTTATTCATACATGTATAGAAATAGAAATAGAAATATTTTTATTGTCCGAAATTGTGGTGGTACATTTATGGTGATAATGCGTAAAACTATGTATCTCACAATTACCTGTTATTAAAACAGATTGACAAATTTACTTATGTGCTAAATTGACTTATCTGCTAATTATAATATCTTATTAAAAATGTAATTATTTGACTGGTTTAACATGAAAAAAATCTAAACAGACCGGATAAGTAGAACTAACAGTAGAAGACAATTAGAAAAAATAATTCACCAATAATATAAAAAATAAAGAAAAAATCAAAATCAAGGAATAATCGAAATTCCGCCTATAAATACGAAATGTATATAATTTAAAATGTAACAGTAGAAAACAATTATTAAAAAATAATTCACCAATAATATTAAAAATAATGAAAAAAAATCAAAATAAAGGAATAATCAAAAATCCGCCTATAAATACGAAATGTATATAATTGAAAATTTGTAATCTTCCTAATTGAATTATTGTAAAAACAAAATGAAAATGCAACTGATTCTTATTGTGACTGAGACATGGTTATGACCGAAAGTCGCCTAACTAGGCCTGAGCCTGTTCTAAGGCAGACTTGAGCAATTTTATTTGTGCATTATGATTACTATTTATTAACAATGCATATATTTCTAGACACAATCAAATAAAACTAATTATTAAAATAGTCTACAAAAAATTAAATTAAAAATAGAAAATTCAAATCTTTTTAAAATAAAAATAAAATAAGATAAAACTAAATCTAATCCAAATAATAAATAAAACAAAATCAACATTAGAATAATCAGAATTAATAAAAATGCAAATGGATTGTCACTTTTTAAAGTTACAAGATGTTACAAGATGTTGACAAGATGTTGCAGGTTTCCAAGAGGTTTCCCTTATAAACTCTTTTATGATTTTTCTAACTCACCGCCGCCCTGGCAGATGATGAACCAGCCACATGCAGGTGACAAAAACTTCTCTGTAGCATCAATCTGAGTATTACGCGAAGAGACAGTATGTGTTCAGGACCCTTCTGTAACAAAAAAAATATCCAGCCTTATTACAGGTTCAATATCATATTATGCTATGACAGGAAATATACTGCAGTTAAAACTAAATTGCAATTAATTCAGTTTTTTTTACCAATAGGCATTCAATTATATTCGATACAAGCAAAATGTGTTATTTTTAAATTACTGTGGAAATTTTAATTAATTTATTTAAAATGGTGCACTATGAAATCTACACAAACCGCCATGTGAAGGCATGCTGTAAAATTGTTAAACTCACAAGCTGTTAAACTGTTAACCCCGCAGTTTAGAGCATTGAGGAAATAACAATGTCAAAAAAAATTGTTAGCGCCAAAATTTTATATTGTTGATACCGCAATTTTTGCATTCGACAAAGAAAACGTTGGTATTATTGCAGTATAGGTACCTCTTCTAGATTGTTGATTTTTTAACGTCACCAGACTATATTCACCACGCTGATTCCGAATCTGCAATAATATTTATTCGGTCTCAATAAATAAGCGAGATATAGGCATTCAAAAAAGCGCCAAACCCATACATTTCGCTAGTTTAAAAAAAAAAATAATACATAAACACCTATTTGGCGGTAGGTTAGGCTAGGTTAGGTTAGGTCATTTTAAAACAACCTTAAAAACTGAGGTAAAAAAAAATGTTTTTTTTTTTGTATGTAAATTTGGTTTCGAAAATTTACGCGTCCGAAGCTTTTTTCTTTCACATTTAGCATTACAATGATCTAACCTAGTAGTATTTCTTTGTTTTTTCGATTTCTGAGAAAGGTACCACCTATACTGCAATAATTCCTGTAAACGTTGCTGACCCCGCAAAGGGTAATTTGTCTTTGTTACAATATTCTATGGTTAATTTCGCAATTTTTCGCTCGCAATGTAAAAATGCAGCGTTGTCTAGAAAAAAATTTCTATAGTTTAGGTATTATTCTAGATTATTGATCTTTCAATATCATTCGACTATATTCACCACGCTGATTCCGAAACGAGGTATCTAAAGTAGAATAGTTTCGGTACAATGTAGTCACAGCCATACAACTCAAAGGTGGCGGAACGGCCGCGTGTTCTTATGTTATCGTGCGATGAGACGCCAATACAGACTCGATAAATATTTTTTTCAAAAAACTTACCCTGGAACGTTGCGACAGGTGTACGAGGTTGTTCGATATTAAGAAATCCAGCAGTAGCTGCTGTTCTTTCTCCATTTTTCTGAGATGTCGCCACTTAATCACTGATTTCACTTTTGAACAGTTCCTAATTGTGCTTTTAATTCTTTCTTGAAAATACGACGCCGTAAAATGCGCTCGACGCAGATCGAGCGCTCTGCACGCGCGGCGCGCCCCGCTTACAGACTGGAATAGCGTCGCAAACTCGCGCGACGGAATTATTGACAACGTTGGAAGCCCCCAAACATTGCCTTATTCACAACTTACGTAGTTACTAGCTAGCGTTGCTAGTAAAAGTTGCTAGCGCGGCAACGTATAAAATCAATGTCTCGCTTACATTGTGGAACTGACAAACCAACTATGTTAATCATGGACATTGCTAATTTATCCACAACATTAAAAAAGCAATGTTCCGCTTACATTGTGAAACTCACAATACTCAACTATGTGAATTCCACAGATTAGCACATTGCTAATTTATCAAAGTACCGTAAAGTTGCCATCGTCGCAATGTATAAAATCAATATTCTGCTTACATTGTGAAAATCACAATCTTTAACTATGTGAATTCCGCAGATTACCACGTTGTCAATTTATCAAAGTAGCGGAACATTGCTATCGCCGCAACGTATAAAATCAATGTTACGTTTACATTGTTAAACTCACAAGCTGTAAAATTGTTAACCCCGCAGTTTAGAGCATTGAGGTAATAACAATGTCGAAAAATATTGTTAGCGCCACAATTTTATATTGTTGATTCCGCAATTTTTGCATTCGACAAAGTAAGCGTTGCTGACCCCGCAAAGGGTAATTTGTCATTGCCACAATATTCTATGGTTAATTTCGCAATTTTTCGCTCGCAATGTAAAAATGCAGCGTTGTCTAGTAAAAATTTCTCTGAGTGTAGCACTCAGTACTAACCGAACCACACACACACTTAATTTCATCACATGTAAGAAGTTTTACCGCCCAACGAAGTGGGCACGGGTCAGCTAGTATAAAGACTGAAGGACTTTACACCGTTAATTATTCGAATATGTAGTATCTGCATTGCCTATGGAGTTTCATATAAATTATACACCAATATATCATACGGACCTAAAACCAACCACAGAATCAGCATCTCCCTTGTACAATATGCCACGGTTTTACAAGTCGAGGTTTTTGCCATATAGTAATGCATACAATTGCCATATTGTAATGCATAAAATTTGCCATATTGTAATGCATATTGTTACATACTGGCAACACTGTGTAATATGTTACATACTGGCAACACTGTGTAATGGGACAGGACAGGCGGGTAGGGGATTTGGAGTGAACATTACCTACATGAGATTGTGTTCTGTATTAACTCATTTATTGAATAAACTATTATTGAATAAACTATGATGTGAATAAAACTATGGATTACAACACATATGTTATGCATAAAACTCCAAAGTCGACTTGAGGTAAAAAATAGAAAAGTCATTATCTGCTCTGACAGCAGAGCAGCATTGGACGCTATGGAAAAGCCACCACAGTAACTTCTGTGGTCTGGGACTGTATGCAAGGGCTCAACAAATTGGGAAAAGCCAACAAAATCATTTTAATATGGATACCAGCCATTAAGGCAAACCCGGCAACGAAGAGGCCTACTGACTGGCGAAACTGGGCACACTGGAATGCCCGGTGGAGCCAGTTGTTAAAGCCACCTTCGCTACAGGTAAGAAAATCCTCAGGGACTGCTTAGAGCAGGATCATTGGGCATCCTGGAAACAGAGTAATGGATGTCACCATGCAAAAGCCATGATGGAGCAACCACTTCCAAAGAAAACCAAAACCCTACTCGACTTGAGCAAGAAGAACCTTAGAACCACTATCGGTCCCCTCACCGGACACACGAACCATAGAGCACATCTATTCAACCTTGGCTTGACCGAGAGCGAGAACTGCCGAATATGTGGCGAAAAACCTGAAGACAGCATATACATCGTTGGTCGCTGCGTAGGTCACGCCGCAAAATGACACAGTTTACTGGAACGAGCCTTTCTCGAACCCAGCAATCTGCTTAACTTGAAGGTCAGTGATCTATATGGACTAGTAAGCAGTACCGGGCTACTAGCAGACCACCAACCCAACCACAAAGTGGGTAGTTACAAAAATCTTATAGGTCCAGGTGACATCAAAGGCTGGAAACAAGCCCCCGCTCCGTTTACTACTACTACTACTACTACACCCATATATAATATAAATTAGGTTGATTATTTGATACGGGTTTGTAAACTTTAAATACTTTGTTAATATTTTAAATACGTGACACTCATTTTCAAACTGTACTAATTACAGTGCGTGACAATACGAATCAAATAAAAAAAAAAAAGTGCGCAATACTTTACCTCCTCGTTGGTTGGTAGTCCGGTAAAGTAAAAATATATTCCAGAATCTTTCCAGAAAGTTTCCAGAACTGGCCAATTACAATGTTTAAAAAAATATGAAATATTTTGAGAATGGAGCTTTTTGGCTGTAGAATAATGTATGATTAAAATATATGCCCGGTGTCAACATATTTTAAAATTTTCTCACCTCTAAATAATAATTCAATAATAAATTTATAAGAATATAGGGCAATTCTACAGTCTGGATTCACTCGCGGTTAACACGGGACGCGTCCCGAAGGATCTTATCGGTCTGAGCTTCACTTTAAATATTCGACCAGCGTGTCTATGGACAAAGTCGACCATCGAAAACAAGCGAGCTGTCGTTACTGGCTGGGGGCAGATCGACTTTGCTGAAGATACATCGGACGACTTACTGAAGATGGTGGTGGATTTGATTGACCAGCCGACCTGCCGAAGACTATATGCAAAGACTCTCAGAAAGAGGTTACCGCAAGGTATAACGGACGATTAATTGTGCGCTGGAAGCTTAGAAGGAGGACGATACTCTTGTGGAGGCGATAGTGGTGGACCACTGCAAGTGACGATAGCTGACAACTAATGCCTCTTCAACATAATCGCCGTTACCAGTATTGGAAAGAGCCCTTGCGGAAGTGCAAGGGACTTGGCATATACACTGCCGTGAAGAGTCATGTGAAATAAATGGCGTTTTAGGAGTATGTCTACTGCCGGAAAATTGTCCAAAAACTGACGGGGATTTGCCAAAAAGGAAACTATCACAATTTTGTATAATGTCGGAACAAGAGACTGTATGCTGTATTCAACACAGCCCCATGAGCAACAACACGAGATCATCAGAAAACCAGGATAAATCCAATAATGCATCTTTTATATCACCGCCTACTACAACAACTACCAATAAGTCACCGGTCATCTCTACAATAGCTCCAGAAAATCCTTAAACATCGCCACAAGCCAAACTACCAATTTCATAAATGACAGTGTGAAAAAACGAACTAAATCCGAAAAAAATAGCTCTGCAATTAGCTCTGTATTGAGTACAAATTTAACAATGACAGCCATTGCTGTGTTGGCGATTAATTAATTTATTTTATTTTATCTGCATCCAAACTTTTCTCTGGTCGTAACGGTCTCCGTTCCATCGGGTTCAGAAGAGGGAGGAAGAGAGAGTGCACCCGTGGTCGCGCGCCCACCTGTGCACTATAATATAGCCTGCGCACTTGACTGCTTCCGAACAGTGGACTCTGAGAAGACTAAAGAAGTCACTAGAATCTATAATGCAGTCGCTATGGCCGAACACGGCTAGAAGGATATATATATATATATAATGTATGATTCATCTGTTATTTGACCGACCCACCAATCGAAGAGGAGGCAAAGTATTGTCTACTCACTAAAACAAAATTTTGTGATGAAGACGGATATACATTTATTATTATTTTTTTAATTTTATTTATTTGTTGAGTAGGGCTTTCGTAAGGTCTTTATGAGCCTTGTAATACTGCGACCATTGCTGATCTATTGTGTTCGCCACCTACTATAGTTCTGCGCTAAGCCTCGTGTCATTTAAGAACCGCAGCAGGCTTTAGGTGCCAGATTGTGTTACCTCCTCAGGTTGGAGGTAATGACCACCCAAATAGGTGTATCTTTTACGCATCAGCGAGACACATTCGCACATGAGGTGCTGCGGAGTTTCCTTTACTCCTTGGCAGAACCTGCACATTTTTGTGACTTTGAGCTTGAGGTTGAACATATGTTTGTTCAGGCCACAATGCCCCGTGAGCGCCATGCGTAGATTGTTCCTATTTAGCGATAAGGCCTCACGGGCCGTCTTACGGTCGTAAGCCTTAATTAGGGCTTTGGAATAATTCAACCCCGGCGTGTTGTTCCAGTGGTTGACGGATTGTTCTAAACATATTTGTTTGAGCATTAGGTTTGCAAGGCTTTTTGGTAAGCCACAGTAAGGTTCAGGACCGTATAACGTTCCCTTTGCTCCCGTCTTAGCGAGTTCATTGGCATTTCCCTCGATTCCTGCATGGCTGGGAACCCATCTTAGAATTACCTACCCTGTTCTTTTCGCCCAGGGAATTCAGTAGTGATATGCAGTTTTGCACTAGCTTTGAATTAATGGTATTCGAGGCTAGTGCCATAAGAGCTGCCTTGCTATCCGAGTGGATATAGATATGGTGGTTGGCGTAGTTCTTATGGAGGTTGATATCCGCACATTCAATAATGGCGTATACCTCCGCTTGGAATATGGAGGCGTATTTCCCCAAGTTTACACTTCTTTCGAAGTTTGGTCGCTCTCCATATATACCGCAGCCTACGTCAAGTCCTGATTTGAAGGCGACCTAACCGGTTTCGTCTGCCGGCCGAGAGGTTGGTCATTGATCTTCTTTACGAAATATATCATATAGGTATCTGTAATATTATAAATGACAAATAAATATTATATGATAGACAGTGGCGTTCCCAGGAATGGTGAACGGGACAAGCCCGACATACCTTTTTGTGTTTTTACGGTACCTACTTTTTAGTAAAAACAGTGGTACCTCTTTACTCTTCAATCTTCAGTTTGAAATTTAGTTATTTGGGTCATCGATTCAATAAGGCACACTGAATGCTTCCTACTACTAGACAGAATTTATTGTATACTTATCAGCAGTCGCATACCTGCGGTGGCTTTAAGAATGCCGTTTTTTTCGCTTGAGTGAGTAAAATCATGTTAAGAGTGAACTCACCACAAGGGACAGTTTCCTCCATTGTATATAAGGCAATAAAAACCACAAATCAATTGAAATTATACAATAAAAAATCTGTTCTGTCACTTGTACAAAACAAACAAAACTAAACACGGAACACGCTTTCTACTTTATGCTAACGGAAGCCTGGCTTAATTGTCAATACGAAAGTTGTGTAGATACATTTATATTTGCCGTAATTTGCCACAGATTAGAATGAGAGGAGCACTGATTTTCCCGGAGGAGCCCCGTTCCAAGCCTATGTGTGCGAGCGAGATGACTAGCTGAACTAAACTCGTTAGGATTGCAGCGAATCGTTGCGCTGTCATACACTGAAAAAACTGTTTTGTAACTAGTTACCGAAGATTCAGTAAATAATTACAAAACAGTTTAGCTGCTGTGGTGACACCTAAACAATTAGGTACCACAGCTAAACGAAAAGAGCTAAAATTTTACAAAACTGTTCAGTAGCAGATAGATAAACTGTTCAGTAGTAGATAGCTACAGTGTACAGTAATAGATAGCTAAAGTGTTCAGTAATAGATAGCTAAAGTGTTCAGTAATACATAGCTAAAGTGTAGTAGTACGTAGTAGATATTGTAGTAGTAAGTATAGTAGCTAAAGTAGTAGATAGCCAAACTGTTCAGTAGTGGGTAGCTAAACTTCAGTAGAAGATAGCTAAAGTGTACAGTAATAGATAGCTAAAGTGTTCAGTAATAGATAGCTAAGTGTTCAGTAATAGATAGCTAAAGTGTTCAGTAATACATAGGTAAAGTGTTTAGTAGTAGATAGCCAAACTGTTCAGTAGTGGGTAGCTAAACTGTTCAGTAGAAGATAGCTAAAGTGTACAGTAATAGATAGCTAAAGTGTTCAGTAATAGATAGCTAAGTGTTCAGTAATAGATAGCTAAAGTGTTCAGTAATACATAGGTAAAGTGTTTAGTAGTAGATAGCCAAACTGTTCAGTAGTGGGTAGCTAAACTTCAGTAGAAGATAGCTAAAGTGTACAGTAATAGATAGCTAAAGTGTTCAGTAATAGATAGCTAAGTGTTCAGTAATAGATAGCTAAAGTGTTCAGTAATACATAGGTAAAGTGTTTAGTAGTAGATAGCCAAACTGTTCAGTAGTGGGTAGCTAAACTGTTCAGTAGAAGATAGCTAAAGTGTACAGTAATAGATAGCTAAAGTGTTCAGTAATAGATAGCTAAGTGTTCAGTAATAGATAGCTAAAGTGTTCAGTAATACATAGGTAAAGTGTTTAGTAGTAGATAGCCAAACTGTTCAGTAGTGGGTAGCTAAACTGTTCAGTAGAAGATAGCTAAAGTGTACAGTAATAGATAGCTAAAGTGTTCAGTAATAGATAGCTAAGTGTTCAGTAATAGATAGCTAAAGTGTTCAGTAATAGATAGCTAAAGTGTTCAGTAATAGATAGCTAAGTGTTCAGTAATAGATAGCTAAAGTGTTCAGTAATACATAGGTAAAGTGTTTAGTAGTAGATAGCCAAACTGTTCAGTAGTGGGTAGCTAAACTGTTCAGTAGAAGATAGCTAAAGTGTACAGTAATAGATAGCTAAAGTGTTCAGTAATAGATAGCTAAGTGTTCAGTAATAGATAGCTAAAGTGTTCAGTAATAGATAGCTAAAGTGTTCAGTAATAGATAGCTAAGTGTTCAGTAATAGATAGCTAAAGTGTTCAGTAATAGATAGCTAAAGTGTTCAGTAATACATAGGTAAAGTGTTTATTAGTAGATAGCCAAACTGTTCAGTTATACGTAGCTAAACTACGTTTGTAAGTGTACCTAAATTGTTTGGGTTTCACAGCTACGCTGTTTAGCTGAAAACAACTAAACATCTATTAAGATGTAGCCAAATGAACTGGGCCCCACATACAGTACTGTCCAACTGAGAATTCCTATTGGCTGATGTAGTAAGGACATATTTTATGTCCTTACTACATCAGCAGATGGGAACTCTCAGCTGGGCACTACTGTACCAAGCTTACTCGCCCACAATAGCGAGTATATGGCCTGTAAGTGAGGGCTCAAAATTCACTTGTTGGCTACATTTCACTAGACGTTTCGTTGCTTTCAGCTGAGGAGACTGAAATCAAAGAAAATAAACATTTAGGTGTATTTATTTTTTTAACTCACATTATTACAGAAAGGTGCCGATATGTCGTGTAATTAGAACACGATGCTCCGCCTACACATATATAGCCGTTTTATACAATCACAATGCTCACTTCTTTTATTTTACGGATTAACAGTGGATTTAACTTGCATAAGTCGACGTTTCGCCTGCTACGTCAAAGCCTTCATCAGGAACCACGGGAATTCCTGGAGCAGACGTCTGGTGCCCATTGTACCTAACTTCCAACTTAGTTTGATGTTTGGTACAACGGGCACCAGATACACCCCGGTGCCCGTACTCTGGTACCTGATGAAGCCTGTGACATAGCAGGCGAAACGTCGACTTATGTAAATCAAATACACTGATAGTCCCTAAAATTAAAATATTACATAATGCCAAATAACAGCGTAAACTTAAAAACATTAGGTAATAATATTTATGTACAGTATGTAAAAGCGGTTTGTTATGAAAGGTCGAATGAAATCAGTACAATTCCGTAATCCCTAAAATTAAAATATTACATAATGCCAAAGAACAGCGTAAACTTAAAAACATTAATAATATTTATGTTCAGTATGTAAAAGCAGTTTGTTATGAAAGGTCGAATGAAATCAGTACAATTCCGTAATCCCTAAAATTAAAATATTACATAATGCCAAATAACAGCGTAAACTTAAAAACATTAATAATATTGATGTACAGTATGTAAAAGCGGTTTGTTATGAAAGGTCGAATGAAATCAGTACATCTTTTTGCATACCTTGTACCTATTACAAATTCAATCGGCAACTTTACGTACGGTCGACATGTTTCATTTCTGACGTCCGGGGACCTTATCAAATTATTTTTTAGAATTTGTGCTAGCAAAGGGCAGTTTAAATTTTACAAGGTTCATCGGACGTCAGAAATGAAACTTGTCGGCCACAGAGTCTTCATATCATAACACCAAACAATCTGGAAGTGCAACAAACATATTATTCACAGAAAAAGTTGTTGCTCGCTATTATTTTGCTCTGGTAAGACAATACAATAATTATGTGATTCGAAACATGCACACCTTTAAATTACAACTGAGACCTTAGTGTTATAAATCTCTGCCCGCTAGACAAGATTGTAATATTATTTGGAACATGGCATGCAAGTGAATCATAGAAAATTATTTTTCTTTTCTCATTATCGGGAACCGCAACTTCAAAGCTATTAAAATGATCATCAAATTCCAATGTACATCAAACATAGCAAATTCCAATGATCATCAAACATAGCACATTCAAAAATTACCCTTTCGTCGCTATACATATAAATATTTCTAATTACCATGAAAGTAACACCTCCTAAATCATCTACATACTTGCAGAGTCTTCTTCTCGCCGAGTTGTCCAACAATCCGACGTCTTCAAACTGCATAAGCAGTGATTTCCCTTCATTTGTAGATTTCAGATTGTTGCGTAATTTTTGCCAGCTCGGTTCGGGATCTAAAACGTGGGTGCGGTACGCCCCTGCCGTCGCTACCACACTGTCTTGGGTGCCCGATGAAATTGGTGATCGAACATTGCCAAATAGAGAATCATCCAATACTAGTAAGTTTGAAATGGATATATCAGAAACATTCTCTGTCACTGGCGGAAGTCCTTGTGGCTGTTCCTGAAAGGCAATATTTGATATGAAATATTTTTCCCTAATCTTTTATTTGTATAACATAATAAGCTTGTCACTTGGCAAGCTGTTCGGAAACAAAGCAAATTATAAACATAAGTAAAAAAAATATTTAAGCTGGAAACTCAAGTAAATTATTGGCTTTAAATTAACTTCAATTCAATTAAAGATGAGCCTCGGAAGGAATGCTGCTTCATCGGGACGTGCCGCTAGAACAAACAAAAAGCCGCATTCCTTCCAAGGGTCTTGTTTAATGAATCGATCTAAACATGCCACTGATTATACTAGGTTAGAGGAGTGAGTTGTGCTCTTGTGGCTTGACATTGACATGTTGCTACCAGGCCAGGATATCACGGTGTAAATAATAAGCATGCAGTCTAGGTAGGTATGTACTTACACATATTAATTTCTTTAATAAGATTGATACATATATATTTGCTAAGGCTTTTACCGCTGTTCCACATTATGGCAATGTTTTCAGTTACGTGCAGAGCTGGGCAGTACCCGAGTACAAGTAGTCAAATATTGTACTCTGAGTACAATTTGGGTACCCCGTACACAGTACAATTTTCAATAAAGTTATACCGTGTAACCGAAAACATTACCATAATCAGAGAGCATTCTGTGTAGGTATGTAAACCGATTCCAAGTCGTAAGTGTAAAAATGGCTGATACCAAAGAAGACGAAAAAATGGTTACAAAGAAAAATTACAAATATCTATTATAACTACAACTGATAACCAATGATTCAGAGGTGGATAAGACTCCTAATTTCAATCCCCTTATATGAGCTTCGAAAAGCGCATTATCTCCGACGGGCGGCACGAGACGATTAATGTGGTCCTTGGATAGAACATGCAGCGCCTCCAACGTGACACCTTCCTCTAGAATAAAGGTAAAATAATGTAAGCTGAGTCGTCAGAAAAGTAACTTAGTGAGGTACATACCTACAGGTGAAATTATAAAAGCCTATAAAAAACAAACCTATTTTTTTAATAAAAAAATGATATATCACAAGTTATTTTCGGTGAGATATAGCTACTGTCAATTTTTAACAGTGACAGTTTGGTTTGACAGTTGACAGCCAAAAACTAATGGGTGCATTCCAGGTGAGACTATGCCTATATACTAAATTTCAAATCAATCGGTTCAACGGCTCGGCAGTATCGTGAGAGATTACATACAGACATACATACAGACATAGACAGACATTTTTCTGGAAATGGTCTTAATCGTCTTGAGGTCTCAAAATGGATATATCCGTCGTTATCTAATTTTTTTTCCCGCATGATCACAATACTTTCCCTACCAGTGGTATCCGGGAAAGTAAAAAACTAACCAAACCTACTGAAATGTATGGGTTGGACGCTTTACTGCCTATTTCTCGCTTATTTATTGACACCGAATAAAGATTTTGCAGATTCGGAATCAGCGTGGTGAATATAGTCGGGTGACGTTAAAGAATGGAACGCGAAAACACAGAATAGTAGGTATGCAAAAAGGAATATTTATAAAAGACTTAGGAAGTACTTACTTTTAAAATTGTCCTTATATTTTGACATTCCCCAAGAATCCAGTAGGTCCTCCACCGATTGGTCCGCCATTTTGAATCACAACAACACAAGATTTTGCCGATCGTTCGATTTGCTTCGAGGCTTGTTCTCCGAGCATGCTGCACGGTTTTACAGTCACAAACGTGCCGGCGAAATATTTCACGCGTTTCCGCCGAAACGCCTCGCGATTCGCGATTTCTTGAAATGTAGTCGAATGAACGTCGCCGCGATGCTGTCGCCAATTTCCGCGTGTCTGTGGTTCTCACTGACTGGCTGTGTCGGTCGGCCACCAAGCAAATAACCGGATCGAACGACCGACTCGTTCTTCTTCTTCGTCTCCCACTTTTTGGCGACGCGACGTGCGACAACCAAACGGTCGAAATACGTAGTACGGCGTCTCTCACGTTTATTCACTTGTAATGCTTAGGAATAATGAGCCGCCAAAAGAAAATCATGCTTATATACTCAACTACTAGCTGAACTGTTTAGCAAATGATAAATAAACTTCGGCAAAGAGAGCTGAAGTGTTTAGTTGGAATACCTAAGTAGTTTAGGTATTACCTATCAAGCTTTAGGTAAAATCTGTAGTTTAGTTATTAATAGACAAACTTCAGCTAGTTTAACTGAAGTTTGGCTAATACAGCTAAATAATGTAACGGTCATTTTGGAATGTTTGTTTACACCCATTTAACTAAGTTATTTAGCTAAGGGTACAGAACTTTAGCTAATCCAGCTAAAGCTGAATTGGGTCAGTTGGAATACCTAAGTAGTTTAGCTATTACCTATCAAACTTTAGGTAAAATCTGTAGTTTAGTTATTAATAAACAAACTTCAGCTAGTTTAACTGAAGTTTGGCTAATACAGCTAAATAATGTAACGGTCATTTTGGAATGTTTGTTTACACCCATTTAACTAAGTTATTTAGCTAAGGGTACAGAACTTTAGCTAAAATTCGCAGTTTAGTAAGTAGTTGCTATTCGTTTAGTAATTGGTAACAAAACCAAATTTTAGCTAAAAATAAAATGTAACCACAACTAAACAGAGTTTGATAATCTAGCCGTAGTTTAGGTGCTATTTTCTAAACTTCAGTTAAAAGCGAAATAGCTAAACTGTTTAGTAAAACGATTTTTTTCAGTGTAAGATGTTTGGTAGCGTAGAGCGATCTGTGCCCGCTTGATAGCAATAGGCGCTCGCAAATTCATTTTTTAGTTTACCGATCTTTTTGAAGATTTTCAAGGGATAAGGCAAGTCGGGCTTTTCGGCTTGTATGAAGGAACCGCCACTGATGACAAATATATACATTTACATACAAAAATTAAATGCAAGTCCGACTGGTAGTTACAGAGAGTTAAGTTTTCAAACAAAAAACGAACAAACTCTTCAGCTTTATTATTAATATAGATTTAACTTAAAAATTAATTAGGTACTCGAATTAAGATTATTTTTTGCATTTTTCGTAGTTTTCGGAGACGCTGACGCACACACCACACGCAGTTGCCTGTAAGTGTTTGGAAAAAGAATAGTGACGCCGCTGGGCTGCCAGGCCAATGCCGCTCCATTTATTCCCGAGTCTATCCGAATAGACTCATCCGTTCCCCAGACCCTAGAAAAATAAAATATAATTATTTAAAAAATATTTATCTTACTTTACCGACCCATCAAGCTACGAGGAAAAAAAGTATTGTGAATGAGCTGAAATTTTCCTTTGATATTAAGACAGAAACATCCATTGTAGCCTCCTGAGACTATAAAGACTACTTCCGATTGAAGTCTCTCTGTGTGTTTCGGGTAACAAACGGTTTGGTGCAGCTTAAGCCATAAGATCCACTGCGTTTGGGGGGCGGTCCAACTCACGATTCAGCTCCTATTCAGTAGCCTCCTCGTGTGGAGGACTAATCCGAGTAGGGGGAGGTAATGGGCCCTTGTTGGGTTGGCCACGAAGACCCATTCTGTTCAGGGTTGGTCACACTCACTGGTCAACACACATCCGGCGGCCTCCACGCATGAAGCATAACATCTGTTTGTGATTTGCGATCGCTAAAGCCTTGCCAGATGCGTTTAAAGCGCGTCAGAGTACAATACAATACAATCAATGAGTGAGAGTGAGTTTGCTTCTCCAACATGGTCTCCCCATTATCGGGTCCATATTAACAGACTTCAAAGTATCCAAAAAAGTTCGTTCGATATTTAAATTTCAAGATGAAAAGTTATTGTAATACTACTAATGAGGGAGGAACACCGCAGGAACACCGACGAAATGCACTTTACAGAATGGAAAAAAATGCAGGATGCAGGCAAACAAAGAACGCGGTTCCGGAAGCGTCTAAAAAACTTGCCTGCAACCTCACCAGATTAAAAGGGACAAAATCCGTAAAGTCATAGGTACTATGACAGGCCACTGTTCCCTAAACAAACACCTGTTTACCATAGGGGTGACAGACAGGCCTCTATGCAGAGGATGCATGGAGGAAGAAGAAACGCCACAGCATGTGCTCATGGAATGCAGGAGCATGGCAGAGCAACGGGCAAAAATACTACAATCTCCAGCATCTGTCCCGGAGGCCTGTAGCAACCCAAACAGGTTGCTAACCTTCTGGGACAGCCTGGGTTCGCTGGAGTAACATAAACACAAATAGAAACATGACCCACGCACAACGGCCCAATCAAGAGGCCAAGTGCGGGAAAAAGCCCAGATAAACTAACTAACTACTACTAATGAGGCGGCCTTACCATTCTCTATCTTATCGGTGCAACTTGAATGATACTCTGTGCCTCTATAAATAATGAATGGTATATTCGATTGCTCTGACCTGGTGGGCGAGATCAATATTAACGCCCCAATGAGGTCCACGCGACAATTTGACCTGTTTCGATTGCCGCGTTTTAAAACTAATGCATCAAGGAATGGAGTATTCACACGCTGCTGTGAGCTTTATAATACCCATTTAAATGGTATTGATATATTTAATAACTAGCTGCGCCCAGCGGTTTCACCCGCGTGGTGGTGGAAAATTGTGATAATGATGATAGAAAACCATATATCTTTATAAATTATAGCCTATGTGTTATTCTGATGTGTAAGCTATATTATTGTAAAGTTTCATCAAAATCCATTCAGTAGTTTTTGCGTGAAAGAGTAACAAACATCCATACATACATACAAACTTTCGCGTTTATAATATTAGTAGGATAGTGGGATAGAATTTAAATTTCGAATGTCAATTTCTTAGATTTTTTTCCTACTTACTTGACAGTTATCGTTATATTTTAGATAATTTACACTATATCTTTATAAATTATAGCCTATGTGTTACTCTGATGTGTAAGCTATATTATTGTAAAGTTTCATCAAAATCCATTCAGTAGTTTTTGCGTGAAAGAGGAACAAACATCCATACATACATACAAACTTTCGCGTTTATAATATTAGTAGGATTCCATAATCAGTTATAAATACTCCGTAAATCAAACCCTAACCGATACAATAAAATGACTATTCGTATTAGCTATTTTTATTGATTATGTACTAGCTGACCCGTGCCCACTTCGTTGGGCGGTAAAATTTTTTACTTGTGATGAAATTATGAGTGTGGTTCGGCTAGTACTGAGTGCTATGATTTATTTCCTGACTGCCAAAAGAACGGCTATATTTTTACTGCTGTATGTGTGTATTTGCATGCTAATTTGACTATAATACGGTTATTTATGAGTGTCTTCTTGTGAGTGTCTTATTTGTGAGCATATTATCTCTTTAACTGTTTATGCAGTAAAGGGGAAATTATATGCAGTAAAATGGAAAAGTCTTTTGTTTTAAACACTTGATACGATAAATTTACTTATTTTGATAAAACTTCATAATTTTTGATATGACCAATAAACAAGACCTAACGATTTAAATTATTTTTTTTAATATAAAATACTACTTTTTGTGACTTAAATATAAAAGTTACACACATGCTGTCGCTGACATTTTTGTAGGCATTATAAAGTTCTACAACTTTTCTCTAGAACTTAATCATATATCTCTCATCGTTAAGGCAGCGTTAGTAAGAAACGTTTTCGTTCGACCGCTTATTCTCCGATTTACTTTGCAAATCTGACTACCACCAAAAGTCTTTTAATTTTTCGGATACAGCCTATGACACTTAAAAATAACGTGGCTTTTTATTGTTAAAAGAATTTTCAAAATCGGTTCAGTAGATCCAGAGATTACTTCCTACAACGTCACAAGCTTTACCTCTTTATATTATTATTAGTATTAGTATAGATTACGACACTGCCGCGGTTTCATACCTATGTCGTAATATCTCTTTAACTATTTATGCAAAAAAAAGGGAAAGGTCTTTTGTTTTAAACGCTATAGACGAAAAATTTACTTATTTTGATAAGAATTCATAATTGTTGATAATATGACCAATAAACAAGACCTAACGATTTAAATTGTTTTTTTTAAATATAAAATACTACTTTTTGTGACTTAAATATAAAAGGTAGGCATATGCTGTCCGACTTTTTTGTAGACATTATTAAGCTCTACAACTTTTCTCTAGAACTTAATCATATATCTCTCATCCTTAACGAGGTTCAGTAGATCCAGAGATTACTTCATACAACCTCACAAACTTTACCTCTTTAGTATAGATATTAAAGATAATAAACATGAATTAGAAGATAAATTATAAGATAACAAAAGGATGCATAAAAAGATTTTGTTTGTATTTACATCCAAAATCGACCAAAAAATACAAAGACGTTGCGTCTTTTCCGCGCGAATAATGGGCACAATGGCTGGCTTTCAAAGGGTTAAAGAATGTAAAAAAATACTGGTGTAATATTTATTTTATTATATACTAATATTTAAAGGAAAAAAATATTTATAAGTAAGCACAATTCTACAAGACAAATTCTACAGGTTGACATGATGGCTTTCAATGTGTGCCTTTAGGTGTCCTTTCCATGCGAAGGATCGGCCACACTCCGCACATGAGAATTTCTTGAATTTTAGATGTACGGCGTCTACATGATTCTTCAGGTCGCCTTGTCGTGAAAAGCCATGACCGCATTCCTGACAAACATATTTCTTCAATTTTAGATGCACGGCGTCTACATGCCTCTTTAGAATTCCTTTTTCTGAAAATGCTTGATCGCATTCTTGACAAACATATTTCTTCAATTTTAGATGCACGGCGTCTACATGATTCTTTAGATTTCCTTTTATAGCAAATGCTTGATCGCATTCTTGACAAATATATTTCTTCAATTTTAGATGTACGGCGTCTACATGCTTCTTTAGACCTTCTTTTTTTGAAAATGCTTGATCGCATTCTTGACAAATATATGTCTTCAATTTTAGATGTACGGCGTCCACATGCTTCTTTAGACTTCCTTTTCTTGAAAATGCTTGATCGCATTCTTGACAAATATATGTCTTCAATTTTAGATGTACGGCGTCCACATGCTTCTTTAGACTTCCTTTTCTTGAAAATGCTTGATCGCATTCTTGACAAATATATGTCTTCAATTTTAGATGTACGGCGTCCACATGCTTCTTTAGACTTCCTTTTCTTGAAAATGCTTGATCGCATTCTTGACAAATATATTTCTTCAATTTTAGATGTATTGAGTCTACATGCCTCTTCAGAGTACATTGATCTGAATAGGCAAGCATGCATTCCTGACAAGCGTATTCCTTCAAGTTCACATGCTTCTTTAGACTTCCTTTTCTTGAAAATGCTTGATCGCATTCTTGACAAATATATGTCTTCAATTTTAGATGTACGGCGTCCACATGCTTCTTTAGACTTCCTTTTCTTGAAAATGCTTGATCGCATTCTTGACAAATATATTTCTTCAATTTTAGATGTATTGAGTCTACATGCCTCTTCAGAGTACATTGATCTGAATAGGCAAGCATGCATTCCTGACAAGCGTATTCCTTCAAGTTCATGTGAATTATTTTATTATGACGAGTTACCTAAATGATATTTAGTAGAAAACGATTTGTCACACTCCGGACAAGAAAACCGTTTTTCTCTCTCAGGTCGTTCACTCCGTGAATTTCGCTCCACATTGCTACTTTGGTCATTATTTGGTTCCGTTTTAATAAAGCAAGTCTTACCGCCGTAAAACTCTACTATATTCCCGCTGCCATTTGCATGAAAACTTACTTCGTCGGAATTTGTAGCCACCATTTTACGTGCAACATTTTCACTTTCACTGAGTAAAAATTGCTCGACGCTGCCACTCGGAGCATCATTTGGCTCTGGTTTAATGAAGCGCATTTCTTCCTCGTAAAAATCAACAATATTTCCTTTTTCGTCGCAGGCTGCATTCAAATGTGCTAGCGGCATATTTCCATTAGAGCTATCGTAATCCATTTCCCTTTTGAAGGCCGCCTTTTTATCTGTTATCAATCTGACTGGACTGGAATTGCCGACAATATTTTGATTCATCGTGATATAAGTTTAATACGATCAAAGCACGTTCGACTTTCTATCGACCTAACAGGATTTTGACAGCTGGTTGTGTTGCCAGGAACGAAATTTCAGAAACGAGGTAATATGTCGGGGGGCGCCAGCTTTGCATGCGGCAATTTTGCACAAATGTCACTTTTGACAGTTCCAAATTTGTTGAGGGCAGATTTGCAGGAGGCAACCTTGCAGGCGGCAACCTTCAGTACAGTTTTTAAGTTTTTCTGTTAGGTTAGGTTAGGTTATGTTTTTCTTTCCCTAAAATCGAAGTGACATTAATTACCGGCATCCCTGTAGTGGATGACTTTTATACATCAAACTAAACATTAAAAAAAATGTTTTAAGTTTTTCTGTTAGGTTAGGTTTGGTCATTTTGACATTTGCAAAACTGCCTTCTGCAAGATTGCCTTCTGCAAAACTGCCGCCTGCAAGAATGCCGTCTGCAAGATTGCCGTCTGCAAATTTGCCTTCTGCAAGTTTGATGGGACCCAATATGTCCAACGAATTGAAAAACACTACATTTTTGCAGTACGCGCACTACGTCCTAAATCCGGCACTGCGATGGCAGCACTTAAGAACATCATTAATCATTAAATGAACCATAAAGAGCAGGCAGTGACAGCAACGTCTATTATTTTCCACTGTTTTCTTTATTGTAAGATAATTTTTTGTAGTGGCAACCCTGTCGCTGTCATTTTTTGGTCTCCCACCGCAAAAACTACAATCCACAGAATATAAATCCGACCCGATTTTTTGACTCTTGCTAGAACCGACTAAAATGTAGACGTGATTTCCTTTTGTGTTGTGTCGTCGCTCCGTGAATCCTTCTAACTGTGTTTAAAACCTATAGCTGGGGATTTAGTGCAACAGTTTGTATGGGAACCCTGCATTTTGTGATTAAAGGCTCATACTTGGCACAATTGTTTCTTAGGTGGTCCTGAGTGGATTTAGACCGGGAGCCATTGGGGGCCACCCTGCGGGTGGCGGGGGGAGGGGGTGGAAGTTTGATTCCGCCGCGCGTCACTTTGAGCCCTATATCTCTCGGACTATAGGTACTAGGGCAAGTGGGATATCATTTCTGGGTAACTCAATGATAAGGAATTCATTTATGGAAGAAAAAACATACCGGTCCATAGAAAAAATATGAAATAATTGGTAACATCCAAAAATCATTCACATATTTTTTTTACATATTTAAAGTTTACTTTTTAACCATAAGAGGTAGCGGTATTCAAAAAATATATTCCGAAAGCCACACTTATCTTAATTACACCAATATATATTTTATTGGACTGCCATGGTAAAAAGTGAGTGAAAAAAATATAATTCATCGCACGGCAGACCGGTGTATTACGCCTGCTAAGTAGATACGGGCATCGAGCGAAGTTAGATAAGTACTTATAGGATTATTTAGTTTCTGCGATAGGTTAGTGAGTTGAAAATAACAAGTACAATGGTAATAATTAGTATGATAATTATATTATTATTGTTTTTTCTATTTAATAAAAATAATTCATCATTCACACACCGTACCTAATTACTTGTGCTTAACATACCTTAAATACTTACGTAAGTATTATTTTTTCTGTAATCCCTACTATTTCGTCGAAAAAATAATAGCAAGTAGTTTATACAAGTACATACCTACCCATACCTACTTAATTACATAAGGGAGGGCATTTTACCATACGTTATAATGCGTTGATAAGTTCGTCAAGCTGCAGAGCGGCGCGGGCACTACTCGCTCTTTTGAGCAAACAGTGCCCGCTCCTTTGGTGACCTTTTGGTCCATCCACTCAGTTTAGTAGTAAACAGTGAAAGAATTTGTCTGCCGCACGGAGAATTATTAAAGCACTTTGAAAATGTGTAATAGTTGGGTCGAAAAAGCGATCGCAAGTTTACGGGGATGGCTTTGGACCAAGCACATGAGCAAATGAGTGCCACATTAAAAGGAGATGTACATAAGTAGGACCTATTTTTACACTTACATTCATCTTTACGCTAAATAGTTTGTGATTACTTCTTCATTATGCAACATAATATTATTTTACACATCACAGAATTGATTGGTTTGACTGAAAACCCTGACTAAGTGGCTTCTCGCTGGACCTGAATTGGTATACCGTTTACAGTTTTGAGCCGGATGTTTTGTTACGGAGAACAGCTGAACACGGCAGCCATCTTTCTGACACTGCCGCAAATAAGAAGAACTTTATTCTATACCTGCAATCACCGGTAGCTACAATAAATACTCCAGGAAATCCTTTTGTCGAACAGTCTCAAGACTTCTATGTATTGAAGTTGTAAATGCAGTATTCAATATAGAAAAAAGCGGCAAAGAGTTTTTGATCTTGTAAAGCTATTGCTCCTAAATACAGAACATTTGTAAAGGAAGATTACACATAAACAATAAAAAAAGTTTACTGGATCCAACCAAACTTAATGATGTCTCATTATACAACAAGTATATACACAATATAATTATACAAGTTATTAAAATACGTAAAAAAGAGTGAAAGCAAAATGAAAGCAAAAATAAGAGGCCTTGAGAATGACTGCAGTCTATTCAGCAAACTTTATATTGCAACCTGTGAGCACAGAGTAGAAGATTTCGATTCATTCTTGACACAAGAAAACCAAGCCAGTCCTCCAGCAATTTCTTCAATGGGTAAATTGCGATCTGGAACAAGGTCAGACCTACTAAAATCGATTACTAGTATTTTTGGCACTGCAACCGTTCCAAACGCCCCCCACGAGCGAACACTCTACATTGATTTGCATTAGTCTACATGCTGAGTTCAGGATATAGGAAGACTTTGGAGAATAGGTACACCAGTATGTATACCATTTCTCTGCAAAGAACAGGGTTTCAAAAGTAGATATGGTTTGGGACGTATAACAATGAAAGCATAAAAAAATATTAACAGAGGAAACATTCAAAGAACATGGGTCACTGCTACGACGAAACTACCTAAAGGTTAGGCCAATTTGATGATAAACAATTCCTTAAGGAAGGATTGTTTGCTCTGACAACGGCAAGGAAGTTTGCAACATGGGTGGACCAAATATTTTAACCAATATCACACGTGATACAAAGCGTACACTTCTTCGTGGTTACGTGATACGTAACCACGAAGATGTGGACACTCGCATGATGGTGCATGTATCTAACACTGTCACTCATGGCTTGACAAAAATTATGCTATTGACTATGGATACTGGCTTCGCAGACCAGCAGCAGCAGAAAGGCAAATTACCACAATTACCCAGCTTGAGAAGCTGTGGGTGCACAGAGGTACTGGAAAACACAAAGGTACTGGAAAGTACTTCTGCTGTCATGATATTGCGAATGCCTTAGGTAAAAATTATAATGTTTGTTTAGATAGCATATATTAAGTATATAACATACGTAACATTTACGTCGTGTCCAATTGGTGGCTAAAAACCGCTCTTGGACGTGGCAAAATATTTGTATTAGGTAGTAAATCTAATTACTACTCTAATCTTTACTTAACATACATAGGTTGTTAATAATTTAGCTATTAGATTGGATAAATAGTATCTTAGAAACATTGGAACCTACTAAAAGTTATTTATTGTAAAATCTTATTACAAAACCAAATAAAGGCTTATTAATTAAAAGAGTCAAGAGTCAATCATCATACTAACTAAAATAGTCAGTAAAAAATTAAATAATCAAAATAGAAGCCTAATAATTGAAATAGTCAATAATTCGAGTAGGTTCGAAAACGTACTGAAAGTTGTTGAAAGTACCCTAGGGGTAATATACAAAATAGTCAGTAAAGTGTTAAATAATAAGATTAAAGTTAATCATACATTTAAAAACTAAAAGTACAAATTCATCATCTAAATTGGTATAAAATTTGTAAAGTCATAACCCATACATTTTTCACTTATAGGGCCACAAAAAGCGAGGTTGTTGCTCCTGTTTCACCTGAAATGAAATGAAAAAATTGAAATTAGGCATTCAAAAGAATAGCCAATTTTCAGTGCTTTAATAGTTTCTCCTAGCAATTAAGTAAGTATGGGTAGGTATGTGCTTATATCATATGTATATAATACTTACTATTATTTTTTCAACGAAGTGGTAGGGATTGCAGACAAATTAATACTTAGAGTATTTAAGGTATGTGCACAAATATCAGTTAGTACGGTGTGTGAATGATGAATTATTTTTATTAAATAGTAAAAACAATAATAATATAGTTATCATAATAATAATAACGATTGTACTTCTTGTTTTTAACTCACTGGCCAATCGCAGAAACTAAATAATCCGATAAGTAATTATCTAACTTGGGTCGAAGCCCGTCTCTACTTAACGGACGTAATACGCCGGTCTGCCGTGCGATGAATTATATTTTTTTTCACTCATATTTTACAATATCAGTCGAATAAAAAATATATGTCTGTAATTCAAGTAAGTGTGGCTGTCAGAATATATTTTTTTCATATCGATAACTCTTATGGTTAAAAAGTAAACTTCGTATAAGTAAAAAAAAGATGTCAACAATTTTTGGATTTTACCAATTATTTCATATATTTTCTATGGATAGGTATTTTTTTTCTTCCAGAAATGAATTTGTTATCATTGAGTTACCCGAAAATGATATCTAACTTGCCCAAGTACTTATAGTCCGAAAGATAAAACGCTCAAAGTGACGCGCGGCGGAATCAAATTTCCACCCCCTCCCCCCGCCACCCGCGGGGTGGCCGCCGATGGCTCCTGGTCTAAATCTACTCAGGACCGCCTAAGGAACAATTGTGCCAAGTATGAGCCTTTAATCACAAAATGCAGGGTACATCGCACTAAATCCCCAGCTACTAAATGTGTTTGTGAATCTGTGTTTTATATATTCGTTCTGGGTTCGTGCCATCAGTAAGTAAGAATAGTTCTATTTTTCCAGCGTGCAATTAGTGGGTTGGTTAAGTTTATCCTTTTACCTACCCCACAATACTGTTTTAATTTTACTTTTTAATTATTTTTTGGTAATTATGCCCAAAAAATACAATCGGTAGTTGCAGTATGGAGTGTGCAAAGGGGGGGTCAGACGCGGCACTGCCTTTGGCCCCGTCAAACTCTAACAGTGCTAACGATGTAAATAATGATCTGGCCCATACGGAGATTATGGACACCCTACAAGACGTGGATGTAACGGTTGAGGTGCAGTCCTCCCCGCCCGTAAAGAAAGTACCTGAAACGGCAAACCTGTACCAGATAAATGCCTCAGGGCCATATATTGTATATGTTCAATTTGAACCACCAACCCCCTCCGGCGAAGCAATCTATGACCAAAAGGTCCGAGGAATTGAAAACCTCAAGAAGATAGGCCGCAACCGGATCGAAATCGCGTTTAAATCCGGCAAAGAGGCAACGCATTTACCACATTGACATTTTTAAAGGATAAGCATCTAAATGTGTACCTACATTCCAACATAGGCAACTTTCAGAAACGGCTTAATAAGAGGTATTGATACATCTTTATCAGAGCAAGAAATTGTTGACGATTTCAACGAGTGCAACAGCTCTTGTGTCCACAAAGTGCGCCGCCTTAATTATAGGGATAAGTCTAACGGCGAGCCAGTGTGGAAGCCCTCCCGCTCTATCGTCGTCACTTTTGTAGGCCAACGGTTTCCGGAAAAGATTATACTTTTCTATAACTCACTTCTAGTCGAAGCCTACGCTCTGTCATACAGTGTCTTCACTGCTGCCGTTTTGGTCATAGCCGTGCATCTTGCCGGGCTAAGACCCCACGATGTTTTAAGTGTTCAGGTGAGCACACTGGCACAGAATGCAAGTCGGAGGCCATTAACTGCGCGAACTGTAGGTCACAGGACCACTTCGCCAATAACTTCTCATGTGCGGAATATGTCAGACAGAAGAAGATCAAACATCTAATGTCTTCGGACAATATCTTATACTTCGATGCCGCTTCAAAGTGCCCCAAGAAATCATTGTTTACCTCAGTTGTTTCTTCATTCACCCCAATCCCCAGAGTATCCGTCGAAAGGACTCCGTATAGGCCCCGAATTGTCGTAACTGACCCCCTCGGGCATAGAATATGAGAGGTAATAAAAAAAGAAAAGTGCTTCTGTCTCTCCCTCCTCCAGCTAGCTCTTCCCCGAGTTTCACTTGGGACTATTTCCCCTCCAGCAACGGCAGATGCCTCAATAATCCTCACAGGAACCCTTTCCCTAGCATTCATACATTATTGAAGGATGCAGAACAAAAAGTCCTCAACATCCAATCTAAATTCTCTACGTCGCCTTCTCTAGCTTCAGCATCTATTGCATCACTGCTGACTGTACTCCAGAACGCTGCGGACGAAGTGGGGGCTTTTGACGGCGGGAATCCCGCGGTCGATAACCTCTGCTGACTGTTACTTTTTTTCTCATTTATTAATTTATTCTCTATCTCTTATTTTAACCCATATACATTCAAATATATTTATATTTATTTTTAAATATAAATAAATATACATATATAATTAATTAAATCAATTAATATATAATATATATTGCTTATAGTACCCATCATGGGTGTGATCTTCCAGTGGAATTGCAGATCTATTGCAGGCAAGAAAGCGAAGCTTTTGAGTCTCCTTAAAGAGCACAATGTAGATGTTACTACGGTCGGTGAGACATGGCTCAGCGCCCGTAGCGTATTTAACATTCCTGGATTTTCATGGCCGCCGTGGCGACGGCCATGGCGGCTGCCTCTTGGCCATCAGAGACACTATTCAGTTCACAATCATTCCTATCCTGTCACCCGGCCTGGAAATCTAAGTAGTCGCTGCTAAAATTGATGGAATCGCCTTCGTCTTCATATATGTACATCCCCCCCCCCCCCCCCCGCCGCAAAGTCGTCCCCAATGAATGGTGTACCCAATGAATCTTAACCCGATCGAAAACCTCTGGGTTCTTCTGGATCCCTAGTCATTCGGGGATTAGGGGAAACGAGACGGTGGACGAGCTGGCGAATTCGGCTCGCACTTTCGGCTCCGAAGTCGATTGTCGTCTGCCTGTCTCCGACTTCTTCCCCTCGATAGACAATAAACTTTTAAAAAATTGGACTCAGCGATGGCGCACTTACTCTAACACAAAGGGCAAGAGGTTCGCACTTATCCAGGGCGAAATCCCTTCGAAGCCATGGTACCACCACCAGCCATTTAGTCGGAAAGAGATTTCGATAATCTGCCGCATGAGGATCGGACATTGCTCCACCCCATCGCACCTCCACCGTATTAATGTTCTCGCGTCTCCGCAATGCGATTGTGTACACGAAGATTGCACGCTGGACCATCTATTCTTTAACTGTCCCATCCTCAATAATTTTCCGAGTTTTATCCCAGACCTTGTAAAGTATAACATCCATCTCCCTCTATGTGTTCTCCACCCTCAACTCTCCCAAAATATATAAAGTAATATGTAAATTTATTTCCCTTAATAATATTTCTGTATAGTGTAATAGGTTTGTTCACACCCTTTCCTAGTTTGTATCATCCCCAATAACCATGTTTTATGCTATATGTACCAACATTTCTATAAATAAGTATCCCTTGTTTCAGTATTGTGCCGTCTTATACATGTAACTGTGCATGTAACAAACTAACTTAGATGCCCTCCGAAAACGACTTGCGGTGATTGCCATAAAGCAACAAGAAGAAAAAGAAGAAGAAGAAAACCTCTGGGCCATTTGCAAAGACGGCTATCAAAGATGGATTGTACAACGAATACCAAGATGATCAGTGCAGTAATTCAAGTATGGTTTCACGATGATGAACTGAAAAGAAGCTATCAAAACCTGGTAAATTTTAATTTAATAAAGGTGTTATCAACACAAAAGGAGGACACATTATATATTAAAACTAACAATTTATAACTACCAGTACCTACTGTTTTTGTATGTTTATGCCCAATAAAGCACTTTTCGAAGAAAAATACTCCTTGTTCCAATTAATTCGCACGGTACTGTAACACATATCAGGTTACGGGAGCGAAGCGACACCCAGAAGAATAACTGCTGTTAAAGATAGGATTATTACATAGTTATGTCGCTTTCAACCGAATCAACCGAATCTGTAAATAGTCGGTACACCGCGACAACCTCGTCTATCGAATCGACTAATATCACTCCCCGACCAACATCGTTATAAAAACTCTTTGATCCTCCGAATTACCAGGGCTAAGAGTTCAAAAAGCATTAAAATGTACTCTTGCTACTTAAATCAAAATCAAATCAAATAATTTATTGTCCTAAAAACGAATACATAGCTGTATAGACAAAGTAGTATTACATTTATATTTGGCCGTGATATGATTAAATTCTTCATTAATGATCAAATTCTTTTATTAATAATCAAAACAAAAAAGGTTACTCGTAAAAATAAAGAAGGTATTATTGTAGAATTAAATCTAGTCTCAGCATTTAGTCAACCAGATAAAAAACACAGAGTAAGATATGTAGAAAGTAGGATTTAGAGATGTAAGATATAGAGAAGATATGTAGAAATTAACTCAATAAGTAGTGATTCTATTACATTGAATATAATGAATAATGAGGAGAAAAAAAGAAGGTTATAATGAACATAATTAATTCTTTAAAATACGGATGAAAATGATGTTTATTTTGTACAAAATTAATAAATGTAATGTCAAAAATAACAAAAAAATTGTGACGATCGTCAAAAAGTAAAATAAAATGTCTTAATGATTATATTGCAAATAAAAATAGTCATGATATAATTAATATGTGCCTACCTAATAATAGAAATAGTCAATACATTTTGGTCAAATTGAAAATCGATTAAAAACCTATTACAAAAATAAATATAGTCAAGATGCATACAGTTTTTATAGATCGTTAATGTTGTACAATTCTCTTTCAATGATATATAATTTGAGTTTATTTTTAAATTGGGGCATTTTTCCTTCGTGGCATATTTTTATGATACTAGAGGGTAGCTTATTGTAGCATATAATTCCGACGTAGTTCGAATCCATTTTAAAAAGTTCTAGATTTGGACGAGGAGGAATCAGATTATTTCTCCCCATGGTAAAGTGTTTATGGGTATCTGATTGTTCCTATGTGCAGCTGAGCTAGGTTTTTTTAAATGGTCAATTTAATGCATTCAAAAACGTATAGAGATGGAAGGGTGAGGATTTTAAGCCTTCTGAAATGACCACGGCATGATTCTACCTACTCTTTATTGTAACATTTCACAATGGGCAGGTTTATTGTCATACGACAATTTCTTACAACCAACCCTACCATGAAGTGTTTATATGAATGTGTACGCGTAATATGTGTGTAAGTGTATGTCTTTTTATTGCATTGCATCGACATAATTCAAATGCAATTCCGTTAATTTTATCTTAACGGAAAAGTTCACCCAGCCGGAAATCGAACCCGGAACCTTACAATGCATTTCTTTGTGAACTAAAACTGAAATAAATTCGATCGAACGAGATAGATCGGATCGTCGATAAAAATTACCTGTCGAACTGATATGTACTCTTCCGAATAAATTTTTACACATTTCGTGCGGTGTTAGATCCCGATGCTTTATCTTTGGTTAGTAGTTTTGTTGTTGTTGTTGTTAAAGAATGTCAAAAAATACTGGTGTAATATTTATTAAATCCTCTGGAATGCTTTACCAAATGATGTTAGAATAGCCCCCAGCATCTCCTCGTTCAAGGCCAGGCTCAAGGAGCATATAACCCTATAACCCTAAAATCCATACATTAACCAATCCACCTCCCCCCCTCCTTTTCGCTTCGCTTTCCTTCCTTCCTCTCCTTCCTTTCCTCTGCGTCCTTATTTAATTTTAGTCAATTGTTTTACTTTTTTATTATCTGTCTCTTTCTAGTTTCTGTTTGTTTCTTTTTATCATTTGTGTTTGTATTGTTCTTTCGCGTAGCCAACGTTCTAAACATGTTATAAACTTAAGCTATAAGTTAGCTGATAGACATTGCTGTAAGGCAATAAGCTCGCCTTTTTATTTAAAATAAAGAGATGATTAATATTATTATTAAATACAAATATTTATAAGAAAAGAAATTATTTATAAGTAAGCACAATTCTACAAGACAAATTCTACAGGTTGACATGATGTCTTTCAATGTGTGCCTTTAGGTATCCTTTAATTGCGAAGGATCGGCCACATTCCGCACATGAGAATTTCTTCAATTTTAGATGTACGACGTCCACATGATTCTTCAGGTGGCATTTTCCTGAAAATGCTTGATCGCATTCATGACAAATATATTTCTTCAATTTTAGATGCACGGCGTCTACATGCCTCTTTAGACTTCCTTTTTCTGAAAATGCTTGATCGCATTCTTGACAAATATATTTCTTCAATTTTAGATGTACGGCGTCCACATGCTTCTTTAGATGTACTTTTTTTGAAAATGCTTGATCGCATTCTTGACAAATATATTTCTTCAATTTTAGATGTATTGAGTCTACATGTTTCTTTAGATTTCCTTTTTCTGAAAATGCTTGATCGCATTCTTGACAAATATATTTCTTCAATTTTAGATGTACGGCGTCTACATGCTTCTTTAGATTCCCTTTTTCTGAAAATGCTTGATCGCATTCTTGACAAATATATTTCTTCAATTTTAGATGTATTGAGTCTACATGCTTCTTCAGACTACCTTGATCTGAATAGGCAAGTATGCATTCCTGACAAGCGTATTTTTTAAATTTCCTTTGAATTCTTTTATTATGAGGAGTTAAATGATATTTAGTAGAAAACGATTTGTCACGCTTCGGACACGAAAAACGTTTTTCTCTCTCAGGTCGTTCACTCCGTGAATTTCGCTCCACATTGCTACTTTGGTCATTATTTGGTTCCGGTTTAATAAAGCAAGTCTTACCGTCGTAAAACTCTACTATATTCCCGCTGCCATTTGTATGAAAAATTACATCGTCGGAATTTGTAGCCACCATTTTACGTGCAACATTTTCACTTTCACTGAGTAAAAATTGCTCGACGCTGCCACTCGGAGCATCATTCGGCTCTGGTTTAATGAAGCGCATTTCTTCCTCGTAAAAATCAACAATATTTCCTTTTTCGTCGCAGGATGCATTCAAATCTGCTAGCGGCATATTTCCATTAGAGCTATCGTAATCCATTTCCCTTTTGAAGGCCACCTTTTTCTCTGTTATCAATCTGACTGGACTGGAATTGCCAACAATATTTTGATTCATCGTGATATAAGTTTAATTAATACGATCAAATCGCGTTCGACTTTCTATCGACCTGACAGGATTTTGACAGCTGGTTGTGTTGCCAGGAACGAAATTTCAGAAACGAGGAAATATGTCCGCCGAATTAAAAAACACTGTATTTTTGCAGTACGCGCACTGCGTTTTAAATCCGGCACTGCGATGGCAGCACTTAAGAACATATTTTCTTCAGAAAATATCATTAAATGAACCATAAAAAGCAGGCTTTGACAGCAACATCTAGTATTTTTGTTACTGTTTTCTTTATTGTAAAAGAAATTTTGATTCAAAAATCATTGAAATTAGGTACGTCTTATGTGATATAATATTTGACAGTGAAGGACATTTTCATTGTAGTCGCAATCCTGTCGCTGTCATTTTTTGGTCTCCCACCGCAAAAACTCTACAACAATCCACAGAATTTAAATGCGACCCGATTTTTTTCTCGTAGTATAGTGCGATGCATTCTTTTTGAGCTCTCGACCACAGTCTCAAAAATGCTTACACAGATTAAACACAACCTCGTCAAAACTGCACATGAGAAAGAAAATCAAATGGCCTCGTGCTAGACTAGAGCCGCTATATGTAACGGACTTCGCCGTCTTCCTTAAAACCAAGGCATGTACAGCCAACGACAGAATATTTGATATCGTGATGATGTATTGAAAATTTAAAATTGGCTTTTATAGTCTAATTAACAAATTCAAATTCAATTTCAAATATTTTTATTCAATGTAAATACATAATATACACATACTGAACGTCAAAAGACAGTAATTGTACTTTTTCCTATTTTTTCCGGCGAGTTCTACAAGTAAGATTCCACTGGAAAGAACCGCCAAAGAAAACCAGTGACCACTTTTTTGGTACTATTATTGTCCATAATTTATATATAATCAATAATTCAAAAATATTTCATGTCCCCGGTCCATGTATTTACTTCATCGATGTCCCCGTGAATTGAAGACATGAAACAGAAAGAAAAAAGGCAGGCAGAAAACAAGTAATTTCACAATAAAATATAAATATTCAAAATAGATCGGCTATGCCTAGTTAGGAGCGACGCAACCATTTGTTACTACAAACGGTGTAATTTTTTAAATCAAATAAAATAAAAAAATAAATAAATATTGAAGTGATGAATACAAAATAAAAAAAACTTAATTTCGACGTACAAAATCGACTAGCCATCCTAACAGTATTGTTTTAGAGAATGACTGTACTATAAGTTCATTAGCGATTAACACATGCATTACATGCATAACCGTCCATGATGTAATATCGATAATTAGTTTGGTTTATAATACGGTGTGATATATAATTATGTGGAAAATAACATTAGGATTGTGACACAAAAACACAAAACAATCATGTTTCACTTTCCAAACTATTACCACTTTTATATTAGGAGCCTCAATTATAACAGTACATCTCAAACACAATACTTTTATAGACTCTGCTTACAACACAATACGATCACCTTTCACTGTCCAAACTATTATTATAATTATATGTGCCTCAATTTTACAGTACACAGTAAGACACATAGTATTATTCATTGAAGTGGATATATTCCTTCTAAATCACTGTCACTGTTTTCAGATCTACTTTCATCTAAATTAACTGCGTTCATTTCTTCATCACTACTTCCCGTATTTACTACAAATGATAGATTGTCTAAAATTCTATCTAACACCGGTTCGGTTAGCCTATATTTGTTTTCTATATCGATAACATGACGACAAACATTAGTCCAACATTGGGAGTCTCTGGTTGACATTGTTTCAATTTTATCTATGGCGTGTGTCATAGCATCGTCCAGTTTAAAAGAAACGTTCTTTTTCGCTACATATCCCTTTATCTGAGCCCATATTTCCTCTATGGGATTAAGGTCAGGGTGGTATGGTGGTAATCGGAGTACTGTGTGACCATTGTCTTCTAATAAAGCGTTAACTTTAAACTTTTTAAATCGGGGTTTATTAATTTTAATAATCTCATAAAGCGATGTCTTCAACATGGCGTCATTGAATGGAATCTAATATTTTTTTCTTTTCGGCTAAAACTCTTTTTATTGACGCGATAGATATTTTACTAGCAGCAGAAAGCCTTTTTAAGACCGCTTGCAATTCAATTGTTATTCCGAATTTCGCTTCATCTTTCATGAAATGGTAAATATTTGATATTAATTCCCTTGTCTGGGATTTCAGCGTCTTATTTCCCAATTTTGTTTTTAACGGCATATTAAACGACGATCACGACAAGAAATAATAGAAAATAAAGTTATTTACCTACTGTACCTCCTGGGATTCAGCACAGTCGAACGCACGATCACAACACAGAACACGAAGACAAAATACAACACAAAACGTATTTATTTGTTACTCTTCTGATTGTACCGCGAAACGACGGGCCGCTGAGACAATCACGTATATACTGAAAAATTATCACAGCCCAATTCAACTTAACACTAAACGAATCTATTAGTTATGTAATCGTCTGACTGTACCGTTAAACGGCTGGCTTCGACGAGAATCATTACAGTCACGCATAAACTCAACCTCTCTCCGTCATTCTCACAGGTATAAAATATGCCTATCCCTTTTTTGGTTTCAGTGCATTGGTGTGCAGTGCAGTGCAATAAATGCAATACGTGTGACCTGAGCATGTAGTTGTAGAGCTCAAAAAGAATGCATCGCACAGTACGCCCGGTTCTCTATGTGCGTCTACAGTCCACATTTTTTGGAAATAAAACGCATCGCAGTGCGCGGGCAGCCTTAATTAAAATTTTATTGAACAGCAACATTATTAATAGCAGTGATTATTTAATAGCAGTGAAAAGAGGCCAGAGGCTATTAAATCATTGTCTTTCGCGAGCTAATTGTAGGAACAGTTAAATCCTTTTATGTACGTTGTTAAATTCTATTTCTCGTAAATTATATTTCTCATAAATTAAATAAATTCACATGTTTTCAATGTGCTCGTACTTTGAAGACGAAACAACATTTGACGTACCATGTAGACGATGTTCACAGAAAATTGAAGAAATACATTTGTGGCAAATGTGATCGTTCCTTTACGACCAAACCTCATTTAACGGTGCATTTAGAGACAGTTCACATGAAGCTGAAGAGATTTCACGTGGAGAATGCGATCGCAGTTTTACTACGCCAGAAAACCTGAAAACCCATTCGTAATTCGGATGCCATTCATGAGAAAATAACAAATCTGTGTTTGGAATGTGGTCACTCGTTTTCCAGGAGTCATTCACTGAGCAGATGTCGTTCATAGAAAATTGAAAACGTATTTATGTGTAAGATGCAATTGTAGCTTCGGATATCGATCAGGCCTAATTAGCCCTCTAAAAACTACACACCCTGCCTTACTATTATAATGGAGTTGTACGCGGCTTGATAAAAAGACAATGTTTGATTAAAACTCATTTAATGGAAAGAAAGCGGATGCTAATTTTTTTCCGTTGGTTTTTTTACGTATGGATATTTTAAATATGTGAATGGTATTAAAGCCATTGAAAATTCGAGTTTACGAAAGGTATTTTCGACAAACAAGAAAGTTTTTCATTTGGTAGTTGTCCGCGCACTCTTTCTGATAAAACTTATATTTGTCGTGTTGGCATATTAATTATTATTATTGTGTAATAATTAAGTGTTGTATGAATTATGCCTCACCTCTTCTTGGCTTAACCACATACAAAGTGGATGACACGCTTTTTTGTCGAAGACGAGCTATTTATATGCGATTGGAGCTATTTATATTTGTATTTGTATGGAAAAGTGGACCTTTTTGCATGCGGGTATTTCTCATTGTAGAGGGTGACTTTGCTGCGTTTCGTGGCACGATTCAAGATTGACTCGCGTAAATAAATCTGATGCATGTTTATATGTGCTAGCATTTTATAATATTAAACTAACGCCTAACATTTATAATATATAATCAATACTAATATTATAAAGAGGTAAAGTTTGTGAGGTTATAGGAAGTAATTTCTGGATCCACTGAACCGATTTTGAAAATTCTTTTACCAATAGAAAGCCACGTTATTTTTGAGTGTCATAGGGCTATATATTAATCCGAATAATGAAAAGACTTTTTCGTGGTAGTTGGATTTGCAAAGTAAGTCGGAGAAAAAACGGTCGAATGAAAATGTTTCTTACCAATGCTGCTTTAACGATGAGAGATATATGATTGAGTTCTAGAGGAAAGTCGTAGAGCTTGGTAATGCCTACAAAAATTCAGCGACAGCATATGTCTAAATTTTATATTTAAGTCACATAAAGTAGTTTTTTATATTAAAAAAAATAATTTAAATCGTTAGGTCATGTTTATTGGTCATCAACAATTATAAATTCATATCAAAATAAGTAAATTTATCGTCTCAAGTGTTTAAAAACAAAAGACTTTACTGCATCTAATTTCCCTTTTACTGGATAAATGGTTAAAGAGATAAGACACTCACAAACAAGACACTCACAAGAAGACACTCACAAATAACGGTAATATAGTCAAATTGGCATGCAAATACATGCATAAATATGCAGTAAAAATATAACCCTTATTTTGGCAGACAGGAAATAAATCATAGCACTCAGTACTAACCGAACCACACACACACTTAATTTCATCACATGTAAGAAGTTTTACCGCCCAACGAAGTAGGCACGGATCAGCTAGTATAAAGACTGAAGGACTTTACACCGTTAATTATTCGGATATGTAATATCTGCATTGCCTATGGAGTTTCATATAAATTATACACTAATATATCATGTACGGTTTTTGCCATATAGGTACGAGGTTTTTGCCATATAGTAATGCATACAATTGCCATATTGTAATGCATAAAATTTGCCATATTGTAATGCATTTGTTATGCATAAAACTCCAAAGTCGACTTGAGGTAAAAAATAGAAAAGTCATTATCTGCTCTGACAGCAGAGCAGCATTGGACGCTCTGGAAAAGCCACCACAGTATCTTCTGTGGTCTGGGACTGTATGCAAGGGCTCAACAAATTGGGAAAAGCCAACAAAATCATTTTAATATGGATACCAGCCATTAAGGCAAACCCGGCAACGAAGAGGCCTACTGACTGGCGAAACTGGGCACACTGGAATGCCCGGTGGAGCCAGTTGTTAAAGCCCCCTTCGCTACAGGTAAGAAAATCCTCAGGGACTGCTTAGAGCAGGATCATTGGGTATCCTGGAAACAGAGTAATGGATGTCACCATGCAAAAGCCATGATGGAGCAACCACTTCCAAAGAAAACCAAAACCCTACTCGACTTGAGCAAGAAGAACCTTAGAACCACTATCGGTCCCCTCACCGGACACACGAACCATAGAGCACATCTATTCAACCTTGGCTTGACCGAGAGCGAGAACTACCGAATATGTGGCGAAAAACCTGAAGACAGCATATACATCGTTGGTCGCTGCTTAGGTCTCGCCGCAAAATGACACAGTTTACTGGAACGAGCCTTTCTCGAACCCAGCAATCTGCTTAACTTGAAGGTCAGTGATCTATATGGACTAGTAAGCAGTACCGGGCTACTAGCAGACCACTAACCCAACCACAAAGTGGGTAGTTACAAAAATCTTATAGGTCCAGGTGACATCAAAGGCTGGAAACAAGCCCCCGCTCCGTTTACTACTACTACTACTACTACACCCATATATAATATAAATTAGGTTGATTATTCGATACGGGTTTGTAAACTTTAAATACTTTGTTAATATTTTAAATACGTGACACTCATTTTCAAACTACCCTAATTGGGGGGCGCCAGTTTTGCATGCGGCAGTCTTGCACAAATGTCACTTTTGACAGTTCCAAATCTGTTGAGGGCAGATTTGCAGGAGGCAACCTTGCAGGCGGCAACCTTGCAGGCGGCAACCTTGCAGGCGGCATTTTTGCAGACGGCATTCTTGCAGAAAGCAAACTTGCATACAAACCCGAAGTTAGCAACGTTTGAGAATGGCGCATTAGGACATGATTACATGAATAAAATAATTTTATATTATTTTACAAACCAAAAATAAAGCAGTAAAGCGGTCATATGTTATTAATTTTAAATTTAGAAAAAGAAGTAGCAAATTATCATGTCAGGGTAAATTAAAGTGGTGAATATTTTTACCTCTCCACATTTAATTACCGGCATCCTTGTAGTGGATGATTCAGTACATCAAACTAAACAAAAAAATGTTTTAAGTTTTTCTGTTAGGTTAGGTTAGGTTAGGTTTTTCTTTCCCTAAAATCGAAGTGACATTAATTACCGGCATCCTTGTAGTGGATGATTCAGTACATCAAACTAAACATTTTAAAAAATGTTTTAAGTTTTTCTGTTAGGTTAGGTTAGGTTAGGTTTTTCTTTCCCTAAAATCGAAAGTTGATTGCTGATATCCGCGATGGAGAGGACACTCAAAGAAGTGGACTGGTTTCCCTACCCTGACATATGAAAACGCGGCTTTTGTCGATTTCTACTCTGGTAACACTAAATTTTAAATACGATGTTTCGCTTCTAACTTCATTTTCTGCAAAAATGCCGTCTGCAAAAATGCCGACCCTCGAAACGTCAGTTTGACATTTGCAAAACTGCCTTCTGCAAGATTGCCTTCTGCAAAACTGCCGCCTGCAAGAATGCCGTCTGCAAGATTGCCGTCTGCAAATCTGCCTTCTTCAAGTTTGATGGGACCCTACTAATTACAGTGTGTGACAATACGAATCGAATATAAAAAAAAATAAAAAAATGTGCGCAATACTTTACCTCCTCGTTGGTTGGTAGACCGGTAAAGTAAAAATATATTCCAGAATCTTTCCAGAAAGTTTCCAGAACTGGCCAATTACAATGTTTAAAAAAATTAATTAATATTTTGAGAATGGAACTTTTTGGCTGTAGAATAATGTATGATTCATCTGTCATTTGACCGACCCACCAATAGAAGAGGAGGCAAAGTATTGTTTACGCACTAAAACAAAATTTTGTGATGAAGACGGATATACCTTTATTATTTTTTTTAAATTTTATTTATTTGTTGAGTAGGGCTTTTCTAAGGTCTTTATGAGCCTTGTAACACTGCGACCATTGCTGATCTATTGTGTTCGCCACCTACTATAGTTCTGCGCTAAGCCTCGTGTCATTTAAGAACCGCAGCAGGCTTTAGGTGCCAGATTGTGTTACCTCCTCAGGTTGGAGGTAATGACCACCCAAATAGGTGTATCTTTTACGCATCAGCGAGACACACTCGCACATGAGGTGCTGGGGAGTTTCCTTTGCTCCTTGGCAGAACCTGCACATTTTTGTGACTTTGAGCTTGAGGTTGAACATGCATGTGTTTGTTTAGGCCACAATGCCCCGTGAGCGCCATGCGTAGATTGTTCCTATTTAGCGATAAGGCCTCACGGGCCGTCTTACGATCGTAAGCCTTAATTAGGGCTTTGGAATGATTCAACCCCGGCGTGTTGTTCCAGTAGTTGACGGATTGTTCTAAACATATTTGTTTGAGCATTAGGTTTGCAAGGCTTTTTGGTAAGCCACAGCAAGGTTCAGGACCGTATAACGTTCCCTTTGCTCCCGTCTTAGCGAGTTCATTGGCTTTTTCATTTCCCTCGATTCCTGCATGGCTGGGAAACCCATCTTATAATTACCTACCCTGTTCTTTTCGCCCAGGGAATTCAGTAGTGATATGCAGTTTTGCACTAGCTTTGAATTAATGGTATTCGAGGCTAGTGCCATAAGAGCTGCCTTGCTATCCGAGTGGATATAGATATGGTGGTTGGCGTAGTTCTTATGGAGGTTGATATCCGCACATTCAATAATGGCGTATACCTCCGCTTGGAATATGGAGGCGTATTTCCCCAAGTTTACACTTCTTTCGAAGTTTGGTCGCTCTCCATATATACCGCAGCCTACGTCAAGTCCTGATTTGAAGGCGACCTAACCGGTTTCATCTGCCGGCCGAGAGGTTGGTCATTGATCTTCTTTACGAAATATATCATATAGGTATCTGTAATATTATAAATGACAAATAAATATTATATGATAGACAGTGGCGTTCCCAGGAATGGTGAACGGGACAAGCCCGACATACCTTTTTGTGTTTTTACGGTACCTACTTTTTAGTAAAAACAGTGGTACCTCTTTACTCTTCAATCTTCAGTTTGAAATTTAGTGTTTGGGTCATCGATTCAATCAAGCACACTGAATGCTTCCTACTACTAGACAGAATTTATTGTATACTTATCAGCAGTCGCATACCTGCGGTGGCTTTAAGAATGCCGTTTTTTTCGCTTGAGTGAGTAAAATCATGTTAAGAGGGAACTCACCACAAGGGACAGTTTCCTCCATTGTATATAAGGCAATAAAAACCACAAATCAATTGAAATTATACAATAAAAAATCTGTTCTGTCACTTGTACAAAACAAACAAAACTAAACACGGAACACGCTTTCTACTTTATGCTAACGGAAGCCTGGCTTAATTGTCAATACGAAAGTTGTGTAGATACATTTATATTTGCCGTAATTTGCCACAGATTAGAATGAGAGGAGCACTGATTTTCCCGGAGGAGCCCCGTTCCAAGCCTATGTGTGCGAGCGAGATGACTAGCTGAACTAAACTCGTTAGGATTGCAGCGAATCGTTGCGCTGTCAAGATGTTTGGTAGCGTAGAGCGATCTGTGCCCGCTTGATAGCAATAGGCGCTCGCAAATTCATTTTTTAGTTTACCGATCTTTTTGAAGATTTTCAAGGGATAAGGCAAGTCGGGCTTTTCGGCTTGTATGAAGGAACCGCCACTGATGACAAATATATACATTTACATACAAAAATTAAATGCAAGTCCGACTGGTAGTTACAGAGAGTTAAGTTTTCAAACAAAAAACGAACAAACTCTTCAGCTTTATTATTAATATAGATTTAACTTAAAAATTAATTAGGTACTCGAATTAAGATTATTTTTTGCATTTTTCGTAGTTTTCGGAGACGCTGACGCACACACCACACGCAGTTGCCTGTAAGTGTTTGGAAAAAGAATAGTGACGCCGCTGGGCTGCCAGGCCAATGCCGCTCCATTTATTCCCGAGTCTATCCGAATAGACTCATCCGTTCCCCAGACCCTAGAAAAATAAAATATAATTATTTAAAAAATATTTATCTTACTTTACCGACCCATCAAGCTACGAGGAAAAAAAGTATTGTGAATGAGCTGAAATTTTCCTTTGATATTAAGACAGAAACATCCATTGTAGCCTCCTGAGACTATAAAGACTACTTCCGATTGAAGTCTCTCTGTGTGTTTCGGGTAACAAACGGTTTGGTGCAGCTTAAGCCATAAGATCCACTGCGTTTGCGGGGCGGTCCAACTCACGATTCAGCTCCTATTCAGTAGCCTCCTCGTGTGGAGGACTAATCCGAGTAGGGGGAGGTAATGGGCCCTTGTTGGGTTGGCCACGAAGACCCATTCTGTTCAGGGTTGGTCACACTCACTGGTCAACACACATCCGGCGGCCTCCACGCATGAAGCATAACATCTGTTTGTGATTTGCGATCGCTAAAGCCTTGCCAGATGCGTTTAAAGCGCGTCAGAGTACAATACAATACAATCAATGAGTGAGAGTGAGTTTGCTTCTCCAACATGGTCTCCCCATTATCGGGTCCATATTAACAGACTTCAAAGTATCCAAAAAAGTTCGTTCGATATTTAAATTTCAAGATGAAAAGTTATTGTAATACTACTAATGAGGGAGGAACACCGCAGGAACACCGACGAAATGCACTTTACAGAATGGAAAAAAATGCAGGATGCAGGCAAACAAAGAACGCGGTTCCGGAAGCGTCTAAAAAACTTGCCTGCAACCTCACCAGATTAAAAGGGACAAAATCCGTAAAGTCATAGGTACTATGACAGGCCACTGTTCCCTAAACAAACACCTGTTTACCATAGGGGTGACAGACAGGCCTCTATGCAGAGGATGCATGGAGGAAGAAGAAACGCCACAGCATGTGCTCATGGAATGCAGGAGCATGGCAGAGCAACGGGCAAAAATACTACAATCTCCAGCATCTGTCCCGGAGGCCTGTAGCAACCCAAACAGGTTGCTAACCTTCTGGGACAGCCTGGGTTGGCTGGAGTAACATAAACACAAATAGAAACATGACCCACGCACAACGGCCCAATCAAGAGGCCAAGTGCGGGAAAAAGCCCAGATAAACTAACTAACTACTACTAATGAGGCGGCCTTACCATTCTCTATCTTATCGGTGCAACTTGAATGATACTCTGTGCCTCTATAAATAATGAATGGTATATTCGATTGCTCTGACCTGGTGGGCGAGATCAATATTAACGCCCCAATGAGGTCCACGCGACAATTTGACCTGTTTCGATTGCCGCGTTTTAAAACTAATGCATCAAGGAATGGAGTATTCACACGCTGCTGTGAGCTTTATAATACCCATTTAAATGGTATTGATATATTTAATAACTAGCTGCGCCCAGCGGTTTCCCCCGCGTGGTGGTGGAAAATTGTGGTAATGATGATAGAAAACCATATATCTTTATAAATTATAGCCTATGTGTTATTCTGATGTGTAAGCTATATTATTGTAAAGTTTCATCAAAATCCATTCAGTAGTTTTTGCGTGAAAGAGTAACAAACATCCATACATACATACAAACTTTCGCGTTTATAATATTAGTAGGATAGTGGGATAGAATTTAAATTTCGAATATCAATTTCTTAGATTTTTTTCCTACTTACTTGACAGTTATCGTTATATTTTAGATAATTTACACTATATCTTTATAAATTATAGCCTATGTGTTACTCTGATGTGTAAGCTATATTATTGTAAAGTTTCATCAAAATCCATTCAGTAGTTTTTGCGTGAAAGAGGAACAAACATCCATACATACATACAAACTTTCGCGTTTATAATATTAGTAGGATTCCATAATCAGTTATAAATACTCCGTAAATCAAACCCTAACCGATACAATAAAATGACTATTCGTATTAGCTATTTTTATTGATTATGTACTAGCTGACCCGTGCCCACTTCGTTGGGCGGTAAAAATTTTTACTTGTGATGAAATTATGAGTGTGGTTCGGCTAGTACTGAGTGCTATGATTTATTTCCTGACTGCCAAAAGAACGGTTATATTTTTACTGCTGTATGTGTGTATTTGCATGCCAATTTGACTATAATACGGTTATTTATGAGTGTCTTCTTGTGAGTGTCTTATTTGTGAGCATATTATCTCTTTAACTATTTATGCAGTAAAGGGGAAATTATATGCAGTAAAATGGAAAAGTCTTTTGTTTTAAACACTTGATACGATAAATTTACTTATTTTGATAAAACTTCATAATTTTTGATATGACCAATAAACAAGACCTAACGATTTAAATTATTTTTTTTAATATAAAATACTACTTTTTGTGACTTAAATATAAAAGTTACACATATGCTGTCGCTGACATTTTTGTAGGCATTTTAAAGTTCTACAACTTTTCTCTAGAACTTAATCATATATCTCTCATCGTTAAGGCAGCGTTAGTAAGAAACGTTTTCGTTCGACCGCTTATTCTCCGATTTACTTTGCAAATCTGACTACCACGCAAAAGTCTTTTAATTTTTCGGATACAGCCTATGACACTTAAAAATAACGTGGCTTTTTATTGTTAAGAGGCCTATTACAAAATAGCGTAGGTATTCTTTTAAAATGAGTTTAAAAAATGAACGCATTTTTTTTTGGATGTAACTATAAAAGATAGGATAAATAAATAAAAAAATAAATAAATAACTATTCAACCCTGGGAGAAAACCGCGGCACTGAGCGCTCTTCTCTTGCGCAAGCAAATATATACACAATTTCTAATTGTTTTTTGCAGTGTTTTCTCCTTTCTAATGACAATAATTTATATTATGTCGTATTGCTAAAAGAGTGAACTTTAATATAGTATAAGTATTATATAAGAATCTTATTTTATTTCTGAGAAAATTAGAATGATACAGGAAGTTTTTTTTTAAATTTTGTGTAATTGTAAGTAATGTATACCTTGGATATGTGGTCAAAAAACGAAAAAATAAGGCCGCTATGGTCAACAAGAATACATGACGGACATAAAAAAAAATAGTATACGGTTTTCGTTGTAGTGATATTACTGTATTAAGGAGCTCAAAGTTTGCCTTCCGAGCGTTTTACGAATAACGACTTTCGGAAAATGGGCTGAATAAGTAAATAATATTCGTTATATCTAAAATTAAAGGCCGCTATGGTCAACATCAAGAAATGGTCCAGGTAATTCAGTAATTAAAGTTTGTAGAAATCTCTTCATTTCTTGGAATTAGAACGCCAAAAATCCACTTTTCTTGCCTTTCTGGAAAAAATATGTGATAGGGCTCTTAAAAGAATTTTCAAAATCGGTTCAGTAGATCCAGAGATTACTTCCTACAACGTCACAAGCTTTACCTCTTTATATTATTATTAGTATTAGTATAGATTACGACACTGCCGCGGTTTCATACCTATGTCGTAATATCTCTTTAACCCGTCAAATGTGAGGCGTCCCATTAGGGATATAAACTTTAATACGTTGAAATGTGAGGCGTCCCAATAGGGTCATCATGATGGAGGCCACAGTCGCCGTTTGGTAAAAAATCCATTAAAAAATAGAACGCGCTTCTATATTTTATCGTTTGATGCCAGAAAATAGCCAATGATTCGTTACCATTACTGTATACGATAGTATCATGCGATAAAATCTGTACGATACATGGCAACTCTGCCAACTCGTGGAAAATTCCGCTTCGCCAGTGCGACATTTCGTTCGACTGAGCGCCGCGCGACTCGTTACCGAAATTACAATTGTGAGTGTTTTTAGTTGGATTTTACCCGTAAAAGTGAGTTATATGCATTCTAAAATTGTGTAGGAATGATAATTACCGTTTGGAGAAGGCCATTTCCTTTTTTTCACGTAGTTTTTAGTAAATTTGTGAAATGGCGCAACACGTCAATGGCGGTCGAGATCAACATTTTTTTCAAAACGAACGAAATCTCGTGAGTGTAGTGAAAATATTGGTTTATTTCGCTTATAAAATCGTTATTATTCAATGTAGGAGGTATATACTCAAGGAATTAGATGTATTTTGATATTTACACGTCGTTTACAAACTGACCACGTTTTCAGAGTTCATAGTTTGGCGGCAAAAGCCGAAATTTCTCAATGTGTATAGAGAAGGCTTGCATTTCTATCGATACAAAACAACAACAAAAATACGGAAAAAAAAATTTATTTTCGATATTTTTATTTTTGAGAAATTTGGTTATTTGAATATCGGATTTTATAGAGAAACTAAAATGCAGCTTAAAATAACATACAACTTTTTTTCAATTTGGGCTTATTTACTGAGAAAATCTAGACTGTGTCTCACCATGCGGTGTAAGATCGTTATACCAGCCTGGGGTGACGGGTTCGCCCGTTGTAGTCGACAACCCAAGTTGTTAGTCAGAGTGCACAGTCGATTGGCTTATGCCGCACGGTGCGCAGACCGTCCAGAAACGCCAGAAGTTTGATTCCTAGGGGAAACTGCCCATAAGGTGGGGGAATTCAAGCTGATTAGGGAAGATTTGATAATCCTAGCATAGGAAACTAACCATAGGGCCAGAGTCCTACCCAGGCTCGCACTTCATACGTGGAGGCCGTCGCATAGGTGTTGACCCGTGAGTGTGACCAACCCTGAACAGAATGGGTCTTCGTGGCTACCTCAGCGAGGGCCCATTAACTTTCTCAACGGTCAACAGCACAGACACGATTGGGTTACTAACTATTTTGTTTTTTTTTTGAAAAATGTATTTTTGTTTTTTAGATGTCTTTTAATCGAGATCCGGATCGGACGCCGCCCCAGGCGTTCCTAGATCTCCTGGAGGAGTCGGGGTCCAATTCGGATGAAATAGATGAGGGTGCAGCGCCGGCGTTCTGGGATGATGACGTTGGATATGACGATGACGACGCAGATATCGTGAAAATGTCGATCGATTTTCAAAGCCCCGGCGGAACTCTGGGTAATTAGTAAGTATATAAAGAATTCCATGTTATTTTCAGAATTTATCGTCAATTTATTGTATTTTTGTCTTTCAATAGTGAGTGGCCGCTGTCATCATCCCGGTTGTCGGCTGCGCCGCTGCCTCCACCACGCGGGCCGGTTGCAGCCCTTGGCCAGCGCGGGCACAGCGGCGCCCGAGCCGCGTCCAGCAGCGCGGGCGACTGCCCGTTCCGGCCCAGCATCCGCCACCCGCCACCGCCTAGAACCCAGCGCTCGCCCGCCGGGCCGCCCACCCGACGCCTATTTTTCGCCCAACTACAGAGAGGTATAAAATACAAATATTTATTTATTTTCCAAAACTTTTCGGTACGAGTACTTTACCTTCCTAATAACTCACATGAATACTCAATATCATTAAAACCATAGATTTAAGTAGCAAAATTGCGTTTAAAAGTATCCGAAGACGACTCTATTCGACCATTCGGCTACCCGATACCAGGAGATAGCCGGACAAAGGATGCCATGGTCCGCGATAGATTCGGTACACACCGATCACCGCAAGACAAGGGAGAGGATCACTCGAGCGACTTCGAACCTGTAACCAGTTTCGAATCGCTAATCGCTAGTTTAGGTAGGTTTAGGACAGCTGCCTTGCCGCATGTGAACGTTTACCGTACCGCCCATTCGCTCCCCCTTCGAAGCCGAAGAATGTGAGATGCGGAAATTGCGGTTTTAGATAATTTTTCCAGGAAGGAGTTTGAAATTTTCCCGGAGAGACCGAGATATTTATAGAGTCACCCGTTCTCTCAATCTCGGTCTTCGGCGGGTACAAATACACCAATTCTTCTAAGGACGGTCAGATTATCGACGATCCTACTAAGCAGTATTTTGTTACTTTTCAGACATCGCCGCTGCGTACGCGCTCTGCTTCCCCTGTCTGCCTTTCGCCGCCTAGCACTCTAAGGTCTGTATTTATTCATTTTTCTGGAAGTCTCTAACTATAGAACACCTTTGATAATCCACTATATATAGATAATCCACTATATACATTGATCTGGAAGTCTCTAACTATAGAACACCTTTGATAATCCACTATATAGGAATTGTGTCATAGTACATCAAAAATCAATAATATTCACCGAGACGAGATTTTAAAAGTGTATGTTACCAGCCGATTCTAACTTATAAACCTCAAATTGATTCAAACTAGCTAAAACCAAGTGCATAAGGACCTAACAAATGGGTCTAGACACATAGAATACTCATTATTATTCTTCTTCTTCTTTTGGAGAATACATTTTAGTCAGGATAGGAGAATTTCATATATGAAGGAGCTCTCGTACAAGTGAAAACAGGGCAATCATCATCCGATATTGGAAAAGTGACTTAAAACTATTAGCATACATTGATCTGGAAGTCTCTAACTATAGAACACCTTTGATAATCCACTATATAGGAATTGTGTCATAGTACATCAAAAATCAATATTATTCACCGAGACGAGATTTTAAAAGTGTATGTTACCAGCCGATTCTAACTTATAAACCTCAAATTGATTCAAACTAGCTAAAACCAAGTGCATAAGGACCTAACAAATGGGTCTAGACACATAGAATACTCATTATTATTCTTCTTCTTCTTTTGGAGAATACATTTTAGTCAGGATAGGAGAATTTCATATATGAAGGAGCTCTCGTACAAGTGAAAACAGGTCAATCATCATCCGATATTGGAAAAGTGACTTAAAACTATTAGCATACATTGATCTGGAAGTCTCTAACTATAGAACACCTTTGATAATCCACTATATAGGAATTGTGTCATAGTACATCAAAAATCAATATTATTCACCGAGACGAGATTTTAAAAGTGTATGTTACCAGCCGATTCTAACTTATAAACCTTAAATTGATTCAAACTAGCTAAAACCAAGTGCATAAGGACCTAACAAATGGGTCTAGATACATAGAATACTCATTATTATTCTTCTTTTTCTTTTGGAGAATACATTTTAGTCAGGATAGGAGAATTTCGTATATGAAGGAGCTCATACAAGAGAAAACAGGGCTATTTCACTTGAAATCTCAATTATCTGCATACTTTGAATATCTTTATACATATATTAGTACATATATATATTATTACATATATATTAGTACATATAGTATACATAGGAAATAATACACGAGATTTGGTTTAGGTAGTAATATATAATTTAATAAAACAACTTAAATTATTAGCGAGAGCAATTGAGACTCCGCATACATTGGACCCCTTTCAAGCAGGTACTTCTTTATAAGTATTTTGAATGAATTTAAGTTGTTTGCATTCTTATAACTCTCATTTAAATTATTATAAAATCTCGGCGCAAGGAAGTAAAAATGCCTTTGGGCAAATGAGGACTTTACAATCGGAATATTATAATTCGACCCAGTAGCTTGCCTTGTGTTTTTAGTTTGTTGGCTTCTTGTCTGCTGATCCTTGATTCTGTGAAACTCAATTCAGTAGCCTCCTCGTGTAAAAGGCTACCCCAGGTAAGGCTCTTGCGTCTCAGGCCTCACGGCTAGTGGATCGGTTTCTCCTGGTGGATTTCCCCGGGCGCTACTGGACGGTTTGCGTACCGTTCGACAATTTGAATATTACGATGAATAATTTTACTACATATCTTTTCTACTACTTATGAATAATTTTACTACGTATCAATTTATTTTATATTCCCTAAGGGGATTCATTTTTCACTGGACTGTTACGGGATGACATAACGATTCTAGTAATACCGCAGACTTCTAAATCGGTCTGAGCGTTTAGAAGTTATGATGGAATAAAGAAACAGAAATTTGCGGTCAGGGGAAATTTTCGATCACTACAACAGAATTAGGTTTTTGAAATTGAATTGAAATTTAGACAGGACGTGAGAACTAATAATATTGTTTTAATTTTCAGACGACCTCTAGCGGCGGCGGGGCGAGTAGCCGGCGCGCGGCGCGCGGCGGAGAGCGACGGGCGGCGTTTTGTTATTACTGTTTCATATAGAATAACGACGTTTCACTCGAAATTTTGTTGAATTACAAGGAATTTTGATGAAACTCCATTACTCGATTATATGTATCATTATATTTCAACGATGTAACGTGATGTGTGTTATGCACTTTTTTTTGTGATACATTATAAATTTTTATCAAATGTGGCAATTTTTAAACGTGCATGTACTATTTTGTACTGGATATTTAGTACCAATAAAAAAAAATTAAAGCATAAGTCGCATAAAAAATAAATGATAAAATCCAATCTCATATTTTTCTATGTTTCTTTTGTATATAAAGAAACGAATAATTGTATACCTAATATACCAACTGATGAAAGTTTTTATTTTAGTCGGTACAATTGTTTTGTTTATTTTTATGACATGTTTGTTTTATTTTTATCAAATGACTGTTACTGTAAAATTTTGTACTGGAAATTTATTCTATTTTTGATATTTCTAAATGATATTTTTAATATTTAGACAATGTAATGGTTGATTTTGTATAGTTTATTGACTTTCAGATTTCTAACTTGATTTAATTTTATTTTTGCCAGATATATGATATGTTTAAAATATGAATATTATAAAAAATGTATTTATTAATTGTAAGTTCTATACCCTTACCGGGTTTTTTGGAATAAATAAACTTTGAACTTTGAACTTTGAAATAAAAAAAAAATGGTTTCTTGAGTTTTCTTCTAGAAAATAATAATTATTATACAAAAGTTGTTAAAAAACGAATATACCGCGTGAAGTTTGTAGCACCCGACGTTTCGGCGATGTTGCAGCGGCCGCTGTCCAGTCTACTCGGGACAACGGCTGCTGCAACGTCGCCGAAACGTGGGGTGCTACAAACTTCACGCGGTAAATTCGTTTTTTAACCACTTTGTATAATGCCTTTGCCATTATTATGAAATCAAAAACTTAACGCGTTTGTTTGACATTATAAATAGCTTTATAAACGAATTTACCGCGTGAACTTTGTGGCACCCGACGTTTCGGCGATGTTGCAGCGGCCGCTGTCCAGTCTACCCTGGACAACGGCGGCTGCAACGTCGCCGAAACGTCGGGTGCCACAAAGTTCACGCGGTAAATTCGTTTATAAAGCTATTTATAATGTCAAACAACCGCGATAATCTTTTTCATAATAATTGCAAAGGCATGATACAAATGTGGTTAAAAAACGAATTTACCACGTAAAGTTTGGACACCAACGTTTCGGCGACGTTGCAGCCGCCGCTGTCCAGTCTACCCTGGGCAACGTCGCCGAAACGTCGGGTGCTACACACTTCACGCGGTAAATTCGTTTATAAAGCTATAATGTGAAGCAACCGCGATAGTCTGATTTCATAATAATTGCAAAGGCATACAAAAGTGGTTAGAAGTTTTTCGAATGTATTGAAAACTTGACGCGTATTAGATGTCCAATAACTAATTATTATACTCCAGTCACATTTCATAGAAGAAACTAGAAAATCACACTCCGAATTTGCCTAAACAAATGAGATCGCACCGCGGCGTATTGCATAGACAGGCGCGCTGCCTAATTTTATCGATATTCGCGAAATCGCGGGGTGCGCATACCTATTTGTTTACGTAATTAGTATAGAAGAATTACCATATTTTGAGTGTGATTTCCTATAGTTTTTCTATGAAATGTGACTCTTTAGAGTATAATAATTAGTTATTAGACATATAATAAGCACATAATAACACAATATATTTGAAAAACTTTATCCACTTTTGTATTATGACCTGTCAAAGTTAATGCCAAATTTTCGTCACCGACTCGCAAAAGTTTGGATTTTTCTGTAATATTAGACAAAGCTGAAAGAACTGGTATGATTTTATAAGAAGTGTAGTGTAGTGGAAAAGTTATTATGAAAGAATTTCATATAAATAAAGTCCCTAAGTAGTCAGAAATACAAAATTAAAAAAAAAAAAATTTACGAGGAGACATCAAATTTTTCTTGGTTATTATGACTGAAAAACTAAATATTTTTGTATGCAAAGAAGTAAAACAAAATAATGGTTTTGGTAAAGCATTTAATAAAGAACATAACTGTAAATACAATTTCCGCATAGACTTTCGTATTTTGTGATAAAAACATCGAAATGATAAATAGGCGAGTTTTTTCACTTCGCCAAATTTGTAATTTGTCGCCATTATTATCTTAATTGATTTACGAGATAAGGTTATAATGTTTTATATGTCAAATTTCAATGCGATCATTTTACAGTTCTTCTTTTTATGATCCGTATAGTGGTTTACAAGTTATGGTCGTTTTTATCAAGGTCGTCGATTTTGCGCGCAAAAAGGTCGCGCGCGAATGGGACGGCTGAATTTTATTCCGCGAGGAGAGGGGTTAACTATTTATGCAAAAAAAAGGGAAAGGTCTTTTGTTTTAAACGCTATAGACGAAAAATTTACTTATTTTGATAAGAATTCATAATTGTTGATAATATGACCAATAAACATGACCTAACGATTTAAATTGTTTTTTTAAAATATAAAATACTACTTTTTGTGACTTAAATATAAAAGGTAGGCATATGCTGTCCGACTTTTTTGTAGACATTATTAAGCTCTACAACTTTTCTCTAGAACTTAATCATATATCTCTCATCGTTAAGGCAGTTAATTAGAAACGTTTTCGTTCGCCCGCTTATTCGACTTACTTTGCAAATCCGACTACCACGAAAAAGTCTTTTCATTTTTCGGATTTATATGTAGCTCATGACACTAACAAATAACGTGGCTTTCTATTAGTAAAGAATTTTCAAAATCGGTTCAGTAGATCCAGAGATTACTTCATACAACCTCACAAACTTTACCTCTTTAGTATAGATATTAAAGATAATAAACATGAATTAGAAGATAAATTATAAGATAACAAAAGGATGCATAAAAAGATTTTGTTTGTATTTACATCCAAAATCGACCAAAAAATACAAAGACGTTGCGTCTTTTCCGCGCGAATAATGGGCACAATGGCTGGCTTTCAAAGGGTTAAAGAATGTAAAAAAATACTGGTGTAATATTTATTTTATTATATACTAATATTTATAAGAAAAAAATATTTATAAGTAAGCACAATTCTACAAGACAAATTCTACAGGTTGACAAGATGGGTATCAATGTGTGCCTTTAGGTGTCCTTTCCATGCGAAGGATCGGCCACACTCCGCACATGAGAATTTCTTAAATTTTAGATGTACGGCGTCTACATGATTCTTCAGGTCGCCTTGTCGTGAAAAGCCATGACCGCATTCCTGACAAACATATTTCTTCAATTTTAGATGCACGGCGTCTACATGCCTCTTTAGACTTCCTTTTCCTGAAAATGCTTGATCGCATTCATGACAAATATATTTCATCAATTTTAGATGCACGGTGTCTACATGCTTCTTTAGACTACCTTTTCTGAAAATGCTTGATCGCATTCTTGACAAATATATTTCTTCAATTTTAGATGTACGGCGTCTACATGCTTCTTTAGATTTCCTTTTCCTGAAAATGCTTGATCGCATTATTGACAAATATATTTCTTCAATTTTAGATGCACGGCGTCTACATGCCTCTTTAGACTTCCCTTTTCTGGAAAAGCTTGATCGCATTCTTGACAATATTTCTTCAATTTTAGATGTACGACGTCTACCTTTTTCATGAATTGTATCTGAATACCTCCCTTTTGCTTGTAAGCACGATCACAATTCTACAAGACAAATTCTACAGGTTGACATGATGTCTTTCAATGTGTGTCCTTAGGTTTTCTTTCCATGCGAAGGATCGGCCGCATTCCGAACACGAGAATTTCTTCAATTTTAGATGTACGGCGTCTACATGCTTCTTTAGACTCCATTTTTCTAAAAATGCTTGATCGCATTCTTGACAAATATATTTCTTCAATTTTAGATGTACGGCGTCTACATGCTTCTTTAGATTTGCTTTTTGTGAAAATGCTTGATCGCATTCTTGACAAATATATGTCTTCAATTTTAGATGCACGGCGTCTACATGATCCTTTAGACTTCCTTTTTCTGAAAATGCTTGATCGCATTCTTGACAAACATATTTCTTCAATTTTAGATGCACGGCGTCTACATGATTCTTTAGATTTCCTTTTAGTGAAAATGCTTGATCGCATTCTTGACAAATATATTTCTTCAATTTTAGATGTACGGCGTCTACATGCTTCTTTAGATTTGCTTTTTGTGAAAATGCTTGATCGCATTCTTGACAAATATATGTCTTCAATTTTAGATGCACGGCGTCCACATGCTTCTTTAGACTTCCTTTTTCTGAAAATGCTTGATCGCATTCTTGACAAACATATGTCTTCAATTTTAGATGCACGGCGTCTACATGCCTCTTCAGAGTACATTGATATGAATAGGCAAGTATGCATTCCTGACAAGCGTATTTCTTCAATTTCCTGTGAAATCTTTTATTATGACGAGTTAATTGATATTTAGTAGAAAACGATTTGTCACACTCCGGACCCGAAAAACGTTTTACTCTCTCAGATCGTTCACTCCGTGAATTTCGCTCCACATTGCTACTTTGGCCATTATTTGGTTCCGGTTTGATAAAGCAAGTCTTACCGTCGTAAAACTCTACTATATTCCGGCTGCCATTTGCATGAAGACTTACTTCGGCGGAATTTGTAGCCACCATTTTACGTGCAAGATTTTCACTTTCACTGAGTAAAAATTGCTCGACGCTGCCACTTGGAGCATCATTTGGCTCTGGTTTAATGAAGAGCATTTCTTCCTCGTAAAAATCAACAATATTTCCTTTTTCGTCGCAGGTTGCATTTAAATCTGCTAGCGGCATATTTCCATTAGATCTATCGTAATCCATTTCCCTTTTGAAGGCCGCCTTTTTATCTGTTATCAATATGACTGGACTGGAATTGCTGACAATATTTTGATGAATCGTGATATAAGTTTATTACGATCAAAGCACGATCGACTTTCTATCGACCTAACAGGATTTTGACAGCTGGTTGTGTTGCCAGGAACAAAATTTCAGAAACGGGTGGGGGGCGCCAGTTTTGCATGCGGCAATTTTGCACAAATGTCACTTTTCCTTTTGTGTTGTGTCGTCGCTCCGTGAATCCTTCTAACTGTGTTTAAAACCTAAATGTGTTTGTGAATCTGTGTTTTATATATTTGTAGGAGCCTACGGCCCTACATACCCACAACAAAAAGTTAATTTCACAGAACAGAAAACTGCAGACTCGCTCAAACTTACACGAGCAGCTGCAGTTAATTTCCAGCTAAATTTGGCAAATATTGCCCAGGCAAGCGACACATGCGTCGCCCCACTCGTAGCTATTGCATCACCGATCACCCTATAAAACGCAGTACATTGCATTCGATGATCATCATTCCTTTGGCAGACAGTTGCCCCTCTACATCATTACTTCGGCAGACAGTTACCGCGCTCTACACATCGTCCCCTCAGTGGACAGATATCTCGACTACACACTTCGCTCCTCGACTCACACGCACCGCCACGGCTTCACCTCGCGCCCACACTACAACACAACGGCGAAAGCAACTCAAGGCGTTAAGAACTGGCGACTTCGACTCACTTCTCTTCAATCTTCTGAATAAACTCTTCTACACGGACATCTGCGACTCTCATTAACGGAGCAACCTTCATGCTGAGAACCACCCTTCGCTCACAAGCAATTGGAGTCTAGTGAAGGGTGGCCATTCTCACATATTCGTTCTGGGTTCGTGCCATCAGTAAATAAGAATAGCTCTATTTTTCCAGCGTGCAATTAGTGGGTTGGTTAAGTTTATCCTTTTACCTACCCCACAATACTGTTTTAAATTTACTTTTTAATTATTTTTTGGTAATTATGCCCAAAAAATACAAGCGGTAGTTGCAGTATGGAGTGTGCAAAGTGGGGGGGGGGGGGGTCAGACGCGGCACTGCCTTTGGCCCCGTCAAACTCTAACAGTGCTAACGATGTAAATAATGATCTCCATACGGAGATTATGGACACTCTACAAGACGTGGCTGTAACGGTTGAGGTGCAGTCCTCCCCGCCCGTAAAGAACGTACCTGAAACGGCAAACCTGTACCAGATAAATGCCTCAGGGCCATATATTGTCTATGTTCAATTTGAACCACCAACCCCCTCCGACGAGGAAGCCGACAAGTCGAGTGATCGCACAATCAACCCGATTGCCTTAGGCAAAGCAATCTTTAACCAAAAGGTCCGAGGAATTGAAAACCTCAAGAAGATAGGCCGCAACCGGGTCGAAATCGCGTTTAAATCCGGCAAAGAGGCATACGCATTTACCACATTGACATTTTTAAAGAATAAGCATCTAAATGTGTACATTCCAACATACGCAACTTTCAGAAACGGCATTTAGGTATAAGCATAAGAGGTATTTATACATCTTTATCAGAGCAAGAGATTGTTGACGATTTCAACGAGTGCAACAGCATTTGTATCCACAAAGTGCGCCGCCTGAATTATAGGGATAAGTCTAACGGCGAGCCAGTGTGGAAGCCCTCCCGCTCTATCGTCGTCACTTTTGTAGGCCAACGGTTTCCGGAAAAGATTATACTTTTCTATAACTCACTTCTAGTCGAAGCCTACGCTCTCCCTGTCATACAGTGTCATACAGGGGTTAACTGCTGCCGTTTTGGTCATAGCCGTGCATCTTGCCGGGCTAAGACCACACGATGTTTTAAGTGTTCAGGTGAGCACACTGGCACAGAATGCAAGTCGGAGGCCATTAACTGCGCGAACTGTAGGTCACAGGACCACTTCGCCAATAACTTCTCATGTGAGGAATATGTCAGACAGAAGAAGATCAAACATAGTATCAGTCTTATTTAGAATGGTTGCTTAAAATTTGGGATCGAGCTTAGCGACCGCCCAACGAAAATCGTTATTTAGAATCGTTGCTTAGCACTAAACAATCGCTTAGCGGCCGTCGTTCATAAACGTCACTTTACGCACGCGACAGGCCAGGTTTAACGAGTACTTATCTTTGTCCTAGTCTTGTTTTTGCCGCGTAATGGCCGAATTTGAAAATTTTTTAGAGTTTTCGAGGAATTTGACGGTGGTTGGTCCTCGCAGAACTGCGAAACCGTATAAAAAACGGTTCGATCCGTTTGCAGAACTTACTGAAGAAGAGTTTCGCTCCAAGTATCGGTTCACCAAAGCTAATTTGATGAAAATCGTGGATATGGTGAGAGGACAGCTACAGGGAGGCGGAAAAGGAGGTCAAATTAAGCCCGAGCTTCAAGTAGCAGCTGCTATACGGTCATGGGCACGAAATGAGGTAAATAAAAAACTTTGATAAGCTTTCTTTCTTGTTTCATATTCCGTTGCATTTTCATATCCCACTTTTTCTAACTACCATATGGTTTTGTATTTGTTACCAGATCCAAGATGATTGTGCCGATGTCCACGGTTTCAGCCAGCCCACAATTTCTGTGATCAGAAAGCGCGTTGCAGAAGCGATTGCATCACATTCTCGCCGGCATATCAAGATGCCCACTACAGGTCACGCGATAAGAGCTGGCACGTTCACAATACTCACACTAATGCAATGTCACTATACAGGACCGCGAGCGAGAGAGACGGAAAGACTTTTTATGATGCGCATCAAGTGAAAGTCACGTCGCGCGTCACGACATTGCATTAGTGTGAGTATGTACTGTGAACGTGCCAGCTTTCGCTGCAGCACCTGTACCCAAAGAGAGCAAGATGCAATGATTGCAGAATTTGCAGCTATTCGTGGCTTTCCACAGGTTTTAGGCGCAATTGATTGCACACATATTAGGATAAGAAAAGTTGGCGGGGAAATTGGCCAATACTACATTAATAGAAAAAAATTCTATACGCTTAACATTCAAGTAAGCGTGCACTTAGTCCATATTTTGTTTTTTTTTGTATTATCTGCTTAGGTACGTACGTATAATGCCTATATTACATTTATTGACAGGTGGTTGGTGACGCTAATTTGAAGATCTGTGACATAGTGGCATCATACAGAGGGAGTACTCACGATGCTCGAATATTCCGGGAAAGCCGCATAAAGGATCGATTCGAAGAAGGAGAATTTCGGGGCCGTCTTTTAGGAGATTTCGGTTATGGGTGCACCAACTATTTATTTACGCCGATACTGCGGCCGGCAAATCGACATGAGGAGGCCTATAACACGGCGCACATAGCTACTAGAAATACGGTTGAAAGATTGTTCGGAGTATGGAAGCAGAGATTTTGGTGTCTGCTGCGAGGGATGACAGGTTCCCTCGAGACGATCAAAACTACCATTGTGCATGTGCATGTGTGCAAAACTACATAACATGGCAATTGATTTTAAAGAAGAAAATCTTGGTGCGATTATTTAATATAAGTATAGGGCCATTTGCCCTTATAATTCCATCTTATAAGCACTAATTTCAGTATTACAATTTCATTACAGGTGGAAATCCAGAGGAACCCGCTGGTGCTAATGGGGAAGGATCTGAATTAATCGGTGTGGAACCAGTTGGAATCTTAGGAGACGTAAACAGACAGATTTTTATTCGAAACTTTTTTTAATTGCTGTACATATTAAAGTCATTTGAGATACATATTAAACTTACTTACGTTACATATTACACTTAATTATGTTACATATTAAACTTATTTGTGTTATATATTGAACTTATTTAAGATACATATTAAACTTATTTACGTTAAATATTAAACTTATTAATGATACATGCTAAACTTACTTACGATACATATTAGTTACAACTTCTTAATATTAATGATACATATTAAAACAAAACCATGATCCTTTGCTCACATAGGTACGAAAGGCAGCCGGTCTCGAAAGTTGAATACGTAAATGAAATGATTTCAAACCTTTTCTGCATCGTCCCAATTTGCAGATCTCTTCCTTTTTTGGTCGGGCATATTTTTGTTGGACATTTCTTTAAATACACGTGAAAACAGCGGAATATCTCGACACGACGAAACAAAACGACGCCACAAAAATGCAAAGCTACCACAAGCTACTTTGACAGATAGCGTTGTGCGTTATACAGCCGTAAAATAGCTGGTTACCAGTGGCTATATCGCGGTTTCGAGCGCTAACGCATTGCTTAGTTAAGTCACCGTTAGGATGCGTTTCTAAATAACAAATTTTTGGACGGCGTCTTAATCCTATGATTATTTTTGATGTAAATGAAGTAATAACTATTTAATTAACGAAATAAACAAATATTACGTCATATCAAGTGATATTTCGTCGTTTCAAAAGTGTGACGAAATTTACCAGCCATTTTGTGAAACAAAGCGCGTGGCTGCACAAAGTTTTTCACTCGAAAACAAATGAAGAAAAGGAAATGGGCTACGCACAATAAGTAATGCTCGTTGATTAAGAGTTTTAGAAAGGAAATCACTCACTTTTATTCACTAACTCGTACAAAATCGCACAAAAAAGCAGTTTTTAGTGGAGCCGGCCCGCGTCGCACATTAGTCGGTCAGAAATGATGTCATCGGTTTTTTGTAAGGGACGTAGTTATTCATAATCCTATAATCGCATACGGCAATCGAGCAATTTCATAGTAAGGCATATTTGGCTATATTATGGCATCATTCGATAGAATATACAATCGCATTTCGAAATTTAAACGACATTTTCCTATGCGGCGAGCGCGATATCCCGTATGGGATGTTTTGTATTTTAGGCGGCCGCCATACATATCCCGAAAGGGATGTTAAGTGCCTAGCGGGTTAAACGTATTTTGTGAATACAAAGTGTTTGAAACTTTCACCAGTTTTTTTGAGTTCGTATTTTGGCGGTAAAAAACGATATTTCTCAATGTGTATAGTAAAGCTTAGTATTTCTATCGATAATGAACTAAAAAAAAAGCCGACAAAATTTTTTTTTTCGATATTTTATTTTTGAAGAAATTTGTATATTTGAATATTGGATTTTATAGTGGGGCTAAAATAACATAAAACTTATCATGCATAATTAAATAAAAAATGCAGCAATAACATAAAAGTTTTTTTCAAAATTTGGGGTTATTTACTGAGAAAAAATTGGACTGTTTCGTCCTAAAGCTTCTGTATGCTCACCTGACCAGTCAAAACGATCTAATATCGTTATAACTCCCTGAAGTGACGGGCTCGCCTGTAGCTGCGCCCATGGTTGACTCACGGGCGAGGAACTCCTCAACGGTCAAAAGCTCAGACGCGATTGGGATGACTATTTTGACTTTTTTCTTAAAAAATGTGTTTTTGTTTTTTTAGATGTCAAGATTCAATCTGAGCCCTGATCGGACCCCTCCTTGTGCCTTCATGGATCTCCTGGAGGGGTCCGTGTCAGACTATTCGGACGAGGAAGCGGGTCCGGTATTTTGTTACGAGGACGGTGACGATGAATTAGACGACGATTACGCCTACATCCCCTGTGATGTTGATATCGAGGAATGTCTCGATGCCACATCACAGGCGATAGATCTGCCAATCGATCGGCAAGCCGTTGAAATCGAGGGCTGCCTCGATCTCAACGACTTGCCGATAGATTGGCAGAGCCCAGGTGGTACTCTCCGACAATTGTAAGTATATATGTCAGTCTCTAGTCAGACTGTCAGACAGTATCAGTCAATTTATTTATTGTGTTTTTATCTTTCGATAGTCACTTGTCACCGTCCTCGGCGGACCCGCAACCGTCCACCAGTGCCGGCGCGTCGGCTGAGCCGCAACCATCCACCAGTGCCGGCGCGTCGGCTGCCGAGCCTCAGCCGCCGTCGCCGTTCAAGAGGCCGACGATTCGCCGCCCGCCGCCCAGGACTGAACAGCGCTCGCCGCCCGGCACGGCCTACTACTGGCCGGACCATTTCCTCTCTCCCAGCTACAGAGAGGTAGAAAATACAAATATTTATTTATTTTCCAATATTATTATCCAATATCAATATTATATCAATATTTTCCAATATCAATATTATATCATAGTGGAACTTATAACAGCCGTAAGAGGCCAACGCCTTAACCGCGAGATAGCCAGAAGTGTAACCCAACGGGCTTACACTCACGCCCTTACTTCCAATTGCGACCAGATTCGAGAGTTCGAGGTCGCTTGCGCGGTCCTCTCCCTTACGAAGCGGTGAGACGGTGTAAACCGAATCTATCGCGGACCACGGCATCCTTTGCCAGGCTGTTTACCCAGGATCGGGTTGCCGATGGTCGTTTCAAGAGCAGTCGCCGTAAGGTCCGCAACCACCCCCGCTCTATAGGAAACAGTACTGCTTCCAGACTCCCCTGACTGTTAGTCAGAGTGCGCGATCGATTGGCTTATGCCGCACGGTGCGCAGACCGTATAGGAGCGCCAGAAGGTAGATTTCCAGGGGAAACTGACCATAAGGCCAGACACCTGTTTAAAGATTTCGGTCTTCGGCCGATATCGATATCCAACCAACGGCCGATATCGATATCAATTTAATCAATTATATATTACTAATAAATACATGTACGTAAATGCAAATGTATGTAAATAATAATAGTATGTAAATAATAGAAGTAGGTAAATGTATATATTTATATATAAATGAGAATATTATATGTATAATGTTAAATATTATATAAACAAGTAAAATATTACCATAGTTCTATAATTGCAGTATAAAATTACGTGCGCATCTTAATTTAAAAGAAAAGAATCTACCCTAGTACGTGCACCTAGTTGGGTAGTTTTTAAGACATAATTTTTGTACTACTTTCTCTTAAATAAAGCATTATCTATATAGCTATATCAAGCTCTCGCTAGCTCGTTCACAGAGCACCAACACGGGTTTCTTAAAAATCGGTCGGTTGTTACAAACCTCGCTCATTTTACTGATTATACTTTGGGACGTATGGATTGGCGTATTCAGGTGGACGCAATATATACTGACTTCTCAAAGGCCTTTGATCGTGTCAATCATGTTGAGCTAATAGCTCTTTTATATACAATTGGCTTTTATTATAATTACAATATATATAGACAATTGACTTTTATATATAATTAACTTTAAATATACAATTGGCAATGATGAAATTCTGGAAGTAGATCGAGTGCGTGATCTAGGAGTCATCTTAGATCGCAAGCTTTTAATGGATAAGCACATTGATTCAGTCGTCAACAGGGCTTACAGCACCCTCGGTTTTATTATGAGAGTTTGTAGACCTCTTAAAAACACTCATTCTTTGACAACGGTTTATGTTGCATACGTACGCAGCCTGCTTGAATTTGCTTCTAATATTTGGTCTCCACAGTATGCTACATACAAGCTGAGGATTGAGCGTATTCAAAAACGATTTATACGTCATCTAAATTACCGCTTATTTTCCAGCGGCTTGTCGTACGCTGAAGGTCTGCAACGCTACGGTTTAGAGACATTAGAGGACCGGCGAGTAGTATCAGATATGTCGTTTCTACATAAAAGTGTTCATACTGGGTTGGACAGTTCATACCTCCGGAGTAGGGTGAGCATACGAGCGCCTTCCCGACTCGCACGTGCTCACTCAACTTTTTACGTACCAAGGTTCAACACTAACTATGGTTCCAATTCGTTATTGCCGCGCGTTATGTATGCATACAATGTATGCTTTAACGATATTGACATATTTAACCATCAGAATAGTCGATCCTTTGTTAAGGAGGTACGTGAAAAGCTGATTATCAGATCGGATTGAATTAGCATGCACAAGCACTCACAAGCACATTTGCACTACAGATACACACACCCACACACACATACATACTAAAACTTGTACATTTGTAGGCAACCAAGCAATCAAGCAAACTTGATTGTAATATTGGAGTCCTGTCCACCCTAGAACGGGCTAGTCCCAGTTGGGTGACAGAAACAAATAAGCAAAAGGTTAAGGTTTTGCCATTCGGTTCCTGTTATTTTTGTAAGCTAATCAATGTTTTATAGTAATTAATTCTTAAATAAATAAATAATAAATAAATAAATACACGCACCATATTTTGTAATCCTTATATAGCAAATATAGTAAAGGCGGAATATTCTTACTTTCCAGAGGTCTCCGTTGCGCGCTCTTCGGTCTTCGCCCGCTGGCTCTGGCACGTTATCACCTGCCTCTGTTTGGTCGCCGAGTGCTCTAAGGTTAGAACTTATTCATTTTATATTGACTTTTTGATCGATCGATTGGTGGGGGTAGGTACATCAAGAGAGTACAAACGCGAGAATTAACCGAAGCGGCCAGACTACGTTTGCCATTGTGCATCGTAAGTGCGACGGGGTCGCACGTGTCTTCGTTAATATATGGAGTAGACTAACGTCGAAATTCTGCAAACAGAGCCATGTTTGTGTTATGGCTGCTCCCGACGAGGGGACTACTCAACGGTCAACAGCACAGAAACGAAATTTTGTAGACGCATTCAATTATGATAGCCCGTTATAAGTTCCACTATGATATGGCTGCTGCACCCAGGGTTGGCTCGGTACAAAGCATTTTAATGAAAGCTTTTATACTTTTATTCTTAACTATAGGTACTGATAAATAAGCTTTCATTGACAACGTTTTAAAACGATCAAATCGCACTCCTATATAAGCGCACTATAACGCTCGTCACCAGTTAAAGGTTATCTTATTTTTACTTTGTTTACACCATCGAGTAAGTTTTCAGAAATTCAAAGCGAGGGACAGCTTACTATTCTCTCCACCTTCCCATGCCGATCTCGAAATTGCAGGTCGACTTGCATGACAGCGTTGCATATGATAAGTATGTTTCTAAGACATCAGTTTTCATGCAAATTTTAAGGGTCCAGATGTCATAATGCGTTTGTCTCTACCTTTATTGCATTACAATTGAAAGTCAAGAGAACACTAAAGTAATTTATTCTCGCAAAACAAGTAAAATAATGACGATAAATAGAAAATAACGGGAGCGACAGCAGTGAAGAGATTAGACGTTCAATGGCATATAGATTCGTTTACTTCGATTCTTCTTCACGTGGATATTTGCTGCCGTAGATGGGCACGTATCTTAGCACCGCCTTTACCTGAGGAATAATAATATGATAATATGGGATTGATATAATAATATTATTATATAAATAGCGATTATTTCCCTTAGGGGTCATAAGCCATACACATAAACAGGTGAAATTATTCAACACGCAATGACATTAACATGACAGGCAGCATGATTGCTGATATGTCTGAATATGAAACTGAGTACAAATACATTTTGTATGTCTCTATGAGATCTCCTCTGCGTCTCCGTCGCTCCAGAGTTGTCAGTTTGAGGATTTTCTACGTTCATAGGGTGTTTTTCTTAAGGTTTTTGGCAGTTTTGTCGCTCTTCGTTGTATACTTTCAAGCGGGTCGATGTCCTTAGCAAAATAAGGATTCCAGATTTGAAAACCATACTCAATCAGAGGACGACTGTAGGTTTTGTTAATTTTTTGAAATGTCGGTATCGTCAATACTTGAAAAGCTTTCTTTACCAAATATAGAAGTGAGTTTGCCCGTTTTACGATGTTTTCAATATGGTTTGCCCATTTCAAGTTGTCCGTTATCGTTATACCGAGATGCATTTCTTAGGGTTGATTTTAATAACCAGACTTGAGTCCATTTTGTGATTTCATCTAAAGCTTCTCTTAACGTTCCACAACTCAAAACAGCATCTGCAGTAAGCTAACATCATTGTTTAAATTTTAATTTTCAGCGTGCCTTTGGCGGCGGCCGGGCGAGTCCAGGGGAGAGCAGCGGGCGGCCGGCGCTTGAGAGCCGGCGCACGGGGGGGAGCGGCGGGCAGCGGACGGGCCGGCGCGGCGGCTGGCCAAGGAGGCGGCGCAGCGGCTGGCGGGCGAGGCGACGCGGCGGGCGCCGGGCGGCGGGGGCAGCAGCCGGCGGGGGGCGACGGGGGCGAGCGGCGGCGGGGTCGAGGGGGTCTAGAGGCGGTAGGCACGCCGCCAACAGAGCTGTGCTCGGTGAGACTGTGTGGTGTCGAGGTGATCCGATTGTTGAAGTATGTAAGAATGATGAAGACATCCCCGCGCCATTGAAAGAGTTAGTGGATAAGGCGGAGAAGGTTTCTCGTGATCGGCGCGCTAGGGAGACAGCGAGGTTATTGCGGCTGCGGGACGTCGGCACGAATGCGGACGAAAGCGACGAGAACGAGTTGTCAGTAGATGCGGAATCCATCATATCGCGGGAACTGTTCGAAGGAGATAGAACGGCAATGCAATTCCAGTGGTTCCCTATGGATACTTTTAGGGGCCGCCGGGAGGAATTTCATTGTCGCGCTGGTCCTACCGTTCAGGTCCAAAGTGAATATGAGGCGTTCCGCTCTTTTTGGGACGATCGAATTCTAGAGCATATCGTGCAGGAAACTAATCGGTATGCTATAGAACTGTCGGCTGCTTCGGAAAGGTTTGCTAGAGATTGGTACGAGACGAATGTGCATGAAATAATGATACTTCTTGCATTTTACCTTATGAGTGGCATTGTTAGGCTGCCATCACAAAATGATAAATTTTCAAATCATCCCCTGTTGAAATTTCCCGTGTTTAGAAATCTAATATCAAAAGACCGTTTTTGGTATTTAAACGGAGCCCTTCATTTTGTAGACAAGTCTACCCGCACGCCCGACTCACCCAGGACTTTCTGTCTTGGTCCATTGGTTGATCACTTCAACGAAAAGTTTCAATCTACTTACGTGATGGAACAAGACATATCGTTGGATGAGTCGTTGCTGTTATGGAAAGGTAACCTGCTCTTCAAGCAGTTCATTAAAACTAAATCCGCCAAATTCGGCATTAAAACATTTGAAATTTGCGAATCGGCTACTGGTTACCTGTGGTCGTTTCATATTTATACGGGTAAAAATCACGCTGATCAATCTCCGCTTCCAAAGAGCACCGAGATTGTCGCACGCCTCATGAAGCCTCTTCTAAACAAAGGCTATATTTTGTACATGGATAATTGGTTCAATTCGCCTATGTTATCGAGGTTTCTGAAGCGGAACAAAACAGATTGTGTTGGCACTTTGCGTAGATCGCGCAAAAATGTGCCGGCACTGCTCCAACTGGCAAAGGTTGATCAAGGCACTTGTCTAGCACGGCATTCCGGGGATGTTGTTGTGATGTCTTACCAAGATAAGAACCAGGTTTACGTGACGTCAACATACCATACCACTGAGTCTCTACTAATAGACGGTAGACCTGGACGTCCATCACACTATAGACCGGCGCTTATTGCGGACTACAATCTCAAAATGGGTGGTGTTGACAAGAAGGATCAACAGCTAGAGCCTTTCCTGGTTGAAACTAAAAAAAATATAAAGTGGTACAAGAAACTTTTCAAGAGACTCCTCAATGTATCTGTATTAAACAGTTGCATTGTCTTCAGAAAGTGTTTTCCCGAGAAGAGAATGATTTCTCAAAAGGACTTTCGATTAAATTTGATTGAAGAGATTATGGAGCAGCATTTAGCTCATGTCCCTCTTCGAGCAAGTCATGTACGACCAACCAGAGACGTTCACTTACCAGCTGTACGTTTTACAGCCTATGGACATTACCATGAGCTAATACCGGCCAATGCTGCAGCTAGTACTCCGCGAAATCAATGTATCTGGTGCAAAGTACGTCGTCCTCGAGTACCAGGTAAGATTGGACCAAGAACCAGGTACCAATGTGAGAAGTGCGAAATGCCATTGTGTTTGGAACCCCCTTGTTTTAAGGAATTCCATACAATGCATTAGGCTGATTCTCTGTTTTATAGTGATTTTTATAAAAATAGTTGACATTAGTTTACCTATAGTATCATTATTTCAGTACGATGGATGGATGGATGTGTGATGATTGATTGGATCTGTAGAATTTGGGGGGGGGGGTGTTGGCTCGGTGCTCGATACAAACTAAAAGTTATCCAAAATCAAAGACTATCGCGGTTGTTTGACATTATAAATAGGATAGAAAACGAATTTACCACGTGAAATTTGTAGGACCCGACGTTTCGGTGACGTTGTCTACCCTAGACAAAGGCGGCTGCAACGTCACCGAAACGTCGGGTCCTACAAATTTCTCGCGGTAAATTCGTTTTCTATCCTATTTATAAAAGTTATCCATCTCTGATACTTGGTAATAACTGTATTTCATCATTAGGTATAATTTTATGTACCAACTGATAAACTGTATGACTCAGACTGAGAAAAATATTAGATTGATTCTTACATAATGTTTTATATAGAATAACGATGTTTCACTCGAAATTTTGTTGAATTACAAGGAGTTTTGATGAAACTCCATTACTCGATTATATGTATCATTATATTTTAACATGATTCATGTGTCCGACTAACCGTACGTATACTACTACATGCTGCCATGTTAGAAGCGAGATCCCAAGTCGCACCTAATGAAATATACGTAATCCTTGTTGAAACATGCGTATTTCCGTGTATTACAGCGTTATATTTTTCTCAGTGTACAGCTTGTTTGCATCGCCAAGCCACAAGTTGCCGCCGTCGCTCACTACTCACTACCGTTCAATAAGCCGATACCCCGCAATTTTTTAATTGTTTATATTTTTCTATGTTTCGTTTGTATTCTATTTTTTTTATTCATACGTAATCACGCTGTGATGTAACATGGTGTGTTTTTTGTGATACATTATAAGTTTTTATCAAATGTGGCAATTTTTAAATGTGCATGTACTATTTTGTACTGTAAATTTAGTACCAATAAAAAAATTGAAAGCATAAGTCGCATAAAATATAATTGATAAAATCCAATCTTGTCAACTTTTTTCACTTAGATTTTTTTTTGTCAAATTTTTCTATGTTTCCTTTGTATATAAAGAAACCAATACATGTATACCTAATCCAACTGATGAAAGTTTTTATTTTAGTCGGTACAATTGTTTTATTTGTTTATTTTGTATTACATGTTTGTTTTATTTTTATCAATTGAGTGTTGTTACTATAAAATTTTGTACTGGAAATTTAGTAAATAAAAAAAAAATGGTTTGTTGAGTTTTCTTCTAGGATTTTTTAATAATAATAATAATTATTATTATAAATAGCTTTTAAAACGAATTTACCGCGTGAAGTTTGTAGCACCCGACGTTTCGACGATGTTGCAGCGGCCGCTGTCCAGTCTACTCTGGATAACGGCGGCTGCAACGTCGCCGAAACATCGGATGCTACAAACTTCAAGCGGTAAATTCGTTTTTTAACCACTTTTGTATAAATGCCTTTGGCAATTATTATGAAATCAAAAACTTAATGCGTTTGTTTGACATTATAAATAGCTTTATAAACGAATTTACCGCGTGAAGTGTGTAGCACCCGACGTTTCGGCGATGTTGCAGCGGCCGCTGTCCAGTCTACCCTGGACAACGGCGGCTGCAACGTCGCCGAAACGTCGGGTGCTACAAAGTTCACGCGGTAAATTCGTTTATAAAGCTAATTATAATGTCAAACAACCGCGATAGTCTTTGATTTCATAATAAATGCGAAGGCTCAATACAAAAGTGGTTAGAAGTTTTTCAAATGTATTGAAAACTTGACGCTTATTAGGTGTCCAATAACTAATTATTATACTCCAGTCACATTTCATAGAAGAAACTAGAAAATCACACTCATAATTTGCCTAAACAAATAGAACGCGCCGCGCGATATTGCAGACAGGCGCTTGCGCTTAATTTTATCGATATTCGCGAAATCGCCGATTGCGCATACCTATTTGTTTACGTAATTAGTATGGAAGAATTACCATATTTTGGGCGTGATTTTCTATAGTTTTTCTATGAAATGTGACTCTTAGGAGTATAATAATTAGTTATTGGACATATAATAAGCATATCATGACACAATATATTTGAAAAACTTTATCCACTTTTGTATTATCAGCTGTCAAAGTCAATACCAAATTTTCGTCTCTGACTCGCAAAAGTTTGGATTTTTCTGTAATATCAGACAAAGCTGACGGTTCTGGTGTGATTTTCTAAGAAGTGTAGTGTAGTGAAAAAGTTATTATGAAAGAATTTCATATAAATAAAGACCCTAAGTAGTCACAAATATAAAATTAAAAAAAAAAAATTTTGCGAGAAGACGTCAAATTTTTCTTGGTTATTATGACTGAATAACTAAATATTTTTGTATGCAAAGAAGTAAAACAAAATAATGGTTTTGGTAAAGCCATTTAATAAACAACATAACTGTATTTACAATTTTTGCATATTTTACGTATTTTGTGACAAAAAAATCGAAATGATTTTATAGGCGAGTTTTTTCAGTTTGCCAATTTTGTAATATTTATTCATTATTATCTTAATTGTTTTACGAGATAAGGTTATAATGTTTTATATGTCAAATTTCAATGCGATCATTTTACAGTTCCTCTTTTTATGATCCGTATAGTGGTTTACAAGTTATGGTCGTTTTTATCAAGGTCGTCGACTGGCGTCGATTTCGCGCGCGAAAATGTCGCGCGCAAAAGTGATAGGTGAGTTTTTACCTCGCAACAGGAGGGGTTAACGAGATAAACGTCACTTATCTAAGACACCACTAAACGACAGCTTAAGCAACCATTCTAAATAAGACCGATGTCTACGGACAATATCTTATACTTCGATGCCGCTTCAAAGTGCCCCAAGAAATCATTGATTACCTCAGTTGTTTCTTCATTCACCCCAATCCCCAGAGTATCCGTCGAAAGGACTCCGTATAGGCCCCGAATTGTCGTAACTGACCCCCTCGGGCATAGAATATGAGAGGTAATAAAAAAGGAAACGTGCTTCTGTCTCTCCCTCCTCCAGCTAGCCCTTCCCCGAGTTTCAGTTGGGACTATTTCCACTCCAGCAACGGCAGATGCCTCAATAATCCTCACAGGAACCCTTTCCCTAGCATTCGTACATTAATGAAGGATGCAGAACAAAAAGTCCTCAACATCCAATCTAAATTCTCTACGTCGCCTTCTCTAGCTTCAGCATCTATTGCATCACTGCTGACTGCTCTCCAGAACGCTGCGGACGAAGTGGGGGCTTTTGACGGCGGGAATCCCGCGGTCGATAACCTCTGCTGACTGTTAATTTTTTTCTCATTTATTAATTTATTCTCTATCTCTTATTTTAACCCATATACATTCAAATATATTTATATTTATTTTTATATATAAATAAATATACATATATAATTAATTAAATCAATTAATATATAATATATATTGCTTATAGTACCCATCATGGGTGTGATCTTCCAGTGGAATTGCAGATCTATTGCAGGCAAGAAAGCGAAGCTTTTGAGTCTCCTTAAAGAGCACAATGTAGATGTTGCTACGGTCGGTGATACATGGCTCAGCGCCCGTAGCGTATTTAACATTCCTGGATTTTCATGGCCGCCATGGCGACGGCCATGGCGGCTGCCTCTTGGCCATCAGAGACACTAGTTCACAATCATTCCTATCCTGTCACCCGGCCTGGAAATCTAAGTAGTCGCTGCTAAAATTGATGGAATCGCCTTCGTCTTCATATACATCCCCCCCCCCCCCCCCCCCGCAAAGCCGTCCCCAATGAATGGTGTACCCAATGAACCCGATCGAAAACCTCTGGGTTCTGCTGGATCCCTAGTCATTCGGGAATTAGGGGAAACGAGACGGTGGACGAGCTGGCGAATTCGGCTCGCACTTTCGGCTCCGAAGTCGATTGTCGTCTGCCTGTCTCCGACTTCTTCCCCTCGATAGACAATAAACTTTTAAAAAATTGGACTCAGCGATGGCGCACTTACTCTAACACAAAGGGCAAGAGGTTCGCACTTATCCAGGGCGACATCCCTTCGAAGCCATGGTACCACCACCAGCCATTTTGTCGGAAAGAGATTTCGATAATCTGCCGCATGAGGATCGGACATTGCTCCACCCCATCGCACCTCCACCGTATTAATGTTCTCGCGTCTCCGCAATGCGATTGTGTACACGAAGATTGCACGCTGGACCATCTATTCTTTAACTGTCCCATCCTCAATAATTTTCCGACTTTTATCCCAGACCTTGTAAAGTATAACATCCATCTCCCTCTATGTGTTCTCCACCCTCAACTCTCCCAAAATATATAAAGTAATATGTAAATTTATTTCCCTTAATAATATTTCTGTATAGTGTAATAGGTTTGTTCACACCCTTTCCTAGTTTGTATCATCCCCAATAACCATGTTTTATGCTATATGTACCTACATTTCTATAAATAAGTATCCCTTGTTTCAGTATTGTGCCGTCTTATACATGTAACTGGGCATGTAACAAACTAACTTAGATGCCCTCCGAAAACGACTTGCGGTGATTGCCATAAAGCAGAAGAAAAAGAAGAAGAAGAAAACCTCTGGGCCATTTGCAAAGACGGCTATCAAAGATGGATTGTACAACGAATACCAAGATGATCAGTGCAGTAATTCAAGTATGGTTTTACGATGATGAACTGAAAAGAAGCTATCAAAACCTGGTAAATTTTAATTTAATAAAGGCACTTTAATAATTTAATAATCAACACAAAAGGAGGACACATTATATATTAAAACTAACAATTTATAACTACCAGTACCTACTGTTTTTGTATGTTTATGCCCAATAAAGCACTTTTCGAAGAAAAATACTCCTTGTTCCAATTAATTCGCACGGTACTGTACACATATCAGGTTACGGCAGCGAAGCGACACCCAGAAGGATAACTGCTGTTTATTTATTTATTTATTTATTATAAAAGGTACACAAACAATACTCTAATATTACATGGCTATCGCTAACATTTTTACTTTGTTTCTAATTAGGGTATAATATTATATGCCTACTCCGCATGCTTAATTTATAATTGCGTATGTGCCGTATCTCATGATTTACAAAATTATCAAAATTATCAAAAATTATCAGTACAAAAATTTATATCCTTAAAAATTATCAAAACAAAAATTAAAAATTTTAGAAATAAGTTTACAGTGAATTCTGAAAAACAATTAAACAATGAAATGGTAAAAAATAGATCAAATATTGTCTGGAATAAAATAATAAAAACATAAAAATTATCAAAACAAAAATAAAAATTTTTAGAAATAAGTTCATAGTGAATTCTGAAAAACAGTTAAACAATTAAATGGTTAAAAAAAATAGATCGAATAATGTCTGGAATAAAATAATAAAAACATACGGTAAATTATCAATTTGTTTCATAATACGTTATTTATAATGGACTTAACAAAAACATTTAACTACAAAACCTCTAAAGGCTAAAAACATTTAACTACAAAACCTTTCTCAATAATCGAGAAAGCTACAGATTGGATTCTGGAGGTTGATTCGGTCTCTAAGCAGTATAAATTCCCTGAAAGTCTCGGATGCACAGCCCTCCGTCCAGATATAACTCTTTACTCTCTATCTCGGAAGGTGGCTCTTATTGTAGAATTAACTGTTCCATGGGAATCAAATATCCCAAAAGACCACGAGTACAAATTAAATAAATACCATGATCTTGCAAATGCCGTAACCCGGAACGGCTTCACTGTTCACCTTCACGCGGTGGAAGTTGGCGCTCGTGGCCTGCCAGCTAAATCTCTATTTCACCTCTTTAAAGATCTTGGCCTTTCCAGAAAAATAATCAACTCTTTCTTAGAAAAATTATCTAAAACTGCGATTTGCGCATCTCAAATTCTATGGCTTCGAAGGGGGAGTGAATGGGTGGCAAGGTGAACGCTCACATGTGGCAAGACAGCTGTCCTAAACCTACCACAGCCGGTTCGTAAGTCCGGAATCCACTGCTCACCCCCCAGAAGTGTAAAAAATAGTATTATGATGGGCCCGACTCCGGTCGGTGAATTCCATGGCAGCTCCGTTTGTATTTATTATTTATTATTTATTATACTAATGGTCCCAGGTTGAAGAAATCAATGTTATCGGTTATAGTGTTGTATAACCGGCATGTACGTGAGATAGGATTGTGCAAAAGATTGATTTGTCTGCGAAGTGGGAAGGTGAAATGTTAAGTGCTGCCTCAGTCGCCTGGATGGTACGTTGAAATTTAACGCTTCTAATAAATCTGGTGAGTTTATCCCGCCGTTAAGAAGTTTATGCAGAAACATTAGACTTCCGCACTCTCTCCTCTTTCTAAGAGTAAAAATCTTAAAATAATTTAAACGCTCTTCATAAGAGTAGAGAGTGCGTGATAGGCCGGTTTTATAGGTTACCATACGCATATACTTCCTCTGCACAGACTCTATCGCTTCCGAATGCACCTCATAGTATGGATTCCAAATTATGGAACCAAACTCCAGTTGGCTGCGTACAAGAGAATTATAGAGCAAGTTAAAAGAGTTAATATTTTTAAACGGTTTAGTAACCCTATATATAAAACCCAGTGTTCGCTCGCTCTTACTTACTACATTGTTGATATGCTCTCTAAAAGTCAGGTGCTCGTCGTGAAGTATTCCTAGATCTCTTACACTTTTTGTAGATTTTAGTGTTGAATTGCCGATAGAGTAAGGGTAGTCTTTAATTTGCTTATTTCTAGTGAAACGAATAATTTGACATTTTTCAACATTCAGTTCCATTCTATTAGATTCACACCATTTTTTCAATTCGCAAAGATCTTTCTGTAGTGCATTGCAATCCTCCATTGTCAGTATTTCTTTGAATATTTTTATATTACTTTTAGAGAGATCATCAATAAATATTAAAAATAGAAGTGGTCCGAGATTTGATCCCTGAGGCACACCAGATTTAACTAAGGCAGGGATCGATGTATATCCTTTCACACGAACAATTTGTGTCCTATTTGATAGGTACGACTTCATCCATCTAAGTAGGTTACCGTGAATACCGTTATTTGCAAGTTTCATATGTAATATGTCATGATTAACTTTGTCAAACGCTTTAGCGAAGTCGGTATACACGGCATCCACCTGGTGTTTCCTATTAAACGCGGATGAAATGTACTGGTTGTACTCCAACAGGTTAGTTTCCACCGATCGGTTTTTGGTGAATCCATGCTGGTACGGACAGATTATATGTTTAAAATGTCGTGTAACATGATCACAGACAAGAGATTCGAATATCTTTCCGAAACAGGAGAGTATGCTTATTGGTCTGTAGTTAGATACTGAACTCCTGTCTCCGGATTTATGAATCGGTATGATATTAGCAATCTTCCACTGCGATGGAAATACTCCTATCTCAAGACATTTATTATATATAATGTGCAATGGCTGTACGATTTCTGTTGAACATTTTTTAATGAATAAGGGAGGGATTTCATCATGACCTGGACCTTTACTATCATCTAACATTTTTAACTTAGTTCTAATATCTATTTTATTAATAATAATATTGCATAGCGAGTAATTAGCACTCGAAACACACACACTTTGTTGAGTCAGCTGCACTGGGTTAGCATCAAAAACTGAGGAAAAGTATTCCGAGAACAACTCGCTTATTCCGGATCCATCGTTGGCAGTTTTGGATTGAAAATACATAGTATCCGGTATCGCTGGTTTTGCTTTTTTTGCTTTTACGAATGACCAGAATGGTTTACTTGTCTTATTTAGAGACTCTTCAATTGTCTTAATATAGTCATTATAGCTTCCTTTTATCATTTTTTTACCTCTTTTTCTCAGCAAAGAAAATGTTTCGTAGTCGACCGCGTTGCCGTACCTTTTTGCCTTTTTTCTGTTTTTGTCTTTTTCCTTCAGCAACTTTATACAGGATGTATTTAACCATGCAGGATATTTTGAGGGTCTTTTGCTCTTGAATGGTATTGCTATTTTAATTATTTCCCACAGCTTGGAATAGAATGTTTCGACTAATCAATCTGGGTCATCACCCGTTAGGCATGTGTACCAGTTAATTAGTGATAATAATTCAGTACATTTTTTGTAGTCGCCCTTAAAGAAATCATATCGAGCTGTTGCAGTATTTTGAACCAGCTCGACGTTATATGCAAGTTTCAGATATATGTCTAGCGGTGGATGATGAGCGTCGACTCGGCTTATTGCTGTGGAACTTTTAACACATATATTGTCTTTGTCAGACAATATTAAATCTAAAATTCGATCGAAAGGGTTCTTGATATAGTTAGATTGGGTGAGGTTACCGGTCGACATAAGTTCCTGTAGGGCTATGGATTTTTGCCCTGAAAAATGTATTTTGCCTATATCCCCTCCATTTTCACAGATTCTGTTCCAATTGATATGCGGTAGATTGAAATCTCCAATGATGACGTTTTGATTTTGTATTTCTGAGTTTATACAGATTTCTTGACATTTTGAAGTAAAACATTGAAATTTATTAATCGGGATGTTGGGTGGTAAATAGACTGTACATATATTTAGAACCTTCTTTTTAGAATTATTCGGCTCTATTTGTATCCATAGATCTTCATTTTCCGTTTCCCATAATGGCATTCTTCTAGACTTGATTGTATTCAGTACAGCCACCAGAACTCCGCCCCCGTTGTTATATTCGGATGCACTGGATTCCCGATCTCGCCGATATATGACATAACGTGAATCAAATATTTCGCCATCGTATACACCAGAGTTCAGATTAGTTTCCGTCAGACAAATTATATGATAGTTGTTGTTTAACACCTCTAGGTTTATTTCTTGTAGTTTAGATCGCATCCCCCGAATATTTTGGTAATAGATGTTATAGCAATTGAATTTTATATCTTAACTTAATTAAGGCTTGCGTTGTGGTAGTAATATTGCTATTTCAAAGTGTGTAGCATCGTAATATTTTTAATGTTGATTGCTGGAGTGTTGTTATTTTTCCGCATAAATATAAGGCCATTTCGGATCCAGACGAATTCCCATTTGTTATTTTTAGCCCATATTCTGGATGCGGCATGTATCGCCTTTCTTTCAGGAGATATGTAGGTGTTCGGTGTAAAGAGATAGGTGTAAAGATAGGATTATTACATAGTTATGTCGCTTTCAACCGAATCAACCGAATCTGTAAATAGTCGGTACACCGCGACAACCTCGTCTATCGAATCGACTAATATCACTCCCCGACCAACATCGTTATAAAAACTCTCTTTGATCCTCCGAATTACCAGGGCTAAGAGTTCAAAAAGCATTAAAATGTACTCTTGCTACTTAAATCAAAATCAAATCAAATAATTTATTGTCCTAAAAACTAATACATAGCTGTATAGACAAAGTAGTATTACATTTATATTTGGCCGTGATATGATCAAATTCTTTTATTAATAATCAAAACAAAAAAGGTTACTCGTAAAAATAAAGAAGGTATTATTGTAGAATTAAATCGAGTCTCAGCATTTAGTCAACCAGATAAAAAACACAGAGTAAGATATGTAGAAAGTAGGATTTAGAGATGTAAGATATAGAGAAGATATGTAGAAATTAACTCAATAAGTAGTGATTCAATTACATTGAATATAATGAATAATGCAATGAGGAAAAAAAAGAAGGTTATAAAGAACATAATTAATTCTTTTAAAATACCGATGAAAATGATTTTTATTTTGTACAAAATTAATAAAAGTAATATCAAAAAGAACAAAAAAAAAACGCCGCAGTAAAGCTATTGCATAGCATTTTTAACAACTTATGCAATTATAATTATTTATTTATTTTATTTATTTAATTTTTTCTGATATCAGATAACTGCGCTCAGACATTTGCGGCTGCGAAAGCAAATGATTCGGAATAATTTAAACGTCTTCCGATAGAGCGCCGCGCACGAATTTTTTATTCGATAAAGCAAAAAAAAAGGATTATTCGAAAAAAATCGATAAAAGATAGATAAAAGAAAAAATAGATAAAAAGATAGATAATTAAATTATCTTCAAAATGGTGCAGGTTTCATAATAATACGCCAGATAGTATTTGCGTAGTAGTCGTTTTTGTGTTCGGTTAGAGCTAATTTCACAAATTAATTACACTATGTAATATAAACAAAATCTAAAATATTCAAAGTTAAAAATATTAGGAAAATGTTCTTGTTTAACATATATATTTTTTTCGAATCGTAAGCAGTACTCGTTTAGACGTAATTATCAGTTTAAAATCATTAATTTTCGTTAAGAAATTTCTTCATTCGGTCGCCGCGCTGCCCCTAGGCCCGCGATAAAAGCTATGCAATAGCAAAATGTGACGATCGTCAAAAAGTAAAATAAAATGTCTTAATGATTATATTGCAAATAAAAATAGTCAAGATATAATTAATATGTGCCTACTTAATAATAGAAATAATCAATACATTTTAGTCAAATTGAAAATCGATTAAAAACCTATTACAGAAAGAGATATAGTCAAGATGTATACAGTTTTTATAGATCGTTAATGTTGTACAATTCTCTTTCAATGAGATATAATTTGAGTTTATTTTTAAATTGGGGCATTTTTCCTTCGCGGCATATTTTTTGATACTAGAGGGTAGCTTATTGTAACATTTAATTCCGACGTAGTTCGGATCCCTTTTAAAAAGTTCTAGATTTGGACGAGGAAGAATCAGATTATTTCTCCCCCTGGTAAAGTGTTTATGGGTATCTGATTGTATCGGCAGCTGAGCTCGGTTTTAATGCATTCAAAAACGTATAGAGATGGAAGGGTGAGGATTTTAAGCCTTCTGAAATGACCACGGCATGATTCTACCTACTCTTTATTGTAACATTTCACAATGGGCAGGTTTATTGTCATACGACAATTTCTTACAACCAACCCTACCATGAAGTGTTTATATGAATGTGTACGTGTAAGTGTATTTCTTTTTATTGCATTACATCGACAGAATTCAAATGCAATTCTGTTAATTTTATCCCAATAGAAAATGCCACCCAGCCGGAAATCGAACCCGGAACTGCATTTCTTTGTGAACTAAAACTGAAATTAATTCGATCGAACGAGATGGATCAATACGTTAGAGCTGAATATGACACAAAGGATCGTCGATAAAAATTACCTGTCGAACTGATACTCGTCCGAATAAATTTTAACACATTTCGTGCGGTGTTAGATCCCGATGCTTTATCTTTGGTCAGCAGTTTTAATGCGAAAAAGTAACAACAGTTTATTTCACATTCTGCTCTAGCGTATTGCCCTGTCTAGTTTATACGAACTAATTTCCGATGTTAGTTCACGAAGAAACGCAATCGGGCCCAATGTAAGATCAGGCGACCTAACCACTGTGCTACCGGGTCGTGACACAGTGGTTTTGATTGCCTGATGCAAGTTTGTGTAAAAAAACTCTCAAAACGTAAAATAATTGAAGATCAGAGTTTTTTGCTTACGAACTATGAGTATTGACCGAAATTATTTAGCAACGACAGCGTATGTTAATCAGTATAACGATTTTAAATCACACTTACTTAACCTCTGTGACACCATTACCACCATTTGTTGATTTTTCTGTTATGACAACTCTCGGCGAGCGATCTTCGTATGTATGCAATTATCGGCTCTATATATATCACTCGCCACTACGGTGAAAGCCGTCTGCCATTGAATAAGCTACCGGTTTTTCATAGTATGCCATGCGTGAACTAAAATCCTCTACAATCAATTTTTCGAGAGTTGAAAACATGCTTGCGTGAGTTAAAAATATTCGCTATCCAAGTTGCTTTAATAAGTAGATATCATTTGTTATAAACCTCACAAGAATTTTATTTAGTAATGTGTAATATTTATGTATAAATAAATATTAAATATAAAATAACATCCCAATACTTCGAAAACAAATTTCCATTCATATTTTGGAGTAAATGATGGATTGTGTGGTAAAATTAGCTTCTCTAACGAAGTAGGTATATTATATACATTTATAATAAACATGAATAAGGAGATAAATTATAAGATAACAAAAGAAAGCATGCAAAATCGACCAAAAAATACACGACCAAAAAGACGTGAGGCTTTTACGCGCGAACAATGCGCACAATGGCTGGCTTTCAATGGGTTAAAGAATATCAAAAAATGCTGATGTAATATCTATTACTATACTAATATTTATAAAGAAATACTTGAAGGTTAGATGAATATTTATTAATTACCGCTTAAGATGTCCCTTACTTAAAAAAACAAAGTCACATTCCGCAAAATGTGCTTCCAGCGTTTTTATAAATTGCTTTGTATATAAGCAAAGAAATCTGTTTAGTTTTTGATGAAATGTATAGTATGTATGCACCTTTATACTTTGCTTCCGTGTAAGCGTACTATCATATTCTACGTTCATAAATACAAATACAACAGGCTTGTTCATGAATTGTATCTGAATACCTCATTAAATAACCCTTTTGTTCGTAAGCTCGATCACAATTTTACAAGACAAATTCTACAGGTTGATATGATGTCTTTCAATGTGTGTCTTTAGGCTTTCTTTCCGTGCGAAGGATCGGCCGCATTCCGCACACGAGAATTTCTTCAATTTTAGATGTACGGCGTCTACATGATTCTTCAGGTCGTTTTGTCGTGAAAAGCCATAACCACATTCCTGACAAACATATTTCTTCAATTTTAGATGTACGGCGTCTACATGATTCTTCAGGTCGTTTTGTCGTGAAAAGTCATAACCACATTCCTGACAAACATATTTCTTCAATTTTAGATGCACGGCGTCTACATGATTCTTTAGACTTCCTTTTTGTGAAAATGCTTGATTGCATTCTTGACAAATATATTTCTTCAATTTTAGATGTACGGCTTCCACATGATTCTTTAGACTTCCTTTTTGTAAAAATGCTTGATCGCATTCTTGACAAATATATTTATTCAATTTTAGATGTACGGCTTCCACATGATTCTTTAGACTTCCTTTTTTTGAAAATGCTTGATCGCATTCTTGACAAATATATTTCTTCAATTTTAGATGTACGGCGGCTACATGCTTCTTTAGACTTCCTTTTCTTGAAAATGCTTGATCGCATTCTTGACAAATATATGTCTTCAATTTTAGATGCACGGCGTCCACATGCTTCTTTAGACTTCCTTTTTCTGAAAATGCATGATCGCATTCTTGACAAATATATTTCTTCAATTTTAGATGTACGGCGGCTACATGCTTCTTTAGACTTCCTTTTCTTGAAAATGCTTGATCGCATTCTTGACAAATATATTTCTTCAATTTTAGATGTATTGAGTCTACATGCCTCTTCAGAGTACCTTGATCTGAACAGGCAAGTATGCATTCCTGACAAGCGTATTTCTTCAATTTCCTGTGAAATCTTTTATTATGACGAGTTAATTGATATTTAGTAGAAAACGATTTGTGACACTCCGGACACGAAAAACGTTTTTCTCTCTCAGGTCGTTCACTCCGTGAATTTCGCTCCACATTGCTACTTTGGTCATTATTTGGTTCCGGTTTAATAAAGCAAGTCTTACCGTCGTAAAACTCTACTATATTCCCGCTGCCATTTGTATGAAAAATTACTTCGTCGGAATTTGTAGCCAACATTTTAAGTGCAACATTTTCACTTTCACTGAGTAAAAATTGCTCGACGCTGCCACTTGGAGCGTCATTTGGCTCTGGTTTAATGAAGCGCATTTCTTCCTCGTAAAAATCAACAATATTTCCTTTTTCGTCGCAGGATGCATTCAAATCTGCTAGCGGCATATTTCCATTAGAGCTATCGTAATCCATTTCCCTTTTGAAGGCCACCTTTTTCTCTGTTATCAATCTGACTGGACTGGAATTGCCAACAATATTTTGATTCATCGTGATATAAGTTTAATACGATCAAAGCACGTTCGACTTTCTATCGACCTGACAGGATTTTGACAGCTGGTTGTGTTGCCAGGAACGAAATTTCAGAAAGGAGGAAATATGTGGGGGGCGCCAGTTTTGCATGCGGCAATTTTGCACAAATGTCACTTTTGACAGTTCCAAATTTGTTGAGGGCAGATTTGCAGGAGGCAACCTTGCAGGCGGCAACCTTGCAGGCGGCAACCTTCAGTACAGTTTTTAAGTTTTTCTGTTAGGTTAGGTTAGGTTAGGTTTTTCTTTCCCTAAAATCGAAGTGACATTAATTACCGGCATCCTTGTAGTGGATGACTTTTATACATCAAACTAAACATTTAAAAAAATGTTTTAAGTTTTTCTGTTAGGTTAGGTTAGGTCATTTTGACATTTGCAAAACAGCCTTCTGCAAGATTGCCTTCTGCAAAACTGCCGCCTGCAAGAATGCCGTCTGCAAGATTGCCGTCTGCAAATTTGCCTTCTGCAAGTTTGATGGGACCCGAATTGCCGGGTCCCATCAAACTTGCAGAAGGCAGATTTGCAGACGGCAATCTTGCAGACGGCATTCTTGCAGGCGGCAGTTTTGCAGAAGGCAATCTTGCAGAAGGCAGTTTTGCAAATGTCAAACTGAGGTTTCGAGGGTCGGCATTTTTGCAGACGGCATTTTTGCAGAAAATGAAGTTAGAAGCATAACATCGTATTTAAAATTTAGTGTTACCAGAGTAGAAATCGACAAAAGCCGCGTTTTCATATGTCAGGGTACGGAAAACAGTCCACTTCTTTGAGTGTCCTCTCCATCGCGGATCTCAGCAATCAACTTTCGATTTTAGGGAAAGGAAAACCTAACCTAACCTAACCTAACAGAAAAACTTAAAACATTTTTTAGAATGTTTAGTTTGATGTACTGAATCATCCACTACAAGGATGCCGGTAATTAATGTCACTTCGATTTTAGGGAAAGAAAAACCTAACCTAACCTAACCTAACAGAAAAACTTAAAACATTTTTTTTAATGTTTAGTTTGATGTACTGAATCATCCACTACAAGGATGCCGGTAATTAAAAGTGGAGAGGTAAAAATATTCACCACTTTAATTTACCCTGACATGATAATTTGCTACTTCTTTTTCTAAATTTAAAATTAATAACATATGACCGCTTTACTGCTTTATTTTTGGTTTGTAAAATAATATAAAATTATTTTATTCATGTAATCATGTCCTAATGCGCCATTCTCAAACGTTGCTAACTTCGGGTTTGTATGCAAGTTTGCTTTCTGCAAGAATGCCGTCTGCAAAAATGCCGCCTGCAAGGTTGCCGCCTGCAAGGTTGCCGCCTGCAAGGTTGCCTCCTGCAAATCTGCCCTCAACAGATTTGGAACTGTCAAAAGTGACATTTGTGCAAGACTGCCGCATGCAAAACTGGCGCCCCCCGAATTGCCGACAATATTTTGATGAATCGTGATATAAGTACCTACCTATCGCAGGGTAAAAATTCAGCTGTCACATTTGCGCGCGCGCGACATTTTCGCGCGTTATTAAATTGGCGCGAGTCGATGACTTTGATAAAATCGACCATAACTTGTAAACCACTATACGGATCATAAAAAGATGAACTGTAAAATGATCGCATTGAAATTTGACATAAACATGATAACCCTATCTCGTAAAACAATTAAGATAATAATGAATAAATACTACAACGTTGGCGAACTGAAAAAACTCGCCTATTTAATCATTTCGATGTTTTTATGACATAATACGAAAGTCTATGCAGAAATTGTAGATACAGTTATGTTCTTTATGCTTTACCAAAACCATTATTTTGTTTTACTTCTTTGCATACAAAAAGATTTAGTTATTCAGTTATAATAACCAAGAACAATTTGACGTCTTCTCGTAATTTTTTTTTTTTTGAAATTTTATATTTGTGACGACTTAGGGTCTTTATTTATATGAAATTCTTTCATAATAACTTTCCCACTACACTACACTTCTTAGAAAATTACATCAGAACTATCAGCTTTGTCTGATATTACAGAAAAATCCAAACTTTTGCGAGTCAGTGGCGAAAATTTGGTATTAACTTTGACAGCTCATAATACAAAAGTGGATAAAGTTTTTAAATATATTGCCTCATTATATGCTTATAAATGTCCAATAACTAATTATTATCCTCCAAAGAGTCACATTTCATAGAAAAACTATAGAAAATCACGCTCAAAATATGGTAATTCTTCCATACTAATTACGTAAACAAGTAGGTATGCACAACCCGCGATTTCGCGAATATTGATAAAATTAAGCGCAAGCGCCTGTCTGCAATATCGTCGCGGCGCGTTCTTATTTGTTTAGGCAAATTATGAGTGTGATTTTCTAGTTTCTTCTATGAAATGTGACTGGAGTATAATAATTAGTTATTGTACGTCTAATAAGCGTCAAGTTTTCAATACATTTGAAAAACTTCTAACCACTTTTGTGCCTTCGCATTTATTATAAAATCAAAGACTATCGCGGTTGTTTGACATTATAAATAGCTTTATAAACGAATTTACCGTGTGAACTTTGTAGTACCCGACGTTTTGGCGACGTTGCAGCCGCCGATGTCCAGGGTAGACTGGACAGCGGCCGCTGCAACATCGCCGAAACGTCGGGTGCTACAAACTTCAAGCGGTAAATTCGTTTATAAAGCTATTTATAATGTCAAACAAACGCGATAGTTTATGATTTCATAATAATTGCAAAGGCATTATACAACAGTGGTTAAAAATCGAATTTACCGCGTGAAGTTTGTAGCACCCGACGTTTCGACGACGTTGCAGCAGCCGTTGTCCAGAGTAGACTGGACAGCGGCCGCTGCAACATCGCCGAAACGTCGGGTGCTACAAACTTCACACGGTATATTCGTTTTTTAAGCACTTTTGTATAATTATTATTATTATTAAAAAATCCTAGAAAAAAACTCAACAAACCAATTTTTTTTTATTTACTAAATTTCCAGTACAAAATTTTACAGTAACAGTCATTTGATAAAAATAAAAACAAACATGTCATAAAAATAAACAAAACAATTGTACCGACTAAAATAAAAACTTTCATCAGTTGGTATATTAGGTATACAATTATTCGTTTCTTTATATAGGTACCTACAAAAGAAAAATAGAAAAATATAACAAAAAAAATATAAGTGAAAAAATTTGACGAGATTGGATTTTATCATTTATTTTTTATGCGACTTATGCTTTCAATTTTTTTTTGCCACTAAACGGATTAAAAAAAAGATAAAGAGAAAAATTATCGCATTGAAATTTGACATATAAAACATTATAACCTTATCTCGTAAAACAATTAAGTTAATAATGAATAAATATTACAAAATTGGCAAACTGAAAAAACTCGCCTATAAAATCATTTCGATTTTTTGTCACAAAATACGTAAAATATGCAAAAATTGTAAATACAGTTATGTTCTTTATTAAATGCTTTACTAAAACGATATTTTTTTTTACTTATTTGCATACAACTCTTTCAAAATAACTTTATTACTACATCACACTTCTTAGAAATCACACCAGAACTTTGAGCTTTGTCTGATATTATAGAAAAATCTAAAGTTTTGAGAGTTTGCGTCCGAACTTAATAATAAACTTTGAATGCTCATAATATAAAATTCGTTAGATTTTTTCAATTATATTATCTTATCATAGACTTATTATATGTCTAATAACTAATTACTATACTATAAAGAGTCACATTTCATCGAAAAACTATGGAAAATCGCACTTTATTCTCTCATAGTAATTATCAAAACAAGTTTCTTTGCGCGATTCATATTACAAAACAAGATATAATGTTCAAAATACGCCTAATTATGTGATAACTTAGGATGTAAATGAAGCAATACTTATTTTGTTAGTAAATTAAAGCGACATTACGTCATATTTCGCAATATATCGGGATATTTCATAAACATTACAAAATAATAACAACCATTTTTTCGCGAGCCGTTTGTTGTCGCCGAAGTGTTTTCTTTAAAAATTCGTGATAAACAGCAAATGGACTATCTCAAATGACTAATACTCATTCAGAAACTACTTAAAATGCAAATTACTCACTGTTCTCCAGTAACAAACAATCAAACACTGCACACACATACTTTTTATCACCAATTTCGCGGAGCCGTACGCGGCCGTGCGATTTGCCGACGGGAGACTGGGCGTTTGACGTCTATGCTCACTTTTTAAATCGTTGTTCGATATTGCCACACGGAAATCTTGAATTAAAGATATTTTGGCCATATCGTTGCGCCCTCAGAAAGCATATAGTACGACGTTTCGAATCGTAAATTGCATTTTTCGCAGCGGCAAGCGCTTGGTCCGGTAGCGGACATTACGGAGTTTAGGCGGCCGACATTTATGTCCTGTAGGGGATGTTACGTAGCGAGCGGGTACAGATACATTGAGGAGTCTCTTGAATAGTTTCTTGTACCACTTAAAATTTTTTTTAGTTTCAACCAGGAAAGGCTCTAGCTGTTGATCCTTCTTGTCTACGCCACCCATTTTGAGGTTGTAGTCGGCAATAAGCGCCGGTCTGTAGTGTGATGGACGTCCAGGTCTACCGTCTACTTGTAGAGACTCAGTGGTATGGTATGTTGACGTTATGTAAACCTGGTTCTTATCTTGGTAAGACATCACAACAACATCCCCGGAATGCCGTGCTAGACAAGTGCCTGGATCAATCTTCGCCAGTTGGAGCAGTGCAGGCACGTTTTTGCGCGATTTACGCAAAGTGCCAACACAATCTGTTTTATTGCGCTTCAGAAACCTCGATAACATAGGCGAATTGAACCAATTATCCATGTACAAAATATGGCCTTTGTTTAGAAGAGGCTTCATGAGGCGTGTGAAAATCTCGGTGCTCTTTGGGAGCGGAGATTGATAAGCGTGATTTTTACCCGTATAAATCTGAAACGACCACAGGTAACAGGTAGACGATTCGCAAATTTCAAATGTTTTTTTTTCAAACCGGTAAATTACACAGCGAGGAGATCGCATCTATTGTTTAATGTGCCGTACCACCGTACAAATATTTTTGTAGACAGGCCAGTGGGAAGGGTTATAGCTCTTCTTAATTCCTTACCCACTGAAATAGATATCTTTTGTACATCCCTTTGGCAGCTAAAAAGGCATCTCCCTGCTATCTCATGTTTATCATAATCTGTCTTTTATTTAGTTTTATATTTTTGTTTTTTTCTTGTTCAATGTTAGCATTAATTTAGTTATGTAGTCATTTATTTTTAGACTTACACTCCAGCTTTAATATTCAAGGGCGAATTGGATTCATCTGTAATGCCCTTGAATACTATTTGAAACTAATAAATAATAATAAATAATAAATAAATCACGTAAGCAGCTTGAAACTTTTCGTTTAAGTGCTCAACTAATGGACCAAGACAGAAAGTCCTTGATGAGTCGGGCGTGCGGATAGACTTGTCTACAAAATGAAGGGCTCCGTTTAAATACCAAAAACGGTCTTTTGATATTAGATTTCTAAACACGGGGAATTTCAACAGGGGATGATTTGAAAATTTATCATATTGAGATGGCATCCTAACGATGCCACTCATAAGGTAAAATGCAAGAAGTATCATTATTTCATGCATATTCGTCTCGTACCAATCTCAAGCAAACCTTTCCGAAGCAGCCGACAGTTCTATAGCATACCGATTAGTTTCCTGCACAATATGCTCCAGAATGCGATCGTCCCAAAAATAACGAAACGCCTCATATTCACTTTGGACCTGAACGGTAGGGCCAGCGCGACAATGAAATTCCTCCCGGCGGCCCCTAAAAGTATCCATAGGGAACCACTGGAATTGCATTGCCGTTCTATCTCCTTCGAACAGTTCCCGCGATATGTAATGTAAGTTCATAATATCAAAAGAGTCAGTAATATCAATGCAACGTAAGTTCATAATATCAAAAGAGTCAGCTCGTCGATACAATTGAACAAAAATCAGCATCCCTAGATACGGGTCTCTGACCTAGTTAGGTTATGCGAATAAACATTTTCACCATAGGATGTGCTCAAACTCTTCCAACTCAACCATATTATGTTAATGGTGTATATATGACATATATAAAGTTATTGTAAATTAATAAATAAATAAATAGATAAATATGATGGATTCCGCATCTACCGACAACTCGTTCTCGTCGCTTTCGTCCGCATTCGTGCCGACGTCCCGCTGTCGCAATAACCTCGCTGTCTCCCTAGCAAGACGATCACGACAAACCTTCTCCGCCTTATCCACTAACTCTTTCAATGCCGCGGGGACGTCTTCATCTGTCTTACATACTTCCACAATCGGATCACCTCGACACCAGACAGTCACACCGAGCACAGCCCTCGTGGCGGCGTGCCTTTCGCCTCTAGACCCCTCGACCCTGCCGCCGTTCGCCCCCGCCGTCCCCGGCCGGCTGCCCTCCCCCGCCGCCCGCTACCCGCCGCGCCACGACCGCCGCCCGCCGCGCCGCCCCGTCCTCCTACCGCCGCCCCCCCCCCCCCCCCCCCGTGCGCCAGCTCTCAAGCGCCCGCCGCCTGCCGCTCTCCCCTGGACTCGGCCCGACGCCGCCAAAGGTACTCTGAAAATTTAAACAACGATGTTAGCTTACTGCAGATGCTGTTTTGAGTTGTGGAACGTTAAGAGAAGCTTTACATGAAATCACAAAATGGACTCAAGACTGGGCTATTAAAACCAACCCTAAGAAATGAGCAGTTCTACACCTTGGTAAAAACAACCCTAAAAATGACTACCGACTCGGATCGATCAGCTTAACCGCCACAAATGCACAGAAAGACCTCGGTATAACGATAACGGACAACTTGAAATGGGCAAACAATATTGAAAACATCGTAAAACGGGCAAACTCACTTCTATATTTGGTAAAGATAGCTTTTCAAGTATTGACGATACCGACATTTCAAAAAATTTACAAAACCTACATTCGTCCTCTGATTGAGTATGGTTTTCAAATCTGGAATCCTTATTTTGCCAAGGACATCAACCTGCTTGAAAGTATACAACGTAGAGCGACAAAACTGCCAAAAACTTTAAGAAAAACACCCTATGAACGTAGATTAATATACATGTCTGCCGCCTAACATAGCTATTTTAAAAATCTAATTTAACGATACCATATAATAACCAATTTCGCAAATGTGGCGCAAGTACCAAACCTTTTGAGTTTTGTGTAATAGATAAATAGTGAAATGTTAATACCTACATACCTTTTTATTCATTTTAGTATTTTTTTATTAAATAAATTGATTTATTGCGAATACAGTGAGTCGGGCAGATGTACTAAACCTTTTTAAATATATCAATATTAAAATTAGTATATAATCTTTTTATATATTTTTTTGCTTGTTACTATTGCAGACCGGCAAGAGACAGCTATGGCGATGATGCTATTTGTTACGTGCAAATTAAAAGAGCAGGTGATATTTGTAGTATCGCACTGAAACATCGCGTGCGTGCAAAACCATATCATTGAAGTTTAGGTGCGATGAAAATAACCAAGAAATTTTGAATTTAGCCTGCGAAGATTGAGCCGCCAGCAAAGGTGGCTGTAAACATGCCGTAACATTTTAAATGTGGTTACATCGTCGAAGCGAAGATCCTTTAACAAATTCTATTAAGTGTTATTGGAAAAAATCTAAGCTCTTAGGTATTGGTACTAAGCTGAAAGTGATTAGGGCTAAAGATTTTGGTACAAACACGTTATGAAACCGAGCAGAATGAAAATGATTTTTTCGACAAAGTAGTACTAACACTTCGTGAGCTTCAAAAACAGTGCTCGCTCGCACAGTATGTATGTGAAAAAAAATTAGTGGAAAAGTTGTCTATCCATTACCAAATTAATCATTTCAGAAATACCGGTGTGGATTTTGATATCGAGAGTTTTATAAATTTTTGTAAAATATAAATGACGTAATCAATATGTCTTTCAGTAAAAGCGGCTACAATAGCCCAATCACATTCTAATTTGTGGTTTCAGCTGCACTTCGGACTAATAACAGCTTCAATAATGCACGAAGCATCTCAGTGCAAAACAAACAATGGCTTTCTAGTTAAAGTTGTATTTGGTGCCGTAACATTTAAAGAAACTGCTGCTATTAAAAAGGAAAAAGATATCTTGGTCTCGCGAGTCAAAAACCTGAAGATAATGGGATCTTGTCTTTTTTTAAACTATAAGTGGCCTATGATTGGTGCATCGCCTTATAAAGTGTCCGTACAAGGACAACACTTTTAGTATGTACAATAATAATGGAAAATTAGGCAAGAAATATTATGCTCAGAAATAAACACTAATGCACATGTCCGGAAAAAGAAAGGGCCTATTATAACCTTAAATTTATAATCTACCGTGTTTAGAGGAAACACGGCAGAATCCACCAAAACTCAAAAGAATGAATGTATAAGGACGCCACCTTACTTTTAAAGATAAAGAAGGAAACTAATTTTTGAAAAAATATACCAGAAAGAAATAAAAAAAAAAAGAAAAGTTAACCTAATGATCGGCACTGGATTTGGCCAACAGAAAACCTTTTTCCTCAGACACACAAAAGACTAAAGCACACAAAAAAACACAAGGTTATGTGAAATATCCGCGTTAATCGCCCCGCAGGCCTTCTTCGTCTTCTACCTCATCGGCACGTCACATGTGTTCCAGCCAAATAAAAGTAGCAAATTCCGGATATGAAGGCAAATTCCCTGACGTGGAGGCAAGTCCCGTCACATTTAGCGACGATTTCGTCACTTAATTAGCAGCAGTTCAAATAAGCATAAAACAGAAGTACAAAAGGTGCCGCAAAGCTACGATCAATAGAAAAATAATCTGTTAAAATCGCGAGGATCCTATTGAAAAGCACCCCAAAAAGAAATTAAATGCTTACCAGATAAGTCACGCACACTTCACATAAAAAATTTAACCGCCAGGCGGTCAATCTCCGGCATTTTCTCCCTTCACGGCGGTTGCCAATCCTCTCGACCGAACCCCTGCGACCGCCCTCGCGCCATCGTCAATCGAAATAGAAAGATCGCGAGCGAAAGCTACCGATGGTTACGTCAAAAACGGCTTGAACGCCGTTAAATAATAAAAAACAAAGCCGCGGCCTCAACCAATCACGTGAGAGCTCGGCTTTAGCCGGCTGACAGGCGCGAAGTTTCGAATTTCGCAAATTTAGGTTATAGCTGTCAAAGTATGGAAGGAATGCAAGCAAAATCGCGAAAAAACACCAGGAAACATAAAAAAACAATGGGAAACCATGAAAAACAGGTGCAGCGAACATAATCTGCACAAAGGCGCGAAAACAAAACAACAAAATATGCGGTTTTTGTTACACTATTTTGTATTGCACACGTGGACTTTGTAACCTTGAAGAATGTTGACGTGCATGAAGTATGTACTATACGATAAAGACTACTGTGGCAATCTTGTTGAAAATGTGTAATGTTTCGAAAGAATCAAATAGATCCAACCTTTTATTAGCATTTATAATTTTTTTCGCATTTTGACATCCATTGGAATAAGAAAAAAACAACTTTTTCGATGCATTGGTGGTTGGGGTTTTTATTTTGGCACAACACACGATTTTCTACTATTTAGATTAGACATTTCAAAAGATATTAGCGTAATCTTCTAATTAACCCTAGCAAGTACGGTGGCGCACGACGGACTGAGCGAGTGTTGAACTATGACGTCACACGCATCGAGCGCCGGCGGAAGAAACTAGCGTTGCGCATCTATATTTAAAATCCATATCTCGTAAATTACGAACCAAAAAAAAAACAGATTTTTTTTTATATTTTACGGATAGCCAAAAATAAAAATTAGTGAACATTCTCCATTATTGCAGTTGAAATCGGTCTATCACCCCCCGCGCTACTCAAACTTCCATCTCGAAATATTAGACATAGAGACTTGAAATTCAGTATATGGAATCTTTGTTGGGCCGAAATCCCATTGCGAAATGTTTGTTGGAATATGGCATATACAAGCGACACAAATATTTTTGAACTCCACCATATTTCAGAAAAATACTACACCATATTAGAATAATACTACTAGATCGGAGCGGCACAGATCGGAGTGGCACAGAGCCCAGTGGGGTGGGGTGTAAGTTGTGTTTTTTAGTTTTTCAGTTTTTTTTTTGCACATCTACTTTTATCGTTACTCATTGTACGAAAGGGCGCATCTACTTTCATCGTAAACTATGTTAGATAGGTAGAGTAAATAGGTAGGTCGAGTGAGCCCATTCGGTGTTAGTCGCGCTAACGCGACTGAGTCGAGTCGAGAACGCGCTCATTTTCTTGGTCGACTTTTGCTTTTTACCCGCCTTCCCCTACGTACCTCGCCACCTTCGATCTTTCGAAATAATTCGAAATCTTCTTCTTTCGAAATCGAGATCTTTCGAAATAATTCGATAGGTAGAGTAAATAGGTAGGTCGAGTGAGCCCATTCAGTGTTAGTCGCGCTAACGCGACTGAGTCGAGTCGAGAACGCGCTCATTTTCTTGTTCGATTTTCAAAATTTTTCAAAATTTCAAAATTTCAAAAATGCCATTTTCTAGAGCTTACCGAGGCCGTCGTTCTGTCCGAACACCGTAGCGCTATAGGTTTACTCTATCACGATCTTTTTCGAAAAATGTGATTTTTTCATAATAATTTCTATGTTTAAAATGAAAGTTTATATAAAATTTTTCAAAATTTCAAAATTTCAAAAATGCCATTTTGTAGAGCCTAAGCGGGGTGTCGATCTCGCCAAAGACCGCAACGCGGTAGGTTTACTCTATCTCGTTCTTTTGTGAAAAATGTGATTTTTTGATAACAATTTCTATGTTCAAAATGAAAGTTTATATAAAATTTTTCAAAATGTCAAAATTTCAAAAATGCCATTTCGTAGAGCGTAAGCGGGGTGTCGATCTCGCCAAAGACCGCAACGCGGTAGGTTCACTTTATCTCGTTCTTTTGTGAAAAATGTGATTTTTTTATAATAATTTCTATGTTCAAAATGAAAGTTTATATAAAAAATTTCAAAATGTCAAAATTTCGAAAATGCCATTTCGTAGAGATTTCAAAGGCCTTCGTTCTGTCCGAACACCGCAACGCGGTAGGTTTACTCTATCTCGTTATTTTGTGAAAAATGTGATTTTTTCATAATAATTTCTATGTTTAAAATGAAATTTTATATAAAATTTTTCAAAATTTCAAAATTTCAAAAATGCCATTTTGTAGAGCTTAAGCGGGGTGTCGATCTGGCCAAAGACCGCAACGCGGTAGGTTTACTCTATCTCGTTCTTTTGTGAAAAATATGATTTTTTCATAACAATTTCTATGTTCAAAATGAAAGTTTATATAAAAAATTTCAAAATGTCAAAATTTCGAAAATGCCATTTCGTAGAGATTTCAAAGTCCTTCGTTCTGTCTAAACACCGCAACGCGGTAGGTTTACTCTATCTCGTTATTTTGTGAAAAATGTGATTTTTTCATAATAATTTCTATGTTTAAAATGAAATTTTATATAAAATTTTTCAAAATTTCAAAATTTCAAAAATGCCATTTTGTAGAGCTTAAGCGGGGTGTCGATCTCGCCAAAGACCGCAACGCGGTAGGTTCACTCTATCTCGTTCTTTTGTGAAAAATGTGATTTTTTCATAACAATTTTTATGTTCAAAATGAAAGTTTATATAAAAAAATTCAAAATGTCAAAATTTCGAAAATGCCATTTCGTAGAGATTTCAAAGGCCTTCGTTCTGTCCAAATACAGCAACGCGGTAGGTTTACTCTATCTCGTTATTTTGTGAAAAATGTGATTTTTTCATAATAATTTCTATGTTTAAAATGAAATTTTATATAAAATTTTTCAAAATTTCAAAATTTCAAAAATGCCATTTTGTAGAGCTTAAGCGGGGTGTCGATCTCGCCAAAGACCGCAACGCGGTAGGTTTACTCTATCTCGTTATTTTGTGAAAAATGTGATTTTTTCATAATAATTTCTATGTTTAAAATGAAATTTTATATAAAATTTTTCAAAATTGCAAAATATCAAAAATGCCATTTTGTAGAGCTTAAGCGGGGTGTCGATCTCTCCAAAGACCGCAACGCGTCAGGTTTACTCTATCTCGATTTATTTCGAAAAATGTGATTTTTTCATAACAATTTCTATGTTCAAAATGAAAGTTTATATAAAAAATTTCAAAATGTCAAAATTTCAAAAATGCCATTTCGTAGACCTCACTCGGGGCGTCGATCTCGCCTAAGACCGCTACGCGGTAGGCTCGGTCTGTCTCGATCGATATCGGAAAATGTGATTTTTGTACTCGTTGGAAAAATTCAAAATCAAAATTTATATAAATTTTTTTAAAATTTCAAAATTCTGAAAATGCCACTTTGTAGTGCTGGTCGAGGCGCTACATCTCGCCGTAGAACACAACTCGACAGGAGGTCGTCCTCTCTGCGCTAATCGAGTTTTTTCGTAGCCTCGTTTCAAAATCAAAGATGGCGGCCGCACGAAGAAAATTGAAGGAAATTTCAACTTTTAGGATTTTTCCCATAGAGTTGGGAGTATTCGGGTGGAAATGTCCATTGCACAATTTCGGTCCCGCTGCTGCTTCCCAAAGCGTGGGAGCCGAAAAATGACGTTTTTTTTGTAAAAAAAATCCTTTAAAAATTGGGAAAATGGAAAATTTATATGATTTTTTGGAGAAATTCCAATTTTCTTTTTGGCAGTCTCGTAACGGATTTCTCGGACTTCGAGTTGCCACAGACGCGAATCCATTTTGACGTTTTCGATTCGAATTATCGAGATTTTTGCGGTTTTTTCGTTGTATTTTCAAAATCCAATATGGCGGCGGCGCGAAGGAAATTTCAACTTTTTGGAGTTTTTCCATAGAGAGAAGGGTTTTCGGGTGGAGATGATAGTTGCGCAATTACGGTGCAGCGGCTATTTCCCAAAGCGTGGGATGCGAAAAATGAAACTTTTTTCGTTTTGAATGTGTTTTTGTGAAAAATTTCAAATTGAAAATTTATATGAATTTTTGAAGAAACTTGAAAATTTTTTTTGTCAATCTCGTAAAGGACGTCTAGGTCTTCGACTTGCCCAAGACGCGAATCCATTCGGACGTTCGTGAGTCGAATTATCGAGGTTTATGTGTTTTTTTGGTGGCATTTTCAAAATTCAATATGGCCGCCGGCCTAAGGAAATTTCCACTTTTCGGACTTTTCCCATAGAGAGACGATTCTCCAGTTGGAAAGAGGCGATGAAAAATTAACAAAAATCAAAAAATGAGAAAAATTAAGGGAGCCGAAAAAAACACTTTTTTCGTTTTGAGGGCGTTTTTTTGACCAAATTTCAAAGTGAAAATTATTACTAATTTTTGGAGAAACTTAATATTTTTTTTCTGCAATATCGTAAAGAACGTGCAGTCCTCGGACTCGCCGTAGACGGCCGTCGATTTGGACGTTCTCGATTGCGTCGAATGATCGTGGAAAATGTGCGTTTTTTCGACGTTCTCTAGATGCATTTTCAAAATCCAATATGGCGGCCGCGCAAAGAAAATTTCTACTTTTTGGAGTTTTCCCATAGACAGACGATTCTCCGGTTGGAAATAGGCGATGAAAAATTAACAAAAATCAAAAAATGAGAAAAATTAAGGGAGCCGAAAAAACTTTTTTCGAAAAAAATATTTCCTATCGAAAGTGGAAAAATGGAAAATTTGTATGATTTTTTTGGGAATTTCAAAATTTCAAAAATGCAATTTCGCAGCTCTCGCCGAGCCCTTCGATCGCTCCTCGGACCGAAACGCTCCGCTCCTATCCGTTCTCGAGTTATGTCGGTTTCCGCGTTTTCGTCGATGCGTTTTCGAACGCCATTTTGAATTTGAAAATCGAAAAAATTTCAACTTTTCGGAATTTTTCCACAGACGGAGCGTCGTCGAGATGGAGACATAGCGAAAAAAGACTGACCGAATTGAGGAATAAAAAATCGTACAAAGCCGAAAAAAAAAGAGCACTTTTTGAACTTTACGCGCGAAAAAAACGAATAAAACAAACGAATAGACGAAAATAAATTTTTCCACTCGACGCGCCGTCTAATGCCCTGTGAGAGTTCCCATACTTTGCGCGCGCGTAGCTCGATAGATGGCGGAGATATGGAACCCCGAAAGCCGAAAACGGGCAGTTACCAACTCCCTTTTAGGGTATATGATTAGGGTATATGACTAGATCGGAGCGGCACAGAGCCCAGTGGGGTGGGGTGGTAGTGAGTTGTGTTGTTGTCGTTCATTGTATGAAAGGGCACATCTACTTTCATCGTAAACTATGTTAGATTGGTAGAGTAAATAGGTAGGTCGAGTGAGCCCATTCGGTGTTAGTCGCGCTAACGCGACTGAGTCGAGTCGAGAACGCGCTCATTTTCTTGTTCGACTTTTGCTTTTTACCCGCCTTCCCCTACGTGCCTCGCCACCTTCGTTCATTGTATGAAAGGGCACATCTACTTTCATCGTAAACTATGTTAGATTGGTAGAGTAAATAGGTAGGTCGAGTGAGCCCATTCGGTGTTAGTCGCGCTAACGCGACTGAGTCGAGTCGAGAACGCGCTCATTTTCTTGTTCGATTTTCAAAATTTTTCAAAATGTCAAAATTTCAAAAATGCCATTTCGTAGAGATTACCGAGGCCGTCGTTCTGTCCGAACACCGTCGCGCTATAGGTTTACTCTGTCTCGATTTATTTCGAAAAATGTGATTTTTTCATAATAATTTCTATGTTTAAAATGAAAGTTTATATAAAATTTTTCAAAATGTCAAAATTTCAAAAATGCCATTTTGTAGAGATTACCGAGGCCGTCGTTCTGTCCGAACACCGTAGCGCTATAGGTTTACTCTATCACGATCTTTTTCGAAAAACGTGATTTTTTCATAATAATTTCTATGTTTAAAATGAAAGTTTATATAAAATTTTTCAAAATTTCAAAATTTCAGAAATGCCATTTTGTAGAGGTTACCGAGGCCGTCGTTCTGTCCGAACACCATAGCGCTATAGGTTTACTCTATCACGATCTTTTTCGAAAAATGTGATTTTTTCATAATAATTTCTATGTTTAAAATGAAATTTTATATAAAATTTTTCAAAATTTCAAAATTTCAAAAATGCCATTTTGTAGAGCTTAAGCGGGGTGTCGATCTCGCCAAAGACCGCAACGCGGTAGGTTTACTCTATCTCGTTCTTTTGTGAAAAATGTGATTTTTTGATAACAATTTCTATGTTCAAAATGAAAGTTTATATAAAAAATTTCAAAATGTCAAAATTTTGAAATAGCCATTTCGTAGAGATTATCAAGGCCGTCGTTCTGTCCAAACGCCGTAACGCTATAGGTTTACTCTATCACGATCTTTTTCGAAAAATGTGATTTTTTCATAATAATTTCTATGTTTAAAATGAAATTTTATATAAAATTTTTCAAAATTTCAAAATTTCAAAAATGCCATTTTGTAGAGCTTAAGCGGGGTGTCGATCTCGCCAAAGACCGCAACGCGGTAGGTTTACTCTATCTCGTTCTTTTGTGAAAAATGTGATTTTTTCATAACAATTTCTATGTTCAAAATGAAAGTTTATAAAAAAAATTTCAAAATTTCAAAATTTCAAAAATGCCATTTCGTAGAGATTTCAAAGGCCTTCGTTCTGCCCGAACACCGCAACGCGTTTAATTTACTCTATCACGATCATTTTCGAAAAATGTGATTTTTTCATAATAATTTCTATGTTTAAAATGAAATTTTATATAAAATTTTTCAAAATGTCAAAATTTCAGAAATGCCATTTTGTAGAGATTACCGAGGCCGTCATTCTGTCCAAACACCGTAATGCGTTAGGTTTACTCTATCGCGATCTTTTTCAAAAAATGTGATTTTTTCATAATAATTTCTATGTTTAAAATGAAATTTTATATAAAATTTTTCAAAATGTCAAAATTTCGAAAATGCCATTTCGTAGAGATTTCAAAGGCCTTCGTTCTGCCCGAACACCGCAACGCGTTTAATTTACTCTATCACGGTCTTTTTCGAAAAATGTCATTTATTCATAATAATTTCCAAGTTCAAAATGAAAGTTTATATAAAATTTTTCAAAATTTCAAAATTTTAAAAATGCCATTTCGTAGAGATTACCGAGGCCGTCGTTCTGTCCGAACATCGTAACGCGTCAGGTTTACTCTATCTCGATTTATTTCGAAAAATGTGATTTTTTCATAATAATTTCCAAGTTCAAAATGAAAGTTTATATAAAATTTTTCAAAATGTCAAAATTTCAAAAATGCCATTTCGTAGACCTCACTCGGGGCGTCGATCTCGCCTAAGACCGCAACGCGGTAGGTTCGGTCTGTCTCGATCGATATCGGAAAATGTGATTTTTGTACTCGATGGAAAAATTCAAAATCAAAATTTATATAAATTTTTTTAAAATTTCAAAATTCTGAAAATGCCACTTTGTAGTGCTGGTCGAGGCGCTACATCTCGCCGTAGAACACAACTCGACAGGAGGTCGTCCTCTCTGCGCTAATCGGGTTTTTTCGTAGCCTCGTTTCAAAATCAAAGATGGCGGCCGCACGAAGAAAATTGAAGGAAATTTCCACTTTTAGGAATTTTTCCATAGAGTTGGGGGTATTCGGGTGGAAATGTCCATTGCACAATTTCGGTCCCGCTGCTGCTTCCCAAAGCGTGGGAGCCGAAAAATTACGTTTTTTTTGTAAAAAAATTCCTTTAAAAATTGGGAAAATGGAAAATTTATATGAATTTTTGGGGAAATTCCAATTTTTTTTTTGGCAGTCTCGTAACGGAGTTCTTGGACTTCGAGTTGCCACAGACGCGAATCCATTTCAACGTTTTCGATTCGAATTATCGAGGTTTTTGCGGTTTTTTCGTTGTATTTTCAAAATCCAATATGGCGGCGGCGCGAAGGAAATTTCAACTTTTTGGAGTTTTTCCATAGAGCGAAGGGTTTTCGGGTAGAGATGACAGTTGCGCAATTACGGTCCCGCGGCTATTTTCCAAAGCGTGGGATCCGAAATATGAAACTTTTTTCGTTTCGAATGCGTTTTTTGGAAAAATTTCAAATTGAAAATTTATATGAATTTTTGGAGAAACTTGAAATTTTTTTTTGGCAATCTCGTAAAGGACGTCTAGGTCTTCGATTTGCCGCAGGCGCAAATCCATTCGGACGTTCGTGAGTCGAATTATCGAGGTTTATGTGTTTTTTTGGTGGCATTTTCAAAATCCAATATGGCCGCCGCCCAAAGGAAATTTCAACTTTTCGGGATTTTCCCATAGAGAGACGATTCTCCGGTTGGAAAGAGGCGATGAAAAATTAACAAAAATCAAAAAATGAGAAAAATTAAGGAAGCCGAAAAAAACACTTTTTTCGTTTTGAGTTCGTTTTTTTGACCAAATTTCAAAGTGAAAATTATTACTAATTTTTGGAGAAACTTAATATTTTTTTTCTGCAATATCGTAAAGGACGTGCAGTCCTTGGACTCGCCTTAGACGGCCGTCGATTTGGACGTTCTCGATTGCGTCGAATGATCGTGGAAAATGTGCGTTTTTTCGATGTTCTCTAGATGCATTTTCAAAATCCAATATGGCGGCCGGGCGAAGAAAATTTCTACTTTTTGGAATTTTCCCAAAGAGTTGGGGGTGTTCGGGTGGAAATTTCCATTGCACAATTTCGGTCCCGCTGCTGCTTCCCAAAGCGTGGGACGCCGAAAATGACACTTTTTTTTGTAAAAAAAATCCTTTAAAAATTGGGAAAATGGAAAATTGATATGAATTTTTGGAGAAATTCCAATTTTTTTTTTGGCAGTCTCGTAACGGATTTCTCGAACTTAGAGTTGCCACAGACGCGAATCCATTTCGACGTTTTCGATTCGATTTATCGAGGTTTTTGCGGTTTTTTCGTTGTATTTTCAAAATCCAATATGGCGGCGGCGCGAAGGAAATTTCAACTTTTTGGAATTTTTCCATAGACAGAAGGGTTTTTGGGTGGAGATGACAGTTGCTCAATTACGGTCCCGCGGCTATTTCCCAAAGCGTGGGATCCGAAAAATGAAACTTTTTTCGTTTCGAATGTGTTTTTTGGAAAAATTTCAAATTGAAAATTTATATGAATTTTTGGAGAAACTTTAAAATTTTTTTTGGCAATCTCGTAAAGGACGTCTAGGTCTTCGATTTGCCGCAGAAGCAAATCCATTCGGACGTTCGTGAGTCGAATTATCGAGGTTTATGTGTTTTTTTGGTGGCATTTTCAAAATCCAATATGGCCGCCGCCCGCAGGAAATTTCAACTTTTCGGGATTTTCCCATAGAGAGACGATTCTGCGGTTGGAAAGAGGCGATGAAAAATTAACAAAAATCAAAAAATGAGAAAAATTAAGGGAGCCGAAAAAAACACTTTTTTCGTTTTGAGGGCGTTTTTTTGACCAAATTTCAAAGTGAAAATTATTACTAATTTTTGGAGAAACTTAATATTTTTTTTCTGCAATATCGTAAAGGACGTGCAGTCCTTGGACTCGCCGTAGACGTCCGTCGATTTGGACGTTCTCGATTGCGTCGAATGATCGTGGAAAATGTGCGTTTTTTCGATGTTCTCTAGATGCATTTTCAAAATCCAATATGGCGGCCGGGCGAAGAAAATTTCTACTTTTTGGAGTTTTCCCATAGAGTTGGGGGTGTTCGGGTGGAAGTGTCTATTGCACGATTTCGGTCCCGCCGCTGCTTCCCAAAGCGTGGGACGCCGTAAATGACACTTTTTTCGAAAAAAATATTTCCTATCGAAAGTGGAAAAATGGAAAATTTGTATGATTTTTTTGGGAATTTCAAAATTTCAAAAATGCCATTTCGCAGCTCTCGCCGAGCCCTTCGATCGCTCCTCGGACCGAAACGCTCCGCTCCTATCCGTTCTCGAGTTGTGTCGGTTTCCGCGTTTTCGTCGATGCGTTTTCGAACGCCATTTTGAATTTGAAAATCGAAAAAATTTCAACTTTTCGGAATTTTTCCACAGACGGAGCGTCGTCGAGATCGAGGCGGTCCGAAAAAAGACTGACCGAATTGAGGAATAAAAAATCGTACAAAGCCGAAAAAAAAGAGCACTTTTTGAACTTTACGCGCGAAAAAAACGAATAAAACAAACGAACAGACGAAAATAAATTTTTCCACTCGACGCGCCGTCTAAGGCACTGCGAAAGTTCCCATACTTGCGCGCGCGTAGCTCGACAGATAACGGAGTTAACGAACCCCGAAGGCCGAAAACGGGCAGTTACCAACTCCCTTTTAGGGTATATGATTATATTGACGAAAAATACTACAAAACGTCAGAAAATACTACGAGTGGGGGGGGGGGATTGACGAGCGTGGATGGGGTCGGGTGGTTGGCAAGGAGGTGGGGAGGGGGGTTTATGGGGGGATAAGCGTGGTGAGAGGTCTTGGGTTGATAAAACCCATTTTTTATAATATATCGGAGTTAGCTAAAGCATATTTTTAATTATTGCGAAATGATTACCCAATTGTTGTAAATAATTACATCTTTTTTCGTTGATTGGAAATAAGATTAAAAATTCGCAACTAGGCATACTTTGCCCCAATCATTAGGTTTCTATAACTTCAAAGTTATCTTCATCCATGGTTCAGCTCAATCATTCAAAACCACGCTTTTGACGTTTGTTATTTGAGGTTATGTTTTGAGCAGTGACAGTATTGTCAATCGGTATATTTAATTAAAACCTCTTGAAGACGTGTACATTACATTACAATTGTATCACATCGTGTTAAAATGGAAACCTTGCAGCTACGGAAGCGAGTAGTAATTGGTAAGTATCTAAAACATTATATTCGTTTTTAAGCTTATCTGGAAATAAGACTACATTGCGATCCTTTGTAGGCGTATAGCATTCATGTTTTCAATGTTGATACTTGACTGAAGGAGACTTAACAGATTGACTGCCATTAAAATATAGGGTATTACTGCAGTATAGGAACCTCTTCTAGATTATTGATTTTTTAACGTCACCCGACTATTCACCACGCTGATTCCGAATCTGCAATAATCTTTATTCGGTCTCAATAAATAAGCGAGATATAGACATTCAAAAAAGCGTCAAACCCATACATTTCGGTAGGTTAGGTTAGTTTTTTTTTAATAATACATAATTACCTGTTTGGCGGTAGGTTAGATTAGTTTTTTTAAAACAATAAACCGAGTTAACAAATTTTTTTTTTCTTTTGTATGTAAATTTTGTCTTATTTTATGCGTCCGAAGCTTTTTTCTTTCAAATTTAGCATTACAATGATCGAATCTAGTATTATTTCTTTATTTTTTCAATTTCTAAGAAAGGTTCCTATTCTGCAATAATTCCAAAAATAGTAAAAATTGTCTCTGGTGCCAAGTCAAATTTCAAGTACAGTAGAGCGTCGATTACCCGAACGTCGGTCAACCGAACGACCGCTTAACCAAACTGCTGCAGCCGCAGACTCTCCGTTAAAAACAGAACTCGATTGCCATGAATGTGATGAAGAAGACGTTCAAGAATGGATGTGGGTTGATGATGCAGATCCAGGGTATCAAATCATGCAGGACAGCGATATTGTAGACCTCGTGACTGATAATGCTGACGCCGCCAGCACCTCATCGACTAGTGAATCAGAAAATGAAGATGAAAAAATACCTACACCTTCTGAAGCATTTACATGTCTAGATACTGTCTTGCGATGGTTTGATGCTCATTTAAAGCGACCAGTATCAGATATCTGTACTGAAAAATGTGCGGGAATTAGCTGCTCATAAGTGGGTAGGCTTGCTTCGACAGACTAAAATTAAGGACTTTTTAAGCGTTAATTCGTTCCTCTTCATGTACGTATGTATTATATACACACATATTTATTTTGCTCACTGGATTACTACTCACTATTGTAATAAATAAAAAAAAGTTACAACAGATTACATAGATAATACATATTATTATGTCCATATATGGTTTTATTACAGTTTTTTATACAGTTCGATTATCCAAATAAATCGGTTTTCCGAACACCCTTGTCCCCCAATTAGTTCGGATAATCGACGCTCTACTGTATTTAGGTAACTGCTATATAAAGAAAATGCCTTATTAATATTTCGTTTATTGTTATAAACTAATTTAGACTAGCTCTGTTTCGGTTTTTTTTGTTGGTATAACTGCAGTATAGAAACCTCTCCTAGATTGTAGATTGTTTAACGTCACTCAACTACTACTCTGTCTAAAAAGTACCGAAAAATTATTAAATAAAACAAACAAATTTCGTTTAATCGTCAAAGTTTATTTTATCACCTTCAAAGTAGTCCCCATTTGATGCAACACACATTCGCCAGTGTTTTTTCTAATCATTAAAACACTTTTTGTAGCCGTTTTTCAGTATAGCCTTCAATTCCTTCCACGGATTTTCTCTAATGGACTCTATGGACTCAAAACGGGTACCACGAAGAGGCAATTTTAAGTTTGGGAACAGAAAGAAGTCTGACGGGGCCAAATCTGGTGAATACGCTGGTTGATCAATTGTATTTGTCGCGTTTTTAGCCTTAAATTCGGTCACAATTGCTGCTCTATGCGACGGTGCATTATCGTCGTGGATAATCCACGAATTGTTGATCCACAATTCAGGCCGTTTTTGACGTATTTTCTCACTTAAACGCTTCAAAACGGCCAAATAATATTCCTTATTGACCGTTAGTCCTTCTGGAACGAATTCAAGATGGACTAAACCGCGAATATCAAAGAAAACAATGAGCATCACTTTGACTTTTAAACGACTTTGTCGTGGTTTTTTCGGTTTTGGCTCGTTTTTTGTCCTCCACTCTGATGCATGTTGACTTGTTTGCATATCAAATTCATAGACCCATGTCTCATCGCCAGTTATAATGCGTTCTATGAATGTAGGATCAGAATCGACGCGATCCAGCATGTCTAAAGAAGTTTGTTTGCGGTACTGTTGTTGTAGAAAATTCAACTCCTTTGGAACGAGCCGAGCGGCGATGCGTCTCATGCCCAATTTATCTACCAAAATCGAGCGAATGGACTCATGAGACTTCAGGTTCAGGTCACGTGCTATCTCTCTTAACCCTTCAGGCCTCGGCCCCTCAGCCGAAAATCGGAAAATAATCTGATGCCATGAATTCGAAAACTTTAGCTGCTGTTTTACGTTATAGATAGGTTTAAAGCCGAATTTACTGCGTCAAGTTTGTAGGACCCTATGTTTCAACGTTGTTGCAACCGCCGTTGTCCAGGGTAGACTGAAGTGCCGTCGATCGTCGTATGCGTATAGGCGGCAAACTGCTATTGTTTCGTCACAGATTATAACGGTGGTGGGGCTGGTTCAGCGCGCTTAACGGAGGTTCAGCGCGCATGAATGTTGAAAATCAACACAACATGTGTGCCAACGTGCACTTTATCTTGTGTTACGTCCTTGCGCTCGGAACCCTTGTTTTACATGAAGACCTACTCTTAACCCTTCGAGTAGCGGCATAATTTCATGGCAGACCACAGCAATTTATTGGAATTTCTTGCAATATCGCCGCGCTCAACAAAAAGTACTATAACTATGGAACTACTATAGCAATCATGAAAAGGATAAATGTGCAATGATTGCATTGAAATTTCTTGATATAGAATATTAAAATCTCATGTAAAACAATTATATAATTTAGAATAAATATGAGAAAGTGGAAAAAGTGAAAAAACTCGGCATTTCTAACTTGTACTTGTCTTACGGAAAAATATGGAACCCTATTTAACCCTTCAGGCCTCGGCCCCTCAACCGATTGACAAGTTGATGTCCCAAAAAATTTTAGTAAAAATTAGTAAAAAAATTGAATTATGACACTGTCTCACCAAAACATTAATTACTGCCAAACCACTGTACCCAAAATTAAAATGAAACATATTAACATAATAAAACATAATAAAATCAAACAAATTAAATTAAATTAACCCTTGGAGTAAATGGGTATTTTCATGGATGCATCTGTGTCTTTTGCAGGATTTTCGGCGACATCGACCTTAAAGTACTATAACTACGAAACTACTACACCAATCATAAAAAGAACAACTTCACAATGATTGCATTGAAATTTCGAATATAGAATATTGAAATATCATTTTGTAAAACAATTAGATAATTATGAATAAATATGAGAACGTCAAAGAAGTGAAAAAAACGCAGAACCAGATCTGGTCGTATCATACTCAACGGATAATTGTTTCAGAACCAGATTTGGTCGTATCATACTCAACGGGTTAAAATTAAAACGGGGCCGTCACGCTGAATCGTATTGTGGCCGATATCGGCCAATCGGGGCCTGAGGGGTTAAGCTGGAATGGCGATTACGGAGCACAATTTCCTTGACTTTTTCGACATTTTCGTTTTTTGAAGAAGTCGAAGGTCGCCCGGAACGAGGGTTGTCTTCGACAATCTCTCGGCACTCCTTGAATGCTTTGTACCACTCGTAGATCCGTGTTTTGGATAGAACTGATTCACCATAAGCCTTTTCTAACATTTTTAGGGAATTGGCACACGAAAATCCATTCGCAACACAACATTTAAGGCAAACTCTTTGTTCAATACTTTGGTTCATTTTGAAAATCGTGACGCACTACTAAGGACAAAGTCATTTGATGTTTTAATCAAAATGGCTGACAGTTTGCGCGCATTCTAGGCATAGAAAAAATAAAGACAGTTCTACTAACTTACGAAGATTTTTTTTTTTTAAATCATTAACAGAATCTTTTTAAATTCTAAATTCCCAGAACTTTTTAGACAGAAGGTATATTCACCTCGCTGATTCTGAATCTGCAATAATCTTTATTCGGTCTCAGTAAATAAGCGAGATATAGTCATTGAAAAACGTGCAAAACCCATACACTTCGGTAGGTTAGGTTAGTTTAAAAAAAAAATAATACATAAACACCTAAGTATATGGCGGAATTGCAGACTATTCTATTGCAGACATTTTTGCAGATACTCAAGAGTCTTCAGATTCAGATTCAGTCGTAATACAGAATGAATCGGAGTCCGATCTCGCCATGTCCGCGTCCGGAGATGAATTTTCCAGCGACGCGTCCGATTCGGAAGCGGAGAACGCAAACGCAGGGTGGGCCGACTCCATGGCGAAAATCCTCAAAATGGGCAAACCGAAGGGCAAGAAGACTCTCGTGTTGGCCAAAGCAAAGAAACTGGCGGACGTACGGACGAAGGACGAACAGGGAGTGGAAATTGTGCCGGGCGTCGATGAGAAACCCAACATAGACGGAATCAAATCGGAAGACGCGGACGAGTCGGCACGTAAAACGGCAAAAACTAGAGTGCGGAAAGTAAGTTTCATCCTTTTTCTTAGACTTAGACTTTCTTATGAGAAAATCAAATTCAGGGAAGTTATGCAGCTTATCATATGCAGCTTATTATATAGAATAAAAAGAAATGCCATTAAATGATTTTACAAAACAAAGTTAAAAAAAACTAAATTTAAAAAAAAAATGTTTTTATTAATATTAAAAATCAAGGGGTTATGTTGTAGGAAAAAATATTACTACTCGTATTGCTGAAGCGTTTAATTGCTACAAATAAAACACATTTTTTTTTCCATAAATCTATTATATATCCTTTTGTAATTTAACACAAGAAAGTCGTCCATAGCGCTGAAAGTCGCCTACAGTCGTGCCCTTAGCTAAACTCTGTCATATTTTTACTTTGACTGGTCCACCAAACGACACAGAGGAAAAGTATTGTGAATGCGTAAAATTTTTTTTTTTAGATGAAAATAGAAATATATACAGTACAACCTCTGTAATTCGACAGATACCAGACCAGTGCACTGCCGGATTACCAAAAATGCCGGATTATTGGAAAATAATTTAAAAAATTCTAACAGAAACTTTCGTTTTAATGTAGGCTATGTTAAAAATATAAAATATACAAAGGTGTTACTCTAGTGTAACTTACGTTATTCCATTGACGTGGAAGGCTTGAAATAATTGTCTATTGTCTTTTGTTTTTTTTTCTGAACGATCCTTTAGGGCTTGTTCTTGTAACCGTTTTAACACTAAAACGTCATGAGCACAGGCGCCATTTTCTTCTGCCCACGCTATCGATGTGGCGAACGAGACGATAGCCGCATCATGGCTTATCTTTGAAGCAACTGTCATGTTGTCTCCCCCACCGTCCTCTTCGTCCTCTTCCTCCCGTGTGACCTCCTCAATTATCTCATCTTCTGTTACGAATTGATCATTCTCGTCTTCTTCTCCAGTTAGCCACATCCTTACATCGTCTGCCGTCAGTGTGTTAGCTTGTGAATCCACGAGCTGTTCATTGGCCTGTTCTTGCAGTAAATTTATTTCTCCCTCTTCAGGGGCTGTCTGCTTATTTGGATCATCTTTTTTGTATTGATCTAGCAGTGTCAAGTTTGGCCATAATTTTTTCGTTGCCAGATTTATTTTATTTAGATGCGTCGACACCGCGAAAAGAATGCCGGATTAGTGGAAGTGCCGGAGAGCTGAGATGCCGGATTACAGAGGATGTACTGTATTTTGAAACCCCCTGAGGCTATTAAGACCATTTCGAGATTGAAGTCTGTCTGTGTGTATTCCTCCACAATAGCGCCCAAACGCTTCACCCGATTGAGCTGAAATTTGGCATGCCGGCATCATTTGGTCATTGCATGAGTTGAAAAGGCTTTGGTTAAAATCAATCTACCAGATTGTCTAAGTCCAATATTTTGGACTTAGACAATCTCAAAATATTGGACTTAGAGACTTGAAATTCGGTACATAGATGCCTTTTTTTTACGCGCAAGGTGTATGCTTTTTTGTGGAACCCGCCTTGTTGCCTATTGGCACCATCTTCTAGGTGGGCATTTATAGCATCTTGCGGTGTCATCTACAACGGGCGAGCCCGTCACCACAGGATGTTTTAACGATTAGTCGTTCTGTCGCCCTGCAGTGAGCGTAGAAGACTTTGGACATTTACAAAATCCGACGTCTAGCTACGCCACAACCCGTTAGAAGCCAACGCCTTACCGCGAGTAGCCAGGCATGTTACCTGGCGGGCGGCACTCGCGCCCAAACTACCAATTGTGACCAGATTTCTCCGGTCTCTCGATTGGTTCCGAGTTCGAGGTCGCTTGCGCGGTCCTCTCCCTTATGAAGCGGTGAAACGGAGTACACCGAATCTATCGCGGACCAAGGCGTCCTTTGCCCGGCTCTGAACCAGGATCGGATGGCCAGTGGTCAATTCAAGAGCAGTCGCCATAAGGTACACAACCACCCCCGCTCTATAGGAAACAATACAGTTTCCAGACTCCCCGATTGTTAGTCGGAGAGCACAATCGATTGGCTTGCGCCGCTCGGTGCGCAGACCGTCCAGGAGCGCCAGAGGTTTGATTCCCGGGGGAGACTGGTTGACCCAGTGTCCTACCCAGGTTCGCACCCCATGCGAGGAGGCCATCGGATGGGTGTTGACCCGTGAGTGTGACCGACCCTGAACACATGGGTCATCGTGGCCACCTCGTCAAGGGCCCGTTAGCCCCCGGGCATTTGTAGCATCACGCAGTCAAACACTCAGGCGGTCACCCATCCCATTATTGACCGCGCCCGCCGCTGCTTAACTTCAGTAACGAGGAGAACCGGTGCCGACGGGGATACGGACGCTACGCCTCGTTAAGCCAAAACCACTTGTGAAATTTTATTCGTAATATCTCATATACAAGCTCATCGATGTTATTTATGAAGTTAACATTCAGATGAAATCAGTCCGTGGCTACTTTCCGAGAAAGTCTTGGGGTGACGGCTGGCTTCTGAGCGTTTAGGGCGACTTGTATCTTCGACACAGCTGCTCTAAACACAACTGTGCTGGCCCGAAACCATTGGTGCAGATTTTTAAGCCAAGATGTTCTTCTTCTTCCCGTTTTCCTCTTGCCTTGTATCATCTTCCTTTGGACGATTAGTTGTGATTGCCTATATTTTTGATTACGCATAATTTTCATAAGATACTCCATCTTCCTTCTTTTAATAGTTTTTAGAATCTTCAACGATTTACCTGCGCGTTATCAACAGTTTGAACGCGTCCACTTTCTTGCACATGGCATCCATAAGTGTCAACGCTTCTACACCGTGCAGTAGAATGGAGATAATAATAGACAAAATTAAAAAAAAAAAGACTCCATTTTTTTTATAAGTACAGCAGCGATGTCATGATAAAACTTAGAACGGGCTATCATAATTGAATGCGTATACAAAATTTTGAATATGCTGTTGACCGTTGAGGAGTCCTTTATTGGAAGCCAACCCTGGGTATCGCACTACTGTCTTGGGGAAACTTAGAATGGGCTGTCGTAATTGAATGCATATACATAATTTCGTGTCTGCTGTTGACCGATGAGGAGTCCCCTCGTCGGGAGCCAACCCTGGGTGCAGCAGTCATGTCATAGTGAAACTTAGAATGGGCTATCATAACTGAATGCGTATACAAAATTTCGTGTGTGCTGTTGACAGTTAAGGAGTCACCTCGACGGGAGCCAACCCTGGGTGTAGAATCATGTCATGCTTACCATAAAAAGTGCATTGTCATTGGAACTGAATTGTAAATTTTAAATTTTATATGATAATGTTTGAGGAGTTCCCTCAATTCCTCATGGACCACAGCATCAGTACAAGATTTTGATAAAAATGGGACCAATCTAGAAGGGACCAATCCTTTCAAATAAAAAAAGAATTTTCCAAACCGGTTCGTAAATGACGGAGTTCTAAGGTAACAAACGTTAAAAAAAAGATATCTTCTTCTCCGTCGTTCCCTCATTACTGAGGATCGTGGCCACTAGACAACAGTTTGCCTACGAGGCTCCTCCACTTCGACCTGTCTTCTGCATGGCGGGTCGCAGATTGTATTGACCCTATTGTAACTTCTTTGATGAGGTCGTTCCATCTGGGCGGTGATCTGCCTCTGCTTCTTCTTCCCTCCACTCGACCCCCGGAAAGCATTTTCTCCAGATTCTCTGGGTTTCTCCTGGCAACATGACCGAAGAACTGCAGGACCCTTCTCATGCATACGGTGGAGAGCCTCACCTGGATGCCGAGTTCTTCCAGGACAGATTTGTTGGTGCGGCGTGCTGTCCATGGGATTCCTAGCAATTTACGCCAACACCACATCTCCAGTGCATCGATTTTGGTGCGTATCCGAGCCTTCAGGGCCCATGCCTCCAATGCGTAGAGAAAAATCGAGAAAACCAGAGCTTGAACCAGCCTGACCTTAGTCCGCTTGCTTATACCCCGATTCTTCCACAGCTTTTCTAGCTTGCTCATGGCCGATCTTGCCATCTGGCTTCTGCGTGAGATTTCCTTTTCACAGTCTCCATCGTTGCATATCATGGAGCCCAGATAGACAAAGTCTTTCACAGCTTGAAGGTCACTCAGCTCGTTGGTGCGTTGCATGGTTCCAGTCCGGTCCACAAACATGAGTTTGGTCTTGCTGCAGTTCATGTGCATGTGCAAAAAAGATATAACCGATTTTTTTTTTTATTTTATTTTATTTTATTTCTGGAAACATACAGCGCATACAATTGACATACATGTGCAAACATAATGTAGAAAAAAAGAAAAACATTACGCCGATAATCGTTTCCTACGAAAGTATTTCTGCATATTTACACATTTTAATTTCGGCATATTACACTTAAAAAATAATTGTAAAATAAACTAAGTTCATATTAAATATAAAATTAATATAGTAAACCGATGGGAGAGGTAGGGAATTGGAAGTGCGGGAAACATTGGAATGTGCCGTACCATCGTACAAATATTTTTGTAGACGGGGGCCAGTGGGAAGGGTTATAGCTCTTCTTAATACCTTACCCACAGAAATAGACATCTTTTGTATATCCCTTTGGCAGCTAAAAAGGCAACTCCCTGCTATCTCATATTTATCATAATCTGTCTTTTATTTAGTTTTATATTTTTATGTTTTTTTCTTGTTCAATGTTAGCATTAATTTAGTTATGTACATCATTTATTTTTAGACTTACACTCTAGCTTTAATATTCAAGGGCGAATTGGATTCGTCTGTAATGCTCTTGAATAATATTTGAAACTAATAAATAAATAAAGGCCAGGTCACCTAACCTACAGTTCCTGCAACCAGTTGCAGTTACAAAGCCCATGATGGTCGGAAGCCGCATACATCGGCCAGAGCTACATCATATGCTCCCTTTACTTTTTCCCTCTTTTCATCAGTTTCTGAGTTAGTCGATGGTTGTGTATCGTCATGAAAACGTTTCATCGAGATGTTTGAGTTGTCACCTAGTATCTGGCGTAAACATCTAGGCATATTCCATGTCAAAATTGTGTGAATTTCCTTTTAGAAAAATGATATTCCGAACGTGCGGGTGAAACCAAAGATACTAGAAAAGGATAGAGAGCGCACTTTGTCGAAAATTGCAACTCGCGGCGTAGTCCAGCTGTTCAATGCGGTGCGGAACCAGCAGAAAACTATAGAAAAAACTATGGATGATGCCGGACCACTCGATCGGAAGAAAGATAAGGTATTTTTAACACGCTTTTATTAGATCGACCTGTATGTAACTAACTATGTAATAGAATCTAAGGTAACTAATTTAACCATCTTACAAGGATCGTAGCGTCATGAAAATTGGCAGTTGTATGTAGTTCTGATTGGACTTGTTTGGACTTGTTAGAAAAGTCTTGGAATGAACTTTGACCACGATTAGGTTTCAAGGTCTGATGATGAAGCCGGAAGACTGGCACTGGCATTCCATGATGGAATATCGTATAATAGCCGTGTTTGGACTTGTTAGAAAGGTCTTGTAATGAACTTTGACCATTTTACAAGCATTTATAAAAGCGTGTTTTAGGTATTTTTTTTAAACTATTAATTTATTATTTCTTTTATTTTCTATTTTCCTGGAAAGGAAAGTATTATGGACGATCTTCTGTGTGTCTGCTGTGTATTCCTCCACGATAGCGCCCAAACGCTTCATCTGATTAAGCTGAAATTTGGCATGCAGGCATCATTCGGTCATGGCAAGAGTTCAAAAGATTGTTGTTAAACGCGATCCACCAGAGGGCGCGCTCATCATACTTCAATCTCAAAATATTGCAGAGACACATGAAATTCGGCACACAAATGCCTTGTTCGGTTGTAATATCTTGTATATGAGTGTCAATTTTTTTTTAAATACCGCCGTATCTAAGAAAATACTACATCATCATAATATGGGAAAATGTCTATTTGAGGAAAATGGTGGTAATAAAATGTCTATTTTATTACCACAAAAATATTAAATACGACAAATATACTACATTTGCGATTATAATCACTTGACACAATCACTATCGGGGAGGGGGGTATAGGGGTTGGGAGCGCGGGGGGGAGGAGTCGGGCTTGTCTGCTTGCCGGGAAAGTCTTGGAATATCTCATATACAAGCTACACTAATAATATTTAAATTCCGCCATTCATATTAATCACTTATTAAAGCCATCTGTTGGCGCTTAGCCCAACACCGCCCTTAGCCGAGAAACGAACTGCGCCGCTTAAAGCTTTTCCACGGAACCCAACCGGGTTTGTCCGCCGACCGAAAGAGGGCGCTCATCGATTTTATTTATGAAATAAATATTCAGATGAAATCGGTCTTTGGCTACTTGCCGGGAAAGTCTTAGGATAACACAACTTATATTTTTATAAACTAGTAGTATTACCCGGCATTGCCCGTGTTATATCCTTACTCAAATCGATCAGTTGAACGGTATATAAGTTGATGTGCTGTAGCGCCACCTAGTGGCGAATGGAATTGTGGAAAAATATTGTGCTTGCTCAAATGTCTATATATACCAACTAGCTGACCCGTGCCCACTTCGTTGGGCGGTAAACATTATTACTTGTGATGAAATTATGAGTGTGGTTCGGTTAGTACTGAGTTCTAGGATTTATTTCCTGACTGCCAAAAGGAGGGTTATATTTTTACTGCATATGTATGCATTTGCATGCCTATTTGGCTATATTATCGGGTTTCAAATGAGTGAATGAAATGATTATAATTAAATAAATTACGTTTATTTTAATTGTTCAAAACTTCTCTGTATACTATTTTAGATGTAGATGTAATTATTTGGTACCAAAATATATTGTTTTCCAGGAGTTCTAACCCGAGATACGGTCGCGGTTCCATTCCTATGCTGTATTATCTCCTTAACTATTTATGCAGTAAAAGGGAAGTTATATGCAGTAAAAGGGAAAAGTCCTTTGTTTTAAAGAATTGCGACCATAAATTTACTTATTTTGATAAGAATTCATAATTGTTGATAATATGACCAATAAACATGACCTAACGATTTAAATTATTTTTTTTTGTATATAAAAAACTACTTTTTGTGACTCAAATATAAAATTTAGACATATGCTGTCGCTGACTTTTTGTAGGCATTACCAAGCCCTATAACTTTTCTCTAGAACTCGAATCATATATCTCTCATCGTTCGTAAGAAACATTTTCATTCGGCCGTTTTTTCTCCGACTTTGCAAATCCGACTACCACGAAAAAGTCTTTTCATTTTTCAGATTAATATAAAGCCCATGATACTTACAAATAATGTGGCTTTTTATTGGTAAAAGAATTTTCAAAATCGGTTAACCCCTCACGTTGCGAGGTAAAAACTCACCTATCACTTTTGCTCGCGACATATTCGCGCAAAAAATCGACGCGAGTCAACGGCCTTGAGAAAAACGATCATAACTTATAAACCACTAAACGGATTTAAAAAAGATAAAGAGAAAAATGATCGCATTGAAATTTGACATATAAAACATTATAACCTTATCTCGTAAAACAATTAAGATAATAATGAATAAATATTACAAAATTGGCAAACTGAAAAAACTCGCCTATAAAATCATTTCGATTTTTTTGTCACAAAATACGTAAAATATGCAAAAATTGTAAATACAGTTATGTTCTTTATTAAATGCTTTACCAAAACGATATTTTTTTTTTACTTATTTGCATACAAAAATATTTATTTATTCAGCCAAGAAAAATTTTATGTATTCTCGTAAAAAAAAAATTTTTTAATTTTTAATTTGTGACTACTTATGGTATTTTTTTATATGAAATTCTTTCAAAATAACTTTATTACTACATCACACTTCTTAGAAATCACACCAGAACTTTGAGCTTTGTCTGATATTATAGAAAAATCTAAAGTTTTGAGAGTTTCCGCGTCCGAACTTAATAATAAACTTTGAATGCCCATAATATAAAATTCGTAAGATTTTTTCTATTATATTGTCTTATCATAGACTTATTATATGTCTAATAACTAATTACTATACTCCAAAGAGTCACATTTCATCGAAAAACTATGGAAAATCGCACTTTATTCTCTCATAGTAATTATCAAAAGAAGTTTCTTTGCGCGATTCAATTTACAAAACAAGATATAATTTTCAAAATACGCCTAATTATGTGATAACTTAGGATGTAAATGAAACAATACTTATTTTGTTAGTAAATTAAAGCGACATTACGTCATATTTCGCAATATATCGGGATATTTCATAAACATTACAAAATAATAACAACCATTTTTTCGCGAGCCGTTTGTAGTTGCCGAAGTGTTTTCTTTGAAAATTCGTGAAAAACAGCAAATGGACTATTTCAATTGACTAATACTTATGCCTAAACTACTTAAAAATGGAAATTACTCACTTTTATCCACAAAACACTGCACAAAACAACCATTTCGCGGAACTATACGCCGCCGCGGCGGTGCCGATGGAGACTGAGTTTTGACGTCTATGCTGACTTTTTAAATCGGCGATCGATTTTATCGTCGTTGGCCGGCGAATGAAAGATTATTTGGCCATGTCGTTTCGCGGTCAGAAAGCATTAAGTACGACGTTTTGAATCGTAAATTGCATTTTTCGCACCGGCGAGCGCGAAATCCAAAATCGGATGTTACGGATTGTAGGCGGCCGCCATACATGTCCCCAAATGGATGTTACGTGCTGTGCGGGTTAAGTAAATCCAGACATTACTTCCTACAACCTCACAAACTTTACCTCTTTATAATATTAGTATAGATAGACGACTCGGTCGCGGTTCCATACCTATGTCGTATTATCTCTTTAACTATGTATGCAGTAAAAGGGAAAGTCTTTTGTTTTAAACGCTTGAGACGATAAATTTACTTATTTTGATAATAATTCATAATTGAAGGGCTGAAATTCTAAAGGGTCTAAGTGCCAAAAAGTTAAAGTCGAGATATAACAAAAAAACTGAATAAAACAAACATTTTGTCGAAATTATTATTTATTTCAATTGAAATACAAAGAAAATTATATTCTTAGTCATGAGACTCCGCCGCCAACCTCTCACACCAACAAATATTTAAAGAAAAAGTATTAAAGTTCCAAAGTCCTGAAATGTCCTATGTAGGTAACTGAATAATAATAAAAAGGGTCTAAGTGACATGACAACAGTCCTTTAAAATGTGTATTATCAAGCTTCTGTTTTATTGATCAAATCATCATAAAATGGTTGGTGTTCAGCAGGTATATACGGCATCATCTGTTTTAGGTCAATTAGTTTTTCTTTTGATATGTTATTCTTGGCAGGCAATATTGGAAGTACCATATCCTTCAGTTGAGAGGGCATTTTTCCCTTTTTAAAAATGTTGATGGTGTCCCAAGGTATAGGATCATTGAAAGATTGCATTAAATCAACATATGGTAGCCGGTTTTTCTGGATTCTTATCCATGACACAGTTGATATTTTCAATTTTGTTGTATTCAGGAACTCCGTGGAGGCTTCATTGAGGTCTTTAAAATCATGTTGGTCCAGTGTTATAGGTTCGAATGGGTTTTTGTGACACGATTCACGTATCATTTTTTCGATATCTGCAGGTTCATAGCATTTGACCACTTTTTTTCTCTGTTCTATCTGTGCAAAGTCACGATCACATGACATGAAAGAGTGGCCACTGACCAAGTATTTATGATCTATGATATCGAACACGCCATTGGCAACTAAATAAATAAGAATAAATAACACCATCCGGTTTTTATTCTGGCCTATGCAGTTGTCGCTCCAAATTACTATTTTTTTTTTAAAGTATTGGCAGACATTATATTTAAAACCTTCAACAGTGAAGAACCAACTTCATTACCTCCTCTTCCGGCATATGATTCATTCCAGAGGCACATGTATGCTTTTTGGTTGTCAGCAATATGAACGCAAAGGTTGTAACACGAGAGCTGTCTGCTATAAAACATCTGACTATGAGTCAATGTCGGTATAAAAATGACTTGTTGCATGTCCATAGCCATTGTCAACGTATCGCTCGTTGGGGATTGGGATTTTACCGAATCCGCTTTCATTGTATTTTGAGCACTTTCAGCTTTACGGTGATGGTTTTCTAGCTCGATAGCAGTATGAGTTTTTTGTCTTCCTTCAGAGCATTTCAGTTTAGCATGAAGAAGATCACACTTTGAACAGGTATCTGTTCGTGGGCGTCCAAACTTCAAATAGGGAAAATGCTTTTTGAAGGTTGTAAAGTAATATCTGTAGGTCACAGGCGAGTCTGGGTATTTTTCTTTGAATGCCAGGTATAAACGGTGAATATTAAGATCGGGGCTTAAATAATATTTTTGAGTTTCATGTCGACTGTAGTGACTTTCTTGAGAAGGGAAAGACTTAATATGATGCAGTACTATCTCGAAAATTTCAGCAGTGAATTTTCTGGGCTTGTTTCCGGATCCCCGCTTGTCTATGAAAATCACTTCTCCGCGCTTCTTTTTTTCCACCAAAGTCTGGACTTTCTTATGCGAAATGGCAAAAACAGCTTGAAAAGTCTGACGGCATACCTGGACATGGTTCCCAGTACCGTCTGGCAGAGTATAAGCTACTGATGTTTGTCTGCGACTGTCTACAGCGTTGGTGTATGTACCGTGTCGCCTTCTTCCAACTGGAGTTATTTGAATGAGCCCGAGAAGATATGTTCCTTGCTTAATAGCGTCTCCAATTCTATAGTATTCCATCATAAGGGTTTCTCTCCTCTCGTGTAAAATTTGCCCACAATGAAATTTACACTTGCAGGCAACCTGAAATAATAATATAGTTTTTAAATAGAAGCACATTATCCAGTGAATGAAAACCACCTTACATTATTTAATTACTAACAGACGAAACGTCGCGTATATTTGCCCAACGATGCTACGCAACTGTAAGTTATTAAATAATGATTATTAAAAAATAATACTAACCTCTTTCAGCGTTTTCTTTGGAATTTTAATCTTTTTTGATGTTATATACTCCTCCCCGCACAAACGACGCTTCTTCCGTTGAATTTTCACATTCTCTTTCCGATTTTTCCCAACATGTGTGTCTGAAGTCGAAGGCACCGGCGTAACGTCCATCTCCATAAACTTGTTAATTGCCACTGAACGATAGAAAAGACGGCGCCGCCGCGTACCGGTCGCAGCTTGCGCCAGAGCACACACACTCGCCTTTCCGATGCACACGCATAGTGGAACATAGACCCGCTCCTTGCTTTAAGAGGCCTATTACAAAATAGCGTAGGTATTCTTTTAAAATGAGTTTAAAAAATGAACGCATTTTTTTTTGGATGTAACTATAAAAGATAGGATAAATAAATAAATAAATAAATAAATAACTATTCAACCCTGGGAGAAAACCGCGGCACTGAGCGCTCTTCTCTTGCGCAAGCAAATATATACACAATTTCTAATTGTTTTTTGCAGTGTTTTCTCCTTTCTAATGACAATAATTTATATTATGTCGTATTGCTAAAAGAGTGAACTTTAATATAGTATAAGTATTATATAAGAATCTTATTTTATTTCTGAGAAAATTAGAATGATACAGGAAGTTTTTTTTTAAATTTTGTGTAATTGTAAGTAATGTATACCTTGGATATGTGGTCAAAAAACGAAAAAATAAGGCCGCTATGGTCAACAAGAATACATGACGGACATAAAAAAAAATAGTATACGGTTTTCGTTGTAGTGATATTACTGTATTAAGGAGCTCAAAGTTTGCCTTCCGAGCGTTTTACGAATAACGACTTTCGGAAAATGGGCTGAATAAGTAAATAATATTCGTTATATCTAAAATTAAAGGCCGCTATGGTCAACATCAAGAAATGGTCCAGGTAATTCAGTAATTAAAGTTTGTAGAAATCTCTTTATTTCTTGGAATTAGAACGCCAAAAATCCACTTTTCTTGCCTTTCTGGAAAAAATATGTGATAGGGCTCTTAACAGCTTGTGTGTAGTAGTGGGGCGGAGTTAGACACTTAGACTCTTTTATACGACATTGGGCTTGGCACATTGATTGTATTTCCGTGAAAATATCGGTTTGAGATTTTTTGGCACTTAGACCCTTTAGAATTTCAGCCCTTCAATTGTTGATAATTAACCAATAAACATGATCTAATGATTTAAATTATTTTTTAAATATAAAATACTTCTTTTTGTTACTTAACCCCTCACGTTGCGAGGTAAAAACTCACCGCGCCCAAAAACATCACTTTTGCGCGCGACATATTCGCGCGAAAATCGACGCGAGTCAACGGCCTTGAGAAAAACGATCATAACTTTTAAACCACTAAACGGATTTAATAAAGATAAAGAGAAAAATGATCGCATTGAAATTTGACATATAAAACATTATAACCTTATCTCGTAAAACAATTAAGATAATAATGAATAAATATTACAAAATTGGCAAACTGAAAAAAACTCGCCTATAAAATCATTTCGATTTTTTTGTAAATACAGTTTTTGTAAATATCAAAAATTGTAAATACAGTTATGTTCTTTATTAAATGCTTTACCAAAACGATATTTTTTTTTTACTTATTTGCATACAAAAATACGGAAAAAATATTTATTTATTCAGCCAAGAAAAATTTTATTTTTTCTCGTAAAAAAAAATTTTTTTAATTTTTAATTTGTGACTACTTATGGTATTTTTTTATATGAAATTCTTTCAAAATAACTTTATTACTACATCACTTCTTCTTAGAAATCACACCAGAACTTTGACCTTTGTCTGATATTATAGAAAAATCTAAAGTTTTGAGAGTTTCCGCGTTCGAACCTAATAATAAACTTTGAATGCCCATAATATAAAATTCGTTAGATTTTTTCAATTATATTGTCTTATCATAGACTTATTATATGTCTAATAACTAATTACTATACTCCAAAGAGTCACATTTCATCGAAAAACTATGGAAAATCGCACTTTTTTCTCTCATAGTAATTATCAAAACAAGTTTCATTTTCACGAGCCATATTAGAAAAACAACATATAATGTTCAAAATACGCCTAATTATGTGATAACTTAGGATGTAAATGAAGCAATACCTATTTTATTAGTAAATTAAAGCGACATTACGTCATGTTTCGCGATATATAGGGATATTTCAAAAACATTACAAAATAAAAACGGCCATATTTTCGCGAGCCGTTGTGTTGTTGCCAAAGTGTTTTCTTCGAAAATTCGTGAAAAACAGCAAATGGACTGTCTAAATTGACTAATCCTTATGCCTAAACTACTTAAAAAGGGAAATTACTTACTTTTATCCGGTATACACTTCACTTATATTCACAAAACACTTCACAAAACAAACACCTCGCGGAACTATACGCCTCCGCGCGGTGGCCGATCGACACTGTTGTTTTGACGTCTAATGCTGACTTTTTAAATCGGCGATCGGTTAAATCGTCGTTGGCCGGCGAATGAAAGATTATTTGGCCATGTCGTCCCGCGGTCAGAAAGCATTAAAAGTACGACGATTCGAATCGTAAATTGCATTTTTCGCAGCGGCGAGCGCGATATCCAAAATCGGATGTTTCGGATTTTAGGCGGCCGCCATACATGTCCCCAAATGGATGTTACGTGCTCAGCGGGTTAAATATAAAAGTTAGACATATGCTATCGCTGACTTTTTTGTAGGCATTATCAAGCTCTACAACTTTTCTCTAGAACTTAATCACATATCTCTCATCGTTAAGGCAGAGTTCGTTAGAAACGTTTTCGTTCGACCGTTTTTTCAGACTTACTTTGGAAATCCGACTACCACGAAAAAGTCTTTTTATTTTTCGGATTAACATATAGCCTATGACACTCACAAATAACGTGGCCTTCTATTGGCAAAAGAATTTTCAAAATCGGTTCAGTAGATCCAGAGATTACTTCCTACAACGTCACAAACTTTACCTCTTTATAATATTAGTATAGATAATTTCATGGTGATCGGTTGAGCGGCATAAAAGTTGATGTGCTGCAGCGCCATCTATTAGCAAGTTACAATAAAGTGAATAGTGCAAAAATATTATGCTTGCTCAAATGTCTATGTATACCAATTGTTGGGCCCTTGCTGAGTTGGCCACGAAGACCCATTCTGTTCAGGGTTGGTCACACTCACGGGTCAACACCTATCCGACGACCTCCGTGCATGAAGTAATCAACCTTTTGGCGCTCCTGGACGGTCTGCGCACCGTGCGGTGTAAGCCAATCGACTTTGCACTCTGACTAATAGTCGGGGGAGTCTGGAAGCAGTACTGTTTCCTAAAAAGCGGGGTTGGTTGCGGACCTTACGGCGACTACCCTTGAAATGACCATCGGTCATCCGATCCTGGGTGAACAGCCGGGCAAAGGACGCTGTGGTCCGCTGTGATTCGGTATACACCGTTTCACCGCTTCGTAAGGGAGAGGACCGCGCAAGCGACCTCGAACTCGTAACCAATGGAGAGACGGAGTAATCTGGCCACAATAGGAAGTAAGGGCGTGAGTGTCGGCCCGCCGGTGACATTCCTGGCTATCTCGCGAATAAGGCGTTGGCCTCTTACGGCCTTGTGGCGTTAGACGGTGGACTGTTTTGTCCTGAAGTCTTCTGCGCTCACTCCAGGGAGATAGAACGACTAATGGTTAAAACTTCCTGAGGTGACGGGCTCGCCCGCTGTAGTCGACAAGCCAAGTTATGTATACCAATGTTCATGACGATCGGTTGAGCGGAATAGAAGTTGATATGCTGCAGCGCCATCTGGTGGCAAGTTACAATAAAGTTAATAGCGCGATTATATTATGCGGTCTCAAATGTCCATGTATGCCAATTTTCATGGTGATCTGTTGAGAGGTATAAAAGTTGATCTGCTGCAGCGTCATCTAGTGGAAAGTTACAATACAGTTAATAGCTCGAAAATATTATGAATGATCAAAAGTCTATGTATACTAATTTTCATAACGATCGGTTGAGCGGGTCGAATATCGGTCGACAGGCCCTGTATGTATATAGGCCTGTGACTTCTTCCACTTCTCGTACTGTTAGGTGGGGCTTCGTGTGAGCCAGGTCCATTGAAATTTTTTTTTAAAATTATTTATTGCGTTCAAATTATGAGTACATTCAATATACAAAAGTCTTAACCTAACTAGGCTGCCGCCTGTTCCAAGGTATACAATTTATTTTAATTATCCTAAGAAATCTATAATATTATATTTATATAAATAAACAAAATCATACTGAATGTAACAGAAATACCCTAATTACCTAATAAAAAAATCGTAAGAAAATGTCATGAAAATTGTCAATATTATTTTATTTTAAAACATGATAAAATTTATTATAATTATATTTATACAGGGTGCGGCAGTGAGGACGGACGGTTTTAAAAAAATCATAAAATAGTTATTTTTTACTCAAAAACATATTTATTGATGGAATCAGGTTCGCAAGGAAATAGCATTTGAGACAGTCAAGTGTGGAAAATCACATCAGGCATGTGGTGGCCGAAATCGTTGATGCAGTGCTGGAGGCGTTCTTGGAAATTCACGTAGACTCTCTCCAACATCGCTCTTTCGACTTGGGCGACTTCCACGCGAATTGCGTGGAATGATTTTTTCTTATGGGGACACCTCAAGGCTAGAGTATACGAGAACAAGCCCCGAACTCTGGACGAATTGAAGGACGCAATTCGCGTGGAAGTCGCCCAAGTTGAAAGAGCGATGTTGGAGAGAGTCTACGCGAATTTCCAAGAACGCCTCCAGCACTCCATCAACGATTTCGATGTGATTTTCCACACTTGACTGTCTCAAATGCTATTTCCTTGCGAACCTGATTCCATCAATAAATATGTTTTTGAGTAAAAATGAACTATTTTATGATTTTTTTAAAACCGTCCGTCCTCACTGCCGCACTCTGTATATGTATTAATAAGTATTAATATGTATTAATAATGTACAAAATAAATTCACAAAAATAAAAATAAAATTACATTTAGAAATCATCAATTTATATTACTACATATACTATTATGTTTTTATTATAAAGATTCAATTATTTAATAAGGTGTTCAATATCTGCATTTGTACAATTTAAGAGGTAGGCAATTATAAAATTTGGGGGCAAAATAAGAGAAACTGGATTGGCCAAAAGCGGATCTCCTGAGTAGTATTGCAAAATTTGTCTGTTACGATCTTCTTGTTACACGAGATTGCTGGCTTTTTTCCTGTTCTCCTAACTCACTCTGAAATTTCGTGAGAGTTACCAGCACAAACATTTTTCTCACACTCAACACTCTATACTCTCGGAAAAGGTCATCGGAAGAATATGTTTGGGGTTTTCTATTGATCACCCTCAGTATAGCCTTTTGCGCTTTGTAAAGGGTGGCCAGAAGCGTTTTTGCCGCACAGCCCCAAGTTACGATGCCATATCGAATAACCGACTCGCAGACAGCAAAGTAGACACTTCTTAGCGTATTAAAATCTAAGATGTTCCGCAAACTCCTAAAGTAATACACAAGTTTTCTCAGTCTTGCCGCAACCTTCGTTAAATGATCCTCCCAGCGCAGTCTGTTGTCTAACATCACGCTCAAGTACTTAATGGAGGACACCCTGTCGACATTCATACACTGGCAATCTTGTCCCGACTTTCGAGCATATGGCGTCTCAGGGCTGTTCCCCCTGAGGCAGAATTCTTAGAAGGTGTAAGAACAATCTTACACTCCTTTACTCGAGGCACGTCGAGGTCCGTTTTGAGGAAAATATTTATGAGCATAATATTTTCCTCTTTAGTGCCGATTTGGCACTCGAGTATCAGGTCCAGCAACTGAGACGCCGTGATCGGGACCTGCTTGTCTTCCTCGAGAAAGCGCATTTCGTCTAGGTATGCCGGCTCTTCAGGCTGGGGTTGTGGGGGCGGTGTGGTCGGCCACTCTTGGTCCGTTTGAGTGGAGGCGGACGCTGTGGTTGCTCTTCGACCTCCATCTTCTCCTCCTGCGGTGGATGGGTCCCGGTTGACTGCTGCTGCAGTGGCTTCGACCGACGCCGCCGTTTTGACTTCTTCTCCACGACTGGTTGCTACGGAGCGGCCGGCGACGCTGGCTTCTGTCTCCATGACAGGGACGCGTTCGGTTGAGCGGTATAGAAGTTGATGTGTTGCAACGCCATCTAGTGGTAAGCTACAGTTAGTTAATTAGTTATACTGGGCGTTCCTCCGCAAGTCGACATCCAGTGTGCCTATTTTGCGTGTAACGGGGGTAGCGCTATTCCACCCACCCCAGCTCCTCGACGAAAGCCAGCAGGGCTTTCAGGTTTCCTGCCGCCTCGCGCAGGGTGCCTGGGGTCCCAAGGTGTTTTGTCCTGTATACTTCTACCTGTTTACAATCTAGCAGAATGTGTTTTGTGGTTTCTTCCGCCTCCATGCATGCTCTGCACATAGGGCTATTCGTTCCGCCCATTTTGAAGAGGTGTTTGTTTAGTGTGTTGTGTCCTGTTATCAGTCCCACTAGTTTGCGTAGTTGGGGCCTTTTTGTCCTTAGGAGTGTTTTGGTAAGTTTGTGGTTGTATTCCATTACTATTTCTTTGGTTTGTCTGCAGGTGTCTATCTCTTTCCAGTGTGTTTGATGTAGTTGTTTGTAGTGGTTGTCAAGTTGGTTGTTTATGTGCGAGTATGGTAGGGGCACGATAGGTTCGGGTCCGTATGCCGGTGTGTCTGAGCCCTTACGGGCTAGTTCATCCGCAGCATCGTTTCCTCTTGAGTTACTGTGTCCCTTGATCCATTGCAGTGTCACCTTATTGCCTTTTCCGCATACCTCGAGGAGGCTTTGATGGCATTCGTATATGAGCCCGGATGTAAATCTATCGCTTCCCAGTGCCTGTACCACTGACCTGCTGTCCGATAGAATACATATGTTTTCGTGTTTTAGCTGTCATTGTTTCACTGCGTTGCAAGCTTCTATTATTCCCATAGATTCTGCTTGGAATACTGTGTTGTGTGCTCCGAGTGGTTTGGAGGTGTGTATATTTAGGTCTTCCGAGAAGACACCACATACCTTTGTTGGTTTTTGATCCATCTGTGGTAAGCTACAATAAAGTGAATCATTCTCCATGAAAAAATACATATATGTGCCAACTTACATAGTGATCGGTCAAACGGTTTTGGAGTCAGACAGATATACCAACATACACAAGTTTAATTTAACCTTTCGAAAGCCAGCCATTCCATGCAAAATTTTCGAAGCCCTTGAAAATTTGTTTGTAGAAGGTGTGTGCAAGCATACTAATATATATAGATGGCTTATACAATGGCAGGCTTCAATGACAGGCCTTTACCGCAGGGAGAGAGAAATAGAGCCGATAATTGCATAAATACAGATATAATAATAATAATAATAATAATTTTATTCATTCAAAAACATAAATTTACAATTTTATTAGTTGCAGAATCTGCCCAACTAGGCCATAGCCCGTACCAAGGAAAATATGTATGGCAAAGATTTATTCATGTGCACATAATATTAAAATCAAAAATACAAAATATGATAAAATATAAAACAGATAAGCGAATTCAAATTAAACTTATTATATTTAAAATATTGATATAGCATGGTCATGGAAATAAATATTAATATAAAATGTCGTAATATGAAGTTTGTAGAACAAACAAATAAATATTATTAAAATATAAAGTGTAGTGCAATGTATGACAATAATAATAATGCAGACCTTTACTTTAAAATATGACTTATTGCCTTTTCCACCTCATTTCTACCAAGTTGAAGTAAATGTTGTGTAATTTTAGATTTTAATTGGATTGACTTAGTGTGTTGGCATGTTTTTATAGATTCTTTTAGATGGTTATAAATTTTTGGCCCTATAAAGCCAAAGTGTCTTTGGGCGAAGGATGTTCGGGTTTTCTGTACAATGTGTTTACAGGTTGTGGCGCTCCTCGTTGAAATATTATGCTCAGCTTTAGCGTGAATATCTTTACTTTTTAGGTAGTTAAGAATAACTGTTTTTTCATATACCTGCCTGATGTCTAATATCTTCAGCTCTGCAAACAATTCGTTTAAGGGGTACCTTCGGGGCTTTTTGGCAATAACCCGAAGCTGCGCTGTCATAAGCGGATTTAGAACAATACGTGTAGACCCTCCCCAACCTAGTATATCGTATGAAATTCAAGGCTATTTGCAAGGGCATGGTAGACATTTTTGAGAGATTTTAAGTCTAACACGTTCCGAAGTAACTTAAACACGTATATAAGTCTCCTTACTTTGGTCGCCACTTCGTTTACATGAGCATCCCATTTCAGGGTGTTATCAAATACGAGACCGAGATATTTAGCTCGAGTTTTATGTTGTATAGTTGTGCAGTTACATTGCATATTAAACAATAAATTATTTTGGGGTTTTGGGGTACATGTATGAATTGTTAAACCTGTGTGCATAAAGTCCTGCTTGCCAGTAATAGAAAAGGTAACATAGTTTGTTTTTTCGCTATTTAATGTTAATAAATTATTCTGGAGCCAAATATAAATATTGTTTAGACCAAGTTCTGCGTTTTTGTAAACCGTCAAACCAGGTCTTCCCTCGGAAAATTAAGGCAGTATCATCAGCAAATAGAACTGTTTTACCTCCTCTTAATGTAATATTGGATAGGTCATTTATGTACACTAAAAATAAATCGGGTCTAGGACACTTCATAGTGGTACTCCATAACGTATACAACCATCGACGCTAAGTGCTCCATTTAGTTTCGTAACTTGTGTTCTATTAAACAAGTAGTCGGTAAACCATTGTAATGCTTTCCCTCGAATGCCATTTTTTTCTAATTTACTTAATAAATATAATAATAATAATAATATAATACGGATAATACAAAAAACGCCGATCGGCGGGCATGGCCACTTAGGGGTTAAACGCAGTGGCGTAGCGTGCCCTGCCGGGACCCCGTATAATAATTTGTTTGGGGGCCCTTTCTCACAAAAGATTTCTCACAAAAGAAAAAAAATGTTTGCATAAAATTAAAAGAAATTGGAGAAGCGTGTAAATAGTTCCTCCACGGGTGTAGGATTACTACTATTGCATTGTTTTGTTATATTTTTGCGAATTCGTTTTTTGTAAAGTCCAAATTGAGATGCTGAGAAATGCCGGTTGATAGTTAGAAACTCAAAGACTGCACTCACCTCCGAATGTCCTCGTTCCAATCCAGGTCAGCAGCATCCAACAGTCAGGACGAGATCCTGCGAGATAATTCTCGACACCGGGGTTCTGACAGTCAATATAATTTCCCGATCACAAAGTTTCTATACACCAAGTTTCTATTCAGCGTCCAGCTTCGCGACGAATTAACACAAAATGCGTTCTAAAGGCGGTGCGAGCGTTCATGCGTTTTCAAAGGCGGTGCGAGCGTTCGTAATAAAAGCGAAAAAGATGTGGCGAAAAAAGTGTTCTCCCGACATAAACGCGTAAGCAATCAGAACTACCCTCGTCCCTGGCGCGCGCGCAAAACTGCTCACTTTTATTTTAATCGCACGCAGTGGACAATTAACGCTCTCTCGCGGAGTTCATTGGAACTTATTCGAACACCATTGGCTCGCGCAGTTCTCGAGTACCAACCATCGACCAGCATAATAAGGCGGGAATTTTTAAATGTACTAAGATTAATTTTTAATTGAAAAAAAATAGATTTCAATTTAATAGCGCTTCACCAGAAATATTTATTCATCATAATTATCTATCTGTCACTTTTTCCAAAAAATTTACAAACAATTCTATAAAGCTTATTTGCATGAACCTGCTATTACTGCATCAGTCGCGCTTCACCCACAACGTAGAGTGACCAACTCCTTCTCTGACGTTATCTTCTCTCGGGAGTCTGTACAGAGGGTTCTCAATAACATAAATCCAGACTCATCCTCTGGTCCTGATGGTCTACCAGGCGCTATATTAAAGCAGTGCTCGGATATTATTCTACCAGCCATACATGCTATCATGACGTCTTCATTTGAATCTGGCATTGTACCGATGGATTGGAAGCACTCAATCGTAACCCCGGTACACAAGAAAGGTGACAAGATGGTGGCAACTAACTACCGACCCATAAGCCTGACTAGTATAGTGTGCAAATATATTGAAAGAATCATCGCTAAGGAACTGCAAGGCTTCCTAAGATCGGAAAACATTATACCATACCAACAACACGGATTTGTGTCTAATCGCTCAACTATCTCTAACCTCTTGCTTTGCCTTGACTATTGGACAAAACATTTCGACTCTAAAACTCCCGTTGATGTTATTTATCTGGACTTCGAGAAAGCATTTGATACGGTGCCACACCGTCGGCTCCTTGCAAAACTAGAGCATCTCGGAATACGTGGTAGACTGCTGACATGGCTGGAAAATTACCTAACGGGGCGTACATATCAAGTGAGATTGGAGGGCCTATTATCGGATGTCCGTTAAGCGGTCAGCGGCGTACCTCAAGGTTTCGTTCTGGCTCCGACCCTGTTCGGGATCTTCATCTCTGATCTTCCCCAACTCGCCGGAATATCAACGAGCCTCTTTGCTGATGATGTTATGCTTACTGCAGACGCTGTTTTGAGTTGCGGAACGTTAAGAGAAGCTTTAGATAAAATCACAAAATGGACTCAAGACTGGGTTATTAAAACCAACCCTAAGAAATGCACAGTTCTACACCTTGGTAAAAACAACCCTAAAAATGACTACCAACTTGGATCGATCAGCTTAACCACCACAAATGCACAGAAAGACATTGGTATGACGATAACGGACAACTTGAAATGGGCAAACCATATTGAAAACATCGTAAAACGGGCAAACTCACTTCTATATTTGGTAAAGAAAGCTTTTCATGTATTGACGATACCGACATTTCTAAAAATTTACAAAACCTACATTCGTCCTCTGATCGAGTATGGTTTTCAAATCTGGAATCCTTATTTTGCCAAGGACATCAACCTGCTTGAAAGTATACAACGTAGAGCGACAAAACTGCCAAAAACCCTAAGAAAAACACCCTATGAACATAGATTAAAAATCCTCAAATTGACAACTCTGGAGCAACGGAGACACAGAGGAGATCTCATAGAGACATACAAAATACTAAGGCAACACTACGACTGCCCAGAGTTGGAAAGCATGTTTGTGTTCAATTCAAACCACCACTTAAGAGGTCACAGCCTGAAACTCAACGTTACAAGCTTTTCAACTGAAGCAAGAAAGCACTTCCTGACAAACAGAATCGTGAACAGCTGGAATAAACTGCCCGAGGAAGTTATCAAAGCACCAACCATAAACGCATACAAAAATAGGCTTGATATATATTTAAAAAATGATATATAAAAAAAAAAAGAAAAAAGAAACAGCAACAGCAACACCAGTGAATTTCATAGATATGAACACATCAGCGTTAAGCTGCTAGTTCATAAACAAATAATAATAATAATTCAAATTAAATATACACTCTCCTTGCCTTTTTTTCGGCAAACTGATTTATTAAATCATTTATAGCTGATGATGACTTTAGTTTTTCTAAAGTTTCTGTCTCTATGGACAATAGTGACAGGTCTGACAGGCGTTCATGTCCCATCGAAGTTCTTAGGTAATTTTTTATCAGTGTTAATTTTGAAAAACTTCTTTCAGCAATTGCAGTTGTAACTGAAAATGTCAAGAATAAAGAGCATGCTGTTATTAGCTCCGGAAAACTGTATGCAAGACTATTGAATTTTATCAGCAATAATTCAATGAGTTCCTTAATGGAATGAATTTTTTGAATTTCAGATTTTAGGCATGTTTTTAAAACCTTTAATTTGTCATAAAGAATAACTGAGATGTCTTTACTGTATTTAGCCGACAGTTTTCGGCGTTTATTATCTCTTCGTTTGAAGAAGACAGGAGTTTCTCCGGTTGTAATATTTGGAACATACTACTCAGGTCGCCAGGTCAGGTCAGGTTGGGGGCCCCGTGGCCTGGGGGCCCCGTATAATTGATACGGCAGATACGGCGGTAGCTACGCCCCTGGTTAAACGTCTTTTTAAACAGTAACTATACTTTTTTACACCTTCCTTACATTTTAAGTAACTAACTACCTATTTACACCTACACTTTTTCCTTTAGGAAAGCAATTTGAGCAATTTATGTAAGCCACTGAGGTGCTAATCGTCTACTTTAGGCTTTCATTCGCAGATACCTGTCAACACTGATAATAATAAATAATGTGACCTCTATCTTCCATAGGCTATGAAGAAATTTGACAAACGATCATTCTTAGACTCACTGATGGGCTCGACCAAGTCTACCGTGGTGGATGATGTCACTAAAAGGCCAAAATTGGAGACCAAGTCTGAAGACACTAAACCAAAATGGAATGTTCTCAGGTGAGTGTATTGCCAAACTCTAAAACTGTGGTTCCCAACCTTAGGCCGATTTAATTTGAGTCAGTTCTTCATTGCCATCATCATCATTAGCTGCTAGACGTCCACTGTTGGACTTAGGGCTCTTGAGCTGCCTCCATCCACTTACTTTCTGCGACCGTGGCAATGTCATCGGTCCATCTTGTGCGTTTGCCGATTCGTGATCGCCATTCGAGAAGTTTTTTCTCCCCAACGGTCGGTTCTGCGAGCTATATTCCCTATATAGGGAATATAACTCGCAACTTGAAATAAGAATGGGCAGCCCTATATAGGGCTGCCATTCCCGTTTCAAGTTGGTAATTTTATAAGCTATATCAGTATAGGGCTATGAGCTATATCAATATAGGTCCCAAGAATCCGCATCACAAATACACGATCGAGGGAACCCCTGTACACACAGTTACCACACAGAAAGATCTTGGAGTAATTGTGTCCCAGGACCTCAAATGGGAACCGCATATAGTAGAAGTTGTAAAAAGAGCAAACTCACTTCTTTACATGATTAGGAAAGCTTTCTCCTACATAAACTCTGATTTGTTCCTCAAACTCTACAAAACGTACGTCCGCCCTCTCCTCGAATACTCTTACCAGGTGTGGAACCCCTACTTCATAAAAGACATTGAACTGCTGGAGAAAGTGCAAAGGCGGGCAACCAAGATGGTTCCATCCCTAAGGAACAAGCCTTATGAAAACCGCTTGGCTGCACTGGGTCTTACTACACTCGAGCAAAGAAGACAAAGAGGGGACCTCATCGAGACGTTTAAGGTTCTGAATGGTCATTATGATGTAGCCAACCTTAATGCAATGTACACAATGAACACCAACGAGAAACTCCGTGGACATTCCTTAAAACTAAACCGAAACAGTTTTAGTTCCAACCCAAGAAAGTACTTTTTGACTAACCGAGTGGTGGACTCTTGGAACAAACTACCACAAGAAGTGATAAGTGCTATCTCAGTGAATGGTTTTAAAAATCTACTAGACAAACATTTAGTAAAAATGGCAATTAAAAAGTGTAAGGAATAAAATAAAATAAAGACAAACAGTACACTCAACACGTGAAGTACACGCACCAGCTGCAAAAGCTGCTAGTGTATATAAATAAATAATAATAATAATCAGTAGCCTTGACTCTTCTGCAGGTTTCTTCATTTCGGATCCTATCATGCAGTGAAGCTCTAAGCATAGCTCTCTCAAAAACGGGCTATCCGCCGAGTTGCCCGTTTGGTTTTGTGGTTTGGGATACGTAGAGTATTATTCTGACTTGAACGAAGTGGGAGACCATGACTTACTAACCCGGTAAAAGCCTTCTTGAGGTAGGAGAGAGATGCAGGATTGTTAAGGACATTTTATAGCAGTGAAAGGATATGCAAATTTCTCCGGTCCTGTATCCGAAACCATTGCGATTTTGCTCAGTACTCCGAATCATGATCATACTTCCGCAGATTGAATATGTACCTTATGCAAACGTTATGCAGGCGCTCGAGCTTATCCAGTTTGGTCTCGGTGAGGTCCAGATATGCGACATAGGCATAGTGTAGCAACGGGAGACGCACACTTTGAGCTATGGTCTGCTTAGTGCTTACAGGGAGGAGTCTAGCAACCGTCGAAGGCTATGAAAGCCATTATATATTTGCTTGCTTACTTCATTCTTAGGTCACCATAGGTTTGCTCTAAAATATTGCCTGCAGGCAATAAGCTCGCCTTTTCTTAAGAATAAAGAGTTTTATTATTATTATTATTATTCATTGACTTTGTGCTTGCCAAGAAAGAGTCTCCTCCACGAGTATGCTTAGATTCTTAACAACTTTAGAATACCCAATGATGTTGCCCTCGATTTCTGCTTGTCACAAAAAAGACAGAGAGAGAAAGAGGAGACAATAATTATTGACCGCCAATTATAATTATTTTTTTTTTTTTTTTTTTTTATTTATTAATTTACAATAACTTTATATATGTCATATACACACCATTAACATAATATGGTTGAGTTCGGAGAGATTGAGCACATCCTATGGTGAAAATGTTTATCCGCATTCCTAACAAGGTCAGAGACCCGTATCTAGGGATGCTATTGATTGAGTCTTAGTAGGATTTAAGACAATGCCATGACTTTTGACCCAATATAGCAATAAATGTGATAAATCGTACTAATAATTGAATGTTACTATTGATATCATTGGTGAAATGATTTGGTTATTTTAATCAATCAGTCAATTATAAAAATAAAAAAACATTCATTATCCACGTTATTATAGATGGGAAAATAATTGCTATTAGTTTCGCTATGCAATACTATCAACGTCACCTGCATGTGGCTGGCACATAACGGTTGCCATAATGTACTATGATCAATTTAATACCATATAGAATCAATGCCAGTACCCTGAGAATGTACCAGTTTATATACAACATTTAAAGCCTCGTATCGACCTGCGAGCGCAGAGCGCTGTGAGCGGCTCAGCTCGCATGTCATACCGGTTGCTCGAGTCGAGGCGTGAAACAGCTTGTTCCGCGCCACTCGACTCGAGCAAACAGGTATTGACATGCGAGCTAAGCCACTCTCAGCGCACCGCGCTCGCAAGTCGATACGAGGCTTTAGGTGTTTTTTTTTCCATTCTGTACGTTGTTATATTCATGTATAAATGTACTAATTAGTAACACTTTACAATTAAATCCTTTTAACCCCTCAAGCAGCGGGTGTAAATCTTGGCAGTCGCCTGTCATTTCTGATAGTTGAAGGTCAAAAATATAGCAGTTTAAAAAAACGATCATAAGAAGAAACTACTAGATAGATCATGAAAAGAAGAATTGTAGAATGATCGCATTGAAATTTGAAATATAAAACATTAAAACCTCATTTTGTAAAAGAATTAGATAATTATTAGAAAGTTGGCGAACTGAAAAAACTCACTTATTCTGCGATATCGACGTTTTATCTCAAAATACGAAACCGTATCTAGAAATTGTAAACACATTTGTGTACATTATTACATGCTTTACCAAATCTATTAGTTCATTTTATTTATTTTCATACATATATCCGAAGAGAAGCTACATATCCGAAGAGAAGCACAGATCCGAGCAATGGCAGCACTCGACTAAGTGCCCCCAGAATACAAACAGTTATATTAGGGATTCTAGACTGCGAGAAGCACGACTGAATAATCGTACAATACAGAATTTATCCGTCTTTCTCACACATATCTAACAGGGGGTGGTCGCACTGTGATTTTGGTGTAAATTCAGTTTGTTGAGAGCGCGGTTTGTCGCGGCGCGTTCGTACCCGTTTTGGGACGTTACTGAGCATTGACTACAATACATCGTACCCGATTCGGGACGTTACTGTCTTGAGGGGATAAATTGATAGTGTAACGCCAAGTTTATAGTGACGAAATAAAAAATGTATTCGTAGCACCTGCATACTGATACATGATCTTATATTATAGGAGTTTACTCATTAACAATCGATTTCGTTTAAAGACCCCAGTATGACAGTTTGATGGGTAGTAAAATCTAGTGTTAACATAAAGCGTTACGTTTATTGTAAGTAAAGTACAAAAATTGACCGGAGTTGTGAAACGGAAACTGCACAGCGAGGACTGCGTGCGTCTCTTTCGCACGCATGCGAGAAAGAGATAGAGATCTGTTTTTTAACCCGCTGATACCAGAGTCTAGAACGACAAATGTAGAAATGACGTACAAACCGAAATGTCAGATGTGATGTGGGGCAGGTGGCTGTTTTACCCACGTATTTTGAGGGCCGCTCGATAGATGGCGACAGTATGTTTGCTTCGAATCGAATATTAAAGCATGAAATTACAATGCTACAATAGGTATGTTATGGGCTCTCTAGACAATCAAACATACTTGACAAGCATCGCGTCGCGGGCTGGGAAGGGATCGTAAACCGCAGGAAAAATGCTAATATTTTTTTAAAACATTTACCAAAAATGCCCAATTTTATAGTTTATACCAAGGATTAACATTAATTATAAATAAATACAAACGGAGCTGCCATGGAATTCACCGACCGGAGTCGGGCCCATCATAATACTATTTTTTACACTTCTGGGGGGTGAGCAGTGGATTCCGGACTTACGAACCGGCTGTGGTAGGTTTAGGACAGCTGTCTTGCCACATGTGAGCGTTCACCTTACCACCCATTCACTCCCCCTTCGAAGCCATAGAATTTGAGATGCGCAAATCGCAGTTTTAGATATTTTTTCTAAGAAAGAGTTGATTATTTTTCTGGATAGGCCAAGATCTTTAAAGAGGTGAAATAGAGATTTAGCTGGCAGGCCACGAGCGCCAACTTCCACCGCGTGAAGGTGAACAGTGAAGCCGTTCCGGGTTACGGCATTTGCAAGATCATGGTATTTATTTAATTTGTACTCGTGGTCTTTTGGGATATTTGATTCCCATGGAACAGTTAATTCTACAATAAGAGCCACCTTCCGAGATAGAGAGTAAAGAGTTATATCTGGACGGAGGGCTGTGCATCCGAGACTTTCAGGGAATTTATACTGCTTAGAGACCGAATCAACCTCCAGAATCCAATCTGTAGCTTTCTCGATTATTGAGAAAGGTTTTGTAGTTAAATGTTTTTTGCCTTTAGAGCCATCCCGCACAAACTGTATTGGGGGTTTGGAGGATACTGTCAAACCCTTGTTGGCACGAGCCACTGAGAGACTAATTAGAGAGGTAATTGATTGATGAATGACGTGACTCCCTGGTATAAACTACAAAATTAGGTATTTTTGGTAAATGTTTTTAAAAAATATTTGCATTTTTCCTGCGGTTTACGATCCCCTCCCAGCCCGCGACGCGATGCTTGTCAAGCATGCTTGATCGTCTAGGGAGCCGCTTACAATGTTACAATTGACATGTAATTTTTTAAAAAAAGAAGTTTATCGGAGTTTTTATTTATATATATATTAATATTTATATACAGTGAAGTGTATATTTAATGAAAATCGCACTTAAAAAGTAAACTCCAGTTGCGCATCGGAGCTGACGCACATCTATTATTATTAAAGCAATCAAGCAAACTTGATTGTAATATTAGAGTCCTGTCCACCCTAGAACGGGCTAGTCCCAGTTGGGTGACAGAATCAAATAGAAAAAGGTTAAGGTTTTGCCATTCGGATCCTGTTATTTTTGTAAGCAAATCAATGTTTTATAGTAATTAATTCTTAACCCTTGGAGAAAATGGTTATTTTCATGGATGCATCTGTCTCTTTTGCAGGATTTTCGGCGACATCGACCTTAAAGTACTATAACTAACTACGAAACTACTACACCAATCATAAAAAGAACAACTGCACAATGATTGCATTGAAATTTCGAATATAGAATATTGAAATATCATTTTGTAAAACAATTAGATAATTATGAATAAATATGAAAACGTCAAAGAAGTGAAAAAAACGCGGAACCAGATCTGGTCGTATCATACTCAACGGATAATTGTTTCAGAACCAGATTTGGTCGTATCATACTCAACGGGTTAAATAAATAATAAATTAAATAAATACATATATTTTTTTTTACATTTTCTCATGTTTCTTTGTTTTGTTTGCAGAGATGATTTTATGATGGGCGCTAAAATGAAGGACTGGGACAAAGAAACAGAGGAACCTACCAATTAATTCATACATTTAATATAATAATTAACTTTATTATGTAAAATTATGTTATGACGTTAAACTAAATAAATAAATACATTTCAAATTTGTTTGAATTCTATGCTAATTTGATAATACACTGCAGTACTGTGGACACTTTAGATCCCTCTCACTCAGTTAACACTCTATTTGGTATTACAGTGGAATCTCTATAGTTCGAGGTGAACAAGACTGAGACCAACTCAAACTATTGAAAACTCGAATTTATTGGGTCGGTCAAAAAGTCATTGCGTTTTTTCTGTTAGGTTGCAACTTATGTCTTGATTGTAGCTAACTTCATTTCAATCCGCAAATTCATATGTCACCTGACAGCCAGCGATTCAAGCGTGTTTTGAAAAAAATAAAAAGCACGATTTAGTTAAAGATTGTTCATTCGCCGTCAATTTCAAAATGGAACATGAAAAAACATTTTCGTCATATTTTATTGTGTTAATACCGAAACAAAAACACGCATTGCAAAGTTATAAAAACTTGGGTGCGGTATGTGGGGTAGACGCCTTAAAACAACGGCAGTGTCAAATTTGGTTTGCTAAATTTGGGTCTTGCAATTGTATCAAAAATCCAAATTTGCGTGGCATGTTATGCTTCAGGAACCTGTTGCACGCATTGCAACATGCTTCGCGTGTATTTCTCGTGTTTTTTTATTGTTATTACTCAGGTTTTGAGTTTCATAATCATTGTTCCAGGTCTACAATCATATCTCCAAAAAATCGCCTAAAAGCTATGACATTTTAGCTGTCAAATTATAAATAGCCGTATTGCACGGCCCAATAAAAAATTACCCTCTTGGTGTCCTTGCCGTAACAATAAAACAAGAGGTTTAAAAAAATATCAAGTTCGAAATAATAAATGTAATAAATATTACTATTTTATTGTGAACATAAGTTGTCATGAGTTTTTTTTAATTTAATCTCCTAAAGTTTGGTTAACGACAGGCGACTTCCGGCCTGTTAAATTGGTTCCATGATGGAAGAAGACTTTTCGATAAGATAAGAGGTAACGAGAGGGCGGACGAGCTTGCGAACACTGCCAGAACTTTCGGTGGTGCTGCCGAGTGCCGCCTACCACTCTCGGACCTCTTCCCTGTTATAGATAAAAAGCTCACTAACAAATGGGCTCGGAGGTGGCAAGAGTCCTCATTGGTCAAAGGTAAGAGATACTCTCAAATCCAAACAGAAATAAGGACCAAACCCTGGTTCCACCACCTACCTTTCACCCGTAAGGAAATCTCCACCCTCTGCAGGATGCGCATCGGTCATTGCTGCACTCCCGCTCACCTCAACCGAATACATGTCCTCCCTTCTCCTCAGTGCGACTGCGGTCATGCGTTTTGCACTCTGGACCATCTCTTCTTTAATTGTCCCATTGTTAATAACTATCCTAACTTCATTTCGGACCTCTTAAATCTCAAAATTCAGCTCCCTATTAGTATAGACTTTTTGTTATCTCTCAACACCCCCAATGTCTACAAAATCATCTGTAAATTTATTAAACTCAACAGTATGTCCCTTTAATAATAATTAATGAATGTTCCTCCATAGAGTGTTTGTGTGTTAAACGTATATATGTATTTCACTATATCTATTATTATTCGATTTTGTGTTCCCGACGGAGTGATGTCAATTGTTTCAGTGACGTCCACTAACACAAAAAAGTTTCCTGCTATATCAACGGCACACTTGGCAGAAATCACCCTCTTTGGGTGGAGCCATCAAACAAAAAAGAAGTAGAAGAAGACTTTTTGCTCACTCGCGTTGGGAGACGGAGAACCTGGTGAAAACCAGTGATCCGTGAAGTATAGTGCACTAGGAGTGCTACGTTTTTTGTGCAATGTGAACAAGGTCTTCTTTTTTGGTAAGCGTTTAATTCTTTTGGGGTTTCAATCAGCTAAACGAGTTTGTAAAAGTAATGGTGGTTTTTTTTCCTTTTCGTCACAGTGTGGGTTTGGCTGTGTTGTCTTTTATTTCTCAATGTAAATAAACCTCACGAATCGGCCAACCGTGCCCGGATTTTTCTCGCCTGGATATCAAATTGAACTTGAAAACGTACCACATTAATCTGAAGAGGAGATTGACGGAAGGAAATACGGTAAATATAGGACCTTTGTATTTATAACTCATCAATTTGTAGTTTTATTTTGAATTTGCGAAGGTTTATTCTCCGTTTTGCCAAATTTAGTGCTAAACCAAATTCTTTCCCCGACCCTGTGGTTGTTTTTTTTTTTTCGGTCATCACCTAACCTCCCATGGTTTTTTTCTTTTTTGCGTTTTGGATAAATGCGATGGCGCTCTTGTTTTTTGTTTTATGTATAACGTGAAAGTGATCCCAATCATACGTTACATGTGGCATATCTTGCAAATATGCCTCGGTCAGGTAGGCTAACTGAAGTTGACGATGACAAAATAAAGGTGTTGATTAACCCCTAGAGCTCCGAATGGCCAATATCGGCCAAAACTCGATTCAGCGTGACGGCCCCGTTTTAATTTTATTTTTATTTCATTTGTTTTATTTTATTATGTTTTATTATGTTTATATGTTTTATTTTATTTATGGATATAGTGGTTTGGCAGTAATTAATGTTTTGGTGAGATAGTGTCATAATTCAATTTTTTTACTAATATTTACTAAAATTTTTTGGGACATCAACTTGTCAATCGGCTGAGGGGCCGAGGCCTGACGGTTAAAACCGATCGGCGTTTAACGACAAGAGAAATCACCGATCGTCTTAACATACCGAATGCGAGTGTTATAAATCATTTAAAACAACTTAAATATGTCACCAAGTTTGATATTTGGGTACCACATGATCTCAAGGAAATCCATCTCGCTAAGCCCATTAACATCTGCGATTCTTACTTTAAAAATGAAGAAAACGATCCATTTTTGAAACGTATGATAATAGGTGTCAAAAAATGGATCATCTACAATAATGTACAACGAAAAAGGTAGCAGAGCAAGCGAAACGAACCTGCTCGAAGCCTATTCAAAAGCAGATATCCACCAAAGGATATTATGCTGCCAGTCTGGTGGAATTTCAAGTGTTGTATAATTTGAACTCCTTACAAGGTAACAAACTATTAATTCGGATGTGTACTGTCGTCAGATGGTTAAATTAAGTAATTAATTAATCGAGAGGAAGCGTTCAGAATTAGTGAAACTCAAATGTGTTGTGCTTCACCACTATCGCGCTAGAACACGTACAAGTTTGGTATATCGCAAAAAATTGATGCAATTAGAATGGGATTTGCTACCACATCCACCATATTCACCAGACCTGGCACCGTTACATAATCGTTTGCTTTTTTAGTCCTTGCAAAACAACTTGGGTGGTAAAACCTTTACTGTTAAAGAGGATATTTATTTTACTTTATTTTTTTAAAAATTTAATACCCATTTTTTTAAATACAGCTTTGTATAAAATCCAGCCAAGCCTAAGGCTTGCCTGCTGGAGATTATGATAGGGTGACTTCCAGTGCAACTTTAGTGGCCATTTTGACCATATTATAATATATCTGCTGAATTATCTGCTACATTTTATAATATATACATAAAAAGATGAACGTACTTAATGCTAATAAAATAAAATATGAATCTTATTCGTATCATTTACACGTCTGTTTCACTTTCACTTATTTTTTGTTTTTTTTGTAAATTTTTTATATTTAGAGGAATTTTGTTGAATATATGAGGGATTAGCCAATTCAATCTTCTTTTGCCATAAAGGTTGCGAAAAGGAGGGACGAGTAGCCGTTCATTTTGTATCTGTCTAGTGCTGTGTTTATGTTGGACATAAATTCGGAACTCGTCAGTCTCGAAATATTGAACTGTCAATCTATAAATAAATAGTACATTAGCTGGTGATATGTCACAATAATTGAAAAGTCCTATCTGGTCGTTTCTGAATTTATTTCGAATCTTGTTTGGAACTATTATTTTTAAAATACGGTGTATAAGATTTAAATGTGTTGCCGCAGGTTGTAATTCCATAAGCAATAATAGATTCGACCAGGGCAAAATACAGAGTTCTCAGCTGATTGTATTTGAGAATGTATTTTAAGTGGTAGTGGTAGATATATCTCATCGTACTTAGAGCAGTTTTTTCCTGAGAAAGATAAGAACATTTTTGATCGCAGAATCATGAAGTTGCCCAAAAGATGGCAAAAAGTAATCGAACAAAATTAACAATATATTGTTTGTTAAAGTTTTTGTTTGTAATGAAAAAATCACCTTTTATTTACATACAAAAAAAACGCAATGATATTTTGACCGACCCAATATATGCGAAATATATTGAATATTTATATTGAATATTTATATTGAATATTTATAATGTATTGAATATTTACAAAGTTGTCTATTATAAATATCAGCTATATATAATATGCTATTATAAATGTCTATGTATAATATGCTATTATATCGGCTATATATAATATGCTATTATAGATGTCTATTATAAATGTCTATTATAAATATTATATACAAAGTTGAATATTATAAATATCGGCTAATGCAGCTGGTTGTCACAGCCGATATTTCAGCTGTAATAATAATCTTATTCTATATAATAAAAAGAAACACTGTTCTTTTCAATTATATTCAATGTATATTCAGGTATTCAATTATATTTCTCAACAAACAATTATATCAACTATTGAACTTTTGATGCAATAGCCTGTATGTATTCACTCCATTTCAGGATTGTCATCCACAAGTAGGTCTAGATATTTGATCTGGCTAATTTATACTGACGACATCTATTCCTCCATCAAGATAGACATACAATTCAAAAACCACTTTTCAATTCGTGACACCTCAGAATATGTAAATCAACGGCAATTCAAAATCGAAATTAGTACAAGAAAGTAAAATAGTACAAGAAATCAGAAAAACTCGTCAAATTGAATGAAAGAACCCACATGAACGGTTTTTCGAATTTTCGTTTCGCATAAGATCTATTCGAGATCCTCCTTAGTTTTACGTTTTTATTTACTTTATGACTAAAGTATGCTCGGTAGGCGCCAACGTTCCCTGGGAAATTTGCCGAGGAAGTGTAGAGTACAACCGGATGGGGAGATTCCAGACCATAGTCTCAATAGGAATGTCGATGGGGGCGGTCCAGTCGCTGACGCCGTTTGGGGCGACGACGTCCGGTGATGTCGTCGTCACAAATTCAAAATGTAACCGCCACTTCAGGGATACTGAAAAGAAAACAACAAATACTGTGAGGCTTGGCTCTAATGCAGCGGTTCCCAAATAGCAGTAGGGGAGGGGTGCACCCTATTACGCCGCAAGGAGACTTTTAACTCTTCAGGCCTCGGCCCCTCAGCCGATTGACAAGTTGATGTCTCAAAAAATTTTAGTAAAAATTAGTAAATAGATTGAATTATGACAATATCTCACCAAAACATTAATTACTGCCAAACCACTGTACCCATAAATAAAATAAAACATATTAATATAATAAAACATAATAAAATAAAACAAAATAAATTAAAATAAAATTAAAACGGGGCCGTCACGCTGAGTCGTGTTTTGGCCGATATCGGCCAAACGGGGCTCTAGGGGTTAAAATTACTTCCACCATTTGTTGAAGAAATTTTATCGAATCCTCCATATTGAAATTAGCTAATTGTCAAGTTATAGTTAGGGGAGCCAGCGACAAAAAAGTGCCAGACTTTTTGGAAAAGCTGATACTTTCATATCAAACAGTATTTTGGCCATAGAATGCAGGGATACAGTCAGCAGGTTAATAAATTCCGGAACACCTGGCGCTGGCGTACTAGGAAAGTTTGTTGTAGCATTAAGGAGTAGCTTGTTGTAGCTGCGCAATGCATTATCACTAAATTTTGCGATTATGAAGGCCTAAAACCAGTAGATATTCTGCAAAGACTTAATTCCACAGTTCGGAGCTTAAACAATGTCTATGGCTTGCGTGTTTGTCTGGCATAAGGAGTTTGTTTGTTTGTACTCTTTATTGTGAAATTTCACAATGGGCGGGTATATTGTCATATGACAATCTCTTACAACCAACCCTGACAACCAACCAACCAACTATGACGGGGTAATATGTCTGTGTGCGTTTAGCATGTGTGTAAGTGTGTGTTTTGTTATTGCATTCGATCGATGGGTAATACACAACATTTACTTCAACTTGGTAGAAATGAGGTGGAAAAGGCAATAAGTCATATTTTAAAGTAAAGGTCTGCATTATTATTATTGTCATACATTGCACTACACTTTATATTTTAATAATATTTATTTATTTGTTCTACAAAATTCATATTACGACATTTTATATGCCGTAACCCGGAACGGCTTCACTGTTCACCTTCACGCGGTGGAAGTTGGCGCTCGTGGCCTGCCAGCTAAATCTCTATTTCACCTCTTCAAGATCTTGGCCTATCCAGAAAAATAATCAACTCTTTCTTAGAAAAATTATCTAAAACTGCGATTTGCGCATCTCAAATTCTATGGCTTCGAAGGGGGAGTGAATGGGTGGTAAGGTGAACGCTCACATGTGGCAAGACAGCTGTCCTAAACCTACCACAGCCGGTTCGTAAGTCCGGAATCCACTGCTCACCCCCCAGAAGTGTAAAAAAAAATAGTATTATGATGGGCCCGACTCCGGTCGGTGAATTCCATGGCCGCTCCGTTTGTATTTATTTATTTATTTCCATGACCATGCTATATCAATATTTTAAAATATAATTATAAGTTTAATTTGAATTCGCTTATCTATTTTATATTTCATCATATTTTGTATGTTTCGTTTTAACACTATGTGCACATGAATAAATCTTTGCCATACATAGAGTCTTACTTGGTATGGCCTAGTTAGGCAGATTCTGCAACTAATACAAATGTAAATGTATGTTTTTGAATGAATAAAATTATTATTATTATTAATGGTGATCGACAGGAAAATGGTGACTCAACTGGGAATCGAACCCGGAACTTACAATGTAAGATCAGGCGACCTGACCACTATGCGAAGGGGCCATGTTCAAGGGAGGATGTGAAAATTTTAAATAGTACCCTTAACCCGTTGAGTATGAGTCAACCAAATCTGGTCGCGAAACAATTATCCGTTGAGTACGAGTCGACCAAATCTGGTCGCGCGTTTTTTCACTTCTTTGACGTTCTCATATTTATTCATAATTATCTAATTGTTTTACAAAATGATATTTCAATATTCTATATTCGAAATTTCAATGCAATCATTGTGCAGTTGTTCTTTTTATGATTGGTGTAGTAGTTTCGTAGTTATAGTACTTTAAGTCGATGTCGCCGAAAATCCTGCAAAAGAGACAGATGCAGCCATGAAAATACCCATTTACTCCAAGGGTTAAAGTGTTTTAGGAATTATCTAATTGTTTTACAAAATGATATTTCAATATTCTATATTCGAAATTTCAATGCAATCATTGTGCAGTTGTTCTTTTTATGATTGGTGTAGTAGTTTCGTAGTTATAGTACTTTAAGTCGATGTCGCCGAAAATCCTGCAAAAGAGACAGATGCAGCCATGAAAATACCCATTTACTCCAAGGGTTAAAGTGTTTTAGGAAAGCTGAAAATTCATCAATAGACAGTGGATGTAATAAGGAACTTGAAGCCTATGGTCAGGCTGCTTCATAATAGAACACGTGGCGTCAGCATCTCTATACCATTATTTGCGCCATTGCGACCATTATATTTCGCGGCACAACCAATGCGTCATAGACCGATGCGTGGCATGTATGGAGATGCTGACGTCCAATCTGACAATATTATGTTTAGAGTTCTTTATTGCATTCACTGTCTACTGATGAACTTCCAGCTTTCCTAAAACACATTAGGAGTACTAACTAAAATGACATCTATCCTAGTACGCCAGCGCCAGGTGTACCGGAAACTGGCCTGCTGACTGTACCCTGGCATTCTATGGTCAAAATACTATCTGATCTGAAAGTATCAGCTTTTCCAAAACTTGCACTTTTTTGACTCTGGCTCTTGAACTATTACATCTTAATACATTCTACTAATGGACTCAAATCTGGAAAATAGCTATGTGGACAATAATCATCTGAAATAAAAAACCTATGAAAATAGTTTAAAATAAATAAAATACAAACTGAGCTGCCATGGAAATCACCGACCGGAGTTGGGCCCATTATAATCCTATTGTTAAGACTTCTGACAAACGGTGGACTCCGGACTAACGACCGGCTGTAGTAGTTTTAGGATAGCTGCGTTGCCACATGTGAGCGTTCAAATTACCAAATCAAGTTTATTGTCTTCAAAACTTGTTGCACATGTGAGCGTTTAAATTACCAAATCAAGTTTATTGTCTTCAAAACTTATAAATAGTCATTTAGACATAATATTTTCGATTGTAAGCAATACTTTCCCATTCACTACCCTTTGAAGCCAGCAAATGGACTGTGGAAACAGAACACAGAAACACCACACTCAAAAATTCTGAAACGGGTTTTAGAAGAAATACCTCTTCTGGACGCATCCATAGACAGAATAATATGCCATCTTGTCTTTGATCGTAGATACAATATCCAACTCATTGCAGAACCAGCAGATCACTCTGGTACAAATGAAGTAAGGATATGCACAGACGGCTCGAAAACCACGGCAAATTCTCAAATGATCTAAACATCAAAATATCAACTACCCTAGGCAACTTAAATACGATCTTCGAAGTAGAATGCATTGGCATCACCAGAGCAGCACAGGCAGTTGCAGCCAAAGATGTCGGAGACCTAAGTTTGAAATTTGTCTCCGACAGTGCCTCCGTGCTACAAGCGCTAGCAAAAAATACTATAACCTCTGTCCTTGTACTAGAATGTCACAATGCGCTTCAGTCCATTGCAGGGTCAAATAAAGTGACTCTGCAATGGATTAAAGGGCACAGCGGCTCACTGGGCAACGACACGGCAGACGAACTGGCCAGAAGGATCAAAGAAAATCGTATATGGACTGGAACCTTGAGGCCCATACCCCAGGCCCAAATAAAAACATGGCTACGCAGGAACACCGATGAAACCCACCTTACAGAATGGAAAAAAACGCAGGATGCAGGCAAACAAAGAACGCGGTTCCGGAAGCGTCTAAAAAACTTGCCCGCAACCTCACCAGATTAAAAAGGGACAAAATCCGTAAAGTCATAGGTACTATGACAGGCCACTGTCCCCTAAACAAACGCCTGTTTACCATAGGTGTGACAGACAGCCCTCTATGCAGAGGATGCATGGAGGAATAAGAAACGCCACAGCATGTGCTCATGGAATGCAGGAGCGTGGCAGAGCAACGGGCAAAAATACTACAATCTCCAGCATCTGTCCCGGAGGCCTGTAGCAACCCAAACAGGCTGCTAACCTTCTGGGACAGCCTGGGTTGGCTGGAGTAACATAAATAGAAACATGAGCCACGCACAACGGCCCAATCAAGAGGCCAAGTGCGAGAAAAAAATCCCAGACAAACTAACTACCCTTTGAAGCCATAGAATTTGAGATGTGGAAATTGCGGTTTAGGATATTTTTTCTAGGAAAGACTTGATTATTTTCCTGGAGAGGCAAAGATCTTTAAAGAGGTGAAAAAAAGATTTGGCTGGCAGGCCAGGAGCGTCAACTTCCACTAGTAAATAGCATTGGATGGGAAGTTTGGAAGGAAGTTAGGAAGTTGTTAAGATTTGTTCTATTAAACCAAGTCGGGTCTCGAGATAGTGGTAATGAATAGGAAGTTTGGAAAAAGTTTTGAAAGAAATTTTGGAAAGAAGGAAGGAAAAAAGGAAGGAACAGTGGTAGGTAGGTTAGGTATAAAAACATCACATTGCTTACCGATATCAGTCTCGAATGCCGGCGTCACATACAATGGTATTGACAATATGAGTTGCGATTGGCTAAGACCCAGCGTCACCTCGTGGTATCGTGTGTACGTCACAATATTACTCGAATTCGGTGAACTCCTTGGCGATTTAGGCGATGAAGGCCTCGCTATTTCTTCTTCAGATTGAAGTGATACTGAAACCTATCAAATCGAAAAATTTACCCACTGGAGTCGGACACATCATAATACTCTTACTACACTTCTGGGGGGCAAGCAGTGGACCCCGGACTAACGACCGGCTGTGGTAGGTTTAGGACAGCTGTCTTGCCACATGAGAGCAAGACTGCTGACCATAATGCCCATTCATTCCCCCCTTCGAAGCCATACAAGTTATACTATTGGTTAATGGATGAATAACAACTTAATGATATACCCATATCCATTAATATCTACAGATGTGACACGATTTTTAGGTAAAATATGCAGAAATTTGCAAAATTGCAACGGAGCTGCCATGGAATTCACCGACCAAAGTCGGGCCAATCATATATATTTTTTTTACCTTCTAGGGGGCGAGCAGTGGATTCCGGACTAACGACTGGATGTGGTAGGTTTAGGACGCTGTCTTGCCACATGTGAGCTTTCACCTTACCACCCATTCAGTCCCACTTCGAATCGTCCTTGGCAAAGTAGCTGCTCTGCGACGTGATTGAGGCTTGAAGATCCGTAATATACAAGGTGAATAAAACTGGACCCAGCACTGACCCTTGGGGTATACCACTGGATACAGTGAAATATTCAGATTTAAAGTCGCCCACTTTCACTTGGAAGGTGCGACCAGTTAAGAAGTCTGATATCCAACTTAAAATTTTCCCACGAATTCCCGAGGTGTTCAAGTTCTTGCAAAAGTCTTCTTACAGGAACTCTGTCGAAGGCCTTTTCGAAGTCGAGATATATAACATCGGTCGGTATACCCCCATCCCAGTTCACGGTCCAGCGGTTGAGACAAAGAAGTAAGTTGGTGACAGTGGAGCGCCCGGGAATGAAACCGTGCTGCTCATTTGGAACAATTTTGTTTTGCGATATAAATTTGCGCAATTTTGTTTTAACCCTTCAGGCCTCGGCCCCTCAGCCGATTAACAAGTTGCTGTCCCAAAAATTTTTAGTAAATATTAGTAAAAAAAATGAATTACGACACTGTCTCACCAAAACATTAATTACTGCCAAACCACTGTACCCATAATTAAAATGAAACATATTAACATACTAAAATAAAACAAATTAAATGAAAATAAAATTAAAACAGGGCCGTCACGCTGAATTGTGTTGTGGCCGATATCGGCCAATCGGGGCCTGAGGGGTTAATGATTCTTTCCATGGATTTGCAAGCAATGCAAGTTAAGCTGATGGGACGGTAATTGGAAGCAGTGCGCTTATCTCCTTTTTTATAGATGGGGGTTACAATTGCGTGTTTCCAGTCTGCAGGTAATTTCCTTGATGTGATTGATTGCTGCATAATTACAGCTGAAGACTGAAGATTAGATGAAGACATTCGGATATATTTTTTTGTAATGTCCTTATTTCTTGATATTTAACATCCAATAACAATGTATTCTTACGACTTTTCTTATAAAGATCAAATTCCCAAAACCGAGGTGGCCTTTTATAGTTGTGAAGGATATAATTAATTAAAATGTATGCCACACTACCTACTAATTCTGGCGACGATATGTTTGCTCAACGTTCGAATGAAAACTGCAGAGCACCCATTCTTAAGTTGATGCACGCACCATCCTCATTTGAGCAGTTACAGATGCGCGGAGCAGAGTTAATGCGCAAACCTAATGGATACCCACCTTTACATACATGTTAAACGCACACATTTTATTTGTTTATTTATTATTTATTAGTTTTAAATAGTATTCAAGGGCATTACAGATGAATCCAATTCGCCCTTGAATATTAAATCTAGAGTGTAAGTCTAAAAATAAATGACTTACATAACTAAATTAATGCTAACATTGAACAAGAAAAAAACATAAAAATATAAAACTAAATAAAAGACAGATTATGATAAACATGAGATAGCAGGGAGTTGCCTTTTTAGCTGCCAAAGGGATGTACAAAAGATATCTATTTCGGTGGGTAAGGAATTAAGAAGAGCTATAACCCTTCCCACTGGCCTGTCTACAAAAATATTTGTACGGTGGTACGGCACATTAAACAATAGATGCGATCTCCTCGCTGTGTAATTTACCGGTACGTACAATTCAAACTTACAAACTACATCTATGTAAACTTACATCTATGTAAACACTTCATAGTAGGGTTGGTTGAAAGAGATTGTCGTATGTTAATAAACCACCCATTGTGAAATTCACAATAGAAAGTTGTAACGGACCTTAATTCCATTACATGCGATCAACAAATGCATCGATTTCCAGTGAAATCGACTGGCACAATTCAGCTATTATTTTAACCCGTGCAGCTATGAATCAGCACAATGAAACAATACTTTTACTCGTAATATTTTGGATTGCATCAAACGACAAAGTCTATGCTGTTATTCGCGAGGGACTTAGCCTCTTAGTGGCTCGTGCCAACAAGGGTTCCACAGTATCCTCCAAACCCCCAATACAGTTTGTGCGGGTTGGCTCTAAAGGCAAAAATCATCTCACTGCAAAACCTTTCTCAATAATCGAGAAAGCTTCAGATTGGATTATGGAGGTCGATTCGGTCTCTAAGCAGTATAAATTCCCTGAAAGTCTCGGATGCACAGCCCTACGTCCAGATATAACTCTTTACTCTATCTCGGAAGATGGTCCTTATCGTAGAATTAACTGTTCCGTGGGAATCAAATATCCCAAAAGACCACGAGTACAAATTAAATAAATACCATGACCTCGCAAATGCCGTCACCCGGAACAGTTCACCTTCACGCGGTGGAAGTAGGCGCTCGTGGCCTGCTAACTAAATCTTTGTTTCACCTTTTTAAAGATCTTTTATTTATTTGTTCTACAAAATTCATATTACGACATTTTATATGCCGTAACCCGGAACGGCTTCACTGTTCACCTTCACGCGGTGGAAGTTGGCGCTCGTGGCCTACCAGCTAAATCTCTATTTCACCTCTTCAAGATCTTGGCCTTTCCAGGAAAATAATCAACTCCTCTCTAGAAAAATTATCTAAAACCGCGATTTCCGCATCTCAAATTCTATGACTTCGAAGGGGGAGTGAATGGGTGGTAAGGTGAACGCTCACATGTTGCAAGACAGCTGTCCTAAACCTACAACCGCCGGTCGTATGACCGGAATCCACCCTTTACCTCCCAGAAGTGTAATAATTATATATGATGGGCCCGATTTTTGGTCGGTGAATTCCATGGCAGCTCCGTTTGTATTTTATTTTATTTTATTTATCGGCCTATATAAACCGGCGAAAAAGCAACCAAAGTATCATTCCTCGAGTGGTCATGTCTCCAAGATAGCGACGGCACACTTCGGTGTCCCGGCTTCTCGGTCACATATCATTCCCCGAGTGATCGCCTTCCCCCAACGTTGCGACGGCATATTCGGTACCCTTCTCACGAGGTGTGTCAACGAATCCGGCTCCTTGGTTTCCTTTCCTTATTAACGTACGGCGCGGAGTTATGGGGGCGAGCAGCCGACCGGCAGAGGGCTTTCGTTATGCAAAAGCGTGCAGTCCGCACAATTGCGCTTGTGGCGCTTGATACGCCAGCTAGGCCTCTGTTTAGAGATCTCTGCATCATGACGCTGCCGTCCATTTATATAAAGGAAGTAGCGCTGTTCGTTCGCAGAAATCTAGCCGATTTTGAAGTGAATGGTGTGCATCATCAGTATCCAACAAGATCCCGTAGCATGCTACGTTCGGTAAGTCATGCATTATCCAAGTCGGAGAGGCTAGCCTATATCGCCGGCCCAGCGGTTTACAACAAACTCAGCGAGCACATTAGGCAGGCGCAATCTCTTGACGTGTTTAAGAGACGCCTTAAGAGATACCTTACAGATAAGGCGTTTTACTCACTGGAGGAATATTACTCGAGTGAAGTCTAAAATGCTTTGGTAAAAATATTTAATGATCTCTTTGCATTTTGTCTTGTATTTCTTCTTTTTACATTATTATTGTGTTTTTTCCGTCGTTTTGTTTTGTTTATTTTATCTTTTCTTTACGATAAAAAAAATGTTTGTTTGCTAATATGTATGGATGTTTGCCAATTTGTATCTGACTTGTATACCAGTATACTAATAAAATGAATATGAATATGAATATGAATATCCTCCCTAGTCACGAAGCATCAGTCTGTAACCCCACAGACTCGAGCCGTGCCCAGTACAAGATACTAGAAGCACACATACAATCCTCATCCTTATATCCTCGTAACCGCAGTCGCGCATCTATACACTCGCGTCAACATAACCTGTTCGGGAAGCGTTATAACTGGCAATATCAAACCTTCGATCGATAAATCCCTTCTACTTCATTCAAAACCGCCTTTCAATACGGAGATAACTCGTAAGTTGATACCACCACCTCACACCGAACAATTTGGAGTCTAGTGAGGGGTGGTCCCTCACAAAGTAAAAACAAAGAAACAAACATTCTTCAACATTACCTGCATACAAGTGACAGTTCCTATTGAGAAATCGAAAGTACCGACAATGTCCTCTCCTAGTTTATAAGCAGATTTGAAGATACAGAATCGGGCGACTTTTCCTCTTGCATTTGTGATCATGTAGAAGTTTGGACTGCGACGCGCAGTCAAATTCTGAAACAATTATGCAGGTTTATCAATCAATACTCTACCAACGCTAGATTGATATAGATAGATATATAGAGATTCTTTATTGCACATTAAACAAAAACATACAAAAGACTTACTGCCTAAAATACAATCTCTCACAGCCAACATTCAAGGAAGTGTAAAAATTTATGTACCAAGAGATAAAAATTTAAAAAAAAAGAAGAAAAACTTATTACATAACAAAAAATAATCAAGTAACAAAAATGTCATTTTTTTAATATGTTTGTTTGAAAAGCTTTATTGCACACACAAAAGAATACAATGTGGTGGGCCTATTGCCAAGTGGCAATATCTACCGACCATACCGCCAGGGTTATTGTGACTGAAGGTTTATGTGGGCAAATTAATTTACAAGTAATAAATGAATACACTTACAAAAAAGTCATCATAGTTTAAAATATAATTCAGTGATTAGTAACGTATGCCAACTCGATATTGAAGGGAGGAGTGAAATATAAGGACAAGCAAAGGATATGGTTAGGATTTGGAATAATTCGCAAGGAGCGAAGGATAGGAGAGGATGGGATGAGACCTAGGATAAATAGGAATTTAGGGACATGAAATGCTTTTTCAGAGACACTTGAAAGGTAGAAACCGTTGGTGCGTTTCTGATGTTTGACGGGAGCTGGTTCCATAGTCTAGCCGCATGAACGGTGAAGGAATAAGTAAAAGATTAGGAAGTATGAGTGGGAATCGCAATTCTACTATCCTGATTGAAACGGAGTGGAAGACTATGACTTCCTAAGTGGATCCATATCAACCATAACCTTTTCATGCCTGACCAAATGATGCCTGCATGCCAAATTGAACTTAGGACTTAGGAACAAAATATTGGACTTAGAGAGTTGAAATGTGGTATACCCATACCTTGTTGGCCCATACCAGATGGCTCCAAAACCACTCAAGGTACTGGAGCCGGCGTCTTCTCAAATGATCTAAACATCAAAATATCAACTACCCTAGGCAACTTAAATACGATCTTCCAAGTAGAATGCATTGGCATCACCAGAGCAGCACAGGCAGTTGCAGCCAAAGATGTCGAGACCTAAGCTTGAAATTTGTCTCCGAAGGTGCCTCCGTGCTACAAGCGCTAGCAAAAATACTATAACCTCTGTCCTTGTACTGGAATGCCACAACGCGTTTCAATCCATTGCAAGATCAAATAGAGCGACCCTGCAATAGATTAACCCTTCAGGCCTCGGCCCCTCAGCCGATTGACAAGTTGATGTCCCAAAAATTTTTTGTAAAAATTAGTAAAAAAATTGAATTATGACACTGTCTCACCAAAACATTAATTACTGCCAAACCACCTGTACCCATAATTAAAATAAAACATAAAAACATAATAAAACATAATAAAATAAAACAAATTAAATTAAAATAAAATTAAAATGGGGCCGTCACGCTGAATCGTGTTTTGGCCGAAATTGGCCAATCGGGGCTCTAGGGGTTAAGGAGCACAGCGACTCATTGGGCAACGACGCGGCAGACGAACTAGCCAAAAGGGGATCAAAGGAAATAGTATATGGACCGGAACCCTTGATGCCCATACCCCAAATAAAAACATGGCTACGCAGGGACACCGACGAAACCTACCTTAAAGAATGGAAAAAAAACGCAGGATGCAGGCAAACAAAGAACGCTGTTCCGGAAGCGCCTAAAAACCTTGCCCGCAACCTCACCAGATTAAAAAGGGACAAAATCCGTAAAGTCATAGGTACTATGACAGGCCACTGTCCCCTAAACAAACGCCTGTTTACCATAGGTGTGACAGACAGCCCTCTATGCAAAGGATGCATGGAGGAAGAAGAAACGCCACAGCATGTGCTCATGGAATGCAGGAGCATGGCAGAGCAACGGACAAGAATACTACAATCTCCAGCATCTGTCCCGGAGGCCTGTAGCAACCTAAACAGGCTGCTAACCTTCTGGGACAGCCTGGGTTGGCTGGAGTAACATAAATAGAAACATGAGCCACGCACAACGGCCCAATCAAGAGGCCAAGTGCGGGAAATAGCCCAGGAAAACTAACTAACTAACTAACTAACCTTGTTGGGCCGAAATTACACTGTGAAATTTTGGTTGGAATATCTCATATATAAGCTACACTAATAATATTCAAATTTCGGAATACATTTTAATCAAATATTAACGCCATCTGTTGACGCTTGGCCTAACCCCGCCCTTAGTCGAAAAACGAACTGTGCCACTCGAGGCAGTTGCAACGGAACCCACCCGGGTTCAACCGCCGGCCGAGATAGTGCGCTCGCCAATTTTATTTATGAAATTAATATTCTACTCGCCGGAAACATGCTCCAAGAGAAAAAACTAGTTAACCCGTACCTGTAAAGCCTGCAGTGCAGTCTCCAGCGGAGTATCAGCTTTCCTGACGTCGGAGAAAGGGCTGGTGGGGTGCAGGTCGTCGGTGGAGGCCCCGGCTCCGCACAGGGCCCCCACCGCGTCGCCGGCCTGGATGAGCGCCGCGAGCGGGAGCACTCGGAGCGGAAGACGCACCGCGTGCACCCGCGACCCTACCCTCTGCGCGGCCACCGTCAGCTTGTACGAATACTTCACGGAGCTCCCGCGGTACGACGGCGGCGCTTCCAGCGGTAGTGTCTCGCGGTACACGACTGAAAATTATTACACACAAATTATAGAACAGAAGAAAGATTCGGTGAAACCTCTCCGCCTTCTAGTAACTGCAATTCCTTGACAAAGTACGGATTCAAACTTGGAAACCGTTTGATTTACGAAACCGCGTAGACTTCCGCAAAAAGTTTCTTGCTAGAATCAGCCAGAAATATCACTGGTCTAGGGTATATAAATAGAGTTGTCGACTACAACGGGCGAACCCGTCACCTCAGGAAGTGTTAACGATTAGTCGTTCTATCCCCCGTGAGGTAAACGCAGAAGACTTGGACAAAAACAGTCCACCGTCAAGCTCCGCCACATGCCCGTAAGAGGCCAACAACGCCTTAACCGCAAGATAACTAAAAGGGTTACTCAGCGGGCTGATCTGACGATGGAGGCGGAAGGTCGTCACAGGATCTGCATAACGAAACAAAGTATCCGAGCCGCGTTTGGGCTTGTTGGAATCGGCTCGAGATGGACTCTAGTTATGAATGATTTCCAGGGCCTGATGATGGAGCCGGAAGGTGGCAATGGAATTCTGTAATGGAGTAACGTATCTTAGCCGTGTTTAGGCTTGTTGGAATCGGCTTGAGATGTACTCTGGTCATGAATGATTTCCAGGGTCTGACGATGAAGCCGGAAGGTGGCAATAGAATTCTATAATAGAATAACTTATCTCAGCCGTGTTTGGGCTTTTTGGAATTGTCTCGAGATGTACTCTGGCCATGAATGGTTTCCAGCGTCTGATGAAGGAGCTGAAAACTAGGCACTCGTTGAAAATGTCGTGAGATGTGCTCTAATCATGAATGATAAGATTAAAAGTACTTTTTAATCTTATCAAGTTTTGTGATAAGTCTACAAAAAGGACTTCTTCAAATCAAATCATCATAATGCTTCTCAGTGAAATATTTTATAACGAATTTCGTTAAATTTATATCTTTTTCTTTAAATTTCCTGTCTATGGCACATTTTTTGTTTTTACAAAATGAAGTTTATCCAGGTTTGTTTCTTGGCTGAAACAAATGCCTATTGATTCCGCTAGAGGTCCATGGTGGGAGAAATATTCGATTTAATTGTCCACTGACAGCTGGGGGTACTTTCGAGAGAGAGCGGAGCGCTTCATCTGATTGTACGAACGGGCTGCGGCATTTTAATTGAGAAAAATCGGTTTTTGCTTAAAATCGCCATTTGTAACCTTTTATTATTTATTCCGTAGCCGGCGATTGGGGAGGGGGTCGCCCTCGCAGCCAATACGCTGTTGTCGGTGCCACTGAATCTCGTACTTTATTAACGATTCGCTTCCATTCTTGACGATTTTTTGCCACGTCTCGAGCATCCCTAGCCGATAATCGTTGATTCTTAAGGTCGTCTTTGATGTTATTTAGCCAGGTTTTCTTCGGTGCGACTTCAAATACGACGAAATTTTCAATTTGTCTCACCGGTATTTCATGGATCAAAAACGCAAGGAGAATAATATATGGGAAGAAATCAGTGAGGATATGGGAGTGTCAGGTATTTTTTAGTTTCTTTCATCTCAACTTGGTTTATTAAGAAATCAGAATCATGTAGCTGATACTGTTATTATTTCTAGCATAGTTCTTATCGTTCATATCTTAAATAACATATATTCGTGAATATCTACAACCCCTAGATATTACGTACGTATGTACGTATTTAATACCAAATATCTATCAACATTTTGTGGGTATAATTATTTATTTATTTTATTTTATTTAGGTACTTATGATTAGGTATACATTTCATTGGTCATGTAATCTTATAATAATTATGTAAATTATTTAATAATTAATATAGGGAGGTTTAACACATCTTACATGACCTTTACTGCCAATAGCACACCTAACTAGGCGATAATTTGGCCCGTCTCTAGATGTGCATATTTTTATGCAATTTTAGGAAATTAAGTGTTTTTTTTTTAAATAAGTTATTTGGACCCACCACCTGTATATACACATAAATATACCAATTTTATAAAATATATAGCTATGTAATAAATATATACATTTATAGTTGAAATTTAATAAAATTTAATTAAGAAAAATAGATAAGTGATACTAAATAAATTGTCGAGCGTTGCAAAGAAGTTGGTCAGATTTTACATATCCCTTGTTAAGTAGCCATCTATTAAGGTTTGCTTTAAATATTTTTATGTTAGGATAATTTTTCATGTCTTCACTAAGGGAATTATATAATTTTGGGGCTATGTAGAATATATGTCTCTGGGCAAATGTTGTCCTGACTGACGGAATTATATAATTGATACTCGCGGACATTCTTGAGTTCAGATTGTTTTGAGTTCGAGCATGGTCATCTCTAGATTTGTAGAATGCAAGAATCGCTTGCTTAATGAATAACTGTTTAGCTGATAGCACATGGGATTGGGAAAATACCAAGGCAGATGGATGACGCCGGTTTTTCCTGTGAATTACTCTCAATAATAATTTCTGCGCTTTTGTCAATCTATCCAGATTATCATTAGTAGTAGCGCCCCAGCCGCGACTCCGTAGGACAAAATACTCTGACACAAGGCCATGTATACCATTCTTATGGTTGTTTTGGACAGAATGTTGCGCAGCCGAAGAAATACATAAACCAGCTTTCTAATTCTCGAACTCAAATTTGCAATCTGATTTTCCCAACATAGCTTCTCAATTTCGAATACTATGGTGAGAATACTTGCTTTGAGTAGATACGTACATATCAGATACATTTTTAAGCGGGGATTTTTTTTAGAGCAAACAGAAAAACTTCGTGGTTGGAGTTCATTTTGAGTTGTGGTTAGAAGGCACGAGCAAATAACGCACGACATTCAGCCGCGAGCGTCTGGCGCCGACTGCCTCTTACGTGCAGTTGCTTGCAGTTGCCTGCCGTGCTGGTGGGGTTTGACGGTTGACGCGCGGCGACGCGCAGCGCAGTGGCACAACGCGGTACGGGCTCACCTTTATAGTTTTTGAAACTATTATTTTATTAAATACTAGCTGACCCGTGCCCACTTCGTTGGGCAATAAACATTTTTACTTGTGATGAAATTATGAGTGTGGTTCGGTTAGTACTGTGTGCTATGATTTATTCCTGACTGCCAAAAGGAGGGTTATATTTTTACTGTAATATGTATGTATTTGCATGCCGATTTTGGTTTTAATATTACCGGGTTTCTAATGAGTGAATGAAATAATTATGATTAAATAAATTACGTTTATTTTAATTGTTCAAAACTTCTCTGTATACTATATTAGATATAATGTTATTATTTAGTACCAAAATATATTGTCTTTCAGGAGTTCCAAACCGAGATACGGTCGCGGTCCCATACCTATGTCGTATTATCTCTTTAATCATTTATGCAGTAAAAGGAAAATTATATGCAGTAAAAAGGAAAAGTCTTTTGTTTTAAACACTTGAGACGATAAATTTACTTATTTTGATAAGAATTCATAATTGATGATAATATGACCAATAAACATGATTTAAATTATTTTTTTAATGTGAAAAACTACTTTTTGTGACTTAAATATAAAAGTTAGACATATGCTGTCGCTGACTTTTTTGTAGGCATTATCAAGCTCTACAACTTTTCTCTAAAACTCAATCATATATATCTCATCGTTAAGGCAGCGTTCGTAAGAAACATTTTCATTCGACCGTTTCTCTCCGACTTACTTTGCAAATCCGACTACTACGAAGAAGTCTCTTCATTTTTCGGATTAATATATAGCCTATAACACTGACAAATAACGTGGCTTTCTATTGGTAAAAGAATTTTCAAAATCGGTTCAGTAGATCCAGAGATTACTTCCTACAACCTCACAAACTTTACCTCTTTATAATATTAGTATAGATTTAAAAGAATGACTTACAGCTGACAGTATCTCCGAGTGGTATAGTGAGGTCGCAGAAGAGTATGACAGGTTTCGTCTCGATCACCACCCTCCCCAGATCGCCGGAGCTGGCCGAGTGCAAAGAGGTTCCCCGAGCTGACACGGAAGAGCTTCGGATCTTGCTGGTGTTTGTGTCGGCATTGCCTCGGCGAGCCGCCGCTTCCGCGGCCACGCCGCTGGTAGCGCAGTAGCAGTGAATTTGAGCCGAGGCCCATGCCAAGCTTTCCAATATGTCGCTGTTAGGAAACATATGATTACTTCATGTACAACCTTTTTTTCTGCACAAAAATGCCCTTTTATAAATAAATACTTTCATAACTTATAATATTTCATTCATTTTTATTTTATATGCGGAAGATATATAAGTTAGTCTAATATATACAAAACGAATTGTTTATATATCTAATCAGGTAAATTTTTTATAGTCATAAGGGGCTCTCTAGACGATCAAGCATGCTTGTCAAGCATCGCGTCGCGGGCTGGGGAGGGATCTTAACCGCAGGAAATATGCATTTCTTTGTTTTAATATTTACCAAAAATGCCTAATTTTGTAGTTTATACCAGGGAGTCACGTTAATTAGACGTAATTGATTGATGAATGACGTGACTCCCTGGTATAAAACTACAATATTAGACATTATTGGTAAATATTTTAAAAAATATTTGCATATTTCCTGCGGTTTACGATCCCCTCCCAGCCCACGACGCGATGCTTGACAAGCATGCTTGATCGTCTAGAGAGCCCCTTACAATAATGCCAAAAAACGCCCGCGGGCAACGTAACACGCGCTATTAAAATCGGCCACTGTTAAAGTGATAAGTAAGTTTTAAAAATATATACAGTAGAGCCCCTGGTATCTGAGCTCCGAATAACCGGCTCTGCTCGGATTGTGGAGACAGGTTGTGAATGAAAATGGACGACCGCAAGCAAACGTTGCTCTTATATCGATTTATATGGAGTATCACATACTTTGTGGCCCTAAACACCCCACTCATTATAACAAGTTAAAAAGAGAGGACGCTCGGCGCGAAATTGCAACAGTCTTTTGAGACTCGCGAGGCTGGCTCGCAGCGCCTTGTACTCTCACTGTGAGCCGCTCACTGATGCACTTTCACCGAGCCGCTCACTTCAAGTCGCTCACAGCGCGCCGCACTCGCAGGTAGATACGGGGCTTGACCCGTCGAAAGCAAGCCTACGCAAAAAACTGCGCCGCAACTTTTTGGTCGATTTTGTAAATAAATACTCACAATATCTATTTTTCATGAATTCCTTCTTATTACCTAGTAATTAATCTTGTTAGTCATGTATATTATATATTAATATAATATATATGGGGGCCGGCCAAAGCGGTTATGCGCGGATCTGTCAAAAGATGCAATATGCCGGAATAACTAAGATATAGAAACCTCTCTGCAAAAAAAAAAAAAACGACTAATAGATTGTTTCATTTTATTGCTAAATCTAGAAGAAAATAAATTGTGTCGGTCGCTATAAATAAGCGAGATATAGGCATTCAAAGTTTAAATTTTAAATGTAAACAAACAGGCCAAAAAAAATAATTCACCACGCTGATTCCGAATCTTCCATAATCTTTATTCGATCTCAATAAATAAGCGAGATATAGGCGTACAAAATTTTCATCCCAATGTCAAGAAAGTTGCGACCATTTTGTTTGTACATACCATGTGGGATACATTCGAGTATATCGTAATATCGATAACAATTTGCAATATTATTTTTTTCGAATTTCACGCGAAATTCGAAAAAAACTTTTTACTTACGGTGTTAATTTGATATTGAAGAAATTTCGTTTGTTTCACGTTACCTTTTGTCATCATTACCAAAGCCATTTTGTAAAAAATCCGAATTATCGCTAACACATTGTCATGTTAACATAAATAGCGCCGCAGGCAATTTTTTTTTTTCGAATTTCGCGCGGAAATTTAAAAAAAAATTTTTGCTTGGGGTGATATTCAAATATTTAGGAATTTTCTATTGTTTCAGGATATCTTTTGTTATCAAAACGCAAAGTCATTGAAAAAAACCTCGAAAATAGTCTCATTTTTTAAAATATCGCACATGTTTTTTCACAAGCATGCCATCATTTTTGTAATATTGCAAATTGTTATCGATATTAGAGAACTCGCGATATATCGACTATTTTCCGACACTACTTCTGAAACAATATGGCCGTTTTGTTGACGTTTAGTATGCAAACTTTAAATGCCTATATCACGCTTATTTATTGAGAGCGACAAAAGCTTATTGCAGATTCGAAACCTGCGTGGCGAATGTAGTCCGGTGACGTTTAAAAATCAACAATCCATGAGAGGTTCCTATACTGTAGTTATACTAAAATGCCTATAGGCATTGTTAGCGTCCGACGGGTTAAGTTATTAGTTTTCATGCAAATGCAGTGGTCCAGATGTCATCATGCGTTGCATACGTTGCGTACGTGGGACAAGTATGTCTCTACCTTAGTGCTATCTACCAACCTGTGGCTCTGAGATATTCTGTGCTCAGGCTGAGTTGTATGGCAGAACGTTATAACACACTCGACAATTTCTCCGGATAAGTACACGGGAGGCGACACTAATTTTGCAGATATTTCAATCATTTTAATTAATAAAACCAATTAATATATAAAATTCAACGCAACTACGGCATTTCTGCCTTTTAAATAAGCTTTTTCGAAAATGTAAACAATTTTGTAGGTTAGAAAAGAACGTCAAACGCCAAACTAATTGGGGACACATTGGGGACGTCAAACGTCATCCTATGGTTTGACAACCCAATTCTTCGTAGTGTTGGGCGGCAGAGGTGCAATTTAATATCTGTGATTTTTGTGAATTTATTATTTTAACGAGTACGAGGCGAATTTTTAATATTTTCCTTATCGTCGCTCTGTATGACATTTTTTTTTTTGGGTTTTTTGAAAAATTTTAAAAATGACTGTTAAATAATAGTTTGACAAGCATGGAGCGCGCTATAATCGCGAATAAACAATATTTGCGATATTTTACCTACCTCTAGTGGCGCAGCGCGCTTAACTCTTTTTATGAAGTTCCACGTCTCGATTCCCGGCTGGATCACCATTTTACGTTAAGTTAAAATTAATTCCGTCGATCAAATGCAAAAATAACAAGGCACACACACTTACACACATGTTACACGTACACATACATATAAAAACTTCATAGGGTTGGTTGAAAGAGATTGTCGTATGACAATAAACCCGCCCGTTGTGGAATTTTACAATAAAGAGTATAAATAAAACAAAGATACAAGCTATTTTTCAAAACAAAAAAAAAAACAAATTTCCAAAAAAATAAGAAAAAACTTGTTTTTATTTGTGTTTTTGGGAGAATTGTTTTTAAAACGTGATTTTTTACTCGTACTGATTTACCCACTTCAAGGATTTTACCAATTAAAAACTCAGCCATATGTGTGTGTCGTTATTGTTTTCGATCGACGAAATTAAAATGAAATTCCATTAATTTTATCTAAACGGAAAATGTTGTCCCAGTCGGGAATCGAACCCGGAAACTTACAAAGTAAGATCAGGCTACGAAACCGCTATGCCACCGTGCCGTGCCGGTTACTGTACTAACGACTAAAACTGCCAAAGGAATTACTGTTTGCAAGGAATTACTACAAGGCGCGTAAGAAGTATACATATTGTATACTGCTTATTTATTGGAGCTATTAGATATTTTTCTTTCCTTTTCTTAGTTATATTACATTGATAAGTGTTCGCACAATTCACAACTAACATAATCAAGTCTACCTTGGTACGGGCTTCGTCCTAGTTAGGCATACTTTGTATATCACCTTTTCAAGCAATTAATTTCGGAAATAAATTTATTATTTTTCTTAAAAGAAAAAACTACGAAGATTTGCAAAAACTGCAAGGCAGGACGTTTTCATCCTTATTGAATGTAAGATATGGTTTAAAATAGTACGGATGGATTATAAATAGGATAAAAACAATTTTACCGCTTAACGTTGTCTAGGGTAGGCTGACAACAGTCTACCCTAGACAACGGTGTTTGCAACATCGCCGAAACTTCGGGTATTACAAACTTCACGCGGTAAATTCGTTTTTATCTTTTTATAATGTCAAACAACCGCGACAGTCTTCGATTTCAGTATGGATGGAACTACTTGTTACTGAAATTTAAAGGAAACCTAATACAAAAAATCACCACTTTCTTGAGAGTCTCATTACGTTGGTACTCGTGATATTTGTTACGGATTTTATCAAATCAGATAATATTTACATAATTATATTCAATAGTGGGAATAAACGTAACAATCAGTGTTGCAAAGTGATTATATTTCAAACAAAGTGACTATATTCCTTTGCGTTTGCAGTGGTGGACAGTAAAAAAAGCTTACCTATATTAACAGTGGACTACTTTACCTGCTAAGTGCAGTAGTAGACAGTAGACAATAACAGACTTATTAGGGAACTACAATAAGCCATGACTGGCGATGACAACAACGATCAATTTTGTAAATCGATTACTTAGTATATTTTGATAATTAAGAAAAATGAACAAAACTCCCGTTTCCGCCCTACAAGAAGTCATTGCCAAGAGAAGAGAGACGATCAGCTACGAAACTATGGGCACATATGGTAGTAGCCACGACCCAACGTTCACCGTGCAAGTGACAGCTGGTCAAATCGTCAAAACCGGTATGGGGAAGACAAAACAGTTGGCGAAACAACAAGCTGCTTTGGCCGCTCTGCAAGAACTAGCCATGTCGTAGCCGAATAGATTTAATAAATATTGGATAAATTACTATTTTTTAATTTTAAATATAAATAATATAAAAAGCTAATTACATATTTTTAAAATTATCGTTTGTAGTATGGCCAGAGAACGTAGGAAAGGATGTTAGTGACTCAATGTGATCCTTGATGCTGCTTGCTGTAAGACGCTGTTGACGACACACGACGGCGGCCCTTGTTATGACTTATTTGGCCGCCACACGGCTTCGACCCTCGACGCACGTTTTAAGACGCTCAAACGCCCAGCGAACGAGATTGGCTCGGCATCTTGTCACACCCACCGTCAGTCTGTTAAGATTAATCCAGGTGTTATAGGGAAGATAGGATCTCGGTGTTATCTCTTCCTTAACGTCTTCGCTTAGTGAAGCCCTCCCGACCCGTTTTTTATATGTGACCGTTGGTTTACTCAATATACCACACATTTTGCATTTCCATATGTAGGTAACAAATATCGGTGGATCAAACCAACAGTGAGTTTCTTTCATACAAATGAAAGTAAAAAATGTAACAGGTCAAATTCGACCAGTTACATGAGGGGTGGGAGAGGGGGTGGGGGGGGGGGGTGGAGGAAAGGGGAGGGGGGTTGGCGCTATTGGGAGTCACAAAAGGGATTCCCTGCTGTCTAGTCCGGTACTAGATTGGATCAAGGATGCATCAAGAACCACTTAGGATTTCCTGGCAACCACCTGGCACCACCTGGCAACATCTTGGTACCACCTGGCAACCATTTGGCACCACCTGGCAACAACCTGGCACAATCTGGCACTAACTGGCACTGCCTGGAAACCACCTGGCAACCACCTGTCACAACCTGGCACCGCCTCGAAACCACCTAGGATTACCTGGCAACTACCTGGCACCACCTGACACAACCTGGCACAACTTGGCACAGCCTGTAAACCACCTAGGATTACCTGGAAACCACCTGGCACCACCTGGCAAAACCTGGCACCGCCTGGAAAACACCTAGAATTACCTGGCAACCACCTGGCACCATCTGGCACTGCCTGCAAACCACCTGGCACAACCTGGCACCACCTAGCACAGTCTGGAAACCACATATAATTACCTGGCACTGCTTGGAAACCACCTGGCACCACATGGCACGACCTGACAAATCCTGGCACCACCTGGCACCGCCTGGAAACCACCTAGGATTACCTGGTAACCACCTGGCACTGCCTGAAAACCATCTGGCACCACCTGCCGGCTGCCACGACCTGGCATTACCTAGAATTATCTAGCAACCACCTGACATTACCTGGCAACCACATTACATCATCTAGCACCACCTGGCAACGATCTGGCACCACCCGGCACAATCTGTCCAAATGGCCTCAACTTGGCACCACCTAGCAATCACCTGGAAATCACCTAAGACTTCCTGGCAACCATCTGGCCCCACCTGGCAACCACCTGTCACCACATGGCAACCACCTGGCACCACCTAGCAACCACATGACACCACCTGACTATCACTTGATACCATCTGGCAATCACCTGGCACCACCTGGCAATACCTGGCAAAGCCTGACAACCACCTGGCACTACTGGCACCACCTGGCAACACGTGGAATTGCCTGTCCACCACCTGGCAACCCGCAGGCACTACCTGCCACTACCTAAACCACCGCGCCAGGTTATCACTAGGATGCTTGTACCTGTTTAGATCCAGGATGCTGGTACTAAACTGGCTCCATGATGCTGGTACCAAACTGGCTCCAGGATGCTGGTACCAGACTGGCCGATCCAACGATATTGGTTACATATTAAAACGCAAAATGTACCATATAGGGCTCGATTGCGTTTCTTCGTGAACTAAAATCGGAAATTAGTCCGTGTGAACGAGACGGCAATACGGTAGAGCGGAGTGTGAGATGAGCGGTTGTCACTTTTTCGCATTAAAACTGCACGCCAAGGTCAAATCTTAGACCGCACGAAATATGCTCGAATTTATTCGGACGAGTATAAGTTCGGCAGGTAGTATTAATCGACGATCGTTCGTTTCATATTTCGCTCTAACATATTGCTCTGTCTCGTTCGCTTGGACTAATTTTAGTTTTAGTTCACAAAGAAACGCAATCGGGCCCTCAGTGAGCAAACCGACGGTTTAACTCATACTTTTACTTTTACTCACAGGTCACATATAGAAAACGGGCCTAAATAATGCGGTTCAATGATTGACTGCCGAGTTTAGCTAACAATGTTTGATAGAACGCTTTTGATAGATCGCAAAAAATGTTTGATGCATCGATTGTTCTTATTTCTGCTGAAACTGAATTGAGATTGTGTTAAAATATTTTTATTTTCGAGGGACTTTAAAAACCTTGAATTTACTAGTTTTTCAAGTACTTTTGAAAAACTAGTAAATTGAAGGTTTTATTCATCAGCATATATCAAATTTGGATTCATATATCAAACAGGCAAGGCCGTGCCCAGGGGGGGGGGGGGGGGGTCCGAGGGGTCCGGACCCCCCCCCCCCCCCCCGAAATGAAATGGATTTACACTAGATAGAATCAACTTTCCAAAATGAAATGGATTTACACTAGATAAAATCGACTTTTAGGTGCAAAAAATACATTAGGGGTATACCGCTAAGCTATGTTCAGAGGGAAATTATAAAATGTTTAAATGAAGCTAAGGTATTCTCCGTTTTAGTAGACGAAACAGCTGATATTTCAGGTCACAAACAACTCTCTCTGTGTTAGATACACACAAAAAGTCGATACTTGTTATGTGGTGAAAGAAGATTTTCTCGGATTTGTGAAAGTCGATAAAACAACTGCACAACCATTGGCTGACACTATCATAGCGTCCCTGAAAAACCTTGGCATTGACCTCAACAATATGGTGGGACAGGGGTACGACGGTGCAGCTGTGATGAAAGGTGCATTTAATGGCGTTCAATCAATAATACGGAAATAATTTCCCCGAGCTCTGTTTGTCCATTGCAGCTCTCATCCTTTGAAATTGGCCCTGTGTCATTCGTGTAGTGTACTTCCTATAAGAAATTGTATAGGAACTGTGAAAGCGGTGGGTGGAAAATCACAACGGCTTGTTAGAATTCAAACAAATTTTAAAATCTATTATTGAAACTTTAGAACAATGCAGCACAGACCCGGATATGGAGACCACAACTTGAGCTTCTTCTTTTCTGAGATCTTCTCTTGCAAGCGAATTCGTGGTATCACTCTGTTTTTTAACTAAGGTATTTGCAGCTACCTTAACAGTATGCAAAGTCTTACAGTCACCTCTGTGGGACTTAATAACAGCTGTTGACCATATTGAAAACATAATAGCACACATTCTAGCCATTCGATCCAATATTAAAAAAGAGTTTTCAAATTCATTTACAGAGGCAAAGGATTTATTGGCCGATGTCAATGAAGAGATCAGGCTTCCACGATTGACATCAGTACAGAAGCATCGCGCCAACCCAAATACCAATAACCCCGAACAGTATTACCGCATAGCTGTTGCAATACCCCTATTAGACGACTTAACTTCTCAGCTCAAATTAAGGTTTACTGACCACAAGAAAGTATTGGCTGCTATGTACACTCTTATACCTACAGTCTGTTCCGAGAAGGAAACGCCATTTCCAAGAGAGGACCTGGTGATGTACGAGGCTATGGTTGAACTAGACGAAGCACAAAGCGAATTCCTGCTATGGAAGTTGTTTTGGCTGGGCAAAAACCCTTCGGATCGGCCTTCTTGCGCCATCGAGGCTTGGAGAGTGCAACAGGCAATTGTATCCCAACATTTATATGTTGTTGAACATCTTGTCGACTCTGCCAGTAACCACTTGCACTCCGGAAAGGTCATTTTCACACTTAGATGCCTAAAAACCCACCTACGGAATTATTTTGGGCAAGAGAGGCTAAACGGATTAGCCTTAATAGCAATTCACAGAGACGTCATCATCCCAAGTGATGATGTTATAACCGAATTTGCCCGTAAAAAGTCTAGAAGGCTTGCTTTTGTGTTGTGAATTCACCTTATTGGAAATATGCTTATTCCTTATTCGTTTTTAGGTTTAAAAACGAAAATGTTAGTTAGTAGTTAGTACCTACACTATTTTCAGTGGCGGGCTTCTTCCGTCTTAATTTAAGGGTAATAAATTTGAATTGGCCCGTGTTTTTTTTTTTTGGACCCCCCCCGAAAAAAAATTCTGGGCACGGCCTTGCAAACAGGGATTCATATATCAAATTATTAGGTAACAAGAGATAATTCATTCAAAAAAATGATGTTGTTACTATTTATAATGTTGTTACAATCGATGCACTGAACAACGTTCTGAGAAAAATGTACAATGACATGGACAAGAAACTTTATTCGAGTACCGTTTTCTGCGATTTATCAACAGCGTTTGATATGGTAGAGTGTAGACCATCAAACACTGCTAACTAAACTCGACAGATATGGAATCCGAGGAAATAGCCTAAAATGGTTCAGCAGCTTTTATTTGAAAAGAAAACAAGTTGTACAATTAGACGACTGCGGAAAGAGATAGACACCTGCAGACAAACCAAAGAAATAGTAGTGGAATACAACCACAAACTTACCAAAACACTTCTAAGGACAAAAAGGCCCCAACTACGCAAACTAGTGGGACTGATAACAGGACACAACACACTAAACAAACACCTCTTCAACATGGGCGGAACGAATAGCCCTATGTGCAGAGCATGAATGGAGGCGGAAGAAACCACAAAACACATTCTGCTAGATTGTAAACAGGTAGAAGTATACAGGACAAAACACCTTGGGACTCCAGGCACCCTGCGCGAGGCAGCAGGAAACCTGAAAGCCCTGCTGGCTTTCGTCGAGGAGCTTGGGTGGGTGGAATAGTGCTACCCCCGTTACACGCAAAATAGGCACACTGGATGTCGACTTGCGGAGGAACGCCCAGTACAACTAACTAACTAACTAACTAACTAGACGACTGCACAGGTGGCGTATTAAAGAGAACCATTTCCGATGAGTGTGAAATGAAGAGCGGTGTTCCTCAGGGAAGCATCCTGGGACCGACCCTTTTTATTCTATATGTTAATGATCTCCCATCTATAGTAGCTCACTCAAATATAGCTTTGTATGCAGATGACACCAGTATAAGCTTTGCAGATGCCAAAATAGAGAATGTAGTGAAAACGTTAAACTATGAATTGGCTCTGTTGAATACCTGGTTCGAGAAAAATAATCTGTCTCTTAACACATCTAAGACAGTATCTATCTTCCGATCTTGTAGAAAAAATAAGGTTATGAACAGTCAAAATTTAATTATCGGTGCAAACACAGTAGCCAATATTAAAAGCCATAAATTTCTGGGTTTAGTTTTAGATGAAAATTTAAGGTGGAATGCTCACGGGGAGGAATTAAGCGACAGACTTTCCAGCGCCTGTTTCTTACTAAGGCAAATACGGAAACTGATGAGCGTTAAACACCCCAAAATAATATACTTTGCCCATTTCGAGTCAATTCTTCGTTACGGGATTCCCTTCTGGTTACAGTGTACATATTGAGATGTCAACCACAACGGGCGAACCCGTCACCGCAGGACGTTTTAACGATTCATCGTTCTATCGACCGTGCAGTGAGCGTAGAAGACTTTGGACATAACAAATCCGACGTCTAGCTACGCCACAACCCGTTAGAGTCCAACGCCTTACCGCGAGTAGCCAGGTATGTTACCTGGCGGGCGGCACTCGCGCCCTAACTACCAATTGTGACCAGATTTCTCCGGTCTCTCGATTGGTTCCGAGTTCGAGGTCGCTTGCGCGGTCCTCTCCCTTACGAAGCGGTGAAACGGAGTATACCGAATCTATCGCGGACCAAGGCGTCCTTTGCCCGACTCTGAACCGGGATCGGATGGCCAATGGTCATTTCAAGAGTAGTCGCCGTAAGGTAGACAACTACCCCCGCTCTATAGGAAACAATACAGTTCCCAGACTCCCCCGATTGTTAGTCGGAGAGCGCAATCGATTGGCTTGCGCTGCTCGGTGCGAGACCGTCCAGGAGCGCCAGAGGATTGATTCCCAGGGGAGACTGGTTGACCCAGTGTCCTACCAAGGCTCGCACCCCATGCGTGGAGGCCATCGGATGGGTGTTGACCCGTGAGTGTGACCGACCCTGAAACAGAATGGGTCTTCGTGGCCAACTCAACAAGGGTCCATTAGCTCCCTAGGTTACAGTGTACAGTAGTATTAAGGCAACATATCTTCTCTCTCCAAAAACGAGCCATAAGAATATTGATAAACCTTAACCATAATGAATCATGTCGTGGTCACTTCAAAAATATTTGAATGCATAAAGTTAATATTAAAAAACATAGGAAAGATGAAGACCCAAAAAGAAATTCACTCGCATTTCACCAGATGTAGCCACAATTTAGCATTACTCCGTCCATCTCTAGAATTATTCAAAAGGGATCCAAATTACGTTGGAATGGCGTGTTACAATAAACTGCCTGAGAATATTAAATTATATGTAGAAACGGAAAAATAGCCCAATTTAAATCGAAATTAAAAGGCTACCTTATTGCGAGAGAATTATATAATATAAACGAATTATAATTAGATGACTGACAATTACCATCTCGATTTTATTTATTTAACTTGACATTTGTACCATTTTATTGATTATTATATTATTACTATTATTTCTAATTGTCTCCCATAATCAATTATATTTCTTATTTATAGGACCATTTAATTTTAATATTATAATTTCATGACTAACTGTAGTTATAAATATCTAATATAACTCAATTGTGTGGTGAGTCTCTAATGAAATATTTAGTATACATTTTAAAGTTATTTTAACATTAAGCGGCTATATAAAGTGTCTAAACAACTATGTATAAGTTTTTGAAGACAATAAATGCGATTTGATTAATTTGATTTGATATATAAAAAATCTAACAAAAATGTGCAGCACCATTTTTGCGTGCGAAAGCTGGCTTCCGAAAGGTTAAAGCACTGGCATCGAATACAAAATATATAAAAAGTAGATTAACTGTTAAATTAGTATTTGATGCGATTTAATAAATTAGTTACTACCGTTAAGCTTTTTAGTGACTGTTAGTAAATTTTGTAATTTAATTTTCAAAAAATTAAAGCATTTCCGTTACTGCTGATAGTGCAAGGACAGCAAGCAACAAACTTTAATGCCTATTGGACGAAACTGACCGATAGCTCGAAAAATGACATATTCGTGGAAGTGCCTTAACCCTTCAGGCCTCGGCCCCTCAGCCGATTGACAGGTTGATGTCACAAAAAATTTTAGTAAAAATTAGTTAAAAAAATGAATTATGACACTGTTACAGCAAAACATTAATTACTGCCAAACCACTGTACCCATAATTAAAATAAAACATATTAACATAATAAAATAAAACAAATTAAATTAAAATAAAATTAAAACGGGGTCGTCACGCTGAATCGTGTTTTGGGCCAAACGGGGCTCTAGGGGTTAAAGTTCATTCATATTACATTTACACTTAGGAGAAAAACCTGTCTACCAGTGAGGCTTGGAGAAGCCAACCTACCTGACACAGAATGTGTGAAATATCTTGGATTTCATCTGGACAGGCGCCTGACCTGGAAAACCCTCATTAAACACAAGAGGGTGAAGCTCAAATACAGTAATCTGCATTGCTTATGGTTAGAAACTCAATTTTATTAAGTCTTTGAATTGAAAACTTCGATTTTTTGTGATATTGAACGTTTATTTCGAAGCAAATTGGAGTGCATTTCATTCGATGTATTGTCCATCGCTAGCTATGACGTTGTCCCATCTTTCTGGCAAGAGACAGATTCCCCGACGGAAGAAGTCTTCGTCCTTGGAAGCTATCCACGAATCCAGCCATTTTTCAATATCCTCGAAAGACCGGAAGCGCTGCTCGGAAAGGCCATGGGCCATTGACCGGAACAAATAGTAGTCGGATGGCGCAATATCTGGGGAGTACGGCGGGTGAGGTAGGATGTCCCAGCGAAGCGTTTCCAGGAAGTTCTTGACCTGGAAACGCGTGTGAACAGTCGTCCGCTCACACGCGTTTCTGGTGACCCCAGTGATGAAGAAAGTCTGACACCAAATCACTTTCTCATTGGGTCACCGCAGCCAGTGCTACCGTTATGCCCCCCAGACGAAAGGGTGGACCTACGGAAGCAGTGGCGGTACAGCCAAGCCTTGGCGAACCAGTTTTGGAAGAGATGGGTGAAGGAATACCTTCCCACTCTAGCCAAACGAACAAAATGGCACGAGCGCAACCGCGACATAGCCATCAATGACGTCGTGTTCATGGCGGAGCCTAACACGACTCGCGGGACGTGGACTAGAGGTGTCGTAACCGCTGTACACCCGGGCGCAGATGGGTTGGTACGAGTGGTCGACCTCCGCACCGCAACCGGACGGATCAGCCGAAGACCCATCACCAAAGTGGCCGTGATACTAGAGGCCGAAAATGAAGACACGGGACGTGTCGAGGGGGAGGATGTTGCGACGCCGTCAGTAGCGACGTCGCCGGCCGTAAAATAGATGATTTACGGCCGCTATGAGGGTGCCCGAGGAAGCATAAGAAATTTGCAGAAAATTCATTTTTACGAGAAAAATGGCAAAATCGCCTCGGGTTACCTTTATAGACATCGCAGGCGTAGCTTCGCGCGGATCGAGCGAGCGAGAAAGCCTACGGCCGCCCGCTCCCACACTGAGATCGAGCGAGCGAGACTCCCTACGACCGCCCGCTCTAACATAGCTAGGAGACGAACTTTGGTGCCGAAAACGGACAGTTTTGAACTCGTCAAACCGGAAATGAAAGCGGGTAATACTGCCCGAAACAGTTGTATAAGAGCCGAGGTATATGCATATAGCACCCCTCTTACGACCTGCCGTGAAAATTCACGAGTTTATAGTAAGAAACCGTGAAACACGAGAGAAAACACGTGGTATTTTCTACTCCCAAAAATAGTGAAAAACTGTTGAATGGGAGTAGAAAACAAGGCACCATCACCACCGACCACCGGCAAGTAAACAGAAACACAGGAATCATCGATTCAAGTTTACGTGGCCGAAAAAACTGCCCTCAGCCGATTATGAAGATACTCGCAGACGCGAAAATAACGGGAACGTATACGTGAGGTACCGGGCCAGACTCTGATGATGTTTGGAACCCGAAGAATCCACTCCAAAGGAAAGGATGGGTTTTGAGCCATTCTCTGATTGGTTGGTTGCCGACCAATCAGGAATGCGCTCTAACGAGCCAGTAGCTGCCAACCAGAAACGGTTGGTCGGCCCTGAAGTCTGGACAAACACGGAGCGTACCGTAACGGCTTTTAGAGGAGAGGAGATAGCTTTTCTCCTAGGAGAGTGCGAGAGGGCGATATGAAAAGGGAAGACTCCCACCTTTCACGGAAAGCTGTCCGCGGCGTGTCATTGGTGGACACGAAAGCAGGTGCACGGCGAGAACCGCGGAAGTGAGTACAAATATGGGCCCCTGGGCCATACCAAATCACTCGCTCTCTCAGTTCCACAGCAAACAGTCAACCGACTAGGAAGGAAGGAAGGAAGGAACCCCAACGACTACCAGGACCGCGCCACGGAACCGCTCCGCTGCCCTTGCAGTCTGGAAGCCAGTCGCGAGCGGCTCTACTGCACCGTGCAGTATTGAGCGCGGTCTAAGTAACGGACACTACGGTCGACGAGACACTCTCTCCTATTCGGGGAGTTGAGTGTCGGTCCGAGTCGGGAATTACGGTCCGACTCGTGATTTACGGTCGACGGGACGCTCGCTCCAGTCGTGGAGTTCGAGCGCCGGTCCAAGTTGGGACCTTCGGAGAGCCGGGTCCACGCGGCGCACACGCGGTCAGACGGCGCACACAGGCGCAGTCAGACACACGCGGGCGCAGACGGGCGCACATAGGCGCAGTCTGGTGCGCATCGGCGCACACGCGGCACCCACGCGGCGCACACGCGGTCAGACGGCGCACACAGGCGCAGTCAGACACACGCGGGCGCAGACGGGCGCACAAAGGCGCAGTCTGGTGCGCATCGGCGCACACGCGGCACCCACGCGGCGCACACGCGGTCAGACGGCGCACACAGGCGCAGTCAGACGCACGCGGTCAGACGGGCGCACATAGGCGCAGTCGGACGCACGCGGTCGCAGACGGGCGCAGTCAGGCGAACGCGGCACAGGCGGACGCAGCACAGGCGGACGCAGCAGAGACGGGCGCAATCAGGCGCAGTCAGGCGGACGCAGCCCAGGCGAGCGCACCCAGGCGCAGTCAGGCACACGCAGACGCACACGGGCGTACTCAGGCGCACTCAGGCGCACTCAGGCGCACTCAGGAGCACGCAGGCGCACAGAGACGCCGTTCGACAACGGACCACGAGAGATCTTGTTCAACCCGCTGCCCGGGAAGAACAGGATAAAGACATTTAGATTAAAAGATTGTTGTATATTTGTTATGTACCTAGGTTAATTGCTATATACTGATTTTTACTGTACAATAAAGAATTTTATAATATTGTGTATGTACCTAGGTTAATTGCGGTACCTAGGCTATGTCCTATTGTAAAATTGTATTTATACACCTTATGCACTTTGTTATGCATCCTAGACTAAGATCTCATATTTGTAAATTTATGGTGTGTCATTGAAGTTCATCGAAAAATAATATGCAGTGTTGGCACTTGTGAAAGGGAAGGCGTGTTTTATTGGTGCAGGGGACGGGGAGTAAAACGGTGGTAATAGAGACAGACTGAGGCGTATCGAGGCTTGCAGCAGGTGTCGTGGCCGCCCGTTACGGGGCAAGCGGCGACCAAGCGGTGGACCTCTTTTTACAGTCCTGGGTCCACACAGCGCTGGGTCGGTCCGTGCCACAGGGCACTGCATATGTTGGGCATCGGGCGCAACATCGATTATCATAAACGTTATTTTACTTACTCAACAGATGACCAATCTGAAATCTACATACGTTTTTTCCCAACTTATCAGGCAGCCCTATTGGAGTGTCTTGTACACCGTATAATATAATAAAAGGTAATAAGAAGAATAAGCCACTTTGTAATATTAATATTCATTTATTATCAAAATAAAATCATAGTACATACATTATTATGCAATTATTAAAATATTAATAATACTTATGTAGTGCAGTCGTCAACTTAATTTTAAACGATGCGAGCTAAGGCTTTATCCGTGATATGGGGAACATTAGCTGCCTGATGCCTGCACTTGTGGGGCCTTTGCATGAGCTGCTTACAAATAGACCTGTCAACTACAACGGGCGAACCCGTCACCTCAGGCAGTGGCGGTCTCTTCATATACGCCGAAAAGTCCGGCTTGCCTGTTATTCGTAATTAACAATTAAATAAATGAATAACACAATTCGTAAAAAAACAATTAAATAAATTAATTTGCTAGCGCCTACGAGTGCTATCTAGCGGACGCAGCTTGCTCCACGCGGCGAAATTTATAGACAGAACAGCTCACTGCACGCCGCGCCGTCGATAAAGACATCGTGCGATTGCTGCTATGTACCGAAGTGTCATTTCGCTCGCTCGCACATATGGGCTTCCAATATGGCTTTCAAAATCAGTGTACCTCTCACGCAAAACAATTATAAGTATATAGAGGACTTTACTATGCAAGCCAAAGCCAGGCTGGCCCATGACGTTGAAAGCGAACGTGTCAAAATATCGCAACGTGAGTGCAACTTCATTTCACTGTAGTTAGTTGGTTGGTATTATTGCAGTATAGGAACCTCTTCTAGATTGTTGATTTTTTACAGTCACCAGACTATATTGACCACGCTGATTCCGAATCTGCAATAATATTCATTCGGTCTCAATAAATAAGCGAGATATAGGCATTCACAAAAGCGCCAAACCCATTGGTAGGTTAGGTTTTTTTTTATTTTAAATAATTCATAAACACTTATTTGGCGGTAGGTTAGATTATTTTTTTTAAAAACAACCTTAAGAGCCGTATTACAAAATAGCGTAGGTATTCTTTTAAAATGAGTTGAAAAAATGAACGCATTTTTTTTGGATGTAACTATAAAAGATAGGATAAATAAATAAATAAATAAATAAATAACTATTCAACCCTGGGAGAAAACCCGCGGCACTGAGCGCTCTTCTCTTGCGCAAGCAAATATATACACAATTTCTAATTGTTTTTTGCAGTGTTTTCTCCTTTCTAATGACAATAATTTATATTATGTCGTATTGCTAAAAGAGTGAACTATAATATAGTATAAGTATTATATAAGAATCTTATTTTATTTCTGAGAAAATTAGAATGATACAGGAAGATTTTTTTTTAATTTTGTGTAATTGTAAGTAATGTATACCTTGGATATGTGGTCAAAAAACGAAAAAATAAAGCCGTAGTGTACATCAAGAATACATGACGGACATAAAAAAAAATAGTATACGGTTTTCGTTGTAGTGATATTACTGTATTAAGGAGCTCAAAGTTTGCCTTCCGAGCGTTTTACGAATAACGACTTTCGGAAAATGGGCTGAATAAGTAAATAATATTCGTTACATCTAAAATTAAAGGCCGCTATGGTCAACATCAAGAAATGGTCCAGGTAATTCAGTAATTAAAGTTTGTAGAAATCTCTTTATTTCTTGGAATTAGAACGCCAAAAATCCACTTTTCTTGCCTTTCTGAAAAAAATATGTAAGCTCTTAAAAACTGAGTTTAAAAAAACTTCTTTTTTTAAAAAATGTAAATTTGGTCTTGAAATTTTACGCGTCCGAAGCTTTTTTCTTTCACATTTAGCATTACAATGATCGAATCTAGTAGTATTTCTTTATTTTTTCGATTTCTGAGAAAGGTTCCTATACTGCAATAATTCCCTTTGGAGTTTTGAGCTAAAGAAGTTACTAATTTCTGGACCTAAACCTACACCCGATCTGTGTATTTCTCAGACAAGTAAATCGCACTAAAGACAATTTAATAGATCAGTGTACAAAACTCACTGGGTTGGATGCTCCCATTTCAATAAATTGTTTTGTTACTGCTGCATTTTTTTTTAACGACATAAATGTTTGGAATTCGTTCGGTTATGATGATCTAAATAATTTAGCCGGCGCGATAAAAAGCAGTAAATTTCAATTTGAAGATTGAAGAGGAAAGAGGTACCACTTCTTTTTACTATAAAAAAAACAAAAAAACACAAAAAGGTATGTCGGGCTTGCCCCATTCACCAACCCCGGGCACGCCACTGATCTCAGGAAGTTTAACGATTCGTCCTGTGAAGTGAAGCGCAGAAGACTTGGACAAAACAGTCCACCGTCAAGCTCCGCCATATGCCCGTAAGAGGCCAACGCCTTATCCGCGAGATAACCAGGTATGTTACCCAACGGGCTTACACTCACACCCTCACTTTCAATTGCGACAAAATTACTCCGGTCTCTCGATTGGTTACGAGTTCGAGGTCGCTTGCGCGGTCCTTTCCCTTATGAAGCGGTGAAACGGTGTAAACCGAATCTATTGCGGATCCTGGCGCCCTTTGCCCGGCTGTTCACACGGGATCGGGTAGCCGATGGTCGTTTCAAGAGCAGTCGCCGTAGGGACAACAACCACCGCTCTATAGGAAACAGTACTGCTTCCAGACTCCCCCCGACTGTTAGTCGGAGTGCACGGTCGATTGGCTTACGCCGCACGGTGCGCAGACCGTCCAGGAGCGCCAGAAGTGTGATTCCTATGGGAAACTAACCCTAAGGTCAGAGTCCTACCCAGGCTCGCACTTCATGCGTGGAGGCTGTCGGATGGGTGTTGACCCGTGAGTGTGACCAACCCTGAGCTGCTTACAAACTTTCTGGCCAATAGAACCTTTATACCTTTATACCCTTTACGGTAACCCATCTTAATGTCAAACGACAATTATCATACAGGCGGCCGGCTTTTATAACATCACATGGCAGTTCTTCGCCGGTCACTCATCTAGTGCTTACCCCTGAGCTGTTTCCAAGATCCTCCCTCTTCTTGTGGATAACACTGAGCGATGACAGTCTCTTCAAAAAGTATCGAACAATAAAACTTTCCTGGCCCACCAACCGACAAGAAGGTAAGTATTATGAACGTCCTTATGTTTTGTTAGACATGAAGATGGAAATATCCATTTTGTCCCTTGAGATGATTAAGACCATTTCTAGATTGAGGTGTGTCTGTGTTTCTGTCTGCTAGTGTGAGTTAGTGGGAGCTAATGGGCCCTGTTTGCAGTTTGGCCAAGAAGACCCATTCGTTCAGGGTCGGTCATACTCACAGGTATGACCGACTTAATCCGGCAGCCTCCACGCATAAGAATCAATCTTCGGGCGCTCCTGGACAGTTTGCGCACCGTGCGGCGTCATCCAATCGATTGTGCACTTCGACTAAATGCCGGTGGAGTCTGGGAACAGTAATGTTTCATATAGAGCGGGGGTGGTTGTTAACCTTATGGCAACTGCTCTTGAAACGACTATGCAGCCACTCGTTATCAGCCGGGCAAACCGGATGCTGTGGTCTGCGATAGCTTCGGTATCACTGCTACAAGGGACAGAACCGCGCAAGCGTCCTCGATCCTGTAACCAGTCAGTCAACCTTCTGGCGCTCCTGGACGGTCTGCGCACCGTGCGGCATTAGCCAATCGATTGCCCACTCTGCTAATAATCGGGGGAGTCTGGAAGGAGTACTGTTTCCTATAGAGCGGGAGTGGTTGCGGACCTTACGGCGACTGGTCTTGAAACGACCATCAGCTACCCGATCCTGGGTGAACAGCCGGGCAAAGGATGCCGGGGTCGCGATAGATTCGGTATACACTGTTTCACCGCTTCGTAAGAGAGAGGACCGCGCAAGCGACCTCGACCTCGTAACCAATCGAGAGACTGGAGTAATCTGGTCGCAATTGGAAGTAAGGGCTGAGTGTAAGCCCGCTGGGTAACACTCCTAGCTATCTCGTGGTTAAGGCGTTGGCCTCTTACGGGTTTGTGGCGGAGCTAGACGGTGGACTCTTTTGTCCAAGTCTTCTGCGCTCACTCCAGGGAGATAGAACGACTAATCGTTAAAACTTCCTGAGGTGACGGGCTCGCCCGCTGCAGTCGACAACCCTAGTTGTAACCAGTCAGGAGGCAGGAGGTATCCTAAAGGTTAATTCCAGACGGAGATATCCTTCCAAACTGGTAGTCAGGGGGCAATGCTGCCCGCTGTAAGGCGTTGGCCTCTGATAAGCAGGTGGCGTAGCTAGACTGTGGATCGTTTATCGTACCAAGTCTTCTGCGCTGACCTCACGGGAGACAGAATGATCAATATCGTTGAAACTTACTGAGGTGACGGGATTGCCCGTTGTAGTTGAGTTCTAGTTGTGTATCTGTCTGTGTGTATTCCTCCTCGATTTGGCATGCAGGGCATCATTTGGTCATGGCTAGAGATTAAAAGAATGTGGTTGAAATCGACCACCAGAGGGCGTCATATTTCAATATCAAAATATTGGACATAGAAACTTTAACTTTGGTACTCAGGTGCCTTGTTTGACCAAAATCTTGTTTTACTCTTGTCAAAATTTTACTTTGAATATCTCGTATACAAGTGACACAAATAATATTTAAAATCCGTTATTTTTAAGAAAATACTACATCATTTTTGGAAAAATACCTTTTTAATGCCATGGAAAATACTACAATCATACTGCTAATTGGAGCGCAGGAGGGACGTCCCGAGGTCTTTAAACCTGAGATGGCGGTTTCACTTGCAGAAATTGACAATCTTAGAGCCCTAATTCACAGTATACTGAGAGAGCAGCGAGCGCACTTTCCAGCGTCGAGGCGATGCGGGGTTAGTGCGAGGGAAGCGAGCAAAATGAAACGTCTCGCGGAACGCAGCCGTTACGCGAGTGGGGGCTATGAAATTACTCGAACGTTTGAATATCCGCTGTTTCGTTCGAAGGGAAGCATAGATGATGCGCCATATGGCCCGAGTGCTCGCTCACTTCTGCGAATTTCGTTCAACGACACCTCGGTCGATCGCTTCGATTTCGATTCGTCGTAAGAGAAGCTACCGTTTGTTATACTGCGCCCGAGCGGTTCGGATCGACCGGTCGGACCCGCCGGCGACGGCGACGCCCTCTAGTTAATTATATTTAAACGAGAGGCACCTCAAAAACACCTTTATTGCGAAACGCGACCGCCTCGCTCCGCCCCCCCTTTTCCCTCTCCCGCTCGTGCGTCTTGAGGTGATTGCGGAGCGTGCAGGACTGCACGAAGGCGCGTCCGCACTGGCTGCACACGTGGTTGCGCACGTTGTTGTGTATCTTCATGTGGTCGCGCAGCGTGCGCACGCGCGGGTAGGCCTTGCCGCACAGGTGGCACTCGTGCACGCGCTGGCCGCTGTGCACCACCATGTGGCGTTTGAGCAGCATGGCCTCGAAGAAGGCCTTGCCGCACACCTCGCAGGCGTGGCTGCGCAGCCGCTCCAGGTGGTGGCGCCGCCGGTGCTTGTCCAGCATGCTCTTCACCAGGAACGACTCGGGGCAGTGCTCGCACTTGTACTTCTTCATTATGTCGTGAGCGTCCTGGAAACGAATACACAAATACGTCAATGAACAGTCCGATAGAGTACCGATGCGAAGACTAAGTTGAAGCTCCAATATCTGGGCACGCGTACTATCGGAGTAAATAGAAGCTTTCCCGAGCGACCGAAAGTTTTATGTACGACTCGGAAACCGATTATCCCGCAAACGAAGTGGCCTCGGTAGATTACCGCAAGGTTCAGTCCTCGAATCGATTCTTTTTATTCTGTACATCGCAAATCAGGCAAACCCCGCTTGAGAACCACGTTTTCATTCTCGCTGATCTTTCCTAGCCTCGCCAATGGGAATATTTATCAACAGTCTCCTAAAAGGATACTTAAACTGCAACAATTAAAGTAAAGGCAGATTGAACCCGCTTACGCATCGCATGCAACGCATTATGACATGTGGACCCCTGAATTTGCACGAAAGCAGACGACTTAGAAACGTAGTTATCATATGCAACGCTGTTAATTGCATCCCGAGCATGAGACAAGTGTGCTTCTAGAACTGACGTTGGCAGCGTGTTCGACACACATAGAACGTAGGTGCATGCACAGAGCGTAGACATGCGGAAGTAGGAGGGTCATCAGGAAAGTTAGGTTGCAACATTTATGTAGCATCAAAAAATACTTTAATTTATTTGAAATTCTCTAGAGACATCACAAATATATTAAACAATTTTTCAATGTAATCACCGTCGATATTGAAGCATTTTTGTTGTTGGGGCATCAGTTTTATATGACAGAGTCGTTGACCTCCGCCGCCAGCTCTTTCCGCCACTTCTTCGCAGCTTCCTCGTCTTCCTGATCGTTGTAAAAACGTATCCGACTCGAAAATTCCTTTAGTTTAGTGAAAAGGCTATAAGCCGAAGGCGAAAACTTGGATGAATAGAGGGGATGGTTGATAAAATCCTATCCAAACGATGTCAGCAGCTCCTTTAAAACTCGCGCGGTGTGGGACCTGACGTTGTCATGCAAAAGGATGACTCCATGGGTCAGAATTCCCATTCTGCGGCTCTGAATTGCTCTTTTAAAGGTACTACAGTAAGCCTCTGCATTAATGGTAAAACCTTTAGGTATACAATCCACCTGCAGCTTTCCCTTACGGACCCATAAAACAGATGCCATCACTTTTCCGGCTGAAAGGGACATCTTAATCATTTTGGTGGCTGGGGAAGATGAACGACGACACTGAAGTGATTGTCTTTTGGATTGTGGCATGCAGTCACACACCCACGTCTCATCCCCAGTCATCCAATGGATATTCGCTGTGGTATAGTTCTGCAAAATCAAAAAACGGATGACCGCGCAGATCTCGCACGGACGGGAGGCGGCGGGAGCGCGTGACTACCTCTCCATCGAATTAATTTACTGTGATTGAACGAAATGGCCGACAAATACGCGGGACATAACAAACTGACCGTTAGGACTTCCACTATACGTCAGGTGTAACAACTTCGAAATAAAAAAAAAACAAAACATCGGCCTCATGAGCACTTGTAACCTTGTGGATGACCTTTGTACATGAAAAATCGTTTGTGATCATATTCCAATGTCTGCATTAATATATGGCTCTAAGCATTTCTCAATATCTATTTATCTCTCGAATCCAATAAGTAATTTTCTTAACTTTGTGTGCGGACATATTCATTTAAAAATAACAAATTGAGTAAATCATTCTCAAACTTTATCTTAGAATCAGGAAACATATTGTACACAATACTAGTCCACTTTCTGAGAAGTGACAGCAGTTTGTAATGCCATATATACGTTGCACAAATGGGACAAGTGTGCATACCAACGTGGAGGCGTTGTATCATATACGTTGTGTAAACGGGCTCAGTCTGTCCCTACCCTTTTTTTATATTTTTGTTAAGTTTACACTTCTTTCGAAGTTTGGTCGCTCTCCATATATACTGCGTCCCTACCCTTACCCTGAAGTCATTTTTGTTCACCAAAGGCAAAGTCTAAGGTCTAAGAAACAATGTTGTACCGCAAGTGAATCGCTATGAATTGGCGACATACCTGCATGTGTTTCTCCCGCGCGTAGAAAGCGGTGAACCGCTCAGGACAGTGTTTGCATATGTATTTCTTTTGAGCTCTGTGTTTGGCCACGTGGGTATCGTATTGCCCTTTAGAATGCAGCGTCTCACCACAATGTCTATGAATATAAAACAAAAACATACACTATCGTTGTGGTTACACAAAATATAAATAAATACAAATCGAGCTGACATGAAATTTACCCCTAAGGGATCGTCCATTAATCACGTGAGGCTCGAAAGGGGGGGAGGGGGTTCGGTAAAAATCACGAAATATCACAAGGGGGTAGGGTGTAGTGCGATATCACGTGGCGATTTATAAACGGAAAAACGGCACATGGCAACAGCTGAATTGCAAGATACCTATCCACTTGTTAATGTTAAAGAAAGTCTCGCTAATCTAGGGTCCGAGGATAATCTCCATCAAGTATATCCATGTACCAGTACAAATATATGATGTTCGCATGATTACACCTTTCCTTTATTATTTTTATGCAAGTCAGAAACAACCTGCAATCTTAATGTCTGTGTGGTCATTTTTATCACATTCCTTAATTTTCTGGAATTAAATTAGTTTATACCTGTATTTAAAGATATTATTATGAAAATTGTAAAGATACTTTGTACAAAAAAATACATGTGATTTTGGGTGAGGGGGGAGGGGTTGTCTAACACCTCACCACGTATCACCAAGGAGGAGGGGGGAGGTTAAAAAGTTGCTAAATAACATCACGTGATTAAAGGACGCCCCCTAATGGAGTCATATCATAATATAGCTATGAATCCCAGTCAACAAATCGATAGGATTATTCAGTAACTACATCTAAGTATTTGATAAGAAAAGTTTTTTCCACTATCACCAGTCAACTTTTCCTCAAGCTCTATAAAACCTACATTCGCCCGCTCCTCGAATACTCCTACCAGGTATGGAATCCTTACTTTCGGAAGGATATAAAGCACCTGGAAAGAGTTCAGAGAAGAGCAACAAAGTTGGTGCTATCGCTGAGGAACAAACCATACGAAGTACGACTGAGAGAACTTCGCCTGACAACATTAGAGGAACGTAGGCAGCGAGGAGACTTAATAGAAAGCTACAAAATGCTTCACGGTTACTACAGTGTGCCCAACCTCGAGAGCATGTATACCCTGAACACCAATAAGCAACTGCGTGGACACTCGTTGAAGCTAAATAAGACAATTACAGCATCGAACCCCAGGAAATATTTTTTGACAAACCGTGTAGTGGATGCTTGGAATGCGTTGCCAGAGGAAGTGATCAGTGCTCTCTCTGTCAATAGCTTTAAAAACAAACTGGACATTTTTCTTAGTGCAAAACAGTCACAAGTTTAAAAACAAGTGCATGTGATATACACGCATCAGCCTTAAGCTGCTAGTGTATAATATAATAATAATAACTGATTTACTGATCTAAAATTGATTTACTGTCAAGTCGCACGCAACATTGATTAGAAAAAATAATGGCTGATCTATAGGTATGGCAAACGAGTCTGGCACCTGAAAATCCGGATGAAATGGTGGCCTTTTACTGCAGACCTGAAAAATGATACTCAACACTATAACGATAGCTTAGGATAACATCTGTCTCAGAAGCTAATGGGAGCTAATGGGCCCTTGCTGAGTTGAGCGGGTAGCCGATAGGCCTCGAAGACCTATTTGTTCAGGGTTGGTCACACTCACGGGTCAACACCCATCCGGCGGCCTCCACACATGAAGTGCGAGCCCGCGTAGGACTCTGGCCTTAGGGCTAGTTTTCCCTAGGAGTCCATCTTCTGGCGCTCCTGGACGGTCTGCGCGCCGTGCGGAGTAAGCCAATCGATTGTGCATTTTGACTAACAGTCGGGGGAGTCTGGAATCAGTACTGTTTCCTATAGAGCGGGGGTAGTTGCTGACCTTACGGCGACTGCTCTTGAAACGACTATCGGCTACCCGCTCCCGGGTGAACAGCCGGGCAATGGGTGGTGTGGTCCGCGATAGATTCGAATTAGCACCGTTTCGTAAGGGAGAGAACCGCGCAAGCGACCTCGAACTCTTAACCAGTCGAGAGATAGGAGTAATCCGGTCGCAATTAGAAGTAAGGGCGGGAGTATAAGCCCGCTGGGTAACATATCTGGTTATCTCGCGGATAAGGCATTGGCCTCTTACGGGCATGTGGCGGAGCTTGACGGTGGACTGTTTTGTCCTAAGTCTTCTGCGTTCACTTCACGGGAGATAGTACGACTAATCGTTAAAACTTCCTGAGGTGGCGAATCGCCCGTTGTAGTTGACAGCTTTATATCTGTCTCAGAAGTGCAATCGCCAATGTCTTGCCAGACTCGTTTAATGCGCATAAAGTGACGCTTATTAAACGAGTCTGACGTGCAATAAACGAGTTATGCGCATAAAACAGTAAGCACCGCCACAAACTTTAGTAGAGTCTGGCAAGGCTTTAGTTATTATGAACATCACCCATCTGTGATTTTTCGTGGAATCATAGAATCAATTATTATATAGAAAAATTTCAAGACAGGGGAAATGAGAGCAATGAATTTATACTTTTGTCTAATTTCTAGATCCCGCCAGATGCATTCTGCGATTTCTAAAAGTAGACAGACTTCTTTTTAATGATAATCTGTGAAAATAACAATTTGTATTAGAAATTTTAAACTATTAAAAAATAAGGGTGGCTAAATATCCATAACTAACTTCAGCTTTTGTAATTGTTGAAATATTCCTACGAGACTAGCCAGTTTGCTTTTTTTTTTAATGTTTCAACGTTTTACTGTCAAGTCACATGCAACATTGATTAGAAATAATAATTGGGCTGATCTAAAGGGCTCTGTCGTGTCACGTATCACGAAAAAACTGTCCACAATGAGCGCCGAGCAAGCACTGAGCGCCATTGAGCACGGACAAAAACCGACAAGGTGCAGGCTAGGCTCGCCCTGAGCGCGCTCGAACTCGTTTGGGGCCAGCGTGCTCCGGCGTCCGCACTCATTTTGGCCAAGAGCGGCTTTGGTGAATGAGCGGCTCATTTGGCCAAGCAGCTCATTCCCCTGAGCAAGCTCAAGTGGATACGAGACTTTAAGATATGTCACTCATTTCGTAATTACACAGAAACATAGTCGCTGTTCAAATCTAGTGTATATTTAATCTTTAATACTTTACACAAACCAAGAAGTTTTATTAATTTTATTTGAATAGTATTTACCCTTTGCACTCGGGGCTTTTTTTGCATTTAAGATAATACTACATCATATTGAAAAATGCCATTTGAATACCACAAAAAATACTACAAATATAGTACAATAGTACTACTAAAATACTACAAAAATACTATAAAAATACTATTAAAATCTTAGAATGGGGTGACCCAACAGATTTTATCTGAACATCATGTTGGAAATATACCATCCTTTTACCACGGAAAATACTACACATATAGTACAAAAAATACTACAATAGTACTATTAGACGCGATAAATTGCCCGGGGGCCATAGCAGAGCCGCTCGAGTGCAAAGGGTTAAATAGTCTGTAAAATATTTTATTTTTGAGCTAGTATTTTTAGTTTCCGAGATATTAACCCCTAGAGCCCCAATTGGCCGATATCGGCCACAACACGATTCAGCGTGACGGCCCCGTTTTAATTTAATTTGTTTTATTTTATTATGTTTTATTATGTTAATATGTTTTATTTTAATTATGGGTACAGTGGTTTGGCAGTAACTAATGTTTTGGTGAGACAGTGTCATAATTCAATTTTTTTACTAATTTTTACAAATTTTTTTTGGGATGTCAACTAGTCAATCGGCTGAGGGGCCGAGGCCTGAAGGGTTAAGGTTTATGTTGGTGACCCGGATTTATTGCTCCCGAGTATAAATAAACCAAAGACCGATTTTGAAGCACCCGACGTTTCGGCAATGTTCAACTGCCGTGTCCGGGATAGACTGAAGTACTGTCATTTGTCCGCTGTTGCTAGTGATATACGTACCGACATGTAAAGTCTCCTGTCTTGTGCCTTCGGAAGTGGTTCTGGTATATGGTTCTCAGTGCGAAGCCTTTGCCGCATACTTCACAGACAAAATCGGAGTAGTGCTCGTTGATATGAACCTTGAGACTCCGGTTATTGAGGAACGTTTTGGAGCATATTTTACATTGTAGTTTGTCTTGATCCATCATCGAGAGGATTTCGCGGGTACGCTGTGTAGATTTGTCTGGAAGAAAGGTGAATTATTGGAAATATTATTATTCATTAAAAATGGCAAACATTCAAACATTCAGTAAAAATGGCAATTAAAAAGTGTAAGGAATAAAATAAAATTTAGACAAACAGTACACTCAACACGTGAAGTACACGCACCAGCTGCAAAAGCTGCTAGTGTATATAAATAAATAAATAATAATAAATAAAAATTATTATTATTGGAAGTCTCATTATTGATTGATGAACCTATAGAAGTGTTTAACCATAAAGAGGTAACGTTTGTCAAAACGACGAGCATATAATAAATAACTCCCTCTCTGTTTCTAATTGTTTCATCTAAACATTCACGGTTTCGCGCCAACTTAGTAACCGCTAGTACAGTATACCAACCAGTAGCTTTACTATCGAGCTACAGGACATTGCAGGGAGAGGGTGCAAGGAATGTGTGCAGAGGGGTACGTCCTAATGAACGCCTTTGGTTAGCATTACGCGCGGGTAAAGGCTGGCGACAATTTCGAACGTTTGGACATCTGCGTGGGCCGAGTAGCGGGACATCTGGCAGCTATATCCGAGCCCTTACGACTCGTGACGTATTCGGTTTGATTTCAATTTTGTTCTAAGAGAAGCTACTGTCTGGTATACTGTGTCACGTTTGTAGTATTTTCTATGGTATAAAAATGATATTTAAAAAAAAACTATGATTTATTTATTATTATTATTTATTAGTTTCAAATATTATTCAAGAGCATTACAGACGAATCCAATTCGCCCTTGAATATAAAAACTAGAGTGTAAGTCTAAAAATAAATGAATTACATAACTAAATTAATGCTAACATTGAACAAGAAAAAGAAAAAAAACATAAAAATATAAAACTAAATAAAAGACAGATTATGATAAACATGAGATAACAGGGAGTTGCCTTTTTAGCTGCCAAAGGGATATACAAAAGATGTCTAATTCTGTGGGTAAGGAATTAAGAAGAGCTAACCCTTCCCACTGGCCTGTCTACAAAAATATTTGTAATACGGCACATTAAAGAATATATGCGATCTCCTCGCTGTGTAATTTACCAAAGTAGAAGTACCGAAGTAGTATGTGGGAGCTAATGGGCACTTGCTGAGTTGGCCACGAAGACCCATTCTGTTTCAGGGTCGGTCACACTCACGGGTCAACACCCATCCGATGGCCTCCACGCTTGGGGTGCGAGCCTGGGTAGGACACTGGGTCAACCAGTCTCCCCTGGGAACAATCCTTTGGCGCTCCTGGACGGTCTGCGCACCGAGCGGCGCAAGCCAATCGACTGTGCTCTCCGACTAACAATCGGGGGAGTCTGGGAACTGTATTGTTTCCTATAGAGCAGGGGCAGCTGTCTACCTTACGGCGACTGCTCTTGAAATGACCATTGGCCATCCGATCCCGGTTCAGAGTCGGGCAAAGGACGCCTTGGTCCGCGACAGATTCGGTGCACTCCGTTTCACCGCTTCGTAAGGGAGAGGACCGCGCAAGCGACCTCGAACTCGGAACCAATCGAGAGACCGGAGAAATCTGGTCACAATTGGAAGTGAGGGCGCGAGTATCTCGAGCCCGCCGGGTTTATTCCTGGCTCACTCGCGGTAAGGCGTAGGACTCTCACGGGTTGTGACGTAGCTGGACGTAGAATGTACTGTCCAAAGTCTTCTACGTTCACTGCAGGGCGACAGAACGACTAATCGTTAAAACGTCCTGTGGTGACGGGCTCGCCCGTTGTAGTTGACACCGCAAGATGTGTAATTTACCGATACGTACAATTCAAACTTACATAGTATCTCTGGCAAATAAATAGTTCCTTGGATTAACTTATATGCAAATATAATTAGGGAAATATATCGACGTGTTTCAAGACTGTTGTATCCTACCATTCCTAGCACAAAATCGGACAGAAATAAGTAAGGATAAATATTGTATTTTCTGTAATAAGTACATCTTAAAAATTTTCTTTGAATACGCTCTACCATCTGAATGTATTTGTTTTCACTTGTACACCAGATGACAGAGATATATTCAAGTATGTTACGGACTAAACAATTATATAGTAGAAACATTACATGAATATTATTAAAATGTTTGCATATGCGAATAACAAAACCGACCATTTTGCTAGCACGATTAGTTATTAGTTAGTTAGTTATACTGGGCGTTCCTCCGCAAGTCGACATCCAGTGTGCCTATTTTGCGTGTAACGGGGGTAGCGCTATTCCACCCACCCCAGTTCCTCGACGAAAGCCAGCAGGGCTTTCAGGTTTCCTGCTGCCTCGCGCAGGGTGCCTGCTAGCACGATTGCAAATATTTGTAATGTGTGCTCGGAAATTCAACTGCGTATCAAATGTAATTCCCAGGTCCCTCACCTCGGTTGACCTTTTTAAAATTGACCCGTTTATTGTGTATGGGAAAAAGCAAGGTGTTTTCTTCTTACTGATGGTTTAAACCACGGGTGGCCAACCTTTTCAGAGGCCGGGCCAAATTTTTGAAATAAGATTTCCCGCCGGGCCGCACAACCAACTGTTTGTATATATTGAAAAAAAGGAAGAAAACAGAAAGAAACATACATATTTATTTATTACGCATAAGAAAATTACATTTTATAATGTTAGTGTGACGTCTGACTTTGTTTGGAGAACTAAGTTCACTAATGTCGATCTCAACTGAGGTCGTAGGTAGACGCAAACAGTTTTCCAAATGCTCATCGGTAATTCGGGTTCTCTCTTTGGATTTGATCAAATAAGTTTTGTAGAACTCTTCTTAGCCAACCTGATGAAATTTCTCCTTTAACTGTGCATCACAACGTATTTCACAACTTTCCATTTGTAATGTTCTTGGTAATGAATTCACGCCCCGCGCATTCGTGACTCAGGGTCGAAGGGCCGCAATGTGTCACTCGGCGGGCCACATGCGGCCTGCGGGTTGGCCACCCTTGGTTTGAACAGAGCACTTGATAGTGTTGAATTCCATGTCATTGCCAGAGCCCCATCTTGAAAGTGCATCTATATCTTGCTGTAATATTTCCGCTTCTCGAGCATCTGTTACGTCATCAGCAAATAGTGAGCAGTGACTATATTTTACAAATTTAGGAACAAAATCGTAGAGAGATTTGCACCTTGCGGCACCCCCGAATGAACCTTAAAGAGGGCTGACTCGGAGGAACCAAAGCTGACTAACTGACTCCTGTTTTTGAAGTAGCTTGCGAAGAACTTCACAAGATGTACAGAGAAACCGAAGTTAATGATGGACTTTAAATATTATTTGCGTCGCTTGTATACGAGAAATTCCAACCAAAATTTCACAACGGGATTTCGGTCCAACAAGGCATCTGTGTACCGAATTTCATGTGTAACTGCAATATTTCGAGATTGAAGTATTACTAGCGCGCCCTCTGGCGGATCGATATCAACCACAATCTTTTCAACTCTTGCCATGACCAAATGATGCATGCATGCAAAATTTCAGCGCAATCGGATGAAGCGTTCGGGCGCTATCAAGGAGGGATACACACACACAGACTCACAGACAGACTTCAGTCTGGCAATAGTCTTAATTGTCTCGGAGGAGGGGGGGGGGGGCAATAAATAAATAAAATACAAATGGAGCTGCCATGGAATTCACCAACCGACTATTATAAAACTCTATTACAAGGAACTATTTTTTTTACAATTCTAGGGGTGTGCGATGGATTCCCGACTAACTACTGGCTGTGGTAGGTCTAGGACAGCTGTCTTGCCACATGTGAGCGTTCACCTTACCACCCATTCTATCCCACTTCGAAGCCATAGAATTTGAAATGTGGAAATCGTAGTTTTAGATAATTTTTCTAGGAAAGAGTTGATTCTTTTCCTGGAGAGATTAAGATCTTTAAATTGGTGAAACAGAGATTTGGCTGGCAGGCCAGGAGCTCCAACTTCCACCGCGTGAAGGTGAACAGTGAAGCCGTTCCGGGTGATGGCATTTGCGAGATCATGGTATTTACACAGTATATATACCAGATGGTAATGTGGTAAACCTAGTGGCAGGAATGTGTACTAAGCAAGCCCCGCCCACAGCACTGACATTACGGTTTCTTTTGGGTACCCCCTCGTACGTATTTTTACTGTAAAGGTATCATTTAACGTACATGTATGTATATATTTAATTTAACATAGTTCATATCTCTGTTTGTGCGTTGGTACAAAATGAGCATTGTCCTTTTAAAATCCCCATAGACACAGCCTTTCAAAGACCCGTGTACTCATGAGATGGAAAAGATTTTCTTTTCAAATACACTTTTGTCACAGTAGTATACCAAACAGTAGCTTCTCTTAGAACAAAATTTAAATCGAAGCGAGCTACGTCATGAGTAAGAAGTAAGAAGTATGAAAAATTTATTTTCAAAAACCCGATCTGGGTATAGAAATTACATATCTAATGGTATTTCTACAAATAAAATTACATTTCCAATTACAAAAAAAAAAAGTGTATAAAAAACTGACTATTGAAAAAACATAGAAATTCAGAAATTCAATAACAATGATAAAAAACAAGAAATATAAAAAAAACAGAAATAATGAGAAATCAGCGAGAATCATATAAAATCATAGAGAATCAGCAATTGAATAACAAAAATATGTTAGTTTGATCCTTATTATATGTAGAAACTACATATAATAATGATCAAACTAACATTAAAAAAAAAATACGAAAAAAAATTATCAAAATATAAAAGTCGGAAATTTAAAACACAAATATAAAATCAATCAAAAAATAATAATAAAAAAATAATCCAAAAATATTCAAATTTTAATAATCAAATTAATACCTCGAGCGCTGATTTTTGAATTGTAGTTTCTCTTAGAGAACGCGAAGAAGAAGATTACATCACAACAAAAATATAGCGTTTCAGGAAAACGACGATTACTCCGAAACTACTATACGGATCGTATAAAGAAGACCTGTTTTATGTTCCTGTTGAAATTTACTATTAGATACGTGTAACGTCGTTTTGTAAAGCAATAAGCATTATTCAGAATTATCTGTCAAAGTTGTGGTACAGAAAAAAACTGCCTTGTCCAACATTTCTATGATTTTTCTGGAAATAAATCACCCTATACAAGAAATTGTGAATACTTTTATAATAATTATAATATGCTTCATTCAACCTATGACTTCGTTTTACTAATACCCATACAAAAATTTAAAAATATTCGGTGTTGAAAATCAACATGAATATTGAAGTTTTTGGTTTGGTTTGGTTCAATCATAGACTAAAAAATGGCGACTGTATGAAAAATAATGAACCAACTAGTTAACGACAGAGAATCTTCTCCTCTTTTCGCACATACCACAGGCCGTATGATTTATGTGAGGTATCAAAGGTAAATAATTGGAAAACATCGGCGCCGATATCGGCTCGGACAGATGTCCCCTTTGCCGCTCTACGGTAGTTTCAATTGTGGGACAATTGTCCCGTTTGCCGCTCAAGGGGTTAAGTAAAAATAATCAAAATCAACGTAATGAAGTAAGAGTCAGAAAATTAATTTAACAATTAAGAAAAAGAATATACAAATCACAAATAAGACTATATTATACACAAATAGAATATATTATCTTACAGGCAATATAATCTTTTATATACATATATATTAAAATTCTTTAAAGCCATATAAGCATTTCTCAATTAAATATTTTTTCGTCTGTTTCCTAAATTTGTCATAATTAAAAAAAATTTTTTTTTTTTGGTAATTTATTATAGAAATTGAGGCTTACGTAATGAGAAGTACGTAATGAGAAGTACGCTGGAGAAATACGCTGGAGTCGTAAGGGCTCAGATATGGCCGCCAGATGTCCGCTACTTGGCCCCAAACGTTCGAGAAGACGCCAGCTTTTACCTACCTGTAACGCTAACAAAGGCGTTCGTCAAGACGTACCCCTCCGTCGTCCACATTCTTCACACCCTCTTCCCAGAGCAAATGGACTGTGGAAACAAAACACAGAAACGCCACACTCAAAAATTCTGAAACAGGTTCTAGAAGAAATACCTCTTCTGGATGCACCCATGAACAGAATAATATGCCATCATGTCTTTGATCGTAGATACAATATCCAACTCATTGCAGAACCGGCAGATCACTCTGGTACAAATGAAGTAAGGATATACACAGATGGCTCCGAAACCACTCAAGGTACCGGAGCCGGCGTCTTCTCAAATGATCTAAACATCAACTACCCTAGGCAACTTAAATATGATCTTCCAAGCAGAATGCATTGGCATCACCAGAGCAGCACAGGCGGTTGCAGCCAAAGATGTCGGAGACCTAAGTTTGAAATTTGTCTCCGACAGTGCCTCCGTGCTACAAGCGCTAGCAAAAAATACTATAACCTCTGTCCTTGTACTATAATGGCACAATGAGCTTCAATCGCATGTAAACCGTATCGATTTCCGTCAGACACTCTTTACATCCAGTCCGAGGTTTTGGATGTAAGACAGCTTTATGTTCGCATGGCCCTAATATATACTAAAAATAAAATGACACCTTATAATCAACGAGTTGGAAAGACGAGAGCAACAAGAACTGGTGATATGATGGTGCCAAGATCTTACACAACATTTGGCCAGCGCCATTTCACGTTCATTGGCCCTAGAATGTATAACAATCTTCCCGACGCAATTAAAAGTAGTGAGAACACATCCACTTTTAAAAAATCTCTAACTGATTGGTTGTTGGAGGTGGGTAGGGACGGTTTAGGGAATATGTTGACTGTTGTATTTTGAATGATAGTATTTAGTACTTAATATTTAGTTTTTCCATGATAATTTTAAATGACTATTATAGGTATGTGAGCGTCATATCAATATGTAATTGATTTATATAATATATATATTATTTTAGTTATTTTGGTTTTATTATTATTTTCGTATAAATATATGTATGTGTATGTGTGCATATATGGATATATATTTTATCTATAGATGTATATAAGGATCTATCCATATTTGTATATGCGTAAATATTTGTAGTTTTAAAAATAAGTACTAACTATAGATTAAGTTGACAGTGCACACTTTATATCATCATTAAAAGTCTGCCTTAGAACAGGCCTAGGCCTAGTTAGGCGACTGTGTCAATCATAAAAATAATGTCGCATCAATTTCTTGCTAACATCTTAATCAAATATGACATTAACTTTTTACTAGATGTGTTACTACTAAATAAATAAATAAATAAATCTATTGCAAGGTCAAATAGAGTGACCCTGCAATGGATTAAAGGGCACAGTGAATCACTGGGCAACGACGCGGCAGACGAACTGGCCAAAAGGAGATTAAAAAAAAACAGTATATGGACCGGAACCCTTGATGCCCATACCCCAGGCCCAAATAAAAACATGGCTACGCAGGAACACCGACGAAACACACCTTACAGAATGGAAAAAAAACGCAGGATGTAGGCAAACAAAGAATGCGGTTCCGGAAGCGTCTAAAAAACTTGCCCGCAACCTCACCAGATTAAAAAGGGACAAAATCCGTAAAGTCATAGGTACTATGACAGGCCACTGTCCCCTAAACAAACACCTGATTACCATAGGTGTGACAGACAGCCCTCTATGCAGATGATGCATGGAGGAAGAAGAAACGCCACAGCACGTGCTCATGGAATGCAGGAGCGTGGTAGAGCAACGGGCAAAAATACTACAATCTCCAGCATCTGTCCCGGAGGCCTGTAGCAACCCAAACAGGCTGCTAACCTTCTGGGACAGCCTGGGTTGGCTGGAATAACATAAATAGAAACATGAGCCACGCACAACGGCCCAATCAAGAGGCCAAGTGCGGGAAAAAGCCCAGATAAACTAAACTAACTAAACCCTCTTCCCGTAATGCCCTATCGCTCAAGAGAGAGCAGCTACTGTTGTCTCAGTATACTGTGGTATTTATTTAATTTGTACTCGTGGTCTTTTCGGATATTTGATTCCCATAGCCACCATCCGAGTATAGAGAGTGAAGTGTTATATCTGGACAGAAAGCTGATATATCGGTATATTTCCGTGCACAAATTCACTTTGAAAACAGGTCTGCTGCAATGTCTCCGTTGACCAACGCGACGCCTAGAGACAGGACAGCTGTTGTCATCGGTGACCACCATGGCGTCTAACGAATTGATTAATCAGAATCGGACTCACTATTTTTTCCATTAGGTTGTTTGATCTCGGTTTCAGTTTCGTGGGTGAAATCGTGGGTGAAATCATCCAATTGCTCCACTTTGGTGGCCCAGCCATTTTCTATTTTATTATCGTCGAGACTCTTCGATTTGTGGTGTTTGGATTTGTGTTTCACTGCAAAGAGAAATATTATGATCAGTGATATCGATGACTTTTCCAGCGATCTTTTTTCTCGCTCATAATATATGTTTCAGCGCATCCATCTTGCTCGCTGAACTGTATACTATCAAAAGTTTACTGTATACTATCCCTTTTCTTTTTTATATACTAACTCTATGGTACCTACATTACTAGCTTTATTTTCAGGTCGAACCCAATGAATAATGTTATTCATGATAGTGATTTGGAAAAGATACTGCAAGAACTTGATGATACTTAATGAGTTATATGATAATCTGGTGATTTTGGGCTTTATTTTACGGTTATAAACTCATGAATTATATCTATAACTAGCTGACCCGAGCCCACTTCGTTGGGCGGTAAAACTTTTTACTTGTGATGAAATTATGAGTGTGGTTCGGTTAGTACTGAGTATTCAGTATTCAGTATTCAATTTATTCATTCAGAATATACAATAAAAGCATGAATTCTGAATTAAAGCTAATTATCGCATATTAGAATTCGTCAGTTTAAATGTAGATATAAAACGATTAAAGCATAAATAATAATTCGACAATAGTGTTGACTAAAGTCGGCCTTAAACGGCAGACAAATAAAATAATTTTAAAAAATTAGAGCTGAATCCATGTACATGAGTATACATATAAAATAGATAATTATTGTAAGAATATTAATAGTAAAAAAATAATCACACAATAGGAAATGTCGAAACAAAATTGGAAAAAACAACGTATATATATGATCAGGTATGTTACATAACACATTGTAATCTACATATTAAATATTAAATTCATAATATTATTATTAAACAATAAGAACTAAAATGAGGTACCTGAAAGTTACATATTAATGTTATTGCATGATGTTAATGCATGATAATCACATGTTAATGCATGAGTGCTATGATTTATTTCCTGACTGCCAAAAGGAGGGTTATATTTTTACTGCATATGTATGTATGTATGTATTTGCATGCCAATTTGGCTATATTACCGTTATTTGTGAGTGTCTTCTTGTGAGTGTCTTATTTGTGAGTGTCTTATCTCTTTAACCATTTATGCAGTAAAAGGGAAATTATATGCAGTAAAAGGGAATAGTCTTTTGTTTTAAACACTTGAGACGATAAATTTACTTATTTTGATATGAATTCATAATTGTTGATAATATGACCAATAAACATGACCTAACGATTTAAATTCTTTTTTTTTATATATAAAAAACTACTTTTTGTGACTTAAATATAAAATTTAGACATATGCTGTCGCTGACTTTTTTGTAGGCATTATCAAGCTCTACAACTTTTCTCTAGAACCTAATCATATATCTCTCATCGTTAAGGCAGCGTTAGTTAGAAACGTTTTCGTTCGACCGCTTATTCTCCGAGTTACTTTGCAAATCCGACTACCACGAAAAAGTCTTTTCATTTTTCGGATTAATATATAGCCTATGACACTCACAAATAACGTGGCTTTCTATTGCTAAAAGAATTTTCAAAATCGGTTCAGAAGATCCAGAGATTACTTCCTACAACCTCACAAACTTTACCTCTTTATAATATTAGTATAGATGAAAAAAGAAGTAGAAAAATTAAAAGTTTAAATGAAGTAGAAATGTCACAAACAAAAAAAGTTAAAATTTTAAAACGGCATTAACCCCGCTAGCGTGCATTAACGTGACTCTCAAAAGCGCATGTAGTCAAGGGTTAATTATTAATGTCATTTTCTTAAATATTATTTTTGCCAATCTAATAGTGAAACTCTTTTTACCTATGTATGGTTAACCCTTCAGGCCCCGCGACTTCGATATCCCAGTCAACCTGAGGGTTAACCATAAGTCGCGAGGCCTGAAGGGTTAAGTATAGAGTAGTAATGAGACTTACTAACTAACAAATATTTTGACACGTCCAAGACTGGTTTTAGCTGTCAATCGCGAAAGACGAAAATGTAATGTAATATTTAAAGTTTACATTTCTTCTTGGACTTCTTGTGATTTCTCGTTCGATTCGCGAGGAGTTGGACAGCACAGTCGGAGTCGTCTTCGAAGGAACGCGCCGGAGACCAGCTCTCGAATTTCAAGGGTCTATCGTCGAGGGCATCATCCGGTTCCTGTTTCACTAGATTCTCTGTAAAATAAATATTTAAATGATACAAATTCAACCGAACTCAACCTAACTTAACAATCTGGATACTAAGAAAGACTCCACAGATTGCAACTGCCCACACTCAAGGATCGTCATTACGTCAGTTGTACGTGGCATGCTCACGTGTCGGCAAATCATCCGCTTTATTTGTTCTGGCCCATAATAAAAAAACAAAAAATGTCGTATATAACAAGGTGCTTCAATGAATACAATTAAACCGAGTGCATCCCATGCTGCACAATATGCAAATAGTTTAATTCAATCGTGTCTTGCTGACACGCGATTTATATACTTATTTTTTGTACTTTTATATTTCTTTTTGTGTTATTATCTTAATAAAGTAGTGAACTTAATATTTATGTCGTATTCATTGTATTACTTTCATAAAATCATAAATTAAGTTCAGCTAATCTGTAACACGACATTCATTGACTGTTAGGCGGTACGAAGTTCGCAGGGTCAGCTAGTATAAGATAAAGAAGCCTACATTAAATAGGCCACCGTTATACATTAGTATGCGTGCACTAACACCCCCTTCAAACAAATATTTAAACTAACACCCCTTCAAACAAATATTTAAGGGATGAAAACATGCCATCGTAAGTTTCATTCCCATGGCTGGCTCTCTAAGGGTTAGCCTAAGACTCTAATAAAGAAGTAAAGTTATGTACAAACCTAGATCAACTGCGTTTTGCTCTTCTTTCATAATTCCTTCGAATGTCCTCATGGAAACGATAACTTGTTGTTTAAATTCATAGCTGTTTTTCAACTTATCTATGCAAACTTTGCAAAAAATCACCTCAGACGCTTCCCCGCACAGTTTATCGGATATTTCAAACTAAAAAGACACAAGAAAACACTTTAGATATGAATGGCGATGTGTGCGCAAAACTTTTGCAGATGGCGCTAGCGGCAGTGCTCTTTTAAGTTATATATCTATACTAATATTATAAAGAGGTAAAGTTTGTGACGTTGTAGGAAGTAATCTCTGGATCTACTGAACCGATTTTGAAAATTCTATTACCAATAGAAAGCCATGTTATTTGTGAGTGTCATAGGCTATATATTAATCCGAAAAATTAAGACATTTTCGTGGTAGTCGGATTCCCAAAGTAAGTCGGAAAAAACGGTCGAACCAAAATGTTTCTAACTAACGCTGCCTTAACGATGAGAGATATATGATTAAGTTCTTGAGAAAAGTTGTAGAGTTTGATAATGCCTACAAAAAAGTCAGCGACAGCATATATCAAATATAAAAACATTTAACTACAAAACCTTTCTCAATAATCGAGAAAGCTACAGATTGGATTCTGGAGGTTGATTCGGTCTCTAAGCAGTATAAATTCCCTGAAAGTCTCGGATGCACAGCCCTCCGTCCAGATATAACTCTTTACTCTCTATCTCGGAAGGTGGCTCTTATTGTAGAATTAACTGTTCCATGGGAATCAAATATCCCAAAAGACCACGAGTACAAATTAAATAAATACCATGATCTTGCAAATGCCGTAACCCGGAACGGCTTCACTGTTCACCTTCACGCGGTGGAAGTTGGCGCTCGTGGCCTGCCAGCTAAATCTCTATTTCACCTCTTTAAAGATCTTGGCCTTTCCAGAAAAATAATCAACTCTTTCTTAGAAAAATTATCTAAAACTGCGATTTGCGCATCTCAAATTCTATGGCTTCGAAGGGGGAGTGAATGGGTGGCAAGGTGAACGCTCACATGTGGCAAGACAGCTGTCCTAAACCTACCACAGCCGGTTCGTAAGTCCGGAATCCACTGCTCACCCCCCAGAAGTGTAAAAAAAATAGTATTATGATGGGCCCGACTCCGGTCGGTGAATTCCATGGCAGCTCCGTTTGTATTTATTTATATATGTACGTATGCAGATATACATACATCCTGACAAACATTGCAAGGTAGAGCAGAGATTTACAGCTATTGGAAAAGTGGGCCCAAAATGCCCATTCTCTTTTGTTTCCTTTTCGTCTCGAAATGTTGCGAGTCTGAGGCTAAATTTTTAAAGACCCGAGTTTATTTTTTTTTTTGTATGTAAATTTGGTCTAGAAATTTTATGCGTCCGAAGCTTTTTTCTTTCACATTTAGTATTACAATGATCGAATCTAGTAGTATTTCTCTATTTTTTCGATTTCTGAGAAAGGTTCCTATACTGCAATAATTCATAATACATAACTGTGATTATAGTTTTCTTTGAACTGTGTTTTGATTTGTGATTAGTTCACATCCTACTAAATTTCCTTCTAAGAATAAGATAGTATATTTTAGCCTACAGGAGGATGTCATTTATATATTATGTACCCCTCTGAGACTCGACAAAAATTCACCTTTAAACTGAAGCATTCTTCGAGCATCTGCGAAAAGTTTTCGTTTTGCTCTGACCCGACCATGCTTATACATTTCGTGACGGCGAGGCAACCCCGGCAGATGGCCCCTTTATCTGATTCGCACAAATTCGCCATTAATACGATTTAGCAAATAGTAAACAAACAAAAGGCCGGACCCTAATAAGTCTGTGGGCCGGACGCCAAACAAACACGGCTTCAACCATTTTTTCTTTTTGTCGAAAGTAAGCCACAGATTTGGTATAAATTTGGCGAGTCGGCGCTGATTCGCTGAGATTTAGTGTCTGTCAATCAGATGGGGGGCGCCAGTTTTGCATGCGGCAATTTTGCACAAATGTCACTTTTGACAGGTCCAAATTTGTAGAGGGCAGATTTGCAGGAGGCAACCTTGCAGGAAGCAACCTTGCAGGCGGCAACCTTCAGTACAGTTTTTAAGTTTTTCTGTTAGGTTAGGTTAGGTTAGGTTTTTCTTTCCCTAAAATCGAAGTGACATTAATTACCGGCATCCTTGTAGTGGATGACTTTTATACATCAAACTAAACATTAAAAAAAATGTTTTAAGTTTTTATGTTAGGTTAGGTTAGGTCATTTTGACATTTGCAAAACTGCCTTTTGCAAGATTGCCTTCTGCAAAACTGCCGCCTGCAAGAATGCCGTCTGCAAGATTGCCGTCTGCAAATTTGCCTTCTGCAAGTTTGATGGGACCCAATCAGATGTCAGCATTCTAGTAACAATTTATAAAGACGAGACGGTTGCTAGCTTCCTATCGCTTATCGAATGGGAACTGTCAAATTGTAGAGCTGTACGTTAAAATCACCCATCAGATAACGTACAGTTATAACCTTCTTCTTAAAGTGCCATCTCCTATCGGAGTACGGCGGTCACTATGGCCACTTAGGCCCGTGATACTGCGGTACCTGGGTACATCCTTTTATGAATAACATTCAGAAAGATTTTCAGGACGTGGCTTATCAATGAAATGGCACGGTATTCATTGGAAAGTTTTGCGGTAGGTACTGATTTTTGCTAAAGTTATGAATGTGGAGCCATTCTGAAGGAATGATACCGGTATCGTACACGACATTTAACACGTTCATTGCGTTATGCGGTCTAAAAAGCCGCATGCATGACTTTTCACAGATGCGGCGGTCAAAATCGCGCTCTTTTACTCTATGCGACTATGTTCACATTTCTTCGGGTATGACAGAGACGAATATATAATATTGCTTCCCTTACGAAGTTAAAAACCTATTTTGTGAGGCCGAGTAGGCCTCATACGCACTGTAAAGAAGTTCAGCCTTGCCCCGAAAAGACCGCATACGCACTGGCTGAAAGTCCATCAAAATAGTGCCGCAGCCAGCGTGTTAAAAGGTACACAAATACCTAGTACATCGAGATACCTATTCGTACTCCAAGGATATTCACTGGTATTTCATCTGGTTATACAGATTTTCCATTTTTCGCAGACGTAATTGCATGGAAAACTTTAACCTTTGTGATTGGTGGTTCATCTAATGGTGTACTTGTGTTTATTGTAGTTATTTATTTATTTATTTAATATTTATTTATTTGCCAATTTATAATTATAGTCGCCCAACGCTAAAAAAGCAACTGTCATACAACTGTCAAAAATAGACGAAAAGAACATGGCGTCTGTTTATTTACTTTTTTGATTATTAACAGAAAACCAATTTTCTTATTTTATTTAGCGAAAATGTCGTATATAGAAGTGGCCAAATCAGAAACATTCAGCGGATTGTGCCGCTGTTGTTTAGAAGACGGTTATCATAGAAGTCTGCTGGCTCACGCTGAACAAGAAATGTATGGGGAAGTTTTAGAAAAATGTCTGTGTTTGAAGGTGCGTTCTATTTCTAAAAAAATATAAGATTCTCTAATCCGTAGAGTTTCCTCTATCGTTTAAGTTTTTCAGAGGCTTTTCGGAGGCGTTTTTGATAACCCGAGTTTGGTTAACCGGGGCTTTACTGTATTAATTATAAAGAAATTAAAACATAAAAAATCTCTTTGAAAAGATAAACGTTAAATGGGATTTTTTTCTAGTTTTATAATATCACGGTCTGCCGGAAGTCCGCATGAAAGAAGACCCCATTTCTGCCAATTCTCTGTTCTCAATTCTTCAGTTTCCTGAAATTCTCTGAAATAAATAGATTATTTAAGTTAAATTTTACAATAATTGACTGGCTGCAAGACAGCTTTAGATGAATGACATTACATTTTTCACCATGATAAAGTCCTTGCTGTTATTCGGAAGGTAATAAGCCTTTGAGGATATCTCTAGAACGGGAGAGAAAAATAGTTCGGGATTTGGAAAAAAAGATTGTGCTAAATGAAGAGATTGAAGAGTACCCTTCAAACCCCCATACAGTTTGTGCGGGAAAGCTACTGTCTGTTATGCTGTGATGCCGTTCAACCGTTCGCCATGAAAATTGATATACTTAGGTAATGGTGAAGAATGAAACAAGTTCATGCAAGATTGCAAGCACAGCACAAGTCGTATTTCGTCCCTTTGCACGTCTGAACAAGCGTTGCGGGCGGGCCGGGCGGCTCTGCAAGTCTCGACACGCGTTGTACAGAATATCGAATATGCAAGCTTTTACGCCCGGGCCACACTGCCGGGAAATGCCGTTAATTATCGTGATGATGGGCGTTTAACGTTAGTTGTTTGTTTGTTTCTACCCTTTATTGCGAAATTTCACAATGGGCAGGTTTAATGTCATATGACAATTTCTTACAACCAACCCTACTATGACCTGTTTATATGTATGTATGCGTGTAACATGTGTGTAAGTGTGTCTTGTTATTGCATTCGATCGACAGAATTGAAAATGCAATTCCGTTAATTAGATCCCAACGGAAAATGGTGACTCAGCCGGGAATCGAACCCAGGACCTTACAACGTAAGATCAGGCGACCTAACCACTGCCGGGCCGTGTTAGTGTGGCCACCCTTTATTGCGATAATTTTACAACGGCATTAACATTGCCGTTTGACGTTGATCGCATGCATTTGTCTTCGGATTACCGATACATTAATATGGAGTATTAACGACAAAGTCATTGTGTTTCTCGAAATTCTGCAAACAGAGCCTTGTTTGTGGAATCCGAGACACGAGTTACAAGAATCGTGCACTCATCAACAGACACCAAATGCTGTATACTCATTCAATTATTATAGCCCGTTTTATCATGACATGTATGCTGAGCCCAGGGTTGGATCCCGACGAGGGGACTCCTCAACGGTCAACAGCACAGTCACGAAATTTTGTATACGCATTCAATTATGATAGCCCGTTATATGTTTCACCATGACATGTTTCCCGACGAGGGAACTCAGCAAAATAAGCATTGATAGGTAAAGCCATGCCAACATTTTTGTTTTTTACTCTAGAAACCAGATACATTTTTGTGGACCCTTACAACTTGTGAGCCCCCATTTTTATTTCACACCAACGTAGACCCCCGTCGAGTCTCCCGTGGACCCTTAGGGGTCCACCTCGACCACTTTGGTAATCACTGCACTAAAGGTGTTTCGATTCATCTGAGATGATTTATCACAAGATGACATCTACATCTTTAGAAATAGCTCTGTTTGTATTTAAGTGGTGATTTATTGATTACAGATATTTCATCGGTCTGGAGATGATCCGCTCGGTGCTCGTGTGGAACCTGCTTTATATTTAATATGCGAAAAATGCATAGGAAAATTAAAATACTGTGTAGAATTTAAAACGCAGATATTATCGGCAATGGAAGTATTTGAAAATATGGAAAAAACCACAGCTACGGACGAAGAAAGTATGTCACACTTATATAAAATCGAAGACTATCGCGGTTGTTTGACATTATAAATAGGATATTAACGAATTTACTGCGTGAAATTTGTAGCACCCGACGTTTCGGTGACGTTGCAACCGCCGTTGTCCAGGGTAGACTGAAAGAGCTGTCAATCGTTTGCGGGTAGGCCGCATACCGCAGGCCTGTAAAGGATGTAATACCACTGCAAACCCCGGGTGTGTATAAAGTCGAATGCAGTTACAGTTTAGCCTATGTTGGAACTGTATTGTCAGTCCCGGCGGTACAATAGAGTCGGTGGCGGAAGAGACCCTAGGGGTTCAACGGCAACTCTCATAGTACTAAAATTAAATTTGTGTTTTAGTGTCAGGTGGCAACCGGCAGTAAAACACCATAGCCAGTTTTTATTCCTTGTCCATAAAGTTACACAATAAGAAAATGAGCACAAATACTATGGCGACCCCCGTAACCCGAGAGAAGCTCAACTCGACGCTGACCGCACAAGATCGTACTCAGTGGAGGAAAAGGACAACTAGGGTTGTCGACTACAGCGGGCGAGCCCGTCACCTCAGGAAGTTTTAACGATTAGTCGTTCTATCTCCCTGGAGTGAGCGCAGAAGACTTGAGGACAAAACAGTCCACCATCTAGCTACGCCACAAACCCGTAAGAGGCCAACGCCTTAACCGCGAGATAGCCAGGAGTGTTACCCGGCGGGCTTACACTCACACCGTTACTTCCAATTGTGACCAGATTACTACAGTCTCTCGATTGGTTACGAGTTCGAGGTCGCTTGCGCGGTCCTCTCCCTTACGAAGCGGTGAAACGGTGTTTACCGAATCTATCGCGGACCACAGCGTCCTTTACCCGGCTGTTCACCCAGGATCGGATAGCCGATGGTCGTTTCAAGAGCAGTCGCCGTAAGGTCCGCAACCACCCCCGCTGTATAGGAAACAGTACTGCTTCCAGACTCCCCCGACTGTTAGTCAGAGTGCACAGTCGATTGGCTTACGCCGCACGGTGCGCAGACCGTCCAGGAGCGCCAGAAGGTTGATTCCCAGGGGAAACTGACCATAAGGCCAGAGTCCTACCCAGGCTCGCACTTCATGCGTGGAGGCCTTCGGATAGGTGTTGACCCGTGAGTGTGACTAACCCTGAACAGAATGGGTCTTCGTGGCCAACTCAGCAAGGGCCTATTAACTCCCTTAACTCCCCCATTAACTCCCCCAGGAAAAGGACAAGGAAGGAAATGGGCCTAGGAGGAAGAAGAAGAAGAAGTATCTGCCCGAATGGTAAAAAGAGGCCTAATACTGGATACTCACTGAATATTCACGCGGCACTAATTATTACAATTGCAGTAGCAGGTTCTCCCGCATAATAACACACATATATTTTATAAAATCGAAGACTATCGCGGTTGTTTGACATTATAAATAGGATAGAAAACGAATTTACCGCGTGAAATTTGTAGGACCCGACGTTTCGGTGACGTTGCAGCCGCCGTTGTCTAGGGTAGACTGAAGAGCTGTCAGTCCGTTGTTTTGCGGGTAGGCCGCAAACCGCTGCCGCCACTGCGTAGGTTATAACGGTGGTGGAGGGCCGGGCTCGGAGCGCGGGAATTTTTAAAATCCGTCTTGCACACAACACTCACTGTATCCTGTTTTACGTCTTTGCGTTCGGCGTTCGGCGGCGGGAACATTTTAAGAAGAGGGTTCCACGTAGAAGAGAGTTTGTAGCCGTCATCTCTATTGAAGTTCGGAGTTCTTCTTATTTCAATGGCTTCCCGGATCATGCGAGGAAAGTAGAATTGTTCCTTGGATAGAACAATGGGATTTTGAAACTGCATCCAGTGGTTACTTCTGCTATCCAATATATGTTCGCAGATCGCCGATTTTTCTCGCTGAATCTTCTACGTGGAACCCTCTTCTTAAAATGTTCCCGCCGCCGAACGCCGAACGCAAATACGTAAAACAGGATACAGTGAGTGTTGTGTGCAAGACGGATTTTAAAAATTCCCGCGCTCCGAGCCTGGCCCCCCACCACCGTTATAACCTACGCAGTGGCGGCAGCGGTTTGCGGCCTACCCGCAAAACAACGGACTGACAGCTCTTCAGTCTACCCTAGACAACGGCGGCTGCAACGTCACCGAAACGTCGGGTCCTACAAATTTCACGCGGTAAATTCGTTTTCTATCCTATTTATAACACATATATTTATCCGTCTCTTCCCTAGTATTTTTATAGAAATAATACTGTTTATTAAGTAGAGCATTATACAACCTTTGGTATTCTTCCGTTTATCAAAATATATTTTTTCAGAAGCTCTCATCGAAGATATTGTTGAGAAAAAACTATCCGAGACAGTAGATACTTGGCCAAGTATGCCGGTATGCATTAAGACTCTTAAAAATGCAAAAAAGAGGCGGAAACAAGCAAAAATAAAAGGTAAGTTGTATGTAATTTCTTCCATCATCAGGGTATTTGTTGCTTATCCCCCCCGCATTGATTATATCGTCGGCTTGGTGCGAAAAGCGGGTAAGTGACATTTTGGTCATAAATGAGTTATTGATGGAGAACTACTTCTTAGGGCATAAACTTTATGTGCAAAACTTTGCTACCCCCTATCTATCAGCTTTATAATTAAGGGGGTATTCTGAACTTTGCATATTTTTAAAGTTTAGACCAGAGGTACCTATACTTTCTTGACCCATAGACCCCTTGATTTTTTCCCTAGACCCCCTACCTGAATTTTCCTTAACCCCTCCTCTCGCGAAGTAAAAATTCAGCTATCACTTTTGCACGCGACATATTCGCACGAAAAATCGACGCGAGTCGACGACCTTGATACAAACGACCATAACTTGTAAACCACTTGTAGGCAAAATACATTTAACTACAAAACCTTTCTCAATAATCGAGAAAGCTACAGATTGGATTCTGGAGGTTGATTCGGTCTCTAAGCAGTATAAATTCCCTGAAAGTCTCGGATGCACAGCCCTCCGTCCAGATATAACTCTTTACTCTCTATCTCGGAAGGTGGCTCTTATTGTAGAATTAACTGTTCCATGGGAATCAAATATCCCAAAAGACCACGAGTACAAATTAAATAAATACCATGATCTTGCAAATGCCGTAACCCGGAACGGCTTCACTGTTCACCTTCACGCGGTGGAAGTTGGCGCTCGTGGCCTGCCAGCTAAATCTCTATTTCACCTCTTTAAAGATCTTGGCCTTTCCAGAAAAATAATCAACTCTTTCTTAGAAAAATTATCTAAAACTGCGATTTGCGCATCTCAAATTCTATGGCTTCGAAGGGGGAGTGAATGGGTGGCAAGGTGAACGCTCACATGTGGCAAGACAGCTGTCCTAAACCTACCACAGCTGGTTCGTAAGTCCGGAATCCACTGCTCACCCCCCAGAAGTGTAAAAAAAATAGTATTATGATGGGCCCGACTCCGGTCGGTGAATTCCATGGCAGCTCCGTTTATATTTATTTATTAATTTGTGACTACTTATGGTATTTTTTTATATGAAATTCTTTCAAAATAACTTTATTACTACATCACACTTCTTCGAAATCACACCAGAACTTTGAGCTTTGTCTGATATTACAGAAAAATCTAAAGTTTTGAGAGTTTGCGTCCAAAACTTAATAATAAACTTTGAATGCTCATAATATAAAATTCGTTAGATTTTTTCAATTATATTGTCTCATTATAAACTTATTATATGTCTAATAACTAATTACTATACTCCAAAGAGTCACATTTCATCGAAAAACTATGGAAAATCGCACTTAATTCTCTCATAGTAATTATCAAAACAAGTTTCTTTTCGCGAGTCATATTAGAAAACAACATATAATGTTCAAAATACGCCTAATTATGTGATAACTTAGGATGTAAATGAAGCAATACCTATTTTGTTAGTAAATTAAAGCGACATTACGTCATATTTTGCGATATATCGGGATATTTCACAAACATTACAAAATAAAAACGTCCATTTTCTCGCTAGGGGTTTGTCGTCGCCGAAGTCTTTTGTTTAAAAATTCGTGAAAAACAGCAAATGGACTATCTCAAATGACTAATCCTCATTCCGAAACTACTTAAAATGCAAATTACTCACTGTTCTCCAGTAAATAACACTCAAACACTACACACACACCATTTTTATCACGCATTTCGCGGAAACGTAAGCGGCCGTGTTGGTTGCCGGCGGACACTAGCGTTTGACGTCTATGCTCACTTTTTAAATCGTCCTTCGATATTGCCAGACGGAAATCTTGAATTAAAGATATTTTGGCCATATCGTAGCACCCTCAGAAAGTATATAGTACGGCGTGTCGAATTGTAAATTGCATATTTCGCAGCGGCGAGCGTTTGGTCCCGTATAGAACGTTACGGAGTGTTAGGCGGCCGACATTTGGTCCGCCAGGGGATGTTACGGAGCGACCGGGTTAACTTACTAACATTAAAAGTTTTTTAACACCTGAAATAGTACTGATCGCCTACATAGGGTTTTTGGTAAGTGGACGGTTGTAAAAAATGAAAAATATGTACAATTTTTATTTGTTCATTTCTAAGCGTCCACAACCTTGAAGTACGAAGCATTTAGGAAAGCCGCACATAAGTGCACATGTAGCACTATCTCGCTTGCTCATTCATGTGGCGTGTTTATCCTACTCGTTCGCACGGATACCCATTGAAGCGCAATTTTTTCACGTATCATTCGCACATTCCCTCGTTAGTCATGTGCGTTGGCCTCTTCAATCGACTGGTGATGCAATTTGAGTTGAGTGTTGATTTCATTCCGTGATAATTGTGACGCACCCATTTGTTTATTGCTATAATTATAAAAATTCCATCGCTTATAAGCTAATGTACACGTACGACTCTCGTTTCTCCACCATCGACATTTTCAACCTCAACCAACTGACGTTCGTTAAAGAATTATTCAAATCAATTGCACCTAACGAGCTTGTTAACATCTATCTTTCTTAATTATATAATTTTCATGCAACATATCAGTAGCTACTACAAACATTTATAAATATTTATTATATATCTAAAAGTATCTATAAACATCAATAAATATCTGTATCCATATATAAATATCTATATCCACTATAAGACCTATTTATATCTTTATTTATATCTATATACATATACACATACCATCGTCTAACTCCTTCTTCCTAATCACTTCCTATTCCCTACCTCTCCCATCGGTTTTCTATTTTAATTTTCTATTTAACATGTACTTAGTTTATTTTACAATTAATTTTTAAGTGTAATATGCCGAAATCCAAATGTGTAATATACGGAAATCTGTTAATTTCATAGGAAACGATTATCGGCGTAATGTTTTTCTCTTTTTCTACATTATGTTTATGCACACGTATGTCAATTGTATGCGCTGTATGTTTCCAGAAATAAAATAAAATAAAAATAAAATAATTTTAAATACTACGCTGTATACAAAATCGCCTGAATGCTTATGGTAACCTGCCTAGATGGAGTCCACTAATGCGGACCCCCATTTACATCTCGTGCACCCCGATATTTTTTTTTGCTTACATGGATCCCCTGCGAATTGAAATCGACCCCTGGGGGTCCATATAGACCACTTTGGGAATCACTGGTTTAGACCTTTAAGAATATGTCCTCAAGAGGATTTGTCAAAATTAGAATTCTCCTACTTACAGCGACTTTTGTGATGTGGCAATTAAAAGAATTGTGCCGAAACGAATCGTTCAATAGACCTCCGTACTATAATGTTTACCCCGACTTTATGATTATGAAGCTACAACAGCTCGTTTAGCTGTACGAACTTCAGAAAATGTTAATTTCGAAGTAGAACCATATATGAGAATTAAGTATCATTATCTGAGCTACGCTCCCGAAACTTTGTCCTAAACTTTAAACATTTTTTTCTCGAAGCTACTTTTTCGACCTAGTCGACATGATATCTCAAGTTCTACTCAAACGATTTATTTGAAATTCGAAGAAAATCATCTTTGCTTATCCCTCTGTATCCAAAAGCATGGATTTTGAAAAAAAAATGCCAATAAAAAAAAAAAAATAAACAGTGGCAATTTTTTTTAAATTTTTAATCGTCGCCATTTTGCGGAAAAAAAGAATATCTTACTTTTCAAGGTCCGGGTCATAGCAACGTCCTTACTAATCAAGATTTTTTTTGTTTTCCTTTGTTTCGTAACACTACAGGGCCGTAACACTGATAATATATCGAACAGGACGCACCTTTTTTTAGCCCCCACTTCACTAGTCTTTAACTCTTTAAATTTTTGGTTTTTTTTTTTGTGTTTTTTTTTGTATTCTTGAAACGTTAATGAATGTTTTGTAAAAAAATGGATTTTAAAAATATTTAGATTTTTTAAAAATCCTACTCGGAAAAGCGCCTACAATTTAGGCCTCCAAAATACCCCCTTAAATAACTCACATTTAAAAATATGGATAAGTATGTGTGGAACATTTTTTTAATAAGAAATAGTGGCTAAAACCTTTATCCACTTTTCTATACACGAAAACACATATCTTATTCAATGAAACATATATATCCCTTGGAGTAAATAGGTATTTTCATGGATGCATCTGTCTCCTTTGCAGGATTTTCGGCGACATCGACTTAAAGTACTATAACTACGAAACTACTACACCAATCATAAAAAGAACAACTGCACAATGATTGCATTGAAATTTCGAATATAGAATATTGAAATATCATTTTGTAAAACAATTAGATAATTATGAATAAATATGAGAACGTCAAAGAAGTGAAAAAAACGCAGAACCAGATCTAGTATCATATTCAACGGATAATTGTTTCAGAACCAGATTTGGTCGTATCATACTCAAGGGGATATACAAACATTTATCTCGAAAACATTCATGAAAATAATCCGTCAATCTTCAAACGCGTTTATCTCAAAACCAGCTAAATGTCAGTTATGCACTTTTCCCTCCAAGTCGACGATATGTATTTTATTAAATAAAATACAAACAGAGCTGCCATGGAATTCACCGACCGGAGTCGGGCCCATCATAATACTATTTTTTTACACTTCTGGGGGGTGAGCAGTGAATTCCGGACTAAAAACCGGCTGTGGTTGGTTTAAGCCAGCTGTCTTTCCACATCGGGAGTTAATGGGCCCATGCTGAGTTGGCCACGAAGACCCATTCTGTTCAGGGTCGGTCACACTCACGGGTCAACACCTATCCGACGGCCTCCACGCATGAAGTGCTAGCCTGGGTAGGACTCTGGCCTTATGGTCAGTTTCCCCTGGGAATCAAACTTCTGGCGCTCCTGAACGGTCTACGCACCGTGCGGCGTAAGCCAATCGATTGTGCACTCTGACTAACAGTCGGGGGAGTCTGAAAGCAGTACTGTTTCCTATAGAGCGGGGGTGGTTGCGGACCTTATGGCGACTGCTCTTGAAATGACCATCGGCCACCCGATCCTGGGTGAACAGCCGGGCAAAGGACGCCGTGGTCCGCGATAGATTCGGTATACACCGTTTCACCGCTTCGTAAGGGAGAGTACCGCACAAGCGACCTCGAACTCGTAACCAATCGAGAGACCGGAGTAATCTGGTCACAATTGGAAGTAAGGGCGTGAGTGCAAGCCCGCCGGGTAACACTCCTGGCTACTCGCGGTTAAGGCGTTGGCCTCTTACGGGCTTGTTACGTAGCTAGATGGTGGACTGTTATGTCCCAAGTCTTCTACGCTCACTCCAGGGAGATAGAACGACTAATCGTTAAAACTTCCTGTGGTGACGGGCTCGCCCGTTGTAGTCGACAACCCAAGTTTTGTCTTTCCACATGTGAGCGTTCACCTTACAACCCATTCACTCCCCCTTCGAAGCCATAGAATTTGAGATGCAGAAATCGCGGTTTTAGATAATTTCTCTAAGAAGGAGTTGATTACTTTCCTGGAGAGACCAAGATCTTTAAAAAGGTGAAACAGAGATTTAGCTGACAGGCCACGAGCGCCAACTTCCACCGCGTGATTTAATTTGTACTCGTGGTCTTTTAAGATAATTGATTCCCATGGAACAGTTAATTCTACGATAAGGGCCACCTTCCGAGATAGATAGTAAAGAGTTATATCTGGACGGAGGGCTGTGCATCCGACACTTTCAGGGAATTTATACTGCTTAGAGACCGAATCGACCTCCAGAATCCAATCTGAAGCTTTCTCGATTATTGAGAAAGGTTTCGTAGTGAATTGTTTTTTGCCTTTAGAGCCATCCCGCACAAACTGTATTGGGGGTTTGGAGGGTACTGTCAAACCCTTGTTGGCGCGAGCCAACCAAACCCTTGTTGGCAATTTGTAATATAATAATCATAAATAATATTAGTAGAAATAAAAACTAGAATGGTCACTGGAATAATAATAATAATAATAATAAAAGGATGGTATCAATTGTCATAAATTATAAATAATCAAAAATAATTAAATTAAATCAAAAGAATTATTTAATAAAGGCACTAAAATAGTCATTGCAATAATACAAATGTCTAAAAATTATAAATGCTAATGAGAATTCACAAAAATTTAACTTATGAAATCTTAATCATAGTACTCCTCGCTGATCAGATGCTTCTTAAACTGTTTTGTAAATAATCTCGGATTTTCTTCCCTAATCAAAGGTATTATTTTCCATAGATTACAGCGACATAGAAGCAGTCATAGAGCTCACTGACAATTTTAAAGCAGAGACCACGGAGGATACCTTCATGGATGATGATAATTTTTTACCGGATTTGGATTATTTTGAAGAAGGCAGCGTAACCGTCAAACGAAAATATAAAAAAAAGAAACGTGAGTATGGAAATGTTATTTATTTATTTATTTATTAAGGGAAAAACACAATATAATACAGTATACAGAATTCCAAAAAATGTAAAATATAAAACCGGTTACGGATTTCCTATGAATTACAAATTAGCCTCTCAGTGGCTCATGCCAACAAGGGTTTGAAAGTATCCTCCAAACCCCCAATACAGTTTGTGCGGGTTGGCTCTAAAGGCAAAAAACATCTCACTCACTGCAAAACCTTTCTCAATAATCGAGAAAGCTTCAGATTGGATTGTGGAGGTCGATTCGGTCTCTAAGCAGTATAAATTCCCTGAAAGTCTCGGATGCACAGCCCTGCGTCCAGATATAACTCTTTACTCTCTATCTCGGAAGATGGCCCTTATCGTAGAATTAACTGTTCCATGGGAATCAAATATCCCAGAAGACCACGAGTACAAATTAAATAAATACCATGATCTCATAAATGCCGTCACCCGGAACGGCTTCACTGTTCACCTTCACGCGGTGGAAGTTGGCGCTCGTGGCCTGCCAGTTAAATCTTTGTTTTACTTTTTTAAAGATCTTGGTCTCTCCAGGAAAATAATCAACTTGCATGTTGGTTGAATGGAAGATATTGTTATGTAGCAATAAGTCCGCAATTGTACCTTCTTCTAATTGTGCAATAAAGAGTTTTTCATTCATTCATTCATTCATTCATTCATCAACTCCTTTCTAGAAAAATTATCTAAAACCGCGATTTCGCATCTCAAATTCTATGGCTTCGAAGGGGGAGTGAATAGGTGGTAAGGTGAATGCTCACCTGTGGCAAGACAGCTGTCCTAAACCTACCACAGCCGGTCGTTAGTCCGGAATCCACCGTTCACCTCCCAGAAGTGTAATAACTATATATGATGGGTCTGATTTCGGTCGGTGAATTCCATGGCAGCTCCGTTTGTATTTTATTTACTGTTGAAGTAAAATTTTGGGAACCGCTCTTGGCCTATAAACCAAAAATACATAAATGTACATAATAATTATAAAGAATTGCATTTCTTCTCTGATGGGCCACCATCAATTGTTTATGTGATGTGACAGCCCTGGTGGCTCGGCGCAGCGAAGGTAATTATTTTGAAGACGGGCTCGAGTTGACCTACTGTTCCTTCTGTCTACTGTGGTTTCGCTATCCAATATGTGTTCGCTATCCAATCGTCGCTTCAGAATCCGGGGGCAGATCTTGTTAAGCTAAACAATAGTAACAGTATAAACATATTCATAGGCAATATAAACAATATTAACCCTTGGAGTAAATGGGTATTTTCATGGATGCATCTGTCACTTTTGCAGGATTTTCGGCGACATCGACGGCGCTCGACTTAAAGTACTATAACTACGAAACTACTACACCAATCATAAAAAGAACAACTGCACAACGATTGCATTGAAATTTCGAATATAGAATATTGAAATATCATTTTGTAAAACAATTAGATAATTATGAATAAATATGAGAACGTCAAAGAAATGAAAAAACAATGGCCGACTTTGGCATTTGCGACGCGACATTCAAAGACCCGAAATACTTTATATACACGATTAATGGTACATCTAATCAGTTTAGGGGGACTATATGATGTTGTAGAAATGGTTTTACTTACGATTCGTTCAAATACGCACCGAAAACCACACGAAAACCGTTTTCGAAATGCCGACACAAGCACTGGCGGATTTGACGTTTCGTGAAAGTGGATGTTCGATTTGCCGCGGTCAGTAATAATATGTCACATGGACTGCGCAGTTGCTGCTGCGAATGATAACAGAGAGAATTTAATTCTGTACCGATCTGCCATACGCATGAAAGAGACAAAATGCTTTCGATGGTAAAAAAAGAGTTCGAAAGCGCGCGCGCCGAGCGGAACCAGATCTGGTCGTATCATACTCAACGGGTTAATAAGTTTTTAAGTACAAATCGAGTCTGTTTGTGAATTGATCGACAGTAATTGCATTAATCACTGATTACATTAACCCTTCGAGTAGCGGCATAATTTCATGGCAGACTGCGGCAATTTATTGGAATTTCTTACGATATCGCCGCGCTCGACAAAAAGTACTATAACTTTGGAACTACTATAGCAATCATAAAAAGAATAACTGTGCAATGATCGCATTGAAATTTTGTATATAGAATATTCAAATCTCATTTTTTAAAACCATTAGATAATTATGAATAAATATAAGAAAGTCGTAAAGTGAAAAAAACTCAGCATTTCTAACTTGTACTTGTCTTACGAAAAAATACGGAACCTTATTTAGAAATTGTAAATACTATTGTGATCTTTATTAGATTTACTATCAAAGATAATATTTCGTTTTGCTTATTTATATACATAAATATTTAGATATTTTATATAAATAATACTCATAAAAACCAATAAAAATTTTGATGATTTCTCGAAAGAAAAAAAAAATGATGCTGTTTGACAATGGAATTATACTAGAAATATTTGCGAAATGATGCGCGAAATTATTCTAGTAGCCGTCTATGTATCTATGTTAATGATGAGATATTTGGTATGGATTTTAGGATGCGTTCGAATTAGAAAATAATATTACTGTGAGCTCCGGGGGCAAGCCGCCAATATTGGTCGTTGCGTAGTCAACGGTGTTCTGATGTACAATCAAATTTGGTCGTTACGTAGCCGAAGGGTTAAATGGTCATTTATTCCACATGTGCACCATTCTATTTTGCACAAAGATAAGATAATATCGCTGTAATTATAATAATTACCACGCTTTTATTAGGTCGACCTGTATGTAATGGAATCTAAGGTAACTAATTTAACCATCTTCCAAGGATCGTAGCGTCATGAAAATTGGCAGCTGTATGTAGTTCTGATGACAATACAATAATATGGTACTGTCGAACTGATCTGATGTTGGAGTCGGAAGATATGAACTGGAACTTCATGATGGAACATCGTATCATAGCTGTGTTTGAACTTGTTAGAAAGGTCTCGTAATGAACTTTGACCACGATTAAGTTTCAAGGTCTGATGATGTGGTTTTTACGTGCATTTATAAAAGCGTGTTTTTAGTGTTTTTTTTAAACTAATAATTTATTTTCGTTTATTTTTAGCCTCGGGTGCCCAGCGTGCCCGCGAAATCCTCTCAATGATGGATCTGGAAAAGCTCCAGTGCAAAGTGTGCTCGCAGACTTTCCCGAACAATTACGGCCTCAAAGTACACATGCATGATCATTTTCCCGACTACAAGTGCGAAATCTGCGGGAAGGGCTTTGCCATCAAGCGCCAGTGTCAATACCACAGGCGGCGCCACCAGACCGGAGAGTTTGCGTGCGGAAAGTGCGGTCTGACGCTGCAGTCGCGAGGCAAATACGAACACCACATGTTCACGCACCGCGCGAAAGACAGCTACGTGTGCCGGCACTGCGACGCACGCTTCAAATCGCACTACGCGCGCGAGAAACACCTGCGCGACGCGCACGAATCGGAGAAGAAATACGAGTGCCAGCACTGCAAAGAGAAGTTCCTCATCAAGAGCACGTTGGACGTGCACTGTCGACGAGTCCACGCGACGCGCGAAAACAGTTACACGTGCGATGTGTGCAACCGGGGATTCTTCGATCGCGCCGCCCTCAAAAAGCACATGGTTGTGCACAACGGACAGCGCGTCCACCAATGCACCGTGTGCCTCAAGTCGTACCCGCGGATACGAACGCTCAACGAACACATGAAAATACACAACAACGTACGCGACCACATGTGCAACGTTTGCGGGAAGGCGTTCGTTCAAGCGTGCACATTACGAGTGCATTTGCTCGTGCACGATCGGGAGAAAAATCAGCAAGACAGCTTTTGAGGAGGGAAACATAGTTAGTTAGTTTTCCTGGGCTATTTCCCGCACTTGGCCTCTTGATTGGGCCGTTGTGCGTGGCTCATGTTTCTATTTATGTTACTCCAGCCAACCCAGGCTGTCCCAGAAGGTTAGCAGCCTGTTTGGGTTGCTACAGGCCTCCGGGACAGATGCTGGAGATTGTAGTATTCTTGCCCGTTGCTCTGCCACGCTCCTGCATACCATGAGCACATGCTGTGGCGTGTCTTCTTCCTCCATGCACCCTCTGCATAGAGGGCTGTCTGTCACACCTATGGTAAACAGGTGTTTGTTTAGGAGGAAGGAGGAAAACATACGGAAGGAGGAATGTATTATCATTGATTATTCAGTGTGAGTTTTTAATTAGTGACATCCTTGAAGTGGGTGAATTAGTACAAGCAAACAAACAACTTTTGAAAAAAGCATTGACAAGCGTTGAGCGCGCTGCGCCATCTAACAATAGGTAAAATATGGCAAATCTATACTAATATTATAAAGAGGTAAAGTTTGTGAGGTTGTAGGGAGTAATCTCTGTATCTACTGAACCGATTTTGAAAATTCTTTTACCAATAGAAAGCCACGTTATTTGTGAGTGTCATAGGCTATATATTAATCTGAAAAATGAAAAGACTTTTTCGTGGTAGTCGGATTTCCAAAGTAAGTCGGAAAAAACGGTCGATCGAAAACGTTTCTAACGAACGCTGCCCTAACGATGAGAGATATATGATTAAGTTCTATAGAAAAGTTGTAGAGCTTGATAATGCCTACAAAAAAGTCAGCAAAAGCATATGTCTAACTTTTATATTTAAGTCACAAAAAGTAGTATTTTATATTAAAAAAATAATTTAAATCGTTAGGTCATGTTTATTGGTCATATTATCAACAATTATGATTTCATATCAAAATAAGTAAATTTATTGTCTCAAGTGTTTAAAACAAAAAATACGTGTGGCACTCGGGGACTGCCGCGGTAAAGCTATTGCATGTCATTTTTTAACAACTTATGCAATTATAATTATTTTTTTATTTTATTTATTTTATTTTTTCTGATATCGGATAACTGCGCTTTATCGGAAAACGTTGAAATTATTCCAAATCATTTGCGGCTGCGAAAGCAAATGATTCGGAATAATTTCAACGTCTTCCGATAGAGCGCCGCGCACGAATTTTTAATTCGATAAAGCAAAAAAAAAAACGGATTATTAAAAAAAAACGTAGATAAAAAGATAGATAATTAAGTTATCTTTAAAATGGTGTAGGTTTCATAATAATACGCCAGATAGTATTTGCGTAGTAGTCGTTTTTGTGTTCGGTTAGAGCTAATTTCACAAATAAATTACACTATGTAATATAAACAAAATCTAAAATATTCAAAGCTAAGAATATTAGGAAAATGTTCTTGTTTAACATATATTTTTTTCGAATCGTAAACAGTACTCGTTTAGACGTAATTATCAGTTTAAAATCATTAATTTTCGTTGAGAAATTTCTTCATTCGGTCGCCGCGCTGGCTAGGCCCGCGATAAAAGCTATGCAATAGCTTAAAAACTTTTCCCTTTTACTGCATAAATGGTTAAAGAGATATGACACTCACAAGAAGACACTCACAAATAACGGTAATATAGTCAAATTGGCATGCAAATACATGCATATATATGCAGTAAAAATATAACCCTTCTTTTGGCAGTCAGGAAATAAATCATAGCAGTACTAACCGAACCACACTCATAATTTCATCACAAGTAAAAAGTTTTACCGCCCAACGAAGTGGGCACGGGTCAGCTAGTAAACAATATTTGCATTAATTTACCTGGCACTAGATGGCGCAATGTGCCCACCTATTTTGATGCTATTTTCTCAACAACAGAAAAAAAACAAGAAACAAACAAAAAAAACATTTTTTTTGTGTTTTTTTTCAAAAAGTGATATCTAAAGTTGCTTATTTTCTGATACTGATTCACGCATTCCAAGAATGTCACTAATTATAAACTCACCAACATCGTACCTCGATTGGCAGCGAATATTTTAATTTAACGAAACACAATCATAGTTACAACAATTTATTAATCTTCAATTACTATGTGTTATAACAGTATGGCGGTGCACTGTAGATGGCGCTGTAAACACGCCTATGCAGTATAAAATAATTATATCATAAATTATTATTTGACTATTGGGTCCGTATCAATGTAATTGCTGTCTTTCACACTGGCGACTTTGAACTTGGATAACTTAGGTTTAAGTCGGAATTTCAAATTCAAATAAACGCCAGAGATGCTGAAATTTTATCAAGGGGTTAACCCCTTGAGTATGATACGACCAAATCTGGTTCTGAAACAATTATCCGTTGAGTATGATACGACCAGATCTGGTTCCGCGTTTTTTTGGGTCCCATCAAACTTGCAGAAGGCAAATTTGCAGACGGCAATCTTGCAGACGGCATTCTTGCAGGCGGCAGTTTTGCAGAAGGCAATCTTGCAGAAGGCAGTTTTGCAAATGTAAAAATGACCTAACCTAACCTAACAGAAAAACTTAAAACATTTTTTTTAATGTTTAGTTTGATGTATAAAAGTCATCCACTACAAGGATGCCGGTAATTAATGTCACTTCGATTTTAGGGAAAGAAAAACCTAACCTAACCTAACCTAACAGAAAAACTTAAAAACTGTAGGTACTGAAGGTTGCCGCCTGCAAGGTTGCCGCCTGCAAGGTTGCCTCCTGCAAATCTGCCCTCAACAAATTTGGAACTGTCAAAAGTGACATTTGTCCAAAATTGCCGCATGCAAAACTGGCGCCCCCCGTTTTTTTCACTTCTTTGACATTCTCATATTTATTCATAATTATCTAATTGTTTTACAAAATGATATTTCAATATTCTGTTAAAGCAAATAAAGCGTTTAATTATTATTATTATTCTATATTCGAAATTTCAATGCAATCATTGTGCAGTTGTTCTTTTTATGATTGGTGTAGTAGTTTCGTAGTTATAGTACTTTAAGGTCGATGTCGCCGAAAATCCTGCAAAAGAGACAGATGCATCCATGAAAATACCCATTTACTCCAAGGGTTAAATGCCTTTCAGCATACGCTTCCAGACCCCAGTAACCTCGCTCGTTGGAGGTAATTAGCCTCTCAGTGGCTCGTGCCAGGGTTTGACAGTACCATTGATAATATAAAATCAATGACAGTAGGTACCCTCCAAACCCCCAATACAGTTTGTGCGGGTTGGCTCTAAAGGCAAAAAACATTTCACTACAACGCCTTTCTCAATAATCGAGAAAGCTTCAGATTGGATTATGGAGGACGATTCGGTCTCTAAGCAGTATAAATTTCCTGAAAGTCTCGGATGCACAGCCCTGCGTCCAGATGTAACTCTTTACTCTCTATCTCGGAAGATGGCCCTTATCGTAGAATTAACTGTTCCATGGGAATCAAATATCCCAAAAGACCACGAGTACAAATTAAATAAATACCATGACCTCGCAAATGCCATCACCTAACGGGCCCACGATGACCGATGTGTTCAGGGTCGGTCACACTCATGGGTGCGAACCTGGGTAGGACACTGGGTCAACCAGCCTCCCCTGGGAATCAAACCTCTGGCGCTCCTGGACGGTCTGCGCACCGAGCGGCGCAAGCCAATCGATTGTGCTCTCCGACTAACAGTCGGGGGAGTCTGGGAACTGTATTGTTTCCTATAAAGCGGGGGTGGTTGCCTACCTTACGGCGACTGCTCTTGAAATGACAATTGGCCATCCGATCCCGGTTCAGAGTCGGGCAAAGGACGCCTTGGTCCGCAATAGATTCGAAACACCGTTTCACCGCTTCGTAAGGGAGAGGACCGCGCAAGCGACCTCGAACTCGGAACCAATCGAGAGACCGGAGAAATCTGGTCACAATTGGAAGCAAGGGCGCGAGTGTCGGCCCGCCAGGAAACATTAGTGGCTATCTCGCGGTAAAGGCGTTGGTCTCTTGCGGGTTGTGGTGTAGCTAGACGTTGGATTTGTAATGTCCAAAGTCTTCTACGCTCACTGCACGGTCGATAGAACGATGAATCGTTAAAACGTCCTGCGGTGACGGGTTCGCCCGTTGTGGTTGACATCTCAATAAATGCCGTCACCAGGAACGGCTTCACTGTTCACCTTCACGCGGTGGAAGCTGGCGCTCGTGGCCTGCCAGCTAAATCTCTGTTTCGCCTTTTTAAAGATCTTGGTCTCTCCAGGAAAATAATCAACTCCTTAGAAAAATTATCTAAAACTGCAATTTCCGCATCTCAAATTATATGGCTTCGAAGGGGGAGTCAGTGGGTGGTGAGGTGAACGCTCACATGTCGCAAGACTGCTGTCCTAAATCTACCACAGCCGGTCGTTAGTCTGGAATCCACTGCTCACCCCCCAGAAGTGTAAAAAATTGTATTTTAATGGGCCCGACTCCGGTCGGTGAATTCCATGGCAGCTCCGTTTGTATTTTATTGTAATACATTTGCTAATATTCATAAACGTATTTGTTAATAAAATTTAGTGAAAATTCTTTTTTTTTTCAATTATCCCTATTATGTTTACATATATTGAAAGAGATGTCGTTCTATCTCATGCCATTGCCATTTCAGGTTTATCTATATCAATAAAAATGAAATGCTGTTCGTTGGTATTCACATATTAGGTTGAACGGCTCAATGGATTTGGCTAATTTTTCTTTTAAAATCTTTGTAATAAGTCCAAATAAGGTCTTAACGGTCGGGTAAGGAAAATTGGAAAGGTTGCCTGGAAAATTCTACAAACACTGAAAGTGCTTTTTTTCTACTGGCGACTGCTGGCGACTCTAACGACGGATATTTGTATTATTTTTTTTTGGACAGGAATGAAGGGGCAACATGTTATCGGACGCGTCCGCAAGCCGCGGCTTATGGACGCGACTGAACAGTATGCACAGTCGTTTGGGAAGCGGCTTGCCAGATCTCTATTGGACGTCCGAAGCCTGATAGCATTGATTTTATAGTCTGATAGCATTCAAGGGGCAAACACATTATCTGACGCGTCCGTAAGCCGCGGCTTACGAACGTATGCACAGGCGTCCGCGACCGATAATGTGCACGGCTCAAAAGAAATTCATTACACAGATCGTGCCCATAAGCCGCGGCTGACGGACGCGTCCGATAATGTGTTTGCCCCTTTACACTCTCGCGCGAGGCGCGGGACCATATCAGTAAACAAACGGAACAGAGGCAAAGCTTCTAAAGAGCGTACAAAATTTTTACCTCTTTGCTAGAAGCTTTGCCTCTGTTCCGTTTGCTTACTATATGCCCCGCGTCTCGCCTAATGCCTGGCAGTGACGTCCGCGACTGACGTCCGATAATGTGCACGGCTCAATAGAAATTCATTACACAGATGACCTTTCAGTCGCTTCCATAAGACGCGGCTTACGGACGCGTCCGATAATATGATTGCCCCTTGACATTAGGCTGATTTTTATTTATGTCATCGCTATGCTCTCGGGATGGAAATATTTCAATCAAATATACCTATTCAATTTTAAAAAAATCTGGAAGATCTTGAAAATCCCGATAAATTCAAACCTAAATTAAAATAAAAATACATCTTTCTACTTTTGTGTTGTTTTTCGATCTGTCTAACAAAAGTACCGTCGAGTCGCCTTACTTGAGACAGATTTTGACTTTAAACAAAAATAAATGTACAACGGATTTAATTATGGCAACAAACTTTCAACCAATTTTCAGGTGAAAGTCTATAAAATTACTATAACACGGAAATATAATATTAAATGAAATTTTCACGCACAAAAAAAATAAAACCTACTGTCTCATGTTAGCTTCCAAAGTTGCCATACTTGAGACAGGCATGAAAAGTACACGAAACAATCATTTAGATCCTTATGTTTTACCTTGAGACATTTTCAAACTTACAAAGAAAAAAATGTTTCGTAATATTTTTATTTAAAAAAAAATAAAATCACCGAAATATTGAAATGAAATTGTTTATTAATGTGAATTTGTAGTGCCGAATCAATGGCATGCATGTTAATCTTCTCAATTCTTACAAAATATAAGTTAAAAAACTTAAAATCTACCTTGAAAACCTAAAAAAAAAATATTACCACTAAAAATGCCAAAACCCTACAAAAAATATATATTTTTATTACTGCATTAATGCAAATGTTGTTGATATGGTTTTTTATTTAGTGGCTCACTAACTAAATATGTCTCTTCTTCTACATCACGATATATTTCGAAGTTTATTTCGATAAAAACAAAGCTTACCTTCGTGCCGCGACTTTGTAATCTTATATAACCAAAAATGTCTTCAACAAAAAGAAAAAAATATGAGCACAAGCAACTTATTGTAACCTTCGGAGGCTATGAAAGCTATTGAAAATGTGCCTGCCACGCAAGAAATTCGTCTATGACTATTCTGATGACAGTAACAGTAGGGATAACTTTTCAAAAGTGGAAAAAAGTCAATCAAAATTTAATCGAAGTTTTGTCTCAAGTAAAGATACCCTCTCAAGTAAGGCGATTCGACAGTAGTTATTTTATTTATATTGCAATTTATTTATTTCGGTATTGATCTGCATTTTGAAATGTGCCAGAATGAGGACTTTTCCCAAACGCTGCAATACTCCGAAATGCCAAGATATCTTACTTGGAATTAACTGTACTAAAAATTCAACAACGGAAACAAAGAAACCCAACTTCGCGTTACCCACATGTATTTTCCACCGATGTATTAGGTCGTTTATTTTCAGTCCATCTAAGCAACCCTTGGTAATTATATTTGCGTTTTCTTAAGTCAAAGTTCGAGGCCCAACATCCTTTATATAATATATCTACGAACTGATGGCACATTGTGTGGCAATTGTGTGGCACATATAGAGAAGCCTGTCATTGTTTGCCATTGCTATAGAATGACACTTATTGGGAATAAACCCTCCGAGATAATGTGATGTGTGAATTATCCCAACATACTTGCCATCGCGGAGGAAGGGGGTTGGATAGGAGGAGTTTGTGGGGGGGAAAGGGTAGAATTTGGAATTGGTAAGTTAGGAGTGGAGGGGGAGGGTTGGATGGTTGAGGGGTTTGGTGCTGGGTAGGGGTTTTTGGATTGCTAGGAAAGTCTTGGGGTGACTACTGTCCTTCCATTTTTTTACTTTGTTTACATTATCCAATAGCTTTTCTCAAATTCATAAAACGATAACAAACAAATTTATTGACATTTGGACAGAACGTCTATCGGGTCAGCTAGTTATCTAGAAGTAGGCGCTCGTGGCCTGCCAGCTAAATCTTTGTTTCACCTTTTTAAAGATCTTGGTCTCTCCAGGAAAATAATCAACTCCTTTCTAGAAAAAATATCTAAAACCGCGATTTCTGCATCTCAAATTCTATGGCTTCGAAGGGGGAGTGCATGGGCGGTAAGGTGAAAGCTCACATGTAGCAAGACAGCTGTCCTAAACCTACCACAGCCGGTCGTTAGTCCGGAATCCACCGTTCACCTCCCAGAAGTGTAATAATTATATATGATGGGCCCGATTTTTGGTCGGTGAATTCCATGGCAGCTCCGTTTGTATTTTATTTATCTATTAAAATTACAATTAAAAAATACGGTGGTGCACCCCAGCACTTTTCCGGCTTATAGACAACCCATATTTAGCCATATATTGGATAGCGGAAGTAACCACTGGATCCAGTTTCAAAATCCCATTGTGCTATCCAAGGGACAATTCTACTTTCCTCGCATGATCTGAGAAGCCATTGAAATAAGAAGAACCCCGAACTTTAATAGAGACGACGGTTACAAACTCAGTTCTACGTGGAACCCTCTTCTTAAAATGTTCCCTCCGCCGAACGCTGAACGCAATGACGTAAGACAGGATACAGCGAGTGTTGTGTGCAAGACGGATTTTCGAAATTCGCGCGCTCCGAGCCCGGCCCCCCACCACCGTTATAACCTACGCAGTGGCGGCAGCGGTATGCAGCCTACCCGCTGAACAACGTATTGACAGCTCTTTCAGTCTACCCTGGACGACGGCGGCTGCAACGTCACCGAAACGTCGGTTGCTACATATTTCACGTGGTAAATTCGTTTCTATCCTATTTATAAACATACAATCCCCCCCCCCCCCCCAACCCGCGCTAACCCAACCGGCCCCTACTCGCCAATTCGTATTTATTATACGTATAATATGTAGTATTTTCCGTGGTATTAAAATGGTATTTTTCCAAAGATGATGATTTTTCCAAAGTTTTGGTCCAACAAGGCATATTAGTACCGAATTTCAAGTTGCAAGCGCGCCCTCTGGTGGACTGATTTCAACCACAATCTTTTCAACTTTTGCCATGACTAAATGATGCCTGCGTGCCATATTTCAGTTTAATCGGATGAAGCATTTGGGCGCTGTCGTGGAGGAATACACACACACACACACACACTCACAGACACACTCACAGACAGACGTCAGACTAGAAATGGTCTTGATCTCGGGGAGGGAGGGGGGGGGGGGGAAGTTTCAAAATGTATACATTCTCTTCATCTGGAAAAAAATATTTAGCGCATTCACAATACTTTCCCTTTGCCGTAAGTAAAAATCGATTGTGTCATCCCAAGACTTTGCCGGCAAGTAGCCAAGGACTGATTTTATCTGAATATTAATTTTATAAGTAAAATCGATGAGCAGCACCGATTTTATCGAGCGGAGTCGATCAGCTCTTGGTCAACGGATGAACCCGGTTGGGTTCCGTTCCATTTCTTGGCCCATAGCCGAGAAACGAACCGCGCCGCCCAAGGCGTTAATATTTGATTAAATTATATAGCGGAATTTCAATATGGGCCCGACTCCGGTCGGTGAATTCCATTGCAGCTCCGTTTGTAAAATATTTTTTATTTATTAAATCCAAATGTGGTTTTGGCCCAACAAGGCATCTGTGTACCAAATTTCAAGTCTTTAAATCCAATATTTCAAGATTGAAATATGGCTAGTGCGCCCCCTGGTGGACCGATTTCAACTACAATCTTTTCAACTCTAGCCATGGCCGAATGATTCCTGCATCCCAAATTTCTGCTCAATCAGATCAAGCATTTGGGCGTTATCGTTGACGAATACACACAGACGGACTTCAATCTGAAAATGGATATTTCTGTCTTCATCTTCTCATCTGTCTTCATCTCGTAAAAAAATGTGCGTTCGCAAAACTTTCCCTCCTTGACGGTTGGTGGGCCGGAAGGTAAAAAATATTTCTTCAATGGCCAAAGGACTCATATTCCAGGCTGTCGCAAAATAAAAACCTAAATGCGAGTGGTCGAAAGTAAGCATGTTGCTTGCCAAAAATCTAACGGTGCTGATTGGTTGGTTTTCACTCTTCCGAAAAATGCTATATATGCGATTGGCAAACGCGTTATTTAATAATATTTTAAAATAAATATTATGTATTATTTAGTATATGTAATAAATAATTAATATAAATATGCATTATTTAATTAATTTAATTAAACTTTTAAAAAATAATTAAATTTAACGAACTGTCCTGCTGTGTCCAATTCGTGTTGCTTATTTCCTACACTTTTAAGATCGCGTCTTGCGGTGGTCTTGCGTTGCGGCTTGGTTGCGGCGTGTGTAGGTACAATTTAGCGCTTTTTATATCAAATAAATCAAGATAATAAATAGCTGGGGATCTTATATACGTGTTTAAAGAGATTCTCTTCGTGAATAACTGAAAGTTCGATTAAAAGACGGATTGTAAAATGGACGCAAGACGGATATCGAAAAAGGTGGGTTATTTTCATACGTGAACTTCTAAAATAGGATCCCCATGCATATCCACCCACCGAAGACGCGCACCCTGGAGATCTAATGCATCTACCAAACTTCTCACCCCGTCTGATAACCTATAATAACAGGAAATCATGCAGTTTAGCTAACTGCCATTAGTCGCGCCGTTAGTCGCGTGGGGTGAGTAACGCCCGTCAAAAGTTTATTTTCTCCCTTCAAGCCCTGCGACTTCGATATGGAAGTCAACTGAACGCGTCCAGGAAAAGTGATTTGATTGGGTTTTTCGTGTTATTCCGTATTCAGTTGTATTTTATTTAAATGCACAATGATATTTGTATCATCGCTGTATCACAATGATATTGTATCAGGGTTAATATTTTGGTATAACTGCAGTATAGGAACCACTCTCCTAAAAAAAAAAACGTGTGGCACTCGGGGACAAAAATAGCATTTTTTTAACAACTTATGCAGTTATAATTATTTATTTATTTTATTTATGCAGTATGAAGAAATTTTTTTCTGATATCAGATAACTGCGCTCTATCGAAAAACGTTGAAATTATTCCGAATCGATTCGGAATAATTTAAACGTCTTCCGATCGCACGAATTTTATTCGATAAGCTAAAAAACCTGATATTATTCTTTGACTATTCGAAAAAATTCGTAGATAAAAAGATAGATAATTAAATCATCTTTAAAATGGTGCAGGTTTCATAATAATACGCCAGATAGTCATCATCATCATCATCATCATTTATTCATTCCATAAAAGCATTTCACAATACTGAGGAACATGTCAACTTTTACAATCATAATTTACCGGATGATAAAACCGCTTTGATTAATTAAAAGGAAAAAAATAATTGTAATCAGAGGTGATTACTTAAAAATAGTCAAATTTACAAAATAATCAATAATGAAACAAATAATAATCAATACCATAAAAAGAAAAATTCTGAAACATGCGTAATTAAAAACAATGTCAATAAAATCTAAAACTTAGTTCGAAAGTATAGTCATAATATGGATATTTATAATCAAGCAATTGTGGACGCAATATCATAAAAGTCGTCCAGTTTGTAAAGGTCATGTTTGACTAACTGATTTTTCAGGCAGATTTTATATGCTGCCATCTCAAGTCTTTTCGTTGATGATGGCAAAGCATTGAACAATTTAAAACTTATATATAAAAATGTTTTTTGATATTTAGTCAAGCGTACTTTAGGCAATAACACATTGTTCTTATGTCGCGTATTATGGCTATGCCGAGTGGAGTGAAGCTCGCAATTTAAAATATTCTCTTTGGCGTATAAAAGGCACTGATATATGTACATAGACGACATGGTAAGGATACCAGCTTTAATAAAAAAATAGTATTTGCGTAGTAGTCGTTTTTGTGTTCGGTTAGACCTAATTTCACAAATTATTTACACAATATAAACAAAATCTAAAATATTTAAAGCTAAGAATATTAGGAAAATGTTCTTGTTTAACATATATTTTTTTGGAATCGTAAGCAGTTCTCGTTTAGACGTAATTATCAGTTTAAAATAATTAATTTTCCTTAAGAAATTTCTTCATTCAGTCGCCGCGCTGGCCTAGGCCCGCGATAAAAGCTATGCAATAGCTTAAAAAATATAGACTAATAGATTGTTTTATTTTAATGCTAAATCTGTAAGAAAATTGTGTCGGTCGCTATAAATAAGCGAGATATAGGCATTCAAAGTTTACATTTTATATATAAACAAATAAGCCAACATAGGCCAAAATAATGTTCACCACCCTATATTCACCACGCTGATTCCGAATCTTCCATAATCTTTATTCGATCTCAATAAATAAGCGAGATATAAGCGTTAAATTTTTTCATCCTAATGTCAAGGAAGTTGCGGCCATTTTGTTTGTACATACCGTGTTGGACACTTTCGAGTATATCGTAATATCGATAAAAATTTGCTATATTACAGAAATTATGACAATTTGCAGAGTTTTTAGATTAATCGAAATATTTTGAAAAAAAAACAATTGAAAAAATACATATTTTTGCAAAACTTTAAAAAAGGCCACTATTTTCGATGTTTTTTCAATGACTGCATATTGATGACAGAAGATATCCTGAAATGTCGTTTGTATCAGGTTACCTTTAGGGCGAGTTGTTTGAACCGTGGTAATATTCCCAATTTACAATAGTAATTATTACTAGAGTATTTCAAAATACTACAGTAAATAGGCTAGCTCGGTTGTTTGAACGTCAAAACTACCATAGTAAAATATTACAAAAGTAATTTGAGTTGCCAGCATAATAAACGACATATTCCACAAAATCGCCTTTTCCCGACAGAATTCTAGCCTTTTTTAATTTTCGTTGCTGGCAATAATGCGCCAAATGTCATTTCATTTCATCGTGCGTCGTTTGTTTACTGCCGTTGTTCTGCCTTGGTTTTGCCGATTTCGTGCGCGCGTGGGAAAGCATTTAATCGTTTTAAATTATCAATTCCTTACGAAAATTTTCAAAAAAGATGTCTGCGCCCAAAACTAGGTAAGCCACAACCGTAAATTACATCAAATATACGCCATAATTGGCGCACTACAGGCAAATTATCTAATCTAATGAACAGTGATTAATATTCTAATGAACAATATTCAACAGTGACCGAGCATCGCATTTTGGCGAAGATGAGTTGACGATCTTCCGTAATCTGGTGGAGAATTACCGCGACGTTATTCTCAATAAGAAGACCGATTGCGTGAGCGTCGCGCAGAAAGACGTTGCTTGGAAGAAAGTGACGGATGAATTTAATGCTACTTCTGGCAAATCCTTCAGGACTGTCACGCAGATGAAAAATAAATTCAATAATATGAGGAAAGCCGCAAAGAAAGTATGTATTCGTGAAATTAAAATTATTGATATTTTTATAGTTAACTAGGTATTTATTTTACTACAAGGTTGGGTTTTTCCTTTTCAGGACACATCGACGGAGAGAAAAGTATTGATGGCAACTGGGGGTGGACCCCCTCCACCCAATACTCATTCCAATACTGATTGGATATGTGACCTCACAGGCATAGGGACGAAAGGACGTGCATCAGCGTATGACTGTGATTCGGACATGTTTGGTCAGCCATCTGTGACTGAAATGGAATCGCAATCGGATGTCTTGGTTTCAACCCAAAAGTACTTAGGTAATTACATTTATTTTGAATCTTGCAGTAGTCGCATTGCTAAGAATCTGATAACTGGTTACACGTGGACTGAGAGTCCACATACATTCCAGGTCTTACCTTTTGCCAATTATAATGGAGTTAAAAAAACACATTAAGGCTACGGGCATACATGCCATCCGCACGCACAGCTTTGAGCTACCGAAAAGCAATGACTACTAACCGCCGAGTAATCACTTTTGAATTTGCCGGCCACTTGCGTCTGTTTGGACTGTTTTATATTATTTAGAAATTAATTCATTTGTTTATCATTGTTTCAGATGATATATCAAAAGATATTGGGGAATTATCAAATGAGCCAGAAAGCCGTACTGCACAACAGGACGACAATAGGGAATATGAGGTCCCTGCATGTTTCTCTTATCGTAAGTGTACACAATACTCCATGAAGACTATAAAAAAGGGAATGTTTTATTTCATACAATTTTCACTTTTCCACAGCAATGGATTTTGAATCTACATTGGATAACAATGTCACCGTCTCAACGGCCCCAGTGGTGTTCGATACCTCTACTCCAAAGGCTATGCTGAGGAAGCCTCCTTCGAAGGCTTTACGTAAGTTGCTATAAATTTTATACCTACTAAATTTTATAAGCTCCTCTGATTCATACAGAGCGCGATATTGCTTGACTAACGAGTATAAATGAGACAATGCATCGTGAAGTGGCATTGTCGAGAAAGAAAAAAAAATAAAATATTGATCCCTCATGGAATGTACTGAAGGTTTCGCTAGTGATGCATACTAATTTGTTTTTCATTATATTTTCAGAAACGCAAAGCGTGAAGGAAGTGAGGTACACGCCAAAAGAGACACGGAAGCGGATATGCACGTTATCAGCGGAAAAGGCAGATCTGGTGAAATGCAAGAAGGCCCGACAGGACTCGTACAATGAGTACGCAGCTAAGGAGCATGAGGCCAAAATGAGCCATTTCAGTTTCCTATTGGAGAGTGCAGTTGCTGAAGAGGAACGGAAGAAGCAGCTCCATGAATTGGAAATTGCAATTAAAAAAAAACAATTAGAATACGAAATAAAAAAAATAGATAGTTTAAAGCATGATAGTAATTAAGGATATGTAGTTGCTATTAATTAAATTAAGCTTTAGTATTGACTAGTATTATTTGTATTAAACTATAGTTAAAGTAGAATATTTTGTTTAACTATACCTACTTAATTTAGTTTAATTTAATTTTAATTAAGAATATATATTTTGTTACCAATAAATTTAAGCTTTAGTATTGACTATTTATTTGGAGCAAAGGTTACTATGAATGTTTTTTTTCCGTTTTGCTAATTTCTGTTTTTATTTCAAAATATAGAATATATAAATATGTTTTTCATAAATATTCCTTTTGTTTATTATTATTGTTATCTTGGCACATTACTATTTTTTTGTAATTCACTCGTCTAATAATTTGCCGTTGTACTTAATTTTATTTTTATGTCTTGCCTAGTAAAAAATGAGGCAATCGACATGTAGTGATGCAATATTTCTTTGAAAAATATATGGAACTCTGAATAAAATATATCTGAATCTATGACTGCGTTTCATTAATTTTAAAGCAAAAGCGATTTCAAGTTAGTGACGATATTTATTTATTATACATAAAGTACAGTGATAATTCTGATATGGTTCTATATACAAAAATCCAGTTATGGTGTTTCTTTATAAAAACTATTGCCATTTCTCATTTTACACTTCCAAAAATAGTTATAACTGTTACTTTACTAATTCGTTTCAGTGTGATGATGATGCAGCAGCAAGCCTGAAATTAAATAAATAAATTAATATATAAAAAATCTAGAGCATTAAATTCCACACTATTAAAATGTTTACCTGGAAAAATATGATGTTGTTAAGTGTTTTCGTACATCCAATCCACTGACATCATCTCTCTCGATTGAAGGCGTTATTGCTGCATTGCCAGGTGGCAATTCCTCGTTCCAATCTTTCATTGTCTCCTTGCGCTGAATACATATATTATGGAGAATAGCCGTCGCAACTATAGTTGCTTCCACTTTCTCGACGTCTATCCGTAATTGAGAGCCTATGGCTGGAAATCGCCGCTTCCAAACACCGAACGTCCTCTCGACAACATTTCTCGAACGAATTTGGCTCTCGTTAAACAGCTGCTCATCCGAAGTAGTTGGATTGGCATATGGAGTCAATAAATACGGCTTTAATGCGTAGCCTCTGTCGCCCAGTAGGTGGTAGTTGCCGAATTCTCCTCTAATTAGTCGGCCAACTAGTGTACTATGGCTGAATATGTGGCTGTCGTGTGCTGAACCAGGAAATCGAGCAACGACGTCCATTATCTTGAGGTCCCAATTAGCCACTACCTGGACATTAAAGGAAAACACTCTTTTTCTATTCCGATAATATTCCGAATCGTCGCCTCCTGAGAAACAAAAAAATATATTTTATTATAGACAGAGCAGTCATGACTTTAATAAATGACGTTTAAATAGCTTTACCGGGATTTATTATTGGCACATGTGTACAATCAATAGCTCCGATGACATTAGGAAATTTCGCTATGTTATAAAATCCCACTACGGTATATCTTTTCTGCTCATCGGTCATCGGCATTGATATAAATGTACGCCTCAATTTGCAGATTGCTTTATTTGCCGAATCGATGATTCTGCAAACTGTAGATTTGTGGAGGCCGCTCAAATCTCCACTACACTGCTGGATATTTCCAGTAGCATAAAATCTCAATGCTATGAGGATTTTCTCCAACGGTGTGACTGCGTTATTTCTGAAGTAATAAGAAACATAACCTTAAATATACAGTTACTTTGTCTTAAAATACTCATATAACACATATTACGTACCTATTTGAAGGGCTCTGTAGGTCCTCTTTCACCATATCGGTCAACCAATACACCGTTTCCTTTGACATTCGAAATCTCGCGAAAAATTCGGAATCGTCCCAAACCGCGCAGTTATCGATTCGAGGCCGAAATGTTTTCGGTTTCCGCATTAGGACAAATTCCACAACTACACGATCGTCATCCGAACTACTGTCGTCAGAAGAAACAAGGTATCCCAAATCCATTTCTAAATAACTATTTACAACGGTTATTATCGAAACACAAACGCTTTGCCGCCGACGACTGACAGCAACCTATCACTGGAAGCAACCGAAGCAACGCGGAAGCAAACTGACACTACGCGCGGCCACTCGCGCGGGCCGCATCAGCTGATTCTGAGCCGCCATCTTGCGAAAGTTACTATTACCACTCGATGTCGGCTGGTAAATTTCAGCTTACTAGAGTAACTCGAATTACTACGGATTGGAGGTTACTCGCGATCAAACAACGCTTTTTTGCAGAATTACTACCGATTTTAACTATTACCACAGATTTTTACTATTACCACGGTTCAAACAACTCGCCCTTAGTCATCAATACACCACCAAGTCATTTCGTAAAAACTTCGAAAATTGTCCAATTATTTTAGATGTTCGCTAACACATGGTGTTAATTTTATATTGAAGAAATTTATTCACTAATGTAAAACTGTCGTAAAAGGGTCAATACGCTTATTACGTATAATACGTACATGTAAGGTTCCCCATGGTACTTGTACCAAGGGGCAATACGAGCCATGGACGATACTCGTCTATTAGAGGGCATCCATTAATTATGTGAGAGGGGAGAGGGGGTCGAGCCGAATCTCACTCAATCTCTCGTGGGGGAGAGGGCGGGTCTCCGCATATATCAAGTAATTTTTTTTTTCTGCAAGAAACTGTAAAATTGCGAGAAAACTGGGTAAAATTAAGTAAACATTTTAGTACATTATGTAACATAGTTTCTCCACTAAAATATGGCTTAATCCTACACAATAATATTTATCGTGGTATGCGAATGCTACAAGTAGCACAGTAGCCCCCCCCCCCCCCCCCATTGTTTAATCACCACTGCAACGCTGACAGGTCTTTACCTGTTGTGTTTACGCCTGTAAATATTTCGTTACTCGACGGCTCAGTCATTGCTGTGACTCTCTTAAAATTAGTTATCATGATAAATAAAATACAAACGGAGCTGCCATGGAATTCACCGACCAAAAATCGGGCCCATCATATATAATTATTATACTTCTGGAAGGTGAAGGGTGGATTCCGGACTAACGACCGGCGCACAATGGGGCAAAACCCCTGAATCGTTGGCAAAAAGTCCCACTTGCAAAGTGTTATCTGTTGTTCTGGTTTATAACTCATAAAGAGCATGTATAACTAGCCGGTCGATAACCGGTTTTATTTCCGCGATTCAATACTAATACGATCGAGAAACGTCAGTCGAAACTTACCCTTCTCGCAGGCCGTACGAATTTGTCAAATTTTCAAGTATTTCAACGTCAGGTTTAAGTGATTATTTATTAAAAAAATATTATGGAAGCCTCGGCAATGGGTAAGTAATATAGTTACGCCTTTAAAAAATGTATTTTAGACATATTTATAGTTAGATAATATTTTTAACTTTGAATTAAACATATTTGTTTGTTTTTGAGAAAACATAAGGTTTTTAGTCCCACTAGTTGTCACTAGGTGCAATGATTTTAGTATATTATTATACCTGATACCATAGTCTTTCAATTGATAACAAACATGTTTGCCCGTATATGCCCCAATTTATGTAAATTACTGATTTACTAGTAATATAAAATAGTAAATATAATCAATATTTTTAAAAAGCTAAGTTTTTTATTTTTTTTGTTTAAGGATCTGGATATACTAATATTTTTATATCACGTATGGACTTGATCGAGCAAAATGATTGAGTCTAGCCATGAGAAACTCAACGACCAAGTACCATTTTTGAAGGAATACCTAATCGAGCGTACTAGATGCCCGGAATGGAAATATTCAGAGCTGAATACAAACATATCTTATTTTATTGCCGATTTCAAGAAAAGATGGTCTTCTTCGAACCAAACAAGGCAAAGATTTCTCACAAAAAATGATAGTTGGCTTAAATCTTCGATAAGTTTCCCGAACTTTGTAGGCCGAAACTTCACATCGGGAAGACCAAAATTGGATTTTAAAGAAGCTTCGGATAGGACAAAGCGTTTGAAAATACAGGGCTTACGGTCGAGTCACAGTGCTGAGGAGTCACAGTGCTGTGTTACGCAGTACAAATGAGCCTAAGATCTTCTGGAGCAATTGATGCTGCTGCATTGCTAAAAGAAGTTACTACTACTTCTCCGTGACGGGTCAAACACTATAAAGAAGCTTTTAAGAAAGAGAAAGCAAAAAAAAACAGGGCTTCTTCCCGCGCATGAAGCTTTATCGATGTTTGTAGAAGCGCAACTCACAAGAAGCCAATATGACGTAATAAGATCTAAAGCTACAGACCGATTCCCATCATACAAGAAAATACAAGAAGCCAAAAAGGAATGCTACCCTTATAAGAAGTATATTGAAGTGACTGAAACAGGGGCTGAGATTGAGCTACAAGGACTGCTCGACCATACAGTTACACGTATCCTTTAGTTTCAGAATAAAGTTTTGAAGAGCCAACAACCAGTTAGTTTTAATATCAAAGTGGGGACTTAGAATCTGAACAAAAGTTTACAAACGAGTCATACAACGATGCAAGTATTTTCATGTCTTCATTAGTACCCTTGAGGCTTAAAAACGGAGATCCTGAAGGCCCAACTAAAGCACAAACGATACTATGGAGCAATACAAGGGCATCTTCAACAAGATTTTGCCGTCCAATCAAGTTCCAGTTCGTTCACGAAACTGTTGAAGTTGCTAACAAGGAAAAAGAACACATTCAATATAAAATAAACCGATTAGTCACAACCAAATATGAAAATGACGAAGGCGCAGTGATAGAAATTACCCATAAATTGCTTTTTACTATAGTTGACGGTAAAATTTTCAATTCTCTAACAGATACAAAGTCGACATTGCGATGTTTTTTATGTGGTTTACCGTCTAAAGACTTTAATAAAATTAGTAAATTCGTGAATACTAGTATAAAGCAGGATAATTTAGAATTTGGAATGTCCACTCTTCACGCCTGGATAAGATTCTTTGAGTGTTTACTCAATGTATCATACATATTGCTATTACAGAAATGGCAAGCTCGAGGCACAGAGAACAAAAAAATAATAAATAGAAGAAAACATGAAATCAGGGTAAATTTTAAATCGAAATTGGGTGTAATTATCGACAAACCTAAACCTGGATATGGCAGCAGTAACGATGGGAACACGGCTCGACGCTTTTTTTGAAAATGAAGAAGTATCATGCAAAATAAACAGGAGTCGATCTAAAAGTGATAAAACGATTTCGTACCATACTACGAGCAATGGCAAGTGAATACACCATTAATTTACAACGATTCCAATCTTATACATTAGAAAGTGCATGTTTCTTTGTGGAAAAATATCCGTGGTACTGTATGCCCCCTACAATACATAAGGTTTTAATTCATGGGCCTATAATAATTGAAAAAACTTTATTGCCTATAGGGCAACTAAGCGAAGAAGCCCAGGAGGCAAATAATAAAATGTTTAAAAGGTACAGAGAAGGATATTCACGCAAAATTTCAAGAGTAAGACCAACGAAGACATCATTAAAAGGCTTTTGATATTATCATCAGACCCACTCATCACCAATATGCAGTAGCCACAACAACATAAACATGCATTAGACCCAGATGTGATCCAACTTTGAAAGCACCTGAACTAGATATTTCTGGCACATCAGAATTAGTTTCAGATGATTCGAATGATGATGATGAATGAAGGTTGTGCAATAAATGGTTACTATATTGCATTATTTTGTTTTCTTTTACTTATTATTTTTATATATATCACAAGTCATCGTTATACATTTTGAAATAATTTTTAGTTTTCAAATTAAGACTCTTTTGTGGAATTTTAAACATAAATAACAGTTTTAAAACAGAAAAATGCATTGTGATGTTAGCTGACACTAAAAAATGTTGAAACAAAAGAAAAAATAATTTTTGCCAACTTTTCATGACATCTGCCCCACTGTGCGGCGGTGGTAGGTTTAGGACGGCTGTCTTGCCACATGTGAGCGTTCACCTTACCACCCATTCACTCCCCCTTCGAAGCCATAGAATTTGAGATGCAGAAATCGCGGTTTTAGATAATTTTTCTAGAAAGGAGTTGATTATTTTCCTGGAGAGACCAAGATCTGTAAAAAGGTGAAACAAAGATTTAGCTGGCAGGCCACGAGCGCCTACTTCCACCGCGTGAAAGGTGAACAGTGAAGCCGTTCCGGGTGACGGCATTTGCGAGGTCATGGTATTTATTTAATTTGTACTCGTGGTCTTTTGGGATATTTGATTCCCATGGAACAGTTAATTCTACGATAAGGACCATCTTCCGAGATAGAGAGTAAAGAGTTATATCTGGACGCAGGGCTGTGCATCCGAGACTTTCAGGGAATTTATACTGCTTAGAGACCGAATCGGCCTCCATAATCCAATCTGAAGCTTTCTCGATTATTGAGAAAGGTTTTGCAGTGAGATGTTTTTTGCCTTTATGATACGTGAAATGATACGTCTACAAGACGAAGAAAAGTGGCGAAAGCCCTGCTGAGCTTCGGCGATGAAGGTTGTTTGAATATCATTACTTTACTAATGCTTAACCTAAAATATATCTGATCTCACAAAGTTGTAACTTTATTAGCAGTGGCGTAACTAAAAATAATGGGCCCTGGTGCAAATTTGGTATTATTGCAGTATAGGAACCTCTTCTAGATTGTTGATTTTTTAAAGTCACCAGACTGTATTCACCTCGCTGATTCCGAATCTGCAATAATATTTATTCGGTCTCAATAAATAAGCGAGATAGAGACATTAAAAAAAGCGCCAAACCTAAATGTTTGCTTACTGTAATGTTTTTTTTTTAATTTTAAATAATACATAAACACCTATTTGACGGTAGGTTAGATTAGTTTTTTTTAAAACAAAAAAATACGTGTGGCACTCGGGGACTGCCGCGGTAAAGCTATTGCAAAGCATTTTTAACAACTTATGCAATTATAATTATTTATTTATTTTATTTTTTCTGATATCAGATAATTGCGCTCTATCGGAAAACGTTGAAATTATTCCGAATCATTTGCGGCTGCGGTAGCAAATGATTCGGAATAATTTAAACGTCTTCCGATAGAGCGCCGCGCACAAATTTTTTATTCGATAAAGCAAAAAAACGGATTATTAAAAAAAAAACGTAGATAAAAAGATAGATAATTAAATTATCTTTAAAATGGTGCAGGTTTCATAATAATACGCCAGATAGTATTTGCGTAGTAGTCGTTTTTGTGTTCGGTTAGACCTAATTTCACAAATTAATTACACTATGTAATATAAACAAAATCTAAAATATTCAAAGCTAAGAATATTAGGAAAATGTTCTTGTTTAACATATATTTTTTTCGAATCGTAAGCAGTACTCGTTTAGAAGTAATTATCAGTTAAAAATCATTCATTCTCGTTAAGAAATTTCTTCATTCGGTCGCCGCGCTGGCCTAGGCCCGCGATAAAAGCTATGCAATAGCTTAATACTGCAGTACATGCGGTATATACTTTTCATCCGTCACAAGAGCCGCAGAGCACCGGCATGCGGTCCGCAGCGCACCAGCTGCACAAGCACGCAAAGCGCGACCCTTACGGATTGTTACACGTCGAGCTACTGAGTTTCTGTGTGCAAGCGACAACGGCTTAGAGTCGTTAAGTCAGAGTGAGGTTGAAGGAGCAGATGATTTTCCTGAGTATGACATGGACATGTTGGTTCCATTAGTTACTCTGTAAACCACGCATTAGTCCCCGTAGACTGAAATAGAATGAATATTCTTTTACGAATTTTAGGAGTTTCTATTTAACTATTTTATTGTTCGAATTTCTCACTGTGATTCTAGACTACGTTTTTAGTAGTCTTCAAACTTAAATAACAGTCTTAACCCGTTGAGTATGAGTCAACCAAATCTGGTCGCGAAACAATTATCCGTTGAGTACGAGTCGACCAAATCTGGTCGCGCGTTTTTTTCACTTCTTTGACGTTCTCATATTTACTCATAATTATCTAATTGTTTTACAAAATGATATTTCAATATTCTATATTCGAAATTTCAATGCAATCATTGTGCAGTTGTTCTTTTTATGATTGGTGTAGCAGTTTCGTAGTTATAGTACTTTAAGTCGATGTCGCCGAAAATCCTGCAAAAGAGACAGATGCATCCATGAAAATACCCATTTACTCCAAGGGTTAAATAAAAATAATTTAGCAAGTTATGTTTTTTTTTAAATATTATGTCTTTGAATTGAAGACTTCGTTTTTTTTTGTGATATTGAACATTTATTTCGAAGCAAATTGGAAAGTGCATTTCATTTCATTCAGCTATGACGTTCTCCTATCTTTCTGGCAAAAGACAGATTCCCCGGCGGAAGAAGTCCTCGTTTTTGGAGGCTATCCACGAATCGAGCGATTTTTCAATATCCTCGAAAATGTGAAAGCGCTGCTCGGAAAGGCCATGTGCCATTGAGCGGAACAAATAGTAATCGAATGGCGCAATATCTGGGGAGTACGGCGGGTGAGGTAGGATGTCCCAGCGCAGCGTTTCCAGGAAGTTCTTGACCTGGTTGAGCATGGTCATGCTGGAAAATTACCTTGTCGTGCCTTTTAGCGTATTCCGGCCGTTTTATCTTCACAGCATCGCTCAAATTCTTGAGCTGAGCTCGATAGCGATCGCCCGTGATGGTTTCTCCCAGCTAAACCTGCCCAGACAGTCGTTAGTCTGGAGTCCACGGCTCACCCCCCAAGTGTAATAGTAATATAATTATGGTGGGCGGGATTCCGGTCAGTAAAGCATCTATTTATATAAGCATTTTGATGATTTTCAGAAGTTTGAAACCGCAGCACCGACAGTCTGTTACTACAACCTGATAAAAGCGTACAAAATAGAGATAGTGACATGTCACGCCTGCATGGTGGATATCTTCAATGACGAAGAGACGATTTTCGAACACGTCGAGAGCTTGGATCACTTGCAAAATTTGGTAGAGAGCCTTCAGCAAATGATCCGCGATGGAGAGCCTGTGCCTGCACAAATTTTGGATCAGAGGTGAGTTGACATCACTAAGGGCCAGTTGTTCGATCCTTGGTAATATTCCCAATTTCCAATAGTAATTATTACTATAGTATTTAAAAATACTACTGTAAATAGGCTAGCTCAATTGTTTGAACGTCAGAACTAACATAGTAAAGTCTTACGAAAGTAATTTGAGTTGCCGCATGATAATCGACATATTCCACAAAATCGCCTTTTCCCTACAGAATTCTAGCCGTTTTTAATTTTCGATGCTGGCAATAAGGACCTCATGCAAAGAATATTTCAGCAAGGCAAGGGTAATGACTATGTATTCGGCGTTCATATACCAGTGTTTAACCCTTCAGGCCTCGGCCCCTCAGCCGATTGACAAGTTGATGTCCCAAAAAATTTTAGTAAAAATTAGTAAAAAAAAATAATTATGACACTGTCTCACCAAAAACATTAATTACTGCCAGACCACTGTACCCATAATTAAAATGAAACATATTAACATAATACAACATAATAAAATAAAGCAAATTAAATTAAAATAAAATTAAAACGGGCCAGTCACGTTTAATCAGTTTGTGGCCAATATCGGCCAATCGGGGCTTGAGGGGTTAATGTATGCTAGACAGCAACTCGCAGAAACTGAAATTAATTCAGACATTCACTCCCATCATACCCGCAGTAGCTCCCTTTTATGCGTACTCTGAATCAGGGTTGGCAGAAACCCGGGTTTTATCAAAAAATATCTGCCCACTGGGTTATTTCGGGTTTTTTCGGAGTTAATGAGAATTTTTATTTTAATTTTACATTTAATTATATTTTATTACCATTTTATTGCATTTTTTCTCGCAATTCAAATCTATTTACTACTAAATAAAGTTGTAACACTACCATGAAGGGAATTCCCCCGAAAATCGTTATTGTCAGTTGTCAGGGAGATCACCTTTATTTTCACAACAGTTGTTTATCTTGAATTATCACAAATATGTTGAAATTCGCATGGATATCGAAGCTAATCCTGACCCGCAAATACAGTTCGATGTAGGGGCAGCTCGTGGGCTTGACAATGTTGGGCTTCATACACAAGCCATCCATCTTCAGAAGCAATTGAAGGAAGTTTCCGTGGCGCTGGACAAACTACAGGCTGACGATACGACTATATCTGATGCAGTTGAAGTATGGCTTGATCTGATGTAAAGTCATGAACTTGAGCCCTACAGGACGGCCATATGTGCGAGGTTCAATGATGCGATGCAACCTTTTCACTTCTTGGCGAATATGATGGATCCGAGATACTACGGTCGGCGCCTGAAACCAGATCATGAAAAAATGGCCGAAGAATGTGTAACGAAGCATTACCCTGAGTTCATGGCTGGTGTTTTGGAATTCTCAATCAAGGACACTGATGCATACCCGTCTACTTTATTCCATAAAAATGTAGTCTCGAAAATTTTACCCAGTAAATTGTGGAAAATCGTGGGCCAAAAAACGGAAAAGATGGAGGTGGTGATTGACCAAAGCAAATTGCCCGGTGGATTTTGCTCATTTTTTTCCGCATTACACAGTCTTGTCCGGCCAGTTCTGCATCAATTGAGAGACTTTTCTCAATATTTGGAATGGTCTGGAAATACATCCTTTTGTTTTCTTTTTGATAAAATATAATATAAATGCGATATCTGTTCATTGATTTAATTATTATAAACAAGTATTTTTTCAAAAACCCACATTCGTCAAAAACCCTCGGGTTTTTTCAGGTGGGTTTTACCCAATTTAACCCAGTGGGTTTTTTTCGGTTTGGGGAAATCAAGCCAACCCTGCCCCGAATACGACTGGCAAAAGTACAGAAAAGCTACTTCTATCTTAGCATTAAATTTTATAATCTACTCCCTACAAAATTTAAACAGCTGGAGGGCATAAAATAAAAAAAAAACATCAAGGAGATGCTGATATAGATGATGAGACCTTTCTATAATCTGGCCGAATTTGAGGGCCATGATTTTTCAAATATTGTGCCCATTTAAATTACTTAAAAAAGTAGAGCCTTATTGTCTGATTATTTTATATGGTCTTATATATGTACTTTTAGTTTAAAATGCATAACGTAGATTTAATTTGATTATTTAACACTTTACTGACAATTTGAATATTACGATGAATAATTTTACTACGTATCTTTTCAAATTACTAACTACTTCAAATATTAGGCTTCTATTTTGATTATTTATATTTATAGTTTGACAATCTAGTAGTTAATTCTTGACTACCTATGTATGTTTAGAAAAGAGTAGTAACGAGACTTACTACCTAGCACAATTATTTTGACACGTCCAAGAGCGGTCTTTAGCGGTCAATTGGACACGACGAAAATGTAATGTAATGTAATGTAATAATGCGCCAAATGTCATGTCGTTTAGTCGTTTCATCGCACGACGCCAAATGCCTCTTCCGCCGATTTCTAGAGAGCGTGGGAAAATCATTTCATTGCTTTAACTATTCGATTCTTTATGAAAATTTGCAAGAAAGATGTCAGCGCTCAAAACTATAAAAGTAAACTACATCAAATACACGCCAAAATTGGCGCACTACACGCAAATTATCTAATCTAATGAACAAGTATTCAACAGTGACCGAGCATCTCATTTTGATGAAGATGAGTTGACCATCTTTCGGAATCTGGGTGGAGAACTAACGCGACGTAATTCGTAGTAAGAAAACAGATTGTGTGAGCATCGCATAGAAAGACGCTGCTTGGAATAAGCTAACAGAAGAGTGTAATGCTACCTCTGGCAAATCATTTACATAGGACTGTCACGCATATCCCAAATCCATTTCTAAATAACTATTTACAGCGGTTATTATCGAAACAAACGCTTTGCCGCCGACCTCAACCGACAGCAACCTATCAAGCAAACTGACACTACGCGCGGGCTGAATCAGCTGATTCGGAGCTGCCATCTTGCGAAAGTTACTATTACCACTCGATATCGATTAGTAAATTTCAGCTTACTAGAGTAACTCGAATTACTACGGATTGAAGGTTACTCGCGATCAAACAACGCTTTTTGGCAGAATTATTACCGATTTTAACTATTACCACAGATTTTTACTATTACCATGGTTCAAACAACTGGCCCTAACTTGACCTGTTCAGGGTTTGATTTTTGACCCGCGCGTTTTACCCTGGGACTGGTTTATTTGAGCGACGATGATAGATCGATGGGTAGAAATTCTTTATTGCACATTTTTAAAACGAAACATACAACAGGCGGACCTATGTTGGACTTTATGTTAATCTTCCCATTTTAAATATCATTCTTTTTACTAGACTGCCCGACAAATAAATTAATAGTTTTAAAAAAAAACACTAAAAACACGCTTTATACAGGCACCTATGTCAAACACTATTTACACTCAATATTTACAAGTCAATATATAATAGGTTTGTTATAACCTTGAAACCTGATCGTGTTCAAAGTCCATAATGTGACCTTTCTCACAAGTGCAAACACGACTACGATACGATATTCCATCATGGAATGCCAGTTCCTGTCTTCCGGCTTCATCATCAGATCTTGAAACTTAATCGTGGTCAAAGTTCATTACAAGACCTTTCTAACAAGTCCTAACACGGCTATGATAAGATATTCCATCGTGGAATGCCAGTGCCTATCTTCCGGCTTCATTGGACGGCATAATTGGATGGGGTGGATGTGGTAAAACCCTGCTAGAGCCATTGCAAGTTGCGCAGAAATTTATATTAAAAATTATTCTACGTAGACCATATCGCCATCCCACTAATGAACTTTATAAGGAAGCTAAAGTTCTTGACTGTAGGCAACTTTTTCTAAAAACTTCCCTCTTAAGGCTATTTTTGGACAGTAACTCAAATTTAGGAATAATTCAGAACCGGCGACCAACGAGACAAGTTTTAGAAAATAGCTCAATAATACCCAGAAGGAAAACATCATTTGGACAAAGACATTACTCTTTCATTGCGCCGAGATTTTACAATCTGATCAATATGGAAATAAAAATGAACTTGACATTTAGGGAATTCAAAAATAAACTAAAGAAATTATTATCGAATCATGACAGACTAACCATACATCAAATGTTGGAAATAATAGTATAATAAAACTTAGGTGCACAAATTATTAACATATTTTTAAACATATATGTTAAGTATATTTTAACATTGAACTAACTACCAAAAATTATTTGACTTTGACAATGAAGTATACTTTTTAGACTAGGTAATTTTATATAAATATTAATGACCGTTTCTTCCTTTTCTCACATATAACTTTATTTATTTTATTTAATCGAATTTTATATGATATTTATTGCCGATTAAATAATGGAATTGCATTTTATTTATTATATTATCTTTTAATATTTTTTTATTATTATAATTTTTTTATTTTATTCTGAAGACCACATTTTAGGGCAATTTAGTGTCATTAGCTTTTTACTAAAACTTGTATATTTGTAAGCAACCAAGCAATCAAGCAAACTTGATTGTAATATTGGAGTCCTGTCCACCCTAGAACGGGCTAGTCCCAGTTGGGTGACAGAAACAAATAAGCAAAAGGTTAAGGTTTTGCCATTCGGTTCGTGTTATTTTTATAAGCTAATCAATGTTTCATAGTAATTAATTCTTAAATAAATAAATAAATAATAAATAAATAATCGTCAGACCTTGAAACCTAATCGTGGTCCAAGTTCATTCCGAAACTTTTCTAACAAGTCCAAACACAGCTATGATACGATGTTCCATCATGAAGTTCCAGTTCATATCTTCCGACTCCATCATCAGATCAGTTCGACAGTACCATATTATTGTATTGTCATCAGAACTACATACAGCTGCCAATTTTCATGATGCTACGATCCTTGGAAGATGGTTAAATTAGTTACCTTAGATTCCATTACATAGTTAGTTACATACAGGTCGACCTAATAAAAGCGTGTTAAAAAGCAGTGTAATGTGTTCAGGGGTTTATCTATGTATGTTTTCCGTTTCTTTATTTCACCGTAACATAAACGATTGAAACCAATTTACAAGTGTGTGACGTTATTAGAATCGTTATGTTATCCCGGGAGTCGTAGGGTACCTTAACTATCCAAATAGCAAGTAAGTAGTTGTCTAAACGTCCAATTGTACAAATGTAAATAAATTAACATAAATATATTATGTTTAGTGTCAAATGAAATATCTGATTGAGTACATTTCGGAAATATACATGTATCTATATGGATAAATATATTACCCACAAAAATTTCATAAAAAAAAACTGTAATAATAACACAGGCCTACATTTTTTTTTTAATGAAAAAGTGTTTCAGGTCTGATAGGTGTATTATAGTAATTAAGGTATGCTGATCACGAATCTATGCTCAGTTTTTTTTGCAGCACGTCAGATTTTCAAGAAAAGTGTGTAAAGTGATTTTGTAAATTTTCATATAAACGACAATAAGTACAGAGAAAATATTTATTAAAATAATTATACAGATCGAAAGATGCATTGCAAAACAAGAGTTGTAGTGTGTACATTACACAAGCATTGGTTTTTTTAAATTAAATCTTTCCCTTTTCCCCTGAAAACTACGTATTGTTGTTTTCTTTTTGTGTAGTTTAGCCGGTGAATCCCTCTTAAATGTCCAGCAGTAGTCCCGCCATCATTCTAACATCCCATCTTCCTTGATAACGTCTCTCCATCTCCTTTATTGTCCTGGTGAAACCTCTCTCCTTGTTCCTCGCTGACAGCCCCAAGATTTTCAGGAAAATACTCCACGTGGGAATCGAGAAAATGGAGTTTAACCTTCATATTGCTTCACAGTTTTTTATAATTTTTCAACCACTTTGGCTACAATTTCTTTGTAGTCTGGAGACTTGTTGTTTCCGAGAAAACCATCTATGACCTCTACGAAAGAACTCCATGCATCAGATTCATCCTGGGTCATCGTATTCTGGAACAATCTGTCGAATTTTAAGGTTCGAACTTGAGGACCTACGAAAATTCCTTCCTTCAGTTTCGCTTCAGAAAGTGCAGAAATTTTTTCGCACAGGTATTTAAAACAGTCACCTTCTTTATTTAAAGCCTTGACAAATTGCTTCATCAGTCCTGGGAGGCAAAAGTACTAACTTTGGGTCAACTAATGCATCACGCTGCACATTTTTGTGTCCAGGCACGAGTTAGTCTCTGGCTGGCCATTCTTTCTTCACGTAATGTAGATTTCATGCTCGACTGTCCCACTCATACAAGAAACACGGATACTTAGTGAGAAACACCAATAGCATGCATATTATTTTGAGGTCTCCACATAGCTGCCAACTATATTCGTCATACTTTATTTTTCTATGTTTTCTATTTTCATATGTTTCTTTGAGATGCACGGAGTGAGCAAAGGGCACTAAGGCAAATGTATTACCATTGTGCAACAATACATCCTTAATTAAGACTTCTTTTAGAAGAGTCAATGAATAACCTCCATGATGTGGAATCGTATTTGCCAGCTCCCAATTTCATTACTAATTCAGGAATATTGTTGCAATACACTAGCAAGCTTTCTTGTGAAAAATATTCCGTGAAGCTAATAGTGTTGCCATGACAGGGATATTTGTGTTGCCATGACAGGGAACTAAACTGGAATAAACACCTAGATAACAAACTAAACAAAGCAACAGTCGCCTTCTGGCAATGCCGAAGAATGGTGGGCAAGAAATGGGGACTAGCCCCCACACATTATACTGTGGCTGTACAAAATGATAATAATACCAATGATAAGCTACGGAGCTGTAGTATGGTGGCCCCGCACCCAACCTTACTACTGCAATCAACAAATTACAGAAAATGCAAAGGCTAGCATGTATAGCGACCGGCTGCATGAGAACAACTCCGACAGCGGCGCTGGAAATCATGCTAGGGCTTCTACCACTACCACCTACATATACAAAAAGAAGCATCCGCAACGGCTACTCGTCTAAAGAATCTAAACTTATGGACCAAATATAAAACACCGCACACGGAATATATATGATAATATACTGTCAAGTTGTCCAATGCTGGATGCGGCAATCGACAGAATACCAAAACTATGATCTTCTGGAAAGAATATGCCATATCATTAACAGAAGACTCAAAAGAAGCACTGAATCAAACGGACCTAAGAATCTACACAGATGGATCAAAAACCAACAAAGGTACAGGATGTGGTGTCTTCTCGGAAGACCTAAATATACACATCTTCAAACCACTCGGAGCACACAACACAGTTTTCCAAGCAGAATGTATGGGAATAATAGAAGCTTGCAACGCAGTGAAACAGCGGCAGCTAAAACACGAAAACATATGTATTCTATCGGACAGCAGGTCAGTGCTACAGGCACTGGGAAGCGATAGATTTACATCTGGGCTCGTATACGAATGGCCACCAAAGCCTTCTCGAGGTATGCGGAAAAGGCAATAAGGTGACACTGAAATGGATCAAGGGACACAGTAACTCAAGAGGAAACGATGCTGCGGATGAACTAGCCCGTAAGGGCTCAGACACACCGGCATACGGACCCGAACCTATCGTGCCCTACCCTACTCGCACATAAACAACCAACTTGACAACCACTACAAACAACTACATCAAACACACTGGAAAGAGATTAGACACCTGCAGACAAACCAAAGAAATAGTAGTGGAATACAACCACAAACTTACCAAAACACTTCTAAGGACAAAAAGGCCCCAACTACGCAAACTAGTGGGACTGATAACAGGACACAACACACTAAACAAACACCTCTTCAACATGGGCGGAACGAATAGCCCTATGTGCAGAGCATGCATGGAGGCGGAAGAAACCACAAAACACATTCTGCTAGATTGTAAACAGGTAGAAGTATACAGGACAAACACCTGGGACTCCAGGCACCCTGCGCGACGGCAGCAGGAACCTGAAAGCCCTGCTGGCTTTCGTCGAGGAGCTGGGGTGGTGGAATAGCGCTACCCCCGTTACACGCAAAATAGGCACACTGGATGTCGACTTGCGGAGGAACGCCCAGTACAACTAACTAACTAACTAGTGTTGCCATATAAATCTACATATATTATTCTACGGTATTAATTCTATCGAATACTTAATATCATGAATTAAATTTAAGAAATTAATGAAATTAAGGAATTCTCAACTAGCCCTTGGAGTAAATGGGTATTTTCATGGATGCATCTGTCTCTTTTGCAGGATTTTCGGGCACATCGACTTAAAGTACTATAACTACGAAACTACTACACCAATCATAAAAAGAACAACTGCACAATGATTGCATTGAAATTTCGAATATAGAATATTGAAATATCATTTTGTAAAACAATTAGATAATTATGAATAAATATGAGAACGTCAAAGAAGTGAAAAAAAACGCGCGACCAGATTTGGTCGACTCCTACTCAACGGATAATTGTTTCGCGACCAGATTTGGTTGACTCATACTCAACTGGTTAAGTGGAATTTTGCCATCATATAAAAAAATATCAAACTTTTTTTATTTTGTTAAAAATCCTGACGTGATGGACTCAACCCGAATTCATATTAGGAATCAGCGTACCCAAATTAGTTAAGAACACTCGTCAAAATCAAAACACCAAAAATCATGTCGGCCTGTGTAATCTATCTATATATAGGTGACGGGAATATATATATTTCTTTTCCTTTTTATTTTCTTTTTATTCATTGCCGAATATATGTGATATAAAATCTAGAGAGCTAGCTGCCCTGGAACAAGTCCTGGCACTTGAGTTGGGCAGCAGCAGTACTTAAATGCTAATGCCTCATATCGGCCGTGTTTAATTTTAATTTTAATTTTAATTATATATATTTTTTTTTATTGATATGATTATTAGTGATACTTGTGCACTTGTAAATGAATTGTTAAATTAAATAAATAAATATATATAAAACAAAGTCGGGTTTGTTCGAACACTTATAACTCGAGAACGGCTGGGACTGATTTTCATGATTTTTGATTTGTAGTATTTGTCTCCCGGTCCCGAACAGCAGAATAACTATTAACAACGGAAATTGGAAAATTAACGAAAAATTAAAATAAAAGAATTTCCATTCAAAATGTAAATCTGTGTTTTTCTCATGGTCAGTTGTACGTGGCATGTTCACGTGTCGGAAATCATCCGCTTTATTTGTTGCGCCTGATAAAAAAAACCAAAAATGTCCTATATCACAAGGTGCTTCAATGAAGAGAATTAACCGAGTGCATCCCATGCTGCACAATATGTAAATAGTTTAATTCAATCATGCCTTGCTGACTCGCGATTGATATACTTAATTTTTGTACTTTTATATTTCATTTTGTGTCATTATCTTAATATAGTAATGAACTTAATATTTATTCTGTATTCATTGTATTACTTTCATAAATCATAAATTAAGTTCAGTTAATCTGTAACACGACATTCATTGGCTGTTAGGCGGTACAAAAGTTCGCCGGGTCAGCTAGTTATTATATATATAATAGTACACTTTCTGTAATGGCAGTTTTATTTTTTATTCTGTTTAATAGATCAGTGTTCCGCAAACTTTTTGTGTTCAAGGTACACCTATCAAATCAAAAAATTTTAGAGGTACACCAAAGAAAAAAGCAATGTTTATTTAATATTTATTTATTACTAAAACCAATATACCTAATATGAAAAGATGTTTAGTGAGAAATGTGAGCGTGTTTAACAGAGCACAGGTGATCAAAATTTGGAGCAATCGTTGATAAGGCTGCTCTCATTTCTTCATTGATCGTCCTCAGGCGCTCTCTTTTTTTCGATTTAATAGTAGTGAGAGTTGAAAATCCCAATTCGCATAAGTATGTTGTTTCAAATGGTAATAGATTTGCAACAGCACGCTTTGAAAGCAGTGGATACTCATTTTTTATATGCAACCAAAAATGTGCTACCTCTACTTCGGAAAATTTTAGTTTTAATGTCCGAATGCGACGCTACGCCCATTCAATCGGGCGCGTCAACGACGACTGAGGAAGGGATGAAATGACACGAGTAAATACAAGTATGTACTTACTCGATACGCATGCGTGCTGCGTTCGGCGATAGCTTGTCAGCCAGGGGTCTAACACAATTTAAATTATTTTTATTTAAATTAGTATTACACAATATTTATTACACAATTTTCCGCGGCACACCAACTGATGACCACGGTACACCAGTGTGCCGCGGCACACGCTTTGCGGAACACTGTAATAGATGATGGATGCTAAAATTTTATTTCAATGCCTTTCAGCATACACTTCCAGACCCCAGTAACCTCGCTCGTTGGAGCTATGCCGAGGATAGTTCTTGTCCCCTTTGTAGCAATACTCCTTGCACAGCTAGAAATATTCTAGCTAGCTGCAAGGTGGCCTTAGATCAAGGATGGTACACTTACCGCCATGACAAAGTTCTCCCTGTTATTCGCGAGGTAATTAGCCTCTCAGTGGCTCGTGCCAACAAGGGTTTGACAGTACCTCCAAACCCCCAATACAGTTTGTGCGGGATGGCTTTAACCCTTGGAGTAAATGGGTATTTTCATGGATGCATCTGTCTCTTTTGCAGGATTTTCGGCGACATCGACCTTAAAGTACTATAACTACGAAACTACTACACCTATCATAAAAAGAACAACAGCACAATGATTGCATTGAAATTTCGAATATAGAATATTGAAATATCATTTTGTAAAACAATTAGATAATTATGAATAAATATGAGAACGTCAAAGAAGTGAAAAAAACGCGCGACCAGATTTGGTCGACTCGTACTCAACGGATAATTGTTTATCAATAATTGAGAAAGCTTCAGATTGAATTCTGGAGGTTGATTCGGTCTCTAAGCAGTATACATTCCCTGAAAGTCTCGGATGCACAGCTCTCCGTCCAGATTCGGAAGGTGGCCCTTATTGTAGAATTAACTGTTCCATGGGAATCAAATATCCCAAAAGACCACGAGTACAAATTAAATAAATACCATGATCTCGCAAATGGTGTAACCCGGAACGGCTTCACTGTTCACCTTCACGCGGTGGAAGTTGGCGCTCGTGGCCTGCCAGCTAAATCTCTATTTCATCTCTTTAAAGATCTTGGTCTTTCCAGAAAAATAATCAACTCTTTCCTAGAAAAAATATCTAAAACCGCAATTTGCGCATCTCAAATTCTATGGCTTCGAAGGGGAGTGAATGGGTAGTAAGGTGAACGCTCACATGTGGCAAGACAGCTGTCCTAAAGCTACCACAGCCGGTCGTTAGTCCGAAATCCACTGCTCACCCCCCAGAAGTGTAAAAAATAGTATTATGATGGGCCCGACTCCGGTTGGTGAATTCCATGGCAGCTTGTATTTATTTATTATTTACTTGTTTCCCAGATGAAGAACTTTCTTTTTTTTTTCAGATATTTAATGCTGCATAATATGGTGCTATACAACGTTGACAATATTTACTGTCATACTTGCCAGGATAAAATAAAAATATGCCACGACAGCGACGAGATGGATTTGTTGACGAAAACGGCGGACGAACACATAAAACGGTCGCCGCCGCACATAGATTATGTATTGACGTTCCTTCACCAAGCGTATGTTCCGTTTCCGGTGTACAGCGAATGGACGTCCTCGCCGGTACCTGATCAAATGAACCGAATACCATACTATTGCGACATGAGCATGGAAGATATTTATAATAGCGAGCATTGTCTCCCGTCGTGCAATAGCGACAATGGCGCCGAGAGGTATACGCTGCAGTCGCTGCGTAGTCATTTCGCCAATCGGTTACGACGCATGCAAGGCCTCCCGCCGATTAGCATACAAGAGGGCTGCAATCATACAAGGGAGCTGCCAAGAAAACGTAAATCGAAGTTGCGATCCGGACGGAGAAATTGGACCCAATGCAGAGCGATTCTTCAAAAGAATCGAACAGCTGACATATTGCTTCCATCAATCTAGGGATACAAATATAAAGGGTACGTTTTTAATTAGTTCGAGCAAATAAGCAACTTTTAAACGTTTGCAAAATGTATGCATACGATTCATCTTCGGTCTACGTAAGTATGATCACGTGTCCGAATATAGGGCACAGTTAAATTCGTTGCCAGTACGCCAAAGAAGAAATGTTCATATACTTGCTCTCCTATAACGTGTACTCTCCCAATTAAGAGGCCGTACACGAAATTTTGCGCATTTCGTGAATTTACGTAATTTTGCAGACGTGAATTTAAGGCTAAAATACATTATTTCAATAAGTTTTATTGCACAACATAAAAGATCATTTAAATTATTGTCTAATGAGTGAGCTACTATTTTGAAAATTATTATAGAATTTTGATTAATTGACCTTAAACCGGCGACTGTTTGTGATTTTTTGCTGTAAGAGGTTTAGTATTATGAATCGTTTTGACATCTAAACAGTATAAAAAAAATACAATGTATTGTTGTGAAAGTCCTCTATATAATAAGTGAATCACTTTTTAATACTTTCATATAAAATTGTTGATAAAAAAATTATTTAACTTTGTCAATTTTTTTAGAAAATGGGCGAAGAAATGCTTTTGATTTTGGCCTCTTAGAACTCTTGTTAATAAAATAAAAACAACAGAAATGAACTTCAGTTCAATATCAATCCATTTCCTCAAAAAAAAATGCAACATTAATTAAAATTGGCAATAAAGTCCTTTAAAACAATCTAATTCTCGCGTTATGATACTCGCCTATGATACGATTCACGCCTCAAGTCAGCTAGTCCCCGCCGAGCGCTTCCAAAGGGTGGACGTATCTCTTTGGCTCCGAAAATCCTACCTACCTATAGCTATATTACACCATTGATTATAGAGGTATCACGGCCCACATCGATTTCGTACACGGCCTCTTAACACCATCCTATCTCCACAAGCTTTTTGAACCACTAACTTCCCACGGTCTCGTACTTTTGATCAGCCTCTGACAGTCTACTAAAAATTCCGAGTCATAATAGTGATTTCTATTCCTATTCTTTCTGTGTCCATGGCGCAAGACTGGAACGATCTCCCAGCAAACATACAAAACTCGCCTTCTTTACCATCGTTTAAGACTCACCTTAAGGATTACTACCTTTCTAAGAAGTAACCAGTTCTTCCCTTTCTCTCCTCTTCCTCTCCCAATTTCCTCGCCTCGAGCATTATTAGTTTTAAATTCTTCCACTTGTCTGTATGTTATGTAATAATCTTTATTTTCACAATGCGCGCATGTACCACTGTGCTTGGGGTTAGTTGTAAGACATTGCCATGTGGCAATAAGCTCGCCTTTTTGTATAAAGTGCAAATAAAATTTAAAAACTTACACATTAAACAGATTAATAAAAGTTTGACAAGCGTTGAACGCACTGCGTCATTTAACATTAGGTAAAATATTGCGAATAAATAATATTCTCAATATTTTACCTACCGCTAAATGGCGAAACGCGTTTAACTTTTTTTATGCTATTTTTTAAAACAATAATTTTTCCAATTTAAAAAAAAAAAAAAATATCAAAAGTTGCTTGTTTGCTCGTACTGATTCACCCACTTCAAGGATGTCACTAATTAAAAACTCACCCTGTTTAAATAGGTAACGGGGAAGAAACAATTGTTTAAAAATTATGTAATTAAATTTTTAAATAAAATCAACCCTTTAATGACATTTTAGCAAGGGTTTTGAGTGGGGGGAAAAGTATTTTTTGTTTGTAAAAATACCACAAAAATATTTGAGTTTCTAAAATAACATACATTTTGCTTAACCCGGCGAGCGTTAGGTTCCAATTTGTAACATCGTGCGTAAAGTTGGGTAATTTTCACCCGAAATTCTCATTTAGATATTTTTGTTATTCTTTACTTATTCTATAATTATTAGTTTTAATTCGATTAAATACTTATTTTACCTGTTTTCAGAATAACTGCAGTATAGGAACCTCTCAAAAAAAAAAAAAAATAGACTAATAGATTGTTTCATTTTAATGCTAAATCTAGAACAAAATTGTGTCGGTCGCTATAAATAAGCGAGATATAGGCATTCAAAGTTTAAATTTTATATGTAAACAAACAGGCCAAAATAAAAAAATAAATATTCATCACGCTGATTCCGAATCTTCCATAATCTACATTCGATATCAATAAATAAGTGAGATATAGGCGTTCAAATTTTTCATCCCAAAGTCAAGAAAGTTGCGGCCGTTCTGTTTGTCCATATTGTGTGGGACATATTCAGGTATATCGTAATATCGATAACAATTAGCGATATTACAGAAATTATGACAATTTGCAGAGTTTTTAAATTAATCGAAATATTTTGAAAAAACGATCGGAAAAATACATATTTTCGCAAAACTATAAAAAAGGGCACTATTTTCGATGTTTTTTCAATGACTGTGTTGGAGACTTCGCCCAACATACCCACAACAAAAGAAGTAATTTCTCTAGAATCGAAACCGCAAATACGCTCAAATATACACGAGCCAACTGCAATTGAATTCCAACTAAATTCGGCATTTATTACACACCCAGCCGATGACTAATGTCATTTCTTTTGATCGATTCAATTTGACACATTTAGTTTCCCCCACGCAGTGAACATTGCATCATACACTCGATATATAAAGCCATACATTCGATCGATCAATATCATCCTCTACGCAGTAGACATCGCGTTTATACCTCGCTCTCCGATCATCTGGCGCCAGTTAACCGCATCGTTCACAAGTACACGCGATCATCATTATCTTCAAATCTATCGCGGCGCTTCACACTTCGGATACACAACCGCGACATCACCTCGAGCCCACACTACCTACACACATATCTACACACATTAAACAAGGCGTTACAAACTGGCAACCGATCACATACCTTCTGAATAAATACTTCAACTACAGCATTGACGACTTTCAATACGGAGAAAATCCCTTGATGAGAACCGCCCTTCACTCACGAGAAATTGGAGTAGTGAAGGGTGGCCACCCTCACAACTGCATATTGATGACAGAAGATATCCTGAAATGTCGTTTGTTTCAGGTTACCTTTAGTCATCAATACACCGTCATTTCGTAAAAACTTCGAAAATTGTCCAATTGTTTTAGATGTTCGCTAACACATGGTGTTAATTTGATATTGAAGAAATTTAGTTTGTTTCAGGTTACCTTTTGTCATCGTCTCCAAAGTCATTTTGTAAAAACTTGGAAAAATGCGAGTTATCGCTAACATATTGTCATGTTAACATCTAGCGCCGCAGGAAAAAATTTTGGAATTTTTTATTGTTTCAGGATACCTTTTATTATCAAAACGCAAAGTTATTAAAAAAAAACCTCGAAAATAGTCAAATTTTTTTAAATATCGCACATTTTTTTTCACGAACATGCCATAATTTTTGAAGAATCGTTATCGATATTAGAGACCTCACGATATATCGACTATTTTCGGACACTACTTCTGAAACAATATGGCAGATCTGTTGACGTTTAGTATGCAAACTTTGAATGCCTATATCTCGCTTACTTATTGAGAGCGACAAAAGATTATTGCAGATTCGGAATCTGCGTGACGAATATAGTCCGGTGACGTTTAAAAATCAACAATCCAGGAGAGGTTCCTATACTGCAGTTATACCCTGTTTTCTAAATATATGTTATTAGAAACTATGAATAAAACTGATAAATAATTAGTAGTAATAATCATTTTAATGAGAACAACATTTTTTAAGAACTCTGCCCCCGATAGTAAAAAGGGTGCATCTAACATTTTTCCCGAAATAGAGTTATATATATTGCCGTGATCAGCAAAAAAAGACGCATCTGCTCATATTTTAAAATTTTTTCTAGCTTGTACACGAAGTTACAGTAACGTCAAAGGACGCAAGTACATGTATTTTTCTACGAATACTGAGCTAAAAGCACGCATTGAATGTAAACTAGAATGAAAAGGCTTATTTGCGTATATGTGTTCTTTTCTTTTGGAAAATTTCCATCAGTTCAGAAATTGAAAAGACGCATTTTCTTCTGTACTAAGTAGGTACGACGTTAGTGATCACTTGCGTCTTTGCAATCTATTAATTCACTAAGTAGTTTAAGCGCATGTGGCAAATGAGCCTTTTATATTTAGTAATTCCTTTAGATGTTTGGACGCTTAATTAAGAATAGGAATATTGCAAGTATAACCAATACTACATTAAAAAGGCGCAAGTAGCCAATTGCGACCTTTCAACTTAAGGAAAAATCTAGTGAGAACTCATGAACACTAAAAATAAAAGCAGTTCATTGACTATGCTTAGTTGAAAAGACGTAAATGGCTATTTACAACTTTTCAACCTAATATCAAGTATTTTCCTAAATTTTTTTTAGTAAGATGAAAAGGAAAATTGTTAATAATTCAATAAATAATTAGGATATAGAAAAATTATAAATCCCACATTATAGTTGAAACGGAAACCCAATGAATGTGTCCTATAGTTTTTCTTTATGAGATGGCAAGCATTTAAATAATTTTTACACAAAACATTTTTTATCTCGGTTTAGACTTTATGCTACATGCGCCCTTCTTATTATCGGGTGCAGAACTTTACATTTAATTGTCCTTTTTTTACTTAATACTAAATATAATCGCAAAAAAATTAAAATTTCTGGAGTTTTAATCATAACAAACACAAATTATAATTTTATCTTCCACAACTAATCAGACTTGTTACGCCGGCTCCACACGTTGGCCCCAACGTTGGTACCAACGTTGGTCGGTAAATTTGGTGAGGCGTCCACACGTTGGCTTATACTAGTTCCGTCCCGTCAGAGCCAATGTGAGGATGTCCGATACAGAAACCGAAATTGCTCTAAGCGGTTTTACAGTGCACATTATAATTTATATTTGTTGCTGAAAAAAAAGAAAAAGCCACGTCAAAGAAGATGGTGGATGACAACACATCGTAAAACACGGAATCAGTGAGTATACATTGTTTTATGATGTGACAAAGTCCTTGCTGTTATTCGCGAGGTACTAAGCCTCTCAGTGGCTCGTGCCAACAATGGTTCCACAGTATCCTCCAAACCCCCAATACAGTTTGTGCGGGTTGGCTCTAAAGAAAGCTTCAGATTGGATTATGGAGGTCGATTCGGTCTCTAAGCAGTATAAATTCCCCGAAAGTCTCGGATGCATAGCCCTGCGTCCAGATATAACTCTTTACTCTATCTCGGAAGATGGTCCTTATCGTAGAATTAACTGTTCCATGGGAATCAAATATCCCAAAAGACCACGAGTAACGAGTACAAATTAAATAAATACCATGATCTCGCAAATGCCGTCATCCGGAACGGCTTCACTGTTCACCTTCACGCGGTGGAAGTAGGCGCTCGTGGCCTGCTAGCTAAATCTTTGTTTCACCTTTTTCAAGATCTTGGTCTCTTCAGGAAAATAATCAACTCCTTTCTAGAAAAATTATCTAAAACCGCGATTTCTGCATCTCAAATAATATGGCTTCGAAGGGGGAGTGAATGGGTGGTAAGGTTAACGCTCACATGTGGCAAGACAGCTGTCCTAAACCTACCACAGCCGGTCGTCGGTCCGGAATCCACCCCTCACCTCCCAGAAGTGTAATAATTATATATGATGGGCCTGATTTTTGGTTGGTGAATTCCATGGCAGCTCCGTTTGTATTTTATTTATAATTTCAGAACCTATACACTCAATTCTAATAATATCGGTATCTCAGCAGTTGTTTACAAGTCGCTATAATAGTAAAGTACAATCTAATTATCTTTAAATAATAAATCTATACATTTTCTTTCACAGGTACGATGGAACCCAATTATTAAATAATTTGATTCAAGAGCCCTCAGGACAGTTTGATAACCTTTGTCGTATGTGATTAGACCAATAATAAAAAAAATAATACGTGTGGCACTCGGGGACTGCCGCGGTAAAGCTATTGCATAGCATTTTTTAACAACTTATGCAATTATAATTATTTATTTATTTATTTATTTCTGATATCAGATAACTGCGCTCTATCGGAAAACGTTGAAATTATTCCGAATCATTTGCGGCTGCGGAAGCAAATGATTCGGAATAATTTAAACGTCTTCCGATAGATCGCCGCGCACGAATTTTATTCGATAAAGCAAAAAAAACGGATATTATTATTTGACTATTCGAAAAAAATCGTAGATAAAAAGATAGATAATTAAATTATCTTTAAAATGGTGCAGGTTTCATAATAATACGCCAGATAGTATTTGCGTAGTAGTCGTTTTTGTGTTCTATTAGACCTAATTTCACAAATTAATTACACTGTAATATAAACAAAATCTAAAATATTCAAAGCTAAGAATATTAGGAAAATGTTCTTGTTTAACATATATTTTTTTTTCGAATCGTCAGCAGCACTCGTTTAGGCGTAATTATCAGTTTAAAATCATTAATATTCGTTAAGAAATTTCTTCATTCGGTCGCCGCACTGGCCTAGGCCCGCGATAAAAGCTATGCAATAGCTTAATAAGATACAGTATTCAGAGAATCAATACCAGCCAATGTACACCTTTGTGACGCTTAGATTTATAGTGACTGTCTTCATTACTTATTTAAGATTTCTCCTCAAGTTATCATTGATCGTTCCGGAAGTGTGTGAGACATTGCGTTCTTTTGTTAAAGTAAGTTATTTTTGGTATAATTTGTAAAATAAAACCGTAATAATAATAACAACATCAATAATAATAACATCAATCCAAAACATCAATAATAACATCAATCAAAAACATGTTTATTAGGAAAAATACATATAAAGTAATCGAGTTATTTCTAATGAAGCTAATGCAAATGCTTTCAATTCTTGTTTTGTATCTTAGAGAGCGCAAATGCCTGTGAGACAATGTCATTTGATATAATTGTCACCTTTTGAGTAGAGGTGGAGTGCCTTGGAGTGGATCATTGGATGTGCCTGGTAAAGTTCGATAAATTCAACAATTTTTTCATTCGGCCATGGGCGGGTGGCGATTTTGTGGATGAGGATGACATTCTCGCTCGAAGTACGCATTCGATGCAAGTTGCAACAGCAAATCGCCGTGTGGGCGGATCGCGACGACGGATTTCTTAAACAAAACCGCTCTCGCTCGACGTGCGCACTCGACGCGTGTTGCGACAGGACTGAGCAAGTCGCCAACGTGTGGACGGATCGCGAGCGTTGGCGCAGATTCCTTTGATATAACCGACACGCGATGGCCAACTATCAACGCTCGCCCCAACGTTGGGGCCAACGCTATTTTCTAGATCCATACGTTGGACGAGTGGCGTTGGGGCCAACGTGTGGAGCCGGCCTTATATTTATGTTGGGATCCAGCAAAGTTTTTACATAATATAATTTGGTGTTCCATGCATATATCGTCGTTATAGAGGTAAAACTGAACAAGTAGCATTTTACAAATTTGCGGGGAATTGAGTGTTAGTGAAATTTTCATATGATAATTCCTCTCTATGTCATCCCGCACGAGCTTCGCCAACGGGACTTTCAGCCGAAGGTGTAGGCGTAATTGGCCAAGTCGGCTCCGGCGAAAGCCAAGTGGAACAGCCCGGTCGAGCGTCTGACTCCACTACGGACGTTCAAGTGATGGTGTTACGCCTACCTGTACCCGGATGAGGCGAAACGGTTGCATCTGATGGGCATCTTGTCGATATTGCTGTTTCGTTGCTTCTATCCAGAGGCAGAATGCCACCCAGATTTTCATCTAACCTGGGGCTAAGCAAACGGGCATCGTCCATACCGGAGAAATCGAACGTGACCTCCGACTCCGTCGACTGCTAGTGCCCCCGGATGCTGATCGGGTGCAGTCTCTGCGGTGTCAAGCGACACGTCAGTCGGAGGAGCCGCCTGTCCGCTTTATATGGCGGTTGATGAAAGCTTTCTTTGCTTTCACTGAAGTCCGTACGTATTGCCACGTCTAAAAACAAGAAATTAATTAAGATTTGTGAACTGATGCGCTTGCGTACGCTAGGTATTAGATGGACCTTAACTTACTTTTTGCCACTGCTTCCAGTCTTTTTTCCCGCCGGGCAACGCGTTAACGGCCTTAGCAATCTCCTCCCACCTCCGCTGAGCGATTTTGTACGGTAGAAACTCGTAGAAAGTTTACTTACGGAGTTTATCGTAGTACGGTAAACTCCGTAGAAAAATTTCCACTGACCAATTCGGGGTCGCTCAGCACCAGTTTCACGAGGCATTCCCGCTGATCCCGCGATAGATAGCCTATCCTCCTATCGGCATTCTCTTTTTCCATCCTCTTTTACATGATTCGTCCGTAATCGAGAGGGAAAGCAGGTGTTTGCGCCGGGTTGTTCGTGGTCGTCAGCAAGTTGTCCGTAATTGTTGAGAGAAAAGGTAAAGCTCGCGCCAGGTCGTCAGAAGATTCAAGCACTCTGTTATCCGTGAGAAAAGCCGTATTCGTTGCAAAGGTCAGTAAAAGGAATCAAAAAAACAACGCGCGCGAAGAACGAGGAAAGACAAGTTAGGACAAAGTTTTGTGCTTGCATGTTGGTATAAACGACAGCGTTGCCATACTTTATGTATAAAATAATATGCCATATATTTTGTTCAAGAAAAGGGTTTGTGAAACCGAGCGATAAATAGTGAGCGAAATATTTAGCACACTAAAATTTTACTTCAAAGGGGGCGGTGTTTCGTACTTAGCCTAAACCGTTCTAGCGTGGCAACTTTACATCGAGCGATGCCGCTGAACGCAACCAACGAGTGAAGGGAAGACGGGTCGAACGCCGCCACTGAGACGTCAGATTACCATACGATCGGAGCGGACGGTCGATATCGTCGCCACCGCAATTCCTGCTTGTAATAAATATATTTCGCTCGCGTGCACTTTGTATTGTACCAAATCGACAATAAATCTGTGCCACCACCACAACAAGGCGTTTATCTGGAATCCTGCAATCCTCCACCAGCGACATTTAGAGGTTGTCCGAGGAGACCGCACCTCATTACACTAGGTTTGAATAAATATACAGTCAGTATCCCGCATTTCTCGGTTAATAACTTCAGTAGAGTGGATTCGGATTAATCATTCTCGCTTAAAACCCTACCGAGTACATGTCACGATATTACTCATACGTATAGTATGCTGAACATACCAGTTAAAATTTAAGAGTGAATTGACCAGAGACATAGGTACTGATATCAGGGGCGCAAAGCAAGCTCAAGACCGTTCGAGGCCTCAGTTTTATAGCGGCAGATTCTGAAATAAAAAAATTAGAGATTGTCAAAATAGATGTCAACAATGGGAGCTCCGTCGATTGGGTTTAGGGTTACAGTCAGCCCTGAATGACGGGCACTGGAGATGGAATACATCGTCAGTATCTTGAAAGTTATTCTGTGCCGCGAATATATAGACGGCACAATTTTTGGACAGTGGAAGGATGGTTGAGGACGTAGGAATGGGGGGGGGGGGGGAAGACAGAGACATTGTCCTTCGTGACGTATTGTATCGAGTATGAGTGCTCGCATGAACAAGCGGTCGCGACTTGTTAAATAAGCCTTCAGCGCGGGCGGATAGCAACTCAAGAATAAAAAGCCTTTGCACGCAACTCACATGTTGACCAATATATACTTGGTGTCCTCCGTTCGCAATAGTTCATTGAAAAGGTGAGCTTGCATATAATGGAAGCATTCACACTCGAAACATTACGTGTCGGCTGTACTAGTGGTTAGTAACCTCGCTCGTTGGAGCTATGCCGAGGATAGTTCATGTCCCCTTTGTAGCAACACCCCTTGCACAGCTAGACATATTCTAGCTGGCTGCAAGGTGGCCTTGGATCAAGGACGGTACACTTACCGCCACGACAAAGTCATTGCTGTTATTCGCGAGGTACTTAGATTCTCAGTGGCTCGTGCTAACAAGGGTTCCACAGTATCCTCCAAACCCCCAATACAGTTTGTGCGGGTTGGCTCTAAAGGCAAAAAACATCTCACTGCAAAACCTTTCTCAATAATCGAGAAAGCTTCAGATTGGATTATGGAGGTCGATTCGGTCTCTAAGCAGTATACATTCCCTGAAAGTCTCGGATGCACAGCCCTGCGTCCAGATATAACTCTTTACTCTCTATCTTGGAAGATGGTCCTTATCGTAGAATTAACTGTTCCATGGGAATCAAATATCCGAAAAGGCCACGAGTACAAATTAAATAAATACCATGATCTCGCAAATGCTGTCACCCGGAACGGCTTCACTGTTCACCTTCACGCAGTGGAAGTACGCGCTCGTGGCCTGCCAGCTAAATCTTTGTTTCACCTTTTTAAAGATCTTGGTCTCTCCAGGAAAATAATCAACTCCTTTCTAGAAAAATTATCTAAAACCGCGATTTCTGCATCTCAAATTCTATGGCTTCGAAGGGGGAGTGAATGGGTGGTAAGGTGAACGCTCACATGTGGCAAGACAGCTGTCCTAAACCTACCACAGTCCGCCGTCGGTCCGGAATCCACCCCTCACCTCCCAGAAGTGTAATAATTATATATGATGGGGCTGATTTTTGGTCGGTGAATTCCATGGCAGCTCCGTTTGTCTTTTATTTATAAATTCAGAACCTATACACTCAATTCTAATAATATCGGTATCTCAGCAGTTGTTTACAAGTCGCTATAATAGTAAAGTACAATCTAATTATCTTTAAATAATAAATCTACACAATTTCTTTCACAGGTACGATAGAACCCAATTATTAAATAATTTGCTTCAAGAGCCCTCAGGACAGTTTGATAACTTTTCTCGTATGTGATTGGACCAATAATAAAAAAAAAATACGTGTGGCACTCGGGGACTGCCGCGGTAAAGCTGTCCTAAACCTACCACAGCCGGTTCGTAAGTCCGGAATCCGCCCTTCACCTCCCAGAAGTGTAAAAATAAAATAGTATTATGATGGGCCCGACTCCGGTCGGTGAATTCCATGGCAGCTCCGTTTGTATTTTATTTATCATGACAGAGTCCAGTTGCTTGTGAGGTGCACAACCAGGTTTTCTAAGTATGGAGCTCGGTTGCGTTGCGTTTTCGGGGGAAAATTCGAAAAATCTCACCAGTTTTGACGTAAGGGAAAAAGTGAGCTTATACGCGGACATAGAATTGATATACATAAATAAAGCACTTACGATACGACAATTCCGCGTCCCGTGAATTTTCTTCTTCGGGAAGGGATGCTGTCACGGTCATCGGATTTTCGCAGCGGAAATAGAGCGGAGAAGTCTGATTTCCACCGCAACGAAAACAACACTACCAAAGATTACATCTGACAACTTGCGGTGTCAACTACAACGGGCGAGCCCGTCACCACAGGACGTTTTAACGATTTTCTCGTTCTATCGCCCTGCAGTGAACGTAGAAGACTTTGGACAGAACAAATCCAACGTCCAGCTACGTCACAACCCGCAAGAAGCCAACGCCTTACCGCGAGATAGCCAGTGTTACCTGGCGGGCCGACACTCGCGCCCTTGCTTCCATTGTGACCAGATTTCTCCGGTCTCTCGATTGGTTCCGAGTTCGAGGTCGCTTGCGCGGTCCTCTCCCTTACGAAGCGGTGAAACGGTGTGCACCGAATCTATCGCGAACCAAGGCGTCCTTTGCCCGACTCTGAACCGGGATCGGATGGCCAGTGGTCATTTCAAGAGCAGTCGCCGTAAGGTAGACAACCACCCCCGCTCTATAGGAAACAACACAGTTCCCAGACTCCCCCGACTGTTAGTCGGAGAATGGTTTTGGGGGCTAATGGGCCCTTGCTGAGTTGGCCACGAAGACCCATTCTGTTTCAGGGTCGGTCACACTCACGGGTCAACACCCATCCGATGGCCTCCCCGTATGGGGTGAGAGCCTGGGTAGGACACTGGGTCAACCAGTCTCCCCTGGGATCAATCCTCTGGCGCTCCTGGACGGTCTGCGCACCGAGCGGCGCAAGCCAATCGATTGCGCTCTCCGACTAACAATCAGGGGAGTCTGGGAACTGTATTGTTTCCTATAGAGCGGGGGTAGTCGTCTACCTTACGGCGACTGCTCTTGAAATGACCATTGGCCATCCGATCCCGGTTCAGAGTCGGGCAAAGGACGCCTTGGTCCGCGAAAGATTCGGAGCACTCCGTTTCACCGCTTCGTAAGGGAGAGGACCGCGCAAGCGACCTCGTACTCGGAACCAATCGAGAGACCGGAGAAATCTGGTCACAATTGGAAGTGAGGGCGCGAGTATCTCGAGCCCGCCGGGTTTATTCCTGGCTCACTCGCGGTAAGGCGTTGGACTCTCACGGGTTGTGACGTAGCTGGACGTAGAATGTACTGTCCAAGTCTTCTACGTTCACTGCAGGGCGACAGAACGACTAATCGTTAAAACGTCCTGTGGTGACGGGCTCGCCCGTTGTAGTTGACACCGCAAGATGTTAGTCGGAGAGCACAGTCGATTGGCTTGCGCCGCTCGGTGCGCAGACCGTCCAGGAGCGCCAGAGGTTTGATTCCCAGGGGAGACTGGTTGACTAAGTGTCCTACCCAGGTTCGCACCCCATGCGTGGAGGCCATCAAATGGGTGTTGACCCGTGAGTGTGACCGACCTGAACACATGGGTCATCGTGGCCACCTCATCATGGGCCTATTACATCTGACAGTTGCCCGTTCAGGGTTGCGTTCGGCCAGCCGTCCAGGGCTCGGTTTGATTGGCTCGAAACATAATTTAAAACTCAAAATTAAACTCCGTAGGTAGGTATACATAAATAAATATAATAAAGATAAATAATATGATACCTTGTAACATGTATTTTGTTGGATTATAGTTACTTAGTTATTAAAATGTTTTGTTCTTTAGGAATTGAAATGTTTATGCAGTAAAGCCGTAATGATGACTGTCCAATTAGTTATTAGACAGATAAACAAGGACCATAATGCTGGAGGATATCATATACTAGAATAATTCATATATTAGTGTAAAGTTTCGGACTTTACACTAACAACCTAACAGACGTCGAAGTTATAGTAGAACCTTGACGAGTGATTACATTTTAAAGTGCTGTGTTCTTTACGCGTTGAAATGTTTAAACGGAGCCAGCACGATGAGCGTCCAAGTAGTTATTAGACAACTAAACAAATACCATAATGCTGGAGGATATCATATGCCCGAAACTTTACATTAACAACCCAGAAGACGTCTTTGAATCTTTAAATCGTTGAAATAGAACGGACGAGTCTGCGTCTCGCATCTTAGCCTTACGTAATCTATTTTATGTCATTTTAACTGCATTCGCAACGTCAATGAATGGAGCAGCAGATGAAATTTTTAAAAATCGGTTTTTGACACTAAGACATCTTTCTAGCAAGTATTGTATTAATAATTCCATAAATGAAATCTGATTTCTAGACTGATTTCATCTGAATATTAATTTTATAAATAAAATCGATGGGCGTCCTCTCTCAGTCGACGGTCGAACCCGTCTGGGCCCCATTCCGGCGACTTAGGCGGCGCGGTGCGTTTCTTGGCTAGCCTTGGAAAGCTCGGCATTGCTATTTGTTTAAAATCTATGGCGAAATTTTAATGTTGTTAGTTCAGATTATATATATTTTAACCAAAATTTCACAACGTGGTTTTGGCCCAGCAAAGCATCTGTGTCCCGAATGGTGGCCTCATGGTGGTCCGATTACCACAATCTTTCAACTCTTGCCATGACCAATTGATGGCTGCAAACCAAATTTAATCTCAATCTGATTAAGCGTTTGGGGGCTATCGTGGAGGAATACACACAAACACATACATACATTAATCTGGAAACGGTGCTAATCATTTCTGGGGGCTCACTATATATATTTCCATCTTGATCTCGAAAAAGTCTTTATAGTCACAATACTATCCCGCCTCCTCGGTTGGTGGACGGAGAAAGTTAAACTGGCGTATTGCCAGGCTTTGAAAATAAATAACGCCACGTAATAATGACATAGTTTCTAAATATATATATCCTTCTAGCCGTGTTCGGCCATAGCGACTGCATTGTAGATTCTAGTGACTTCTTTAGTCTTTTCAGATTCCATTGTTCGGAAGCAGTCAAGTGCGCAGGCTATATTATAGTGCACAGGTGGGCGCGCGACCACGGGTGCACTCTCTCTTCCTCCCTCCTCTGAACCCGATGGAACGGAGACCGTTACGACCAGAGAAAAGTTTGGATGCAGATACAATAAAATAAATTAATTAATCGCCAACGCAGCAATGGCTGTCATTGTTAAATTGCAGAGCTATTTTTTCGGATTTAGTTCGTTTTTCCACACTGTCATTTATGAAATTGGTAGTTATGGCTTGTGGCGATGTTTAAGGTTTTTCTGGAGCTATTGTAGAGATGTCCGGTGACTTATTGGTAGTTGTTATAGTAGGCGGTGATGTAGAAGATGCATTATTGGATTTATCCTGGTTTTCTGATGATCTCGTGTTGTTGCTCATGGGGCTGTGTTGAATACAGCATACAGTCTCTTGTTCCGACATTATACAAAATTGTGATAGTTTTCCTTTTTAAATCCCCGTCAGTTTTTGGACAATTTTCCGGCGGTAGACATACTCCTAAAACGCCATTTATTTCACATGACTCTTCACGGCAGTGTATATGCCAGGTCCCTTGGTACTTCCGCAAGGGCTCTTTCCAATACTGGTAACGGCGATTATGTTGAAGAGGCATTGGTTGTCAGCTATCGTCACTTGCAGAGGTCCACCACTATCGCCTCCACAAGAGTCTCGTCCTCCTTCTAAGCTTCCAGCGCACAATTGATCGTCCGTTATACGTACCTTGCGGTAACCTCTTTCTCTGAGAGTCTTTGCATATAGTCTTCGACAGGTCGGCTGGTCAATCAAATCCACCACCACCTTCAGTAAGTCGTCAGATGTATCTTCAGCAAAGTCGAGCTGCCCCCAGCCAGTAACGACAGCTCGCTTGTTTTCGATGGTCGACTTTGTCCATATTTAAAGTGAACAGCTGGTCGAATATTTAAAGTGAACAGCTCAGACCGATAAGATCCTTCGGGACGCGTGCCGTGTTAACCGCGAGTGAATCCAGACTGTAGAATTGCACTATATTCTTATAAATTTATTATTTAATTATTATTTAGGTGAGAAAATTTTAAAATATGTTAACACTTAGAATTTAAATTTCGAATGAAATTTAAATTTAATTCTAAATAACATTAATAATAAATCTACGTATACCTAAAAGGAAATATTGCGGAAAATATCACTATTTGAGTGGTGTAGATAAAACGAAACGCTGATAATATTGTTGAAAATGTTTTATTTCGGTAAGCTTAAAATGAACTATGTATATAAAATAAATCTTAAAATGTACTACTATTCTTTCATCTAAACTTGTCTAGATGACAAATTATAGCTAGGAATTTTTAAATTAGTTTATAGTTTTGCAAAAAATCACCATTAACTCGGTAGAAAAACAACCTAAATTTTATATTTTATAGGTATTTAATTATATCTAAAATTATTCATTTCCATTTGTCTTTATTGAAATTGTTTTTTATTAATTTTTAATTCTGACACCTTGCCGCGCCGCAACAATATAAATTTATAAAATATTTTTTTTAAATATTCAGTATATCCGAAATTACATTAGATCAAGTAACAACTGCCCGATTATAAGATTTTAAACTAGCTTGATATTTTAACATTTAGAGATCATAACTCTGAGTAAATACAAATAATTAAATGTAGGTAAAATGAATTATAAATTAAATCAGTAAATATAATGTCCCTTATTACATGGTTATAAGTAATGAAAAATCGCCAAATAAAATTTAAACACTCAATAAACAATGTACAAAAACACCTACATACTTATATTATAATATTAGATATTAGAATTATACTACGTACTAGAGATTGCATTGTTCAATTTTATTTTTAAAAACTGTTTGCACTCCTTTCTGTATAACTTCTGCCTGCGAATATTGGAACTTTTAATTAATAATCAAAAATGGTTGGAATTTCAGTATCCGGAGTAAAAAAATCCATAATTAAAATAAAGAATCAAATGTTTCTGAAAAGGAAGATGCTCAGCTATGCCGCGATATGGGGACTGTTGATTTTCGGTATTTCAAGATCCTCTTTCAAATGTTTACTTCCGACGGTTTCTTTTCGCATCTTTTATATCTTTCAATTGACATTTTTTAGAATTTTTGTGGCGTTCATGATCACTTTTACGGAAAAATGCACACTTGCACTTCGTACAAAAAAATCGCCTAATTTTTCGGTGAATTACATTAATGTGATGGATTAAGACATTCTTTCGTGTGAAAACTTTGTTGCATTCGGCACAAGCGTATTTAATTTTGAGATGAACTGATTTTCTGTGTATCGTTAAGTCTCCTTGCCTTGAAAAGCTGCGAGTGCATTTGTCGCATGCGAATGGCTTCAATTTTCGGTGGACAGAATTGACATGTTGAGTTAAATTTGTTTGAATAAAGAACGCGCATTTACATTCCTCACATTCGTATTCTTTAATTTTTCGATGGATTCTATCGATGTGTCGTTTGAATTCGCTGTGATTTGGAAACTCTTTGTTACATAAATCACATGTAAATATATTCAACTGCAGGTGAGTGAAATTAACATGTCTAGTTAAGGTGTCGCGATTAGAAAAGACTTTCTGACACTGCTGACACGCATGCTTTAGTTTGCGATGGACTGATCGTACGTGTACTTTTAAATTTCCAACTTGTGCAAATGCTCTGTCGCACTCTTCACATTTATATTTCTTCAATTTCCTATGCACTCCGTCAGCGTGATCAATTAGACTTTGTCTACTTCCAAATCCATGGTCACATTCGACACAAACAAACTTCCTCTTTGTTGGCTTAATACAGTCATGGCAGAATAACACAATTGCATTGTTATGCTTGCATGCTCCAATTGGTCCTTTTCTGTCTAGATTGCGGTCGCATCCAACGCAAGTGAATTTATCAAAATTCGTTAACAACACTTTGACATCTTTCATCTGTTCAATTTGCTCTTCTTGTTCCACCCCATCTGATTCAACAGGATCTCTTGGTTCGGGTTTTATGAAACAAACTGATTGTTCGGGTTTTATAAAACAAACCGTTTCCTCTTCAAAGTCAAGAACATTTTCTTCCGTGGAACAGCATGGTTGTTCCTCGTCGTTTTCTATCTCCACTTTAATGTTCGCATTCATCTTAATGATTGCTTATCTCTCTATACCAATTAACGAATATTGAAATATCGACATAATTAATCAATGAAACGAACTTTGCAAAATGAAATGTCAAACATTTCATTTTGACGTTTGAGTCAAATAGAGTTTGATTACCTGTAGACACATTATCGTACGTGAGATGAGCTGTAAAGAAACGTCGTACCATATTAAATAATTGTAAACTTAGTTATAAGTAAAATGCAAGATTGTCTTATTTATACCACTGTTTTTTTTTAAATTTTACATATTTCTTTCAAAATATAAAAAAAAATCTGATTCTAATTTATATGTTGATATTTTAATGTTCCTCTCCTAATTTTAAGTATTCAGAATATTTATTGTAATTCTTGCATTTTTATTCTTTTGTATTCCAATGATCTAGGGATATATTTTTTTAAATGTACTAATAATAATTTCATTGACGAAATGATAAATGCCATTTTATAAACCCATTGGGACCGATTGCGTTTTTTGTGTACGATAACTGAAATTAGTTCAAGCGAACGAGATAGGGCGGTAGGTATAGGTTAGAACGGAATATGAAATGAATGATCGTCGATAAAATCTACCTGTCGAACTTATCCTCATCCGAATAAATTTGATGGCCAGTTCGATTGGCTTACGATCGAGTGCACAATCGATTGGATTACGACGCACGGTGCGCAGACCGTCTAGCAGCGCCAAAAAGTTTACTCTAGAAGAAACTAGCCCTAAGGCCAGAGTCCTGCCCGGGTTCGCACTTCATGCGTGGAGGCCGCCGGATGGGTGTTGATCCGTGAGTGTGACCAACCCTGAACAGAATGGGTCTTCGTGGCCAACTCAGTCAAGGGCCTATTAGCTCCCTTTAGTATTCTGACACATTTTGGCCAGGAAAGTAAAATCGTAAACAAGATAAGAAAAATAAAAATGCAAACTTACAATGGGCTCGATTGCGTTTCTCTTGAACTAATATCGGAAAATGGTTCATGTGAACGAGACAGAGCAGTACGTCAGAGCGGAATATGAAGTAAATGCATGTCACTTTTCCGCATTAAAACTACCCACCGACGATAGTTCGTCAGGTAGTTTTGGTGCGGGAAAATCGACGATAGTTCATTTCATATTCCGCTTTAACGTGTTGCTTTGTCTCTTTCGGTTAAACTAAGTTCCTATTTATATCACGAAGAAACGCAATTAAACCCATTATAATATTAGATAATTAAACTACATATACTACCCACTGGATATCGCACATTCTTATTCAAATATAATGTTTTTTACATTTATTAATATTAAAAAATCCGAAGGCATATTGTTGGATTGACAATAACGTATTTTTTCTTAATAATTGGACATAGCCTTTGCATATCTATTTCAATCTATTAGTGTCCCTGATCGTTATAAAACTACTCGTTTTGTATACTACTTGATATTGATTATTTGTATGTAAGTAATATAAATAGGTATATTATTACAGAATATTGAATGGAATAATGTTACTAAAGGGAAATATGGTTGAGGGAGATAAATTTACAGAGGATTTTGAGGACTTTTGGAGATTTAAGGGAGAGGAGATGGTCCACACACAGTGAATTTTGAAGGCTGTAAGGTCCGAGATGAAATTAGGATAGTTGTTGTTAAATGGGCTTTTAAAAAAGCTGTTGTCAGCAGTGCCGACTGCATGACCGCAATCGCATTGGGGGGACGGGAGGACGTGTATCCTATAGAGGTGAGCGGGAGTGCAGCTGTGGCCAATACGCAATCTGCAAATGACTGCTATTTCCTTGCGGCTAAGTGGCTGATGATGTAACCATGGGTTAGGCCGGATCCCCGGCTGTAAGGTGGAGTACCTTTGCGCCTTGATTTTGGATGACAGACGCCATCTCTGTGCCCATTTGTGGGATAACTGGGAATCAAGGGTGGGGAAGAGATCTGGGGGGGGGGGGGGGCAGGCGGAGGCCGCATTCGCCAGCTCGTCCGCCTTCCCATTTCCTCTAATACCTGTGTGTCCTGGGATCCAACAGAGGATCACCCGAAAGTCGGCTGACTCCAAAGTAAAACATTAGGATAGTTGGACATTAGGACGAATATCATTCTCAACGCGGGGATGGCTTGTTGTTTAGGGAGGGGAAGCTCAATTTTTATGAAAGATTGAGAGAGTCTGTGAATAGATAGATACGTTGTAACGGGTCCCGTCCCTTTTTCCATGAATTTTCCGATATTTCCTGTTGATTGAACCAAGCACACATGCATCATAACTTCTGAAGTCGTTTCACTCAAGTCCCGATTTAACGTTCGCAATCAATAATCAACTGTTCGATCGCTCGGCGCTAAAGTCAGGCGTTCGCTCATTGGTCGATTTGGGGTAGTGACGTACGCAGCGTGTGCTTGCCATGTATACAATCGCATACGATATATTGCCAGCGAATGGATTTTAAGTAACGAATAATTACTCTTCAAATAATTGTATATTGATGCCAACTAATTCAAAGACATTCTTTAATCATGATTTATTTTTCCATATAATAGCAAACTGAGATTTCAAGTCGAGGAGCCTGCTTCCTTACAATAAAATAGTTGGTCACAGTAAATCCGTTTCCGGTACCACGGAAATTCTCTTAATTTTATAAATTAAAACACTTACTAATAAAACTCATTTGAGAGAACCGGAAATCAAATCATATTTTGACGGGCGTTTGTTAAATTATGGCAGGGATTTACGTTAGAACTACCATACAAACAGTAAACTGGATCTCTTTCAAGTCGAGCTCTCATGCAGATCAGACCTAGGTCCCGAACGTCCATCGGGTCGTAATTAGGACACTATAATAGCTTCCCTAAGTTTCCTTTAATAATAGATACAATAGGAGTTAGATTTATGCAGTGGAGGAGGTTTGGCTAGTGTGGGAACATCGGGCGATACGGTCAGGAAGCGGGGTGCTCTTCATCCACCCTGAACCCTGGTTCCTTCCCCGGCGCAAGTACCTCTGGTCTAAGGCGAATTATGTTGGCAGGGACCTCGGCTAACACCTGGAACTCTTCCTTCCCAGCCCGAATACGCAGTACGACGGGAGTATCAACTCGTCTACTTCATACCTTACCACGCGAGCGGATACCTTCAGCAAGATTGCCATCCATCCTGCCACGGGCCAGCGTCCAGCGTCCAGCGAAAATATACGATAGTTTCGATCGTCGTACTTACACCGTTCCTCATTAGACGACAACGCGCACGCGCTCCTCGCAGCAAAGGCGCGAATATTTGAACCGCTGGCCGCGCGCTGATTAAGAGAAGAGAAGATCCTTTACCTACCTGCTACTTACCTCTGCTGATACCTCTGATTTTTCGTAGACCTTTTCCTCCCATAGTAAATGCCGGTGAGGCTAGATAAACCAGGCCGGCCGACCCTGCGAGGAGTTTCATGTCGGTGCATTATATAATATTCTCGTTAAAGGAATAAAACCCGCTTCTTCTTGGATACTCGAAGCATTACTTGAACACACTGAGATGAACCTGACTGGGGTGGGATTAAAAATGGTAAAAAGTAATTAGCTTACTCAATTTTCAGAAGGGAAATGGAAAATATTGAATGTTAAGGGAGGCTTGAAAGGGTGAAACTGAAAGGAAACTCATGAAAAGTTAACACTTAAATAGCTAATAGAAGAGGAAATATTATTATATTAATTAAATGAATGCAAGCACAGTTTTGAATGCGCTGATACGGTGACTGGAATGAAAGGTGATGGAGCTATGTTGACATGAGCAAAGCAAGATCTTGAAAAATAAACACGCGGATAGGGGCACTTGAGTTTGGGGCGCTAGAAAGAATTCCAGTGGATCGGCAGAGATGAAGAGGGCGTTCGGTGCATATGATTTAGGCGGATAGCAGTGAGACAGCATATTTAAAATATAAATAGCGAAATATAGCAGAGTAGATAGGATAGATCAATTTTTTATAGCATATAGATATTTTTCTGGTATAGTTAGAGGTCCTAGGATCATGAATATATAGGCTAGAGAGAGGTATCATTGACAGGAGTGATGTTATAGCTCGTTTTATATTATGCTATTTATAGCGACTTTACTTTAGACGATCTAACAAAAGTATATATGTATACATATAAATGATTAGTAACTGATCTAGATAGTGAGGAAAGCTCAAAGAACATAAAATATAAGATTTAACACTCCCAATATCAAACAGAATTATTACATAATCTCAAATGAGATGAAACGCAGGTCACCCTGTGGGTTACCATCATTATTTCACTTTCTTTGGGGCGCGATGGTTTCAGAAAGCCAACTCATTAATTAATTGTGTTGATAAAACTTATGACAGGTTCCATAAGCTGTTGTTAGATGACATCTCGATTAGTGTCATAGCTTGTTTGGGGTTCGTTTTAAAGAATTTTAAGTGATCCGAGTAGATTTTAACACTAATACAACCACAAAATGACGGGGGCGTTGACATAAATGAGACCTATCTCGACTAGCTAGACAAAGAAAAAACGATGGGGGTTCAGGATTCGGATTTGGGATTGCGCACGCGCCGCCCGCGCTTTTAGTGCTTTAATTTGAACGAAGTGGTCTGCTGACTTACTTTTTCAATACAAACGACGAATTAACTTCACTTGTAAATATCGCGCAAAATATCAAAATAAATCAGATTAAATTCTTAACAAATTAAATATAATTAAAAAGGCATTCAGGATCACCGCGATAGATTTGCAATTATCATTTAGAACCCTTACATATTTTAGAAAATAGATAAAATAAATTCAGAATAGAATTAGGACTTAATAAAATATAAAAGTGTTTGAAATATTTAAATAGTTTAGTCATTTAGCAAGTGTGAAATATTTAGAAGCAGTGAAATAAAATATTTTAGGAAGTGTGAAATATTTAGAAGCAGTGAAATAAAATATCTTAGTCAGTGTTTGAAATATTAGAAGCAGTGAAATAAAATATCTTAGTCGGTGTGAAATATTTTAGGCAGTGGTATAAAATAATTAGGTAGTGTTTAAAATAGTTTAGGTAGAGAAACAAAAACGTACTTAAGCAAATACTCAACCTAATACAAACGAATATTTTTAGGAACAGTTACAATAAAATTCAATAAATTCCAAAATCCATAAGAGAGTAACTAAATAATATTTAAATATCCAAAAACAAATATTAGGGTCAGCTGTGAGTACATAATATCCGAATATAGTAACGCGTACGCGAGTGATAGCTTCAGTGGAACGAGCGAATGCAGTGCAGCTGAACCTTTTGTAGCAGATCAACATGGGACGAAATCTTGGTGCAGTTATGATATTTTATATCATAGAGAGGTCAGAGGTTCCAATACCGGGGTCTACCCACTCATCATACTCTGTGGCAAATGCATTTCCAGTGAGGGCTGGACATGTGTTGCAATTTTGTATAATTACAGTTGGAGACATCGAACATCGCCTGAGTCTCTACATTTTGGCCATGTGATGCATTAAATTTGCGTTATGTGCTGAAGTAGATCGATTCCGTCGAGAAGGAGGAGCAGACTTCGATCCCATGTCCACTATCCAGAACCCAAAGATTTACATCTTACATTTGTCCGAGGACCAGAGAACTCATTTTTTTAACGTAGAGAAAAGGCATCCAGTCCAGTCCTGATTAAAAATATTTGAATGGAAAATCCCATACTATAAAGTAGCTTAAACTGAACACCGAGATATTTGAAAATTCCAATATGTGAATATTGGCCCTAATACTTCAAATGCGTCGCACATAGAGTATCTGAACCTGCATGAAAGCTGTTACTACACATCTTTTCTTCATTTGGGAGAAACGCGAGTCTGCCGCAGATGAACCAGAGATCTACTTTGTTGCCGGAGAACGAAACACACAACCATGAATATTTAACACGATACCAATATTTTTAGATGGGTGGAACAGGTATTAGGGGCTCAATACAAAACAAACCAAACAGAACAAAACAAACATTCCTCCGTCCAGGCCAGCCCTCAATGCAACGACTGCTGCGGCGACTGTTAGCAAAGAGCATCGTTGGAGACCTTCAGTATCCCTCTGTTGTCACATTCTGATGATTATGTTAACCCAGCGTGCATATCATTCAGCTCAACGATGCGACATGGATAATCCTTTCTCTACCTGTGTGGTTCGAAAGCAACGAAGCAGAAATCGACGGTGCAGCTGAAGCAGTGAACGAGACAACCTCCAGAACAGCAGCTGATTGTAGCGGATGATTGTAAATCCGGTACCTGAGTTGATTGAGTCAATTTCACGCATCTAACCGGTGTTTCAAACTTTGTACGAGCTTCACAATATCTGAGGATATTGCATCACCCTTATCAATTTTCATCAGAACGAGTAGTTCCAGTCGACGCGAGGATGCTGGTCTTCACCTTGCGCGAGGAATGGAGTGGGAAGGGGATTTGGAGGCGCCCACACCAAACAACTAAAATCAACCAAAAACAAAACCCTTCAAAAATGTCACTTCCTTCGATTCCTCCTAAAATTCTCCGAACATTCCGAAAATTCCCAAAAATTACCTCAAAATTCCCTAAAGTCATTTAAAGTCATCCTAAAGTCATATAAAGTCATCTTTAAAATCATTAAAGTCATCCCAAAAGTTATTTAAAGTCATTCCAAAAGTCAATAAAATCATCCCAAAAGTCATTTAAAGTCATTCCAAAAGTCATTTAAAGTTATCCCTAAAATCATATAAAAGGTCATTCCAAGAGTCATAAAAGTCATTCCCAAGGTCATTTAAATTCATCCCAAAACAAAATTACTCAAATCCAAGATCCCAAAGAAAAACTACCTCTCCCACCATATTTTCAGAGTAATTTCAGGTTAGGAGACGACACCGAAAGAAGAAAAAGAAGAAATTGTATTTATTTTTCAGAGATCCAGACTTAAGAGGCCGTATACGAAATCAATGTGGGCCGTGATACCTCTATAACCAATGGTATAATATAACTATAGGTAGGTAGGATTTTCAGAGCCAAAGAGATACGTCTACCCTTTGGAAGCGCTCGGCGAGGACTATCTGAATTGAGGCGTGAATCGTATCATAGGCGAGTATCAAAACGCGAGAATTAGATTGTTTTAAAAGACTTTATTGCCAATTTTAATTAATGTTTTGCATTTTTTTTTTGAGGAAATGGGTTGATATTGAACTAAAGTTTATTTCTGTTGTTTTTATTTTATGAACGAGAGTTCTAAAAGGCCAAAATCAAAAGCATTTCTTCGCTCATTTTCTAAAAAAATTGACAAAGTTAAATATTTTTTTATCAACAATTTTATATGAAAGTAGTGAAAAGTGATTCACTTATTATATAGAGGACTTTCAAAACAATACATTGTAATTTTTTTATACCGTTTAGATGTCAAAACGATTCGTAAATATGTTATATTCTAAACCTCTTACAGCAAAAATTCACAAACAGTCCCGGTTTAAAGTCAATTTATCAAAATTCTATAATAATTTTCTAAAAAGTAGCTCACTCATTAGACAATAATATAAATGATCTTTTATGTTGTGCAATAAAACTTATAGGAATACAGTATTTTAACCTTAAATTCACGTCTGCAAAATTACGTAAATTCACGAAATGCGCAAAATTTCGTGTACGGCCTCTTAAATATGTCTCATATGTTTTATTCAAATAGCTATTTTATTTTGCATGGAATGTATTTTTGCATGTGTACTTTTCTTAATGCCATATAATTTGTTTATGTACTGCTTTTGTGTTGAATTGATAAAATGTCATAATATAAATAATGTCCATAAATAATCATATTTTTCCAATAGAGACAGGTACAAATAAAAGGTAAATTGTATCGAAATAAAGAGATCAAAAAGGTCTACTTCATATTCATTAGAACATCTAAAAATTAGTTAAAACATTGCCATATCTAAATACTAAAATAATTAAAATCACATATTGTTGTTAACATCTAAATAAAGTACTCAAACTACATAGAGAAAGACATTAATTATATAATGTAATTAAATTGTAGATATAACAGTGTTTTACTGAATCCTCCACAGCTTTAAAAGGTTTAGGCAAGCTTATTTATTGACAACTTTATAAACACCAATATTACTTATGTTTTACAGGTTAAATTGACACTACAATAGAACTTTTACCTAGAATCATGCATAACTCGTCGATAAATTCGGATATGAAATATTCGTTGCTGAATTGAATTATAAACCAAACACAAAGCAACTTTAATAAATTATTACTCAACGAAGTCGAAAGGGTTAAAAGAAAGACAAATTAGCTAAAAAAGGGTTAACTATTGATATATAGGGTATATATGTATATATATATATATATATATATATATATATATATATTGTGACACGATTGCTGTTTTCCCCGATAAATTCGCATTGCACTTTAAGTAAACAACAATACACACACGCATGAGATGCATGCAGCGCCATCTTGATGCAATTCACAAGCCTTGCAAGCTAGGACTGTCAGATACGACATACGACTATCGTAGTATCTACAAGCGTACAATTGACAACGAATCTATTGTCGGCTAGTCGATTGCCACATTTAAATCTTGTATTCAGTTATGAAAATGGATTTTAGGAAAAAGAATAATTTTAATTAAGTCGGTAAAAATAAAGAAAGATCAAATTATAAACCAGGATGCTAGGAAAATTAATACAATAATTTATTTGGGTATTATACAATTTTTAATACACAAATCATGATTAACATTGGTAATTAAATTCCGTACGTAAAAACGCGGACACTTAGCCACATTAAATCAGATCCGCTCAACTAGAAATTAAATCTAGTATTTTATAAAAATACTGTAACAATTATTCAAATTAATAAAATAAATGTAAATTAAGCACCGGAAGCCTAAACGAGTCGAGTAAGAAGCCATCATTAGACGGCCATGTTTCCGCCCTTTCTTTTTCGAATTCGCAATTCAGCTGGTGCGGTCGATATTAATTGAGAATCCCGTGGTGCACGTAATCAGATAAATTAACCCGGTGAGTTTTGAAGCGGTTGTTCAATATTTAGATACAAGATGAATCCTTATCCGTTCGGTTGGGAAGGGATGGATTGAAGAGTGAGCCGACTCCCTAGGATTGGGCAAACTGACTCCTCATTTTCCTTCTCTCCCACTTATTGCTCCTGTATAATTACAGGGATTCTCCTATCGGATTAATCTTCTCCGTTGGACCATTCCTGCCGATCTACCTACCGAATCGCAAGACGGTCGACCGCGACCAACGTAAACATCATCGCACGTACGAGAGTGCCGCCCGTCGCATGTACATCAGCCGCCGTCTCCCGTGGGAAAGCACGGCGTAGAGCGGGAAGAGGAAGAACGGGGATCGGCCAACCGAAAAGAAACGCGACTCCGTCGAAGATCGTCACATCCTACATTCCCGTGTCCCCACGTGCTACAATCCAATAAGTGTTCTAAAATCCAATACTTTGCAAGCCGACCCTGGATAAGGATCGCACGTCTTTTGCTCTTCTTTCGATGATTCTAGTTTCTACTTTCTTTATATTCTCCTAATGGGGACTAAGATCCCAATAAATCGAATTCTAATAAAAACAAGTGACTTTTACTAAGGGGATTCTAGTTTCTACAGGTTACTATAGATTCTATAGGTCACCAAAGGTATTCCCCAACTATCTATGTCACAATTGGCGCCCAGCATAATTATCTAAGTATTGGATTATACTAAATCGTAAATCTAAATTAAAAAACCATAAAAAATTAAAAATTCAAATTTCTATTAAAATACTACCCTAATACTACTTAAACACCAAAATTATACTACTTAATGCTACATCTAGTTATTACTAATAGCTGCTAAAAAAACTACTAAGCATACTACGCTAAAATACTAAGTAAATTCTACAATAAAACTTCAACAAATTCAAACTTTTTATTAAAATCTTAAAATTAATAGCACGTGGAAGCACTTCCTAATTTTTCCTTTCAGATCTGTCGCAAGCCGGTGGGTAAGTCACTCATTGTTCAAGCTATTTCTTTTCGGTCGGACGAAGTAGGATTTATCATATTCTAATATTGAACAACAGCTAAATCAATATGGCTATCAAATATAAATTATTGCGTAAAGCGGAGCTCGAATTCGAAATATTAATTAGAAACGGTAAACTGGCTGAAAAGGTGGAAGAAAATAGAGTAATTTTGCGGGATCTGTTGGACAAAGAACCGGTTAAATCAATTTTATATAATGAAGAGTCGAAAAATGATATAATAAATTCATTATCGCGGCTTAAATCCGACATAAAATTATTAAAATCGAACACGGAGCAAGTCAATACTGAAATATTCCAGGAAAACTTCAATTCGTTATGCCGTAGATTCAAAATGAGTTTGAATATGCCGAAAGAGCTATCGCTCCTTTGGGAATACATAGAAGACTCGTGGCAGGAGTTGTCAGAACCTAAATCGGGAGTATCGACACCCCTTTGTCATACAGCGCTCACACAAACAGTACCGTCAAGCGATGACGATGAGTCAAAACATATTACAATAAATACAGTAGATACAAAATTAACATCAGCATTAATGGTAGAGAATACAAATAATCCATTGCATAATAATATTGCGACCATTAAAGGGGTCGACATTTCAAAGCTCCGTTTGTCGTACGATGGTAGCAGCAGTGTCTTCGAATTCCTGGAGAGAATCGGTGAGTTAGCATCTAGTAGAATGATCGCAGAGACTTCATTATTGCGGGGGTTTCCGGAACTCGTTTCAATTTTCTAAAACCGCGTTCGGGGTTTCCAACGGCAGCGGGATTCTTCAATCCCTCATGGACTCGCTGTTTGGTTCCGGATTTGAGAGACGCGTGTTCGTATATTTAGACGACATCATCATTACAGGAACCTCATTTGACGAACATGCATCGCTGTTAACTCGAGTGCTAGAACGGTTAAAGTACGCTAATCTATCAATAAATTTTGAAAAATGTAAATTCTTTAGGTCAGAACTCAGTTATCTCGGCCATGTCGTTGATCGTTTTGGATTGAGAGTCAATCCAGACAAAGTTGCCGCAATTACTGCGTTTCCGACTCCAAAATCTAAAAAGGAGTTGCGTAGATTTCTCGGAATGGCCAGCTGGTATAGGCGATTCATTGAGGGATTCGCCACAACAGCTGCCCCGTTAAATCAATTGACGTCCACAAAACCTGGTTCACCGAAATTTTCCTGGAATCCCGTAGCTGAAGCCGCTTTTAATAAATTAAAAGCAGCAATATCATCAGCACCGGTCCTGGCGTGTCCTAACTACGACCTGCCGTTCAGAGTATACGCGGACGCCTCGGCTTACGGGACAGGCGCTGTTTTGACGCAGGGCAACGGCGAAGAGGAAAGGCCGGTGGCATTTTCAAGTCGGACCCTAACAGCGGCTGAGAGACATTACTCAGCGGTGGAACGAGAGGCCCTCGCAGTTTTACACGCCGTTGAACAGTGGAGGTGCTATTTAGAAGGCACAGCGTTATTTGAAATTCATACAGACAGCGCAGCCTTAAAATGGTTTCTTTCGATCGATTCGCCTACAGGTCGGTTGGCTCGATGGGGGGTTCGTCTCTCTCCGTACAATTTCCGTATAGTCCATCGGAAAGGGAGTGAGCAGAAGGTCCCAGACGCGTTATCTCGAGCTCCACTCGTAGCAAGTGTCAGCGTTTCTGAAACAGAGGATACCTGGTTCAAGAAGCAATACCTAGGTGTGGCAAATAATCCGATCGCTCATCCTAATTGGACGATTAAAAATGGCAAACTTTACCGATATAGTAAAGCAGACGGGGAAGTTGATCCAGAATTTCAGTGGAAGGAGGTCGTCATGTTAGAAGATCAAACCCGGTTGTTTAAAGAGTACCATGATAATCCAACTGCCGGTCATCTCGGGGTCTACAAAACATATAACCGATTGAGGCAACATTACTATTGGCCAGGGTTGTATCAAACGGTCGTCAAATATGTAGCAAATTGCAATACCTGCATGGCCACTAAACATGTAACAACAAGTCCATTGGGCACTATGAACTCACCCAAAAAGTGTAGTCGCCCGTTCGAATATATTGCCTTGGATATTCATGGCCCCATGGTGTCATCAAGCAAAGGAAACCGTTATATTTTGCTAATAACATGTTGTTTTAGCAAGTATACCATTATAATTCCATTGAAAGAGGCATCGTCGAGCAAAATGATTCCTTTAATTAAAGAGAAGGTGTTTTTAATTCACGGTGTCCCCAGGGTAATCCTAACCGATAACGGTAAACCATTTATTTCTAAAGAAATGAAGAAATTTTTTGAGGAGCATAAAATTCCCCAAATATTTAACACCCCATTTTATACCCCTCAAATCAACCCCGTAGAAAGGTACAATCGTACTCTAAGTACCATGCTATGCGCTTACGTGGGTAGATATCATAAATCCTGGGACATACATTTACCCGAGTTCCAGTATGCGTTGAATTCTGCCAAATCCGAGTCTAGTCGTTTCAGTCCGAACTTTTTAGTTTTCGGTCGGGAACTGGTAACATCCGGCGAGGTTTATTCCGCAATGACGGCAGCGGAAACGCAAGCTGTCCTCATGTCACCGGAAGAAGACGATCGAATTGACAGGTTGGGTCAGCTGGAAAACATTTTTCAAATGGTTAAGGCCAATTTGCAGAAGCAACATGAGAGGAATAAGCACTCTTACAATAAGGGTCGCCGTACTCCGGTTCTGCAAAAGGGTGATGTTATTTGGAAAAAGACGCGTTTCCTTTCTAATAAAGGGAATAATTTCTCGGCTAAACTCGCCCCAAACTTCGAAGAGTTCCGCGTAAAGGAAAAGTTATCCGACAACGTCTATATATTGGAGACGTTGGCGGGGAAAGAAGTGGCAGGTACACATCATGCCAAAGATTTTAAAATCCCTGGAAATCTAACTCTGGATCCCCAAAGGTCCCCAGGTATTCAGATTCAGGATCCCGATCCATCGCAGTAATCATTTAAAATCAAATAAAAAAATAAAAAAATAATAACCTTAAAATAGACTGTCATCTAATATGATCATAATTCATTAAAATATTAAATAAAATTGGGTTTACCTTGTCATTCGGTGGTTGTTCAGCGACTTGTATAGTGAGCGTTTTGTTTTGATTATTTTATACGTCATAGTGTTGTTTTCCGAATGTAATCCATGAAGCAATTTCTGTTGTGATGTTATTCATCATATCCACAAACATTATATGGTGGTTGTTATTAGGTTGGTGTAGTTAGACTGGAACATTATCGAATATGGGTCCAGTGCACACAACAGGTTGCCGCAGTTTCAGTGGAACCAATGCGACAATGCGTTCGTTCTGAAAAGTAAAGTTTTATTTAAGTAGCAGTGCAGCAAAGCGTTCTAGGCAGGAAAGTGAGGCTTCGATGAGGTGTCAACGAAATTGGTGTGACACAGTAGCACACGTTATTTAGGGTTTCAGTGTCGAATGAAAGGATCGGTATGCCTATTGGATTGGCTACCGTATTATAGATGGTGATGAATGCAGAGATTTATGATTGAAAGAATGTAAGAGCTTGTATGAAAGATTAATTACCGAGCTGTTCAACGTTCTTCTTGGGCTAATCCTTAAAAGTAGGTTCCTTGAATCGAATAAGGGCTTATCCTTGAATAGAATAAGGAAGGATTGTATCCCGGGTCGGACGCGTGAGGGGCGCATCGTTGACCCAGAGTCAGGTGAGTTCACAGGTTATAATCAGCGCGTGTTTAAAGCTGTCAAACTTGGGAAGCGTGTAGGAATGTTGAATGTTATGGTACTTACGTGAATTAGGCGAAAATTCCGCTGCTTCCGTGAATTTTCGGTTCGAGGCGGGGGGATTGTGACACGATTGCTGTTTTCCCCGATAAATTCGCATTGCACTTTAAGTAAACAACAATACACACACGCATGAGATGCATGCAGCGCCATCTTGATGCAATTCACAAGCCTTGCAAGCTAGGACTGTCAGATACGACATACGACTATCGTAGTATCTACAAGCGTACAATTGACAACGAATCTATTGTCGGCTAGTCGATTGCCACATTTAAATCTTGTATTCAGTTATGAAAATGGATTTTAGGAAAAAGAATAATTTTAATTAAGTCGGTAAAAATAAAGAAAGATCAAATTATAAACCAGGATGCTAGGAAAATTAATACAATAATTTATTTGGGTATTATACAATTTTTAATACACAAAATCATGATTAACATTGGTAATTAAATTCCGTACGTAAAAACGCGGACACTTAGCCACATTAAATCAGATCCGCTCAACTAGAAATTAAATCTAGTATTTTATAAAAATACTGTAACAATTATTCAAATTAATAAAATAAATGTAAATTAAGCACCGGAAGCCTAAACGAGTCGAGTAAGAAGCCATCATTAGACGGCCATGTTTCCGCCCTTTCTTTTTCGAATTCGCAATTCAGCTGGTGCGGTCGATATTAATTGAGAATCCCGTGGTGCACGTAATCAGATAAATTAACCCGGTGAGTTTTGAAGCGGTTGTTCAATATTTAGATACAAGATGAATCCTTATCCGTTCGGTTGGGAAGGGATGGATTGAAGAGTGAGCCGACTCCCTAGGATTGGGCAAACTGACTCCTCATTTTCCTTCTCTCCCACTTATTGCTCCTGTATAATTACAGGGATTCTCCTATCGGATTAATCTTCTCCGTTGGACCATTCCTGCCGATCTACCTACCGAATCGCAAGACGGTCGACCGCGACCAACGTAAACATCATCGCACGTACGAGAGTGCCGCCCGTCGCATGTACATCAGCCGCCGTCTCCCGTGGGAAAGCACGGCGTAGAGCGGGAAGAGGAAGAACGGGGATCGGCCAACCGAAAAGAAACGCGACTCCGTCGAAGATCGTCACATCCTACATTCCCGTGTCCCCACGTGCTACAATCCAATAAGTGTTCTAAAATCCAATACTTTGCAAGCCGACCCTGGATAAGGATCGCACGTCTTTTGCTCTTCTTTCGATGATTCTAGTTTCTACTTTCTTTATATTCTCCTAATGGGGACTAAGATCCCAATAAATCGAATTCTAATAAAAACAAGTGACTTTTACTAAGGGGATTCTAGTTTCTACAGGTTACTATAGATTCTATAGGTCACCAAAGGTATTCCCCAACTATCTATGTCACAATATATATATATATATATATATATATATATATATATATATATATATATATATATATATATATATATATATATATATATATATATATATATATATATATATATATATATATATATATATATATATATATATATATATATATATATATATATATATATATATATATATATATATATATATATATATATATATATATATATATATATATATATATATATATATATATATATATATATATATATATACCTTCTGTCTAAAAAGTTCCGGGAATTTAGAATTTAAAAAGATTCTGTTAATGATTTCAAAAAAATTAAAAAATTCTTAAGTTGGTAGAACTGCCTTTATTTACTCTATGCCTAGAATACGCGTGAACTGTCAGCCATTTTGATTAGAACAGCAATTGAATTGTACACCTTAGTAGTGCGCCACGATTTTCACAATGAACCAAAGTATTGAACAAAGAGTTTGCCTTAAATTTTGTGTTGCGAACGGATTTTCGTGTGCCAATTCCCTAAAAATGTTAGAAAAGGCTTATGGTGAATCAGTTCTATCCAAAACACGGATCTACGAGTGGTACAAAGCATTCAAGGAGGGCCGAGAGATCGTCGAAGACAACCCTCGTTCCGGGCGACCTTCGACCTCTTCAAAAGACGAAAATATCGAAAAAGTCAAAGAAATTGTGCTCCGTAATCGCCATTCCAGCTTAAGAGAGACAGCACGTAACCTGAACCTGAAGTCTCATGAGTCCATTCGCTCGATTTTGGTAAATAAATTGGGCATGAGACGCATCGCCGCTCGGCTCGTTCCAAAGGAGTTGAATTTTCTACAACAACAGTACCGCAAACAAACTTCTTTAGACATGCTGGATCGCGTCGATTCTGATCTCACATTCATAGAACGCATTATAACTGGCGATGAGACATTGGTCTATGAATTTGATATGCAAACAAGTCAACAGGCATCAGAGTGGAGGACAAAAAACGAGCCAAAACCGAAAAAACCACGATAAAGTCGTTCAAAAGTCAAACTGATGCTCATTGTTTTCTTTGATATTCGCGGTTTAGTCCATCACGAATTCGTTCCAGAAGGATTAACGGTCAATAAGGAAGAATATTTGGCCGTTTTGAAGCGTTTACGTGAGAAAATCCGTCAAAAACGGCCTGAATTGTGGATCAACAATTCGTGGATTTTCCACGACGATAATGCACCGTCGCATAGAGCAGCAATTGTGACCGAATTTACGGCCAAAAACGCGACAAATACAATTAATCAACCACCGTATTTACCAGATTTGGCCCTGTGAGACTTCTTTCTGTTCCCAAAACTAAAATTTCCTCTTCGTGGTACCCGTTTTGAGTCCATAGAGTCCATTAAAGAAAATTCGTGGAAGCAATTGAAGGCTATACCGAAAAACGCCTTCAAAAAGTGTTTTGAAGATTGAAAAAAACGCTGCCGAATGTGTGTTGCATCAAATGGGGACTACTTTGAAAGTTATAAAATAAACATTGACGATTAAACGAAAATTGTGGGTTTTATTTAATAATTCCCGGTACTTTTTAGACAGAGTAGTATATATATATATATATATATATATATATATATATATATATATATATATATATATATATATATATATATATATATATATATATATATATATATATATATATATATATATATATATATATATATATATATATATATATATAAAGACATCAGATAATTCCATTGGTAGATTTTTAGCCACTCCTTCCAAGCATAGTTATAAGAGTATATATATATACATATACTTAAGAGCAACCATATTATTATTATTATTATTATTACATATTTCCCACTATTCATATATCGATAGACATAGGTACCGTTCAAGCCACTCCCATCTCAGACAGAAACCCCCTCCATAATAATTTATATATATAGAACATATAGAATTCTTATTATTATTACCTGATAGCCAACCAATGAACAACAGTAATTTAGGTATTGCGAAGCTCCGCCTCCACGTATATATATATAAGTCCCCACTCCAGAAAGTTTTATGTATCAGTTAGTTATTATTATTATCAATTTTAGACCAGTCATATGTATTATTTAAACTGTAGATTTTAGCCAGGCCTCCATGACATCCCTTCTTCTTTATTTTAAACCAATCAGATAATTGTATAGGTATAATGTATATATTTATGTATTCCTTCAGCCAATAGAAGATTTTATTAACACATTAGTTTTGAACCAATAGAATCAAGCTAGAACTCATTCCTTTAGAGGGATGAAATTTTAAAGAGCCTTGATTGGATATCAATCAAGTAGGTAATTTTAGTTAGGCATAGTATCATTTTATATACATATCTATTTATATATTTATCCAGTAAGTTGTCCAACCCTCGTCTTTATGGGGAGGGGGGGTACACTTCAACACCTACTGATAATTTCTGATTGTTTTTAGCTAATTGTAATTGCAAACATTTTGACTCAATTTCATTTTGTTTATTTTCTTACTTTACTGTTCTATTTTATTTTTTCTATTTCCTTGATTATCAGTAATTAATTTTAAAGATCCTAAGCGATCCTTGCGTATGTACTTTACTGGAGAATCTAAGGTGTTGGCTCCTTACGGGCGAGTCGCGTAACTAGACAGTAGATTGTTTTTGTTTCAAGTCGATCAAATATCGTTAAAACTTCCTGAGGTGACGCATCCCCTCGTAGTAGTTGACAGCTCTAGCTGCACGTGCTTCAGTTACAAAGTATTAAAACTGATTTACTTAAGATATGTAACTTATAAACAAATGTCTTCTAATTCTTTCGCGCCTTTTATTCTATAAATATATTCATCTTATCCACTTTTCCACTTTTATTCCACTCTGTTCGTTGTATGGAAGAGCAGTTTAAAACTGCCAATCCGATATGAGCCCAGAGTTAGCGTTTTAAAAAGTACCTACATTATATACGTTTCATCTTACTACTAGCACACGAGTAGACACGGAACAGAGACAAAGCTTCATACAACCGCGATTTGGTAGGTACACTACTACAAACGTGAGACGCGTGCGTGTATGTCAACTGGCCGCTTCGTACGTACGCGGAGAAAAGTTGACAAACCTCAGGGCCCCCAGCCGCGGCGGACGTACACATCTCACCTGTTGTTTATTTTTCTCCTTACGTTTGATTCAATAAGTGTTTTAACATAAACAAGTGCAAATATGGTTTACTGCAGCGTGTGTTTGAACGATTGTAGAATTATTAAAAACATATCATTTTTCAATTACCCCAAAGATTTCATTAGGTAAGTACTGTAAATAAATAGATTATAATTTATTATTACTTTCCTGTCAGGAAAGTATTGTGGACGCACTTCTGTGTCTGGCTGTGTGTATTATCCGACGATAGCGCCGAAACGTTTCATCCGATTGAGCTGAAATTTGGCATGCAGGTATCAGTTGGTCATCATGTTATGAGATGAAAAGATTACGGTTGAAATCCATCCATCCTGGGTTGGACCCCGATGAGGGAACTCCTCAACAGTCATTAGCAGAGACCCAAAATTTTGTATACGCAGTAAATTATGATAGCCCCTTCCAAGTTCTACCATGACATCGCTGATGTACCCTGGATTGGCTCCTGATGAGGGAACTCCTCAACGGTCAACAGCAGAGACCCAAAATTTTGTATACGCATTCAATTACGATAGACCTTCCATGTTCCACCATGACATCGCTGATGAACCCTGGTTTGGCTCCCGATGAGGGAACTCCTCAACGGTCAACAGCAGAGACCCAAAATTTTGTATACGCATTCAATTACGATAGACCATCCATGTTCCACCATGACATGGCTGATGAACCCTGGGTTGACTCCCGATGAGGGAACTCCTCAACGGTCAACAGCAGAGACCCAAAATTTTGTATACGCATTCAATTACGATAGACCTTCCATGTTCCACCATGACATCGCTGATGAACCCTGGTTTGGCTCCCGATGAGGGAACTCCTCAACGGTCAACAGCAGAGACCCAAAATTTTGTATACGCATTCAATTACGATAGACCATCCATGTTCCACCATGACATGGCTGATGAACCCTGGGTTGACTCCCGATGAGGGAACTCCTCAACGGTCAACAGCAGAGACCCAAAATTTTGTATACGCATTCAATTACGATAGACCTTCCATGTTCCACCATGACATCGCTGATGAACCCTGGTTTGGCTCCCGATGAGGGAACTCCTCAACGGTCAACAGCAGAGACCCAAAATTTTGTATACGCATTCAATTACGATAGACCATCCATGTTCCACCATGACATGGCTGATGAACCCTGGGTTGACTCCCGATGAGGGAACTCCTCAACGGTCAACAGCAGAGACCCAAAATTTTGTATACGCATATAATTACGATAGCCCTTCCATGTTCCACAATGACATGGCTGATGAACCCTGGGTTGACTCCCGATGAGGGAACTCCTTAACGGTCAACAGCAGAGACCCAAAATTTTGTATACGCATATAATTACGATAGCCCTTCCATGTTCCACAATGACATGGATGATGAACCCTGGGTTGACTCCCGATGAGGGAACTCCTTAACGGTCAACAGCAGAGACCCAAAATTTTGTATACGAGTTTCGATTTCGTTTTCAATAGTTTTCGATTTCGATTTCGGTTGGAAAATAGAAGATCTATCGTAATTGAATGCGTATACAAAATTTTGGGTCTCTGCTGTTGACCGTTGAGGAGTTCCCTCATCGGGAGCCAAACCAGGGTTCATCAGCGATGTCATGGTGGAACATGGAAGGTCTATCGTAATTGAATGCGTATACAAAATTTTGGGTCTCTGCTGTTGACCGTTGAGGAGTTCCCTCATCGGGAGCCAAACCAGGGTTCATCAGCCATGTCATGGTGGAACATGGAAGATCTATCGTAATTGAATGCGTATACAAAATTTTGGGTCTCTGCTGTTGACGGTTGAGGAGTTCCCTCATCGGGAGTCAACCCAGGGTTCATCAGCCATGTCATGGTGGAACATGGAAGATCTATCGTAATTGAATGCGTATACAAAATTTTGGGTCTCTGCTGTTGACCGTTGAGGAGTTCCCTCATCGGGAGCCAACCCAGGGTACATCAGCGATGTCATGGTAGAACTTGGATGGGGCTATCATAATTTAATGCGTATACAACATTTGGGTTAGAATAATTAAGTTCCTGGCTACTTTTCAGGAAAGTGTTGGGGTGACACAACCGTTTTTTTTATGTGGTGGAAAGATATACCTTTTAGTAATTAGGTATTAATGCATTAAAGGAACCTATTTTACATTATTGATTTTATAACATCACCCGACTATATTGACCACGCTGGTTCCGAATCTGTAATAATCTTTATTCGGTTTCTATAAATAAGCGAGATATAGGCATTCAAAAATGGGTCAAACCCATACATTTCGGTAGGTTGTTAGTTATTTTTAATAATACATAAACACCTATTTGACGGTACCTAGGTTAGATTAGTTTTTTAAGACAATCTTAAAAACTGAGTTTAAAAAAACTTTTTTTGGTTTGTTTATTTGTTTTTAACTTTAAACTAAATTTGGTTGTTAATTTGTTAAAGCTTTTTTCTTTCACATTTAGCATTACAATGATCGAATCTAGTAGTATTTCATTATTTTTTCGATTTTTGAGAAAGGTCCCTATACTGCAGTAATTCCATTAACATCGAAAGATAACTCAACCCGGCGGTGCAAAAATCGTTTTGGTATATCGTAATTAGATAGTGTAACTAAAGGAGACTTTTTAAAATTGTGTGTAATAAAAAGTTGACAAATGTTTAGTTTATTTAATTGTATTCTTCTGTGCCAACCCTAACAAAGTAGGTAAAAATTTTGCACGCTCTTCAGAAGCTTTGCCTCTGTTCGTGTTTACTCCTGTGCTACTAGTTCTCTTTCAATATCTCCAAATTCCTTAAGCTTTGACAAAAATCTTCATAGATTTTAAAGTGTCTATGACTCTAATATGGGTATTAGATCCAACAGAGTCTTCATCGCGATTGTCATTTACTTTACCGACCGACAAGCCGGCGAGAAGGGAAATTATTGTAAATGCACTTCTGTGTGTTTGTCTGTGTGTGTTCCTCCACGATAGCGCTTAAACGCGTAATCTGATTGAGATGTAGGTATTCGGTATGCAGGAATCATCATCATCATCACCATAATTATTAGAAGTGAAAAGATCCGCGCCGCCTGAGGCCTCACAATGGAACCCAACCGGGTTCTTCCGCCAGCCGAGAGGCGGCGTTTATCGATTTTATTTATGTAATGATTGGAGGACTGGATTGAATTCAGATGAAATCAGTCCCTGACTCTTTTATCTTATTTATCTGCATGCTAAATTTTAGTTAGCACAATCGGATGAAGTGTTTGGGCTCGTCGCGCAATATCAAACACGCGACGCCGAAAAATTAAATATTTGATTTTCCCATACATTTGTATGACAGATTTGAAATATTATTTGTGTCGCTTGCATAAGAGATATTCGAAACAAAATGTGGTTTCGACTCAAAGTGGCATCTGTGTACCAAATGTCATGTCACTAAAATCCAATATTTCAAGATTGAAGTATGACCAGTGCGCCCTCTGGTGGTACGATTTCAACCACGATCTTTTCAACTCTTACCATGACGAAATGAAGCCTACATGCCAAATTCCAGTTCAATCGGATAAAGCATTTGAGCGCTATTGCGGAGGAATACACACATATAAACATACAGACAACTACAGCTGTTAACTACAACGGGCGAACCCGTCACTTCAGGAAGTTTTAATGATATTGTTCGTTTTGTCTCCTTTGAGATGAGAGCTGAAGACTTGGGACGAAAAACAATCCGCCGTCTAGCTACGCCATCTGCCCCTCAGAGGCCGACGCCTTACGGCGAGGCTCCGGGAAAGGTACCCAGCGGGCAGCCTCGCCCCCTGACTATCAGTTTGATAGGTTATAACCGACTGGAATTAACCTTCAGGATACCTCCTACCTCCTGACTGGTTACATGATCTAGGTCGCTTGCGCAGATTCGGTGTCAAGCGAATCTATCGCGGACCACGGCATCCTTTGCCCAGTGTATTCACCCGGGATCGGGTCGTTTCAAGAGCAGTTGCCATAAGGCTAACAACCACCCCCGCTCTATAGGAAACATTACTGTTCCCAGACTCCCCCGGCTGTTAGTCGGAGGGCACAAGCTATTGGCTGACGCCACGCGGTGCGCAAACCGTCCAGGAGTGCCCGAAGGTTGACTCCTAGGGGAGACTGGCCCACAGGGCAGCGTCCTACCCCGGCTCCCCCTACTGCGTGGAGGTCGCCGGGTGGGTGTTGTCCCGTAAGTATGACCGACCCTGAACGAATGGGTCTTCGTGGCCAACTCCAACAGGGCCCATTAGCTCCCAGATAGACAGACAGATATACAGATTTCAGTCCTATTCGTCTCGGTGGGAGGGGCGGGGGGTTATAATGTTTATATAGATCTTTAACTGAAAAAAAAATCGCATTCACTATACCTACTATATCTCCTCGTCGGCTGGTAGGCCGGTAAAATAAAAGTGTGATAGATCTATTACAACATCGCTTTACTTTCATGGCAAGGAAAGTATTGTGGACGCACTTCTGTTTGGCTGGATATTCCTCCACGATAGCGTCCAAACGCTTCAGCCGATTGAGCTGAAAATTAATAAAGATACGATTAAGGTAGATTTGTCATTCCACGTTTAAACAGGGCAAGGCTATAATATTTTTGGATCAGTCTACCCCGGATAACGGCGTTTGCAACATCATCGAAACGTCGGGTGTTACAAACTTCACACTAAATACGTTTTTATCTTATTTATAATGTCAAACAACCGCGATCGTCTTCGATTAAACAGGACAGTATTGCAGAATTTAGTTATAGTAGGTACAACGTTGACAAGTCATTGCATCTTTAAATGTTTTGTCCTTTAGGTACGTGTTGAAATGTTTATAGGAAGCCATCACGATAATCGTCTAAGTAAATAGTATACAATAATACATAGCAAATAATACTGCAGGATATCGTCATGCAGTATGCTCTTTCAAATATTTACTGCCAACCTTTGTTTTTCGCTTCTTTAATATTTTTCAAAGGGCATTTTGCAGAAGTCACGCGATTAAGATATTCAATTTTACGTCCAAATGCACGCTTGCACTTTTTTTAATTGCTACCTTTGTTTACTGACACGAAAACAATAGTAAATTAAAATACGGTATAGGTAAGCATGACCGATGAAGTGGCAATTTATGAAAATCTTATCTTCTCAAAAATTTTTACAATTATTTTAAGATGTAAGTCATTACATCAATGTTTTGTTCTTTAGGAATTGAAATGTTTATGCAGTAAAGCCGTAACGATGACTGTCCATTTAGTTATTAGACAAATAAACAAGGACCATAATGCTGGAGGATATCCTATAACCGAAACTTTACATTACCAACCCATAAGAATTCTTCAAATCTTTAAATCGTTGGACGAGTCTGCGTCTCGCATCTTAGCCTTACATAATCTATTTTATGTCATTTTAACTGCATTCGCAACGTCAATGAATGGAGCAGCAGATGAAATTTTTAAAAATCGGTTTTTTACACTAAGACCTATTTCTAGCAAGTATTGTAATAATAATTCCATAAATGAAATCTGATTTCTAAAGACTGATTCCATATGAATATTAATTTTATAAATAAAATCGATGGGTGTCCTCTCTAAGTCGACGGTCGAACCCGTCTGGGCCCCAATCCGGCGACCTAGGCGGCACGGTTCGTTTCTTGGCTAGCCTTGGAAAGCTCGGCATTACTATCTATGGCGAAAATTTTTTTTTTTTAGTGCAGATTAGGTATATATATTTTAACTAAAATTTCACAACGTGGTTTTGGCCTAGCAAGGCATCAGTGTACCGAATGGTGGCCTCATGGTGGTCCGATTTAAACCACAATCTTTCAACTCTTGCCATGACCAAATGATGGCTGCAAACTAAATTTATTCTCAATCTGATTAAGCGTTTGGGGGCTATCGTGGAGGAATACACACAAACATTAATCTGGAAACGGTCCTAATCATTTCTGGGGGGCTCACTGTATATATTTCCATCTCGATCTCGAAAAAGTCTTTATAGTCACAATACTATCCTTCCTCCTCAGTTGGTAAACGTAGAAAGTTAAACTGACGTATTGCCAGGTTTTGAAAATAAATAAAACCACGTAATAATGACATAGTTTCTAAATAATATTAATATTAAATCTACTTGTGTAAACGAGTGTAAGCGAAACGCTGATAATATTGTTGAAAATGTTTTATTTCGGTAAGCTTAAAATGAGCTGTATATGTAAAAAGAATCTTAAAATTTACTACTATTCTTACATCTAAACTCATCTAGATGACAAATTATAGCTAGGAATTTTTAACTTAGTTTATATTTTGCTAAAAATCGCCTTAGCAACTTAAAAAGCAACTTAAATTTTATATTAAATGGTTATTTAATTATATCTAAAATTATTAATTTTCAATTGGCTTTATTGAAATTGTTTTTATTACTGTTCAATTCTGACGCCTCGCCGCGCCGCGACAATATAAATTTATAAAATATATTTTTTTTAAATGATTCAATATATCCGAAATTACATTAGATCCAAGTAACCACTGCCAGATTATAATATTTTAAACAAGCTTGATATCTTAACATTTAGAGATTACTGAGGAATACAAATAATTAAATGTAGGTAAGAGGAAGTATAAATTAAATCAGTAAAAAATAGGTCCCTTATTACATGTTCATGAGTAATGGAAAATCGCCAAATAACATTTAAAGACTCAATAAACAATGTAAGAAAAATATAATATATATATATATATATATATATATATATGTATATATATATATATATGTATATATATATATATATATATATATATATATATATATATATATATATATATATATATATATATATATATATATATATATATATATATATATATATATATATATATATATATATATATATATATATATATATATATATATATATATATATATGTATATATAGTAAATAATTATAAAAGCCACTTACATCGTGACGAAGGATTCCCTTGATCGGATTCGGGAATGCTTTAGGTGTTAACGAGAATGATGAATGGTGATCTTTTAATTAATTAAAGGTAATCTTTCCAACTAATAGGAAAGAGCTGACTGCTTCCTTTCATTGATATGAGGGCATGTCACGCTTTTAGTTTTAAGTTTTCAGCTGAATATTGATCGCAGCTTCTTTATATCGCACCTTTAGAAAATAAAAAAACGAAATTCGAAATTTTAAATTCTTCCATCTGTCAAGTAGCTCGTCTTGTCTTGTTATTTCCCTTGAAATAATAGGAAATTGAGTGAGTTTACGTATAAAGAAGGATTGTAGCTTAATTTTTGAGATAATTGGATGAAGGGTGAGCGTTACTAGTTGTAAAATGGGCCCAACTTAAACCTACTCCTCTTTCCGCAAGTGAGAGGCATTCATCATTCTCGTTAACACCTAAAGCCTGACGAAGGGAATCCTTCGTCACGATGTAAGTGGCTTTTATAATTATTTACTTTATAATCATCTTATTGATCAATTCTAAAAAGAATATATACACAAAACTATCATATATATATATATATATATATATATATATATATATATATATATATATATATATATATATATATATATATATATATATATATATATATATATATATATATATATATATATATATATATATATATATATATATATATATATATATATATATATATATATATATATATATATATATATATATATATATATATATATATATATATATATATATATATATATATATATATATATATATATATATATATATATATATATATATATATATATATATATATATATATATATATATATATATATATATATATATGTATATATATATATAGGTATATTATCATATTAGATATCAGAATTATACCCTACGTACTGGAGATTGCATTGCTCAATTTTATTTTAAAAACTGGTTGCACTCCTTTCTAGGTACTATCTTCTGCCTGAGAATATTCGTACTTTTAATTGGATAATCAACAATGCTAGGAATTTCATTATCCGGAGTAAAAAAAAAACATAATTACAACAAAGAATCCAATGTTTCCAAAAAGGAAGATGCTCAGATATGCCGCGATATGCGGACTATTAATTTTCCGTATTTCAAGATCCTGAAGTATGCACTTTCAAAATTCTACTGCCGCCGGTTGCTTTTCGCTTCTTTAATATTTTTCAAATAACATTTTTCTGATTTCTTGTGGCGTTCATAATTACTTTTAAAACCAAATGCATGCTTGCACTTCGTACAAACAAATCGCTTAATTTTTCGGTGAATTACATTAATGTGTTGGATTAAGTAATTCTTTTCTGTGAAAGCTTTGTTGCATTCGGCACAAGTGTATTTAATTTTGAGATGAACTGATTTTCTGTGTATCGTTAAACGTACTTGCGTTGAAAAACTGCGAGTGCATTTGTCGCACGCGAAAGGCTTCAATTTTCGGTGGACAGAATTGACATGTTGAGTTAAATGTGGTTTACGAAAGAATGCGCATTTACATTCCTCACATTCATATTCTTTAATTTTTCGATGGATTCCATCGATGTGTCGTTTGAATTCGCCGTGATTTGGAAACTCTTTGGTACATAAATCACATGTAAATATATTCAACTGCAGGTGAGTGAAATTAACATGTTTAATTAAGTTGTTGCGATAAGAAAAGACTTTCTCACACTGCTGACACGCATGCTTTAGTTTGCGATGGACCGATTGCACGTGTGCTTTCAAATGTCCTCTTTGTGTAAATGCTCCGTAGCACTCTTCACATTTATATTTTTTCAATTTCCTATGCACTATGTCAACATGATCAATTAGACGTTGTCTACTTCTAAATCCACGGTCACATTTGACACAAATAAACTTCTTCTTTGTTGGCTTAATACAGTCATGGCAGAATAAAACAATTTCATGGTTATGCTTGCATGCTCCCATTGGCCTGTTTCTGTCTAGATTGCGGTCGCATCCAACGCAAGTGAATTTATCAAACTTCGTTAACAATACTTTGACATATTTCATCTCTTCAATAAGCTCTTCTTGTTCTACCCCATCTGATTCAACAGGATCTCTTGGTTCGGGTTTTATAAAACAAACTGATTGTTCGGGTTTTATAAAACAAACGGCTTCCTCTTCAAATTCAACAACATTTTCTTCCGTAGAACAGTTTAGTTGTTCCTCGTCCTTTTCTATCTCCAATTTAATGTTCGCATTCATTTTTATGATTGCTTGTCTGTATACCAATTAACGAATATTAAAATATCGACATAATTAAATCAATGAGACGAACTTTGCAAAACGAAATGTCAAACATTTCATTTTGACGTTTGAGTCAAATAGAGTTTTACCTATAGATACATTATCGTACGTGAGATGAGCAGTAAAGAAACGTCGTACCTACCATATTTAATAATCGGAAACTTAGCTTTAAGCTTAGTTATAAGTTGTAAGCTTATGTAGTTATTAATAAACTGCAAGATTGTATTGTTTATACCACTGTATTTTTTTTATTTCACTAATTTCTTTCAAAATATATTTTTTAAAATCTGATTCTAATTTATTTGTTAATATTATTATATTATTATAATTATTATAATTCTTGCATTTTTATTCTTTTGTGCATCAATGATCAAGCGATTATTTATTTTTTTAAATATACTAATAATTATTTCATTGAAGAAATGATAAATACCATTTCATAAACGCAGTGGGCCTGATTGCGTTTTTTGTGTACGACAACTGAAATTAGTTTAAGCGAACGAGATAGAGCAGTAGGTTTAAGTTAGAACGGAATATGAAATCATAAAACGTCGATAAAAACTACCTGTCGAACTTGTCCTCGTCGAATAAATTTGAACACATTTCGTGCGACGTTAGATTCAGATTTTTTAACTTTGGTGGGTAGTTTTAATGCGATAAAAATGACACCCTTCCATTTCTCTCCAGAATAAGCAAAACATAGATTCTGTCGAATGGTAATGATTCTAGTAGTAAATGAAATGATTTCGTACAAGCCCCAGTCGAGTTCCACAAGAAGTCTCTTGTTGAAACCAACCAAAATGACGCTTGACTAGGTAGAATGTCATTACAATTATGAGCGATGCGGACCAGAAATCACTGTTGTGATGAGCTTATATCAATATAGCTCATCCTGCTGGCCTCCAAATTTCTCAATAAATTTTGCATTCTCTTTAAGGCATTGGCCGAATTATTTAGTCTGATGTTATTTGGAATGGCACAGCAGCTAAGCCGTATTGGCGCAGCGAGTGGCGCAAGTGGGGTGGCGCGAGAGGGAGAGCTAGCGCAGGGGTAGATGTGGCGCGGAATCGGCGAGAAAGGGGGATTAGTGCAGGAGGCGAAGGAGGTGGGGGAGCCGGAAATCAGATCATATTTTGACGGGCGTTTATTGACTTATGGCAGGGATTTATGTTAGAACTGCCATACAAACAGTAAACTGGATCTCTTGCAAGTCGAGCTCTCGTGCAGATCAGACCCAGGTCCCGAAAGTCCATCGGGTCATAATTAGGACACTATAATAGCTTCGCTGAGTTTCCTTTAAAAATAGATACAATAGGAGTTAGCTTTCTGCCGTGGCTATGGCTAGGGTGGGAACATCAGGCGACTCGGTCAGGAAGTGGAGTGCTCTTCATCTACCCTGAACCCTGGTTCCTTCCCTAGCGCAAGTATCTCTGGTCTAAGGCGAATTATGTAGGCAGGGACCTCGGCTAACACCTGGAACTCTTCCTTCCCTGCCCGAATATGCAGTTCGACGGAAGCATCAACTCGTCTACTTCATACCTTACCACGCGAGCGGATACCTTCAGCAAGATTGCCATCCATCCTGCCTCGGGCCAGCGTCCAGCGGACCTCGCTCCTCATTCACCTCGCCGGGATTCTACCGCCGAAATATACGATAGTTTCGATCGTCGTACTCAAACCGTACCTCATTAGACGACGACGCCGTACGCGCTCCTCGCAGCAAAGGCGCGAAGAGATCAAGAGAAGAGAGAAGAGACGATCTTTTACCTACCTGCTACTTACCTGCTGATACCTCTGATTCTTCGTAGACCTTTTCCTCCCATAGTAAATGCCGGTAAGGCTAGATAAACCAGGCCGGCCGACCCTGCGAGAAGTTTCATATCGGTGCATTGTATAATATTCTCCTTAAAGGAATAAAACCCGCTTTTCTTGGATACTCGAAGCATTACTTGAACACACTTACTGATAATTTCTGATTGTTTTTAGCTAATTGTAATTGCTAACATTTTTACTCAATCTCAATTTGCTTAATTTCTGACTTTACTGTTCTATTTCATTTTTTCTATTTCCTCAATATTCATTTTAATTCTAAAGATCCTAAGCGAGTTTTACGTATGTACTTTACTGGAGAATAAAATCGTGTTGATCTAAAAGTGCATTTGTTCATATTTCGTAACGGCTTTGATACGCGTAACGCTATCTTAGTCTTGTCAACAAAAACTAAGTAACTATAATCCAACAAAAATACATGTTACAAGGTATCATATTATTTATCTTTATTATATTTATTTATGTATACGGAGTTTAATTTTGAGTTTTAAATTACGTTTCAAGCCAATCAAACCGAGCCCTGGTCGGCTGGCCGAACGCAACCCTGAACGGGCAACTGTCAGATGACTAGTCCCTAATAAGTCTGTGGTCAGATGCAGTGGGCGGCCACTTCCATAGAAAGAAAATTTGTATGGAGCCAGCGACTATCAAGGTGGCAACTTAACTATGCCACAATAACACGAAATGCGGTTGTCAGCCTGCGAGAAGCGTCTCCCACTTTTCCGCGAGCTGTATATTGTCTTTGCTCTGTCTGACCATCACACTTACTGCGCATTTTGCTGCGCATACGCACGCATAGCGTCCGCACACCGCTTCCGCTCTGCTGTCAGTCGTGCGTGTGATCAATGGTGCGTCTTATGTGCGTTGTTTGCTTACCGTTTGCTGCGTCACTTGTGGTTTAGGTCGTTCCGGCTTCATTTTGGGTTTTTCGAGTTTTGTGCCGCCTCTCGGGAAGTGACGATGTATAAGAAATGTGTACATAGTTTGCGGACTAATTAGGCGCAAGAGAGGAGAACCTGAGGGTGTGAGTGTCTTTTATGGCAGTATTTTTAATGGCACATTTTTTCATAGTAGATATTAATATTTATTTTAATACGAGACATCAATAAACCGTATGCTGATTCGTAATTTTGTTTTTATTTCTATCGATTTATGTATCCGGTAAGGGTGGGCTACACTGGCTTGTGGCGTTTTTATCGATATCGATAGGTGGGCTGCGCTGGCTTGTGGCGTTTTTATCGATATCGATAAATAGGCTGGTTAATGATTAACTATTGCATTGGTCAGATGTTGCTATTTCGCAAGACCAGAGGGTTGCCATTCTGCTAAAACCAGAGTGTTGAAAAAGAGTGTGACAGACACATTCTACAAGAAATTGCGACGGTTGGCTGCAATGCGGTTTTTGTGCTGTTGGCTATATTATAGTCGCTGGTACTAACAAAAGTGAATTTCGATTCAAATGTACTGAGTTCCGCATCTTATTTATATGATCAGTGGTCAGATGTAATATTTGGTAGTGTTGTTTTCGTTGCGGTTGCCGCTTAAGAAGACGGGAAATCAGACTTTCCCGCTCTATTTCCTCTGCGAAAAGCCGATGACCGTGACAGGATTCCTTCCCGACGAAGAAAATTCACGGGAAGCGGAATTGTCGCCTCGTACGTGCTTTATTTATGTATTTCAATTCTATGTCCGCGTATAACCTCACTTTTTCCCTTACGTCAAAACTGGTGAGATTTTTCGAATTTTCCCCCGAAAACGCAACGCAACTCCATTGCTGATGGCAATCTTGCTGAAGGTATTGCTTGTGAGGTGCACAACCAGAGTTCCATACTTAGAAAACCTGGTTGTGCACCTCAGAAGCAACTGGGCTCTTCCAGTTATCTCACCACTTAACCTTTTTCGCGCTATACTGTCTCCCTGTTATGAATTGTTACTAGTACAGCCGACACGTAATGCTTCGAGTGTGAATGCTTCCATTATGTGCAAGCTCACCCTTTCAATGAACTATTGCGTACGGAGGACACCAAGTATATATTGGTCAACATGTGAGTTGCGTGCAAAGGGTTTTTTATTCTTGAGTTGCTATCCGCCCGCGCTGAAGGCTTATTTAACAAGTCGCGGCCGCTCGTTCATGCGAGCACTCATATTTGATACAATATGTCACGAACGACAATGTCTCTGTCTTCCCCCCCCCCCCCCATTCTTATGTTCTCAACCATCCTTCCACTGTCCAATAATTGTGCCGTCTATATATTCGCGGCACAGAACAACTTTCAAGACACTGACGATGTATACCATCGCCAGTGCCCGTCATTCAGGGCTGTCTGTAACCCTAAACCCAATCGACGGAGCTCCCATTGTTGACATCTATTTTGACAATCTAAATTTTTTTTATTTCAGAATCTGCCGCTATAAAACTGAGGCCACGAACGGTCTTGAGCTTGCCTGTGCGCCCCCGATATCAGTATGTCTCTGGTCAATTCAATCTTATCAAATTTTAGCTGGTATGTTCAGCATACTCTATACGTATGAGTAATATCGTGACATGTACTCGGTAGGGTTTTAAGCGAGAATGATTAATCCGAATCCACTCTACTGAAGTTATTAACCGAGAAATGCGTGATACTGACTGTATTTTTATTCAAACCTAGTATCCCCAGTGGTGGTTGCCAAAGTAATGTTATTAATATGGTGAAAGTTATTATATTTATTTTTTTACTAGATGCATATTTGAAGATAATTCTATGATTATCGAGACTATGAATGCAATAATAATGATATATATATATTAACATTTATTTATAACAATTCAATGAATTTTTATTTTATTTATTTACAGAAGGCTGATGGTGAGAAGGGTGGTGGTACTTCGGTTGGTTAAGGGTGAGAGGAACTGGCCCCGTCCATATTGAGGCATCACAGGATAAACTAAGACGTCAAGAGTACTCAAATCATGCCCGGATATAAGGTACACGCTGATCCGCTCCTATGTATATATATGCCATTCATTATAGACGGCACCGTCTTCGCACACCCCAGACCTCCTAAACTTCCCTTAAGTATAACTGATTCCTTATGAATGGAGAGAACGACATTGTACAGTATGATCTTTTAACTTCTTATTCATTCACTATAAACTTCTAATTCACTATAAACTTATTTCTAAAAATTTTAATTTTTGTTTTGTTAAATTTTTATGTTTTTATTATTTTATTCCAGACAATATTTGATCTATTTTTTTACCGTTTAATTGTTTTTCAGAATTCACTGTAAACTTATTTCTAAAATTTTTAATTTTTGTTTTGATAATTTTTAAGGATATTAATTTTTGTACTGATAATTTTTGATAATTTTGATAATTTTGTAAATCATAAGATACGGCACATACGCAATTATAAATTAAGCATGCGGAGTACGCATATAATATTATACCCTAATTAGAAACAAAGTAAAAATGTTAGCGATAGCGATGTAATATAATATGTTTGTGTACCTTTTATAATAAATAAATAAATAAATGTAACAAGAAAAATGACAATGAACAATATGATTGAATCATTCCGTTAAAATTTCCCTGCGATGGTTATATTAATTCTTCCTTCTTTTGTATACCAGATTATCAGAACCCGACTAAATTTATTTCCAGTATATTGACCGACGATCGAGCTGAATGTGGGCGGAGGCACGCCACGCCTATCGAGGCATTACAGGATATTTGCAACGCCAAGAGTACATGGTACTGTGCACTATATTTAGAGTACACGATATCCCGCACCCCTATGACAAACATTCGATTATATGCGTCACCTATCCTTCCGCGCCAACAGGCTCCTAAATATTCAGTAAGTATATTCTTTATTCATCATCATCTTTGTAAGTATATTTTTTATTCATATGTATATTTGTGAGTATATTATCTATATCCCATTATGTATCATTATTACTAACATTTTTATCAACAAGGTTGGATCGTGAACGTTCACGCTTTGATTGGCCGTGAACTATTTGATTGGCCGTCCGTATTTCCTTCGGTATTATTTATTTAAGCGGTTGAATTGATTTATATTTAATTTAAATTTCTATTATTTTTTATTATATTATGTGATAATATGCATTATAGCGCTTTGGTTTTGTTAAATTAAATTTTATCATGAATATGTTTAATTTTATATTATTTAAAAAAATATGCAATGATTTATACTATTTAATTTAAGGTAATTTCTGATTGAGCGCTTTCGTTTTCCTATCTCTTATTTTTATATGATTCATATTATATTCTTTACTAGCGACCCGCCCCGGCTTCGCACGGGTGCAATGCTGATACTAAATACAGTACAGAAAAACTGTGAACCTTGTATATAAAAACATAGCGGCCCGCTCTGGCTTCGCACGGGTATAAAATATATAGCCTATGTGATTAAAATCGATCCAGTAGTTTTGATTTATTCATTACTGCCCGTGGCCCGCACGCATTAAATTTGGAGTAAAACAATCCCCCTTTCCCTATACCATGAAGATTTCCTGCTATCTTTGGAATATCTAAATTCATACACTACATTTTTACTTATTTACTTTTTACATTTTTAACTATTTATTTTATTTTTACAACATATTACAGAATGTCTTTATAAACAACGTTCACAGCTTTCTTGTCATTAGACAATACAAACATGTTTTCTCTGGAGGTCACTCTTGAAAGAGCGACATACAGTTGTCCATGTGAAAAACAGTCAACGCTCAAATCTAAGCCTGCAACGTTGAAGGTTTGACCCTGCGATTTATTAATGGTCATTGCAAAAGATGTCTTTACCGGAAACTGTAAACGTTTAAATTGGAAGGGTAAATCCAATGGTATCAGAGGGATTCGGGGAATCAATACATCTTCTCCCGTACTACATCCTGTGAGTATTGTGCACTCTATTATGAAAGTTTTCAATGATTTTGCCAGCAAACGCGTGCCATTGCAAAGTTTAGGTGGATTCAGGTTTCTTAATAAAATAACAGGACAACCTACTTTCAACACCATTTTGTGAGGAGGGAGTCCAGACGGGTTCAAAGAGTTTAGAAATTCTGTAGGAAAATGAACAGCTTCTTCCAAATCGAGAACAGTATCGACCGAGTAGTATATTTTCGTCGGCGCATCAATCTTTGAAAGAATCAAGTTATTTACTTTATCTACTTGTTCGTTAGTTGGTGACAGAATCGCTCTTTCTTTAAACCAAGATATTGTCTTATAACTTATGTTATCAATGTCATGATAGACATTGTTGACTAACTCTTGGATGTTGTCTATCAAAACGCAAAGGTTTTCTAGGTCAATCCTTCCCTCACTTTGTGTTAACTCTCCATGCCAACTTTTAGCAGCATCTCTGGAAATAGCCTGTTCTCATGAAGATGACGAAACCCTCATATTAGTTTTAAGCTTTAATTTATTGACATGTGGCCAAAGGTTGGATCTTTTTAGGCAAGCATTTATTTCGTCAGCACGTGTTCCTCGAGTCACAACTGGTAGGATTTGACGGAAATCTCCTGAGAACAGAATTGTACATCCACCCATAGGTGAATTTTTGTTGCGCAAGTCGAGCATTGTCCTATCCAGTGCTTCCACAGACGTCTTGTTTGACATGGTAGCTTCGTCCCAGACTATTAATGAGCAATCACGCATCAATTTTCCTGTATTGCTCTGTTTAGAAACACTACAGACGCTGTTATTATCATCGGTGGCGATTTTCAGCGGGAGCTTGAATGTGGAGTGTGCGGTTCGGCCTCCTTCCAAAAGCGTAGCGGCAATGCCGGATGACGCAACAGCTAACGCAATTTTTCCGATAGATCTCACTTTTTTTAAAAGCAGATTGATTAAAAATGTTTTTCCTGTACCTCCTGGGGCATCAAGGAAAAACAATTTCCCTTCATTGTTATCAATTGTTGATAGTAATGCAGTGAATACTTTTTTCTGATCGATGTTTAATCGTGGCTCATCTTGAGCTATATTTTGTAAAAGTCTCGTTTGATCGTATGATGTTTCTCTTGTGTATTCGGCACTGTTAGTTAAATCTGAGTTAGTAGTATTAGCTGGCATCGGCAGCCCAAAATCCTTGATCGATTTACCCGAAAGTAATTGCACTACTTTGTTCAATTCCAATAATGCTTCGTCAAATATGTTTTGATCATATTGTACATCATCTGAGTTTAACTCTCGCCGTCGCCGAATCAGAATATCACTGGCTATATTTTCTTGAAATTTATTCCATAGATTAACAGAATCAGTTACTTGACAAAACACTACTATGACGTCAAATAAATATCTTAATGATGTAGCTGAACTACAAACAGCTGCTTCTGATAATGTGTTTTCCCAGTGAGAATCGTCTTCCAAGAGCCCCATAGCTTTGCATGCTGCTTGATAAGTATTGTAAACAACACCTTGTACAGTTCTTAGGTGTGCAAAGGATGTCGGGCCTTTTACAATATGCAATAACATTCTCAGATAAAAGCATTCGCTGTTGTTGGGATGAACCACGTAGACTCTGCCAAGAGCATCCGTTTTTTTTACTCCGGGGAAACCATCAACCGCAGTACCTTGTTTTCGCCGTTGAAAAGTTTTGGAACTCTGGTTCCATGTATAGTAAGTAACCTGGAACTCTGTCATACGTCAGTGTTTTCGCGAAATCATCTTGAGCACATAACTTGAAGAATGCTGTCAATGTTGTATCCCGCGGGTTATTAACAACTTCTTGTATATTGTTCTCTGTGAAATATACTCTTTGTCCATTTTCTAAATGAACTGCAAGGTGGACAATTGTGGGAGCCCGGTCGTGCACTTCGAATGATAAAATCCTCCATACAGCTTCAGAGCTGCAGATGTAATGTCCAGACTGATATTTTTCCACTTCATTTGGTAATTGTATGCTGAAAGTGGCTTGATCACTGCCTTTATTAATGTACTTAGTAACATATTGAATTGACTTTATTGAATTGCACAACTCTACGTTGATGTGGGCATCAAAAATTTTCAAAAGGAGCGGATTATAGGGAACGATCCATCGGTTATCAATATCATGGTTTCGGACGGTAGCATTTTGCCAACCCTGTTCTGGCGATCGTCGACGATATTTGGGATATCCGTCATCGCTAGTACTTGTTTGAGTTTGGTTGGAACGACTTCGGAAATTTTTTGCTGCATTTAGAATCTCGCATACATGGAGAATTCGGGTTTAAAGTCCCGCAAGGGCCGTGTACCATATTATGTTTCTTTACGATTTCGTACAGGATAGGATCTTCATCTTTATCCGGTAATTCAGCTGAAATAACCCTGTCAATTTGGTTTGGTCTAATTTTGTTCACTAACCACACCAACAGGTGTACATATGGCAAGCCACGTTTCTGCCATTCTATTGTGTACATATGACAGCGCGGCGGACCGAATATATGAGACTTGTTAATGAGGTGCAGGAGTTTCTGTACTTTTAAATGGAAGACTCTGTTAACTATATCGTATCTGTCTTGTGGAGTTAAATTGGTGTTAATATTTTCTTTCATTTCCGGCCAATTTGGGTTACATGTTGCAGTTATAAATAAATCAGGTTTGCCGTAATTTCTTACGTAAGTCATGGCGTCTTGCGATTTTTCGTGTAAATATCGAGGTCCACCTGTGAATGACGAAGGTAGTATAACCAACTGCCCAATGCCGTTGCGGTGTTCATTCGCCTGTAAAGCATCCTGAAGATGAACGTAATTTTCAGCTCTCAATTTAGTTTGATTATTACGGATGTAGGCCAATCTCTCAGATTCAATTTTCGCATATTGATCTACCAAGTATTGGTTTGTTAACATTCCATATCTAAGCAAAGTATTGAAATTGTTACGTCTTGTCATTATACGGTAGCAATAGTAGTTCATACATGACACTGTTTTACGCAGAGGTGTACCACCGATTGGGTCAACTTGAGAAATATTAATGGCATAACCATTTTCTCCACGACATAGCATCAAAGATATTGTAAGCTGTCATAAGATCTGTGTAACTCTGAAATTTCTTGCAAATTATCATCACGACTATGCAATACAATATCTCTTTTGTCAAATTGCTGTCCAGCTATCACCACTGCTACTTCACTCGTGGAAGGCGCATTGTATCGTCCTCTGTGTTCTCCAACAGGAACTTTATTTGCATGGATTACGACATTAAAGTCAGGAGTATCTGCTGGAACACTCTCAATCGCAGTTTTGAAAGACTATATTATGTAACATATCTTGGAGAGATCTAATCAAATCTCTATCAATTGGCTGTGCAACACTTGTACACCGCGTAGATGCTTGTGTATCTGGATATGCAATAAAATATATTTGCAGAAATTTGTGATCATCGGGTCGAAGTGGTAGCAAGCTCCCAGCTAAGTGGTACACTTGCCCTTGAATTTTAAATGTAGGCATGAACCCACGCTCAACGACTTGCTTACTCTTAAAAGAGGTCATTTGAAATGCGTTATTATAACGGCGTATATTGCGCATGAATTGCTTGGATTTCTGATGATCACCCGTAAGAAGGGAGTGAAGTGGTTCAGGTGGAGGGAGAACTTCTTCTAATTTGACTTTTCCTTGTAAGCAACACATGCCTTTCGATTCGTCCTTGAATTTCAATGCCAAGCAATGTTCACACACTACTGACATAGTACCTATTGATACTATACGATCGTCCTTGTAACAAATCGAAGGATCGTAATTCATGGCAGAATTTTCTTTATTCACCCATGAATTAGTAACTCGTGCTGATGATTCTCTGGCTCTCTGTATTCGATGTCTTTCCCTATCTCGGCTGCGGTGAACCTCACGCTCTACTGAAGATTCTCTCTCTCTCTCAGCTCTATATCTATCCCGAAGCTGACTGAGGCGAGCCTCACGCTCTACTGACGATTCTCTGTCCCTCTGAACCATATGCCTATCTCGATCCCGGCTGCGGCGAATCTCACGCTCTACTGAAGATTCTCTCTCTCTCTCAGCTCTATATCTATCCCGAGCCTGACTGAGGCGAGCCTGACGTTCCGTTGACGATTCTTCATCTCTTGCTGAACGTACTCTTCTGGCATTCACTGTACTACGACCTATGTTCGAACGACGACGTCTTCCAGACATGACTTTATAATTTCTGTACAAAATTTACTCAGTTCTATATGTATGATTACATATGATGACAATTTGTGCATATGATGACCTATGCACAAATTGCCATATTATTAGTATGTGTCGCAGTAAAAAATATCTAAATTCTTACCATTTAGAAACAAAAGATAATCAGCAATCATAAAAAACAAAAGATACCTATTCTATTCAGTTCTTTTTTTTTTACTGAAATACCTCAACTTAAACAACGATTTTAATTATAAAAAATAATTTGCTATTCGTGCGACTAAAAACAAAAGATAATCAACAATCATCAACAACAAAAGATACCTATTCTATTAAGTACTTTTTCTGAACTTCCTTCTCTCACCTTAAATCACGATTTTTGAAAATAATTTCCCTAATATTAAATTGATCTAACTGTAAATTTTAATCAAGATCTTAATAGAAAATTGCAATCCATAAATTATGGTTTTATTTAATCTAATCTTATCTCACCTTATGTAGGTACTTATAATTGCTATAAGTGCGATTTAAAAATTAACCTTAGAATAGAATATAATTTATTTTTTCTAACTACTATCATACCATTATTTATCGTAACTTACTTATAACTACTGATACGTTGTCGCGCTGAAAAGCACGTTTTTATTACCTAAGTATTGCTATTTTCCTCGCTGGAGAGCTCCGATATAATAAACGCGTCCGATCGCTGCTAAATTCAAAGTGCTATAGGGAAAACCGCGGCCTCAGACGCGCTATTTATAGGCACGCTCTTGCCGCACCGGGCGGCCGGCCGGTACCGCCGCAAACGCTACGTCCCGCAATTTTTAAATCTGTAATATCTTCGAAAATATTCACTTAAATCATACGGTGTAAAGGGCCATATAGATCTATATTAAATGAACAATGTATTCAAGGTATTTAATTGGTTAAGGATTAATGCTGTATTGGTTAAAATCGCTTCGAAAATTAGCCATTATTTGTCGTAAAAAGTAAATGACAAAAAAAAGTTATTGTGGGTTATCCATAAGAGATAGACATATACCATCACGGAATTTTCTGTAGACCTTTTCAATGTGTACAATACTTATACATTATTTTGATAAAACTCGTAGGGTTCAGCCTGCGTTTGCAATGTAAGCGGAAAAAATGTAATTGGATGAATTGATGACATATCAAATGGGATGAATTGAACCAATCAGCTTGCACTGAGGTAGAAAAATTGTTTATGGAAATGTATGCAGACACTTCTCTAACACAACTTGTTAATCAGCCCATAAGATACAGAAACAAGCAAATCTCTCTACTTGACTTGATCTTATGCAACGACCAAGGCCTTATTACAGATGTCAAATACATGTCACATATTGGAAAAAGCGACCATATTGCGATTATGGCCAACCTGCAGGCTGAGACTAACTTTGCTAAACCAGTAGAAAGCAGAGAGCCGAGACGATATTTTTGGAAAGCAAATTTTGAATTCATCAGAAAATCTCTTGAGTTGGAGCAGCATCTAATGGATCTTAGCCATCCTTCACATGCTAACATCGGCACTAATGACAACTGGGAAAACCTCAAAATGGCAGTAAAAAGCACTCTGGATAAATACACACCGCCATCATTAAATAAAAAACGCCCCAAGGAAATTAACAAACCCTGGATTAGCAGAGATATCCATAATTTATCAAGAGAAAAAAGGAAACTTTGGGATATTTACAAAATTAAAAAAGATGATTCTTCTTACCGGCAATATCGAATAATTAACAACCGACTTGTCTCAGAAATCAGAAGATCCAGAGAAAACTTCGAAAGAAACCTCGTCAACAATGGAGTTAAATCATTCTATGGATATATCAAGATGCAACTTCAATCCAAAGCTTCTACTCCACTAGAACTCTACAACAGCACAACTGACTCCAACACAAGCAACCCTCTTGATATTGCGGAAATTTTTGCTAAGCAGTTTAATAATGCCTACGTTTACGAACCTGATGGACCTTTACCACCTCTAACTAACCTGACCAGGGTTAACAATTGTTTTGATGATGTTCATATTAGTACAGATTTAGTAGAAAAAACCTTAAAAATGCTAAACGTCGAATCCGCCATGGGTCCAGACAACTTACCGGCTTTACTCTGGAGGGAATGTGCAAGTCAGTTGAGTAAACCGCTAGCTGTAATTATGCAGCAATCAATCACATCAGGGAAATTACCTGCAGACTGGAAACACGCAATTGTAACCCCCATCTATAAAAAAGGAGATAAGCGCACTGCTTCCAATTACCGTCCCATCAGCTTAACTTGCATTGCTTGCAAATCCATGGAACGAATCATTGCAGCAAAATTACGCGAATTTATATCGCAAAACAAAATTGTCCCAAATGAACAGCATGGTTTCATTCCCGGGCGCTCCACTGTCACCAACTTACTTCTTTGTCTCAACCGCTGGACTGAGAACTGGGATGGGGGTATACCGACAGATGTTATATATCTCGACTTCGAAAAGGCCTTCGACAGAGTTCCTGTAAGAAGACTTTTGCAAAAACTTGAACATCTCGGAATTCGAGGAAAAATTTTAAGTTGGATATCAGACTTCTTAACTGGTCGCACCTTCCAAGTGAAAGTAGGCGACTTTAAATCTGAACATTTCACTGTATCCAGTGGTGTACCCCAAGGGTCAGTGCTGGGTCCAGTTTAGTTCACCTTGTATATTACGGATCTTCAAGCCTCAATCACATCGCAGAGCAGCTACTTTGCCGATGACACAAAATTCTTCGCCAATCCTATTCTATGCAGTGGACAGCTTCAGCAAGATCTTGACAAGATCAAAGCGTGGACGGAAGATTGGTTGCTTACCTTAAACGTTGAGAAATGTGTAGTGCTTCATATCGGGAAAAGCAACCCCAACAAACAATATTTTCTGGCAAACGCCCAACTAGAAGCAGTCAAGCAACAAAAAGATCTTGGAATAACAATTACTGATGATCTCAAATGGGAGAAACACATAATTGCAATTTTCTAAAAGAGCCAACTCTATTCTCTATCTAATAAGGAAGGCTTTCCAACATCTATCAATAGAGGTTTTTATCAAGATCTACAAGGCATATGTGAGACCTATTCTTGAGTATGGCTATCAGATCTGGAACCCTTACTTTTGCAAAGATGTAGATATCCTGGAAAAGGTACAGCGAAGGGCAACCAAAATGCCAGTGGGCCTGAAAAATAGGAATTATGAAGATCGCTTGAAATTACTTGGAATTACTACACTCAAACAAAGAAGACAAAGAGGGGACCTGATTGAGACATATAAAATTCTAACACATTATTACGATGTACCTGCACTGAAGAATATTTACAAATTCAACGTCAATACAAATCTTCGAGGTCACAACAAAAAACTCAACCGTACAAAATTTAAATCTAATCCTCTTAAGAACGTTTTGCCAAATAGAGTGGTGGACATGTGGAATAAACTACCATTTGAAGTGATTAGTGCAATCTCTGTCAATCAATTTAAAAACAGACTCGATTGTACCTAAAAACTTGTTAATATTGTTTATATTATATTGTTAATATTGTTTAGCTTTACAAGATCTGATCTGGACGTATCAGCAGAGCTGCCTGTCCAGAATAAATAATAATAATAATAATAATAATAATAATATTTACGACATCACATTAGAAACCTCAAAAATAGCAGTACTTCTCCACTATTTAATGGATGTTATTATACATATAAACCTTCCTCTTGAATCACTCTATTTATTAAAAAAACCCGCATCAAAACCGCATGAGTAGTTTCAAAGATTTAAGCATACAAAGGGACATAGGGACAGAGAAAGCGACTTTGTTTTATACTATGTAGTGATTATCATTATATCATATTTTTGTATCCGATATGTGATCCATTGACCGATCGATAACCTATCATTCTATTATATTATTGCAACCATTATGTAACACTTATGTGCTTACTAATGATGAATGATAATTGAGTTTGGTGATTATGATGTTCGCAGGTTCCTGGATTCCCACCGCGGATGAAGTCTCGAATTCAAGCTCAGTCTTCCATAGTAGTTACCACAGGGTCGACGCTGCTGAAATAAAAAGAACGAAATCCCGAAACCACCACTCGTTACAAGATGTTATTGTATTATATTATTATTGTTAAGTTTTATTAAATGTTATCGCTTTTACATAATATGTTTTTTAGCTATTTATTAATTGTTACTGTGAATTATCGGATGCAGTATAGGTTTGTTTTATTTCATGTTATAAGTTTTAAAAGTAGATTTAAGTCATGATTTATTTTTATTTATTTAATGTTTGATTTGTAGTTGAACCGTTAGTTTTGTCAAATTTTGGTTGTGCGCCATGTGACATTTATTTAGGTCTTTTAGGTATGTTTATGATGGGACGAGAGAGAACGTCGCGTTTGTGAACAATCCTATAATTTATTCTGTATTTAATTAAGCCAGGACTAGCTGTGTAGAGCAAAAGGGACCTTAAGGGTCTTACGATAAAATTTCCAGGTTCAACTGTATCCGAATCGTCTTTTTTTATTTTTTTTATTTGTTGAGTGGGGCTTTTCTACGGTCTTTATGAGCCTTGTAACATTGCGACCATTGCTGATCTATTGTGTTCGCCACCTAGGATAGTTCTGCGCTAAGCCTCGTGTCATTTAAGAACCGCAGCAGGCTTTTGGCGCCAGATTATTTACCTCCTCAGGTTGAAGGTAGTGACCACCCAAGTGGGTGTATCTTTTACGCATCAGCGGCCACTCTCGCACATGAGATGCTGGGGAGTTTCCTCTGCCCTTTGGCAGAACCTGCACATTTTTGTGTTTCTGAGCTTGAGGTTGAACATGTGTTTGTTCAGGCCACAATGCCCTGTGAGCGCCCTCACCAGTATGCGTAGATTGTTCCTATTTAGCGATAGGACCTCACGGGCCGTCTTACAATCGTAAGCCTTAATAAGCGCTTTGGAATGATTCAACCCTGGCGTGATCCGAATAGTCTTAATATAAAATCAAATCAAACAATAAAATATAATAAAAAATTTAAAATATCAAAATCGAATCTTAAAATATTAAAAGTAAAATTATCAAAATTATTATCAAAAAGTACAAATATGAAATCCTTATCACCGGTATGTAAAATTATCCCTAGTACTGCGATTTCGGGGGAAATAAGGGTCGGGATAGCCCGTCGCGCTAGCGTTTCTCCAATTGCGCGCGCTGCCTGCTTGCTATGTTGTCGCGCCGGGGTTTGAATTTTCATACTGCTGGCCGCTACCGCCGCGCCCCGTCGGAATACGAGACTAAAGCGGCCTAATAATACGGAAACGCCTACGCGGGAAAACGCACACTTATCAAAGTATTACACTGAGAAAAAGATAGAAATGAATAAAATAAATCAAACAGCTCTAATAAATAAGTAGTATGTATCTCAAGAGTTGTTTTGATAATATCTAATACTTCATAATCATGTTGAAAAAAAATAGGAAAACAGGAAAATTAACCAGACAAAATATTATTAAAATAATATATAAAATAATAATAATCCTCCATTATCTACAGCTAAAAATATGACTGGCATAGTATAACGAATTTCGTTAAATTTATATCTTTGTTTTAAATTTCCTTTCTATGGCACCTTTTTTTGTTTTATAAAATGTTTATCGAGGTTTGTTTCTTGGCTGAAACAAATGCCTATTAATTCCGCTAGATGTCCATAGTGGGTGAAATATTCTATTTAATTGTTGACAGACAGCTGGGGGTACTTTCGACAGAGAGACAAGAGCGCTTAATCGAATTGTACGTGCGGGCTGCGGCATTTTAATAATTATAAAAATCAGTTTTGGCATAAAATCGGTGTTTAAACTTTAACTGCGAAGTTAGTGCCAGTTCTCCAGTTGTTCGTCAAAAAGTCCAGGAATATCTGTGAGTTGTTTATCCGTTTTTTCCATATTTTTGAGTAGTGCGAAATTTCGTGCGGTCACTCATGTAATTTTGGGTGATTTCGCAGGGCATTTATCTTGGGCTGGAGAACAGCTCTATGATCCTTGAGCTCTGCCTTCGACCAGCCATTTGACTCCCAGGCCGGCTTTTTCGCAGTAGGTTTTGGGCCGAGGGAACTGAATTTCCGCGACGTAGTCCGGTATTACGCTGTCGGAAGAAGAACCCGTATTTGTTGTATATTTTTTCGTATTGCTGCCAACCATTCCGGAAGTTGCCGTTTTTTTGTAATTTGTAACTTGTAATTTTGTTGAAACGGTTATGTATACTTTAGGTCTTTTATTATGTGCACTAGACCTCGCATAAATAATGTTTTTTTAATAAATACCAGAAAGAAACACTGATTGATTTTATTAATTTACCTTTCTCACGACCCGTGTATTTGATTGTCTTTTTGCTCAAGCTAGCTTATAGTCTTTCCGGCGCCCAATTCTAAATTTATATTGTTTTTTGATATTGTAACCCTTGCAGTTATCCTGCAAGAAGGCTACAATAGCTCTAAAACTGTTCTGTCTGCTATTTTCTGACTCCAGAAGAAACAAAACATCGATTCTGTCGAATTTTAATGATTCCGTAGTAGAAAATCAAATGATTTTGTAAAAGCCCGCGTCGAGTTCCGCAAAAAGGCTCTTGCTGAAACCAACCAAAATGACGCATGTCTATGTAGAGTATGCCATAACAATTATGCGCGATGCGGACCAGTTATCACTGTTGTGATGAGCTTATATCAAGTATAGCTCATCCTGCTGGCCTCCAATGTCTGAATAAATAGACATTACATTTGCATTCTCTTTAATGCAATGACCGAGTTATTTAGTCTAAGGTTATTTGGAAAGGCACAGCGGTTAGGCCGTATTGGCGCAGCGAGTGGCGCGGTTGGGGAGGCGCTAGAGAGAGAGTGGCGCAGGGGGGAAAATGTGGCACGGAAGCGGCGTGTAGGGGGGGGGGGGGGGAGGGGGGAATAGTACAGGTGGCAAAGGGGCGAAAGAGGGGGGGGGTTGTTTACTTACCTGGTTAGTCTTGGGGTGACACAATGGATTTTTTGAAATTGTAAGGCACGCTCTTCAGGAGCTAATGGGTCCAGTGCAGTTGAGCCATAATGACTCATGTGGTAGGATCGGCCGAACTCATAGGTCAACACCAATCCGGCAGCCTCCAAGCAGAAGTGCGAGCTCGGGTGGGAAAAGTCCTACCACAGAGGCGTCTACGGGCCAGTTCCCCTGGTAATCGTAGCCAATCGACTGCTCACTACGACAGATGGCCGGGGGAGTCTGGAAACGGCTTTGTTTCCATACATCGGGGGCGGTTGTTTACCTTGTGGCAGCCGCTCTTAAAACGACCATTCGGCTACCCGATACCGGGTGAACAGCTGGGCAAAGGACACCGTGGTCTGCGATAGATTCGGTAGACACCGAGAGGGCCACGCAAGCGACCTCGAACATGTAACCAGTCGGGAGGCTGGAGATATCTGGCTGTAACTGGAAGCAACGGCGCGGTTGTCGGCCCGCTGGATGAAAACCCGGTTTCTCGCGGTAAGGCGTTGGCTTCTTACGGGCGAGTCGCGTAACTAGACAGTGGATTGTTTTCGTTCCAAGTCGATCAAATATCGTTAAAACTTCCTGAGGTGACGCGTTCGCCCGTTGTAGTTGACAGCTCTAGCTGCACGTTTTTCAGTTACAAAATTTTAAAACTGATTTACTTATGATATGTAACTTAAAAACAAATTATCCGACGTAAAATTCTTTCGCGCCTTTTATTCTATAAATATATTCATCTTATCCACTTTTCCACTTTTATTCCACTCTTTATTCGTTGTATGGAAGAGCAGATTAAAACTGCCAAACCGATATGAGTTTAGAGTTAGCGTTTTAAAAAGTACCTTCGTATACGTTTCATCTTACTACTAGTTCTGCGATTCAATTTGAGAGCTCTTTCAATATCTCCAAATTCCTTAAGCATCCTTTGCCCGGCGTATTCACCCGGGATCGGGTGGCCGAATGGTCGTTTCAAGAGCAGTTGCCATACGTTTAAAAACGAGCCCCGCTCTCCAGACTGCCCCGGCTGTTAGTCGGGGGGGCACAATCTATTGGCTGACGCTGCAAAGCGTTCAGGATCGTCCGAAGGTTGACTCGTTATAGGAATATGAAATGTTTATAGAAATCCATCACGATAACCGTCTAAGTAAATAGGAATAATACATAGCAAATAATACTGCAGGATATCATCACGCAGTATGCTCTTTCAAATATCTACTGGCAACCTTTGTTTTTCGCTTCTTAAATATTTTTCAAATGGCATTTTGCAGAAGTCACGCGATTTAGATATTCAATTTTACGTCCAAATGCACGCTTGCACTTTTTTTAAATTGCTACCTTTGTTTGCTAAAACGAAAATAATATTAAATAAAAATGCGGTATAAACATGACTTCGATGGAGTGGCAATCTACGAAATTCTTATCTTCTTACAATGTTTTGTTCATTTTACAAACATTTTAGGATGTAAGTCATTACATCTTAGAACGATTTTTTCCTTAGGAATTGAAATGTTTATGCAGTAAAGCCGCAACGATGACTGTCCAATTAGTTATTAAACAAATAAACAAGGGCCATAATGCTGGATGATATCATATACTAGTGTAATTCATATATTAGTGTAAAGTTTCGGACTTTATACAAACACCCCAGCAGACGTCGAAGTTATGGTAGAACGTTGACAAGTGGTTACATCTTAAAATGCATTGTTCTGTACGCGTTGAAATGTTTATACGGAGTCGTCAAGATGACCGTCCAAGTACTTACTAGACAACTACTCAAAGACCGTAATGCTGGAGGATATCATATACCCGAAACTTTACACTAACACCCCAGCAGACATCGAAGTTATAGTAGAACCAAAGAGTAAAACGTTGACAAGTGATTACATTTTAAAATGCTTTGTTCTTTACGCGTTGAAATGTTTATACGGAGCCGTCACGATGAGCGTCCAAGTAGTTATTAGACAACTAAACAAATACCATAATGCTGGAGGATATCATATACCCGAAACTTTACATTAACAACCCAGAAGACGTCTTGGAATCTTTAAATCGTTGAAATAGAAAGGACGAGTCTGCTTCTCGCATCTTAGCCTTACGTAATCTATTTTATGTCATTTTAACTGCATTCGCAACGTCAATGAATGGACCAGCAGATGAAATTTTTAAAAATCGGTTTTTGACACTAAGACATTTTTCTAGCAAGTATTGTAATAATAATTCTATAACTAAAATCTGATTTCTATAAAGACTGATTTCATCTGAATATTAATTGTATAAATAAAATCGATAGGCGTCCTCTCTCAGTCGGCGGTCGAACCCGTCTGGGCCCCACCCATTCCGGCGACTTAGGCGGCGCGGTTCGTTTCTTGGCTAGCCTTGGAAAGCTCGGCATTACTATTTGTTTAAAATCTATGGCGAAATTTTAATGTTGTTAGTACAGATTATATATATTTTAACCAAAATTTCACAACGTGGTTTTGGCCCAGCAAGGCATCTGTGAACCGAATGGTGGCCTCATATTGGTTTGATTTAAACCAAAATCTTTCAACTCTTGCCATGACCAAATGATAGCTGCATACCAAATTTAATCTCAATCTGATTAAGCGTTTGGGGGCTATCGTGGAGGAGTACACACAAACACATACATACATTAATCTAGAAACGGTGCTAATCATTTCTGGGGGCTCACTATATATATTTCCATCTTAATCTCGAAAAAGTCTTTATAGTCACATTAATACTATCCCGCCTCGGTTTGGTGGACGGAGAAAGTTAAACTGACGTATTGCCAGGCTTTGAAAATAAATAACGCCAAGTAATAATGACATAGTTTCTATAATAAATAAATACAAACGGAGCTGCCATGGAATTCACCGACCGGAGTCGGGCCCATCATAATACTATTTTTTTTTTACACTTCTGGGGGGTGAGCAGTGGATTCCGGACTTACGAACCGGCTGTGGTAGGTTTAGGACAGCTGTCTTGCCATATGTGAGCGTTCACCTTACCACCCATTCACTCCCCCTTCGAAGCCATAGAATTTGAGATGCGCAAATCGCAGTTTTAGATAATTTTTCTAAGAAAGAGTTGATTATTTTTCTGGAAAGGCCAAGATCTTTAAAGAGGTGAAAAGAGATTTAGCTGGCAGGCCACGAGCGCCAACTTCCACCGCGTGAAGGTGAACAGTGAAGCCGTTCCGGGTTACGGCATTTGCAAGATCATGGTATTAATTTAATTTGTACTCGTGGTCTTTTGGGATATTTGATTCCCATGGAACAGTTAATTCTACATTAAGAGCCACCTTCCGAGATAGAGAGTAAAGAGTTATATCTGGACGGAGGGCTGTGCATCCGAGACTTTCAGGGAATTTATACTGCTTAGAGACCGAATCAACCTCCATAATCCAATCTGTAGCTTTCTCGATTATTGAGAAAGGTTTTGTAGTTAAATGTTTTTTGCCTTTAGAGCCATCCCGCACAAACTGTATTGGGGGTTTGGAGGATACTGTCAAACCCTTGTTGGCACGAGCCACTGAGAGACTAATTACCTCGCGAATAACAGCGAGAACTTTGTCATGGCGGTAAGTGTACCGTCCTTGATCTAAGGCCACCTTGCAGCCAGCTAGAATGTGTCTAGCTGTGCACGGGGTATTGCTACAGAGGGGACAAGAACTATCCTCGGCAAAGCTCCAACGAGCGAGGTTACTGGGGTCTGGAAGTGTATGCTGAAAGGCATTCAAATAAAATTTCAGCATCTCTGGCGTCCAGTCATAGGGCATTACCTTCCAGTGCATTGGAGGCGGAATGCAAAAGTCCCCAATTGTTGTCCAATCATTCTGGCATTGAAGGCCAATAGCATGAGCCATACTCTTGCTGTCGTAATCTTCCCGCAAAAGAGACTTCTTCAAGTCCACGTCGCTCGTGGTTGTACTGCCATACCTACCCCAGACCAGTGCCATTCTGGCTGATTCCAGTAAGGAACTTTTTGTGGAAGTCTACGCGGGCTTGTAGATCATTTGAATCACTACGGCCACTTATTACGTCCTTCGATATTGCCGGATCTTTGGAATTGCACAGAATCGAATTTTTGGTTATTCTGGAGTTGGCGTAGATCAGAGAGGGCAGTTTAAGCGCTAGCCCAAAATTTTGTTTGGACCTGAAGAGAGTCGAGGGGTCAGCTGGTTTGGCTAAGGACAGCCAGGATTTTAAACTAGCTGTCACCAGCGCATCTAGACAGGACAGTTGGGTTTTGGTAAAATCGTAAATAAGAAATGGCCATGACAAATGTGACGTTAGATAATTGTCATAGATCCAGGCCTTACGAGAGCCAGAAATTAGCAAGGCATCTATTTTCGCCAGGCAACTTTTGAAATGCTCTATAACATGATTGCCCGAGACGTCTTTTCCCTGATGGGTGATTTTTCTGCCGAGGAATTTGAAATGATTGTTTGGGTCTATAAGGGAGATATTAGAGCCCTTATAGACCAATTTGGGGTCATAGGATGTAAATTTTGTGCCCATGCGGGCGAGTCCAAGGCAAAAACATTTGGAGGGCATATAACATTAATAATAAATCTAAGTATATCTAAAAGGAAATATTGGGGAAAATATCACTTTTTGAGTAAAGTGTAGATAAAACGAAACGCTGATAATATTGTTGAAAATGTTTTATTTCGGTAAGCTTAAAATGAACTATGTATATAAAATAAATCTTAAAATGCACTACTATTCTTTCATCTAAACTTATCTAGATGACAAATTATAGCTAGGAATTTTTAAATTAGTTTATAGTTTTGCAAAAAATCACCATTAACTCGGTAGAAAAGCAACCTAAATTTTATATTTTATAGGTATTTAATTATATCTAAAATTATTAATTTCCAATTGTCTTTATTGAAATTGTTTTTATTAATTTTTAATTCTGACACCTTGCCGCGCGGCAACAATATAAATTTATAAAATATTTCTTTTAAATATTCAGTATATCCGAAATTACATTAGATCAAGTAACAACTGCCCGATTATAAGATTTTAAACTAGCTTGATATTTTAACATTTGGAGATCATAACTCTGAGTAAATACAAATAATTAAATGTAGGTAAAATGAATTATAAATTAAATCAGTAAAAATAATGTCCCTTATTAAATGGTTATAAGTAATGAAAAATCGCCAAATAAAATTTAAACACTCAATAAACAATGTAAAAAAACACCTACATACTTATATTATAATATTAGATATTAGAATTATACTACGTACTAGAGATTGCATTGTTCAATTTTATTTTTAAAAACTGTTTGTGCTCCTTTCTTACTAACTTCTGCCTGCGAATATTCGGACGTTTAATTAATAATCAAAAATGGTTGGAATTTCAGTATCTGGAGTAAAACAATCCATAATTAAAATAAAGAATCAAATGTTTCTGAAAAGGAAGATGCTCAGCTATGCCGCAATATGGGGACTGTTGATTTTCGGTATTTCAAGATCCTCTTTCAAATGTTTACTTCCGACGGTTTGTTTCCGCATCTTTTATATTTTTCAATTGACATTTTTTAGAATTTTTGTGGCGTTCATGATCAATTTTACGGCCAAATGCACACTTGCACTTCGTACAAAAAAATCGCCTAATTTTTCGGTGAATTACTTTAATGTGATGGATTAAGACAATCTTTCGTGTGAAAACTTTGTTGCATTCGGCACAAGTGTATGTAATTTTAAGATGAACCGAGTTTCTGTGTTTCGTTAAGTCTCCCTGCGCTGAAAAGTTGCGAGTGCATTTGTCGCACGCGAATGACTTCAATTTTCGGTGGACAGAATTGACATGTCGAGTTAAATGTGCTTGATGAAAGAAAGCACATTTACATTCCTCACATTCGTATTCTTTAATTTTTCGATGGACTTCATCGATGTGTCGTTTGAATTCGCTGTGATTTGGAAACTCTTTGTTACATAAATCACAGGTGAATATATTCAACTGCAGGTGAGTGAAATTAACATGTCTAGTTAAGGTGCTGCGATAAGAAAAGACTTTCTTACACTGCTGACATGCATGCTTTAGTTTGCGATGGACTGATCGAACGTGTACTTTAAAATTTCTAACATGTGCAAATGCTCTGTCGCACTCTTCACATTTATATTTCTTCAATTTTCTATGCACTCCGTCAACGTGATCAATTAGATTTTGTCTACTTCCAAATCCATGGTCACATTTGACACAAATAAACTTCTTCCCTTTTGGCTTAATACAGTCATTGCAAAATAACACAATTTCATTGTAATGCTTGCATGCTCCCATTAGCCCGCTTCTGTCTAGATTGCGGTCGCACCCAACGCAAGTGAACTTATTAAACTTCGTTAACAACACCTTGACATCTTTCATCTGTTCAATATGCTCTTCTTGTTCCACCCCATCTGATTCAACAGGATCTCTTGGTTCGGGTTTTATGAAACCAACTGATTGTTCGGGTTTTATAAAACAAACCGTTTCCTCTTCAATGTCAAGAACATTTTCTTCCGTGGAACAGTTTGGTTGTTCCACGTCGCTTTCTATCTCCACTTTAATGTTCGCATTCATTTTAATGATTGATTGTCTCTCTTTACCAATTAACGAATATTAAAATATCGACATAATTAAATCAATGAGACGAACTTTGCAAAATGCAATGTCAAACTTTTCATTTTGACGTTTGAGTCAAATGAGTTGAGTTTGAGTCCCTATGGACACATTATCGTACGTGAGATGAGCTGTAAAGAAACGTCGTACCATATTTAATAATTGTAAACTTAGTTATAGGTAAGCTTAGTTATAAGTAAAATGCAAGATTGTACCTATTATTTATACCACTGTATTTTTTTAATTTCACATATTTCTTTCAAAATATAAAAAAATCTGATTCTTATTTATATGTTGATATTTTAATGTTCCACTCCTAATTTTAAGTATTCAGAATTTTTAATGTAATTCTTGCATTTTTATTATTTTGTGTTCCAATGATCTTCCGATATTTTTTTAAAAATATACTAATAATAATTTCATTGACGAAATGATAAATGCCATTTTATAAACCCATTGGGACCGATTGCGTTGTTTGTGTACGATACTTGAAATTAGTTCAAGCGAACGAGATAGAGCGGTAGGTATAGGCATTGATTTTATAGTGTAATAGATAACGCCATTCCATACTGCAAAATGGAAGTCGCAATTTAATACAAAAAACGGCAGGTAGATGGCCATCGTAGTTTTCAAACTCGATTTAATGCGCTTCCATCTTCAATAAACCAATATTTGGCCGATAGATGGCGTTCAAACATATTATCGGACGCGTCCGTAAGCCGCGGCTTACGAACGTGTGCCTAGTCGTCCGCGACTGACGTCCTATAATGTGCACCGCTCAATAGAAATTCATTACACAGATCGCGTGCATAAGCCACAGGCATAAGCCGCGGCTGACGGACGCGTCCAATAATGTGTTTGCCCCTTTGTTTGCCCCTAAGCGTGTGCCGTTAGAGTATTAATAATAAAATAGAGCGCGAGCGCGCGAGTGTGAACAGTAGACACGGGTGGACACGGGTGTGAACAATGCATCGACCGCCCGGCTAAGGCCCGCCGTCGTTCGCGAGCGCTTGTGAAGTGATATAGTTGGGAATTTGTAGAGCATTTTTATTGTTTTTAAGAAGAAAGATGGTTAAATGTGCAATCGATCATTGTAAAAATGATACTAGAAAACACACAAAACACAAATCTAGTGTCACATATCATCGATAAGCAATTTTGAATTACTTTTCAACCAAATAAAAGTTATCCATTACGGGGGTGAAGCGAGGAGCGCGACGTAAACGGATGAGGAACACACTGCCCCACCCTTCGTCTTGCTCGACCGCAATCGGTCGCAATTGGTGTTCACTAATCGAGAATCGAGATATTTTAAAAGCGAAATCGATAATCGATAATATTTTTTTATAAAAATTGACAAATCACTTTTTTTTATTATAGGTAGTAATGGTAAAAAAATCTTATGTTAATATAAGTATAGAGTATATATGGAATATGATAAATAATCCATAATAAGGCCAATAAGGGATTCCTTTTTGACCACTCACATAGGTTTATCCAATTGCTTCAGATGGAGCGTAGATGTTTTTAGGGCGTACCTTTATATGCTGATATTATGCATGTATGAGTGTCTGAACGTAGAGAACGAACGTCTTGACGGGTTTTGACGAAAGTATGAGGTGTCGTTGGATTCGACGTGATACGGTGGTGCGAATACGTTATATTAAAAACCGACCAAAAAATAATTTTAATAATATTATTATTATTAACTTAGAAACTTACCTTACTTTTAGGTTATAATGACCTAAAAATATGGGCATAAAGACAAAACAAATATGATGAAGTAGATTGATGCTGTAAAGAAGACCAATTGGGAACCAAACTTTTGGAGTAGAATCTGTTCAGTACATTTTCCGGATTCAAACATGTATGAAACCAAAAATGGAATCCGTAGATTAAGGCGACGATGTAGGTAAATTTCGAAAATTACATTTTTTGGCAATTTTTGAACAGTCATACTGAAATAACTGATGATGTTAGCCAACAAAAAAAAATTATCGTAACTCACGGTACCTTTCTTAAGTAGATACCTAGCTATTTCAGATTTTTTTTAAAGTATTGGAAAATTGAGGAAAATAATTAAATCTGGGAGCTATACAGGAAATTTTCATTTTAGAGCATTTTTTGAAACGTGCCTCACACTAAACTGCACGATCAAGAAACTCAAAAAAAATACTACGGCATTTTAACAATAGTTGTAAAGAGGAATGCTTTCGCATAAATTTAAAAAAATAGGTTTTTCTTTTTAAAAAAAAATATATAAAAAGTGTAACTTTCATCCATATTCACTGTTAAATATTACTTATTACTGTGTGTTTTTTTTCAAGTTTGTTTTTTTTTACATAAACTATGTACAATAAACTTGTAGTACTGACGATTATTTTTTTCAAATAAAATATCAGTATATTTTTAAAATAATATTTTGCAGAGCCCGTTTATATTATTTTTGTCATACAATGAGATGAGCGCGCTCTTCTCGCGACGACGCGCTGGCATTCAAAATGCCGCAAGCGACATTGGGTCAATATGGTTCTTATGTGGGGATCAATTACTGATTCAAATGGCATAACAGCCAACCTTTTATAATGAAATGTTATTGGCTCTTAGAAACGTGGTTCATTTCGGCTTCGAAGGCCGACATATGCAGTTGCGTTCGCGACGCTCTGTTTCATGACTTATTATTACCAAATTGACATTTCGATGGATCCGAGATGTGAAAGTAAAAAAATATCGGTTTTAGATGGCTATTTCACCGTGTAAATGAAAGAGGTTTAAAAACATGATAAATCATATGTTGAAAAATAGAAACAATAATAAGTAAAATAATATTTAATATTAATTTTATTTTATTTATTTTTTTTGTAATTTACAATATTACTTTTTTTTAATAAAAAGTGTTCATTTATTTGATAACAATGTTTCTTTATGTATAAAAACAAAAAAAAAATATACATATCGGTAGGTTTTGAACCTACGACCGGTGTGATCTTATGCGAGTTTAAAACAAGTGCGCCACTTCAGCTTGCTTCCCGCGAGTCAAAATGTGTCATATATAAGGGGACAGTAAATAATGCCAATATATTGGCGTTAGAGCCATATGACAGAGCTATACACCATGTATAAATATAATATACAATTAGGCTACGATTCTGACCGTTTTAATATAGAAAACCGTCAGATAGGCAGAATTGTAATTTAAAAAACAAAACGTAGGTATCTACTTTTTAAAAGCTTTTATTCAACTTGTAATGTCTGTGAAAAAAAACTAAAAATGCGAAGAAATATTACATCAGGAATATCTTACAATAAATGTCAAAACTTTTCAATTGATGAGAAAATTGATTGCCTGTATAATGACATTTTGAACGCCCCGATAGATGCATTTGGAAACCATGATAAATGTAGAAGTTTTTAAAATTGTTTGTCGGAAAATGAAACACTGGATGCAATGAGTTGTTTGATGGGTGACATTATTTGGGAAAGAATACGTTACATAACTTAAAACGTAGGTAGCAATACATGCAAGAAGCCTAATTCATGATGTAGATAGTAATGTTCTCGAAAGGTTTAACGGCATCATTGCAAAATTTATTGGTGGTAAGAGGACAAATTACATCCAAAAGCAGTCTTACCAAGCGCGATGTAATGCGGCAGTTATATCATTTAATACAAAACAGCAATGTCAAGATTACATAAAAAATATATAGGCAAAAGTCCCTCTGGCAGGATATCAAAAGTGGAATAAAGAAGACAGAGGCATTTAAGTAAATCCATTCTTTATAAAAGAAATAAAAGCAGAAAGTTTTTTTGAAAAAAAAACAATAATTCGCATTATGGAGAACATTGCAACCAACCCGATGTTCCATCAGAAATATTCGAAAAAAGCAAAGCTCTGTTATTTCAAAAATTGGAAAATAGAAAAATGATTGATTGCGAATTGAAAAACTTACGGTTATTCAAGGTGAAAGCAGCGAGTGGTTGGAATTACGAAGAAAAATGGTAACTGCGTCTAACTTTGGCAAAATTGTCAATAGTTAACAACACACAAAATGCGCCAATTTAGTTAAATCCATGACTGAAAATGGGATTTGAGCAACGTAGCATCAATTTGCCATGGAAAAGAAAATGAAACAACTGCACTAGAATGAAAAATATGTCTAGAAAAAGTGGAAATTCAGCAATGTGGATTATTCATTAACCCTAAATTTCCATTTTTGGGAGCTTCTCCAGATATAATATCTGATGATTATATTTTTGAAGTCAAATTTCCCATTACAGCGCATAGAATCTGGTTAACGGAAGCGACAAGAAAAAGAAAAGTGACATTTTGGAAACAGAAAGATGGAAAACTTGAAATCAGCATCAAACATCACTGGTACGTTCAAGTTCAAGGACAGGTCCATATATAATTTCTTTTTATTTATTTATTTTTATTTTGTTTCTGGAAAAATACAGCGCATACAATATACATACGTGTGCATAAATGTAGAAAAAAAAGAAAAACATTACGCCTATAATCGTTTATTACACATTTGGATTTCAGCATATTACACTTAAAAATTAATTATAAAATAAACAAAGTTCATATTAAATATAAAAAATATATAGAAAACCGATGGGAGAGGTAGGGAATTGGAAGTGATTAGGAAGAAGGAGTTAGACGATGGTATGTGTATATGTATATAGATATAATCAAAGATATAGATAGGTCGTATAGTGGATATATAGATACAGATATTTATTGATGTTTATAGGTATTTATAGATATATAATAAATATTTATAGATATTTATAAATATTTGTGGTAGCTACTGATATGTTGTATAGGAAGTATATAACTAATTACTATAGGTATTAACAAGCTCGTTAGGTGCAATTGATTTGAATAATTCTTTAACGAACGTCGGTTGGTTGAGGTTGAAAATGTCGATGGTGGAGAAACAAGAGTCGTACGTGCATATCAGCCCATAAGCGATGGAATGTTTCCCGTAGTTGGTATTGGCACGAGAGACCTCAAACGTGCCTGAATGGCGAATTAATCGCTGAGGAACGAAAAAACGTAAGTTTTCAACAAGGTATGAACTATCTGTGGTATTGTGGATAACTTTAAAGAAAGTGTGCTGGAAAGAAACTGTAACTGGAACGATAGATATAACTGGAAAGGAAGTGTGCCTATTTACATTTTGGTCTGGTAAAAACGATCTCCTCAAAACCGAATATATACAGACGGATGATTTGATTTGGACAAATGTCATGGAAAAAACTTGTTTGTGTTTATATGGACTGTGTATTACCTGAAATTATCGATCCAGGAGTATGAAGGAATATGGATTTAAGGGAGCCTGAATACACTTTGAAAGAAGCAAATAAAAGAAACGACACGATAAAACGAAAGAAATCGGTTCCTCTCCCATAAGCGATGGAATGTTTCCCGTAGTTGGTATTGGCACGAGAGACCTCAAACGTGCCTGAATGGCGAATTAATCGCTGAGGAACGAAAAAACGTAAGTTTTCAACAAGGTATGAACTATCTGTGGTATTGTGGATAACTTTAAAGAAAGTGTGCTGGAAAGAAACTGTAACTGGAACGATAGATATAACTGGAAAGGAAGTGTGCCTATTTACATTTTGGTCTGGTAAAAACGATCTCCTCAAAACCGAATATATACAGACGGATGATTTGATTTGGACAAATGTCATGGAAAAAACTTGTTTGTGTTTATATGGACTGTGTATTACCTGAAATTATCGATCCAGGAGTATGAAGGAATATGGATTTAAGGGAGCCTAAATACACTTTGAAAGAAGCAAATAAAAGAAACGACACGATAAAACGAAAGAAATCGGTTCCTCTCCCTTGTCCAACGCTTAAGCGGTAGTTAGTTTTCAGTGATTCCATCACAAAGTGAGCAAAGAACTCACAGAGAATGTACTTGCCAATAACACTCCAAAGCAAAGCACAAGCAATATAGAGCCACCGAAAAGTACACGATATTCCAAATCTGTGCTGAGTACAGATCTAATTAATAATGATGAACAGGCTTTTGAAAATGTATTATCATTTGATGAATTTTAATTACAAAAGTCGGCGCACCACTACAAAGCGACACTGTCAAGGCTACAAAAAGGAAGTCTCAAATATACTGCGCAATTTTAAATGCATTTATTCGTCTCTTTACATTTAATATGTATCTTTACTTTAAATGTATTTATTCGTCTCTTTACATTTAATTAAATGTATTTATTCGTCTCTATGCATTTAATATGTATCTACTCAGAAATAACAGACTACTTTGCCAACCAGAAATGTCTTCATGATTTTTTGTCTTAATGATTTTATATTTTAATTAATAATTATTTATTTTTAATGATGTGTATTTCTTTAAAGTTTACAATGATGTGCTTACAGTATCTAAAAATAAATTATATTACTTTTTAATTAAATAATTATTTAATGATAATGTACAAGGCGATGGGTGTCGTTATGTCCTCCTCAAAGAACTATTATACCGCGAATAAATAGTTCGATACACAATGTTGTTTTTTAATTCGATGCTAAATGTTTTTTCTGCCAAAAAATACTATCAAAAACTGTCACTACAACTATCAAAAAAATACTAAAGCTGTATCTCACGGAACATGAATTGCGATTTATGTCATTTAAAAGCCCTTGGAAAACTGTATCCAAAACAGTTAACGGCATTTCTCCAATTGTCATCTATCACCATTTAAAATAATTTTAAAATGTCGAAAATTAATTAGTGACAGGTGACTGTTCTTAATACAGTTTTTCAGGGGCTTTCAAATGACATATCGCAAATGAAATTCTGTAAGATATGGCTTCTGTCAATTTTTGACAGTGATAGTTTGGTTTAACAGTTGACAGCCAAAATCTAATGGGCGCATTCCAGGGTGATACTATCCCTATGTTCCAAATTTCAACTCAATCGGTTCAACGGCTCGGCAGTTATCGTGAGAGATTACATACAGGCAAACAGACATACATTTCTCTGAAAATGGTCTTAATCATCTTGGTGGAATCATCCTCAAAATGGACATCTCTATCGTTATCTAAACATTTTTTTTCCGCACGATCACAACACCTTCCCTACCAGTGGCAGCCGGGAAAGTAATATAATGTTCAAGTTTAGATGATGATAAAGCGTAGCCTTCTTCACCAGCGTAGGTAGGTACATGACACTTGCATAATCCCAAAATATAAATCCCATTGCAATAGTGTATACCTAGTGTGTTTAGTCCAGACATCGAAAGCGAGTGAATATCGCTGCGAGATGAGTCAACATAATAAACACCTGCCCCGTCGCGAGGGGAGGGGGTAAGTAGGCGGGGCTTAAAAACTCAGATACGGTTTATTTTTTAAGTAGTACGTCGCCTTAACAAACGACGCTGTACCTTCGCTTTTTCTACAACAATCTCCATTTTCCGGTCAACAGTCGGAGGTTGCAGGGCTTTCCAATTCAGGACTGGTACACGACACTCCAAGGAAACGAAAGTTAAAAACAGAAATTATCCGTTTAAAAGACATTGCAAAACGCCGACGTATGCGGGGCAAGGCACTACACGCTGCTAATCGGCGTTTGAAAAAGAAAGTTGACCATTTATCTAAGGTATTAAAAGAACTGAAGCAAAAAAGACTGATCAACCAAGAACAAGTGGATATTCTGGAAGTGTGCCGGCTTTCTACAGCAGCTCTTTTGAAAAGGATGACTCATAAAGGGAGAGAATATCCACCTGAACTGCGTACATTTGCGCTAACCCTCCATTTCTATTCTCCAAAGGCCTACTCTTACGTACGTAGTACCTTTAACACATGTCTACCACATACAAGCAGCATAAGAAAATGGTACCAATGCATAAACGCCACGCCAGGTTTCACTGCAGAAGCTTTTAAAGCACTTGATCAAAAGGTCAAGTCTTCTGACAAGAAAATTCTATGCAATTTGGTAATAGACGAGATGTCGATTCGACAATTAAAGGAATTTGACGGTAATGCAGTCCAAGGATATGTAGATTTTGGTGCTGGGTTTGATGTTACCGGAGTTTCAATGCACCATGCAAACAAGCTCTGGTGTTCCTTTTAGTTGCCATTAACGAGCAGTGGAAAATTCCAGTAGGATATTTTCTGGTAATCGGCGTAACAGGTGAGCAAAGAGCCAATCTAGTAAGGATATGCCTTTCTAATTGCCACGATGTAGGCGTGGTAGTTGTATCTATGACATTTGATGGTTGCCCAGCAAATATAGCCATGGCTCAAGAGCTTGGCTGTTCGTTTAACTACCAACGTCAACTAAAAACCTATTTCGAACATCCTGCAACAAAAGAACCAGTTTTTGTATTTTTTGACCCATGTCACATGGTGAAACTGGTCAGAAATACATTACAAAGTAAAAAGGTTCTTAGAGATAATAACGGCGGCCTAATCAAATGGCAATATTTTGAAGAATTAAACACGCTCCAACTAAATGAAAATTTTCACTAGGGAAATAAATTATCGACACAACACATCAACTTTCAAAATCAAATAATGAAAGTAAAGCTAGCAATACAGCTGTTAAGTGCCAGTGTTGCGAACGCTATTGAATTTTGCGACAAAAAATTACGTATACTTAATTTTGCTCACTCACAACCAACAGTGAATTTCATCAACACAATGAACAATCTGACTGACATTCTTAATTCAAGAAAGTTTCCTGGCATTGACTTTAAAGCACCAATCAATGAGAAAAACGAAACGAAGTATCTAACGTTCATGGATAATGCAAAAACTTATTTGGAACATCTAGTTTTGATGGACAATGAAACACCGATCATGAATACCAGAAATAAAGTAGGTTTCCTTGGATTGTGCGTGTGCATAGACAGCATGAAAGGATTGTACAACGAGCTCGTTAAACAAGAAAAAACATTGGATTTTTTACCAATGTACAAGTTAAGCCAAGACCACTTAGAGATATTTTTTTCAGTAGTACGGTCCCACGGCGGGTTCAACAATAATCCATCGGCCCTGCAATTTATGGCAACTTACAAAAAGCTCTTGGTTCACATGGAGTTAAAAGAGAATTTCAGGGGAAACTGTGCTCCTCTGGAACACATAACTTTGTTAACGTGTTCGTCGTCAACTGAGCATATTAACTTGACAACGAAGGGTTATAGATCAGGATCACAAGTGGATATGGTCGACGAACAATTCATGAGCAATTTGAAGGAGGAAGATCTGAGTTTACCTGCCGGTTTCCATTCAGTATTTTCACAACATGTTGTGGCATACGTTGCCGAGTATGTTGTTAGATATTTACTATCTAGACTAAATTGCACTGATTGCTTGGGAGCATTAGTCGCAAACACACCTAAACAAGCTCATTTATTTATTGTGTTTAAAGACAGAAGTGGACTTATCTATCCATCAAATGATGTAATCCGAATTTGTAATGCCGCAGAATCAGTAGTAAGGGTTAATTTTGGCAAAAGTAATAAATCCGATCGCGATCCTATAAATATGGTTACAAAAACGTTAAAATTATTCATCGGATCCGATATTTTCACGATCCTTCATGCCCATTTATTTGAGCAGGAACCGTGCAGTAATCATTTGCTTCATCTGCTAAGGGCCGTTATCCAAAAATATGTCGATATACGGATAAAATATTTAGTTTGTAAGTCAAATGTAAAACAAACCAAGAGGCAACTATACAACAAGCTCACTCTTTTAAAAGGGCAATAACGGATACTTAAGGGTTTGGATCCTCCAAGCGGGCGATCTGAATACAGTCTAGTCGAATACTAGCTGACTGCGCTTAGACCAGATTCTATGATTCTACCTACGTCTGAGGTTTTAGTTATTATTGCTCAATGGAAGCTGTAATTTTTGAGAACAGAATTGTATTTCTGTTATCAAAATTACATCTTCCTGTACCTTTGCATTTTCCACTAAAATAAACCTTAGGCATACATCCAATCATATAAAACTACATTGCTTGTCCTATTTTATCGTGAACACTGAAGATCGAGTAGATATAATTTGTTGATTTGAATAATTTTCGACAAAAAAATAATGGCGGCCTTATAAGAGCCTTAATTAGAATATTATTTTGTAGATATTCTAAAATGTGATTAAAATAAACACGTTTAAAACATCATGAACTATTTTTTTTATTTCTTACCTTTATGGCATATTGGGGTCAAATGGTTACAAACCAATAAACATTTTTATAAATGTATATACATTTCTTATGTTTTAAAAAATAATTTTAAGCTTCTCTTTACTACACTAGATTTTTGTCGCCGCCACTGACAGGGAGTGTTTTTATTCATCTATGAGATGGCAAAATACAGCATCGCCGCACAGCACTCATATCTTCTCTTTCCTGCGCAAGAAATTATGGGAGGCGGAGCGACGTTGGTTGACATCCTTACGAGAAGACGACGTAGTTGAGCGTGTATGTCAGTAAACTGTTACAATGTCAACAATTACAATGTACAACAATTTACAATGTCGAGTCGAGTGAGTGCTATCCGTAATCGACTAGTCGATTGGCGAGCGCGTGGTCACTCCCTATTTCTCGCATCTCCATCAATATACGGTATAAACATCTATAGCACACCTGCCTACTTTCGGCTCCAAGCGACCCGTTTGAAGCGCGCGCTAATTGTTGGAAAGGCGTAGCCTGAAATAGCACGCCATCTATTATTTTCTTCATTGAACATGTGATTTGTAGCGTAGAAGGAAATGCAATAGATAGCGCTAATAATTGAATACTAATTTCGTTGAAACTGCTTGAATTATTGGGTTTTTAGAATCAATCGATCCTTTATAATTAAAACTTAATTATCAATGTTAATATAGATATCCAAATAAATTCCTATACTTTTCGACGTCAGCACTACCAGTGCCATCTGCGTAGTGACGGCGAGAAATATGCTGCCATTTTCTTGTATGAGATGGTGCTATCTATTACACTATAAAATCAATGGTATAGGTTAGAAAGGAATATGATATAAACGATCGTCGATAAAATCTACCTGTCGAACTTATCCTCACCCGAATAAATTTGATGGCCAGTTCGATTGGCTTACGATCGAGTGCACAATCGATTGGATTACGACGCACGGTGCGCAAACCGTCTCTCGAAGAAGAAACTAGCCCTAAGGCCAGAGTCTTGCCCGGGCTCGCACTTCATGCGTGGAGGCCGCCGGATGGATGTTGATCCGTGAGTGTGACCAACCCTGAATAGAATGGGTCTTCGTGGCCAACTCAGCAAGGGCCCATTAGCTCCCCTAAGTATTCCGACACATTTAGTCCAGGTAAGTAAAATCGTGAACAAGAAAAATATAAAATGCAAACTTACAATGGGCTCGATTGCGTTTCTCTTGAACTGAAATCGGAAAATGGTTCATGTGAACGAGACAGAGCAGTACGTCAGAGCGGAATGTGAAGTAAACGCATGTCACTTTTCCGCCATAAAACTACCCATCGACCATAAATCTAACACCGCACGAAATGTGTTCAGACCTATTCAGGCGGCTATAAGTTCGTCAGGTAATTTTGGTGCGGAAAATCGACGATAGTTCATTTCATATTCCGCTTTAACTTGTTGATGTGTCTCGTTTATTTAAACTAAGTTCCTATTTATATCACGAAGAAACGCAATTAAACCCATTATAATATTAGATAATAAAACTATACTACCCACTAGATATCGCATATTCTTATTCAAATGTAATGCTTTTTACATTTATTAATATTAAAGTATCCGAAGGCATATTGTTGGATTGGCAAACGCATTTTTTCTTAGTAATTGGACATAGCCTTTGCATATCTATTTCAATCTATTAGTGTCCCTGATCATTATAAAACTATACTACTTGACTTTGATTATTTTTATGCAAGTAATATAAATAGGTATAACATTACAGCCCTGATATTTATCATGATAGATAGGTTCTTCTTCTTCTTTTTTTGGCAACCACCCAATGAGGGTGATTTCTGCTAGGTGGATACTTATTTTTTTATTTTGGAAAATTTATTGTTAGTAGGACAGCACTTAAACAAACAGACATAAAACTTACACCAAGGGAAACAGTAGAGACTAGTATATTATGGAATGGAATATAGTTACTAAAGGGAAATGTGGTTGAGGAGGATAACTGGGAATCAAGGGTGTGGAAAAGATCAGTGGGGGCAGCGCCGAGCGTACGGGCCGCATTTGCCAGCTCGTCCGCCCTCTCATTTACCCTAATACCTACCTGTGTGTCCTGGGATCCAACAGAGGATTACCCGAAAGTCGGCTGACTCCAAAGTAAAACATTTCAAACGTATATCATTCTCAATGTGGGATGGCTTGTTGTTTAGGGAGGGGATGCTCAGTTTTTGTAAAAGACTGAGAGTCTGTGAATAGATAGATAGGTTGTAACGGGTCCCGTCCCCTTTTCCATGAATTTTCCGATATTTCCTGTTGATTGAACCAAGCACACATGCATTATCACTTCTGAAGTCGTTTCACTCAAGTCGCGATTTAACGTTCGCAGTCAATAATCGATGGTTCGATCGCTCAGTGCTAACGTCAGGCGTTCGCTCATTGGTCGATTTGGGGTAGTGACGTACGCAGCGTGTGCTTGCCATGTATACAATTGCATAGGATATATTGCCAGCGAATCGATTTTAAGGGGGGGCGCCAGTTTTGCATGCGGCAATTTTGCACAAATGTCACTTTTGACAGTTCCAAATTTGTTGAGGGCAGATTTGCAGGAGGCAACCTTGCAGGCGGCAACCTTGCAGGCGGCAACCTTCAGTACAGTTTTTAAGTTTTTCTGTTAGGTTAGGTTAGGTTAGGTTTTTCTTTCCCTAAAATCGAAGTGACATTAATTACCGGCATCCTTGTAGTGGATGACTTTTATACATCAAACTAAACATTTAAAAAAATGTTTTAAGTTTTTCTGTTAGGTTAGGTTAGGTCATTTTGACATTTGCAAAACTGCCTTCTGCAAGATTGCCTTCTGCAAAACTGCCGCCTGCAAGAATGCCGTCTGCAAGATTGCCGTCTGCAAATTTGCCTTCTGCAAGTTTGATGGGACCCATTTTAAGTAACGAATAATTACTCTTCAAATAATTGTATATTTATGCCAAATAATTCAAAGACATTCTTTTATGTAATCATGATTTATTTTTCCATATTATATTTAAGCAAACTGAGATTTCAAGACGAGGAGCCTGCTTCCTTACAATAAAATAATTGGTCACAGTAAATAGATAGTTGCATATGAGAATGAATTAAGGTCCGTTTCCGTTACAGTCGAAGACCCATACTTGGGACAGTTTTCACATTTACAGTAAAAATATTGATATTAGATATTAAAATATAATAACAATGGACTTGCTCATATATTGGTCTGTAGTTATACTTTTAATTTCCTCGGTGGTGTATATGATATCAATCATAGTTTTTCTTTTTTTTTAAAAAAACTTCATGTCGCAAGTAAGATTACTAACCACCTAACTTAGGACAGTATTGATTTTAGCTTATATCCCATGATAGGTTGCTTCAAACAAAACATGGGACAGTTTAGGAGTTTTTAAAAAAGGTATTCTTTATTACAAAATATACTAAGTTGAAAAACATGCCATACAAGTGTAAAAAAAGAGTCCGCTAACTTTTTATTTGATTTTACCTTAAAAGTACTGGGTAACAATGAAACACTTATTAATTATGAATTATATGTATTTATCAATAATCGACATTGCTTAAATTTTACTTAAACATAAAAATTACAAGAAAAATTTAAATTTATAATTTGTTGTATTAAAATATAAAATTGTACCGGCCTCTAACTTGAGACACCGGTATCAATTTCTTAACAATTTTATTGAAGGGCACATTATCATCCACATCTTCAATAACGGGAAAAATGAAAACCTCTCGAGAACCTTTATAATTTCTCATGAACGCGATCGCACAAGATTTACTGTTGATACGTATTATTTTACCCACAAATTTCTTTTTTGCTTGATTTCTTTTTCCTTCGTCGTAAACGTATTCTACTAGTACAAAATCGTTAGCCGTGTAATTTACAGGTAAAACATCAATCACTGTAGGAGCAGTTTCTTTTTTGCATGAAGTCTTCGGAAATTCTTCAAATGAGTTAACCAGGCAAGATCCTGAAGCATCTTCATCACCGTCATTCTTAGTTTCAATATCATTTGCCTCTTCGTTTTCAATTTCAATATTATTGACCTCCTCGTTCTCAATTTCAATGTTATTTACCTCTTCGTTCTCAATTTCAATGTTATTCACCTGTTCGTTCCCAATTTCAATATTATTTACCTCGTTTGTGTCTTCATTATCACTCTCTGCTATCTCCTCTACATTAATTGTTTCAAAGACAAACGGGTCATTGTGAATGCCAACGATTGATACATCTGAAAAATCTTCTTCGCCAATTGATGTTGAACTATCATGGAGTGACATAACACAATTATCATCAGAACTATTAATATCCTGGTCATTGCGACCTCTTCTTTTTATTTCCTTTCGATTTTTGGGACGTTTATTTTCTTTATCACTTGCATTTCTTTTGGATCCACTAACTTCTCCTTTTGCTGTATTTTTTCCTTTTACTTTTTTTGAATTTTCTGTTTCTTTGGTTTTCAATTGTTGGATTATATCTCCTTCGGTAAGACTTTTGCCAGGTAAAACATCGATCTTTTTTTTCCGTGCCGTTACAACAGTTTCTTTCTCGCGTGTATTCTTCAGAAAATCTTTAAATGACTGTACCCAGCGTGATCCAGAAGCAGTTTCGTCTTCTGCTCTTGAAATTTTTGGCATGTTTTGAAGCACTTGCTGTTTATTGAGAGGCGAAATTCCGCTCTTTCTGAATCCGGCAATCAAATTTTGAGCAGTCCGCTCCTTGAGTTCATCCAAGCTCTTCTTTAGAAGCCTAGGAAACTGGTCTTTCCTAACACTGCCTTTGTACTTCATTTTCCATTCAGTAAGCTGTTGTCTCCATACTGTTTTTAAAGGACTAAAGAAGGCCAAATCCAATGGTTGGCACAAATGTGTACTATTGGGAGGTAAAAGAATAAATTGGATATTATTCTCAACGCACAATTCCAAAATATTGACAGAGGTATGACTAGCAAGGTTGTCACCTATGACAGCTTTGCGAAAATCTCCGAGGATTTTCAGGTATGGCAAAGCTACAGATCGAAACCAATCCTCGAAAAGGCTCCCCTCAAACCAACCAGGTTTACTTTTATTGAATCTGGTTCCCGCTGGCCCCCCTTCCATCCATGAGTCATAGAGATTCTCAGCTTTATATAGGACATAAGGGGGTAAAGCAACGCCACTTGCTGTCCCAGCAAACATAACACTAAAGTTTGATTTAGAGAAATCCATAATTCGTTCAGGGTTCTTACACGTTCTCCTCACAATAACCTTATTATTTCCAGGGTTGTCTTGCATGCTGGTCTCATCATAGTTTAGGATTCCTTCTATTGGGACATCCTTGAGGGACACCGAAAGTTCTGCAAAGTAGGACTCCATAATTTCTGGGGTTACAGCTGCCCTAGCTCTCTTAATGTTGTGAGCCATGCGTGTTTTCAAATCTGAACTCTGCCTTTTCATGAAGCCTTTCATCCAGTTCTTGCCTGGCATATTGTTCTTAAACCTAGGCTCAACAATACCTTTCCTGTCTAAAAATCGTTTGACAATGCATTTTACGTCAAAAGAAGTAAAGGGAAAACCCCATTCAGCTGCTAAACCCAAATACTGAGACAGTTGCGTTTCTTCGGTTCCATTAAATACAGGTGGTCTGCCATAACGATTTTGTTGAATATTTTTTATTTTCCTTTGTATTGTTGATTTCGGTATCTGGAATTTTTCTTCCGCTTTCCTATAACTCATTCCCCTCTTAACAGCTTCAGCTGCTAAAAATAACGTTTTGTCATCGAAGAAATGATATTTTTTCTTTCTTCCTTCCATTTTAAGAAAACAATCACTTCAATCTGAAACAATAATGTCATTTACTCGGCTGTAGAACTTATTTAACCGTTTGCATTTTTAAAGAAGGAGAATATAATTATATAGGTACTTAAATATTACAAAAAATGGGTATGTACCTACTACATAAAGTCACATGCGTACATATACATATACGTATAATCAAAGTATCCATAATTTTTTTTCATTCCGGGGGGTTTGAACCCCCAAACTCGCTCCCCCCTGGCTACGCCCATGCTGAAGGGTAACTTAAATTGAGATAACCTAACCTAAATTGGAACAGTTACGTAAATTGGGACAGTACGGTAACTTGGGACAGTATCGTAAATTGGGACAGTGTCCCAAGTAACCGCACGCGTGTCGCTTTTCGGCAAAAGTTTTAATAAAACCAAAACAAAACGAGCTTCTGACGAAACACGACTAGATTTGTATTGCTGAATAACTATGTTCTTGATCATAACTAATAAAAAGCTTGTATAACAAGAGAGGTGAAGAGAGCACTTAAAGTTATCCAGACAATTATTTCTTACCTTTTTGTAAAGAAACTTCAACGGCGAAAATCCTTTGAACAGCTGATATCACTAACTGACAGATTGAGTGTTGCCAGGGTGCTTATGATCATAACAAATCATAACAATATATATATACCATAGGGCATAGACAATACACGATAATAGGGTTGGGAAAAATCGATAACTAAAACGATTCAAAACGTCCCATGTAAGATTACCGTCCCAAGTATGGGTCTTCGACTGTACCACGTAAATTCTCTTAATTTTATAAATTAAAACACCTATTAATAAAACTCATTTGAGGGAACCGGAAATCAGATCATATTTTGACGGGCGTTTATTGAATTATGGCAGGGATTTATGTTAGAACTGCCATACAAACAGTAAATTGGACCTCTTGCAAGTCGAGCTCTCGTGCAGATCAGACCCAGGTCCCGAAAGTCCATCGGGTCATAATTAGGACACTATAATAGCTTCGCTGAGTTTCCTTTAAAAATAGATACAATAGGAGTTAGCTTTCTGCCGTGGCTATGACTAGGGTGGGAACATCAGGCGACTCGGTCAGGAAGTGGGGTGCTCTTCATCCACCCTGAACCCTGGTTCCTTCCCCAGCGCAAGTATCTCTGGTCTAAGGCGAATTATGTAGGCAGGGACCTCGGCTAACACCTGGAACTCTTCCTTCCCTGCCCGAATACCCAGTTCGACGGAAGCATCAACTCGTCTACTTCATACCTTACCACGCGAGCGGATACCTTCAGCAAGATTGCCATCCATCCTGCCTCGGGCCAGCGTCCAGCGGACCTCGCTCCTCATTCACCTCGCCGGGATTCTACCGCCGAAATATACGATAGTTTCGATCGTCGTACTCAAACCGTACCTCATTAGGCGACGACGCCGTACGCGCTCCTCGCAGCAAAGGCGAGAAGAGATCTTGAGAAGAGAGAAGAGACGATCTTTTACCTACCTGCTACTTACCTGCTGATACCTCTGATTCTTCGTAGACCTTTTCCTCCCATAGTAAATGCCGGTAAGGCTAGATAAACCAGGCCGGCCGACCCTGCGAGAAGTTTCATATCGGTGCATTGTATAATATTCTCCTTAAAGGAATAAAACCCGCTTTTCTTGGATACTCGAAGCATTACTTGAACACACTTACTGATAATTTCTGATTGTTTTTAGCTAATTGTAATTGCTAACATTTTTACTCAATCTCAATTTGCTTAATTTCTGACTTTACTGTTCTATTTCATTTTTTCTATTTCCTCAATATTCATTAATTAATTCTATAGATCCTAAGCGAGTTTTACGTATGTACTTTACTGGAGAATAAAATCGTGTTGATCTAAAAGTGCATTTGTTCATATTTCGTAACGGCTTTGATACGCGTAACGCTATCTTAGTCTTGTCAACAAACACTTAATAACTAAGTAACTATAATCCAACAAAAATACATGTTACAAGGTATCATATTATTTATCTTTATTATCTTTATTTATGTATACGGAGTTCAATTTTGAGTTTTAAATTATGTTTCGAGCCAATCAAACCGAGCCCTGGACGGCTGGCCGAACGCAACCCTGAACGGGCAACTGTCAGATGTCATATTTGGTAGTGTTGTTTTCGTTGCGGTTGCCGCTTAAGAAGACGGGAAATCAGACTTTCCCGCTCGCTCTATTTCCGCTGCGAAAAGCCGATGACCGTGACAGGATTCCTTCCCGACGAAGAAAATTCACGGGAAGCGGAATTGTCGCCTCGTACGTGCTTTATTTATGTATTTCAATTCTATGACCGCGTATAACCTCACTTTTCCCCTTACGTCAAAACTGGTGAGATTTTTCGAATTTTCCCCCGAAAACGCAACGCAACTGAGTTCCATACTTAGAAAACCTGGTTGTGCACCTCACAAGCAACTGGGCTCTTCCAGTTATCTCACCACTTACCCTTTTTCGCGCTATACTGTCTCCCTGTTATGAATTGTTACTAGTACAGCCGACACGTAATGTTTCGAGTGTGAATGCTTCCATTATGTGCAAGCTCACCTTTTCAATGAACTATTGCGAACGGAGGACACCAAGTATATTATTATATTGGTCAACATGTGAGTTGCGTGCAAAGGCTTTTTATTCTTGAGTTGCTATCCGCCAGCGCTGAAGGCTTATTTAACAAGTCGCGACCGTTCGTTATGCGAGCACTCATACTCGATACAATACGTCACGAACGACAATGTCTCTGTCTCCACCACCCCCCCCCCCCCCATTCTTACGTCCTCAACCATCCTTCCACTGTCCAATAATTGTGCCGTCTATATATTCGCGGCACAGAACAACTTTCAAGACACTGACGATGTATACCATCGCCAGTGCCCGTCATTCAGGGATGTCTGTAACCCCAAACCCAATCGAAGGAGCTCCCATTGTTGACATCTATTTTGACAATCTCTATATTTTTTATTTCAGAATCTGCCGCTATAAAACTGAGGCCACGAACGGTCTTGAGCTTGCTGTGCGCCCCCGATATCAGTATGTCTCTGGTCAATTCACTCTTATCAAATTTTAGCTGGTATGTTCAGCATACTCTATACGTATGAGTAATATCGTGACATGTACTCGGTAGGGTTTTAAGCGAGAATGATTAATCCGAATCCACTCTACTGAAGTTATTAACCGAGAAATGCGGGATACTGACTGTATATTTATTCAAACCTAGTAACCTAGTGGTGGTTGGCGATGTAATGTTATTAATATGGTGAAAGTTATTATATTTATTTTTTTACTAGATTCATATTTGAAGATAATTCTATGATTATCGAGACGATGAATGCAATAATAATGATTTATATATTAACATTTATTTATAACAATTCAATGAATTTTTATTTTATTTATTTACAGAAGGCTGATGGTGAGAAGGGTGGTGGTACTTCGGTTGGTTAAGGGTGAGAGGAACTGGTCCCGTCCATATTGAGGCATCACAGGATAAACTACGACGCCAAGAGTACTCAAATCATGCCCGGATAATCCACTCTTATGTATATAGGTATATGCCATTCATTATAGACGGCACCGTCTTCGCACACCCCAGACCTCCTAAACTTCCCTTAAGTATAACTGATTCCTTATGAATGGAGAGAACGACATTGTACAGTATGATCTTTTAACTTCTTATTCATTCACTATAAACTTCTAATTCACTATAAACTTATTTCTAAAAAATTTAATTATTGTTTTGATAATTTTTATGTTTTTATTATTTTATTCCAGACAATATTTGATCTATTTTTTTACCATTTAATTGTTTAATTGTTTTTCAGAATTCACTGTAAACTTATTTCTAAAATTTTTAATTTTTGTTTTGAAAATTTTTAAGGATATTAATTTTTGTACTGATAATTTTTGATAATTTTGATAATTTTGTAAATCATAAGATACGGCACATACGCAATTATAAATTAAGCATGCGGAGTACCTACGCATATAATATTATACCCTAATTAGAAACAAAGAAAAATGTTAGCGATAGCGATGTAATATTAGAGTATTGTTTGTGTACCTTTTATAATAAATAAATAAATAAATGTAACAAGAAAAATGACAATGAACAATATGATTGAATCCATTAAAAATTCCCTGCGATGGTTATATTAATTCTTCCTTCTTTTGTATACCAGATTATCAGAACCCGACTAAATTTATTTCCAGTATATTGACCGACGATCGAGCTGAATGTGGGCGGAGGCACGCCACGCCTATCGAGGCATTACAGGATATTTGCAACGCCAAGAGTACATGGTACTGTGCACCATATATAAAGTACACCATACCCCGCACCCCTGTACGAACATCCGATTGTAGGCGTCACCTATCCCCCGCGCCAACAGGCTCCTAAATATTCAGTAAGTATATTCTTTATTCATCATCATCTTTGTAAGTATATTTTTTATTCATATGTATATTTGTGAGTATATTATCTATATCCCGTTATGTATCATTATTACTAACATTTTTATCAACGAGGTTGGATCGTGAACGTTCACGCTTTGATTGGCCGTGAACTATTTGATTGGCCGTCCGTATTTCCTTCGGTATTATTTATTTAAGCGGTTGAATTGAATTATATTTAATTTAAATTTCTATTCTTTTTATTATATTATGTGATAATATGCATTATAGCGCTTTGGTTTTGTTAAATTAAATTTTATCATGAATATGTTTAATTTTATATTATTTAAAAAAATATGCAATGATTTATACTATTTAATTTATGGTAATTTCTGATTGAGCGCTTTCGTTTTCCTATCTCTTATTTTTATATGATTCATATTATATTCTTTATTATCATTATATCATATTTTTGTATCCGATATGTGATCCATTGACCGATCGATAACCTATCATTCTATTATATTATTGCAACCATTATGTAACACTTATGTGCTTACTAATGATGAATGATAATTGAGCTTGGTGATTATGATGTTCGCAGGTTCCTGGATTCCCACCGCGGATGAAGTCTCGAATTCAAGCTCAGTCTTCCATAGTAGTTACCACAGGGTCGACGCTCCTGAAATAAAAAGAACGAAATCCCGATACCACCACTCGTTACAAGATGTTATTGTATTATATTATTATTGTTAAGTTTTATTAAATGTTATCGCTTTTACATAATATGTTTTTTAGCTATTTATTAATTGTTACTGTGAATTATCGGATGCAGTATAGGTTTGTTTTATTTCATTTTATAAGTTTTAAAAGTAGATTTAAGTCATGATTTATTTTTATTTACTTAATGTTTGATTTGGAGTTGAACCGTTAGTTTTGTCAAATTTTGGTTGTGCGCCATGTGACATTTATTTAGGTCGTTTAGGTATGTTTATGATGGGACGAGAGAGAACGTCGCGTTTGTGAACAATCCTATAATTTATTCTGTATTTAATTTAGCCAGGACTAGCTGTGTAGAGCAAAAGGGACCTTAAGGGTCTTACGATAAAATTTCCAGGTTCAACTGTATCCGAATCGTCTTTTTTTATTTTTTTTATTTGTTGAGTGGGGCTTTTCTACGGTCTTTATGAGCCTTGTAACACTGCGACCATTGCTGATCTATTGTGTTCGCCACCTAGGATAGTTCTGCGCTAAGCCTCGTGTCATTTAAGAACCGCAGCAGGCTTTTGGCGCCAGATTATTTACCTCCTCAGGTTGGAGGTAGTGACCACCCAAGTGGGTGTATCTTTTACGCATCAGCGGCCACACTCGCACATGAGATGCTGGGGAGTTTCCTCTGCCCTTTGGCAGAACCTGCACATTTTTGTGTTTCTGAGCTTGAGGTTGAACATGTGTTTGTTCAGGCCACAATGCCCTGTGAGCGCCCTCACCAGTATGCGTAGATTGTTCCTATTTAGCGATAGGACCTCACGGGCCGTCTTACAATCGTAAGCCTTAATAAGCGCTTTGGAATGATTCAACCCTGGCGTGATCCGAATAGTCTTAATATAAAATCAAATCAAACAATAAAATATAATAAAAATGTTAAAATATCAAAATCGAATCTTAAAATATTAAAAGTAAAATTATCAAAATTATTATCAAAAAGTACAAAAATGAAATCCTTATCACCGGTATGTAAAATTATCCCTAGTACTGCGATTTCGGGGGAAATAAGGGTCGGGATAGCCCGTCGCGCTAGCGTTTCTCCAATTTCGCGCGCTGCCTGCTTGCTATGTTGTCGCGCCGGGGTTTGAATTTTCATACTGCTGGCCGCTACCGCCGTCGGAATACGAGACTAAAGCGGCCTAATAATACGGAAACGCCTACGCGGGAAAACGCACACTTATCAAAGTATTACACTGAGAAAAAGATAGAAATGAATAAAATAAATCAAACAGCTCTAATAAATAAGTAGTATGTATCTCAAGAGTTGTTTTGATAATATCTAATACTTCATAATCATGTTGAAAAAAAATAGGAAAACAGGAAAATTAACCAGACAAAATATTATTAAAATAATATATAAAATAATAATAATCCTCCATTATCTACAGCTAAAAATATGACTGGCATAGCTCTAAAACTGTTCTGTCTGCTATTTTCTGACTCCAGAAGAAACAAAACATCGATTCTGTCGAATTTTAATGATTCCGTAGTAGAAAATCAAATGATTTTGTAAAAGCCCGCGTCGAGTTCCGCAAAAAGGCTCTTGCTGAAACCAACCAAAATGGAGCATGTCTATGTAGAGTATGCCATTACGATTATGCGCGATGCGGACCAGTTATCACTGTTGTGATGACCTTATATCAAGTATAGCTCATCCTGCTGGCCTCCAATGTCTGAATAAATAGACATTACATTTGCACTCTCTTTAATGCATTGACCGAGTTATTTAGTCTAAGGTTATTTGGAAAGGCACAGCGGTTAGGCCGTATTGGCGCAGCGAGTGGCGCGGTTGGGGAGGCGCTAGAGAGAGAGTGGCGCAGGGGGGAAAATGTGGCACGGAAGCGGCGTGTGGGGGGGAGGGGGGAATAGTACAGGTGGCAAAGGGGCGAAAGGGGGGGTTGGGGTTGTTTACTTACATACCTGGTTAGTCTTGGGGTGACACAATGGATTTTTTTAAAATGTAAGGCACGTTCTTCAGGAGCTAATGGTTGAGCCATAATGACTCATGTGGTAGGATCGGCCGAACTCATAGGTCAACACCAATCCGGCAGCCTCCAAGCAGAAGTGCGAGCTCGGGTGGGAAAAGTCCTACCACAGAGGCGTCTACGGGCCAGTTCCCCTGGTAATCGTAGCCAATCGACTGCTCACTACGACAGATGGCCGGGGGAGTCTGGAAACAGCTTTGTTCCCATACATCGGGGGCGGTTGTTTACCTTGTGGCAGCCGCTCTTAAAACGACCATTCGGCTACCCGATACCGGGTGAACAGCTGGGCAAAGGACACCGTGGTCCGCGATAGATTCGGTAGACACGGAGAGGACCGCGCAAGCGACCTCGAACATGTAACCAGTCGGGAGGCCGGAGATATCTGGCTGTAACTGGAAGCAACGGCGCGATTGTCGGCCCGCTGGATAAAACCCCGGTTTCTCGCGGTAAGGCGTTGGCTTGTTACGGACGAGTCGCGAAATTAGGCAGTGGATTGTTTTCGTTCCAAGTCGTTTAAATATCGTTAAAACTTCCTGAGGTGACGCGTTCGCCCGTTGAAGTTGACAGCTCTAGCTGCACGTTCTTCAGTTACAAAATTTTAAAACTGATTTGCTTAAGATAAGTAACTTACAAACAAATTGACCGACTTAAAATTCTTTCCCGCCTTTTGTTCTATAAATATATTCATCTTATCCACTTTTATTCCACTCTTTATTCGTTGTATGGAAGGGCAGATTAAAACTGCTAAACCGATATGAGCCCAGAGTTAGCGTTTTAAAAAATACATACGTACACGTTTCATCTTACTACTAGTTCTCCGGTTCAATTTGAGAGCTCTTTCAATATCTCCAAATTCCTTAAGCATCCTTTGCCCGGCGTATTCACCCGGAATAGGGTGGCCGAATGGTCGTTTCAAGAGGAGTTGGCATACGTTTAACAACCACCCCCGCTCTCCATGGCAGACTCCCCCGGCTGTTAGTCGGAGGGCACAATCTATTGGCTGACGCCGCACGGTGCGCAAAGCATCCAGGAGCGTCCGAAGGTTGACTTGTTATAGGAATATGAAATGTTTATAGAAATCCATCACGATAACCGTCTAAGTAAATAGTATACAATAATACATAGCAAATAATACCTACTGCAGGATATCGTCATGCAGTATGGTCTTTCAAATATCCATTAGGTACCAACCTTTGTTTTTCGCTTCTTTAATGTTTTTCAAATGGCATTTTGCAGAAGTCACGCGATTTAGATATTCAATTTTACGTCCAAATGCATGCTTGCACTTTTTTTAATTGCTACCTTTGTTTGCTGTCACGAAAACAAAAGTACACAAAAATACGGTATAAACATGACTTCGATGAAGTGGCAATCTACGAAATTCTTATCTTCTTACAATGTTTTGTTCATTTTACAAACATTTTAGGATGTAAGTCATTACATCTTAGAACGATTTTTTCCTTAGGAATTGAAATGTTTATGCAGTAAAGCCGCAACGATGACTGTCCAATTAGTTATTAAACAAATAAACAAGGGATAGCTATAATGCTGGATGATATCATACTAGTGTAATTCATATATTAGTGTAAAGTTTCGGACTTTACACTAACACCCCAGCAGACGTCGAAGTTATGGTAGAACGTTGACAAGTGGTTACATCTTAAAATGCATTGTTCTGTACGCGTTGAAATGTTTATACGGAGTCGTCAAGATGACCGTCCAAGTACTTACTAGACAACTACTCAAAGACCGTAATGCTGGAGGATATCATATACCCGAAACTTTACACTAACACCCCAGCAGACATCGAAGTTATAGTAGAACCAAAGAGTAAAACGTTGACAAGTGATTACATTTTAAAATGCTTTGTGCTTTACGCGTTGAAATGTGTATAGCCGTCACGATGAGCGTCCAAGTAGTTATTAGACAACTAAACAAATGCCATAACGCTGGAGGATATCATATACCAGAAACTTTACATTAACAACCCAGAAGACGTCTTCGAATCTTTAAATCGTTGAAATAGAAAGGACGAGTCTGCGTCTCGCATCTTAGCCTTACATAATCTATTTTATGTCATTTTAACTGTATTCGAAACGTCAATCAATGGACCAGCAGATGAAATTTTTAAAAATCGGTTTTTGACACTAAGACATTTTTCTAGCAAGTATTGTAATAATAATTCTATAACTAAAATCTGATTTCTATAAAGACTGATTTCATCTGAATATTAATTGTATAAATAAAATCGATAGGCGTCCTCTCTCAGTCGGCGGTCGAACCCGTCTGGGCCCCACCCATTCCGGCGACTTAGGCGGCGCGGTTCGTTTCTTGGCTAGCCTTGGAAAGCTCGGCATTACTATTTGTTTAAAATCTATGGAGAAATTTTAATGTTAGTACAGATTATATATATTTTAACCAAAATTTCACAACGTGGTTTTGGCCCAGCAAAGCATCTGTGAACCGAATGGTGGCCTCATATTGGTTTGATTTAAACCAATATCTTTCAACTCTTGCCATGACCAAATGATGGCTGCAAACCAAATTTAATCAAAATCTGATTAAGCGTTTGGGGGCTATCGTGGAGGAATACAAACAAACACATTCATACATTAATCTCGAAATGGTCCTAATCATTTCTGGGGGGCTCACTATATATATATAGATTTCCATCTTGATCTCAAAAACTTATTTATAGTCACAATACTATCCCGCCTCTTCGGTTGGTGGACGGAGAAAGTTAAACTGACGTATTGCCAGGTTTTGAAAATAAATAACACCACGTAATAATGACATAGTTATTGTCATCATTATTTAGTGGATATTAGTTATAATTTGTAATGTGAAAAGTAGGCGAAGTATTCAAAAACAATCGAAGAAATATTAAAATCTACGAATAAGTTAGTACCGAACTCACTTTTCTCTTAAAAACCACTTCAAAGACTGTAACCAGTTTGACAGTTCACAATGGAGGATACAATAAATATACTAATTGAAATGGTAAATGAGGTGAAAAATCAATTAAAGGATAACAATCTACCAGAAATAAAAAAGAAATTATGCGACATCGAATCAAAACATGAAACACTTAATCTTGAATTTCAATCTCTAGAAGCAGCAATGCAGGCGGATCTTTTTTCGAAAAGGATCGTTTTGTACGGCTTACATGATCCACAGAGAAATGAACTAGAAAATCAGCTGTTTCAGGTGGTTTGCGATATCTTTAACCGCTACTTGAATATAGGTTTTTAACTATTATATCGAAGAACTACATCGCATCGGATACAGAAAGGGGAAACGGCCAAACGCACAGCGCAATATATCCTGAATAACTCCAAATGCTTTGCGAATAGGGGTCTTTACGTATCGCAATACTATTCTGATGAACAATTAAAAAACAGAAATTATCTTTTAAAGCATTGCAAATCTGCGCGAAACGAGGGTAAAAGGACGTATATCAGGGGCAATAAACTTTTTATCGACGGCATAGAATGGACGACTCGTATGTGTCAAGAAACTGAAAACAACACGGAAACTTCACAATCACTATCTATGCAGCATGCAGAACTTCATGAGCAGAATTCTGGAAGAAACACCTAGACGAAAAACTGTCAATTTTTTTTCATCTACACATCCATCGAAACGGAAAAACGTCTCACGTTACTGAAAGAGTAAAAGCAGCTCACATTAATGGCGCCGCAAATAAATATGGGTCCCATCAAACTTGCAGAAGGCAAATTTGCAGACGGCAATCTTGCAGACGGCATTCTTGCAGGCGGCAGTTTTGCAGAAGGCAATCTTGCAGAAGGCAGTTTTGCAAATGTCAAAATGACCTAACCTAACCTAACAGAAAAACTTAAAACATTTTTTTTAATGTTTAGTTTGATGTATAAAAGTCATCCACTACAAGGATGCCGGTAATTAATGTCACTTCGATTTTAGGGAAAGAAAAACCTAACCTAACCTAACAGAAAAACTTAATAATGTTTAGTTTGATGTACTGAAGTTTGCCGCCTGCAAGGTTGCTTCCTGCAAGGTTGCCTCCTGCAAATCTGCCCTCAACAAATTTGGAACTGTCAAAAGTGACATTTGTGCAAAATTGCCGCATGCAAAACTGGCGCCCCCCATAAATATGACATGGAGACGCAGTTTATTATTGCAAGATCAACATTTGGCCAATATAACGCCTGAAAATAATCATTGGACTGGTATAACTGGAAGCAATCAATATGCGCTAACTTCATTACTATCGGAATCTGACAGCTCAGCAACAAACGAACCGACCGCGAGGGGTAACAAAGATTATAAAATGAAAAGGAATCGCGAACCGATTTACAAAAAAAGAGACATCAAACAATGCGATGAGACATTTCAATAGTCATTCTTTTAGCGTACCTAGGTAATTCATTCAAACATACAATGCATAGGTACGCAACAAAATGTATATTATAGAATCATTCCTGGAAACGTCATATTCTTTTGATGCAATATGTCTGAGCGAACATTGGCTGCGACCTGGAGAAGAAGAACTATATCGACTATCAAACTATGAAATGGGAGCAAAATACATCCGTAAATCGCACATCCATGGAGGCGTATGTATATTCGTAAAGAAATGTTTAGAGCATATCGACCGACCGGATTATATCGTTACTTAGTGAGGAAATAATATTTTTGAATGTTGCGGAGTCGAAATTCCTAGCCTATAGTTTTAGTTTGCATGTATAGACCTGAAAGAGACTTTAGTACGTTTCTTGTTAAATTTGAACAATTTCTCGAACAAACATGAATGAAAAATATTCGCATAACCGTCATTATTGCGGGAGATTATAATGTTGATATCTTAAATAATAATGTACATGTTAAAAAATTCTAAATTTGACACAATTATATAATTTAAAAATTGGAATTCGTAATCAGGCAACACGAATTACACTGTCTGGAGGAACATGTATCGATAACTTCTTAACAAATGGGGAAACTTTTACAACAAACGTTTTGGATCTGGGATTTTCGGATCACACTTCTCAAACATTTTGCCTGAAGCTAGAAAATCTTAATAAAAAGAATAATAAAATGAGATGGAAGTTCAGAAAACGTACATATACCTATACAGCGCATTAAATATTGGCAAATTTCGTGATGCTATTGCCAATATTAATTGGTCAGAACATTTAAAAATACGTACTAAAAATATTGATGAAAATTTTAAAGTATTTAGCGAAAAAATTCATAATTGTTTAGAAGAAAATATTCCAAATCGAACCTGTAGTACGAATTCGACAAAAAAAAACGAATTGGCTAACGAAAGGTCTAAAAATATCATGTAAAAATAAACGTTTGCTATTAAATTTGAAACGGAGTGCTAAAAGTAGAATAATTTCTGATCATTACAAAACATATAAAAAAATACTATCAAAAACTATAAATTGCGCAAAAAAGTTATATTATAAAAATATTATTGAAAAATCAGAAAACATTGTGAAGTCAACATGGCAAGTTATAAAAGATCATAGTGGAAGATCAAAGGAAATTAAACAAAAACATTTAGAAATAAACATTGAAACACATGCCCACAGTTGAGCCAAAAAGAATAGCGAGAGAATTTAACAATTTTTTTATTACCGTTGGAAAAGATACACAGAAAGCTAATCCTTCAAACGGAAAACAAATATTACCAATAAATAGCGTAAGCAATTCTATATATTTAAATCCGGTTGATGAAAAAGAAATATCTACTATAATTAAGGGGCTAAAAAACAAGAAATCTTTTGGCCAGATGACATTCTGACCAGCGTGGTCAAGTCGTGTGTTGACCAATTATCAGCACCTTTAGCTCTGCTAATAAATCAGTCATTTCAAGAAGGTATATTTCCCACTTATTTAAAGAGAGCTATTATTAGGCCACTGTTCAAAAAAGGGGATAGTAGGAACCCCCTCAAACTACCGTCCGATTGCTCTCCTATCAACTTTTGCGAAAATATACGAAAAGACCGTCTACAATAGAATATATAGTTTCCTTGATAAATATAATATTTTTTCGGAAAATGAAAATGGATTTAGAAAGAACAAGTCAACTACACTAGCTGTCTTTCAATATACTAATGAAATTCTAAATTTACTAAATAATAAACAAGTCACCCTGGGGTTATTGCTAGATTTATCTAAGGCATATGATTGTGTACTACACGAAAAACTCTTAGAGAAATGCTACAACATCGGAATCCGAGGTAAAGCTTATGATTGGTTAAAATCTTACCTTACTGAACGGGAGCAGTGCGTTGAAATTACATACTTCAACAGCAATAAAAATATGGTAGAACCTGTACGATCAAAATGGCTTCGATCGCAGCACGGCATTCCGCAGGGAAGCGTCCTCGGTTGCCTGCTGTTTATAATAATAATATATGTTAATGAACTTCCTTTAGCGACACAACAGAAAATAATCCTATTCGCCGACGACACTTCTATCTTAATTGGGGGCCAGACTAAAGCTGACGTGGAAAGCAATGCAAACACAAGCTTTATAGAAGTAACTGAATGGTTAGGCTCAAATAATTTAGGTGTAAATGCGGAAAAAACAAAATGTATGCAGTTTCATTCCTATCAAGCACAAAAATACGAATTCGAAATTAAACATAACGCTCAGGTTATTGATAAGGTGCGAAAATTCAAATTACTAGGGATACAATCGACTGTAATTTGAACTGGAAGGCCCATGTCGAAGATGTAAAAAATAAAATTTGGAAATTTTGCTACGCGCTAAGGATTTTAAAACGAACTACAGATAGAAAAACAGCCTTTATGGCATATTATGCATATATTTACGCCTGCATAAAATATGGAATTACGCTTTGGGGCAATTCGGTAAACGCAGAGGAAATATTCATCGTACAAAAACGATGCTTACGAATTATATGTGGAATTCCAAAGACTGAGAGCTGCAAACCACTGTTTAAAAAGGAGTTTGTGCTAACGTTTATATCGATATACATCTTGGAAACCTGCAAATTTGTAAGAAACCACGATCAGTATTTCAAAATAAACAATGCTATAACACAAGAAATAAACATGAGCTACAAGCACCCAAGCCAAATTTAACTCTATTTAAAAAAGGAATGTTATACAATTCAATAAAAATCTATAACCAACCACACAAATATCAAAGAAATAAAAGGAAAATGGTTTACCGCAGCGTTGAAAAATGGCTTATCGATAAAAGCTTTTACACATTAAACGAATATTTCTCATAATATTATATTGTGGGCATGCATTTTTATTTTCTTTTTACAATAATTCAATTAGGAAGATTTCACATTTTAAATTATATACATTTCGTATTTATAGGCGGATTTTTGATTATTCCTTGATTTTGTTTTTTTTTTCTTTATATTTTATATTATTGGTGAATTATTTTTAATAATTGTCTTCTTCTGTTACATTTTAAATTATATACATTTCGTATTTATATGCGGATTTTTGATTATGCCTTGATTTTGTTTTTTTTCTTTATTTTTTATATTATTAATGAATTATTATTATTAATTGTCTTCTACTGTTAGTGATACTAATCCGGTCTGTTTAGATTTTTTTTCATGTTATATTTCTCTTTTAAATGTTATTTTAGGTCATTCAATGAACATTACGAATTATTGTTGATTTCATTTAGACATTATAGGCAAACCAGTGAAATAATTACATTTTTTAATTAGCAGATAAGTAAATTTAGCAGATAAGTAAATGTGTCTATCTGTTTTAATAACAGGTAATTGTGAGAGACAAAGTTTTAGGCAATAATATTAATAATAAATCTACGTATACCTACCTAAAAGGAAATATTACGGAAAATATCACTTTTTGAGTAAAGTGTAGATAAAACGAAACGCTGATAATATTATTGAAAATGTTTTATTTTGGTAACCTTAAAATGAACTATGTATGTAAAATGAATCTTAAAATGTACTACTATTCTTACATCTAAACTTATCTAGATGACAAATTATAACTAGTAATTTTTAACTTAGTTTATAGTTTTGCAAAAAATCGCCTTAGCAACTTAAAAAGCTACAACTTAAAATTTATATTACTTAGGTATTTAATTATATCTAAAATAATTAATTTTCAATTGTCTTTATTGAAATTGTTTTTATTAATGTTCAATTCTGACACCTCGCCGCGCCGCGAAAATATAAATTTAAAAAATATATACAAAAAATTATTAAGTGTATCCGAAATTACATTAGATCAAGTAACCACTGCCCGATTATAATATTTCAAACTAGATTGATATCTTAACATTTAGAGATTATAACTCTGAGGAAATACAAATAATTAAATGTAGGTAAGAGAAATTATAAATTAAATCAGTAAAAATAATGTCGCTTATTACATGTTCACGAGTAATGGAAAATCGCCAAATAAAATGTAAAGACTCAATAAACAATGAAAGAGAAATATAATATATATATACTTATATTATAATATTATATATTAGAATTATACTACGTAACGGATATTGCATTGTTCAATTTTATTTCTAAAAACTGTTTGCACTCCTTTCTATTATTTTGTGCCTAAGAATATACGAACTTTTAATTGTATAATCAACAACACTAGCAATTTCAGTATCCAGAGTAAAAAATCCATAATTACAACAAAGAATCCAATGTTTCCAAAAACGAAGATGCTCAAATATGGCGCGATATGCGGACTGTTGATTTTCCGTATTCCAAGATCCTGAAGCTCTCAAAAGTCTACTGCCGCCGGTTGCTTTTCGCTTCTTTAATATTTTGCAAATAACATTTTTCAGATGTTTCGTGTCTTTCATAATGACTTTTACTACCAAATGCATGCTTGCACTTCGTACAAACAAATAGCTTAATTTTTCGGTGAATTACATTATTGTGTCGGATTAAGCTACTCTTTTGAGTGAAAGCTTTGTTGCATTCCGTGCAAGTGTATCTAATTTTGAGATGAACTGTTTTTCTGTGTAACGTTAAGCTTCCTTGCCTTAAAAAGCTGCGAGTGCATTTGTCGCACGCGAATGGCTTCAATTTTCGGTGGACAGAATTGACATGTTGTGTTAAATGGTTTTGAAGAAAGAACGCGAATTTACATTCCTCACATTCATATTTTTTGTGGCGTTCATAATCGTTTTTAGGACCAAATGCATGCTTGCACTTCGTACGAACAAATCGCTTAATTTTTCGGTGAATTATATTAATGTGTGTTATTAAGCTACTCTTTAGAGTGAAAGATTTGTTGCATTCCGCGCAAGTGTATCTAAGTTTAAAATGAACTGAGTTTCTGTGTAGCGTTAAGTGTCCTTGCCTTGAAAAGCTGCGAGTGCATTTGTCGCACGCGAATGGCTTCAATTTTCGGTGGACAGAATTGACATGTCGAGTTAAATTTGTTTGAAGAAAGAACGCGCATTTACATTCCTCACATTCATATTCTCTAATTTTTCGATGGACTTCATCGATGTGTCGTTTGAATTCGCTGTGATTTGGAAACTCTTTGTTACATAAATCACAGGTGAATATATTCAACTGCAGGTGGGTGAAATTAACATGTTTTAATAAGTAGTTGCGATTAGAAAAGACTTTCTTGCACTGCTGACATGCATGCTTTGGTTTGCGATGGACTGATTGTACGTGTATTTTTACATTTCTAACCCGTGCAAATGCTCTGTCGCATTCTTCACATCTATATTTATTGAATTTCCTATGCACTTCGTCAACATGATTAATAAGATTGTGTATTCTTGCAAATCCATGGTCACATTTGGCACAAACAAACTTCTTTCCCGTTGGCCTAATACAGTCGTTGCAAAGTAACACAATTTCATTGTAATGCTTGCATGCTCCCATTGGCCCGTTTCTGTCTAGATTGCGGTCGCATCCAACGCAAGTGAAATTATCAAACTTCGTTATCAACACTTTGACATCTTTCATCTGTTCAATATGCTCTTCTTGTTCTACCCCATCTGATTCAACAGGATCTCTTGGTTCGGGTTTTATAAAACAAACTGATTGTTCGGGTTTTATCAAACAAACCGTTTCCTCTTCAAAGTCAAGAACATTTTCTTCCGTGGAACAGTTTGGTTGTTCCTCGTCGTTTTCTATCTCCATTTTAATGTTGTCATTCATTTTAATGATTGCTTGTCTCTTTTAGAAATTAACGAATATTAAAATATCGACAAAATTAGATCAATGAAACGAACTTTGCAAAATGAAATGTTGACGTTTGAGTCAAATAGAGTTTGATTACTTATAGACACATTATCGTACGTGAGATGAGCAGTAAAGAAACGTCGTACCATATTAAATAATTGTAAACTTAGTTATAAGCTTAGTTATAAGTAAAATGCAAGATTGTATTATTTATACCACTGCATTTTATTAAGTTCACAAATTTCTTTCAAAATATAAAAAAAAATCTGATTCCAATTTATATGTTGATATTTAAATGTTCCATTCCTAATTTTAAGTATTCAGAATTGTTATTATAATTCTTGCATTTTTATTCTTTTGTGCATCAATGATCAAGCAATATTTTATTTTTTTAATATACTAATAATAATTTCATTGACGAAATGATAAATGCCATTTTATAAACCCAGTGTGCCCGATTGCGTTTTTTTGTGTACGATAACCAAAATTAGTTCAAGTGAACGAGATAGAGCGGTAGGTATAGGTTAGAGCGGAATATGAAAAGAACAATCGTCGATAAAAACTACCTGTCGAACTTATCCTCGTCTGAATAAATTTTAACACATATCGTTAGTGTTCGTTTTATAACATAGTTTGTTTGTACATCTATTTTTAGCGGCGAGGTCTAGCGGACTGTAGATATTCGATAGTTAGAATTCACCGCAATATCCCATAGGAGATTATTTCGCCATCGGATTCCTCTTCTTGTGCGTAGGTAAATAAAGCCCCGTTTCTGTGAAGCTGCCTTTTCCTCGGAAGATATTACACCGTTTTGGATCAATAAAGGTACAATTAAAGCGTTTTTGTCGCGAAATCGTAAGTCTTTATTGATATCTTCTTAGGTGCTAATTAATGCTAATTAACATTTTTAGTTACACTTTATTTGCACTCTTTAATCGGTGCGTACACTTTATACCGCCCGACTTCTCCGCGGATACGTCCGCGGGAGTCTAAGATTTTTTAACGACTGCCTGATAAAAGGAGTATACATATTTCTCAATGTCTGTACAGGACTCCACCCTTATTGCCTAGTGGATGATAATGCCGCCATGTTATTTTGGTCGGCCAATAGAATAGCAGCTTGCAACATGCCGCTGCCTACCCCGTAAAAAATTGTGGGCGGTCCTGATCCGAAGCGACATCTTATCTTCTTTTTAAAATACTCTATTTAAATAAAGGTAGAAAGGGAACGATTTTCCCCGTTTTCTCCTTTTAAGTGTTAATTATAAATGGTAACCTTAGGGGTTATTAATTACGGTATTATGTTTAAAATATTACTTTGCATACATTGTAGTTCCTAAGATAAACAAGTCTTAAATTATTTTTGAATTACTTAACAAGAATTAATAACAAGAACCAAAGGAAAAACAAAAAATGTTACGTATAAATTTTAGCCTATTTTACATATTAATAAATTTTCCGGTTAGCGGTTATCATACTATTATTAAGACATGCACCTAGCTTAGATTAGCAAATTATTTGTAACAACTCTTAATAGTTACCGTAAACGTGGTTAGTAGCTTATACTAATTAATTAAATAAGGTATGTCAAGTATCTAAACCTTTAACAGGATAGAGCAAAGATAATACGCATTTAAATCTCTCTTTCGATTTTACAGGGCTTTGTTTTTTTATTTATTTTTTAATGTGAAGGACTCGCCCGTTGCTGCATCATATATTTTTAGCAGAAGGCCATTGTCTGTACTGGAGGCAAAGCCGTTTCCGTGTACGGGTATTTTTAGGGTTGCCCTTTGTTATGTCACCCTTTATCTCCGAACTATCGTTTTATTAGCGGAGTAAAGTGGCTGCGTTTTGAGTTTTTAAACTGCTTCTACGAAGGCATATTCCCTTGGTCTAGTCCCCGCGTCGCTATATCATAATTTATAGTTTCTTTAAGTGCTCTTTCCTGCCTTTTAGTTTTTTCGTTTTAGAAACGGATAATTTATTATTTTAGAGTCGCGCTCCTTCGGTCTGCGAGTTTCTCCGAAGAACAAACAATCCGCTGTAATTCGAACATTTCCCCCCCAAAATGGCAGGGGCCATTTTTGCTACCAATCGAATTAATTTACATTAACCTAAATCTTAGCGTAATCAGTCCTCCGTATTGGCGGCTATATCTAACTTCACTATTTTACCTATGGATCTACGGTACGTTTTGCCGTCGATCCTTAGATCTACAACTCGCACCGCCCCCTTCTTATCCGGGTAGATTTTTTCCACTAGCCCTCTCGGCCACCGACCTCTTTCTAAGGATGAGTCTAGGAGGATCACCAAATCCCCTACTTTTAGAGATTCCTGTTCATGTCTCCATTTGTGTCTTCCTACCATATTCGGGAGAACCTCGCGGGTCCATCGATGCCAAAACGCATCAGCCAGCGCCTGAGTGAATTTCCACTGTTTTCGACTGCATAAATCGTTTTTATGCGTCTCACCCATCGCTATTGATCCATTGGGATAACCCAATAAAAAGTGGGACGGTGTCAGCGGTTCGAGATCTCTGCTGTCGACCGCGACGCGTGTTAAAGGCCTTTGATTTAAAATTGCTTCTACTTCTGTTAATAAAGTTTGAAGGACCTCAACCGACGGAGCCCTTTCTTTTAAAACGGCGTATAGCGCTCTCTTTGCGGATTTTATCATAATTTCCCAGCTTCCGCCAAAGCTCGGAGATCCAGGAGGGATAAAACGCCAAATGATCTGTTCGTTGCTCAGTTTTTCTCGAATTTCCGTATTATTTATTTCCGCGATGGATCTTTTTAGTTCCGCACTAGCGGCCTTTAAACTAGAGCCATTGTCAGACATTATTAAATGAGGTTTACCGCGCCTCGCGATAAAGCGGCGTATTCCTTGTATTGTAGCGCTCGTGGACAAATCGGACGTTAATTCGATATGCGTAGCTCTTGTACTTATACAAGTGAATAGCAACCCGTACCTTTTCTCTTCTCTTCGACGTACTGTCACCTTCAGGGGTCCAAAGTAGTCCAAGCCTACAGAGTTAAAACATCTGACGTGATGCTGTAATCTAGCGGCGGGTAATTGCCCCATAATTGCTGTTACAGGTTTGGCCCGTCTTATCGTGCACGGCAAACACCTGTATATTAACTTTTTAACCGTTCTTCTCGGATTTATTACCCAGAATCTCTGTCGTATGCGGGTTAGTACGGTCTCGATTCCGGTATGTGCCATTTCTTCATGCGTCCTTAGGATCAGAAGCTGCGTGTAGCGGTCATTCCCATCTAGAATAATTGGATATTTTGTGTCGTATGGTACTCCTAATGCGTTGTCTAAGCGTCCATTTATTCTGAGTAGCCCGATCTCGTCAACGTACATATTTAAACCGAATAATCTGCTATCCCGGGTTAACACCTTGTTTTGGCGAATCAACTCTATTTCTTTATAGAAGCACCTTATTTGTGATTCTCTCACTAGCGCCTCTTCTGCCTTAGCGATGTCACTACCATCTAAAGCGCAATTATCCGTTAGTTTCCGACACCGCAGACAAAACTTCATAACAAAAGCCATGGTTCTTACTAGCCGGCGGTGTTGCGAAAATCGTGATACATCTACGTTGCTAGAGGCTTGTGTTCTGAGTGATAATACCGTTACGGGTCGGTATTCTAACTCGCGTTTTTCACCGTCATTCGGTTCCCGGGGCATTTGAGAGGGCCAGTGTTCCTGAGGTTCTTTCAAGAAACCGGGCCCATTTAACCACCGTCCTGTCTGTGACAGATCAATCGCCGACGTCACGCGCGTGCCGTCATCAGCTGGGTTATCCTTTCCAGCGAGCCATTTCCATTCGTCCTGAGTCGTCAATTCATCCAAAGCACCCAACCGGTTAGCGACAAACTGCAGGTGGTCGGAACTTTTAGACTTAATCCACCATAAAACGTTTGTAGAATCAGTCTACATAATTTTCTCGTGTATCTTTATTTTATATTCAGATGTGATTTTTTTTGCTAATTGCGCGCCTAGTAATGCGGCTGTGAGTTCCATCCTAGGTATGGTAATTTTTTTTAAAGGAGCTACTCTCGTTTTGCTTGCTATAAAAGATACGACTGGTTGATTGTCGCCTCTAATTATTCGAAGATATGCGACGCTACACATTGCCTGCTGAGAGGCGTCGCAAAAAACATGCAATTGTCTCCGCTCGGCGGCGTCATTAGTCGTGCCGTGATAACGCGGTAGTCTTACATCTGCTGCTGCGCTCAGGACTTCTAACCACTTACTCCAGCTTTCGAAAATATCCGGGGGAATTACATGATCCCAATCAATGCCGCTACTCCACAAGCTTTGCATAATTGTTTTTGCCCGAATGGTAACCGGGCTCAAGGCCCCCATCGGGTCCCAGATAGACATAATTAATTTAAGTGTTTCTCTTTTGGTAGGCACGCGCTCTCCAGTTTTTAACGAGTTATCCAACCTCTCCATTCTTAAGTTAAATGTCAGCTCGTCACTCTCTGGAAGCCACTGCAATCCTAATAGCCGCAGAGCGCTCAGTTCCCCTTTTTCTAACGCTACATTTTTGGGAGCTTTTCTGTCAGTCGGTATGTCGTCTAGAGCGCTCGGCGCGTTTGAAGCCCAACCCGTCAAAACAAAGTTACCCTGTTTATGTATATAATTAATTTCGCTGATAACCCGCTTAGCTTCTGACACAGATTCCGCTCCGAATAAAAGATCGTCAACGTAGTGATGTCTAACGATCGCGTCTACAGCTTCGGGAAAGCGCTCTAAAAAACGGTGAGCGTTCTTATTTCGGACATACTGGGCGGACGCGGGAGATGCTCTGCTACCGAATATTAATCTGGACATCCTATACGTAAGTGGTGCTATATCGCGCCTAAATCCTCTCCACAGAAACAATTGACTGTAGCTATCCTCTTCCGTTATTTTGATTCGTAAAAACATATCCCCGATATCGGCGGTGAAACCTACAGGCTGTTCCCTAAATCTGAATAATATTCCTACTATACTATTATAATAGTCCGGCCCTGTCAAAAGGCGACTATTTAGAGAAACCCCTTTCACTTTAGCTGCCGCATCGTGGACGATCCTCACCTTGTTTCCTTTAGCCGCATTCACTACGCCTAAATGAGGAAGAAACCACACGTTTTCCCGGCCTTCTAATTGCTCGGGCGTCACCTCTTGCGCGTAGCCCGCAGCTATATACTGTTCCATTCTTTTGCAGTACGCTTCGCCGTACATTCTATCCTGGTCCATTTTTCTCTCTACGGAACGTAAACGTGTCAGAGCCATAGGTTTGCTATCTGGCACGCTCCGCTCATCGTCCCGCCAAAGTAACCCCGTGGACCATACACCGTCTTGCAAAGACGTCGTAGACTCCAATAATTCCTCGGCTCTTTTAATATCACTTCCCACACGTTTTTTGCCAGGCCAGTCTTGCTCGAGTTTCATATTAGCCTCTAGCAAAGTCTGAATAACCGATTCATCGCTCGGATTTTCGCTCGTACAAAAAACCGGATATACATTGCCGTGCTTCTCCGTCGGCGTTTTTCCTATCGCGACCCACCCGAGACGCGTTTTTGATAAGGATATCTCCTCCGTTACCCGCGCAAGTCTACGGGACACAATTAAATCCCATCGGTCTGCTCCGATTAACAGACGCGGCCGTACGGTCATTAATTGGCCGGCGATTCTCATCTTATCAGCAATGTCCGTGGCGCCTTTTGCCGAGAAACTCTTTAATTCTGGGAGGTTCAACGCCGCCACACTGTAGGCTTGGATGTTGAACGCTTTCGGGTTTTCTTCCCCTTTGATTTGGAAGGTTACGGCTTCTGCGTCTTGGGCAGTCGCTCGCATGTCACCTATACCTAAGACTTCGATCGATTTTCTTTCGCCATGAATACCTAATTCGACCGCCAAGCTCTTATCTATCAACGAGACGGTAGATCCGGCATCCAGCAAGGCGTATTCTACCTTTCGCCCCTTTGGCCCAATTAAAGTAACTGGTAATACCTGTAAAAGTATTCTATTCCCTACCACAGAATGCGCTACGATCGCATTAACTTGCAACTCAGCATCTCTCTCGCCTCCCGGCTGGCTAACATTTTTTTCTACAGCGCTCGCCGCCGTTAACAGGTAATGGTACTTATTGCGAGGGAACTTTCTATATGCCGGGCAGTTCTTTCGTCCATGAGACGAAGCCAGACATTTAAAGCACCTCGCCATATGTTTTACCGCTTCCCAGCGCCCGTTAAAAGGTAATTTTTTAAATATTTCGCACTTGCTCAGATAGTGAGACTCAGTGCAATGGGGACATCTGAGGGCAGGTTTTTCTGTCATATTGAGTACTACATTCTTTTGTGGATGTTGCCTAAATTTCTTATCTCGCGTTCCTCCCTGGATTTTTCTCCCAGCCTCCCCTAAGCTTAAACCTGCATTTTGCGACCCGACCGCTAGCTTTTCTATCCACGACGCGAAATAAACTATAACCGGTTCTTTCGAACTCGTCCTACCGCTATCGGCCAACCATAACGTTACTAAGTTTCTCGGTAATTTAGACACTAATGACGCAATTAAATCTGGGTTCCATAAATGCTCTACTCTGTCTACGGATTTTACTGTAGCGACCATATTTTTGACATGGCAAGCAAATCTTAATAAATCTTCCGCGTCGACATTTTCGGTTAGTTCCCTAGTTTTACGCAGATCTGCTAAAGTGCGTTGTACTATGATGTTTGGATTACCAAACATAGTTTCCAGGGTTTTCATGATTTCTGCTACGTTTACTGGAGATAGCATGAGTCCCGAAACGCACTCTCTCGCCCGCCCCCGAATTGCGGTCTGAAGGCGTAACAGGTTTTGAGAATCATTCAAACGTAACACTTCGGTCGATTGATAAAAGAGAGATTTGAACGCTATGAACTGTAAGGGATCCCCATGAAACTGGGGTAATTCTTTGCTGTAATTAGTTTTTGCCGAGGCTATAGACAATACTTGACATACCTTATCTACGAGTTCTTCGCTCGTGCCGTTGTCCGTCGCGTCTCGGCTGCCCGTTCCCTCTTTGGTCGCGACCGCCGCTGCGTCCTCCGTCGTCTTTTTCGCCTCCTCTTCGGCGCCTCGCCGATCGTGCCATTCGCGGGACCTCCCGGCTGCCTGCTCCGCGCCGCGTTCCGGTGTGCCATCAGGAAGCGCCGCCGCCTGCTGTTTTCTGCTTAACCTCAGGTTCTCGGCTTCAGGTGAATCCATCCGGTAGTGATCTTGTGTCGATTCTGCTCGCGGGTGCTCGTCCGCCCATCGAGAAATTCGCCCCGCATTGTTTTCTTCGTCGGCGAAATCTCTTCGGTTTTCCCAGCCTCTGCTGCCTTCCGAGTCGAACACTTCGGACACCACCTCGAGTACTCTTAACGCATGTTGGGTGTCGGCATCCAACATCTGTAATTCTGCATCTAATTCGGCTTGTTGAACTTGTATCACGCCTGCTGCCTCGGCTTCTTCCGCTCTCCGCTGCGCCGCAGCTATATCTTCGGAGGCACGAAAACGTTCCTCCCGCGTTTTCGCTTCTGCTTCCAGTTTCTTCTTTTCGGCTGCCACTTTCGCTCTCTCCCTTGTAACTCTTCTCAGGTCTTCCGAAGCCCCTCTGATTTCTAGCAGCCTTTCACTTCTTGCCGTTTTTCCGGACCACGCAGTCAAACCTTGTTTTGATCCGTTTATCGAGGTCATTTTTTAGCCGGTTCTTCTTTTTATTTTTTAAATCCGTGTCGAATGACCAATTATGTTCGTTTTATAACATAGTTTGTTTGTACATCTATTTTTAGCGGCGAGGTCTAGCGGACTGTAGATATTCGATAGTTAGAATTCACCGCAATATCCCATAGGAGATTATTTCGCCATCGGATTCCTCTTCTTGTGCGTAGGTAAATAAAGCCCCGTTTCTGTGAAGCTGCCTTTTCCTCGGAAGATATTACACCGTTTTGGATCAATAAAGGTACAATTAAAGCGTTTTTGTCGCGAAATCGTAAGTCTTTATTGATATCTTCTTAGGTGCTAATTAATGCTAATTAACATTTTTAGTTACACTTTATTTGCACTCTTTAATCGGTGCGTACACTTTATACCGCCCGACTTCTCCGCGGATACGTCCGCGGGAGTCTAAGATTTTTTAACGACTGCCTGATAAAAGGAGTATACATATTTCTCAATGTCTGTACAGGACTCCACCCTTATTGCCTAGTGGATGATAATGCCGCCATGTTATTTTGGTCGGCCAATAGAATAGCAGCTTGCAACATGCCGCTGCCTACCCCGTAAAAAATTGTGGGCGGTCCTGATCCGAAGCGACATCTTATCTTCTTTTTAAAATACTCTATTTAAATAAAGGTAGAAAGGGAACGATTTTCCCCGTTTTCTCCTTTTAAGTGTTAATTATAAATGGTAACCTTAGGGGTTATTAATTACGGTATTATGTTTAAAATATTACTTTGCATACATTGCAGTTCCTAAGATAAACAAGTCTTAAATTATTTTTGAATTACTTAACAACAATTAATAACAAGAACCAAAGGAAAAACAAAAAATGTTACGTATAAATTTTAGCCTATTTTACATATTAATAAATTTTCCGGTTAGCGGTTATCATACTATTATTAAGACATGCACCTAGCTTAGATTAGCAAATTATTTGTAACAACTCTTAATAGTTACCGTAAACGTGGTTAGTAGCTTATACTAATTAATTAAATAAGGTATGTCAAGTATCTAAACCTTTAACAGGATAGAGCAAAGATAATACGCATTTAAATCTCTCTTTCGATTTTACAGGGCTTTGTTTTTTTATTTATTTTTTAATGTGAAGGACTCGCCCGTTGCTGCATCATATATTTTTAGCAGAAGGCCATTGTCTGTACTGGAGGCAAAGCCGTTTCCGTGTACGGGTATTTTTAGGGTTGCCCTTTGTTATGTCACCCTTTATCTCCGAACTATCGTTTTATTAGCGGAGTAAAGTGGCTGCGTTTTGAGTTTTTAAACTGCTTCTACGAAGGCATATTCCCTTGGTCTAGTCCCCGCGTCGCTATATCATAATTTATAGTTTCTTTAAGTGCTCTTTCCTGCCTTTTAGTTTTTTCGTTTTAGAAACGGATAATTTATTATTTTAGAGTCGCGCTCCTTCGGTCTGCGAGTTTCTCCGAAGAACAAACAATCCGCTGTAATTCGAACAGTTAGATTCAGATGTTTTAACTTTGATGGGTAGTTATAATGAGAAGAAGTGACAACCGTTCATTTCTCTCCAGAATAAGCAAAACAACGATTTGATTCACTAGTAGTAAATGAAATGATTTTGTACAAGCCCCGGTCGTGTTCCACAAAAAGTCTCTTGCTGAAACCAGCCAAAATGACGCTTGGCTAGGTAGAGTATGTCATTACAATTATGAGCGATGCGGACTAGAAATCACTGTTGTGATGAGCTTATATCAAATATAGGTCATCCTGCTGGCCTTCAATGTAATAATATATAGACAGATATTAATATAACTCATTTGAGAGAACCGGAAATTAAATCATATTTTGGCGGGCGTTTGTTAAATTATGGCAAGGATTTATGTTAGAACTACCATACAAACAGTAAACCGGACCTCTTTCAAGTCGTGCTCTCGTGCAGATCAGACCTAGGTTACGAACGTCCATCGGGTCGTAATTAAGACACTATAATAGCTTCGCTGAGTTTCCTTTAATAATAGATACACTAGGAATTAGATTTCTGCCGTGGAGGAGATTTGGCTAGGGTGGGAACATCAGGCGACTCGGTCAGGAAGTGGGGTGCTCTTCATCCACCCTGAACGCTGGTTCCTTCCCCGGCGCAAGTATCTCTGGTCTAAGGCGAATTATGTTGTATCAACTCGTCTACTTCATACCTTACCACGCGAGCGGATCTTCAGTAAGATTGCCATCCATCCTGCCACGGGCCAGCGTCCAGCGGACCTCGCTCCTCATTCACCTCGCCGGGATTCTACCGCCGAAATATACGATAGTTTCGATCGTCGTACTTATACCGTACATACCTCATTAGAGGACGACGCCGTACGCGCTCCTCGCAGCAAAGGCGCGAATATTTGAACCGCTCGCGGCGCGCTGATCAAGAGAAGAGAAGATCCTTTACCTACCTGCTACTAACCTGCTGCTACCTCTGATTCTTCGTATACCTTTTCCTCCCATAGTAAATGCCGGTAAGGCTAGATAAACCAAGCCGGCCGACCCTGCGAGAAGTTTCATGTCTGTGCATTGTATAATATTCTCGTTAAAGGAATAAAACCCGCTTCTTCTTGGATACTCGAAGCATTACTTGAACACACTTACTGATAATTTCTGATTGTTTTTAGCTAATTGTAATTGCTAACATTTTGACTCAATTTAATTTTGTTTGAAGTCCGACTTTACTGTTCTATTTTATTTTTTCTATTTCCTCGATTATCAATAATTAATTTTAAAGATCATAAGCGATCCTTACGTATGTACTTTACTGGAGAATAAAATCGTGTTGATCTAAAAGTGCATTTGTTTTTATTTCGTAACGGCTTTGATACGCGTAACGCTATCTTAGTCTTGTCAACAAACACTTAATAACTAAGTAACTATAATCCAACAAAATACATGTTACAAGGTATCATATTATTTATCTTTATTATATTTATTTATGTAGGTATACGGAGTTTAATTTTGAGTTTTAAATTATGTTTCGAGCCAATCAATCGGCTGGACGGCTGGCCGAACGCAACCCTGAACGGGCAACTGTCAGATGTCAACTTTAGTGTTGTTTTCGTTGCGGTTGCCGCTTAAGAAGACGGGAAATCAGACTTTTCCGCTCTATTTCCACTGCGAAAAGCCGATGACCGTGACAGCATTCCTTCCCGACGAAGAAAATTCACGGGAAGCGGAATTGTCGTCTCGTACGTGCTTTATTTATGTATTTCAATTCTATGTCCGCGTATAAGCTCACTTTTTCCCTTACGTCAAAACTGGTGAGATTTTTCGATTTTTCACCCGAAAACGCAACGCAACCGAACTCCATACTTAGAAAACCTGGTTGTGCGCCTCACAAGCAACTGGACTCTTCCAGTTATCTCAGCACTTCCCCTTTTTCGCGCTATACAAAATGTAATTTCTTTGCGATTGTCCTTAAAACGCCAAACGCCTGTCTTGTCATGAATTGTTACTAGTACAGCCGACACGTAATGTTTCGAGTGTGAATGCTTCCATTATGTGCAAGCTCACCTTTTCAATGAACTATTGCGAACGGAGGACACCAAGTATATATTGGTCAACATGTGAGTTGTGTGTAAAGGCTTTTTATTCTTGAGTTGCTATCCGCCCGCGCTGAAGCCTTATTTAACGAGTCGCGACCGCTCGTTCATGCGAGCACTCATACTCGATACAATACGTCACGAACGACAATGTCCTTGTCTCCACCCCCCCCCCCCAGGGACGTACCGAGGGGGGGGGATACACTGGACTTATCCCCCCCCCGAAATGTTTGGTGTTGTATTTCAAATCCTAAAAAAAAAAAATCCCAGCGGGTTTTTAGCGATATGTCGGGATTTCACCGCTTGACTATCTGGCAACACTGGCCGGGTCCTCTCTGAAGCCGGGCGCCAGACGATGCTACCAACTACCAACACCCTCCAGCGCCGGCTTCAGTCGGTCGCCGCTTCACTGCGGTCGCGGTCGTATTCGTGATCCGTCCGTGTCTACATTTTCTCCATCAAATTCGTCGTCTAGGACTACATCCATGAGTCATTTCGATTGTTCAACATACTCGTATGTAATAAGCAAGACATATTTGTGTCCGTGTGTCGTGTAAAAACATTGACTTTAAAAAACTTAGTTTTTTAGGTTATTTCTATGTGTAAAGACAATGAAGAGAATTGACACTTTTTTTAAACCTGCGCCTAAAAAAAGGGCGTCTTTCGTTGAAAACTCAACCTTTGGCGATAGTGTCAACATAGGGGGCATCACTGAGAAACCGTCCCACAGCATATATGAAGAACAACAGCCTGCGAGTCCGTATCATAGTGTTTCTGAGGAACAGTTATTGAGCTCTGCTAACCACGAAGAACCGCCTACTAATAGTTCCCCAGGTTGCAGTACTAAAACAAAGAGTGATGTATTCATAAGTGATAGTTCTCCTGACATTGGCATTGTATCAAATGCTATATATAACAAACGCTCGCCGATAATACTCAATGATGCCCAGAGAACTACAGTACTTACTGACACTTTCGTTCCTGATTCGTCCTTTATATTTCCAGCTCGATTATACGGCAAAAGAAAACTTCGATTTCGTAAAGATTGGCTGCAGAAATGGGAATGGTTAGCATACTCCCCGGATAACGATGGTGCTTTCTGCAAGTATTGTGTTCTGTTCGGATCAGAGCATGTTGGAAAAGGTTCACACCAGACTGTTGGTAGTTTCGTGTCGAAACCATTCAAAGACTGGAAAAATGCTACAGAAAAATTCCGCGAGCATTCAGTTGCAAAATACCACCAGTTTTCACAACTAGCCGCTATCAACTTCACAAGAATAACTTCCTCAAAAATTCCAGACATTGCAAGCCAAATAAATACGCAAAGACAAACAGAAATACAGCAACATAGAGCAGCATTGAAACCTATAATTGAAACTATAATTTTGTGTGGAGAACAAGAATTTCCACTTCGAGGCGACAATGACAGCGGTCCTCTAACGCTGAAGAAGCCAGTGGAAAAGGACGGAAAGTTTAGGGCGCTACTAAGGTACAGGGCGGCTTACGACGACTCGTTAAAAGAGCACTTAATAAAAAGTTCTAAAAATGCTACATATATTAGCCCAAAGATACAAAATGAAATTATTGACATATGTGGAGAACTAATACAAAAGAGAATTGTAAGCCAAGTAAACGGTTCAGAGTGTTTCGCAATTCTTGGCGACGAGACCCTCGATATAAGTGGTACAGAGCAGTTTTCCGTATGCGCAAGATATATTCACGAAGGCATTCTTCGAGAAGACTTTTTAGCTTTCATTCCCATATACGACCTAGGCGCTGAAGCGATAAGCGAAGCCATACTTCACAAATGCCGCTTGCTGGGTCTTAACTTAGAGAAAATAATCGGTCAAGGATATGACGGTGCCGCCAACATGGCCGGCAAGATCAACGGAGTACAAGCAAGAATTCAACAACAATACCCTAAAGCTGCGTACGTGCATTGCACAGCCCATCGTTTAAATCTTGTCCTGTCGCAGGCTCTTTCTGTGTCTAACGTAAGAAACGCTCTTGGCGTTATCAAAGAAGTATGCAACACATTGAGAAACAATGCTGCAGCTGGAAAGACACTGAAAGAAAACATAGAAAAATACGCTCCCGAAAGCAAAAGAAAAAGACTCGTGGGCTTGTGTGAAACAAGGTTCATCGAACGTCATGACTCTATAAATGTTTTTTATGAGTTGTTCCTCCCAATAGTCGTCACATTGCGCGAACTGTCCAATACAAACAGAGCAGTTTCGTCGACCGCAGCAACTCTTTTGGCTGCGATGGAAAAAGGCTGTTTTTTAATATCGTTGAAAACGTGCGAATTAATCTTCAGCTTCACATTACCGCTTTCAAAATATCTGCAAAATCCTACTCACACTCTGGCTTCTGCCATGGAATTCGCAGAAAGTGTCACCAGGAAATTAAGGGACATTCGAAACGATGTCGAAAAGGAGTTTTTAAAACTTTATTCATCTTGTTCTGAAATAGCAGAGAATATTTTGGATATAGAAATAAACCCACCGCGTGTCACAGGTCACCAAACTAAAAGAAGCAATCCCCCCAGTGACTCAGCAGAAGAATATTACAGACGAGCTTTATTTATTCCTCGTTTAGATGACGTAATCTGTAGTATGGAAGATAGGTTCGGCAAGAACCGAGACTTGCTCTCCTCACTAGAAGTTGTGCTACCCAAAAATGTCGACGAGAAGAAAACAAGTACCCTAGAAATGTTGAAAATGTATTGGCCCGATGATGTTGAAGAAGTTATCATGAAGGCTGAATATCGACTCTGGTGTTCAAGATGGAAGGATTTTGAAACCAAACCAACGGACCTGATGAAAGTCTTAGATGCGTGCGATCATGGATTCTTTCCTTCCATCAGAAAGCTAATACAAATACTCATAACTTTACCCGTATCCACAGCGTCGGTGGAGAGGTCTTTTTCTACGATGAAAAGGATAAAATCTTTCGTCAGGAATAAAACAGGAGATGATCGACTGACTGGCTTAGCATTGCTGTCTACCCACTCAGCTTACTCTCCTACTCCGGAGGAAGTGCTCGATGTGATGAGCGCTAAGTCAAGAAGGAAGATGTTAATTTAATGTGCCTATGTCAAATATCATTCCTGTAAATTAAATCTTCCTTTGCTGTACTTTTTTCACACATAAAAAAATGTCGTCTATGGATATCGCTGGAAAAGTCTTGTTTCGTCCACAGCAGATTTTTTTATTCATTTCAATTTAAAGGATTGCACCTTAATACATTCTAGGAAATTTTAGTATAATCATCTAATCTTGAAAAGCCAACATGTAACTTGTGTTTTGTTGAGCCCGACCGAGATTTTTCCCGAATCACAGGCCTTATTACAACCAAGACTGTATTTAATTAAATCCTATGTTAGTCAGAGAGCTACTTACCTACATAGTTCTAAAGAAAGACTCTGTAATACATTAGGTATATCAACATAAGAAAAATTTGCTGTATCGTTAAAATTTTTAAAATTAAGTAAAAGTAATAAAGTATTGTACTGTTATGGTTTTCTATTTATAATAATCACATTTATTGCAAATCTTTACTTAAACTTGTAAACAGACATCTTTATTTTACGTTCTTTTATCCAGCATTAAATGCGAAGGAAAATTAATCGTCGTTTAAATTTTGTACTTCAAATTATTATCCCCCCCCGAAAAAAAATCCTGGGTACGTGCCTGCCCACCCCCCCCATTCTTACGTCCTCAACCATCCTTCCACTGTCCAATAATTGTGCCGTCTATATATTCGCGGCACAGAACAACTTTCAAGACACTGACGATGTATACCATCGCCAGTGCCCGTCATTCAGGGCTGACTGTAACCCTAAACCCAATCGACGGAGCTCCCATTGTTGACATCTATTTTGACAATCAGTATTTTTTTTATTTCAGAATCTGCCGCTATAAAACTGAGGCCACGAACGGTCTTGAGCTTGCTGTGCGCCTCCGATATCAGTATGTCTCTGGTCAATTCACTCTTATCAAATTTTAGCTGGTATGTTCAGCATACTCTATACGTATGAGTAATATCGTGACATGTACTCGGTAGGGTTTTAAGCGAGAATGATTAATCCGAATCCACTCTACTGAAGTTATTAACCGAGAAATGCGGGATACTGACTGTATATTTATTCAAACCTGGTATCCCCAGTGGTGGTTGGCGATGTAATGTTATTAATATGGTGAAAGTTATTATATTAATTTTTTTACTAGATGCATATTTGAAGATAATTCTATGTTTATCGAGACGATGAATGTAATAATAATGATTTATATATTAAGATTTATTTATAACAATTAAATGAATTTTTATTTTATTTATTTGCAGAAGGCTGACGGTGAGAAGGGTGGTGGTACTTCGGTTGGTTGAGGGTGAGAGGAACTGGTCCCGTCCATATTGAAGCATCACAGGATAAACTGCGACGCCAAGAGTACTGAAGTCATGCCCGGATATAAGGTACACGCTGATCCACTCCTATGTATATATATGCCATTCATTATAGACGGCACCATCTCCGCACTCGCCAGACCTCTTAAACTTCCCGTAAGTGTAACTGATTCCTTATGAATGGAGAGAACGACATTGTACAATATGATTGAATCATCATTCATCATATATTAAGCGGCATACATTGTCATGATACCAGATTCAATGAAGTACGGCCTGCAAGATGTTAGCGATTATATGGTAAATAAATTGCGAATCGCTCGTTTTTGAAGTCTAAATTATCTTACCGAATTTGCCGCCATTCCCCAAAACATGAGACCATAGTTAGTTAGTTAGTTAGTTGTACTGGGCGTTCCTCCGCAAGTCGACATCCAGTGTGCCTATTTTGCGTGTAACGGGGGTAGCGCTATTCCACCCACCCCAGCTCCTCGACGAAAGCCAGCAGGGCTTTCAGGTTTCCTGCTGCCTCGCGCAGGGTGCCTGGAGTCCCAAGGTGTTTTGTCCTGTATACTTCTACCTGTTTACAATCTAGCAGAATGTGTTTTGTGGTTTCTTCCGCCTCCATGCATGCTCTGCACATAGGGCTATTCGTCCATGTTGAAGAGGTGTTTGTTTAGTGTGTTGTGTCCTGTTATCAGTCCCACTAGTTTGCGTAGTTGGGGCCTTTTTGTCCTTAGAAGTGTTTTGGTAAGTTTGTGGTTGTATTCCACTACTATTTCGTTGGTTTGTCTGCAGGTGTCTATCTCTTTCCAGTGTGTTTGATGTAGTTGTTTGTAGTGGTTGTCAAGTTGGTTGTTTATGTGCGAGTAGGGTAGGGGCACGATAGGTTCGGGTCCGTATGCCGGTGTGTCTGAGCCCTTACGGGCTAGTTCATCCGCAGCATCGTTTCCTCTTGAGTTACTGTGTCCCTTGATCCAATTCAGTGTCACCTTATTGCCTTTTCCGCATACCTCGAGGAGGCTTTGGTGGCATTCGTTTATGAGCCCAGATGTAAATCTATCGCTTCCCAGTGCCTGTAGCACTGACCTGCAGTCCGATAGAATACATATGTTTTCGTGTTTTAGCTGCCGCTGTTTCACTGCGTTGCAAGCTTCTATTATTCCCATATATTCTGCTTGGAAAACTGTGTTGTGTGCTCCGAGTGGTTTGGTACATGAGACCATAACTATGTAAGGAATGGAAATATGCAAAGTATACAGACTTTGCGGCTTCAAAGCCGCACAACATTTTATTTTTTTCTAATAGCAAACGTGGCACTACCTAATTTTCCGCTCAATTCATCCAAATGAGTTGACCATTGAAGATTACTATCTAAATGGATACCTAAAAATTTTATATGGTCAATATTTTCAAGTTCATTTTTACCATAGCGGATGCTAATGACGTCATCTCGGGAAGGCCGAAGAGAGAAATGAATTGAATTTGATTTCGAGGCATTAAGGAATAGTCGGTTTACGTGGAACCAAGTACCCAGCCTTTTCACCGTGGCATCAATTCGCTTGATTAAAGTATCTAAGTTTGCATCACTGAAAATTAGAGAAGTATCATCTGCATAAAGGGTAATTTCGTCATTATCTGATATCACGCAATCTGGTATGTCATTTATATACACAAGGAAAAGAAATGGACCCAGGATAGAGCCTTGTGGCACTCCTTGCGTAATTAACTGGGGTTTACTAACAATATTTTGTATTTTAGTTACTTGCGTTCGTCCTTGCAAATAAGACTATTAGATTTAGTTCCCGGCCTCGAACGCCATACCTAATGCTCGAGTTTACATAGCAAGATGGTGTGATCGACGCAATCAAAGGCCTTGGATAGATCACAGAATAAACCCAGAGTTCTTTCCGACTTATCCAGGCTGGAGAGCAACTTTTCCATAAGACCCGCAATCGCATTTATTGTGGACAACGACTTGCGGAACCCGAAATGTTTCGGGTTTGTATCATTCTCTAATATTATTGCAACCATTATGTAACCCTTATGTTCTTACTAATGATGATTTATAATTGATTAATGATTATGATGTTCGCAGGTTTCTGGCTTCCCACCGCTGATGAAAAGTCTCGAATTCAAGCTCAGTCTTCCATAGCAGTTGTATTTAATCGCCATGATAACAACGTTAGAAGGCAATTCTGGTACGTTACGGTGACTACGACAGGAAATTATGCAAGCTAAGAAAATTCCAAGCCACTTACTACAGGGTCGACGCTGCTGAAATAAAAAGAACGGAATCCCGAAATCGCCACTCGTTACAAGATATTATTGTATTATATAATTATTGTTAAGTTTTATTAAATGTAATCGCTTTTACATATGTTTTTTAGGTATTTATTAATTGTAACTGTGAATTATCGGATGCAGTATAGGTTTGTTTTATTTCATTTTATAAATTTTAAAAGTAGATTTAAGTCATTTTTATATAGACTATATAAAAGTTATTTTTTAATGTTTGATTTGGAGTTGAACCGTTAGTTTTTCAAAATTTTGGTTGTGCGCCATGTGACATATATTTAGGTCTTTTAGGTATGTTTATGATGGGATGAGAGAGAACGTCGCGTTTGTGAACAATCCTATAATTTATTCTGTATTTAATTAAGCCAGGACTAGCGCAAAAGGGACCTTAAGGGTCTTACGATAAAATTTCCAGGTTCAACTGTATCCGAATCGTCTTTTTTATTTTTTTTATTTGTTGAGTGGGGCTTTTCTACGGTCTTTATGAGCCTTGTAACATTGCGACCATTGCTGATCTATTGTGTTCGCCACCTAGGATAGTTCTGCGCTAAGCCTCGGTTCATTTAAGAACCGCAGCAGGCTTTTGGCGCCAGATTATTTACCTCCTCAGGTTGGAGGTAGTGACCACCCAAGTGGGTGTATCTTTTACGCATCAGCGGCCACACTCGCACATGAGATGCTGGGGAGTTTCCTCTGCCCTTTGGCAGAACCTGCACATTTTTGTGTTTCTGAGCTTGAGGTTGAACATGTGTTTGTTCAGGCCACAATGCCCTGTGAGCGCCCTCACCAGTATGCGTAGATTGTTCCTATTTAGCGATAGGACCTCACGGGCCGTCTTACAATCGTAAGCCTTATAAGCGCTTTGGAATGATTCAACCCTGGCGTGATCCGAATAGTCTTAATATAAAATCAAATCAAACAATAAAATATAATAAAAATGTTAAAATATCAAAATCGAATCTTAAAATATTGAAAGTAAAATTATAAAAATTATTATCAAAAAGTACAAATATGAAATCCTTATCACCGGTATGTAAAATTATCCCTAGTACTGCGATTTCGGGGGAAATAAGGGTCGGGATAGCCCGTCGCGCTAGCGTTTCTCCAATTTCGCGCGCTGCCTGCTTGCTATGTTGTCGCGCCGGGGTTTGAATTTTCATACTGCTGGCCGCTACCGACGTCGGAATACGAGACTAAAGCGGCCTAATAATACGGAAACGCCTACGCGGGAAAACGCACACTTATCAAAGTATTACACTGAGAAAAAGATAGAAATGAATAAAATAAATCAAACAGCTCTAATAAATAAGTAGTATGTATCTCAAGAGTTGTTTTGATAATATCTAATACTTCATAATCATGTTGAAAAAAAATAGGAAAACAGGAAAATTAACCAGACAAAATATTATTAAAATAATATATAAAATAATAATAATCCTCCATTATCTACAGCTAAAAATATGACTGGCATAGCTCTAAAACTGTTCTGTCTGCTATTTTCTGACTCCAGAAGAAACAAAACATCGATTCTGTCGAATTTTAATGATTCCGTAGTAGAAAATCAAATGATTTTGTAAAAGCCCGCGTCGAGTTCCGCAAAAAGGCTCTTGCTGAAACCAACCAAAATGGAGCATGTCTATGTAGAGTATGCCATTACGATTATGCGCGATGCGGACCAGTTATCACCGTTGTGATGACCTTATATCAAGTATAGCTCATCCTGCTGGCCTCCAATGTCTGAATAAAAAGACATTACATTTGCACTCTCTTTAATGCATTGACCGAGTTATTTAGTCTAAGGTTATTTGGAAAGGCACAGCGGTTAGGCCGTATTGCTGCAGCGAGTGGTGCGGTTGGGGAGGCGCTAGAGAGAGAGTGGCGCAGGGGGGAAAATGTGGCACGGAAGCGGCGTGTGGGGGGGGAGGGGGGAATAGTACAGGTGGCAAAGGGGCGAAAGGGGGGGTTGGGGTTGTTTACTTACATACCTGGTTAGTCTTGGGGTGACACAATGGATTTTTTTAACCCCTCAAATGAATGGCGATTAGCTCGGGTTGCCTTCGGCAAAATGTATATAAATTTATATTTACATTTACATTTACATTTACATAGAGCGGGGTTTACTATAGAGCTATAGCATTACTATAGAGCGGATTACTATAAAGCGGCGCACATTTACATTTATATTTACATTTATATAAATTTATATACATTTTGTATACATTTTGCCAAGGCATCCCTTTAGGGACGCCTCACATTTGAGGGGTTAAATTGTAAGGCACGTTCTTCAGGAGCTAATGGTTGAGCCATAATGACTCATGTGGTAGGATCGAACTCATAGGTCAACACCAATCCGGCAGCCTCCAAGCAGAAGTGCGAGCTCGGGTGGGAAAAGTCCTACCACAGAGGCGTCTACGGGCCAGTTCCCCTGGTAATCGTAGCCAATCGACTGCTCACTACGACAGATGGCCGGGGGAGTCTGGAAACAGCTTTGTTCCCATAAATCGGGGGCGGTTGTTTACCTTGTGGCAGCCGCTCTTAAAACGACCATTCGGCTACCCGATACCGGGTGAAAAGCTGGGCAAAGGACACCGTGGTCCGCGATAGATTCGGTAGACACGGAGAGGACCGCGCAAGCGACCTCGAACATGTAACCAGTCGGGAGGCCGGAGATATCTGGCTGTAACTGGAAGCAACGGCGCGATTGTCGGCCCGCTGGATAAAAACCCGGTTTCTCGCGGTAAGGCGTTGGATTGTTACGGACGAGTCGCGTAACTAGACAGTGGATTGTTTTCGTTCCAAGTCGATCAAATATCGTTAAAACTTCCTGAGGTGACGCGTTCGCCCGTTGTAGTTGACAGCTCTAGCTGCACGTTCTTCAGTTACAAAATTTTAAAACTGATTTGCTTAAGATAAGTAACTTACAAACAAATTGACCGACTTAAAATTCTTTCGTTCTATAAATATATTCATCTTATCCACTTTTCCACTTTTATTCCATTCTTTATTCGTTGTATGGAAGGGCAGATTAAAACTGCTAAACCGATATGAGCCCAGAGTTAGCGTTTTAAAAAATACATACGTACCTACACGTTTCATCTTACTACTAGTTCTCCGGTTCAATTTGAGAGCTCTTTCAATATCTCCAAATTCCTTAAGAGGCCTATTACAAAATAGCGTAGGTATTCTTTTAAAATGAGTTTAAAAAATGAACGCATTTTTTTTTGGATGTAACTATAAAAGATAGGATAAATAAATAAAAAAATAAATAAATAACTATTCAACCCTGGGAGAAAACCGCGGCACTGAGCGCTCTTCTCTTGCGCAAGCAAATATATACACAATTTCTAATTGTTTTTTGCAGTGTTTTCTCCTTTCTAATGACAATAATTTATATTATGTCGTATTGCTAAAAGAGTGAACTTTAATATAGTATAAGTATTATATAAGAATCTTATTTTATTTCTGAGAAAATTAGAATGATACAGGAAGTTTTTTTTTAAATTTTGTGTAATTGTAAGTAATGTATACCTTGGATATGTGGTCAAAAAACGAAAAAATAAGGCCGCTATGGTCAACAAGAATACATGACGGACATAAAAAAAAATAGTATACGGTTTTCGTTGTAGTGATATTACTGTATTAAGGAGCTCAAAGTTTGCCTTCCGAGCGTTTTACGAATAACGACTTTCGGAAAATGGGCTGAATAAGTAAATAATATTCGTTATATCTAAAATTAAAGGCCGCTATGGTCAACATCAAGAAATGGTCCAGGTAATTCAGTAATTAAAGTTTGTAGAAATCTCTTCATTTCTTGGAATTAGAACGCCAAAAATCCACTTTTCTTGCCTTTCTGGAAAAAATATGTGATAGGGCTCTTAAGCATCCTTTGCCCGGCGTATTCACCCGGGATCGGGTGGCCGAATGGTCGTTTCAAGAGCAGTTGCCATACGTTTAAAAACGAGCCCCGCTCTCCAGACTGCCCCGGCTGTTAGTCGGGGGGGCACAATCTATTGACTGACGCTGCAAAGCGTTCAGGATCGTCCGAAGGTTGACTCGTTATAGGAATATGAAATGTTTATAGAAATCCATCACGATAACCGTCTAAGTAAATAGGAATAATACATAGCAAATAATACTGCAGGATATCATCACGCAGTATGCTCTTTCAAATATCTACTGGCAACCTTTGTTTTTCGCTTCTTAAATATCTTTCAAATGGCATTTTGCAGAAGTCACGCGATTTAGATATTCAGTTTTACGTCCAAATGCACGCTTGCACTTTTTTTAAATTGCTACCTTTGTTTGCTAAAACGAAAATAATATTAAATAAAAATGCGGTATAAACATGACTTCGATGGAGTGGCAATCTACGAAATTCTTATCTTCTTACAATGTTTTGTTCATTTTACAAACATTTTAGGATGTTAGTCATTACATCTTAGAATGTTTTGTTCTTTAGGAATTGAAATGTTTATGCAGTAAAGCCGCAACGATGACTGTCCAATTAGTTATTAGACAAATAAACAAGGGCCATAATGCTGGATGATATCATATACTAGTGTAATTCATATATTAGTGTAAAGTTTCGGACTTTATACAAACACCCCAGCAGACGTCGAAGTTATGGTAGAACGTTGACAAGTGGTTACATCTTAAAATGCATTGTTCTGTACGCGTTGAAATGTTTATACGGAGTCGTCAAGATGACCGTCCAAGTACTTACGAGACAACTACTCAAAGACCGTAATGCTGGAGGATATCATATACCCGAAATTTTACCACTTTATTATTTACCCGAACACCCCAGCAGACATCGAAGTTATAGTAGAACCAAAGAGTAAAACGTTGACAAGTGATTACATTTTAAAATGCTTTGTTCTTTACGCGTTGAAATGTGTATAGCCGTCACGATGAGCGTCCAAGTAGTTATTAGACAACTAAACAAATACCATAACGCTGGAGGATATCATATACCCGAAACTTTACATTAACAACCCAGAAGACGTCTTCGAATCTTTAAATCGTTGAAATAGAAAGGACGAGTCTGCGTCTCGCTGTCAATCAATGGACCAGCAGATGAAATTTTTAAAAATCGGTTTTTGACACTAAGACATTTTTCTAGCAAGTATTGTAATAATAATTCTATAACTAAAATCTGATTTCTATAAAGACTGATTTCATCTGAATATTAATTGTATAAATAAAATCGATAGGCGTCCTCTCTCAGTCGGCGGTCGAACCCGTCTGGGCCCCACCCATTCCGGCGACTTAGGCGGCGCGGTTCGTTTCTTGGCTAGTCTTGGAAAGCTCGGCATTACTATTTGTTTAAAATCTATGGCGAAATTTTAATGTTGTTAGTACAGATTACCTATATATATTTTAACCAAAATTTCACAACGTGGTTTTGGCCCAGCAAAGCATCTGTGAACCGAATGGTGGCCTCATATTGGTTTGATTTAAACCAAAATCTTTCAACTCTTGCCATGACCAAATGATGGCTGCAAACCAAATTTAATCAAAATCTGATTAAGCGTTTGGGGGCTATCGTGGAGGAATACAAACAAACACATACATACATTAATCTCGAAATGGTCCTAATCATTTCTGGGGGGCTCACTATATATATATATGTATATATATATATATATATATATATATATATATATATATATATATATATATATATATATATATATATATATATATATATATATATATATATATATATATATATATATATATATATATATATATATATATATATATATAGATTTCCATCTTGATCTCGAAAAAATATTTATAGTCACAATACTATCCCGCCTCTTCGGTTGGTGGACGGAGAAAGTTAAACTGACGTATTGCCAGGCTTTGAAAATAAATAACACCACGTAATAATGACATAGTTATTGTGATCATTATTTAGTGGATATTAGTTATAAATTTTAATGTGAAAAGTAGGCGAAGTATTCAAAAACAATCGAAGAAATATTAAAATCTACGAATAAGTTAGTACCGAACTCACTTTTCTCTTAAAAACCACTTCAAAGACTGTAACCAGTTTGACAGTTCACAATGGAGGATACAATAAATATACTAATTGAAATGGTAAATGAGGTGAAAAATCAATTAAAGGATAACAATCTACCAGAAATAAAAAAGAAATTATGCGACATCGAATCAAAACATGAAACACTTAATCGTGAATTTCAATCTCTAGAAGCAGCAATGCAGGCGGATCTTTTTTCGAAAAGGATCGTTTTGTACGGCTTACATGATCCACAGAGAATGAACTAGAAAGTCAGCTGTTTCAGGTGGTTTGCGAACGCCACTTGAATATAGGTTTTTAACTATTATATCGAAGAACTACATCGCATCGGATACAGAAAGGGGAAACGGCCAAACGCACAGCGCAATATATCCTGAATAACTCCAAATACTTTGCGAATAGGGGTCTTTACGTATCGCAATACTATTCTGATGAACAATTAAAAAACAGAAATTATCTTTTAAAGCATTGCAAATCTGCACGAAACGAGGGTAAAAGGGCGTATATCAGGGGCAATTAACTTTTTATCGACGGCATAGAATGGACGACTCGTATGTATCAAGAAACTGAAAACAACACGGAAACTTCACAATCACTATCTATGCAGCATGCAAAACTTCTTCTTCTTCTTCTTTTTTCTTTTTGGCAATCCACCCAATGAGGGTGATTTCTGCCAGGTGGTTATTATTTTATTTAATTTGGGAACTTTATTGTTAGTAGGACAGCACTGAAACAAACAGACACAAAACATATAACAATGGAAACAGTAGGAACTAGTATATTATGGAATGGAATAATGTTACTAAAGGGAAATGTGGTTGAGGGAAATAAATTTACAGAGGATTTTGAGGACTTTTGGAGAGTTAAGGGAGAGGAGATGGTCCACACACAGTGGGAGTTGAATTTTGAGGGCTATAAGGTCCGAGACGAAATTAGGATAGTTGTTGTTAAATGGGCAGTTAAAAAAGAGGTGGTCAGCAGTGCAGACTGCATGACCGCAATCGCATTGGGGGGACGGGAGGACGTGTATCCTATAGAGGTGAGCGGGGGTGCAGCTGTGGCCAATACGCAATCTGCAAATGACTGTTATTTCCTTGCGGCTAAGTGGCTGATGATGGAACCATGGCTTAGGTCGGATCCCCGGCTGTAAGGTGGAGTACCTTTGCGCCTTGATTTTGGATGACAGACGCCACCTCTGTGTCCATTTGTGGGATAACTGGGAATCAAGGGTGGGGAAGAGATCAGAGGGGGGCAGGCGAATGCCGCCCGCAGCGCCGAGCGTACGGGCCGCATTCGCCAGCTCGTCCGCCCTCTCATTTCCCCTAATACCTGTGTGTCCTGGGATCCAACAGAGGATCACCCGAAAGTCGGCCGACTCCAGATTAAAGCACTTTAAACGTATATCATTCTCAATGTGGGATGGCTTGTTGTTTAGGGAGGGGAAGCTCAGTTTTTGTAAAAGACTGAGAGAGTCTGTGAATACGACTGTTTTTCCTAACTGAGCTGACTCTATATACTCCAACGCCTTTAGAACTGCCACGCTCTCCGCTGTATAGATTGACGCTGCGCTTGGCAGCTGGACCATGATATGGTGGTCGATATTGTCATGATATACGGCAGCCCCGACATAATGTCCTTCGTCGGTTTTAGAGCCGTCCGTAAAAATGTAGCTCCAGCCTGGCCAATTTTCGGAAATGAGGGCGTTGAATAGGGGGTTGTTGTCGACCTGGTGATCATCCCGGTTGTTTTTGGTTGGAAGGGTTGACTGGTGAAATATTTGGGGGGTCCTCAACCTTTCCTCCAGTGAGAGGAAAAAGTTGGGGGGGACCGTGTGGCGATAGATCATTGATGAGTGACGATTAAGAAGACGATGGCTCTTACAGAGAAAAGGCAATTTGGCAATAGGAGTGGCAGCAGCAGACAGCTGTGACGATAGAATTGTCAATTTGGGGATAAGGGGGTGAGTAGTCATGCCCAACCGTTTCAAGTAAAATCTGTCAGCTAGGAGTTGACACCTAAGGTCGACAGGGGGTTCAGAGGCTTCGATCTGGAGAGCGTTGGTGGGGGAGCTCTTCATCGCTCCTAGTATAAGACGAAGTCCTTTAAACTGGAGGGAGTCCAGTTTTTGTTGGCGAGCCTTTGAGAGAGGGTAGGTGACAAAGGTGGCATAGTCGATTTGCGACCTAACAAGTGCATTGTAGAGAAGTCTGAATGTAGTAGGGTGTGAACCCCACCACACTCCACATGTCGCTTTTACGATGTTTAGATTTTTTTCACCTCGAGAGGCCACCTTGTCAATGTAGGTTGTCCACAACAGCTTGCAGTCGAGGGTAACACCCAAGAAGGTCGCTTGCGAACTAACTGGGATAGACGTAGTGTTGTACTCTACACTGATATTGGGGGGGATTCTACGCCTGGAGAAAACTACAGCGGTGCTCTTCGGAGGAGATATTTCTAATCCAGACTCCAGGAGGAATGAGTCCAGGGATGTGAGGGCGTTTGACACGTCAATTAGTGCTCTTTCAAGTACGGCCGCTGACCGATATAGTACTATATCGTCAGCGTATTGAAGGACTCGGCAGTGATTGAGTACTACCGTTTCGAGTTTGGAGGTGTACACATTGTAGAGCAGAGGGTACACATTGTATTTCCCTCAACCACATTTCCCTTTAGTAACATTATTCCATTCCATAATATACTAGTTCCTACTGTTTCCATTGTTATATGTTTTGTGTCTGTTTGTTTCAGTGCTGTCCTACTAACAATAAAGTTCCCAAATTAAATAAAATAATAACCACCTGGCAGAAATCACCCTCATTGGGTGGATTGCCAAAAAGAAAAAAGAAGAAGAAGAAGAAGTTTTGCATGCTGCATAGATAGTGATTGTGAAGTTTCCGTGTTGTTTTCAGTTTCTTGATACATACGAGTCGTCCATTCTATGCCGTCGATAAAAAGTTAATTGCCCCTGATATACGCCCTTTTACCCTCGTTTCGTGCAGATTTGCAAACCACTGTTTAAAAAGGAGTTTGTGCTAACGTTTATATCGATATACATCTTGGAAACCTGCAAATTTGTAAGAAACCACGATCAGTATTTCAAAATAAACAATGCTATAACACAAGAAATAAACATGAGCTACAAGCACCCAAGCCAAATTTAACTCTATTTAAAAAAGGAATGTTATACAATTCAATAAAAATCTATAACCAACCACACAAATATCAAAGAAATAAAAGGAAAATGGTTTACCGCAGCGTTGAAAAATGGCTTATCGATAAAAGCTTTTACACATTAAACGAATATTTCTCATAATATTATATTGTGGGCATGCATTTTTATTTTCTTTTTACAATAATTCAATTAGGAAGATTTCACATTTTAAATTATATACATTTCGTATTTATAGGCGGATTTTTGATTATTCCTTGATTTTGTTTTTTTTTCTTTATATTTTATATTATTGGTGAATTATTTTTAATAATTGTCTTCTTCTGTTACATTTTAAATTATATACATTTCGTATTTATATGCGGATTTTTGATTATGCCTTGATTTTGTTTTTTTTCTTTATTTTTTATATTATTAATGAATTATTATTATTAATTGTCTTCTACTGTTAGTGATACTAATCCGGTCTGTTTAGATTTTTTTTCATGTTATATTTCTCTTTTAAATGTTATTTTAGGTCATTCAATGAACATTACGAATTATTGTTGATTTCATTTAGACATTATAGGCAAACCAGTGAAATAATTACATTTTTTAATTAGCAGATAAGTAAATTTAGCAGATAAGTAAATATGTCAATCTGTTTTAATAACAGGCAATTGTGAGAGACAAAGTTTTACGCAATAATATTAATAATAAATCTACGTATACCTACCTAAAAGGAAATATTATGGAAAATATCACTTTTTGAGTAAAGTGTAGATAAAACGAAACGCTGATAATATTATTGAAAATGTTTTATTTTGGTAACCTTAAAATGAACTATGTATGTAAAATGAATCTTAAAATGTACTACTATTCTTACATCTAAACTTATCTAGATGACAAATTATAACTAGTAATTTTTAACTTAGTTTATAGTTTTGCAAAAAATCGCCTTAGCAACTTAAAAAGCTACAACTTAAAATTTATAATACTTAGGTATTTAATTATATCTAAAATAATTAATTTTCAATTGTCTTTATTGAAATTGTTTTTATTAATGTTCAATTCTGACACCTCGCCGCGCCGCGAAAATATAAATTTAAAAAATATATACAAAAAATTATTAAGTGTATCCGAAATTACATTAGATCAAGTAACCACTGCCCGATTATAATATTTCAAACTAGATTGATATCTTAACATTTAGAGATTATAACTCTGAGGAAATACAAATAATTAAATGTAGGTAAGAGAAATTATAAATTAAATCAGTAAAAATAATGTCGCTTATTACATGTTCACGAGTAATGGAAAATCGCCAAATAAAATGTAAAGACTCAATAAACAATGAAAGAGAAATATAAAATATATATACTTATATTATAATATTATATATTAGAATTATACTACGTACCTACTGGATATTGCATTGTTCAATTTTATTTCTAAAAACTGTTTGCACTCCTTTCTATTATTTTGTGCCTAAGAATATACGAACTTTTAATTGTATAATCAACAATACTAGCAATTTCAGTATCCAGAGTAAAAAATCCATAATTACAACAAAGAATCCAATGTTTCCAAAAAGGAAGATGCTCAAATATGGCGCGATATGCGGACTGTTGATTTTCCGTATTTCAAGATCCTGAAGTATGCTCTTTCAAAAGTCTACTGCCGCCGGTTGCTTTTCGCTTCTTTAATATTTTGCAAATAACATTTTTCAGATGTTTTGTGTCTTTCATAATGACTTTTACTACCAAATGCATGCTTGCACTTCGTACAAACAAATAGCTTAATTTTTCGGTGAATTACATTATTGTGTCGGATTAAGCTACTCTTTTGAGTGAAAGCTTTATTGCATTCCGCGCAAGTGTATTTAATTTTAAGATGAGCTGTTTTTCTGTGTAACGTTAAGGCTCCTTGCGTTGAAAAGCTGCGAGTGCATTTGTCGCACGCGAATAGCTTCAATTTTCGGTGGACAGAATTGACATGTTGTGTTAAATGGTTTTGAAGAAAGAACGCGCATTTACATTCCTCACATTCATATTTTTTTTGGCGTTCATAATCGTTTTTAGGACCAAATGCATGCTTGCACTTCGTACGAATAAATCGCTTAATTTTTCGGTGAATTATATTAATGTGTGTTATTAAGCTACTCTTTAGAGTGAAAGCTTTGTTGCAATCCGCGCAAGTGTATTTAAGTTTAAAATGAACTGCGTTTCTGTGTAACGTTAAGCCTCCTTGCCTTGAAAAGCTGCGAGTGCATTTGTCGCACGCGAATGGCTTCAATTTTCGGTGGACAGAATTGACATGTTGAGTTAAATGGCTTTGAAGAAAGAACGCGCATTTACATTCTTCACACTCATATTCTTTAATTTTTCGATGGACTCCATCGATGTGTCGTTTGAATTCGCTGTGTGTTGGAAACTCTTTGTTACATAAATCACATGTAAATATATTCAACTGCATGTGAGTGAAATTAACATGTCTAGTTAAGGTGTCGCGATTAGAAAAGACTTTCTTACACTGCTGACACGCATGCTTTAGTTTGCGATGGACTGATTGTACGTGTACTTTTAAACTTCCAATGTTTGTAAACGCTCTGTCGCACTCTTCACATTTATATTTCTTCAATTTCCTATGCACTCCGTCTACGTGATCAATTAGAATTTGTCTACTTCCAAATCCATGGTCACATTTGAAACAAATAAACTTCTTCTTTGTTGGCTTAATACAGTCATGGCAGAATAAAACAATTTCATTGTTATGCTCGCATGCTTCCATTGGCCCGCGTCTGTCTAGATTGCGCTCGCATCCAATGCAAGTGAATTTATCAAAATTCGTTAACAACACTTTGACATCTTTCATCTGTTCAATTTGCTCTTCTTGTTCCACCCCATCTGATTCGACAGGATCTCTTGGTTCGGGTTTTATGAAACAAACTGATTGTTCGGGTTTTATAATACAAACCGCTTCCTCTTCAAATTCAACAACATTTTCTTCCGTAGAACAGTTTGGTTGTTCCTCCTCGTTTTTTATCTCCAATTTAATGTTCGCATTCATTTTTATGATTGCTTGTCTCTCTGTACCTACCAATTAACGAATATTAAATATCGACATAATTAAATCAATGAAACGAACTTAGCTAAATGAAATTTTAAACATTTCATTTTGACGTTTGAGTCAAATAGAGCTGATTACCTATAGATACATTATCGTATGTGAGATGAGCAGTAAAGAAACGTCGTACCATATTTAATAATTGTTAACTTAGTTATAATCTTAGTTATAAGTTGTAAGCTTAGTTATAAGTAAAATGCAAGATTGTATTATTTATACCACTGTATTTTTTCATTTCACAAATTTCTTTCAAAATATTTTAAAAAATTCTGATTCTAATTTATTCGTTGATATTTTAATGTTCCACACCTAATTTTAAGTATTCAGAATTTTTATTATAATTCTTGCATTTTTATGCTTTTGTGCATCAATGATCAAGCGATTATTTTATTATTTAATAAACATACTAATAATAATTTTATTGACGAAATGATAAATGCCATTTTATAAACCCAGTGGGCCCGATTGCGTTTTTTGTGTACGATAACTGAAATTAGTTTAAGCGAACGAGATAGAGCGGTAGGTACCTATACGTTTGAGCGGAATATGACGTGTACAGTCGTCGATAACAACTACCTGTCGAACTTATCCTCGTCCGAAAAATTTGAACACATTTCGTGCGATGTTAGATTCAGATGTTTTGACTTTGGTGGGTAGTTTTAATGCGAAAAAGTGACAACTGTTCATTACTCTTCAGAATAAGCAAAACATAGATTCTTTCGAATGATAATGATTCAGTAGTAGTAAATGAAATGATTTTGTACAAGCCCCAGTCGTGTCCCACTAAAAGTCTCTTGCTGAAACCAACCATAAACTAAGTTCCTAATTAAACTCATTATAATATTAGATAATAAAACTATACTACCCACTGTATATCGCACATTCTTATTCAAATGTAATGCTTTTTACATTTATTAATATTAAAAAATCCGAAGGCATATTGTTGGATTGACAATAACGTATTTTTCTTAGTAATTCGACATAGCCTTTGCATATCTATTTCAATCTATTAGTGTCCCCGATCATTATGAAACTATACTATCTGACTTTGAATATTTGTATGTAAGTAATATAAATATAACATTACAGCCATGTTATATATCATGGTAGATAGGTTGTAACGGGTCCCGTCCCTTTTTCCATGAATTTTCTGACATTTCCTGTTGATTGAACCAAGCCGCACACATATATTATCACTTCTGAAGTCGTTTCACTTAAGCCGCGATTTAACGTTCGCAGTCAATAATCGATGGTTCGATTGCTCAGTTCTAAGGTCAGGCGTTCGCTCATTGGTCGTTTTGGGGTAGTGACGTACGCAGCGTGTGCTTGACATGAATACAATCGCATACGATATATTGCCAGCCAATAGATTTTAAATAACGAATTATTACTCTTCAAATAATTATATATTTATGCCAAATAATTCAAAGACATTCTTTTAAGGAATCATGATTATTTTTTTCATATATTTGAGCAAACTGAGATTTCAAGACGAGGAGCGCTTCCTTACAATAAAATAATTGGTCACAGAAAATAGATAGTTTCATATGAGGCTGAATTAAGGTCCGTTTTCTCCTAATTTATAAAATTCTCCTCAGTTTATAAATTAAAATACCTATTAATAAAACTCATTTGAGAGAACCGGAAATGAAATCATATTTTGACGAGCGTTTGTTGAGTTATGGCAGGGATTTATGTTAGAACTACCATACAAACAGTAAACTGGATCTCTTTCAAGTCGAGCTCTCGTGCAGATCAGACCCAGGTCCCGAACGTCCATCGGGTCGTAATTAGGACACTATAATTGCTTCGCTGAGTTTCCTTTAATAATAGATACAATTGGAGTTAGATTTCTGCCATGGGGAGGTTTGGCTAGGGTGGGAACATCAGGCGACTCGCTCAGGAAGTGGGGTGCTCTTCATCCACCCTGAACCCTGGTTCCTTCCCCAGCGCAAGTATCTCTGGTCTAAGATGAATTATGTTGGCAGGGACCTCGGATAACACCTGGAACTCTTCCTTCCCTGCACGAATACGCAGTTCGACGGGAGCATCAACTCGTCTACTTCATACCTTACCACGCGAGCGGATATCTTCAGCAAGATTGCCATCCATCCTGCCGCGGGCCAGCGTCCAGCGGACCTCGCTCCTCATTCGCCTCGCCGGCATTCTACCGCCGAAATATAGGTACGATAGTTTCGATCGTCGTACTCAGACCGTACCTCTGATTCTTCGTAGACCTTTTCCTCCCATAGTAAATGCCGGTGAGGCTAGATAAACCAGGCCGGCCGACCCTGCGAGGAGTTTCATGTCGGTGCATTGTATAATATTCTCGTTAAAGGAATAAAATCCGCTTCTTCTTGGATACTCGAAGCATTACTTGAACATACTTACTGATAATTTCTGATTGTTTTTAGCTAATTGTAAATGCAAATATTTTGACTCAATTTCATTTTTTTTATTTTCTGACTTTACTGTTCTATTTTATGTTTTCTATTTCCTTGATTATCATTAATTGATTTTAAAGATCCTAAGCGATCCTTGCGTATGTACTTTACTGGAGAATAAAATCGTGTTAATCTAAGGTGGTGGCTCCTTACGGGCGAGTCGCGTAACTAGACAGTGGATTGTTTTCGTTCAAGTATCGTTAAAACTTCCTGAGGTGGCGCGTTCCCCCGTAGTAGTTGACAGCTCTAGCTGCACGTACTTCAGATACAAAATTTTAAAACTGATTTACTTAAGATATGTAACTTATAAACAAATGTCTTCTAATTATTTCGCGCCTTTTATTCTATAAATGTATTCATCTTATCCACTTTTCCACTTTTATTACACTCTTAATTCGTTGTATGGAAGAGCAGTTTAAAACTGCCAATCCGATATGAGCCCAGAGTTAGCGTTTTAAAACGTACCTACATTATATACGTTTCATCTTACTACCATTTCTGCTTTCAATATCTCCAAATTCCTTAAGCTTTGACAAAAATCTTCGTAGATTTTAAAGTGTCTATTACTGTAATATGGGTATTAGATCCAACAGAGTCATTGCGAGTGTCATTTACTTTACCGACCGAGAAGGGAATGCACTTCTGTGTGTTTGTCTGTGTGTGTTCCTCCACGATAGCGCTTAAACGCGTAATCTGATTGAGATGTATTTGGTATGCCGGTATCATCATCATCATCACCATAATTATTAGAAGAGAAAAGATCCGCGCCGCCTGAGGCCTCACAATGAAACCCAACTGGGTTCTTCCGCCAGCCGAGAAACGGCGTTTATCGATTTTATTTGTATGATTAACCAGCAGACCCGGCTACGCGTTGCTGTGGCTAAGGTTTTTGTTATATTACATTGTAGTAAACTATTTAAGAGGAACGGTAGGAGAACATCATTCATGGGGACCACCATGCTTTTTTACATAGATGCCATTTGTAAAAAAATATGGCGACCTCCTTGACAGATTTTCTACTACCGTAACCCCTTAACACAATGAAATTATTATTTACGAACGAAGACGGAAACGTTAATGCTGGTATAAAAATCCACTGGATTGGGATTTGAAGGGAAGGACTTTGAACACGATTGATTAAAATTTTCGTGCAGTTGATATTAAGCAAAAATCAATACAAAAGAATTAATTTTAAAATTTATTAATATTTTTATTCAAGATTGTAACAAATGAGTATATTACAAAGTTGTTAGTAAATAACATGTCACACTTAAACTTATGAATGAGGTAGGTAAGGCAGATAGTCTTAAATCTTTAACAATAATATTTATTATTTTGAATTATAAATACTTTTAATTTCAATTTAATTTAGCACTAATCGGTGTACAATATTTTTGGTTAACCTGTCTTTAGCTAACACAAATAGATTCGACGGTTTCCCTACACGTGAACATACAACATATAGTTGCCCATGAGATAAACAATGTGGATAGATTTTCCAAATCTAAACCACAAATGGACATCGTTTGGCCTTGAGACTTATTATTATAGACATGATAAAAGTTAAACGAATTGGAAACTGTAGCCTTCTGAAGGGTATGGTAGAATCTGACGGTATAATTGGAATACGTGGCAACAGGACTACTTTTCCTTTAAACTTCCCTGTTAAAATGGTTGCTTCAAGAATATTTCCGGTGATCTTTTTGATGACCAAACGCGTACCGTTGCATAAATGAGGTGGATTCAAATTACGTAGGAGAATAATAGGGGAACCAATCTTTAATCGAAGATTATGTGGTGGCATTCCAGGTATATCTAGTGAATTTAAAAATTCATTTGGAAAATGTACACTTTCATTTTTTTCATCAACAACAGTATCGATTAATTTAAAAGACACCAGATCGCCTGGTAACAACTGTTGTATCTGGAAGTTAATTTCGTCAACATCAACATTTTTGGCTGCCAAAATCGCCCGATGACAGCCAGTTTGATTCAAGTAATTATTCTGTATATCCGGAAAAATACTCTGAATGAATGCATTTTTTTACTGAAGAACAGTGCAGACATTGTCTGGCAGTTTAATGCATTGCGTATTTGGTTGCAGTTCTATTTTACCGTTCCCAATGTCTAGTAATTGTTCGGAAAATATTTGTGCTGATGGATCATTTTGCAATCGTACGCGCATGTTTATGGTCAATCGAAGTGTTTCAACACATCGCCATAAGAATTATTGTTTCAAACATGCATTAATCTCATCCGCGAAAGTAGAGCGAGGTATAACCGGTAAGGTCTGTCGGAAATCACCAGACAAAATACGTAGGTCAGCATTACGAACGGTCAGCATTAACGCTCTGTAATCTCTCATACTTTTCCGAAATTCGTAGTATATTTCTGTGTTTTTGGTATAGAAATTCAAAGGTGTGTCGACGAGTAGCAGATTTCAAGCTGAGTGAGTGCTGTGTGCATTTCCAGTGGTTCAATTTTAGTAATTAGTAATAGTGCTCGTATATTTTTGGGCGTGTTCACATCAAACGTCCCTACTTGTGCTAGTTACTCTTATCTACTATTATTCTATAAGCACTTTCGGTCGCAATGGAGTGTGAATCTTGCTCGTCGGAAATTCTCCCAAGAGACGAACTTTTCTGCGGTTCCTGTTCGAAGCACTTTCACTTCAACTGCGTAGGACTGCGTGAAGAGAAACATCGTATGATGTCAGCCAAAATCAAGGCTGCGTGGAAGTGTCAAGGTTGCCGGAACTTACCTGTGGAAAACAAAGCCCCTAAAGGTGACACAACGGATTCTTCGAATCACCCAATCCTAATACCTGTAGCTACCACCTCAAATATAAATACTGCATTATCAAGTACGATACTCGATGTCCGTCCGAATTCTGCCAACTCGGGCCAGTTCGGAACAATGCAATCACACCCCGATCTTGAGTACGATCCTAAAATTCAAGCTATAATCGGGCCTCTACTCGACGAAATACGTTCCCTTCGTCGTGACTTCAATCAAATGAGGAATGAGGTGAAGGAATGCTCATGCAGAAGTCTCTGTGAGGAGACGAAACAAGACCTAATGCTCCTCAAAGAGAAAGTGAATCAAGTCGATATACTCGAGAAAGAGATGAAGACTCTCAAATTAGGTAACCATAAATCAGCTAAAAACGGAGAATCGTGCACGCGATCAATGGGCGCGAATGAACAATATCGAGATTGTGGGTATCCCTGAAAGCAAGGAGGAAAATCTTTCCACAATCACCTGTAAGATTGCTGCAACGCTTGGTGTACCACTGCAACCGAGCGATATTCAGTTTGTGCATCGTGTAAGACCTCGTATCGAAAATGACTCAAGACCAAAACGTGTCATAGCAAAACTCTCCAGGATGGATCTAAATAGCCGCCATTAGACTGAAACGAGGAATCTCGACAAAGGACATTGGGTTTCAGGATCAAGAAAAGAAAATCTTCATCAATTATCACCTCTCACCTGAAAACAAAAATCTTTTGTATAAAGCTAAAGAATTCGCCAAGACGAAAAACTTTAAACACGTCTGGGTTAGCAGATCAAGGATCTTCATCAGGCGCTCTGACAATAGTCCTGCACACTGCATATCCACCGTCGCTGACTTCGAGAAAATCTCATAAAATTCTATATTGGCCTCATCCTCACGTAACTTCTAACGGTTTTGTTATTATTTTCTATATTTGTGTTCTTATTGTTTCTCTGTCTTACTTAAAATTAATTACATGTTGCCCGCTATCTTTCCTTAATCCAATAACCCTTAAACCCTCTTGTTATTATTTTATATTATTATTACATTATAAATACGTACCTACTATATTTATTTTTCTCAAATTTATGCCATTTTACGTTTTCTTATAAGTATTGTTTTCTGATTTGTACACACTTAATTAAATCTCATGGAATACACTCGTCAAATGAATGCGCGGCGAAAAAACTCGTATTAGTTACTGCTATCAATATAAGCAAACATTCACTCCTAGTGCAGCGGGTAGTAGCAAGTACCGTTACGATATCAAGAACTGTCAAATTACCCTGCCCGTCGCATCTTTTATTAAATAATAAAGTCACTCTGTCCGTTTTGTCTGTTCGTCGGTCAATGTTAATAGTAAATGAACAATTAAATCGCGAAAATGACAGCGGTAGAAAGTGTGCGAAATAGCATATTATTGGTGGTTTTCAATGTATTCTTGCAAATGAAATCACGATTATTTCACATTGTTTATTTTACTTTATTATTGGGTGCTACAAGAAGGGATTTTCGTATCAGTGCTAATGTGGTAAAGATCGTGGAATGGATTTTTCGTTCATGTAAGTTCAAAATGTCATTAATTCCTTTTAATATTATTGTTGTTATTTATGGAATATTTTATGCACTAATTTCACTATTTCTTTCCACTCTAATCGTAATTTTCTTTCATAGGCGATTAATAAATTATGAAATATTTGTATTTTTTTATCGATGGTTTATCTCAGACACTGCTAATCTGATTTTCGCAAATTTCAACATGTACAGTTTTAGTGCTCGATTTTTTTACCAATGTTATAACGCGATTCCAAATATTACCAACATATTTTTCATAATATTTGAATTAAGTCAATCGTTGATCTTGTTATTCCGACAATTGAGTACATTTCCATTATGACAGTAGATCTTTACTATCAAAATGTTCGTTGGTTACGCTCTAAAACAAACACTCTCTTTAATAATGCTCTTTCTGAGGAGTTTGATATTATATGTCTAACTGAAACATCCCTGCACCACCTGTCAGTCCGCTTACGTGAGGATTGGTCCACCTCTGCAGAAGACCTTTGGGTATCCATCTCCTCTTCGCGGTCTAAATCATGTTTTCATCTATGCTGCTGCTATTTCCCCCCTGACAGAAATCATGCGGAAAATGTTAATTCCTTTTTGTTAAAATTAAGTGACATACGAAGTAATTATCCTGACGATAATTTTGTAATTGCTGGAGATTGGAATTTCCCCAAGATCAAATGGATTAACTCGTCAGAAAGTGGTGCAATCCCAGTTCAATATACTGACAGTCTCAGTTGCCATTTTATCGATACCTTGTCATTTCTGCTCTTGAATCAATATAACACTCAGTATAACAAGTTGGACAGAATATTAGACCTCGTACTTAGTAATTTAGAGTGTACAGTTGAGACTTGCTCAAATCCTTTTGTTCCTATAGATGAATACCACCCAGCTCTTCTGATCTCGATTCCAATCTCCTTAAAATCACTTAACTGTAATGCTCGAGTCATAAAATTGTTCGGGCAAGCAGATTACTCACTTATTAATGAAGCACTATCAAAGGTTGACTGGGATTCAAAAATTAACAATTGCGAAATGGAATTAGCCACCATACGTTTCTATAAAGTCCTTAATGGTAGGTATCATCAGCGAGCATGTACCGTCGAAAATTATTTCGCATCGTCAATTTCCTCCTTGGTATGTATGATGCATCATTGATAAAAATAATCAAAGAAAAGCACAAATTCCACCGTAAATGGAAGATAACCGGTAATCTCGTCCACTATGAGGCATTTTCAATACTTAGAAGACGCCATAAAGAATTAAACAGTCTTCTTTACGAAGCCTATATAGAGAAGTCTGAAGTGGAAATATGTAAATACTAACTTCTTCTGGAAATATGTAAAATCTAAACGATCCACCCCCGGTATTCCGTGCGAAATGAATTTTAATTCTGATGTAGCCACGAGTGGTCCGGATATATGCAAGTTATTTTCTCAGTATTTTCAATCAGTTTATGAAAACCACGATCCTCATATTGACTTCCGCGTACCTAGTTACCCCAACCAACAATCAGTCGACATATACGACGTACGATTTGACGAGGAAACAACGTATAATTATTTGCGCAAAATAGATATAAACAAAACCGCTGGCTCTGATGAAATACATCCTATATTCGTCCTTAACTGTGCATTAAATTTGGCTTATCCACTGACGACATTGTTCCGTAAATCATTAATAGAAGGCGTTTTTCCCAAAATATGGAAACAAGCATATATATGTCCAATATTTAAGCAAGGTTCGCGAAATAATGTTCAAAATTATCGTCCCATATCAAAACTCCCAATTCTTAGTAAGTTAATGGAAAAACTCGTATTCGAACAATTATTCGCAGCTGTTCGTTCAGTCATAGTCCCAGAACAACACGGATTTTTCAAATCAAGGTCTGTAGAAACCAACCTTATTACCTTCACTGATTCTGTCCTTAAGTCTATGGATAAACGTATACAGGTTGATGCTCTATACACAGATTTTTCTAAGGCATTTGATAAAATAAATCATAACTTACTTTTAAAAAAGTTATGGGCTTTGGGGATTAGGGGTGACTTGTATCGCTGGATTTCCTCGTATATCGCATATCGGACTCAAGCGGTAGTTGTTCAGGGTTATCAATCCGAGTTTTCTGAAATTCCTTCAGGGGTACCGCAAGGCTCCCACTTAGGACCACTTCTTTTCCTTCTATACCTCAACGATATCACCAATTGCATGCTACATTCCAATATAGTCATATATGCGGATGACACGAAGATTTTTAGTGAGATCCGATCAATTAATGACTGCCTTAATTTGCAGGCGGATATAAACCGCCTTATGAAATATTGTTCCGATAACTGTCTCTTCGTTAACGTAAGCAAATGTCACATAATCACATACTCCAGAAAAAAATACTAATATAATGTTCGACTACAACTTGAATGGCGCTATAGTCGGAAGACAATCAGCGGTGCGAGATCTTGGGATTACACTTGACACGAAAATGATATTCGCTGAACACATCGATAATATTATTAGAAAAGCATATACATTACTAGGTTTTATTCTAAGGGTATCATCGGTATTCAAATCCACTGACACGCTTAAAACCCTCTATAATTCCTATGTAAGAAGTCAGTTGGAATTTGCATCAGTGGTCTGGAATCCCCAATATTTATTTGAGTTACATATCGCGGATCGAATCGATACAAAAAAGATTTGTGAAGCGATTAAATTTCACTTCTTTCACTAAGCCCAGCTCCTATGAGGAATCCTTAAAAGTCCACAAGTTAATGTCATTGGAGAGCCGTAGAGTCTTGATCGATGCCGTATTCTTGCAAGGGTTGGTAAATAATTCCATCGATGCGAACGCGATTTTAGAGCGCGTTGAATTTTATGTTCCTCTTCGCCCTGTTCGATCGCATCGACTATTTCATCTCCCTGTTGTGAAAACCAACGCATCTCAAAATGCATTTCTATACAGAGCGTGTCATAGATATAATACAGACTTTTTAAGAGTGGACATATTACACTCATCTAAAACCTCTTATAGGAACTCAATAAAAAAAATCTAGAGTCTATCTAGCTAGTTGATCACACAACATTTATACCTACATATCATATTTCATTTAATTTAGCTCAAGGACATAATTTTATCTCTATCATGCCTAAAATTAAATATAAATATATTTATATACATACATAATATATTTTTATCTATTTTGTCTATTCCTTTCACCTCACTTCCCATCCTGATTCTTAACATTCTCAAGCGGAAACAATTATACAATTATTTTGCGTTTATTTTTTATACTTTATATTCGGAATCACATTAATGGATTTTTGTCACTTTTAAATAGGTTTTTATTGCAATGTACGTAGTTATGTTTGGTCCCAGAATAAAATAAAATAAAAATAAAGTCTTTAGCGCGTTCAAAATACTATCCCGCCTCCTCGGTCGGTGGACAGAGAAAGTTTAACTGACGTATTGCCAGGTTTTGAAAATAAAGCACACCATGTAATAATGACATAATTTCTAAATAATTTTAATAATAAATCTACTTGGGGAAAATATCACTTTTTGAGTAAAGTGTAGATAAAACGAAACGCTGATAATATAATTGAAAATGTTATAATTCGGTAACCTTAAAATGAACTATGTATGTAAAATGAATCCTAAAATGTACTACTATTCTTACATCTAAACTTATCTAGATGACAAATTATAGCTAGGAATTTTTAACTTAGTTTATAGTTTTACAAAAAATCGCCATTAACTCGTTAGAAAAGCAACCTAAATTTTATATTACATAGGTATTTAATTATATTTAAAATGATTCATTTTCAATTGTCTTCATTGAAATTGTTTTTATTACTGTTCAATTCCGGCACCTCGCCGCGCCGCGATAATATAAATTTATAAAAGAAATATTCAGTATATCCGAAATTACATTACATCAAGTAACCACTGCCCGATTATAATATTTTAAACTAGCTTGATATCTTAACATTTAGATATTATAACTCTGAGGAAATACAAATAATTAAATGTAGGTAAAAGGAATTATAAATTAAATCAGTAAAAATAATGTCCCTTATTACATGTTCATGAGTAATGGAAAATCGCCAAATTAAATGTAAAGACTTAATAAAAGATGTAAGAAAAATATAAAATATATCTGCTTATACATTACAATATTAGAATAATACTACGTACCTACCTACTGGAGATTGCATTGCACAATTATATTTTTAAAAACTGTTTGCGCTCCTGTCTTACTAACTTCTGCCTGCGAATATTCGAACGTTTAATTAAATAATTAAAAATGGTTGGAATTTCAGTATCCGGAGTAAAAAAATTCATAATTACAACAAAGAATCCAATGTTTCCAAAAAGGAAGATAATCAGATATGCCGCGATGTGCGGACTGTTGATTTTCGATATTTCAAGATCCTGAAGTATGATTTTTCAAAAGTCTACTGCCGCCGGTTGCTTTTCGCATTCAATTGACATTTTTTAGATTTTTTGTGGCGTTCATGATCAATTTTACGGCCAAATGCACACTTGCACTTCGTACAAAAAGATGGCCTAATTTTTCGGTGAATTACATTAATGTGACGGATTAAGACACTCTTTCGTGTGAAAACTTTGTTGCATTCGGCACAAGTGTACTTAATTTTAAGATGAACTGATTTTCTGTGTATCGTTAAGTTTCCTTGCGTTGAAAAGCTGCGAGTGCATTTGTCGCACGCGAATGGCTTCAATTTTCGGTGGACAGAATTGACATGTTGAGTTAAATTTGTTTGAAGAAAGAACGCGCATTTACATTCCTCACATTCGTATTCTTTAATTTTTCGATGGATTCCATCGATGTGTTGTTTGAATTTGCTATGATTTGGAAACTCTTTGTTACATAAATCACATGTAAATATATTCAACTGCAGGTGAGTGAAATTAACATGTTTAGTTAAGTTGTCGCGATTAGAAAAGACTTTCTTACACTGTTGACACGCATGCTTTAGTTTGCGATGGACTGATTGTAGGTGTACTTTTAAATTTCCAACATGTGCAAATGCTCTGTCGCACTCTTCACATTTATATTTCTTCAATTTTCTATGCACTCCGTCAACGTGATCAATTAGACTTTGTCTACGTCTAAATCCATGGTCACATTTGACACAAATAAACTTCTTATTTGTTGGTTTAATACAGTCATGGCAGAATAAAACAATTTCATTGTTATGCTTGCATGCTCCCATTGGCCTGCTTCTGTCTAGATTGCGGTCGCATCCAACGCAAGTGAATTTATCAAACTTCGTTAACAACACTTTGACATATTTCATCTCTTCAATATGCTCTTCTTGTTCCACCCCATTTGATTCAACAGGATATCTTGGTTCGGGTTTTATAAAACAAACTGATTGTTCGGGTTTTATAAAACAAACGGCTTCCTCTTCAAATTCAACAACATTTTCTTCCGTAGAACAGTTTGGTTGTTCGTCGTCGCTTTCTATCTCCACTTTAATGTTCGCATTCATTTTAATGATTGTTTGTCTCTCTATACCAATTAACGAATATTAAAATATCGACATAATTAAATCAATGAGACGAAGTTTGCAAAATAAAATGTCAAACATTTCATTTTGACGTTTGAGTCAAATAGAGTTATTACCTACATACATTATCGTACGTGAGATGAGCAGTAAAGAAACGTCGTACCATATTTAATAATCGTAAATTTAGCTATAAGCTTAGTTATAAGTTGTAAGCTTAGTTATAAGTAAACTGCAAGATTGTATTGTTTATACCACTGTATTTTTTTTATTTCACTAATTTTTTTTAAAAAATCTGATTCTTATTTATTTGTTGATATTATTATATTATAATTATTATAATTCTTGCATTTTTATTCTTTTGTGCATCAATGATCAAGCGATTATTTGATTTTTTTAATATACTAATTATTATTTCATTGACGAAATGATAAATGCCATTTTATAAACCCAGTGGGCCCGATTGCGTTTTTTTTTCTGTACGATAACTGAAATTAGTTCAAGCGAACAAGATAGAGCGGTAGGTATAGGTTAGAACGGAATATGAAATGATAAAACGTCGATAAAAACTACCTGTCGAACTTGTCCTCGTCCGAATAAATTTGAACACATTTCGTGCGACGTTAGATTCAGATATTTTAACTTTGGTGGGTAGTTTTAATGCGAAAAAGTGACAACCGTTAATTTTTCTCCAGAATAAGCAAAACATAGACTCTGTCGAATGTTAATGATTTAGTAGCTGTAGTAAATGAAATGATTTATTGCAAGCCCCAGTCGAATTCCACAAGAAGTCTCTCGCTGAAACCAACCAAACTGACGCTTGTCTAGTTAGAATGTCATTACAATTATGAGCGATTCGGACCAGAAATCACTGTTGTGATGAGCTTATTATATCAAGTATAGCTCATCCTGCTGGCCTCCAATGTCTGAATAAATTTTGCATTCTCTTTACGGCATTGACCAAATTATTTAGTCTGATGTTATTTGGAATAGCACAGCAGCTAAGCCGTATTGGCACAGCGAGTGGCGCAAGTGGGATGAAGCGAGAGGGAGAGCTAGCGCGGGTAGTAGATGTGGCGCGGAATCGGCGAGAAAGGGGGGATTAGTGCAGGAGGCGAAGGGGGTGGGGGGAGTGGTCTTGTTTACTTGCCTGGATAGTGTTGGTATGACACAACGATTTTGTTGAAATCGAACACCACGTTCTTCAGGAGCTAATGGGATGGGAACTAATGGGCCCAGTGTAGTGTATCTGAACCATTATAACCTATGTGTTGGGGTCGGCCGAACTCACAGGTCAACACCCATCCGGCAGCTTCCAAGCTTGGGTAGGACTCTGTTTTTGCGAGCCAGTTCCCCTGGGAATCGTAGTTCGTTTTGGTTGACTCCTGGACGGTTGGCGCACCGTGCGGCGGTAGCCAATCGACTGTGCACTCCGACAGATAGCCGGGGGAGTCTGGAAACGGCTTTGTTTTCTATAGAGCGGGGGCGGCTCTTTAACTTGTGGCAGCCGCTCTTGAATAGACCGTTCGGCTACCCGATACCGGGTGAATAGCCGGACAAAAGACGCCATCGTCTGCGATAGATTCGGTAGACACCGGCTCAACGCTACACAAGGAGAGGACCGCGCAAGCGACCTCGGACGTAAGCAGTCGGGAGGCCAGATCAATGTGGCTGTAACTGAAAGCAACGGCGCGATTGTCGACCCGCTAGATAAAACGGTTCTCGCGGAAAGGCGTTGCATTCTTACGAGCGAGGGGCGTAACTAGACATGGGATTGTTTTCTTCCCAAGTCGATCAAATAGGTACCGTTAAAACTTCCTGAAGTGATGGGTAACCGATCCGAGCCCAGAGTGATGGCCCGTTCTCACTTGTCGGGTATCGGATCCGTTTTTAATCGTATGTCGCCGCATTCGTTCACACTAGTCGGATATCGGATCTGATTTGGAGGCAATCGGTACTCTCCAGAAGGCGACTATGCGCGATGGACGTCGTCGAAGCTCTTCCCAACTAGCAAAGCAGTCTCACAGTGTGCACCTTGTAAGTATAATAGAGTTATGAAGGTCCTACAAACGTTTTGGACCATGTCATCGCTTTTTCACAAGTTCATGTTCAAGTTCAAGTTCTTTATTGTGTGAATTATTAAAAAAAAAATTCAAGTTTAAGCAACAAACTGCCCAGAGAGCATACAACATTTTGTTTTAGAAGAAACCATAAAGTAGAAGCTATATGAGGCGCAATCAACAAGCAGTAAAACTAAAACCATCAATAATTAAAATAATCAATATCAGAAATGATCAAACAAAAGCAATAATCATCAATAATCAGATATTCAAACTAATTTTTATAATGTTTTGTACAAGAAGAATCTAAATACATTGGAATTATATTTAAATATAAGATACCATATAACTAAAACAATCAATAAAATAATTAATCCAAACTAAAGCAATCAACAAATGAAATAATCAGTATTTGCATTACATTAAAATAAAGGGGCTGTAAAAAAAGTCATTTTGTAAAATTTATAAATTTCTCAATAGAGTAAAACGTATTTGTTGTAGAAAAATCCTTTAAAAGTTTTTGGAACGTTCTGAGGTTGCTATTGTCTTTTATGTTACATGGTAGGCGGTTACAATAATAAGGCCCTGAGAATTGGGTACTTTGCCTAGCAGTGTTTAAAACCACGTATGGTAGAATGAAATTATTCTTGTATCTGGTGTTTTTGTTATGTATATCTTTAAATTTTACGTGAATTTCATTTTCGGTGTAAAAATCTAATAATAGCCTATATACATAAGTAAAGTGATGTGTCATGATTTTCAATCTTTTAAAAATAGGTCTACATGTTTCTATATGTTTAGCGTTGGCGATAATCCGTAATGCTCTTTTCTGTAGGATAAATAAGGGTTCCCTGTGACAAGCGTAACAGTTTCCCCAGATCGTAATGGCGTAGCTCAGTATCGATTCAAAGTAGGAAAAATAAATACTCCTCGTTTCTAATTCACTCAGTGATTTCCTAACTATACGCAATGCATAACAAGCTCTACTTAATTGAATCTCTAGTGCCTCGCAGTGTCTATTCCATTTCAAGTTATCGTCGACGTATACACCTAGGAATTTGACGCATTTAGTCTGAGGAATGACGTTTTTATTGATGTGCAAAGTTACTTGAATGCCCGTATTGGAATTTTGTGTGCTTGAAAATACCATAAAGTTACTTTTTGTTGCGTTAAGAAGAAGGTTGTTTGAATGAAACCACGTGTGTAGCTTAATTAGAGTAATATTAGCATTAATCATTAGTTTTTCCTCACTTATATCTGTTAAGATTAGACTAGTATCATCTGGGAAACTTTGTGATTTTTTTGTCCTCGAAATTATTAGGGAAGTCATTGACATATACTAAGAACAAAATGGGTTCTAATATAGAACCCTGTGGAACTCCAATATTGATGTTTAATGGAGCAGAATGGTGTTTCTGTGAAGTTCCATTTAATTAATGCGTTATTTCAACTAGTTGATATCGATTCTTTAGATAAGTCTCCATCCATCTTAAGCTATTTCCCCTAACTCTGCAAAGTTCTAGCTTGTGGAGTAAAATATCGTGGTTGACACAATCAAATCCCTTTATTAAATCGCAGAAAATGCCTAAAGTATAAAAAAAATCCAATCATTTTTTCGCTAATAAAAGATATGAAGTCCTTGATTGCCTTATTAGTCGACATTTTTTGTCTGTTACCAAATTGTCTATTGCTTAACACATTATAAGAATAAAAAAAAAGTATGAGCCTATTTTTTACTACCGTTTCTATTATTTTGGAAAAAGTTGATAAGATTGAAATTGTCAATAATTACATACCTAGTTCGGTTTTTGGTATTTTTTTATGAAGAGGAATTATTTTAGAGAGCTTCAAGTCTTCTGGAAATACTCCACTTTCCATAGAAGCATTGATAACCTGTGCAAGTGGATCTTTCAGGAACACAATTGCTTTTCCACAGTCACCGATAAGCCAAAATGGACTCAAAAACGTTTAGACTTATTTATTAGTTTTATGTTATGTGCATATAAGACCATTTTGTATAGCTATAATAAGCTAACGTCCTCTATAATAGAATTTTCCAAAAGTAATTACACTTAAGAAAAAATGTCCTCCTATATCCACGTTCTTCAAGCTCATTTAGTTTTAAAATATACTTAAGCAATGCTATTGTAGGAATGTTAGTTTTATATTAGCATTATGTAAGAGCACTATGAAAACGTTCGTCTGTGATCTTATTCAAGACGATTGTAGGATCAACACAAATGGAAGGATAAACGTACTTGTAATGGCATAAGGAAGAATAATACCAAGTGTGTTTTACATTATATCGATCTTGGGAATAACCATTGCAAGACTAGGTTAATGATTCGGCCATAACGTATTTATTGTGCGGAGAGTAGGGTTGACAGCTGATTTGATGTCGTCGTTATTAAAATGGAAAAAAATGTGAGAATTGGTGGCTACAGGCAAAAAGTAAAAATAACTACATAGAACTGATGAAACAGATATTACCGCGTGAAATTTGTAGGACCCGACGTTTCGGTGACGTTGCAGCCGCCGTTGTCTAGGGTAGACAACGGCGGCTGCAACGTCACCGAAAAGTCGGGTCCTGCAAATTTCACGCGGTAAATTCGTTTTCTATCCTATTTATAATGTCAAACAACCGCGATAGTCTTCGATTTTATAGACATTTTCAGATACATCATCTCGACCAACTCAAAGTGTGAAAGATCGCATTGAAGAAATCGTCGAATGTTCCACATGCATCGCTCGCGTACAAGTCAATGTTAATGATAGTGATTCAGACCATGCTGACATTGATTTAAGTGAAGACGAAACTTACACCGATGAAGAAAATAGCACAGATTACGAAAAATATTATGAATTGATTACTGATGTTAAAAATGGGCTCTAAAATTCAATATATCACATGCAGCATTAAATGAATTATCAATAATTTTAAATATGAGAGTAAAAGATGTTCTGCACAAGGACGCGCGAACACTACTTATAACAAACAAAGACATAGTGCAAATTAGTAATTCATCTATCAGATAGAATCCACTTATAAATCTTATATAAACAATTATCTAAATTGTTTATATAATACTACATACGCGAATTCGCGAATGTACAGACATTAAAAAAAAGTATTATCGCGTTTGCATGTACATGTGTTCTCTAGACAACATTTTTTTTATTTAATGTTTAGACACAATAATAATAATATGATCGTGCGGTGCCGGTGGCAGATTCGAATCGACTGCATGCCCGTCAGGAGCGCGCAGAAAAGGCGGGTGAGGTGGGGGGAGCGCCAATACCTGGTTGCTAATACCTAGTTTTTACAGTTTACACTGTTTACAAAGATATTAACTTAAAAGTTTCATTAAATGTATTCTAATTTTGTATATTGAGAGTAATGCCACACAAAATACATATTGCGTATTTGTATTGTATTCAAGTATTAACTACTAGCTGACCAGTGCCCACTTCGTTGGGCGGTAAAACTTTTTCCTCTGATGAAATTATGAGTGTGGTTTGGTTAGTACTGAGTGCTATGATTTCCTGACTGCCAAGAGAAGGGTTATATTTTTACTGCATATGTATGTATGTATTTGCATGCCAATTTGACCGTATTACCGTTATTTGTGAGTGTCTTCTTGTGAGTGTCATATTTGTGAAGTGTCTTATCTCTTTAACCATTTATGCAGTAAAAGTGAAATTATATGCAGTAAAAGGGAAAAGTCTTTCCGTTTTTTCCAACTTACTTTGGAAATCCGACTACCACGAAAAAGTCTTTTAATTTTTCGGATTAATATATAGCCTATGACACTCACAAATAACGTGGCTTTCTATTGGCAAAAGAATTTTCAAAATCGGTTCAGTAGATCCAGAGATTACTTACTACAACGTCACAAACTTTACCTCTTTATAATATTAGTATAGATAATGAAATGTTTAGGTTTATCTTTTAATGCATTATTATAATTGCTATGTACATCCGCTATATATTTTGTAAACAAAAGTATGTTTATTTTCCAAACCCATTTCAATTGCTTCACCAAACTGAAGAGGCAACCCTAATACAGTTCCAACATGGCTTCGCCTTGGTATCCCCGAATGCTAATTTAAGAGTAAACCATTTTATAATAGCCATACAACTCGCTCGAAAAATGCTACTGTTTAGCAATGGCGACCTCCATACAAAATTTACAAATAAATGTTAAACGTGATCACAAACTATTCACATTTAACGAGGGACATCAAAATTTAAACCAAAAACAGGGTTTACTTTACAGTAAATAATAATTCCCCGTGCAAATTCATACCGTAAAACCATAAATTATGACAATTATAATTCTCTGGGCCCAGTCGCACAGTCCTGCCCAGAATCGCACTTCATGCGTGAAGGCCGCCGGACGGATGTTGACACGTGAGTGTGACCAACCTTGAACAGAATGGTTCTTCGTGGCCAACTCAGCAAGGGCCCATTAGCTCCCTTAAGTATTCTGACACATTTAGGCCAGGAAAGTAAACTCGTAAACAAGCTAAGAAAAATATAAAATGCAAACTTACAATGGGCTCGATTGCGTTTCTCTTGAACTAAAATCGGAAAATGGTTCATGTGAACGAGACAGAGCAGTACGTCAGAGCGGAATGTGAATTGAACGGATGTCACTTTTCCCCATTAAAACAACCCACCGACGATAAAGCAGCTAAATCTAACACCGCACGAAATGTGTTCAGACCTATTCGGGCGTCTATAAGTTCGTCAGGTAATTTTGGTGCGGAAAAATCGACGATAGTTCATTTCTTATTCCGCTCTAACGTGTTGCTTTGTCTCGTTCGGTTAAATTAAGTTCCTATTTATATTACAAAGAAAAGCAATTAAACCCATAATAATACTAGATAATAAAATTATACTACCTACCCACTGGATATCGCACATTCTTATTCAAAATGTAATGTTTTTTACATTTATTATTATTAAAAAATCCGAAGGCATATTGTTGGATTGACAATAACGTATCTTTTCTTAGTAATTCGACATAGCCTTTGCATATCTATTTCAATCTATTAGTGTCCCCGATCATTATTCTTCTTATATATAAAATTCTCGTGTCACAATGTTTCTTTCCCGTACTCCTCCGAAACGGCTTGAAATTGAATTGAAACTCATGAAATTTTGTGAGCATATTGAGTAGTTCTGAGAATCGGCCAACATCTATTTTTCATACCCCTTAGTGATAAGGGTTGTCCACCCTTAACATTTTTCTTTAATTTTTTGTCATTTTTTAAATTTCTTTATTTTTTTTATTATGTTGCATTAAAAAATACATACAACCCTAAATTTTTACCCTATTATCACCAACCCCTATTTTTTAATAGCCATTTTAGTAATTTAATCATTTTTCATCCCCGGTCGATAACTGATCAATCGTCATTTAATTAGTTATCCCCGCCAGTTGTCTACAGGTGTCTCTTCTGACCCAGTAAACAGCACGGAGTAGGGATGAGAAAGAAGCCGGTCTCCTGTTTCTCTCACACAATAAGACTTCTCTCACTCCCTACACAGTTGTCGGCCATCATTATTGTTTATGCATCAAGTGTAGTAGTAACGTTGACAATTATTATTTTGCTATCTCAGTGTAACTCTCATATTAACTATTAATCATTCCTATTTTATTAATAATATTAAAATTCTCAATTTAGAGTGTATTTTGCACGATTATTTAATCAAGTGATTTTCATAACCTCAAAAGTACTCAACACGTGGCACGAGCTTCCACCAACAACGGCTTTTGTGTTGTAAGTATACTTTTTTTTATTTATATCGAAAATGTTGTTGGAAACGTCAAAAAAGATTCGGTGGAATTTAATTTTTATTTAAATTGGGCAAACTTTTTTTTTAATTCATTTTTTTTTACCATTTCTAACCATATATTTTCGATATGATTATGAAAAATAAAATTTTTCGCTTTTGTAAAACAGTCTAATGTTTACATGAATATGTAAATGAATTTGTGTACAACCAAATATTAAATACATACATTATAACTAGGGCCAAGATTTTTGCCGTGATTTCATTTTAACATTTTACAATTAATGCTCTTAAGTTTTTGACATTACGGCAAATATATTTGATCTTATAAAAATGTAATTTTATTAAAAAAATGTAATTTAACAATTAAGATTTTCATAGTTTCCAAAAATTTGAATCAATCATTATGAATCTTTATTTGGAAATATCGATGGAAATATTGGTTGTATGAGAAAATTATAAGAGACAATTTTTTTCGTAAAATTTAATTTTTTACAACTTTTGTCTGAATTTTTTTTTCATAAAACTTATATTTTTGCTATAATTTTATAAATTCAAACTAATCATTTCAAAACTGCGGCAAAAATCCTGGCCCTAATTATACCTTTAACATTTTTCATCATTAAGTAATTTCATTAATTCTATTTATGTGTGTTTTGTACAGTGAGCAATGCCAAGAAAACGCAAAGGGACTGATTTGAGCTGTAATACAAGTAAATCTCGAAGCTTGGGAAATAGACGATCCGAAAGAACCGAAGAACAAATCTAGCAACAAAATACTGATGCACGTGTCAGAATGGCGCAATTGCGTCAAGAAGAGTCAGAAGATACACGACCTGAACGCAATGAAGTAATAAGATTAGAACAACGACAATCACGCCGTTTCACAGTCAATAGACGCAGAACAAATGACCAACAACGACAACAGGTAGGTACATCGAGCATTTACATCTGATTCATTCCTGCGTCTAGCATTCCAGTATGAGCCCGATATTGAATATTATGCTCATTCAAAAGTGGTAATTGGTGCTATGGACAAGGAATGTCCGCATTGTCATGCTCTGAAATTCAAAAATGAGCCAGCTGGGATGTGTTGCGCGTCAGGAAAAGTGCAACTACCTGAAATTGAAACACCACCTGAACCATTGAACGGTTTACTTATCGGCACGGATCCAGATTCTAACGTGTTCCTGAAGTCAATTCGAACATTCAATTCATGCTTTCAAATGACATCGTTCGGAGCAACAGAAATAGTTCGAAATACTAATGCAAATGGTCAACAATACAATTCTACATTCAAAATCAGAGGCCAAGTTTATCATAAAATGGGCTCACTGCTACCAATGCCAAACAAACCACATAAATTTTTACAAATCTACTTCATGCGCGGCGAGGATTCCGGAGGCGCACTCGCCAATCGCGTGAATGCACGTTGTGATTATAATAACCTTGATTCATTTTATGCCAGACGCATCGTCAGCGAGCTGGATGCTCTATTGAACGAGCACAACGAATTGCTGAAAATATTCAAATCACACATGCACAAATTACAAAGCGATAATCACGCTATCGTCATTAATCCTGATAAAACACCAGCTGGAGAGCATATTCGTAGATTCAATGCACCCGTTGTTGATGATTTTGCTGGAATCGTGGTTGGCGATCGTACAGGTGCACGAGAAATTGTGATTCGTAGAAGAAATAATAATCTTCAGTTCATTGCTAATACACATCGTTCATATGACGCTCTCCAATATCCGCTAATATTCTGGAAGGGACAAGACGGATATTTCATAAACATAAAATAACGAGATCCCGTATCAGGTACTTCATTGATTATGAATTTGATCATTAATCATTTAACAAAACAATTAAATTATTGAACGTAATTCATTTAAATTAATTTTTATGAATATATTATTACAGGAGCTGAAACAAACAAGAACGTTAGCTCAAAGGATTATTATGCGTACCGATTAATGATTAGACGCGGCCTGGACAACGTCATTCTACGATGTCGTGAGCTTTGTCAACAATTCATGGTCGACATGTACGCGAAGATTGAGGGCGAACGACTACGATACTTATAATCAACTAAAGCTGCGTGCGGAAGTGTACATTCATTTGCGAGACGCTATCAACAACAACGCCGACGTCGCCGAAATTGGTAACCTTGTCATTTTACCATCATCGTACGTAGGCAGTCCACGTCATATGCAAGAATATATACAGGATGCTCTGACTTTCGTGCGCGAATATGGACGACCATGTTTATTTATCACGTTCACATGTAATCCAAAATGGCCAGAGATTGCATCTTTGCTATTGCCTGGCCAAAATGCAATACATCGCCATGACATTACAGCACGTGTGCTCAGACAAAAGTTGAAGTCTTCATTACTAAATTACATGTATTCGGTCCCACACGTTGCTGGCTGTATTCGGTTGAGTGGCAAAAGCGAGGATTACCTCATGCATATATTTTGGTTTGGTTAATCGACAAAATCCGTCCTGAAGAAATCGATAGTATCATTTCTGCGGAAATACCAGATCCGTCCACTGACCAACTGCTGTTTGATATTGTTACATCAAACATGATCCATGGTCCATGTGGTACTCTTAATAGTTCATCGCCTTGCATGGCAGATGGAAAATGTACAAAAAAAATCCCTAAAGATTTTACTAATGATACGGTCACAAATGTCGACGGATACCCAATATATCGTCGAAGAAATCCCGATAATGGCGGACAATCATTTATTAAAAATATCAGCAACACAGACATTGATATTGACAATCGTTGTGTGGTGCCATGTTCGCCTCTGCTGAGCAAGACATACAATGCACATATTAATGTTGAGTTCTGCAGTTCTGTGAAGAGCATCAAATACATTTGCAAGTATGTCCATAAAGGCAGTGATATGGCTGTGTTTAGAGTGGAAAATACTAATGTGAATGCTCCTCCAGTGAATAAAAACGATGAAATAACGCTCTACCAAATTGGTCGGTACATCAGCTCCAATGAAGCTGCTTGGCGTATCTTTGGTTTTCCAATTCATGAATGGGATCCAGCAGTTGTTCAGTTAGCCGTCCATCTTGAAAACGGTCAGCGTGTATTTTTCACGAACGAGACAGCGATTGATCGTGCAATAAATCCACCTAAAACTACACTCACTGAATTTTTTGAATTGTGTAATCGTGCGGATGATTTTGGTGCCTTTGCACGAACATTACTCAATTCACAAGTACCACGCTATTTCACATGGACTCAAACAAAAACATGGATGCCCCGCAAGCAAGGCTCACCATTTGCTGCATGTCTCAATTTATTTAAATCAAACGCCTTGGGGCGATTATTTACAGTCAATCCAAGACACACTGAGTGCCTTTATCTTCGACTGTTGTTGGTTAATGTTACTGGCCCATTATCATTTCAAGATATACGTAAAGTGAATGGGCAACACTATCCAACGTATAAAGATGCATGCCTTGCACTCGGCTTGCTGGAAGACGACAACCAGTGGGAATGTATGCTTGCTGAAGCTGCATTGAACTGTACAGCAATACAAATTCGTCTACTATTCGCTATAGTGTTGACTACATGTTTCCCAGCCCGAGCACAGATATTGTGGGATTATCACAAAGATTCAATGACTGATGATATATTGCATCAACATCGTACACGGTGCCACGATCTAACCATAACATTCAGCGACGCAATGTACAATGAAGCATTAATTGCTATTGAGGATTTTTGCATTGTCATTGCCAACTTACCACTCAGTCATTTCGGTATGAATTCGCCAAATCGAACTGCATCTGATTTAACCCTTGGAGTAAATGGGTATTTTCATGGATGCATCTGTCTCTTTTGCAGGATTTTCGGCGACATCGACTTAAAGTACTATAACTACGAAACTACTACACCAATCATAAAAAGAACAACTGCACAATGATTGCATTGAAATTTCGAATATAGAATATTGAAATATCATTTTGTAAAACAATTAGATAATTATGAATAAATATGAGAACGTCAAAGAAGTGAAAAAAACGCGGAACCAGATCTGGTCGTATCATACTCAACGGATAATTGTTTCAGAACCAGATTTGGTCGTATCATACTCAACGGGTTAATGAATACTGAAATGAATCGTGAACTGCAGTACAGCACTGTAGAAATGGCAGCGATTGTTGCCCGCAATGTCCCACTAATGAATGAGGAACAAAGAACCATTTATGATCGCATTATGCTCGCAGTTTCAGCTGGACAAGGTGGGTTCTTCTTTTTGGATGCACCGGGTGGAACTGGCAAAACATTCGTTATTTCGCTAATTATTGCTGAAATACGATCAAATAATGGCATCGCATTGGCCGTTGCATCATCGGGCATTGCAGCAACTTTATTGGATGGAGGCAGAACAGCTCATTAAGTATTTAAGCTGCCACTAAATATTCAGAATAACCCTGACGCAGTATGCAACATTAAGAAACAATCGTCCATTTCCACCGTGCTGAAACAGTGTAAAATTATCATCTGGGATGAATGTACTATGGCACACAAACATTCGCTTGAGGCGTTGAACAGGACATTGAAAGATATTAAAAACAACGACAAACTATTTGGCGGAACTCTGTTGGTCCTTTCAGGTGATTTCAGGCGTTAAACACTTCCAGTCATTCCACGTTCAACATACGCTGATGAGATCAACGCTTGCTTAAAATCATCTCCATTGTGGCGTAATGTTGAAAAAGTACAGCTGAAAGTAAATATGCGCGTTCAAATGCTTCAAGATCCATCCGCTGAAACATTTTCAAAACAACTCTTAGATATCGGTGATGGAAAGTTGCTATAGATGAAACTGGATACGTAAAATTACCGACCGATTTCTGCACAATCGCTGATTCGCAAGATACTCCTCATTGAACAAATATTTCCCGATGTACACACACAGTACATAAATCATGAGTGGCTTGCAGAAAGAGCAATTTTAGTGGCAAAAAATGTAGACGTTGACAATTTAAATCTGAAGATACAAATGTTGTTGCCAGGGAACTTGGTATCATATAAATCTATTGATACAGTTTGCGACGACAGCGAAGCAGTAAATTTTCCCACAGAGTTTTTGAACTCACTGGATTTGCCAGGCATGCCACCGCATAATTTACAATTAAAGGTTGGATCTGCGATTATCTTGCTTCGTAATTTGAAAATGCCCCGGCTGTGCAACGGTACGCGATTAGTCATTCAAAAATTAATGAAAAACGTGATCGAAGCCAGCATTTTAAATGGCAAGTTTCGAGGTGAGAATATATTAATACCACGGATTCCTATTATACCTACAGATGTGCCAATTCAATTCAAACGTATTCAGTTTCCGATTAGATTGGCATTTGCAATGACAATCAATAAATCCCAAGGTCAAACGATGTCTATTTGTGGCTTAGATTTGAGAACACCATGTTTTTCACACTGACAATTATACGTGGCATGCTCTCGAGTGGGTAAACCATCCAGTTTGTTTGTGTTAGTTAAAGATGGACTAACAAAAAATATTGTTCACGCTATAGCATTAAGAGATTGATATTGTTTGTTAGTGTTACTGTCGTAATTGATTAATTAATGATATATAATTTTAAGGAATAAATTATAATAACTTAAAAATAATGTTTGCCTTTTGTTATTTTTATATTCCCTCATCGTTCACAGTGCTCCATGCCTATTTCACGCATATACCACATTCTTACACACTTACAATAAGTAAGCTATTTTTTGTCTACACTAGAAATTACTTAAAAATTATTTATATGGCAAAACAACGTTTGCCGGGTCAGCTAGTAAAACTATACTATCTGACTTTGAATATTGGTATGTAAGTAATATAAATATAATATTACAGCCATGATATCTATGGTAGATAGGTTGTAACGGGTTCCGTCCCTTTTTCCATGAATTTTCCGACATTTCCTGTTGATTGAACCAAGCCGCACACATATATTATCACTTCTGAAGTCGTTTCACTTAAGTCGCGATTTAACGTTCGCAGTCAATAATCGATGGTACGATTGCTCAGTGCTAAGTTCAGGCGTTCGCTCATTGGTCGATTTGGGGTAGTGACGTGCTCAGCGTGTGCTTGCCATGTATACAATCGCATACTATATATTGCCAGCGAATCGATTTTAAGTAACGAATAATTACTTTTCAAATAATTGTATATTTATGCCAAATAATTCAAAGACATTCTTTTAAGTAATAATGATTATTTTTTTCATATATTTGAGCAAACTGAGATTTCAACACGAGGAGCGCTTCCTTACAATATAATAAATGGTCACAGTAAATAGATAGTTGCATATGAGGGTGAATTAAGGTCCGTTTCCGGTAAATTCCACAACGAAAATTCTCTTAATTTTATAAATTAAAATAACTATCAATAAAATACATTTGAGAGAACCGGAAATCAAATCATATTTTGGCGGGCGCTTGTTGAATTATGGCAGGGATTTATGTTAGAACTACTATACAATGAGTAAACTGGATCTCTTTCAAGTCGAGCTCTCGTGCAGATCAGACCCAGGTCCCGAACGTCCATCGGGTCATAATTAGGACACTATAGTAGCTTTGCTAAGTTTCCTTTAATAATAGATACAATAGGAATTAGATTTCTGCCGTGGATGAGTTTGGCTAGGGTGGGAACATCAGGCGACTCCGTCAGGAAGTTGGGTGCTCTTCATCCACCCTGAATCCTGGTTCCTTCCCCCAGCGCAAGTATCTCTGGTCTAAGGCGAATTATGTTGGCAGGGACCTTGGCTAACACCTGGAACTTTTCCTTCCCGGCGCGAATACGCCGCGAGCGGATACCTTCAGCAAGATTGCCATCCATCCTGCCACGGGCCAGCGTCCAGCGGACCTCGCTCCTCATTCACCTCGCCGGGAGTATACCGCTGAAATATACGATAGTTTCGATCGTCGTACTCACACCGTTCCTCATTAGACGACAACGCCGTACGCGCTCCTCGCAGCAAAGGCGCGAATATTTGAACCGCTCGCCGCGCGCTGATCAAGAGAAGAGAAGAGAAGATCCTTTACCTACCTGCTACTTACCTGCTGATACCTCTGATTTTTCGTAGACCGTTTCCTCCCATAGTAAATGCCGGTGAGGCTAGATAAACCAGACCGGCCGACCCTGCGAGGAGTTTCATGTCGGTGCATTGTATAATATTCTCGTTAAAGGAATAAAACCCGCTTCTTCTTGGATACCGTAGATTGGGGCTACTTTGATTCACGGGGCTAGATTGATAATCACTTCCTCTTTGTTATTTTTTCGTAATTGTGGTATCCCAGAGCATCGTGGCAAAATATAAAAATCGAATCTGGCAACACCAGAGCTGTCATCGCGACATACAACGAGTCCACGGCGATTTGACTTCTGGAAGTTTATTTAAAAAAATAGTTATTTTGAAGCAATTTTTCGACGAAAAAACTGTTCTGCAAAACTTTGGATGTGCCAAGGTATGTGTAACTGTTATGGATTTGTTTTGAAGCTATGTTCTACACATGGTTCCTTCTTTACGATTCTAACCTCTTTATTTCGATTTGTCGGCCATATTGGCGACTACAACTTGCATTATTTGGCGTGGGGTAACTTTGATTGGGGGTGTGGGGTAAAATTGATAGGTATCAAAGAAGCCCCTTTGAATGTTGTGTTTCATTGAATATTTTGTCTATCTTTGCTGTATCGTTAATATATGTGTCTATGAAATGTAACAATGGTAATTGTGTATGTTGTTATAGGTTGCAGCCATCATGGTGCGAACATACAAGAAAAACCCAGGATCAAGGAGCTACAAGAACTACGACGAAAATATTCTGAATGCAGCAATCACAGAAATTTGCGATGGGGCATCTATTAAGTCGGTGTCCGAAAAATACAAAATCCCTTACGGGACGCTTTTCAATAAGTATAAGGGGTTGCATGGGAAACCACTAGGAAAACCCACAATATTCACCACAGATGAAGAACTCGCAATACTTAAGGGCGCAGCCATATGCGGAGACTGAGGGTTTCCTCTCAGTCTGATGGACATAAGAATACTTGCTAAAGCGTATCTAGACCAAGTCGGAAAAGAAGTAGTACAGTTCCAAAATAATACCCCAGGTGTCGATTGGGCCTACAGTCTACTGAAACGGCACAAAAACTCATACGGACAACGACTGTCAACAAACATCAAAAGGGCTCGTGCCATAGTCGATCGGCCTACCGTTGAAAATTATTTTCAAAATTTGGAGGATACTCTAAAAGATATACCACCGAGTAACAACTTTAACTACGACGAATCAAATGTAAGTGATGAACCCGGAAAAAAGAAAGGGATTTATCGTCGTGGAGTTAAGTACCCCGAAAAGATCGCGAATCATTCAAAAAGTTCTACCACTGTTATGATGTGTGGATCGGCAGATGGTGTATTGCTTCCACCTTACGTAATATACAAAAGTCTTCATTTGTATGATACATGGAAAGAGGGAGGCATCAAGGGCGCTCCATGTTGCACCAGAAGTTGCTGTTCTACGGGAACCCGGTACAACAGAACAATGCATGGATGGATTGACAGCAATACATTCTTCGACTGGTTCAACTCGTCATTCTTACCGCATGCTAGACGTTTAGAGGGCAAAAAAGTACTTATAGGTGATAATTTATCCTCACATTTCAATGACGGTGTTCTCCGACTGTGTGAAGAATATAATATATCTTTCGTGTGTCTTATCCCGAATTCCACACACTTATGCCAGCCTCTTGATGTTGGGTTTTTCAGAGCGTTCAAAGAAGCATGGCGACAGACGCTGAGCCAATGGAAAAACCAAAATCCTAAAGCTGCGACGATATCCAAGGACGCATTTCCCTCAGTTCTAAAGAAAGCTTTGATATGTATGGATGCCAATCCACCAAAGCCTACTAAGAACAACGACGCAAAACCTGGTGATAGGGAAGCCTCTGCAATAAAAAGAGACTTGTTAAATTCCTTTTATGCCACAGGAATTTTTCCATTGAATAAAAATAAAGTCCTCGACCGTCTTCCACAGAAACCTACCAACACTCCGACAAAGGTTGTCAATAATGTTTTGGTGACCTTCTTACAGAGCCAGCGTTATCCAGATAATAACGAACCACGACGAAAGAGAACTCGTTTGATGGTGGAGCCTGGAACAAGCGTGGGGACAGTCAGTGCCAACGGCGAGCCTGCAACTGAAACTAATGATATCGAAGAAGTTGCAGGTTCTTCCCAGAACGCTGAATGCGTGCAGCCACAAAACGAACTTCTCAACGAAGGCACATTTGTTCTGGTTAAATTTTATTCCCAGAAGAAGAAGAGCTTCGCCTACAAATATGTTTGTAAAATAATACAGCGATTATCAGATAATGATTTTGTAGTGGCAGGCTATAAAACTAAGAACAGAGAGAAAACTACTTTCAAGGCTATCCCGAATGACGAACCGTCGATTGATTTCTCTGACGTTCTGCTTATCCTGCCTGCACCGTCTGTTACAATCATTAATGAACACTACACCGAGTACACATTTCCCCTGAAGATCGATACAAACGAACCTTGATATTATTTTAATGATGTTGTTTAGAAGTTACCGTTTGTTTTCTGTTTTAAAATATGCCCAAATAACGCTAATAAAAAATATTGATAAGATTTTTATTCGTGTTTTCATTTACCAAAGTCTTCATTCATGCCCTATCTAGTACATTGCCTGTACTTATCAAAGTTACCCCCACTTAAATTGATAGCCACATATTTTATTTTGCCTGTAATTCTTTAACACTCCAGTAGATTTTATTTTTAGGGACTTGTTTGACTTCGTGGAATAAAACTGAGCATTTTCCATGAAAAAAATCATTGGGTATCAAAGTTACCCCGACCATGGTTTAATGTTGATAGCACCTTATTCTATTTTTTTTCTCAAAAACTGGTGGATGGCAAATTTTTTTTTACACTTACTGTAAAGTCTAAGCCGCGACTGGGATTCAAGTATTTTTTTGGATAACCTACGAAGCCTGGTTACAAAAATATGACACTTTGAATTTCTAAAACTATCAAAGTAGAATCTACGGTACTCGAAGCATTACTTGAATACACTTACTGATAATTTCTGATTGTTTTTAGCTAATTGTAATTGCAAACATTTTGACTCAATTTCATTTTGTTTATTTTCTGACTTTACTGTTCTATTTTATTTTTTCTATTTCCTTGATTATCAGTAATTAATTTTGAAGATCCTAAGCGATCCTTGCGTATGTGCTTTACTGGAGAATCTAAGGTGTTGGCTCCTTACGGGCGAGTCGCGTAACTAGACAGTGGATTGTTTTTGTTTCAAGTCGATCAAATATCGTTAAAACTTCCTGAGGTGACGCGTCCCCTCGTAGTAGTTGACAGCTCTAGCTGCACGTACTTCAGTTACAAAGTATTAAAACTGATTTACTTAAGATATGTAACTTATAAACAAATGTCTTCTAATTCTTTCGCGCCTTTTATTCTATAAATATATTCATCTTATCCACTTTTCCACTTTTATTCCACTCTGTTCGTTGTATGGAAGAGCAGTTTAAAACTGCCAAACCGATATGAGCCCAGAGATAGCGTTTTAAAAAGTACCTACATTATATACGTTTCATCTTACTAATAGGTCTCTTTCAATATCTCCGAATTCCTTAAGCTTTGAAAAAATCTTCATAGATTTTAAAGTGTCTATGACTCTAATATGGGTATTAGATCCAACAGAGTCTTCATCGCGATTGTCATTTACTTTACCGACCGACAAGCCGGCGAGAAGGGAAATTATTGTTAATGCACTTCTGTGTGTTTGTCTGTGTGTGTTCCTCCACGATAGCGCTTAAACGCGTAAGCTGATTGAGATGTACGTAATTGGTATGCAGGAATCATCATCATCATCACCATAATTATTAGAAGTGAAAAGATCCGCGCCGCCTGAGGCCTCACAATGGAACCCAACCGGGTTCTTCCGCCAGCCTAGAGGCGGCGTTTATCGATTTTATTTATATAATGATTGGAGGGCTGGATTGAATTCAGATGAAATCAGTCCCTGACTAACCCTACTCTTTTTATCATATTTATCTGCATGCTAAATTTTAGTTAGCACAATGGAATGAAGTGTTTGGGCCCGTCGCGCAATATCAAACACGCGACGCCGCAAAATTAAATATTTGATTTTCCCATACATTTGTATGGCAGATTTTAAATATTATTTGTGTCGCTTGCATAAGAGATATTCCAACAAAATGTGGTTTCGACTCAAAGTGGCATCTGTGTACCAAATGTCATGTCACTAAAATCCAATATTTCAAGATTGAAGTATGACCAGTGCGCCCGCGATCTTTTCAACTCTTACCATGACGAAATGAAGCCGGCATGCTAAATTCCAGTTCAATCGGATAAAGCATTTGAGCGCTATTGCGGAGCAATACACACATATAAACATACAGACAACTAGAGCTGTTAACTACAACGGGCGAACCCGTCACTTCGGGAAGTTTTAATGATATTGTTCGTTTTGTCTCCTGTGAGATGAGAGCTGAAGACTTGGGACGAAAAACAATCCGCCGTCTAGCTACGCCATCTGCCCCTCAGAGGCCAACTGCACCGGGAAAGGTACCCAGCGGGCAGCCTCGCCCCCTGACTATTATTTTTGTTAGGTTATAACCGACTGGAATTAACCTTCAGGATACCTCCTACCTCCTGACTGGTTACATGATCGAGGTCGCTTGCGCAGATTCGGTGTCAAACGAATCTATCGCGGACCACGGCATCCTTTGCCCAGTGTATTCACCCGGGATCGGGTCGTTTCAAGAGCAGTTGCCATAAGGTTAACAACCACCCCCGCTCTATAGGAAACATTACTGTTCCCAGACTCCCCCGGCTGTTAGTCGGAGGGCACAAGCTATTGGCTGACGCCACACGGTGCGCAAACCGTCCAGGAGTGCCCGAAGGTTGACTCCTAGGGGAGACTGGCCCACAGGGCAGCGTCCTACCCCGGCTCCCCCTACTGCGTGGAGGTCGCCGGGTGGGTGTTGTCCCGTAAGTATGACCGACCCTGAATGAATGGGTCTTCATGGCCAACTCCAACAGGGCCCATTAGCTCCCAGATAAACTGACAGATATACAGATTTCAGTCTTATTCGTCTCGGTGGGAGGGGCGGGGGGTTATAATGTTTATATAGATCTTTAACTGAAAAAAAACGCGTTCACTATACTATATCTCCTCGTCGGCTGGTAGGCCGGTAAAATAAAAGTGTGATAGATCTATTACAACATCGCTTTACTTTCTTGGCAAGGAAAGTATTGTGGACGCACTTCTGTGTGGCTGGATATTCCTCCACGACAGCATCCAAACCCTTCATCCGATTGAGCTGAAAATTAATAAAGATACGATTAAATTTGTCATTCCACGTTTAAACAGGACAAGGCTATAATATTTTCGGATCAGTCTACCCCGGATAACGGCGGTTGCAACATCATCGAAACGTCGGGTGTTACAAACTTCACGCGGTAAAATCGTTTTTATCTTATTTATAATGTCAAACAACCGCGATCGTCTTCGATTAAACAGGACAGTATTGCAGAATTTAGGTACAACGTTGACAAGTCGTTGCATCTTTAAATGTTTTGTCCTTTACGTGTTGAAATGTTTATAGGAAGCCATCACGATAATCGTCTAAGTAAATAGTATACAATAATACAAAGCCCATATTACTGCAAGATATTGTCATGCAGTATGCCCTTTCAAATATCTACTGCCAACCTTTGTTTTTCGCTTCTTTAATATTTTTCAAAGGGCATTTTGCAGAAGTCACGCGATTAAGATATTCAATTTTACGTCCAAATGCACGCTTGCACTTTTTTTAATTGCTACCTTTGTTTACTGAAATGAAAACAATAGTAAATAAAAATACGGTATAAACATGCCTTCGATGAAGTGGCAATCTACGAAATTCTTATCTTCTCACAATTTTTTGGTCATTTTACAAATATTTTAAGATGTAAGTCATTACATCAATGTTTTGTTCTTTAGGAATTGAAATGTTTATGCAGTAACGCCGTAACGATGACTGTCCAATTAGTTACTAGACAAATAAACAAGGGCCATAATGCTGGAGGATATCATATAGGTACTAGTGTAATTCATATAATAAAGTAAAAAATAGGACTTTACATTAACACCCCAGCAGACGTCGAAGTCATAGTACAACGTTGACAAGTGATTACATCTTAAAATGCATTGTTCTTTACGCGTTGAAATGTGTATACGAAGTCGTCAAGATGACCGTCCAAGTACTAACTAACTAGACAACTACTCAAAGACCGTAATGCTGGAGGATATCATATACCCGAAATTTTACCACTTTATTATTTACCCGAACACCCCAGCAGACATCGAAGTTATAGTAGAACCAAAGAGTAAAACGTTGACAAGTGATTACATTTTAAAATGCTTTGTTCTTTACGCGTTGAAATGTGTATAGCCGTCACGATGAGCGTCCAAGTAGTTATTAGACAACTAAACAAATACCATAGTGCTGGAGGATATCATATACCCGAAACTTTACATTAACAACCCAGAAGACGTCTTCGAATCTTTAAATCGTTGAAATACAAAGGACGAGTCTGCGTCTTGCATCTTAGCCTTACGTAATCTATTTTATGTCATTTTAACTGCATTCGCAACGCCAATGAATGGAGCAGCGGATGAAATTTTTAAAAATCGGTTTTTGACATTAAGACATTTTTCTAGCAAGTATTGTAATAATAATTCTATAAATAAAATCTGATTTCTATAAAGACTGATTTCATGTGAATATTAATTTTATAAATAAAATCGATGTCGGCGGTCGAACCCGTCTGGATCCCATTCCGGCGACTTAGGCGACGCGGTTCGTTTCTTGGCTAGCCTCGGAAAGCTCGGCATTACTATTTGTTTAAAATCTATGGCGAAATTTTAATGTTGTTAGTGCAGATTATATAGCTATATTTTAACCAAAATTTCACAACGTGGTTTTGGCCCAGCAAGGCATCTGTGTACCGAATGGTGGCCTCATGGTGGTCCGATTTAAACCACAATCTTTCAACTCTTGCCATGACCAAATGATGGCTGCAAACAAAATTTAATCTCAATCTGATTACGCGTTTGGGGGCTATCGTGCAGGAGTACACACAAACACATCCCAAGTAACATTTCAGGTTCTAAAAAGGTTTTGAGCAGGTTCTAGAACCTTTCGAGGACAACGCGAGATTCTGGACAACTCGTCATGACAACGTTAAAATAACCTTATTTAACCGTTCTGTAGCCTAAAAGGGCCCGACCTAGAGAACCTTCGCATAACGTTTTGGCCGATTTCAGGAGCAATTAGCAAATCCCAAAAACTAATTATAACCTTCTCAGAACCTGTAAGGCCTTGTAAAGACTACTCAGGACTAACGTACAAGCCTTGAATTATCCCGGATTTGGCATTGAAATGATCTTGTTAGCTAGATTCAAGCTTTGAAAAAGTTCATAAAAGATTACGAAAATATAAAGTACGTCTCCTTGGGCTTATTAAAGTTAGTTTAGGTTTGCTTTGGTTCTGAATATAGTTTGCACTTTATCCTGACATTGGAATAATAAAATGGAAGATGACTAATGAATATAACATGGCGATTTACTATTTCGTAGACAAATTGTTACAGATAATGGTGTTATTGCCTGTTGTGTTATGACAATTTCACTGCGACGGTTAGTTTATTGATGATATGTGCCATAATACCTCTGTAAAATTCACGGGCCTTCTCAATAACATGATTTAATATGCTTTAGGTATTATAAACTATTGATGTTATTTTAAAATTATATGTGAAAAAAGGTCAAACGCTTTCAACTATTTTCCAAATACAAAAGTGTAACACCGAAATGAAATTCAAGCCTTACTTTAATAAGGAAATGTAATTATAGTTATAATAAATTAACATTCCAAATACTGAAAAATGGCGGACTTTGTTCGAGAACCTGATAGTTTGGAATTTAACAAATTTATGACAAACAAGCACTGGTCCAAGTCCTTTTGGACTTCAAAATGCGCAAAAGGAATTTCAATATGCTAAACTAAGAACAACTAGTATATTTAAGGGCTAAATCAGGGCTTTCTGGTAAGACCAAGGTTTAATTAGTTTTTGTATATTCAAATTGGCTTTGTTTAAGGGCTTATTAGTCTGCGATAAGTCAGATTGGTCAAATAAACAACTTTTTGCGGCCCAGCATTCAGTCACTGTCCAAAGCGTGTTTGTCTAAACTGCGTGCGGATAACACTGAGAAAATAGCGATTTGGTACATACCTACAGGATGTTCACTTACGTACGGATTTATTGAACAAGGTGAGCACCTACTTAAGGTTTTAAACCTAATTACGATCAATCATTACAATCATCATCGTCATTACAATTAGATCATTACAATTCGATCATCGTCCTGTTTTAAATCTAGTTACGAACACAAGATATTAAGTAGTAAAAATATAAAAAAACTGCAATACTAGATCCGAAAATTAATGCTATTTTATTGATTATGTAATAAGTTCAAAAATTACGTAGGTACCTACCGTAAAATTTATTGTGATATAAAATAGTTAAGTGGAAGTAAAAACTGGTCAAGTGGAAGTCGAACTATATGGAGAGGGTTCCGTACCATTTCATTTTCCATGAGAACTTCAGGACTTTTGTTTACGTTTTCATGTAAACTATAAGAGAGGCCCTATATATTTTTTTTTTATTATTTTAGTCAGTAGTTTCGGAGATAAGAGGGGGGAGGGGGATACTCGATTTTTGTATTCTCTTGATATCTTTTTAACTATGTAATTTAAAATAATGAAATACTATATGTTTATTCCTTATAACGAGCCCCTCCCATTGATATGTAACACGTTGCACTTATTATTCTAAAATTTCCTGATTTGTCCTCTAAAATTGACCCCCTAAATCGAAATTCGGTTATGTAAGAGATGTTGTTTTTAGTAGATGCGGAGAAAATAAGCTGTGACAAACGGACAGACAGAGATACACGAGAGAGACAGAGAGTCACCAACACAACCTACCTGCTTTTTAGGTAGATTTCTTTAAAATATACCTATTGCAATGGGTCGCGTGTTAGCAATTGATGAAAATTTCACCATATCTTCGTCGATTATGACAGCCAGACCCTAAAACCACCCTTCGTTCCTATACGGGATAGAACACTTCCTATGGAACAAGATAGAGGTCGAATTTCTAAACCGATCAAAATGAAACAACACAAAAATGTATTGGCCCAATACCTTGGATGAGTTCGTAGAAGAACGAGGTCCGCCATCTTGTTCCAAAATGGCGGCCGCTCAAACTTTTAAAAAATAACATATGTTAAGAATCATAGACCCAAACGAACCATAGATCCAAGGAAAGCTCTTGTAAACACCTACATTTTATTTCAAACTATTTTTCAATCCGCTCTCTCGTTTCAAAAGGGCGGCCGCTCAAACGTCGGTAAAATTTTCGCGTTTAGTTAGGTATGAGAGCCATTGTTTATGACTAATACACATGTGTAAAATGCCTGAGTATTTATGCTTTATGTATTTTTGTAACATGTACATATATACCAAATAATACATGTATCTCTTCCCTCGACGAAGCACCCCGAAGTGCATCGGTAAATATTATATGTTTCTCGCTCTAATATGTGCTTCGTCCGTGCGCTATATCGCTAACGCGGTTGAATGACCATAAAATGCTTTCTATGAACAGATCGACATCATTGCTTCGATTTGCTGTCTTGTTTCAAAATAGCTGCCCGGCTAAAGAAATCTACCTTTAATGGGTGCGCGTCACCGATTTTTTTTTTGTCTTTTTTGGTACGGAACCCTAAGAGAGGTGTTAATAGTTACGATGGAATATGAGATACCTTTTCATTGTTGATTCTCTCAGTATTGTTTTTTACTTTCCGTTTGACATTGCCACTGCTGCTGACCATTATGTGTTATTACATCCTGTATATTTTAGTTGATAATAATGTTAGTTTTGATTATGCACACGCGAAGCCCACAAGGTTGCAATGTGGTGTTACAGAAATACAAAAAGCATAAATAAAACCCACAATGCGCGTTTAGACTAGAACTTATCTTATTGAATGTCAAAACGAATATGAAAATTACAGTTGGTCTTAGTCCAAGCAAAAAAGACTGAGAATGGTTATCGAGAAAATCTAAAAGCCCTGCGAAGGTTTTAAATCATGCTTAAGAGTCTTAGCGAAATGTGGTTCTGAATAGGTCATTCTTAGGTCGCGTGTAAGACCAACTAGCCATGCTTTACAATGTGGAGTGCCAAAATATAACCAAAGAAGAACCTTTTTTAAACCAGTAGCTCTCAGAACTTTTAAGTCGGATTTCTAAGCAAGCATAACGTTATATTATACTCCTTTGGAAGGCCATTTAGCTTTTTGAATAACTGTTTAGCCCTAGGAGCTATTTGCATAATAAAAAACTTAAGTATAACCTTAGGTAAAATTTAAAACCAGAAAATTACTATTCTAGGACCAAGAAGCATATATCAAAACCTCGGTCTTGAAAAAATGTTACTTGGGATACATACATTAATCTGGAAACGGTGCTAATCATTTCTGGGGGGCTCACTATATATATTTCCATCTTGATCTCAAAAAGTCTTTAGTCACAATACTATCCCGCCTCCTCGGTTGGTGGACGGAGAAAGTTAAACTGACGTATTGCTAGGTTTTGAAAATAAATAACGCCACGTAATAATGACATAGTTTCTAAATAATATTAATAATACATATACCTACCTAAAAGGAAATATTGGGGAAAATATCACTTTTTGAGTAAAGTGTAGATAAAACGAAACGCTGATAATACTGTTGAAAATGTTTTATTTCGGTAAGCTTAAAATGAACTATGCATATAAAATGAATCCTAAAATGTACTACTATTCTTACATCTAAACTTAACTAGATGACAAATTATAGCAAGGAATTTTTAAATTAGTTTATAGTTTTGCAAAAAAATCACCATTAACTCGGTAGATAGGCATCCTAAATTTTATATTACATAGGTATTTAATTATATCTAAAATTATTAATTTTCAATTGTCTTTATTGAAATTGTATAAATTTATAAAATATTTAAAAAAAAATATTTAGTATATCCGAAATTACAATAGATCAAGTAACAACTGCCCGATTATAAGATTTTAAACTAGCTTGATATCTTAACATTTAGAGATCATAACTCTGAGAAAATACAAATAATTAAATGTAGGTAGGTACAAGGAATTATAAATTAAATCAGTAAAAATAATGTCCCTTATTACATGGTTATAGGTAATGAAAAATCGCCAAATAAAATTTAAACACTCAATAAACAATGTAAAAACACCTACTTACTTATATTATAATCATAAATATTAGAATTATACTACGTAGGTACTAGAGATTGCATTGTTCAATTTTATTTTTAAAAACTGGTTGTGCTCCTATCTTACTAACTTCTTCCTGCGAATATTCGAACTTTTAATTGAATAATCAAAAATGGTTGGAATTTCAGTATCCGGAGTAAAAAAAATCATAATAACAATAAAGAATCAAATGTTTCTGAAAAGGAAGATGCTCAGCTATTCCGCGATATGGGGACTGTTGATTTTCGGTATTTCAAGATCCTCTTTCAAATGTTTACTTCCGACGGTTTCTTTTCGCATCTTTTATATTTTTCAATTGACATTTTTTAGAATTTTTGTGGCGTTCATGATCACTTTTATAGCCAAATGCACACTTGCACTTCGTACAAAAAAATGACCTAATTTTTCGGTGAATTACATTAATGTGTTGGATTAAGTAATTCTTTTGTGTGAAAGCTTTGTTGCATTCCGCGCAAATATATTTAATTTTAAGATGAACTGAGTTTCTGTGTCTCGATAAGCTTCTTTGCCATGAAAAGCTGCAAGCGCATTTGTCGCACGCGAATGGCTTCAATTTTCGGTGGACAGAATTGACATGTTCAGTTAAATTTGCTTGAAGAAAGAACGCGCATTTACATTCCTCACATTCATATTCTTTAATTTTTCGGTGGACTCCATCGATGTGTCGTTTGAATTCTCTGTGATTTGGAAACTCTTTGTTACATAAATCACATGTAAATATATTCAACTGCAGGTGAGTGAAATTAACATGTCTAGTTAAGGTGTCGCGATTAGAAAAGACTTTCTGACACTGCTGACACGCATGCTTTAGTTTGCGATGGACTGATCGTACGTGTACTTTTAAATTTCCAACGTGTGCAAATGCTCTGTCGCACTCTTCACATTTATATTTCTTCAATTTCCTATGCACTCCGTCAACGTGATCAATTAGACCTTGTCTACTTCCAAATCCATGGTCACATTTGACACAAATAAACTTCTTCCCTGTTGGCTTAACCCCTCAAGCCCCGATTGGCCGATATCGGCCACAACACGATTCAGCGTGAGGGCCCCGTTTTAATTTTATTATAATTTAATTTGTTTGATTTTATTATGTTTTATTATGTTAATATGTTTCATTTTAATTGTGGGTACAGTGGTTTGGCAGTAATAAATGTTTTGGTGAAGACAGTATCGTATTTCAATTTTTTTACTAATTTTTACTAAAAATTTTTGCGACAGCAAATTGTCAATCGGCTGAGGGGCCGAGGCCTGAAGGGTTAATACAGTCATTGCAAAATAACACAATTTCATTGTAATGCTTGCATGATCCCATTGGCCCGCTTCTGTCTAGATCGCGGTCGCATCCAACGCAAGTGAATTTATCAAACTTCGTTATCAACATCTTGACATCTTTCATCTCTTCAATATCCTCTTCTTGTTCCACCCCATCTGATTCAACAGGATCTCTTGGTTCGGGTTTTATGAAACAAACTGATTGTTCGGGTTTTATAAAACAAACCGCTTCCTCTTCAAATTCAACAACATTTTCTTTTTTTGTTTTCTATCTCCAATTTAATGTTCGCGTTCATTTTTATGATTGCTTGTCTCTCTATACCAATTAACGAATATTAAAATATCGACATAATTAAATCAATGAGACGAACTTTGCAAAATGAAATGTCAAACATTTCATTTTGACGTTTGAGTCAAATAGAGCTTGATTACTTATAGACACATTATCGTACGTGAGATGAGCAGTAAAGTAACGTCGTACCATATTTTATAATTGTAAACTTAGTTATAAGCTTAGTTATAAGTAAAATGCAAGATTGTATTATTTATACCACTGCATTTTTTAATTTCACAAATTTCTTTCAAAATAAAAAAAAAATCTGATTCCAATTTATATGTTGATTTTTAAATGTTCCATTCCTAATTTTAAGTATTCAGAATTTTTTAAATTATTCTTGCAATTTTATTCTTTTGTGCATCTATGATCAAGCAATATTTTATTTTATTAATATACTAATAATAATTTCATTGACTAAATGATAAATGCCATTTTATTAACCCAGTGTGCCCGATTGCGTTTTATTGTATACGATAACTGAAATTAGTTCAAGTGAACGAGATAGAGCGGTAGGTATAGGTTAGAGCGGAATATGAAAAGAACAATCGTCGATAAAAACTACCTGTCGAACTTATCCTCGTCTGAATAAATTTTAACACATATCGTGCGATGTTAGATTCAGATGTTTTAACTTTGGTGGGTAGTTATAATGAGAAAAAGTGACAACCGTTCATTTCTCTCCATTATAAGCAAAATATCGATTTGATTCACTAGTAGTAAATGAAATGATTTTGTACAAGCCCCGGTCGTGTTCCACAAAAAGTCTCTTGCTGAAACCAGCCAAAATGACGCTTGGCTAGGTAGAGTATGTCATTAGAATTACGAGCGATGCGGACTAGAAATCACTGTTATGATGAGCTTATATTAAATATAGCTCATCCTGCTGGCCTTCAATGTATGAATAAATAGACAGTACTTTTGCATTCTCTTTAATGCTTTGACCGAGTTATTTAATCTGAGGTTATTTGGAATGGCACAGCAGCTAAGCCCTATTGGCGCAGCGAGTGGCGCAAGTGGGGTGGCGCGAGAAGGAGAGCTAGCGCGGGGGGTAGATGTGGTGCGGAATCGGTGAGGAAGGGGGGATTAGTGCAGGAGACAGAGGGGTGAAGGGGGTGGGGTGAGTGGTCTTGTTTACTTGCCTGAATAGTGTTGATGTGACAAAACGATTTTGTTGGAATCGGACAGCACGTTCTTCAGGAGCTAATGGGAGGGAAGCTAATGGGCCCAGTGTAGTTGAGTTATTATGACCCATGTGTTAGGGTCGGCCGAACTCACAGATCAACACCCATCCGGCAGCTTCCAAGCTTGGGTAGGTGTTCCTGCGGGCCATTTCCCTTGGGAATCGTAGTTCGGGCGCTCCTGCACGGTTGGCGCACCGTGCGGCGATAGCCAATCGACTGTGCACTCCGAAAGAATAAGAATAAGAATAAGAAGAATAAGAAAAGTTTATTTTCATAAACCCGATCTGGGTATAGAAATTACATTACAAAAAATTATTATATATATAATAACATTACGAAATAACAAAAAAATAGTATTTCTACAAATGAAATTACATTTCAAATTATAAAAAAAGTGTATAAAAAGTTCTGCGATTTAAGCTAACAGTGTATAAAAAAGTGTATAAAAATTCTGCGATCTAAGCAAAGCATTCGACTGTATAAACATCAACACCCTGGTAGACAAGCTAAACCATTATGGAATTAGAGGAGTGGCCAATTCACTCATTAAATCGTACCCACAAAACAGGCAACAAGTGGTGGAGATTTAAATAATTGATGGAATTGAGGAAAAGGCTGAGCAATCGAGTTGTGAAATAGTAAACATCGGTGCGCCTCAGGGCTCAACATTAGGACCTCTCCTCTTCAAACTCTATTGTAACGATTTAGCAACCAACATAACTTGTGCCAAGACTGTCCAACTTGCAGATTCCACCAGACACCACGCGCATTCTTGAAAGTGACTATAGAACAGAAATGGAGGATCCAACAAGCGAAACACTTTTTGAAGTTAATGATTAGTTTAGAATGAACCCGATGTCGCCAATTTAAGCAAAGCAGTGTTGATAAACTTCTCAAATAAAAAAGAAAAACAGTTAAATTACTCTATCGAGATTGCCAAGTCCACTAAATTTCCAGGAACTTACACCGACGAAAACATGTCACGGAAAACCCACATAGACCAGCCCAAACCAAAATTGTGTTAAGCCCGCTATGCGGTATCCAGATCGAGAAAGATATTGGACGAAAAGGAAATTGAGAGTGCATACCATTCCCCGGCCGAATCCCACTTGGGACATCGGATCCTATTGCGGGCAAATGCCACTGATATTAAAGAGGTATTTATTTTACAAAAAGAGCCGTGAGAGCAATACGCGGATTAAATAGGAGAGAATCTTGCAAACCACTATTTCGTGAACTAAAGATCCCCACCGCTTATGTCATACCTACCCACGAAAGCCCGCGCGAGTTCCACAAAAACAAAAATAAAGGAAAGCACCAAGCTCTTGCCCAAATACATTCCCACAATACATGGCACAAATCGATGTAAACTCATAATTCAATACCTGCAGCATCACAATTTCAAAGGACAACTCAATACAGAAGCATAACATTTTATAACAGGTTACCAGAGGAATTCAAAAATATAAAAACATATGCACTATTTAAAAAAACTTACCAAGGAATTTTCATATATACACACAAATATACATACATATATACACACACACGCATATATATACACACACATATATGCACATACATACACACACATACATACATACACACACACATATACATATATATATATATATATATATATATATATATATATATATATATATATATATATATATATATATATATATATATATATATATATATATATATATATATATATATATATATATATATATATATATATATATATATATATATATATATATATATATATATATATATATATATATATATATATATATATATATATATATATATATATATATATATATATATATATATATATATATATATATATATATATATATATATATATATATATATATATATATATATATATATATATATAGAAATATTTGATAGTTTTGTGTATATATTCTTTTTAGAATTGATCAATAAGATGATTATAAAGTAAATAATTATAAAAGCCACTTACATCGTGACGAAGGATTCCCTTGATCGGATTCGGGAATGCTTTAGGTGTTAACGATATGAGGCATGTCACGCTTTTAGTTTTAAGTTTTCAGCTGAATATTGATCGCAGCTTCTTTATATCGCACCTTTAGAAAATGAAAAAACGAAATTCGAAATTTTAAATTCTTCCATCTGTCAAGTAGCTCGTCTTGTCTTGTTATTTCCCTTGAAATAATAGGAAATTGAGTGAGTTTACGTATAAAGAAGGATTGTAGCTTAATTTTTGAGATAATTGGATGAAGGGTGAGCGTTTACTAGTTGAAAAATGGGCCCAACTTAAACCTACTCCTCTTTCCGCAAGTGAGAGGCATTCATCATTCTCGTTAACACCTAAAGCATTCCCGAATCCGATCAAGGGAATCCTTCGTCACGATGTAAGTGGCTTTTATAATTATTTACTTTATATATATATATATATATATATATATATATATATATATATATATATATATATATATATATATATATATATATATATATATATATATATATATATATATATATATATATATATATATATATATATATATATATATATATATATATATATATATATATATATATATATATATATATATAGATTTTGTTGGAATCGGACAGCACGTTCTTCAGGAGCTAATGGGAGGGGAGCTAATGGGCCCAGTGTAGTTGAGTTATTATGACCCATGTGTTAGGGTCGGCCGAACTCACAGATCAACACCCATCCGGCAGCTTCCAAGCTTGGGTAGGTGTTCCTGCGGGCCATTTCCCTTGGGAATAGTAGTTCGGGCGCTCCTGCACGGTTGGCGCACCGTGCGGCGATAGCCAATCGACTGTGAACTCCGACAGATAGCCGGGGGAGTCTGGAAACGGCTTTGTTTTCTATAGAGCGGCGGCGGCTGTTTACCTTGTGGCAGCCGCTCTTGAATAGACCGTTCGGCTACCCGATACCGGTTGAATAGCCCGACAAAAGACGCCGTGGTCTGCGATAGATTCGGTAGACACCGACTCACCGCTACACAAGAAGAGAACCGCGCAAGCGACCTCGAACATGTAAGCAGTCGGGAGGCCAAATAAATGTGGCTGTATCTGAAAGCAACGGCGCTATTGTCGGCCCGCTAGATAAAAACCCGGTTTCTCGCGGTAAGGCGTTGCGTTCTTTCGAGCGAGGGGCGTAACTAAACATGGGATTGTTTTCTTCCCAAGTCGATCAAATACCGTTAAAACTTCCTGAAGTGATGGGTAACCGATCCGAGCCCAGAGTGATGGTCCGTTCTCACTTGTCGGGTGTCGGATCCGTTTTTTGATCGTATGTCGCCGCATTCGTGAACACTAGTCGGATGTCGGATCCGATTTGGAGCCAATCGGTACTCTCCAGGAGGCGACTATGCGCGATGGACGTCGTCGAAGCTCTTCCCAACTAGCAAAGCAGTCTGACACTGAGCACCTTGTAAGAATAATAGAGTTATAAAGGTCCTACAAACGTTTTGGACCATGCCATCGCTTTTATACTAGGTAGTCACCGATAAGCCCAAATGGACTCAAAAACGTTTAGACTTATTTATTAGTTTTATATTATGTGCATGTAAGACTATTTTGTATAGCTATAATAAGCTAACGTGCTCTATAATAGAATTTTCCAAAGTAATTACACTTAAGATAAAATGTGCTCCTATATCCACATTCTTCAAGATCATTTAGTTTTAAAATCTATTGTAGGAATGTTAGTTTATATTAGCATTATACATATAAGAGCACTATGAAAACGTACGTCTGTAATCTTATTCAAGACGATTGTAGGAGCAACACAAATGGATGAGAGGATAAACGTACTTGTAATGGCATAAGGAAGAATAATACCAAGTATGTTTTACAGTTTTTTTTTTACCTATATATACTTTATTCATTTTATTTCTGTACATTTAGCCCCATTGTTATGAATGTTATAAGTAACTCGGTAAAATTGAACACCGATATGCAGCTAATGCTCAATGCCCACCTCACTAGGACTAAACTGTCCGTATCTAGGCGGGTCAGAGTAATTAAAATAAGTAATACAACTTATGTAACAATTAGCCTAATTAACGTAAAAAAACTTTTTATTTTTATAATTAATGAATGTACTTAATTAAGATTCAATAATATATAATAATAAATAAATAACATTATAATACAAATCAGAACACTAAATTTGTATTAATAATACATTGTAGGTAATACAATATGGCAAATACACATATACGTAAATACGATTTCAATAAATAATAAATGATATATGATATAAACATATTTATAATTTTATTTTATTATACATTTTATACTACATTTTATAATATTTATAAAATATATAAATACAATTATAAAAGCAGTGCTTAAAAATATGAAATAATATAAGTAAAATTATGATATGATATACTATTAATATATACATAATAATTTTTATAAACATACAATATTATTTTTAAACTAACCGTTATATATACGCTTTACAAACCAAGTTTTCAGATTTAGACCTTCCTAATTCAAATAACCATTTATTAATTTTGTCTTTAAACTCTTGATTGTTCTTTAGGTGTTTCCATTATTCCTCTATATCATTATATAATTTGGGACCAATGAAATAAGCTTGTCGTTGCGCAAATGTTGTTTGAACTCGAGGAATAAGTAAATGTTGTTTCCGTGAACTCCGAGTATTGCAGTTTTGTTGACTTTGATCATGTCTATCTTTGTGTTTATGAAAAAATATTATCACATATTTAATCAACAATTGCTTGACGTCCAGAACTTTAGACTCCTTGAAAAGACGCTCTGACGGGTAGTCATTAGGTTTCCTATAAATTATCCGTAACAACAGTTTTTGCGTCTTTATTAGTGGATCCAAGGCCTGTTTCGTGCAAGCACCCCACCCTACAATCCCATAAATCATAAGACTTTGGCATAGAGCTATGTAGGTGATTTTAATTGTTTTCGGAGATAGTACATTGCGCAGTTCACGAAAAATATATATTAGTTTCCGTAATCGATCAGAGAGTTGAATTATGTGGCTAGACCAATTCAGCTTAGAATCCACATTTATTCCAAGATAGTTTATGTCATCTACAACACTTAGTCGTTCACATGAGCATGTGCAGTCCTTAAGGCAATTGTGAGAGTGGATTTTAAATAAGCTGGAGGTTTGAACTGATCTTAGGCTAAAGTTCATTACTTTGGTTTTCGACGAGTTAATTGTTAAAATATTCTTATTTAGCCACTCACTAACGGTATCCAGAGTATTTTGTAATTTAAGTGTGACTTCTGCCAAATTAGTCGCTTCCGTTAACAAGACCGTATCTTCTGCGAATGAGATGACTTTCGCATTAAGTTGGAGTTCACATAATTCATTAATATATATTAAAAACAGGAGTGGCCCAAGCACATTTCCCTGTGGAACGCCATATCTTATATTTAGTTTATCCCTGATCTGTCCATTTATTGTTGTCACCTGAGATCTGTCATCTAAGTAACTTCTAAACCATTCCATGGATACCCCTTTAACTCCAAAGCTCTCCAGATTTTTACAGAGAATCGGGTGAGACACCGTGTCAAATGCTTTTGACAGGTCGAGGAACGCTGCCATAACTTTTCTCCCCTTATCAATATTTACTGATATATATATATATATATTGGGTAACAGCGTTAATTGCATCTTGCGTTCCTCGACCTTCTCTGAAGCCGAATTGGTTAGTTGAAAGGAGCCCCTCATCCTCGGCGTGTTTTATAAGCCTCTTTTTTACAATTTTTTTCAATTATATTTTAACTTTTGAAATTATATTTTGTAGAGATATCGGTCGATAGTTTCCAATATCTTCTTGTTTCCATTCTTAAATATTGGAATAACTGGGGAAAGGTGCCTATTTGAAACTTAAATTTACTAAGTATGCGAGAGGTTCGGAAATAAACTCAGATACATGTTTGAAGTGATTTGTGAGTATACCATCTAACCCGGGTGAAGAATCAGCTTTCAGATTTTTTATGGTGTGTGCAATTTCCGATGTGTTAACAAGACCCAGCGCAAACTGCTTTTCAGTTTTAGGCGATTTATTTGGTTAGTCAAAGCAGATTCAGTATATTTCATATCCACTAAAATAGAGTTTGCAAGTTTTTGTCCAACAGACACAAAATATTCGTTGACATAGTTGGTTAGTTCTCGAAGAGCCTTGTCCACGCTTTTTATTTTATTGCCAACCTTTAGTGCCTTGATTGAGGGTTTATTCTTTTTTGTGTGACCTATGTCATTAATTAACTCCCATGTTTTCTTCATATATCCATTTGCTTGCTTAAATTTTTCGATGTAATTTGACTCTTTGGTTTTCTTAATGATTTTTTTGCAGGTATTTCTATATTTTTTATAAAAACTTTGGAGCTGTACATTATTATGATTTCTTCTTACTTCTTTGTGGAGCTTGTCTCGCTTTCTTATGCAGAATAATAGACCGTCCGTTATCCACGGATCGATTTTAGCTTGTGAACGAGAAGATTAATTTTCTTTTCAGTTGAGGCGTTGTTTATGCAATCCAAAAATATTTTTAGAAAGAGGTCGAATGCTTCATTCATGTCCTTGGCTTGATAGACTTTATCCCATGCCGCCTCGGGAAACAAGTTTAAAAGTTTCTTATTGTCTGTGAACAATAGACTTTTTAGACGATATACGCTGGGTTTTAGACTGGATACGCTGAGATATTTTTCGAGATACATAGTCCAACCGCGTAGTGATCAGTGATAGTAGTCTTATAGATAAATGACTTAATTGGCATTCTTGATTTGACCATTATATGGTCTATACAAGTAGATTGTTCGCGATCTGTTCTTGTCGCTTTGTCGATGGCGATTTTCAGTCTATTTTGGGTTAACATACTGAGGTAGTTTTCAGCCTGTGGATGTCGATTATTTATTGTGTTAATATTAATATCCCCGTTAGTATTATCATTGATTTTATAGTGTAATAGATAACGCCATTCCATACTGCAAAATGGAAGTCGCAATTTAATACAAAAAACGGCAGGTAGATGGCCATCGTAGTTTTCAAACTCGATTTAATGCGCTTCCATCTTCAATAAACCAATATTTGGCCGATAGATGGCGTTCAAACATATTATCGGACGCGTCCGTAAGCCGCGGCTTACGAACGTGTGCCTAGTCGTCCGCGACTGACGTCCTATAATGTGCACCGCTCAATAGAAATTCATTACACAGATCGCGTGCATAAGCCACAGGCATAAGCCGCGGCTGACGGACGCGTCCAATAATGTGTTTGCCCCTTTGTTTGCCCCTAAGCGTGTGCCGTTAGAGTATTAATAATAAAATAGAGCGCGAGCGCGCGAGTGTGAACAGTAGACACGGGTGGACACGGGTGTGAACAATGCATCGACCGCCCGGCTAAGGCCCGCCGTCGTTCGCGAGCGCTTGTGAAGTGATATAGTTGGGAATTTGTAGAGCATTTTTATTGTTTTTAAGAAGAAAGATGGTTAAATGTGCAATCGATCATTGTAAAAATGATACTAGAAAACACACAAAACACAAATCTAGTGTCACATATCATCGATAAGCAATTTTGAATTACTTTTCAACCAAATAAAAGTTATCCATTACGGGGGTGAAGCGAGGAGCGCGACGTAAACGGATGAGGAACACACTGCCCCACCCTTCGTCTTGCTCGACCGCAATCGGTCGCAATTGGTGTTCACTAATCGAGAATCGAGATATTTTAAAAGCGAAATCGATAATCGATAATATTTTTTTATAAAAATTGACAAATCACTTTTTTTTATTATAGGTAGTAATGGTAAAAAAATCTTATGTTAATATAAGTATAGAGTATATATGGAATATGATAAATAATCCATAATAAGGCCAATAAGGGATTCCTTTTTGACCACTCACATAGGTTTATCCAATTGCTTCAGATGGAGCGTAGATGTTTTTAGGGCGTACCTTTATATGCTGATATTATGCATGTATGAGTGTCTGAACGTAGAGAACGAACGTCTTGACGGGTTTTGACGAAAGTATGAGGTGTCGTTGGATTCGACGTGATACGGTGGTGCGAATACGTTATATTAAAAACCGACCAAAAAATAATTTTAATAATATTATTATTATTAACTTAGAAACTTACCTTACTTTTAGGTTATAATGACCTAAAAATATGGGCATAAAGACAAAACAAATATGATGAAGTAGATTGATGCTGTAAAGAAGACCAATTGGGAACCAAACTTTTGGAGTAGAATCTGTTCAGTACATTTTCCGGATTCAAACATGTATGAAACCAAAAATGGAATCCGTAGATTAAGGCGACGATGTAGGTAAATTTCGAAAATTACATTTTTTGGCAATTTTTGAACAGTCATACTGAAATAACTGATGATGTTAGCCAACAAAAAAAAATTATCGTAACTCACGGTACCTTTCTTAAGTAGATACCTAGCTATTTCAGATTTTTTTTAAAGTATTGGAAAATTGAGGAAAATAATTAAATCTGGGAGCTATACAGGAAATTTTCATTTTAGAGCATTTTTTGAAACGTGCCTCACACTAAACTGCACGATCAAGAAACTCAAAAAAAATACTACGGCATTTTAACAATAGTTGTAAAGAGGAATGCTTTCGCATAAATTTAAAAAAATAGGTTTTTCTTTTTAAAAAAAAATATATAAAAAGTGTAACTTTCATCCATATTCACTGTTAAATATTACTTATTACTGTGTGTTTTTTTTCAAGTTTGTTTTTTTTTACATAAACTATGTACAATAAACTTGTAGTACTGACGATTATTTTTTTCAAATAAAATATCAGTATATTTTTAAAATAATATTTTGCAGAGCCCGTTTATATTATTTTTGTCATACAATGAGATGAGCGCGCTCTTCTCGCGACGACGCGCTGGCATTCAAAATGCCGCAAGCGACATTGGGTCAATATGGTTCTTATGTGGGGATCAATTACTGATTCAAATGGCATAACAGCCAACCTTTTATAATGAAATGTTATTGGCTCTTAGAAACGTGGTTCATTTCGGCTTCGAAGGCCGACATATGCAGTTGCGTTCGCGACGCTCTGTTTCATGACTTATTATTACCAAATTGACATTTCGATGGATCCGAGATGTGAAAGTAAAAAAATATCGGTTTTAGATGGCTATTTCACCGTGTAAATGAAAGAGGTTTAAAAACATGATAAATCATATGTTGAAAAATAGAAACAATAATAAGTAAAATAATATTTAATATTAATTTTATTTTATTTATTTTTTTTGTAATTTACAATATTACTTTTTTTTAATAAAAAGTGTTCATTTATTTGATAACAATGTTTCTTTATGTATAAAAACAAAAAAAAAATATACATATCGGTAGGTTTTGAACCTACGACCGGTGTGATCTTATGCGAGTTTAAAACAAGTGCGCCACTTCAGCTTGCTTCCCGCGAGTCAAAATGTGTCATATATAAGGGGACAGTAAATAATGCCAATATATTGGCGTTAGAGCCATATGACAGAGCTATACACCATGTATAAATATAATATACAATTAGGCTACGATTCTGACCGTTTTAATATAGAAAACCGTCAGATAGGCAGAATTGTAATTTAAAAAACAAAACGTAGGTATCTACTTTTTAAAAGCTTTTATTCAACTTGTAATGTCTGTGAAAAAAAACTAAAAATGCGAAGAAATATTACATCAGGAATATCTTACAATAAATGTCAAAACTTTTCAATTGATGAGAAAATTGATTGCCTGTATAATGACATTTTGAACGCCCCGATAGATGCATTTGGAAACCATGATAAATGTAGAAGTTTTTAAAATTGTTTGTCGGAAAATGAAACACTGGATGCAATGAGTTGTTTGATGGGTGACATTATTTGGGAAAGAATACGTTACATAACTTAAAACGTAGGTAGCAATACATGCAAGAAGCCTAATTCATGATGTAGATAGTAATGTTCTCGAAAGGTTTAACGGCATCATTGCAAAATTTATTGGTGGTAAGAGGACAAATTACATCCAAAAGCAGTCTTACCAAGCGCGATGTAATGCGGCAGTTATATCATTTAATACAAAACAGCAATGTCAAGATTACATAAAAAATATATAGGCAAAAGTCCCTCTGGCAGGATATCAAAAGTGGAATAAAGAAGACAGAGGCATTTAAGTAAATCCATTCTTTATAAAAGAAATAAAAGCAGAAAGTTTTTTTGAAAAAAAAACAATAATTCGCATTATGGAGAACATTGCAACCAACCCGATGTTCCATCAGAAATATTCGAAAAAAGCAAAGCTCTGTTATTTCAAAAATTGGAAAATAGAAAAATGATTGATTGCGAATTGAAAAACTTACGGTTATTCAAGGTGAAAGCAGCGAGTGGTTGGAATTACGAAGAAAAATGGTAACTGCGTCTAACTTTGGCAAAATTGTCAATAGTTAACAACACACAAAATGCGCCAATTTAGTTAAATCCATGACTGAAAATGGGATTTGAGCAACGTAGCATCAATTTGCCATGGAAAAGAAAATGAAACAACTGCACTAGAATGAAAAATATGTCTAGAAAAAGTGGAAATTCAGCAATGTGGATTATTCATTAACCCTAAATTTCCATTTTTGGGAGCTTCTCCAGATATAATATCTGATGATTATATTTTTGAAGTCAAATTTCCCATTACAGCGCATAGAATCTGGTTAACGGAAGCGACAAGAAAAAGAAAAGTGACATTTTGGAAACAGAAAGATGGAAAACTTGAAATCAGCATCAAACATCACTGGTACGTTCAAGTTCAAGGACAGGTCCATATATAATTTCTTTTTATTTATTTATTTTTATTTTGTTTCTGGAAAAATACAGCGCATACAATATACATACGTGTGCATAAATGTAGAAAAAAAAGAAAAACATTACGCCTATAATCGTTTATTACACATTTGGATTTCAGCATATTACACTTAAAAATTAATTATAAAATAAACAAAGTTCATATTAAATATAAAAAATATATAGAAAACCGATGGGAGAGGTAGGGAATTGGAAGTGATTAGGAAGAAGGAGTTAGACGATGGTATGTGTATATGTATATAGATATAATCAAAGATATAGATAGGTCGTATAGTGGATATATAGATACAGATATTTATTGATGTTTATAGGTATTTATAGATATATAATAAATATTTATAGATATTTATAAATATTTGTGGTAGCTACTGATATGTTGTATAGGAAGTATATAACTAATTACTATAGGTATTAACAAGCTCGTTAGGTGCAATTGATTTGAATAATTCTTTAACGAACGTCGGTTGGTTGAGGTTGAAAATGTCGATGGTGGAGAAACAAGAGTCGTACGTGCATATCAGCCCATAAGCGATGGAATGTTTCCCGTAGTTGGTATTGGCACGAGAGACCTCAAACGTGCCTGAATGGCGAATTAATCGCTGAGGAACGAAAAAACGTAAGTTTTCAACAAGGTATGAACTATCTGTGGTATTGTGGATAACTTTAAAGAAAGTGTGCTGGAAAGAAACTGTAACTGGAACGATAGATATAACTGGAAAGGAAGTGTGCCTATTTACATTTTGGTCTGGTAAAAACGATCTCCTCAAAACCGAATATATACAGACGGATGATTTGATTTGGACAAATGTCATGGAAAAAACTTGTTTGTGTTTATATGGACTGTGTATTACCTGAAATTATCGATCCAGGAGTATGAAGGAATATGGATTTAAGGGAGCCTGAATACACTTTGAAAGAAGCAAATAAAAGAAACGACACGATAAAACGAAAGAAATCGGTTCCTCTCCCATAAGCGATGGAATGTTTCCCGTAGTTGGTATTGGCACGAGAGACCTCAAACGTGCCTGAATGGCGAATTAATCGCTGAGGAACGAAAAAACGTAAGTTTTCAACAAGGTATGAACTATCTGTGGTATTGTGGATAACTTTAAAGAAAGTGTGCTGGAAAGAAACTGTAACTGGAACGATAGATATAACTGGAAAGGAAGTGTGCCTATTTACATTTTGGTCTGGTAAAAACGATCTCCTCAAAACCGAATATATACAGACGGATGATTTGATTTGGACAAATGTCATGGAAAAAACTTGTTTGTGTTTATATGGACTGTGTATTACCTGAAATTATCGATCCAGGAGTATGAAGGAATATGGATTTAAGGGAGCCTAAATACACTTTGAAAGAAGCAAATAAAAGAAACGACACGATAAAACGAAAGAAATCGGTTCCTCTCCCTTGTCCAACGCTTAAGCGGTAGTTAGTTTTCAGTGATTCCATCACAAAGTGAGCAAAGAACTCACAGAGAATGTACTTGCCAATAACACTCCAAAGCAAAGCACAAGCAATATAGAGCCACCGAAAAGTACACGATATTCCAAATCTGTGCTGAGTACAGATCTAATTAATAATGATGAACAGGCTTTTGAAAATGTATTATCATTTGATGAATTTTAATTACAAAAGTCGGCGCACCACTACAAAGCGACACTGTCAAGGCTACAAAAAGGAAGTCTCAAATATACTGCGCAATTTTAAATGCATTTATTCGTCTCTTTACATTTAATATGTATCTTTACTTTAAATGTATTTATTCGTCTCTTTACATTTAATTAAATGTATTTATTCGTCTCTATGCATTTAATATGTATCTACTCAGAAATAACAGACTACTTTGCCAACCAGAAATGTCTTCATGATTTTTTGTCTTAATGATTTTATATTTTAATTAATAATTATTTATTTTTAATGATGTGTATTTCTTTAAAGTTTACAATGATGTGCTTACAGTATCTAAAAATAAATTATATTACTTTTTAATTAAATAATTATTTAATGATAATGTACAAGGCGATGGGTGTCGTTATGTCCTCCTCAAAGAACTATTATACCGCGAATAAATAGTTCGATACACAATGTTGTTTTTTAATTCGATGCTAAATGTTTTTTCTGCCAAAAAATACTATCAAAAACTGTCACTACAACTATCAAAAAAATACTAAAGCTGTATCTCACGGAACATGAATTGCGATTTATGTCATTTAAAAGCCCTTGGAAAACTGTATCCAAAACAGTTAACGGCATTTCTCCAATTGTCATCTATCACCATTTAAAATAATTTTAAAATGTCGAAAATTAATTAGTGACAGGTGACTGTTCTTAATACAGTTTTTCAGGGGCTTTCAAATGACATATCGCAAATGAAATTCTGTAAGATATGGCTTCTGTCAATTTTTGACAGTGATAGTTTGGTTTAACAGTTGACAGCCAAAATCTAATGGGCGCATTCCAGGGTGATACTATCCCTATGTTCCAAATTTCAACTCAATCGGTTCAACGGCTCGGCAGTTATCGTGAGAGATTACATACAGGCAAACAGACATACATTTCTCTGAAAATGGTCTTAATCATCTTGGTGGAATCATCCTCAAAATGGACATCTCTATCGTTATCTAAACATTTTTTTTCCGCACGATCACAACACCTTCCCTACCAGTGGCAGCCGGGAAAGTAATATAATGTTCAAGTTTAGATGATGATAAAGCGTAGCCTTCTTCACCAGCGTAGGTAGGTACATGACACTTGCATAATCCCAAAATATAAATCCCATTGCAATAGTGTATACCTAGTGTGTTTAGTCCAGACATCGAAAGCGAGTGAATATCGCTGCGAGATGAGTCAACATAATAAACACCTGCCCCGTCGCGAGGGGAGGGGGTAAGTAGGCGGGGCTTAAAAACTCAGATACGGTTTATTTTTTAAGTAGTACGTCGCCTTAACAAACGACGCTGTACCTTCGCTTTTTCTACAACAATCTCCATTTTCCGGTCAACAGTCGGAGGTTGCAGGGCTTTCCAATTCAGGACTGGTACACGACACTCCAAGGAAACGAAAGTTAAAAACAGAAATTATCCGTTTAAAAGACATTGCAAAACGCCGACGTATGCGGGGCAAGGCACTACACGCTGCTAATCGGCGTTTGAAAAAGAAAGTTGACCATTTATCTAAGGTATTAAAAGAACTGAAGCAAAAAAGACTGATCAACCAAGAACAAGTGGATATTCTGGAAGTGTGCCGGCTTTCTACAGCAGCTCTTTTGAAAAGGATGACTCATAAAGGGAGAGAATATCCACCTGAACTGCGTACATTTGCGCTAACCCTCCATTTCTATTCTCCAAAGGCCTACTCTTACGTACGTAGTACCTTTAACACATGTCTACCACATACAAGCAGCATAAGAAAATGGTACCAATGCATAAACGCCACGCCAGGTTTCACTGCAGAAGCTTTTAAAGCACTTGATCAAAAGGTCAAGTCTTCTGACAAGAAAATTCTATGCAATTTGGTAATAGACGAGATGTCGATTCGACAATTAAAGGAATTTGACGGTAATGCAGTCCAAGGATATGTAGATTTTGGTGCTGGGTTTGATGTTACCGGAGTTTCAATGCACCATGCAAACAAGCTCTGGTGTTCCTTTTAGTTGCCATTAACGAGCAGTGGAAAATTCCAGTAGGATATTTTCTGGTAATCGGCGTAACAGGTGAGCAAAGAGCCAATCTAGTAAGGATATGCCTTTCTAATTGCCACGATGTAGGCGTGGTAGTTGTATCTATGACATTTGATGGTTGCCCAGCAAATATAGCCATGGCTCAAGAGCTTGGCTGTTCGTTTAACTACCAACGTCAACTAAAAACCTATTTCGAACATCCTGCAACAAAAGAACCAGTTTTTGTATTTTTTGACCCATGTCACATGGTGAAACTGGTCAGAAATACATTACAAAGTAAAAAGGTTCTTAGAGATAATAACGGCGGCCTAATCAAATGGCAATATTTTGAAGAATTAAACACGCTCCAACTAAATGAAAATTTTCACTAGGGAAATAAATTATCGACACAACACATCAACTTTCAAAATCAAATAATGAAAGTAAAGCTAGCAATACAGCTGTTAAGTGCCAGTGTTGCGAACGCTATTGAATTTTGCGACAAAAAATTACGTATACTTAATTTTGCTCACTCACAACCAACAGTGAATTTCATCAACACAATGAACAATCTGACTGACATTCTTAATTCAAGAAAGTTTCCTGGCATTGACTTTAAAGCACCAATCAATGAGAAAAACGAAACGAAGTATCTAACGTTCATGGATAATGCAAAAACTTATTTGGAACATCTAGTTTTGATGGACAATGAAACACCGATCATGAATACCAGAAATAAAGTAGGTTTCCTTGGATTGTGCGTGTGCATAGACAGCATGAAAGGATTGTACAACGAGCTCGTTAAACAAGAAAAAACATTGGATTTTTTACCAATGTACAAGTTAAGCCAAGACCACTTAGAGATATTTTTTTCAGTAGTACGGTCCCACGGCGGGTTCAACAATAATCCATCGGCCCTGCAATTTATGGCAACTTACAAAAAGCTCTTGGTTCACATGGAGTTAAAAGAGAATTTCAGGGGAAACTGTGCTCCTCTGGAACACATAACTTTGTTAACGTGTTCGTCGTCAACTGAGCATATTAACTTGACAACGAAGGGTTATAGATCAGGATCACAAGTGGATATGGTCGACGAACAATTCATGAGCAATTTGAAGGAGGAAGATCTGAGTTTACCTGCCGGTTTCCATTCAGTATTTTCACAACATGTTGTGGCATACGTTGCCGAGTATGTTGTTAGATATTTACTATCTAGACTAAATTGCACTGATTGCTTGGGAGCATTAGTCGCAAACACACCTAAACAAGCTCATTTATTTATTGTGTTTAAAGACAGAAGTGGACTTATCTATCCATCAAATGATGTAATCCGAATTTGTAATGCCGCAGAATCAGTAGTAAGGGTTAATTTTGGCAAAAGTAATAAATCCGATCGCGATCCTATAAATATGGTTACAAAAACGTTAAAATTATTCATCGGATCCGATATTTTCACGATCCTTCATGCCCATTTATTTGAGCAGGAACCGTGCAGTAATCATTTGCTTCATCTGCTAAGGGCCGTTATCCAAAAATATGTCGATATACGGATAAAATATTTAGTTTGTAAGTCAAATGTAAAACAAACCAAGAGGCAACTATACAACAAGCTCACTCTTTTAAAAGGGCAATAACGGATACTTAAGGGTTTGGATCCTCCAAGCGGGCGATCTGAATACAGTCTAGTCGAATACTAGCTGACTGCGCTTAGACCAGATTCTATGATTCTACCTACGTCTGAGGTTTTAGTTATTATTGCTCAATGGAAGCTGTAATTTTTGAGAACAGAATTGTATTTCTGTTATCAAAATTACATCTTCCTGTACCTTTGCATTTTCCACTAAAATAAACCTTAGGCATACATCCAATCATATAAAACTACATTGCTTGTCCTATTTTATCGTGAACACTGAAGATCGAGTAGATATAATTTGTTGATTTGAATAATTTTCGACAAAAAAATAATGGCGGCCTTATAAGAGCCTTAATTAGAATATTATTTTGTAGATATTCTAAAATGTGATTAAAATAAACACGTTTAAAACATCATGAACTATTTTTTTTATTTCTTACCTTTATGGCATATTGGGGTCAAATGGTTACAAACCAATAAACATTTTTATAAATGTATATACATTTCTTATGTTTTAAAAAATAATTTTAAGCTTCTCTTTACTACACTAGATTTTTGTCGCCGCCACTGACAGGGAGTGTTTTTATTCATCTATGAGATGGCAAAATACAGCATCGCCGCACAGCACTCATATCTTCTCTTTCCTGCGCAAGAAATTATGGGAGGCGGAGCGACGTTGGTTGACATCCTTACGAGAAGACGACGTAGTTGAGCGTGTATGTCAGTAAACTGTTACAATGTCAACAATTACAATGTACAACAATTTACAATGTCGAGTCGAGTGAGTGCTATCCGTAATCGACTAGTCGATTGGCGAGCGCGTGGTCACTCCCTATTTCTCGCATCTCCATCAATATACGGTATAAACATCTATAGCACACCTGTCTACTTTCGGCTCCAAGCGACCCGTTTGAAGCGCGCGCTAATTGTTGGAAAGGCGTAGCCTGAAATAGCACGCCATCTATTATTTTCTTCATTGAACATGTGATTTGTAGCGTAGAAGGAAATGCAATAGATAGCGCTAATAATTGAATACTAATTTCGTTGAAACTGCTTGAATTATTGGGTTTTTAGAATCAATCGATCCTTTATAATTAAAACTTAATTATCAATGTTAATATAGATATCCAAATAAATTCCTATACTTTTCGACGTCAGCACTACCAGTGCCATCTGCGTAGTGACGGCGAGAAATATGCTGCCATTTTCTTGTATGAGATGGTGCTATCTATTACACTATAAAATCAATGGTATTATATTGGGTTCGTTCGAGTATTGCGAAAGCAAGCCGTTTAGCGATTGAACGAAGATATTACTATTGGTTTTACTTGGTGTTTTATAGATGGTAAATATATTGATATCGTCCTCAATTAACATTTATTTATTTATTTAAGTAATTCAAGAATAATTTAAAACATATGTAAGCAGTTGGCATCATCAATTTTCTTTTCTGTAACGACAGCTTTTAGATCGGATTTCAGGTAAATTACAACGCCATCATTCTGAAGTCTTATATTTTTGGTATGATAAGAGTCAAACCCTGGCAGTACTCTCGCGGTATACATGTTACTAATCCAGCATTCAGTCAAAATAATAATGTCAATTGGTAATCACACTATATCGATCTTGGGAACACCATTGTAAGACTAGGTTAATGATTCGGCCATAACGTATTTATTGTGCGGAGAGTAGGGTTAACAGCTGATTTTATGTCGTCTGATGGCTACAGGCGAAAAGCGAAAATAACTACATAGAACTGATAAAACAGACATTTTCAGATACATCATCTCTGCCAACTCGAAGTGGACAAGATAGCATTGAAGAAATCGGTGAATGATTCACATGCATCGCTCGCGTACAAGTCAATGTTAATGATAGTGATTCAGACCATGCTGACTATGATTTAGCTGAAGACGAAACTTACACCGATGATGAAAATAGCACAGATTACGAAAAAAACTATGAATTGATTACTGATGTTAAAAATGGGCACTTAAATTCAATATATCACATGCAGCATTAAATGAATTATCAATAATTTTAAATAAGAGAGTAAAAGATGTTCTGCACAAGGACGCGCGAACACTACTTATAACAAACAAAGACATATTGCAAATTAGTAATTCATCTATCAGATAGAATCCACTTATAAATCTTATATAAACAATTATCTAAATTGTTTATATAATACTATATACGCGAATTCGCGAATGTACAGACATTTAAAAAAAAAGTATTATCGCGTTTGCATGTACATGTCATTGTGTTCTCTAGACAGCATTTTTTTAATTCGATAAGAACCTAGGTACCTTGTGGTTTGGGTTTACTTTACCGTAAACAATAATTTTCCATGCAAATATATACCGTAAAACCATAAATTATGACAATTAAATATTTTTATTATATTCTTACGCGTAGACGACGGTTTTACACGCGATTTTACTGGGTTTATTAATAGTAAAACACATTTTTTATTAGTGTTAATTGAATAAATTGAAAAACAATTTATCGTACACTTACTAATATGCTAAGTACGTACACTTTTTCTTCAGAACGTTATTCGCTACCAGGTAGCAGAAAAACGAATTGAAACCTTGTGTTTCATCCTTATATAAAAACCATTTTTGTATATTTTTTTCCTAATTTATACGAAGTTGTTATCAAAATGAAATTTTATAGACATACTAGATAAATAGGTGTTGTATGACTGTGCATTAAAAATATCAGATATATCTTATGGTTATTGTAAAATTCGTCTGGAAAAAGTGTGTATTTTCGGTTTTCACATTGCGAAATTGATAGGGGCTCTACGGGTTTGTGGCGGAGCTTGACGGTTGACTGTTCTGTCCAAGTCTTCTGCGCTCACTCCAGGAAGATAGAACGACTAATCGTTAAAACTTCCTGGGGTGACGGGCTCGCCCGTTGTAGTTGACAACCCTAGTTGTTAAAAATAAACCGGTTCTGGGGGGTTTATGGGCGATTGCGACGCGGAAACATTTTGCGGTGCATTGCGCACTTTTCTTAAATAACTTTATAAAAAACGGACATTTATAAAAGTGCTGTCTTTATAAAGCTAAATAATTAGGCTTTCATAAAAGTATATATTTTGTATACATCCGGTTAGCCATTTTGGAAAAAACTGGTTTTTATTCGAACTGAGGGAATGAGTCGATTTAGTTGCTCGCAAGTGTATATGCTGCTGTCTCTTTCTATTCGGCTGACGCATTCAAAGGCTGGTCACGGGGTCTAGTATTTATATGTCGATGGCGTCCACAACACTTTCCTTACCAGGAAAGTAAAAAAAAACACAAATTGTGTATGTACTTCCTTTATTAATTATTCATTCAGGAATGTTACAAATCGACGTTTTGGTATCACAGTATGGTTCAGTGTTTCAAACCTTCTTTCTTTGCGAATATATTCGGCGGCGTTGGTTTTCCAGTGTTCTCGAACGGGTAGTTGGGATGGTCCTGCCAAAACGCCGGTAAAACAATCCTGCTGTTGGAGTTGAACTGTCCGAGTGCTTTGACCTCTTCGGCTGTTAGATCGAAGTCAAAGAGATCTAGGTTGCTCTTTTGGCGGTTGGGATCCGTTGATTTCGGTATGACGGCCATGCCGCGCTCCATCTGCGGATAAAAAAAAGATTTGAAAAACCAAGAGCGAACAACTACTATGGTGAAAGGACGTTAAAGTACCTCATTCCAAGAATCTTTAATACTATTGTATCCGAGGAAGACTGTGTAAGCGTGAGCAAACAGATGTTTAAAAAGATATTAAAAAGCTACCTGTTGGACGTTTATAGTGAAATTAGTGGTCATAAGTAAATTTGTTATACGTTTCTATAATTTAAGCTTGTAGTAATACTGGCCTAATTTAAGCCTGTAGTTAAGACCAGTAGTGATACTGCTGTGCATTGTTTTTTATATTATTAATGTCTTTTTGTATCACAAAATTAGAAGTGTAAGACTAGAAAAATAAGAGTTTGTCTCGCCAACAAACTGTATGCCAGTTTGGCGAGATTTTAATATTTAAAAAAATGTATTTTTTCTCTGAATAAAAAAAACAACAAAATCTTCATTAAAGGCCTCGTCAAACAGAACGCGTATTTAACGCGCGTCAGAGCACTACAGCGTAAATCCTGACGCCGCGCTAAAGCGCCGAGTTGTCTTGTACTGTGACGGTATTATACTGTCAAACAGAGCGCGGGAGCTGGCAGTACGCGGCGCTCTGCCTTGACGCCGTGCGTTGTATTTGTTTACACATTTCATTGAAAGCGTCCGACGTACGCGTGAAAATACAAGCAGTATGACTGAAAAACTGATACAATATGTTCAGAGACACCCTTGCCTATATAATACGAATGCTAATTCATATAAAAACATGGCGATAAAATCAAAATTGTGGGAAGAAATGGGAAAGGAATTAATATGGCTGGTAAGTAATTTATTAGTCTGTTTATTGATTATTAAAATAAGTTACAAATTTTTCACGAATTTCATGTAATTCTTCGAATAAATCTTGCGACATAAGAAAGTATATAAAAAAACGACCTCCATGTGATGAAAACTCCCGACACAAGAGGTTATATTCTCATAATTCCTTTCTCTTTTTATTAAGGTCCTGCACCCATACTCTTTTTATCTGCGATCGTAATATCTTGTCGATTTCAGTGTGGCATTTAAAGTACGCGACGTTAAAACGCGACGCTAGTTACGCTTAACGCGTATTTAACGCGCGTCAGAGCGCTACAGCGTAAATCCTGACGCCGCGCTATAGCGCCGAGTTTTATTGCATTGTGGCGGTATTATACCCTCAAACAGAGCGCGGGCGCTGGCAGTACGCCGCGTACTGCCAGCGCCCGCGCTCTTAGCGCACTTAGCGGCCTTAAGTGCCGCTAAATTTTCGCTAAATTTTCGAATCGATTTGGTAAGGGTGGCGTTTATTTGACTTTTTAGAGGCTACCTTTAGATATACCGAAAACATAAAACCGAAATATATGTCGCCGTCAATAACGAAGAATTAGTATTATCCTCAACAAAGTATCCTCAACAAAGTTCTTGGGATTCAGTAATCGATAATGAGTTTCGATGGCACCTACATATTGATGCTTTATTGTCATAAATTGGGAAGAGCGTGCTATGCACTCTATCGCATCGCTTCATTTCTCGATTAGCCGCGCTGCGCATGTGTTACTTTGCAATATAAAATCGAAGACTATCGCGGTTGATTGACATTATAAATAGGATAGAAAACGAATTTACCGCGTGAAATTTCACGCGGTAAATTCGTTTTCTATCCTATTTATAATGTTACTTTGCATATTTTCATTCACTGCTAACATAAGGCGCGGAGTTATGGGGGCGAGCAGCCGACAGGCAGAGCGCCTTCGTTATGCAGAAGCTTACAGTCCGCACGATAGCGCGTGTGGCGCTTGATACGCCAGCTAGGCCTCTGTTTAGAGATCCTTGAATCATGACGCTGCCGTCTATTTATATAATTGAAGTAGCGCTGTTCGTTCGCAGAAATCTAGACGATTTTGAAGTGAATGGTGTGCATCATCACTATCCAACAAGATCCCGTAGCATGCTACGTTCGGTAAGTCATGCATTATCCAAATCGGAGAGGCTAGCCTATATCGCCGGTCCAGCGGTTTACAACAAACTCAGCGAGCACATTAGGCAGGCGCAATCTTTTGACGTGTTTAAGAAACGCCTTAAGAGGTACCTCACAGATAAGGCGTTTTACTCAATGGAGGAATATTAGGTGGCTAAAGTGCTTAGTCTAAAATGCTTTGGTGGCTAAAGTGTTTAATAATCTCTTTGCATTTTGTCATGTATTTCCTCTTTCTACGTTATTCTACGTTTTCGTTTTTTTTGTTTATTTGTATTTATTCTTTACGACTTGTATACCATTATATTAATAAAATGAATATAAATATATAGTGCAAAACGTCCCCTTCCCCCATAAGATGCATGCTACCTATCTCGTAGATGTACGCGTCTTGTTCCTAGCCACCCGCATCGGCTTTGCTGAACGCTGACCTTGCTGGGCCAGCAGCCGCCGCCGCCTGCTAGGTATTACAAGGTGCGTTACTAATTCCATGATAACTTTATAACTATAACACCTAAAATCTTACAGTAAATGGCTAATTGTATCTCTCACCCGTGATAATGGATTAATTTATTTTGATTGGAATCCTTATTTTATTGCTAATGTAATTAAAAAACACTGCCTACTTATTTTTTTTTTGAGACAAGAAAGCAGTTATTGTTATTGCACAAATAGCAGTTATTAATATTGCACAAATATAAAAATTATTTTTAAGCTATTGCATGCGCTATAGCTTTTATCGCGGGCCTTAGGCCAGCGCGGCGACCGAATGAAGAATTTTCTTAACGAACATTAATGATTTTAAACTGATAATTACGTCTAAGCGAGTACTGCTTACGATTCGAAAAAAATATATGTTAAACAAGAATATTTTTCTAATATTCATAGCTTTGAATATTTGAGATTTTGTTTATATTACATAGTGTAATTAATTTGTGAAATTAGGTCTAACCGAACACAAAAACGACTACTACGCAAATACTATCTGGCGTATTATTATGAAACCTGCACCATTTTAAAGATAATTTAATTATCTATCTTTTTATCTACGAATTTGTTCGAATAATCCGTTTTTTTGCTTTATCGAATAAAAAATTCGTGCGCGGCGCTCTATCGAAAGACGTTTAAATTATTCCGAATCATTTGCTTCCGCAGCCGCAAATGATTCGGAATAATTTCAACGTTTTCCGATAGAGCGCAGTTATCTGATATCAGAAAAAAATAAATTAATAAAATAAATAAATAATTATAATTGCATAAGTTGTTAAAAATGCTATGCAATAGTTTTACCGCGGCAGTCCCCGATTCGAGTGCCAAACGTATTTTTGGTATAAAAATGTTCCTCGCCAGCCGCGCAGCGAAAGAACGCGCGGGTGGCGAGGATCAAGACGCGTACGTCTACGATATAGATAGCGTGCATCTGAAGGGGGGATGTCTTGCACTATATATCTAAGGGTAACGTCTAAAAAGGCAAATAAACACCACCCTATTTAAATTACCAAATCGATTCGAAACTTTACGTGAAGCGAAGCCGCGGGCAACAGCTGGTATTCAATAAAACCCGAAGGTTCATTTATACTTTAAAAAAAAACAAACATACCAAATACTTCAGTGCTATTTGGCTGACGGTCTTCTTGTACTTTTTCGCGATCCCAGTGAGTACTGGATCATTCGGCGCAGGCGCAGGTGTTTCCGGATCTGCAGAAGTCCTAGAAGTGGCCAGATATCCGAGCGGAGAGTACGCCGTCACCGCTATGCCGTTATCCTGAGCGAACTTCACCAACGGCTCTTGAGTTAGACTCAGGTGAACCTAGAATGTAAGTGTTTTCTTTCGTCATACAAAACTAGATAACGTTGATTAGAATATTGAAAACGCCTTCAATGGTCTCGTATCCGGAATCGCAGAAATATGCATATTTTTACACGAATGCTCAAAATAAAAAGAGTGTAATGTGTTCAGGGTTCATCAAATCAAATCAAATCAAATCGCATTTATTGTCTTCCAAAACTTTTACATAGTTGTTTAGACACTTTATATAGCCGCTTAAAGTTAAAATAACTTTAAAGTGTATACTAAATATATCATTAGAGACTCACCACACAATTGAGTTATATTAGATATTTATAACTACAGATAGTCCTGAAATTATAATATTAAAATTAAATGGTCCTATAAATAAGAAATATAATTTATTATGGGAGACAATTAGAAATAATAGTAATAATATAATAATCAATAAAATGGTACAAATGTCAAGTTAAATAAAAAAATCGAGATGGAAATTGTCAGTAATCTAATTATAATCCGTTAATATTATATAATCCTCTCGCAATAAAAGTAGCCTTTTAATTTCGATTTAAATTGGGTTATTTTACCGTTTCTACATATAATTTTGATATTCTGAGGCAGTTTATTGTAACAGGTCATTCCAACGTAATTTGGATCCCTTTTGAATAATTCCAGAGATGGACGGGGTAATGCTAAATTGTGCCTACATCTGGTGAAATGCGAGTGAATTTCTTTTTGGGTCTTCATCTTTCCTATGTTTTTTAATATTAACTTTATGCATTCAAATATGTATAGTGATGGTAGCGTTAGATATTTTTGAAGTGACCACGACATGATTCATTATGGTTAAGGTTTATCAATATTCTTATGGCTCATTTTTGGAGAGAGAAGATATGTTGCCTTAATACTACGTACACTGTAACCAGAAGGGAATCCCGTAACGAAGAATTGACTCGAAATAGGCAAAGTATATTATTTTGGTGTGTTTAACGCTGATCAGTTTCCTTATTTGCCTTAGTAAGAAACAGGCGCTGGAAAGTCTGTCGCTTAATTCCTCTCCGTGAGCATTCCACCTTAAATTTTCATCTAAAACTAAACCCAGAAATTTATGGCTTTTAATATTGGCTACTGTGTTTGCACAGAGAATTAAATTTTGACTGTTCAACCTTATCTATGTACGTTTTCCGTTATTGTGTTTTTCTTCATTCTTCTATAACTTATTGAAGCTTGAACCGATTTAAAAACGTGTGGTATTTTTAGAATCGTTATGTTATCCCGATTGTCATAGGGTAGGTACGTTAACTAAGTAGTTGCCTAAATGTCCAAATGTCAATAAATTAGCATAAATATATCGTATTTAGTGTCAAAGGAAAGGTCTGATTGCGTACATTCCGAAAATATACATGTATCAATATGTATAAATACATAAACCACTTTTATAAATATTTAATTTAAAACTTGCAAAAAAAATACAATTAATTACAAGTAAAGTACCTACTACAAATGATTCCAGAAGCTAACGGAAAATCGGGTACGTCAGTGAAATATATATTTTTGAATAGCTTAGACCTTCAGGATAATGGTTGATTATGGGCAGAAATCTCTCAATACATGGGAAGTTGGTCAAATCGCTCTCATCAATTTTGTTTACACTAATAAACACTAAATTATATCAAGCGACCAGAAATGGTACTAATGTAAAAAGATAGTTCGAAAGAGTACATACAAATGAGTATAGAGGGCGTTAAATTTTATATAATTATTTGAGGTTTCAATCAAATGTCATTAAGATAATGAAAGATGCATTGCATCAATGTATCAAATATAAAGAGGATATTTAATAAAATCAGTCTTATTTTGTTGTTATGTTCAATACTTTACTCGTCCTCTCTACCTTGTTATAAATACAATAGTTCAGTTTCTGGAACGGCAGTCGAGTTGTTTATTATTTTTAATACATTTAATTGTTTGACGTTGGTTGAATAGAGCACATCTATTCAACCTTTGCTTGACCGAGAGCAAGGACTGCCGAATATGTGGCAAAGAACCTAAATCCAGGATACATATCGTTGGTCGCTGCTCAGGAATCGCAGCAAAAACACTTTACTGGGACGACCCAGCGAACTGCCCAACTTGAAGGTCAGTAAGCAGTACTGGGTGATCAGCCGACCACCGATCTAACCACAAAGTGGGTAGTTACAAAAGATCTTATCAGTGGCGTCGCTAGACCTCTGTAGGCCCGGGGCGGAAATAATCTAAGAGCCCCCCCCCAGGAAGCGATAAATCATAAGAAACTGTGTCAAGAATAAAATTAGGGCGGAAAATATAAACCATCATAAGCCATGAAAACTCAAGTCTTATTTATTAAGGTCAAGGTGAAAAACATAAGGCAAAAACTAAAATTTTAGTGTTAAAAATCAAAACACTTTCTGCCTGCGCATTTTAGCTTCAGCGAACTCCTTAATAATTGCATCAAAATCCGCCTTGTTTGCTGCTTCCCTTTCCACTGACAGACTTGCTTGGCTCATTGTTGATCTTAAATAAGTTTTTATCAGTTTGAGCGTTGAAAAGCTTCTTTCGTTAGAAGCCACATAAACACACCGGAAACAGATTCTGTGAGGTCCATTTCCACAATGAACTGTAAGACTTTTAGTGATATCCACTTCTCCGATTCTTCTTTTGGAACCCCAGCTGCTTTAATAAAATTTCGCAGTCTTTGTTTAAAAATTTTAAAAAATAACCATTCTATTAATATGGAAAATAAGTATTACATTTATATTTTTCATGTGGGTCTCCTTAAAAAAATACCATTTGGAGGCCCCTGCCCTTGCGAGGCCCGGGGCGGACCGCCCCCCCCCCCCCCCCCCCCCTAGCGACGCCACTGGATCTTATAGATCCAGGTGACATCAAGGGCTAGAAACAAGCCCCCACTCTTTTACTACTTACTACTACCACTTGTTTGACATAAATTGTTAATTATAATGCTCTTTCGATGCCACCCAAAAATTATCCTTTGATTGACTGTAAGATATCGTCCACGAAGCGATAAGTCCTTTGTTGTATGATGGAGTTGAGTTTATGAATTGAATTGAATTGATTGGGAGAAGCAAAATGATGTTTTTATATTCTGCTGCGGATTATTAAAACGTATGGTCATTCATTTTAGCCTACTGAAATTTTACTGTTGGTAATGTTCAGAATGGAATCTACTCTTAACCCTTTGAGTAAATGGGTATTTTCATGGATGCATCTGTCTCTTTTGCAGGATTTTCGGCGACATCGACTTAAAGTACTATAACTACGAAACTACTACACCAATCATAAAAAGAACAACTGCACAATGATTGCATTGAAATTTCGAATATAGAATATTGAAATATCATTTTGTAAAACAATTAGATAATTATGAATAAATATGAGAACGTCAAAGAAGTGAAAAAAACGCGCGACCAGATTTGGTCGACTCGTACTCAACGGAAAATTGTTTCGCGACCAGATTTGGTTGACTCATACTCAACGGGTTGTTGTGAAATTTCACAATAAGCGGGTTTATTTATTGTTATACGACAATCTTTTACAACCAAATTTTTCTATGTGATCCTGCGTTCCTCGCTGAAGTTCTTGGGTACATGTTCGAGGCAATACGGTTTTTTATAAAATATTTGTGTTTTATATATTTATCGATATAGATTTTATTTTATTTTATTTTATAAAATTATCCAATACAAAACAATTGATTTTGCGAAGCAGATAAGATTGCATTTGTGTGGATTTTATCACCCCACTAGATTGTATATCTGTTCTGGGGTCACTTTAATCATAGTGACTTCACTTTCTTTTTTTTTTCTCATTCATTCTGATTGCTCATTCATTCTTATAAATTTTAAGGTTAATATAAATATAGAAATGTGTATATAAATAAAAAACTAATAATTAATAAAGAAAATGAAAATATTCAAGTTTATAGATAAGTAAAATAAATAAATATATACACTAATATAACTAAATTGACCAATAAATTAAGTAGCATAAAAAGGTTTCTTACTATGCACATATAAAATTGTGAATTTAATTAATTAATATAATATTATCATTTTTTTTAAACATAATCAACCGAAACACATTTCTTATCATGTATTAGGTGACAGATATGGACCGAAGTAGAAGTAGAAGTTTGATCCCACAAATTATCGACCGATATCAATACCTTATGTTTCAGCAAAAATTTTGGAAAAAATAGTAATTACACAACTCTGTAATCATCTAGAAACTAATCGCATGTCATCCGAAAACCAATACGGCTTCAGATCCAAAATGGGAACACAAGATGCAGTACTAAAAATTTCGGAGCATATCACTAGTATAATAAATAAATACAAACGGAGCTGCCATGGAATTCACCAACCGGAGTCGGGCCCATCATAATACTATTTTTTTTACACTTCTGGGGGGTGAGCAGTGGATTCCGGACTTACGAACCGGCTGTGGTAGGTTTAGGACAGCTGTCTTGCCACATGTGAGCGTTCACCTTACCACCCATTCACTCCCCCTTCGAAGCCATAGAATTTGAGATGGGCAAATCGCAGTTTTAGATAATTTTTCTAAGAAAGAGTTGATTATTTTTCTGGAAAGGCCAAGATCTTTAAAGAGGTGAAATAGAGATTTAGCTGGCAGGCCACGAGCGCCAACTTCCACCGCGTGAAGGTGAACAGTGAAGCCGTTCCGGGTTACGGCATTTGCAAGATCATAATATTTATTTAATTTGTACTCGTGGTCTTTTGGGATATTTGATTCCCATGGAACAGTTAATTCTACAATAAGAGCCACCTTCCGAGATAGAGAGTAAAGAGTTATATCTGGACGGAGGGCTGTGCATCCGAGACTTTCAGGGAATTTATACTGCTTAGAGACCGAATCAACCTCCAGAATCCAATCTGTAGCTTTCTCGATTAATGAGAAAGGTTTTGTAGTTAAATGTTTTTTGCCTTTAGAGCCATCCCGCACAAACTGTATTGGGGGTTTGGAGGATACTGTCAAACCCTCGTTGGCACGAGCCACTGAGAGACTAATTACCTCGCGAATAACAGCGAGAACTTTGTCATGGCGGTAAGTGTACCGTCCTTGATCTAAGGCCACCTTGCAGCCAGCTAGAATGTGTCTAGCTGTGCAAGGGGTATTGCTACAGAGGGGACAAGAACTATCCTCGGCAAAGCTCCAACGAGCGAGGTTACTGGGGTCTGGAAGTGTATGCTGAAAGGCATTCAAATAAAATTTCAGCATCTCTGGCGTCCAGTCATAGAGCATTACCTTCCAGTGCATTGGACGCGGAATGCAAAAGTCCCCAATTGTTGTCCAATCATTCTGGCATTGAAGGCCAATAGCATGAGCCATACTCTTGCTGTCGTAATCTCCCCGCAAAAGAGACTTCTTCAAGTCCACGTCGCTCGTGGTTGTACTGCCATACCCCAGACCAGTGCCATTCTGGCTGATTCCAGGAACTTTTGTGGAAGTCTACGCGGGCTTGTAGATCATTTGAATCACTACGGCCACTCATTACGTGCTTCGATATTGCCGGATCTTTGGAATTGCACAGAATCGAATTTTTGGTTATTCTGGAGTTGGCGTAGAGCAGAGAGGGCAGTTTAAGCGCTAGCCCAAAATTTTGTTTGGACCAATATGTAGACGCCAATAAAAAGTGTATTACTATACTTCCTGACCCCGCGCAAGCCCCCGACACAGTATCCCATGAAATTCTCCTAATGAAACTTGGGAAATATGGTATGGGATATGATATGGGAAAATTTTGAAAAATACCCCTAAATGAATACGCCGATTTTCAATGTAGCTTCAATTTAAATGTGTAATGTAGCTAGGTATACAGTAATTACATGCTATATTTTATTATTAATGTTTGTAATTAGGGAGCCTTTCGTTTGATGTTTGTCTGTAATTAGGCAGTTTTTACAACTATACTTTTATTTACCTTGCAATGTATGTTAGTTAGTATATATGTATGTTTGTTTAGGTCAAATACTGCAAGCTGAATTAGAACCACTTCCTCTTATCCTATGAAGTTGGAATTTTACATGTTGGTTCAGTTCCGATGACAATGCATTTTTATGCATTGTCATCGGAACTGATCAAAATCAGGTCATGCTCACATGACCTGATTTTGCAACCAGGGTCGACTTCCGAAGAGGATACTCTTCCACGGTCAACAGCACATACATACAATTTTGTATGCGCATTCAAGTATGATAGCCCGTTATAAATTTCACCATATCATGGCTGTTGTACCCAGGGTAGGCTCCGGATGAGGGGACTCATCAACGGTTAACAGCACAGAAACGAAAGTTTGTGTAAACATTGAATTATGATAGCCCGTTCTAAGGTTCACCGCGACAGGGCTGCTGCATACAAGGTTAGCTTCCAACGAGGGGACTCCTCAACGGTCAACAGTACAGACACGAAATTTTGTATAGTATTTAATTATGATAGCCCGTGCTAAGTTCCACTGTGACACGGCTGCTGCACCTAGGGTTGGCTCGAGACAGAGCATTTTAATAAAGGTTTGTTTTAACAATGTGTTTTTACAATTATAATTTATTATTTTATATTATAAATTATATTATAAAGTAAAGTAAAGTAAAAGGTATTTATTTCCAATACAACCATACAATTGTGTAGGAATGACAGTAATTAATCTTAAATTAGTTACTCAATTTAGACAAGAGATGATATACAATATATAGTTTTAAACTTACTAATTTACAAAAACATAGACTATATGATAACAGTTTACAACAAAACAATTAACGGTAAATAATATGTATTAGATTAAATGGGTAGATACGATGCTATGTATTTTCAAAATATTTTAAGAAGTCGTTATGGGCATACATGTTGATTTTAAGCAGATAGACTCGGATGGATCTCTTGAAAATATCGATGTTTTTAATTTCTTTTAATCTTTCGGGCAATTTATTGAAAAGTTTGAGGCCTAAGTATCGACTAGTCGCCTGGAACTTGGCAGTACGTGCTACGAACGGTTGGAGATACAGGGTTTTATTCCTGGTGTCATGCCGATGTACTTCCTCGTGGGATATGGCCGAGCTCTTATTGCAATAGAATTCGCAAAGAGCTTCTTGAGCAAAAATCGCATATACGGTCAATATCCCTAGTTTCTGGAAGTGTTCACGACATGACTGCCGTGGACCAATACCTACTATCGCACGTATGGCTCTTTTCTGGAGAGTGAATACACTGTTGATGTGTGCTGCATTACCCCATAAAAGAATACCATAGCGCAGGTGTGACTCAACTAGCGCGTAATAGGCCGATATTACTTCAGTTCTCTCCAAACAATTTCTGATGCGTAATAGAGCATAGCAGGCTGACGAAAGTTTTGACTTAACATGCTCTATATGTAGATTCCATGACATCTTTGCATCCAGATGTAGTCCGAGGAATTTAACTGATTCCGCAAGTTCAACCGGGTAGTTAACTTTTATAGATGATGTCTTGCTATTAAAATTTAAAATAACAGTTTTAGACATATTTAGAGACATCTTGTTCGCATTAAACCAATCATCAAGTTCACCAAGAGATGTATTGAGATTGGCAGTGAGCGTATTTATGTTGTCAGCTTCAACTACAGCGCTAGTATCGTCTGCAAATTGGGTGACTTCACATTTAGATAGATTTGGACTCAGGTCATTTATGTAAATAATGAAAAGCAACGGTCCAAGAATTGAGCCTTGGGGTACTCCAATATTGACAGTAAGCATTTCGGAAGTTGCTACGGACTCGATTAGATCTCTGCCAATATTGGCTATTTCTACTTTTTGCATTCTGTTTTGCAGATAAGTCTTGAATAGGTTATTTGCCGTACCTCGGATGCCATAATAGTCTAATTTTGCAAGTAGAAGATCGGTTTGGACGCAATCAAAGGCTCGACTGAGGTCACAAAAAATGGCAGCCGAATACCTTTTCATATTTAGACATGTATGTATTTGATTGCAACACTTCAACATTGCCTGTTGGGTCGATTTCTTTTTCATAAAACCAAATTGTGTGTTGCTCAAAATATTATTTTTCTTCAAAAACTCACGTATCCTGACTTCTATTATTTTTTCTAGAACCTTAGAGAATACGGTCAATAAAGATATGGGTCGATAGTTTTCGATATTATGTATATCACCTTTTTTAAAGACCGGTACTATTTTTGCCATTTTATAGCATTCAGGAAAGACACCATTACTTAACTAGCTGACCCGTGCTTACTTCGTTGGGCGGTAAAACTTTTTACTTGTGATGAAATTATGAGTGTGGTTTGGAGAGTACTGAGTGCTATGATTTATTTCCGACTGCCAAAAGAAGGGTTATATTTTTACTGCATATTATGTATTTGCATGCCAATTTGACTATATTACCGTTATTTGTGAGTGTCTTCTTGTGAGTGTCTTATTTGTGAGTGTCTTATCTCTTTAACCATTTATGCAGTAAAAGTGAAATTATATGCAGTAAAATGGAAAAGTCTTTTGTTTTAATAAACACTTGAGACGATAAATTTACCTATTTTGATATGAATTCATAATTGTTGATAATATGACCAATAAACATGACCTAACGATTTAAATTATTATTTTAATATAAAAATCTAATTTCTCATTAAACTAAAAAACTAACTAACTTTTAAACTAAAAAACTAATGAAATCATATATCTCATCGTTGAGGCAGCGTTAGTTAGCACTTTCTATTGGTAAAAGAATTTTCAAAATCGGTTCAGTAGATCCAGAGATTACTTCCTACAACGTCCCAAACTTTACCTCCTTATAATATTAGTATAGATAACTATTTATGCAGTAAAAGGGAAAAGTCTTCTGTTTTAAACACTTGAGACGATAAATTTACTTATTTTGATAATAATTCATAATTGTTGATAATATGACCAATAAACTGGACCTAACGATTTAAATTATTTTTTTAATAGAAAATACTACTTTTTGTGACTTAAATATAAAAGTTAGACATATGCTGTCGATGACTTTTTTGTAGGCATTATCAAGCTCTACAACTTTTCTCTAGAACTTAATCATATATCTCTCATCGTTAAGGCTCTCATGCGTTAGTTAGAAAAGTTTTCGTTCGACCGTTTTTTCCGACTTACTTTGGAAATTCGACTACCACGAAAAAGTCTTTTCATTTATCGGATTAATATATAGCCTATGACACTAACAAATAACGTGGCTTTCTATTGGTAAAAGAATTTTCAAAATCAGTTCAGTAGATACAGAGATTACTTCCTACAACGTCACAAACTTTACCTCTTTGTAATACTAGTATAGATTAAACCACTGGTCCCATGTATGACAATATTTGAAATTTCACGCGTAAAACTATACTAGAAGAACTACAGATCTCTCAGAAGAACAGTTCAGCAGTGGCCAAACATACGATGAAAAAAAAAGAAGCAAACCTACCTCAATTTGTAGAGCAGCCGGTTTGACGGTAGCGTTTTTGAGAAGCCTCTCAAGTTGAGGAATATTAAAGTTTGAAACTCCGATGGATTTGGCCAGGCCCTTTTCACGGATAGCTTCCATAGCCTTCCAGGTCACGACGTAGTCCACGTGGTCCTCTGATCCATCTTTCTGTAAATTAAATTAAATATAAACTGGGCGGAGGTAGAATTCACTCATCAACGTCACAGTATACCGAGTTAGAACAGTAAGCGCGCTCCTGAGCGGCAGGGCGATGCGGGGATGGGGTGCCAGGGAATTGAGCAAAGGAATATGTCCAGGCGAGCGCCTTTGGTTGGAGTTGCGCGCGGGTGGAGGTTGGGAAACTTTTTTTGGTTCAACTTGTTTGGTACGCGCGCGCGTGCGTGCGTGCGTGCGTGCATGCGTGCGTGTATGTATGTATGTATGTATGTATTTATGTAACACATTATAAAGTAAATAGAGCAGAAAAAAACAGTAAATAGATTCATAAACATGTATATTATAATATGGGAATAAATGAATTCATTATTAAATAGACAGTAATAAGAAAAAAATATATATATAATTATGTAATGACACATTTTATGAGAACGAAAAATAAAAAAAGGAATAAGTTATGTAAATACAAAGATAAGAGGAGAATAAATATTTTCATAATAAACAGATTACTTAATTAAATTGTAATATATTGATAACTACATGAACCGGTGAACTTTGTACCACCTAAAATTGATTTGATTGTAACTCTTCATAAGCGTTTATTGATCCTAATCAACCTTCCAAATCCAATTCATTGATTTCTATAATATGGCCGAATCTTGTACGGTTTGAGTTTTTCGACTTTTTCGGCTTTTTCGACTTTTTCGACGTTTTCGACTTTTTCGACTTTTTTGACTTTTTTGACTTTTTCGACTTTACAACTTTTTGAAATTGTACACAATCGCACGGATTGAATAACAGTTATGGATGAGCCATCCATAGCTGTCAAACAATAGGATCGCCGCGAACGCCATCTATTGAAAGTGGCCCCAAAATGACCAATTTCGATTTTTTCGATTTTCAGTTGTTTCTTTTAATTCTTGCTAAATACTTTTTTTTAAAACCACCCCTGAATCAAGGCAAACAAAACAAAAAATAATCATTCGAATCGGTCGAGTCATTTTAGAGATCTTGCGAGACTAACGCACGGCGATTCATTTTTATATATTAGATTAGATATTTTAATACGTCTGGTGTGGCAAATATATCAACATCCATAAATAACGAGTTGTAATAATGACAAGCTCTATATAGAAAAGCATTTTGTGCATAGTTGGAATTGACAATTGGCAGTTGAAAGGAACGTTGTTTCTAACGTTGTTTCGTTGTTAAAAATACAGTTGTTTTAAGCTATTGCATAGCTTTTATCGCGGGCCTAGGCCAGCGCGGCGACCGAATGAAGAAATTTCTTAACGAAAATTAATGATTTTAAACTGATAATTACGTCTAAACGAGTACTGCTTATGATTCGAAAAAAATATATGTTAAACAAGAACATTTTCCTAATATTCTTAGCTTTGAATATTTTACATTTTGTTTATATTACATAGTGTAATTAATTTGTGAAATTAGGTCTAACCGAACACAAAAACGACTACTACGCAAATACTATCTGGTGTATTATTATAAAACCTGCGCCATTTTAAAGATAATTTAATTATCTATCTTTTTATCTACGATTTTTTTCGAATAATTCGGTTTTTTTGCTTTATTGAATAAAAAATTCGTGCGCGGCGCTCTATCGAAAGACGTTTAAATTATTCCGAATCATTTGCTTCCGCAGCCGCAAATGATTCGGAATAATTTCAACGTTTTCCGATAGAGCGCAGTTATCTGATATCAGAAAAAATAAAATAAATAAATAATTATAATTGCATAGGTTGTTAAAAAAATGCTATGCAATAGCTTTACCGTGGCAGTCCCCGAGTGCCACACGTATTTTTTTTATTAGTTTTAGTTTTTATTGTGTACGTACTTAATCGTCTTCCTGGACGTCGTTGGCTTTGCTTTACTATACTAATTAGGCTGCGTCTAGTAAATTCCAAAAACGGCAACAAAAAAACGGGCAAGTAGCCAAGGACTTTTGGGGAGATTTCGAGCGTGTTTTTAAGCTATTGCATAGCATCGCGGGCCTAGGCCAGCGCGGCGACCGAATGAAGAAATTTCTTAACGAAAATTAATGATTTTAAACTGATAATTACGTCTAAACGAGTACTGCTTACGATTCGAAAAAAATATATGTTAAACAAGAACATTCTTCTAATATTCTTAGCTTTGAATATTTTAGATTTTGTTTATATTACATAGTGTAATTAATTTGTGAAATTAGGTCTAACCGAACACAAAAACGACTACTACGCAAATACTATCTGGTGTATTATTATAAAACCTGCACCATTTTAAAGATAATTTAATTATCTATCTTTTTATCTACGATTTTTTTCGAATAATCCGGTTTTTTTGCTTTATCGAATAAAAAATTCGTGCGCGGCGCTCTATCGGAAGACGTTTAAATTATTCCGAATCATTTGCTTCCGCAGCCGTAAAATGATTCGGAATAATTTCAACGTTTTCCGATAGAGCGCAGTTATCTGATATAAAAAAAAAAACAAATAAATAAATAATTATATTTGCATAAGTTGTTAAAAATGCTATGCAATAGCTTTACCGCGGCAGTCCCCGAGTGCCACACGTATTTTTTTTTTTATTTATTTATTTTTTTTTTTTTGTTCAAAACATACAGCATTAAAAAAAAATACGTGTGGCACTCGGGGACTAAAAATGCTCTAAAATCAAAAAATGCTCTAAAATGAAAATTTCCGTTATAGCTCCCAGGTTTATTTATTTTTCTCAATTTTCCAATCCTATTTTAAAAATCTGAAATAGCTATGTACTTAAGAAAGGTACCATGAATCAAGGGCGGTCCTAGCCTTACATTTTGGGGGGGGGGTCGCCGTTATGGGCCTAAAGTTTTTTGATCGGACCAATACCAAGTCCTAACCTAAAAACTCAGATTGATCAATATTGAATTACTTATCAGGTTTTTAATCCTTCAGGTTGAAATTAATTGAAACATTAAATAGTAAATCAATTGTTTAATATGTAAAATATAGTCGAAAATTACAATACAAACTCTAATTTGGTCTTTGAACACATTGAAAATCTTGTAATCACAGCATCCACATCAACATCAATGTCCCTGTGAATGTTCAGGAGAGCTAGACCGACAAGGCGTTCTTCTCCCATGGATGCTCGGAGCCAACTTTTAACGCGACGCAGAGTTGAAAAGCTTCGTTCTCCAGTGGCACGTTCTCGGAAGGCCTGGAGTCTACTAAAATACCGGTGACGGTAAATCACACACAGGTGACACGTCGTGACACGTTCGTTGCTCACGAACACTGCCAAATATAGCCGAAGGGAAGGCGACCGAACGCCCGCATCAGTCCCTGCCTCCTACGAACATGTCGAACAATCCCGACCCGACCCTAGTGAAGCCGATGTATTTACGTCAGTCGTCTCGCGTTGTAGTTAGACGACTGGTGACCGCAGGCGTATGCGATGAGATTGGTTTAACGATTTGTAAATAAAACTTAAAGTTTCCCTTTAATATACAATCATTTATTTATGGAAACAAGTGTATTTGCATAAGGAGCTTATTATAAGCCATATATTTAAGATTTTGGGGGGGTCATGACCCCCTTGACCCCCCCCCCCCCACCCTGGGACCGCCCTTGCCGTGAATTACGTTGTTTTTTTTCAGTCGGCTAACATCATCAGTTATTTCAGTATGACGGTTCAAAAATTGCCAAAAAATGTATTTTTCGAAATTTACATACATCGTCGCCTTAATCCCGAAATACTTGTTTATGATCTCGTTTGGGCATGACGTCATCATGGCGTAATAAGAAACCTCATCACGTTAGGATATATTTGTGTTAATATGTTATGTATAATTATATTTATTTATTTATTTATTTAAGAATTAATTACTATGAAACATTGATTAGCTTATAAAAATAACAGGAAACGAATGGCAAAACTTAACCTTTTGCTTATTTGTTTCTGTCACCCAACTGGGACTAGCCCGTTCTAGGGTGGACAGGACTCCAATATATAATATGTTATGTTTGTGTTAATAAATGAATAATATTATTCAGTTATTTTTAGCCTATTTTTTAATGTGTAATTAGATTTTTATGATCATGGAGTTGTATTTTATTAGTTTTAATTTTTATTGTGTCGTTTGCTTTGTTTTTCTCTACTAATTTGGCTGTGTCTAGTAAATATACCGAGAGCGGGGAAGGCAGTGTTTCTGTCCTTCCTGTCTACAGAAAAAATGTCTTTTTAACAGACTGCAAAAAAGGGAGGAGGTTATCAATTCGGTTGTCTTTTTAAAAATGTTTGTCACCTCAGAACTCCGTCATTTAAGAACCGATTTGGATATTTCTTTTTTTTATTTGAAATTATATAATTCCAGATTGGTCCCATATTTATCAAAATCCTGTGGAGGAATTGAGGGAGCTCCTCAAATATTATTACCTATATGAAATTTTAAATTTACATGTTGGTTCAGTTCCAAGGGCATTGCATTTTTTCTGGTAAGCATCATCCTCAACGGTCAACAGCAGAGTCCATGCAATTAAGTAATGAAGCTTTAAATAAACTATAATAAAATAATTAAAATAATTTCAATGTTACCAATTTTCACAACAAAACATTTATAATATAAAACATTTAGACACGTTTGTTTTAAACTGATTGATTGAGGATTTTGTATATTTGTATTAAATTACATTTTTAAAAACAAATATACACAGCTTAGTCACATCATTGATTATTATAATCAATGGTCACATATAGAGATGACAGTGGGTTTTTTTATATTAAACAAAGATTATATTCTGATATAGGATTCTTTAAGCTATAGGATAGCCATTGTTAACTTATTTTAACAATCATATGTAACTTCTTACCTATCTTTGCTTCTATTAGGACCTTGCATTGAATTGACCTTGCTTCGATTTCCTAAGAAATACCGTAACTTATATTTCTAGTCATTTAACAAATTGCAAAATACTTCATGTCAAGCGTCATGGCTTCAATTATCGGTCTGTGTCAGTTCGTTGAAGTGTCTTAAGAAATCTGCCGCAGAATGTCATAGATCGCTGCTGGTGGTTTACGGGGAATTTACTCCGACAGAAAGGACTGTTGAGACTTGGTTTCTACGATTCAAAAGTGGTGATTTCGACGTGCAAGACAGAGGGCCAGGCCAGGAGCAAAAATTTGAAGAAGCCGAATTGGAGTCCATACTCCATGAAGATTCAAATCTGACGCAGGCAAAGATAAGTGAAGTGTTTAATGTTCATCCCTCAACCGTTTCGAGACGTTTAAAATCTATGGGAGTCATTCAAAAGGAAGGGCATTGGGCTCCTCACGAGGTGAAGCCAAGAGACATCGAAAGACGTTTCATGACTCGTGAAATGCTCCTTCGCCGTCAAAAAAGAAAAGGTTTTGTCCACCGAATAATCGGCGACGAAAAGTGGATCTTTTACGAGAACCCCAAACGCTAAAAATATCGCTCGTACCCCGGTGAATCACTTTCATCGACCTCAACAGCCACGCCGAAGAGAGACATCCACGGATCCAAGGTAATGCCTTGCATTCGGTGGGACCAAAAGACTGTCATCTATTACGAGCTGCTGAAACCGGCAGAAACCGTCACGGGCGATCGCTATAGAGCTCAGCTCAAGAATTTGAGCGATGCTGCGAAGATAAAACGGCCGGAATACGCTAAAAGGCACGACAAGGTAATTTTCCAGCATGACCATGCTCGACCAGGTCAAGAACTTCCTGGAAACGCTTCGCTGGGACATCCTACCTCTCCCGCCGTACTCCCCAGATATTGCGCCATCCGACTACTATCTGTTCCGGTCAATGGCCCATGGCCTTTCCGAGCAGCGCTTCCAGTCTTTCGAGGATGTTGAAAAATGGCTGGATTCGTCGATAGCTTCTAAGGACGAAGGCTTCTTCCGCCGGGGAATCAGTCTCTTACCAGAAAGATGGGAGAACGTCATAGCTAGCGATGGATAATATATTGAATGAAATGCACTTTCCAATTTGCTTCGAAATAAATGTTCAATATCACAAAAAATCGAAGTTTTCAATTCAAAGACTCAGTCTTATTTATTAGATTTGCTTAGGACACGTCTCAGCTCCGTCTTAGTTACGCACTACTTATGTCCTTAGGACACAGCGCATACGATGCTTATTTATAAACGATACATAAGCGTTACGTAGCTCCGCTGTGTCTGAGCACTAGGCGGTCAATTTAATCCTGGCAATACAGTGATGTAACCGGCTATTTTCGCGTTTTGCGTACACAACGCTCATCGAACTGTCAGATCTTTTCGGTCGTCGGTTGCGTATGTTGAGGTGCAATTCGCAATAGCAAGCTGTTTCTTCTGCAAAAGAAACAGTTGGAGAACAGAGAGAAGCGGGAAATTGCTTTGTATGAGCGAAAATTGCTTTGCGTGAGCAGATGATGCGGCATAACGAGGCGATTTATTTAAAAAGAATGGCCATTTTAGACCAGGAATCTGAAAGAAATAAAAAGTAATTTGTATGACTGATTAGTTTTATTTTTAATACTGTTTAATGCCTATTTTCGTAAAGTTCAGTTTAGAAAATCGATACTTAAATCGAAATTCGTCTTCCGTCAACTCGGTGAACGGGTCAAAATGTTTTTTGTATGTTTTGGTAGTCCGCCTCTGTCCGAACATCCACAGATTATCAGAAAATACCGAATTCACCGATAAATCGTCCATTTTATTGATTAACACAGCCACAAAACCTGTACTTAATTCGCTAAACACGGTCCGACCGGTGCGCAAAGTGACGTTTGAGATAGGACGCGACTGAGCCGTGTCCTAGCGTTAGGCAACGTTTATAAATCACGATTTTCGCTCGGCTGTGTCTGAAACGCATCGCAAATTTTAAGTTACGTTTATAAATAAGACTGCTAATATACAAGTCATATGCTGATGCTCATATTGGCCGTATTCATTTTTTATTAAGCTATTGCATAGCTTTTATCGCGGGCCTAGGCCAGCGCGGCGACGAATGAAGAAATTTCTTAACGAATATTAATGATTTTAAACTGATAATTACGTCTAAACGAGTACTGCTTACGATTCGAAAAAAATATATGTTAAACAAGAACACTTTCCTAATATTCTTAGGTTTGAATATTTTAGATTTTGTTTGAATTACATATTGTAATTAATTTGTGAAATTAGGTCTAACCGAACACAAAAACGACTACTACGCAAATACTTTCTGGCGTATTATTATGAAACCTGCACCATTTTAAAGATAATTTAATTATCTATCTTTTTATCTACGATTTTTTTCGAATAATCCAGTTTTTTTGCTTTATCGAATAAAAAATTCGTGCGCGGCGCTCTATCGAAAGACGTGTAAATTATTCCGAATCATTTGCTTCCGCAGCCGCAAATGATTCGGAATAATTTCAACGTTTTCTAATAGAGCGCAGTTATCTGATATCAGAAAAAATAAAATAAATAAATAATTATAATTGCATACCTAAGTTGTTAAAAATGCTATGCAATAGCTTTACCGCGGCAGTCCCCGAGTGCCACACGTATTTTTTTTTTAATAATGACAAAATGTTAATAAATATAAATTGATAAGAATATTAGTAAGAGTTATGAAATGCTTTGTAAATGCGTTAATTAAAAAATGAATTTAAAAAATATATAAATATGGATGTTTTACACTAACCGTATACGCATTTGGCCAGTGTATCAGGTATAAATCCACGTATTGTAATCCAAGTTTTTCCAGCGAAGTATTCAGAGCGTTCTCCACCTGTTCGGGTTGATAGGAGTCGACCCACAACTGAAAATAAAAAATAAATAATGTTAACTAAATAAAAAAATAGTATTTTTGCTGTACACACATTTATATTTATTAAATTGAAGTATTTATTGGGCTCGATCACGTTTCTCTTGAGCTAAAATCGAAAACTAGTTCAAGTGAACAGGACAGCAGTACGTCAAAGCGGAATGTGAAATGAACGGTTGTCACTTTTACACATTAAAACTACCCACCTAAGATAAAGCAGCTACATCTAACACCACACAAAATATGTTCAAACTTACTCTGGCGTCTGTAAGTTTGACGGGTAGTATTGGTGCTGGAAAATCAACGACAGTTTATTTCAAATTCCGTTCAAACGTATTGCTCTGTCTCGTTCCGTTGAATTAAGTTCCTATAAGTTCACGTAAGAATTAGTTCACGAAAAAACGCTATCGTGCCCATTATATACATAGTATTACTATTATTTATTATAACCTATTACTAATTATTATTTATTATTGACTATTACTAATTATTATTTACTATTACTTAATTATAGGAGTGAAATTATTTTCTATTGCAAGTTTGATTTTTTTGTTTCCTCTAACGGTTTTATATTTTAGTTTAAAATCTGCCTGGTTAGGAGCGACACAAACTGTCGCACAAACAGAAAAAAAAAAAAAAAATTAAGCAAAATGTGCTGATCTGATTTTAAAGTATTTCAAGTGATTTATAACTTGTTATTACTTATCGTACTTTTGTGACACACACACACACACACACACACACACACACACAAACACACACACATCCATTCATCCCCTCCCCGTATGTTTCGCCTAACGTAAACTATGTACAAAGGGTTCCATATCAACAAAAAATATCGGTTGGAGCAACCTCCAGACTTTCCCGGCAAGTAGCCAAGGGCTTTTGAAAGGATTTTCAGCATGATAACCCTTTGGGAAGGCGGTTGACCTGATTGAAAGGGATGGTGGCGAACTGTTTCGTGCAGCTTGGCCACAAGATCCATTTTGTTCTTGGATCGGCTCAATTCGCGATTCAGCTCCCATTCAGAAGCCTCCTCGAGTGCAAGGCTACCCCGGGTAAGACTCCCGTGTCTCAGGCCTCAACGCTGGTGGACCGGTTTCTCCCGGCGGGTTTGCATCCCGGCGCCACTGAACGGTTTGCACACCGGTCGGCGAAACCAATTGGTTGTACATACTGACTAATTGCTGAAGGGGTCTGGTTACTATGGAAATACACTGTTTCCTAAACAGCGGGGGTGGATGTTGACCTGTTGTCATGCCTCTCTTGAAACGACCTTGGGCCACTCGATCCCTTGTGGCACTATGGATAAAGAACGCCCAGATCTGCGATAAATTCTAACTGAATTACCGCTGTAATACAACAGGTAGAGGTCGCTTAAGCGAGTTCGGACCCGTAACCAGTCGGGAGGACGGAGGTATCCTGAAGGTTAATTCCAGACAGGTAGTTAGGGGGTGAGGCTGCCGGCTGGATACCTTTCCCGGTGCCTCGCCGTAAGGCGTCGGTCTCTAACAAGTTGCTGGTGAACTAGACAGTAGATTGTCTTGTCCCTAAGTCTTCTACGCATCTCCCCAGGCTGGTAGAACGATTATATATCGTTATACCAGCCTGGGGAGACGGGTTCGCCCGTTGTAGTCGACACCGGCCTACGGATTGAAAGGGATAGTCGACGATGAGCGCTGATAGTGAGAATGCACCGCAGTAAACACGTTCGTTTCACGCAGTAAACACGTACTTTTGTGGTTATGAATAAATCTTCCCTCTTTACAGCGCCGGACGTTATTTTGTTTTGTATGGCTTTTCCGACCAACTCTTCATTTTCGTATATTGTAGCCGTGTCTATATGGCGGTATCCAGCATCTGAAATCACCAAATGAGAGTGTGAGACCTAAAAAAACGGATGTGTCAGCCCATGTCATTTCCGGCAAGTAGCAAAGGACTTATTTCATCTGAATATAAATTTCATAAATATAAATTAATAGTATTTTTAAAAAACACTAAAAACACGCTTTTATAAACGATCTTAAATCGTGGTCAAAGTTCATTACAAGACCTTTCTAACAAGTCCAAACACGGCTATGATACGATGTTCCATCATGTTCCAGTTCCAGTTCATATCTTCCGACTCCATCATCAGATCAGTTCGACAGTACCATATTATTGGATTGTCATCAGAACTACATACAGCTGCCAATTTCCATGACGCTACGATCCTTGGAAGATGGTTAAATTGGTTACCTTAGATTCCATTACATAGTTACATACAGGTCGACCTAATAAAAGCGTATAAATTTCATAAATAAAATCGATAAATCGGCAGCGAACGAACTCATTTAGGTTCCATTACACAACGGCATCGAGCGACGCGGTTCGTTTCTCGGCTAGCATCGGGCGGTTGGGCGTTAATATTTGATTATTATACATGGCGGAATTTAAATATTATTAGTGCAGCTTGTGTAGGACATATCCCAAAATAAAATTCACATGTGATTTCGGTCCAACGAGGAATCTGTGTAGCAAACTTCAAGTGTCTTACTCCAAGTCTCTTATTCCAATATTTTGAGATTGAAATATGACTATTGCGCCCCCTGGTGGTCCGATTTCAACCACACTGATTACCTTTTTAATTTCCTGTTTAAGGAAAGTATTGTGGACGCACTTCTGTGTGTCTGTGTGTATTCTCCGATGATAACGCCGAAACGCTTCATCCGATTGAGCTGAAATTTGGCATGCAGGCATCATTTGGGCATTGATTATACAGTATATTACGTGGTATGTTAATCCAAAAACATATTTAGGCAAAACTCACAGAAACAACTGAAAATCTTAAAAATCGAAATTGGTTTCGAAATCGAAAATATTCCACTTTCAATATTGGTGTTCGCGGCGATCCTATTGTTTGACAGCTGCGCCCGATGCTGCTACTGCGATTGTTTGACAGCTGCGCCATCCATAACTGTTTTCGTTCCGTGCGATTGTGTAAAATTTCGAGTCGAAAAGTCGAAAGTCAAAAAGTCAAAAAAGTCGAAAATATCAAAAAAGTCAAAAAAGTCGAAAAAGTCGAAAAAGTCGAGAAAGTCGAAAAAGTCAAAAAAATCGGTAAGTCAAAAAAAAGTCGAAAAGTCGAAAAAGACGGAAGTAAAAAAAGGCGGCCCAGTAGAAAAAGTAAAACAAGGCAAAAAAAGTCGAAAAAGTCGGAAAAATCGAAAAAAAACAAAAAAGTCAAAAAAGTCGAAAAAGTCAAAAAAGTCGGTAAAGTCGAACAAAGTCGAAAAAGTTGGAAAAGTAAAAAAAGTCGGCAAGGTCGAAAAAAGTCGAAAAAGTAGGAAAATCGAAGAAGGAACTTGTTGGCGTATTTTTCCGAACGTAGCGCAAAAGTTTAAAAACCATAATTAGCTGACCGAACGAGCCAATTAGCGGTGAAAAACAAATATGTCAATGATCTCAACGCGACCATTCAAAATGTAATTCAGGGACAGTTGTTTGCCTTCAAATCGATAGATACAATTACCTATCAACCAGGATGAGGTAGTTAACTCTCTAACAGGATTTTTGAATTCGCTGGGATCGCCCGGATTGCCACCTCACATTTGTAATACAAATTATTCTCAGTCATCATCATGCTGCGTAACATCAATCAACCTCGACAATCAACATCAATCAACGGATTTGCCAACGGCTGCAATTCCCGGTGCGTCTGGCCTTCGCGATGAGAAAAAACGCGTGTTGGATGTTCCGTATTTCGCGCATGAAAAACTGTATGTCCCGTGCTGCTCCCGATAATAGGAAGGGCGCATGTAGCATAAAGTCTAAACCGAGATAAAAAATGTTTTGTGTAAAAATTATTTAAATGCTTGCTGTCTCTTAAAGAAAAACTATAGACACATTCTGTTAATGCAATAAATTGGGTTTGCGTTTCAATTATAATGTGTGATTTATAATTTTTCTATATCCTAATTATTTATTGAATTATTAACTATTTTCCTTTTCTTCTTAGTAAAAAAAAAATTAGGAAAATACTTGATATTAGGTTGAAAAGTCGTAAATAGCCATTTACGTCTTTTCAACTAAGCATAGTCAATGAACTGCTTTTATTTTTAGTGTTCATGAGTTCTCACTAGATTTTTCCTTAAGTTGAAAGGTCGCAATTGGCTACTTGCGCCTTTTTAATGTAGTATTGGTTATACTTGCAATATTCCTATTCTTAATTAAGCGTCCAAACATCTAAAGGAATTACTAAATATAAAAGGCCCATTTGCCAAATGCGCTTAAACTACTTAGTGAATTAATAGATTGCAAAGACGCAAGTGATCACTAACGTCTTACCTACTTAGTACAGAAGAAAATGCGTCTTTTTAATTTCTGAACTGATGGAAATTTTCCAAAAGAAAAGAACACATATACGCAAATAAGCCTTTTCATTCTAGTTTACATTCAATGCGTCCTTTTAGCTTAGTATTCGTAGAAAAATACATGTAGTTGCGTCCTTTGACGTTACTGTAACTTCGTGTACAGTCGAGCTAGAAAAATATAAAAAATATGAGCAGATGTGTCTTTTTTTGCTGATCACGGCAATATAATATAACTCTATTTCGGAAAAAATGTTAGATGCGCCCTTTTTACTATCGGGGGCAGCGTGTTCGCCAAGCCATCGGTCGAAAAAGCCATCATTTTTGTTTATTTACCCGCCGTAAAACAAAACGAAAACCATAGTTCACCAGAATGTTTTGTGTTGAATGTGAAGTGAATTTATATTTCATCATGTAAATTAAATACATTGAATTTATTTTAATTACAAACGACTTTCATTTAATCACCAAACGAAACTCAAATCGTACATGATTTGGCCATATTATAGATTTCAATGAATTGGATTTGGAAGGTTGATTAGGATTAATAAACGCGTATGAAGAGTTACACTCAAATCAATTTTAGGTGGTACGAAGTTCACCGGGTCATCTAGTTTCTCAATAAAAGAAGATAGAAACAAACAAACTAACATACACACATACAGACAGACTTCAACCTGGAAATGGTCTTGATCATCACAATATACGAGTTACATGCACACTATTGCACACATCCATATAAATACTTCATAGTAGGGTAGGATTATCAAGTGATAATAAATCCGCCCATGTAACAAACAAACAAACATATTGACGTCAAAAAATGAATGTGGTTAATTACCAATAGCTGCTTCTACGGCAGTAGTTAGCAAGTCGCGGATCTCCGGCCCTAGATTCCAACCTAGATAAGTTCCTAGGCCGACGCATGGCAGCTTATGGCCGTCGTTCAACACTATGTAAGATTTCTGCGAAAATAAATAGAAATAAAATTATATTATTTTACGTTTAAAATTTCCCATGAAGTTTACTTTAATCTGTATATTAAGTTATAACATCTTTTTCCTGTAACGCCTATATTGAGAGAACGGCTAGGTATAAAAATTTTGGTTGAGGTAGATACATCTAAAATAGCTCTCCGTCTCTAGATGTGTCATGATAAGAAAAAAATTAAAAAAGTCATCAAAAGAGAATTTTTTTTTTTTATGTGTTTTCCTGTAACCGCCAAATTGGGAGAACGGATAGGTGTAAAAATTTGGTTGAGGTGTGTAAATAAAAGCTCTCGGTCTGTAGATACGTCATAAAAAAATAAAAATAAAAAAGTCATCAAAAGAGAAAAATAAACTGTGATAGTGCCATCTGCTCGATATGCCCGCGGAGGGGGGGCGGGGGGGAGAGCGAAGGGATGGAGGGGAAAGGGGGGTGAAAGGTGGGCGGGAGTAGGGGGAAGTTATGGGGGTAAGTCAGGGTAGGGATGAAGGAAGAGGGGCGGTTGGGGGAAGAATAAGGAGAGAGGGAGGGAGGGTTGGGAGTAAGCGAAGGGGGAGGTATGACTGGGGGTTGTTGTAATCGAATCGAAGCAACGTATTCGAATTAATCCAAAGAAATACTATTTGTGCATAAATTGGAAGTATTTTTCCGTTTATTTTTGAAATATTACTGTCAATAAATTGACCGTCGATCTCGACGGGTTTCAGCTAGTCTCATCTAAAGAGAGAAGTTCCGATTCATTCATTCATTCACTGACTGACTCATCAACGCCCAGCTTAAACTCTTAGACCTACAAAGCTGAAATTTTTAACATAGGTTTTTTTAGGACGCAAACAATCACTAAGGGCGGATTTTTTGAAATTCAACCCCTAAAGGGGTGAAAAGGGGTTTCACAGTTTGTATGGAAAACCTATATAGATGTACTTTTTAATTCGAAATTTTGAAAGATTACTCTAATAAACAAATAAGGAAATAGGTGTTTCATGTTTTTTCAAAATTCTACCCTTAACCCTTCAGGCCTCGGCCCCTCAGCGGATTGACAATTTGATGTCCCAAAAAAATTTTAATAAAAATTAGTAAAAAAATTGAATTATGACACTGTCTCACCAAAACATTAATTACTGCCAAACTACTGTACCCATAATTAAAATAAAACATATAAAACATATAAAACACATTAAATTAAAATAAAATTAAAACGGGGCCGTCACACGGGGCCGTTAAAGGGGTGAAACAGGGTTTTAAAGTTTGTATGGATAAACTACATTAGATGGACTTTTTAATTCGAAACTTTGTAAGATTACTCTAATAAATAAATAGGGAAATACGTGTTTCATATTTTTTCAAAATTCTACCCCTAAAGGGGTGAAAAGGGGTATCGAATTTTTTATAAAGAAATGATATAGATGTACTTTTTATTTCGAAAATTTGTAAGATTACTGTGTAAGATTACGTGTTTTTTTTTAATATTTCGTTTAATCTAAAAACTGTAAAATGGCATCACTCTGTAATATCGCTAATTGTTATCGATATTACGATATGCTCGACTTTAGTCACGACACTTATCGAATATGTTTGTATTGAAAAACAAAATGGCGGCGATTTGTTGACATTGTATATTCAAACTTTAAATGCGTATATCTCGCTTATTTATTGAGACCGAATCTATCTTTTTTTAGATTTAGCATTAAAATGATCGAGTTTATTTATATGTATTTTTTATTTTTTATTTTGGCCTGTTTGTTTACATATAAAATTTAAACATTGAATGCCTATATCTCGCTTATTTATAGCGACCGACACAATTTTATTCCAGATTTAGCATTAAAATGACATAATCTATTAGTCTGTATAATCTATTAGTGTAATAATATAATATATTTAGATCGTTATATTTATATATTTGTGTATGTATGTATATGCATGTGTGTATGTGTATATGTATCTATATGAGTACCGACGTCAGTTAGGCTTCTCCACCTAAGTCAAAAAATAAGTCGTATGCCCAGATACAGGCTATATTTGGCCTAGTTGGGTATGCGCTGAGCATGGTCATGTGAATGTGGGCCGTTGTTTCTTCGCACCATTACTTGGTATGACCTTTTTTATGTGTTTTATAATTATGTTTGATACAAATAAATAAAATAAATAAATAAATAAAAAAAATTTTTTTTTGAGAGGTTCCTATACTGCAATTATTCCGAAACTTTACACGAAGCGAAGCCGCGGGCAACAGCTAGTGTTAAGGGTTATAAATACACGTCAGTGGTTAAGTGTTAAAAGCGTTTTCCTTAACAACTAAAAAAGCGTCTATTTATACATCCATGTTCGAGGTCAAGGCTAAGATAACCGTCATGTCATTGCTATGTAAAATTATGCAAGAATGCCCGGCGACCGTTGTCAAATATAACAGTACATATCTTGAAGACTATACCACGAATCGTCTTAATTCTTACACCTTTAAATAGACAATTTTCTCCTGCTTTTACTGATCTATAAATATTGACTCTTTCATATATAAATCCTGCGAAAATTGTTAAATAACTGCAAAGCTACTCACGTTAGACGCCATGGTGATTGCGAAATGCTTCCAACTGTACGTTAGTAGATCGAACGGCGAACTGAGTGAGCAACTAATTACGGGTATGATGAATGAACGGAGATATTTATATGCAAATTGTCACAATCGTAGGGTGTCCAAAAGATCAACCGAAAAATAACAACAATTAGGTTAAAATTCTTTCGAGCGAAATATTGAATTTCTTACAATTTGAACAGTGTTTTAAGCAACTAAAGAAAAGGAGGAGGTTATTAATTCGGTTGTATTTTTTAAAATATTTGTTACCTCAGAACTCCGTCATTTATGAACCGATTTAGACAATTATTTTTTTATTTGAAAGGATATAGGTACTTACAGATTGGCCCCATTTTAATGTTCTGATGATGGAATCCATGAGGAATTCAGAAAACTCCTAAAATATAATCATATGAAGTTGAAAATTTACAGGTTGGTTCAGTTCCGATGACAATGCATTTTTTTAATTTATTTTGTTGGAATTATCAAAATAACCATTTACAATAAGTATAATATTAAAACAAATGGCAAAAACTTTCCTCTTTCATTCACTGGCTAGTGCTGCCCAACTGGGATATACCCGTTCCAGGGCAAGCAATTTATATTTTTACATTTAAAACGAGGGTCGATGAACCAACCAAACACAATAATAATAATAATATTTATATATATATATATATATATATATATATATATATATATATATATATATATATATATATATATATATATATATATATATATATATATATATATATATATATATATATATATATATATATATATATATATATATATATATATATATATATATATATATATATATATATATATATATATAATAATAATAAATATATATAATAATATTTTTTTTTTAAAAATTGCAATATTATATAGGAAATAGAAATACTAAATACATTAGAATACACATATACACACATACACACAATATATGTTAAGTCAACTTCAACTTATTCTACTACATCGATCATGGCATTGATTATGGTACGCATGACCTCATTCTACACCCAGGGTTGGCTCCCGTCGACGGGACTCCTCAACAATCAACAGCACCACAGTATACCAACCAGTAGCTTTACTCTCGAGCTACAGGGCATTGCGGAAAGAGGATGCGAGGAATGTGGGCAGAGGCGTACGTCCCGACGAACGCCTTTGGTTAGCATTACGCGCAGGTAACGGCTGGCGACTTTTTCAAACGTTTGGATATTTAAACGGGGCCGAGTAGCGGGACATCTGGCGGTCATATACTAACCCTTACGACTCGTGATGTATTCGCACTCACAAACTTTTGTATACGTATTCAGCCCTTCCTATGTGAGCTAACCATTTTTGGTTAGACGCTTTCCGCGCTGTGCTAACTGTAATATTTATTCATTATTATCTTAATTGTTTTACGAGATAATGTTGTAACGTTATAATAAATTTAAATTTCAATGTGATCATTTTGCAGTTATTCTTTTTACGATCCGTATAGTAGTTTAAAAGTTATGCGCAAAACTATCCCGGGCAGAAATTTTACCCCGCCATAGGAGGGGTTAAGACACATTCTAAGTTTATCCGTGACGTGGCTGCTGCACCCAGGGTTGGCTCCCGACGAGGGGATTCCCAACGATCAACAACACAGAAACGGTTATTCTCACAGAAGAATATCCTAAGAACACTGTATAAGACCCGATTTATTACGAGTCTGATAGAACTTTTTCCTAAAAAATAAGTGTAAATTCATAGTGAAATTAGTTACATTTAAATTGGAAATAAATATCTAAATTGAACAAAAGCCTTTTATATAACCGTCGACGAGTAATTATTTTTTATCATCCGAAAAAACCTCAAGAGCGTATCCTAGGAAATACTACCTACAGCCGGATTTAGCCAGATCCGAGCGAACGTCTGAACGACCTGCCCTTTTGAAGCACCGATTGGAGAGACTACCACCCGACTGCAGAACAGCACCGATTGGAACCTCCTCCACCCGACTGCTAACCGAAGAGGATCTCGACGTCACCGCCGGCCTTACAACAGTTCACATTGTTGGTCCGTACGGGAGCTAATGGGCCCATGATGAGGTGGCCACGATGACCCATGTGTTCAGGGTCGGTCACACTCACGGGTCAACACCCATCCGATGGCCTCCACGCTGTAATGGTCATAAAACCATTACGGGTTTAACAAACAATATAATAAACAATTATTGCCAAAATTAGTTAATAAAAATAAAATAACAATAATATAGGATACAAGCGAATTTTATCGCACAATAGGCATCACTAGCGATTAGATGGAACACGGGTGTAGAGAATCGCTAGTGAGAGTAGTTTTTTTTTTGGCCCGAAGCACTCGCCTGGAAAGGTCGTCGTTTCAGCGCGGCGGTCGGTTTTTGCCTCGCGGCGATTACCGGCCGCCGGAGCTCATTTCACGACTTCGAAGTGGCCTACCTACATCTACGAATAAAATATAAAAGTCAAAGTCATCTTTAGAAATTATAACTAGAATCAAGTGCGGCGCAGGCAAAGCATTCCAGCGTGATCTCCACATCCTATTTGGGGCAAGTAGATTATATTCTCATTTTCGGTTTTTTTAAAGTAAAATTCAATTTCTTTTATTCTAACTTGCAATACCACAATCGTGCAATACTTTTAGTCCTTCAGACCCGTCTTGCACGACATATACGTGCTAACCCGTTTTTCTGAATATAGAAATCCATAGTTTCTAATATAGGATCAACGATAGACACCGCCAATAAATCTAAAATCATTTCGGCGATCTCTACTTAAAATGTAGGCTGTAAAAATATATAAATATAATTAAAATCCACGTTAGACAATCTTGGGATTAAAACGTGGCGAAATCAGAGTGGCATTGAGTTCTTCCCGAGGCAATTAAAAATCAGATAAATTAATAAAATAGCTTATGAAGTAAAATACCAAATTATAGATAAATATAAATGCAAGTCATCGTCAAGGAATACGTAATATTTCCAAATTTAAATATCAGGGAAAATGATAGAGCAAAAGACTACCGTCGTTTACGATAGTTGAAAGTGCAGCGTACCCGACACTAAAATTGCCAAATCATTGTAGGGCAAAAATAGGAAAAACCAGTTACGAATAATGCTCATCGAAACGCGGGTAAAATGTAATAATTGTAACGTACGCTCGTAAAATCTCGCAAGGCCTTCGACGATCGACGGATTAAAATTAAGTTTCATAAATAATATAAATATTCAATATCACACATATAGTTTCGGGAAATGTCTTCGCAACAGGTTATAGAAAAATAAATAGTAAATTTGGGTCGGAAAAGTATCTTTTATTTTACTCATAATCATCTCAATATCAGAATAATTTCATTTTTAATATCGTCATATATCATATATTTCATTTTCATTTTTTTTATATAAATAAAATAGAGTAAAAAAAACCATAAAAGGAAAGGATTGGTTGAGATACATTTATAAAATATTAAAATCAGTTTCCATTATTATTTGGGGAAATTCATTAAATTCAGAACTCTTTATCAAGGAAAATAAAGCACACTTATTTATGTTACAAGTTGATTTTGCGCATATTCCAGCAAGATTTAATTTAAATTAACCGAATCCGCCGTCGCGTCCGCGCCATCTAGCGGCGAAACGCGGGCATTAGTAGCACAATGCAGGTTGAGCAAAATGATGTCAATCTTTGCTAAGTAACTCGCCGCGCCACCGCTAGAGGGCGTTCGAACGAGAATAATAATATATTATTTAGTAAGGGAAATGGTTCAAGTAATTTAGCAATTCAATATCCATAAAAGGCCGTTCATCCCATAGGGATGGTCATCTTACCGTAGACTGGGTCACTAAGGGATTCTAAATACCCCCGTGCCTGAGATGGACTGAGCGAACCGACGCAAATCCCGACGCAGCCTACGTACCCCTGCCCCAGAAGAATTCTAAACGGTGGAAGGACTCTGGCACTTGTTCATAGATCCGAAATAAATCTTCGTCTTCTTCCGGGCTGGCGCCCACTATATAAACAAATCTTTCCATATCGTCCGGAAGTATATTGGTAAAATAATAATATTGTAATCTATAAAATAAACTGATATATTAAAAATTATTCGGGTCACATGACAAATTGACGCCTGCTCGTGGGGCTCTTTTTTGTTTTCAAACTTTAGAAACAATTTTTTTTACAAACAATTTTTTTTTCAAAATTTTAAAGCGATCACGCTGGTCGCCTACAAATTTCCCGCCCTCCCACCCTTTCTTTCTTATATATCGCAACTTTTCAAAATATTAATATATTACTGTTGCGAAACTATTATTAAATATTTATTATTATTTTTATACAGGCAACGAACTTGGTACTAATTAATTTTTTTTAAAATATAAAATAAACACAACACACACGTACACGTTTACACACCGGCACGCCCTTAAAACACTTTAAAATTTTAATAAAATTTTCATAAAATATTTATAAATACAATTTTCATATAACATCTCTAATAAATGATTCAGTTTTAGCTTTTATAAACGAAAGATAAACATTGCGTCAACTATACTAATAGCAAAAATTTCTCTGTTCTTATATAAAATTGCAAGCACTTATACATTGACACGGAATACCTAGCGTCGCAAGTGAACCATAAGGAACTCTAACAAATGTGAAAACTAGAAATACGTACGAACACTACTGTGTGCGTCGAACAGTACATGGGCTTTAGGCACTTAGGAAAATTACGATTACAGGAAATTTAATATATCTGATAGTGACAAAATAAGTAAATGAATGAGAAACAAAACACTGCAAACAAAAACGTAAAGAAAGGAATAAACTTTAGGAAAAACGAAACAAACTAATTTTGAAAAATAATAATATTAAATTATGGTAACAAGGAACTACACTTAGAGGTGCACACGAATACAGGGTGTCAAAAAAATAATACACGCAGTAAAATTTAAAACTTACCTAACCTCATGCAAATTTAAATAACATATAATAACTTAGAATCAACACTTAGAAATATACCCTGATATACAGGGTGGTTCAAAAAAAAAAAAAAAAAATTTCTTTTTAATAAATTTTAATTTTGTTTTTTTTCTCTTTAACTTGTATTTCTTTCATGTGAATCATCGTCTAGCTTTAACACTTAAATATGTACTAATAATTTTCAGCATTCACCTGACACACTTGAAATTTTTAAATTGTATCTAACACACGACTTCACACTGTTCAACTATAACAAGATTTGAATTTAATTTCTTTTTTTTCTTCTCAAAACACTTACACACATAAATTTGGTAAGTGGTTGACACATTGAGCATATCGGGAAGCAATCGCAAAATGGCACCCAGGAAAACAAAAACGGCAGCTAGATCACGACGTCAACAGTCACCGGAAAATATACGCGAGGAAACCAATATGAAAAACAAAATTTCGGAACAACGTGGAAAACTTTACTTTGTCAACAAAAACACAAGATTACGACGTGCGCCCACATGCAAATATTTCCATCCTCGGAAAAACGTACAAAGGATTGGTGGACACGGGCTGCGCGATATGTATACTTGGAGGACAAACACACAGCCGTTTCACGTCAATCAAAAAAAAGGCTATGCACCCGGAAAACCGCATAACAACGGCGGATGGAGCTGGACAACGGATACTCGGCTCAGTAACACTGCCAGTAGTATACAAGGGAAGAAGAGAGAACATAAACTTCATCATCTGCCCAACAATAAAAAAGGACATCATCTTGGGAATCGAATTCATCAGCCGATTCGGCGTGAAAATTTCCGTCAACGAGGAAAAGGACATACAGCTCGCGGAACTAAGTCATACAATAGGACGACAGATAATCAACGTAGATGATTTGACGCCACATCAATTACGACGCCTAGAAGAAGTCAAAAAATTATACGAAGATATCTCCTTTGAAAAGGTGGGGCTGGGAAGGACTCACTTGATCGAACACAAAATCGTAACCACCGGAGACCCGATCAGACAAAAACCATACCTCCTAGCGCCGGAAAAGGACAAGTTAGTAAAAAAGGAAATAGACGAAATGCTTAAATTAGGGGTAATTACGCCAATCAAATCGCCGTGGTGCAGCCCAATATTGGTCGTCAATAAAAAGGACGGAACGCCCAGAGTATGTCTAGACTCCAGAAAGTTAAATGAGGTCACAATAAAAAACCATTACCCCATGGCATCGGCCCAACGAATCCTCGATAATCTTGGAAATTCAAAATACCTAACATCGATTGACCTGTCAAAAGCCTTCTGGCAAATTCCCATGGAAAAATCGTCAATTCAGAAAACCGCCTTCGCCGTGCCCGGAAAAGGCATGTACGCATTTGTACGCATGCCCTTTGGTACATGCAACTCGTCATCAGATCTCGCAGCGTTAATGGACCGAATTTTCGGACCGGAATACGACAGCAAAGTATTCGCGTATGCAGACGACCTAATAATAGCCTCCGCCACATATGACGAACATATCGACACATTAGTAAGAGTCAGAGACAACCTGAAAGAGGCCGGCTTAACAATAAATCTCAAAAAATGCGAATTTTGTAGGCCAGAACTTATATACCTCGGATATGTAGTAGACGGGCAAGGTCTGAGAACGGACCCTGGAAAAATTGAATGTGTAAGAGATTTCCCAAGACCAAATAGCGTGAAACGTGTAAGAAGCTTCCTCGGTCTCTGCGGCTACTACCGACGCTTCGTAAAAGAATACTCAAAAATAGCAGCACCTTTATGCAAGCTCACAGGAGGAAAGAAAGGCGTCAAAGTAAATTTCGAATGGAACGAAGAGGCAAAAAAATCTTTCAACACACTCAAGGAAGCGCTAATATCGGCCCCCATACTAAGATGTCCGGATTTCACCAAGAAATTTACCATAAGTTGCGATGCAAGTGACATAGCCGTAGGCGCAGCACTCACCCAATATTCGGAAGAAGAGGAAATGGACTTGCCAATTTCATACTTTTCGCGCACACTGAGCAAAGCAGAGAGCAACTTTTCAGTTACAGAGAAAGAGCTCCTGGCAGTTTTGAGAGCAGTCCTTCATTACAGGACATATGTAGAAGGTTCCAGGTTCAAAGTAATAACTGATCACAGCAGCTTAAGGTGGCTGACAAATCTCACCAACCCCACAGGTCGTCTGGCGAGATGGAGCACCCTACTTTCGCAATTCGACATGGAAATCGTGCATAAAAAAGGCAGTCTGAACGTGGTAGCGGACGCACTGTCAAGAATCCCGTGCATGGAAATGTCCACGAAAGTCACGAAAGATGATTGGTACGATCGGATGTACAAAACCGTAGAAAAAGAACCTTATACAGCCACGGAATACAAAATTGAGGAGAAAAAACTATACAAATACTTTCCCCCCAAAAAAGGTGAGAACCTCCGAAATGCGTGGAGATTGGTACTCAAATATGCTGACAGAAAATCGGCGATAAAAGACATCCATGAAGGGGAGTTTGCTGTACATTTTGGCATTTTCAAAACCCTGAGAAAGTTACAAACATATTATTATTGGCCCGGAATGCAAAAGGAAGTCAAGGCACATGTCAAAAATTGCGATACTTGTAAAGCATACAAGATAAAGACAGGACCTGCACATGGGCTCATGGTGACTCCAAAAACAGTGAACACTCCAATGCATACGATCAGTATAGATCTGGTGGGACCCATGCCAAGATCACTGAGCGGCTTCACCTATATACTCTCTGTGATCGATTTATTTACAAAATTTTGTTGGCTATTCCCGTTAAGAAAAGCCACCTCAGCCAATATTATCAAACACCTAGAAAATAACGTATTTCTGGCGTACGGAACACCTGCGGTAATAACGTTAGACAACGCATCATATTTTAGGTCAAAAGCATTCAAAAATTTTACGGAAAAATATAAAATCCCAAAATTATTCTATGGATGCGTATATGCTCCTCAATCGAACGCAGTCGAACGTTATAATCAAACTATAGAAACGAGTTTATCAATTCTAGCAGGAAAAGATCAAAGATCGTGGGATAAACATTTATCTTTAATCCAAAACGCGTTAAATAATCATCAAAATCTGGCAACAGGCTTTACCCCATCATACCTTATGTACGCTCGTGAACCAATGGTTGATGGCCGCTACCATAAAATGTTTAGTTTCATTCCAAAAGAAAAATCCAAAATAGCAATAGACAGTCCACAGGAATTCGCAAAAGGACTCGAGACGCTCGCGGACGCATATGACGTCGTGCGGGAAAGACTCATGGAAGCTTTCAAAAATAACGCCTCAAAATATAACCTGAGGAGAAAGCACGTCGAATTCTCAGTCGGTGATTTCGTATGGGCGAAAAATCACATGCAATCGCGAAAAGCAGAGTTTTTCTCAAACAAACTAGCGCCCAGATATTCAAAATGCAAAATCATCGCGAAAAAGTCCCCCATAGCCTATGTATTGGTTGACGAACACGGCAAAAATCGTGGGACGTACCACATAAAAGACCTGTGTAAAAATTAGGGTCACACAAAAAATACGCAGAACATTTCACATTGCAAATAACATTCGCATAATATCCACATGTAATCCGGAATATGCAAAATCACAAAAAGCAACGACTATATTGGGTACACCGTGAGATAGTTGCAAGTGAAAAGTAAAAGAAAAAATATAAAAACAGAGCAAAAATACAAAATATTAAGTAAATAAATGTAACAGATAAAGTATATAAGTATTCGATACAAGTATTCATGGCTAAAAAAAAAATAATAAGCACACATAAAGAAAAAGTAACAGACACATAAGGGCGTAGCATGATAAAAATAAAAACACATACAACACTAAATTTTCAATAAGTAAAATAAATAAATATATAATTTCACATACAATAGATAACATCATTAAAAAAAAAATTTTTTTTTAAATAAAAAAAAAATTTTTTTTTCTTAACATCTTATCCGGCTAAGAACCCGGATTGTCTGAAAAAAAATAGGGAGAAAGAATAGTACCAAGTTTCGCGTCAAAATATATTTATATAAAATATCATATATATGTATATATTTAACATATAATATAGTAAAAAGGAGCCATGCGGATAAGTCTAAGGATTGAGATACTTCTATACCTATCATTTTATACTATATATTTGCATATAAGCAAAATCTGAAGGGTTCGGTGATCTAACCCTGCTCATGGAGTAAAAACACCTGGGTGCTTGATACCCGTCTATTGTAAACATCACCTGACAGGTAGAATTAAAATTTACTTTGATCAGCTCTGAAGGATACAAATTATTTTATAGTATTATATTTTAAATAGAGTATACCGGACGTTAAGCCGTTCGCGTTCAAATTAAAATTGTTCACGGACAAGTCCTAAATTCATTTATGAATAAACTCTACTATTATTATTTATTTCTACTATTATGTAATTACATGGCAAAAACTGCTGACATTTCTAATTAGCGACTAGAAGGCTCACGATAAAAAAAACCATTGTATATTACAACATATAGCTACAGAAAGATCTCATCCGATCCTGAATTTATCAGGACATGGAATATTTTTCCATACCATGAATTGTTTTTATTGTCTTTTTTCTTCAAAAAAGACTTATAGATTTTCCGTTATGTCCCGCTGAAACGCTGCTCAAAATTAGTTTGTCCATAAACGCTTATAGTTAGTAGCGAATTAATCTTAGCTGAACACGTAATTTCTGGAGAAATGTACAATACTATAGAGAGGAATCATTTGTACTGTCAAGAATTGGTAAAAATAATAAATACAAGGCAGACAGTTTTAGGTATGAAAGGTTAAACATAAATAGGGCTTTGAACGGAGAGGTAAGAAAGTAGAATGAATGAGCCCATGAAAGAGAAAAACTTAAGCTAAATATTGAAAATTTTATCATTCACACTCAAGACAACAATAATAACATCTCAGTAAAATATATGTTCAACACAAACATTAAATTCGGAAGGCTTAAAAACCTGATAAGTTAAATAAATTCTTGCCGAACAAGGTGTATAAGATTTACTATTAACCTACTACTACTAGAGTAAATTACGTAGTTAATATGCGCTTTAGATCGCAGAACAGTCACCATATATAGTATCATAAAAAAAAATTTTTTTTTAAAAAAAAAATCTAAAGATTTCCCATATTTTTCTATTAAATTAAAGACTATAGTGTCCACGCTTCCGCATGAATTAAAATTATGTGGATCGACGTCTATTATTGTTTCAACAGAGACTGGTCACCAATATATAGTTCATTTCTATACAAAAAAAAAAAACTTATAAATATTTTTAAAAAGGGAAATCTCATATATATATATATATCTTATATTTCACTCGGGGAGACCAATACCACTGAGACGGTGAACAATCTATTATATGAAAAATTATCAATGTCATTGGAACCCTCACCATGACATACTATTAACAAAAATACTTGGTGTAAATTATATAAATAAATTTTTTAATAAAGTAAATATAAAAGTGCGAGATACTGCCCACGTCTCACAACACATAAATTTCATATAATTATACACTCTTCAATTTTTCCATACTCTTAAAAAGATATCACGCTAGAAATCTGCCCATAATTTATTAAGCCAGCCACACATATAAATAAAGATCGACGTTGAGACATAATTTACTTTGTAACATTTGATTTTGTAGTAATTAAGATAAGCTCTCACAAGAAGTGGAGCGTTATCAAAATGTTTATTTTTCTTTTTACTTAAATATTGAAATACGAAAAACCTCAACACTTGTTTGAAGAAGAAAATCTGAAAAATCGGAAGGTGTATCCATACGAACACCTAATAAAATATAGTCTTAAATTTAGTTACTGGAAGCTTATTTGAAAAGCAATGTGGGAGAATTTTTGGTTTAAAAAAAAAAAGTAAAATAAAAATGTTTTTTTATTAAATAGTAAGAATAGATGTAGTAGTTTAAAAATTTCTGTAATTTGTAAAGAAAACGCAGAAGCACGTCTCTTTTGTTCCGTCAAATTTTTCGAAATAAAAATAAAGTTGTATACGAGAATATGCCCTTCCTGTCAAACCCTTCCTAATGAATTGCCAGCCAACCGCAATCCTAGTAAAAAATAAGAGACCATATGATGCAGCAAAGAAAATTATACATTCCAGAAAGAGACAGAGCGACGAGAAAGAGGACGCCGATAATAAAAGGACAAAATGGAAACGCTATATGGCAGCTGGAAGAGCCACGACGCAGACGACAGAGATCAGCAGCAATGGCTCACGACTCCTCGAAAGCGCAGCACACCCATACAAATAGCAAAGGAAGATACCGAGGATCGACCGAAGTAAATAAGATCCAATCACGCTTATCCGACTCCAGACCACGCAGAAACCTAAGGTAAAAAGTCGAACTATTTCCTTTTTCACCGCAACAGGAAGGCCAGGAGGCACGTAAATAGACGAAACTACATATGACGTCAGCACCGGCAACATGCGACCTGCAGTATTACCAGGGACGGTATCGTGGACCGACCAGTAAAGCAAAACGGACAAGCGCGTGAACGAGACAATTCCCCCAAGATTGTGAGAGAAAATGCGGACTGCATTGTTTAGATAGAGACTAATATACCAATCGACAGTGCATTGATCTTCAATTCAGTGTAGCAACTTTTGAAAAAGTGCATTTGTGCAGTGAGGGGCAAAAATGGGAAAAACGGGATAAAGAAGTTAGAAATTGGACAAAATTTTAAACATTTTTTTGAAACAGTACATCTACACTTCGATAGACTTTATAAAAGCATCTGATGATGTGTCCAGATTTACATGTATAAATTGACATTTTCGTGTTCAAGCTCCGAAGCAAAAAGCTTTGGGAGCGAACCTCTACTAATATGACTTTCTTCTCTACATCTCTTACCAAGGTGACGAGTTCCGGACGTAACGAGGCAAAGACGACAATTGAGCATCATATGGGCTAATACAAACACAAATGAAGGAAAAATTCATAAAAGGAAATACGGCAAAACGGCAGACAATGACAAGACCCTGGACGGAGCGGAATAGACGACACAGGCCACTGTATTCACTGTATCAAAATTGTAAAATGTAAGGTTATAAAGGACGTGTTTCGCAGAGCATTTTTTCTAACTTGGATAAATAGCTTTCTTTTAATAACTTAGTAGAAAATCGGAAAACCTCAAAAATTTCCAACTTCGGAAAATTTATTATAAAATATAATTTCTTTAAATAATACGAGACTAGAAGCAGGGGTTATCTCTTAATAATAATGTACTTTAAACTGTCAAGACAAAATATAATAAAACTTTTAGAAATTTTTATGTCGTAGCAAGCGTAGCACGGCAACTAAAGAACCGTAGCGATGGCTACGCTTTAGGTGGTAGATTCTTATAGTAGTTCGTTTAGTCTTTGGTGTTTAAGGTCTTCGTGGGCGAAGACTGAACATCTTTTCCGGCATGTAATGGTCATAAAACCATTACGGGTTTAACAAACAATATAATAAACAATTATTGCCAAAATTAGTTAATAAAAATAAAATAACAATAATATAGGATACAAGCGAATTTTATCGCACAATAGGCATCACTAGCGATTAGATGGAACACGGGTGTAGAGAATCGCTAGTGAGAGTAGTTTTTTTTTTGGCCCGAAGCACTCGCCTGGAAAGGTCGTCGTTTCAGCGCGGCGGTCGGTTTTTGCCTCGCGGCGATTACCGGCCGCCGGAGCTCATTTCACGACTTCGAAGTGGCCTACCTACATCTACGAATAAAATATAAAAGTCAAAGTCATCTTTAGAAATTATAACTAGAATCAAGTGCGGCGCAGGCAAAGCATTCCAGCGTGATCTCCACATCCTATTTGGGGCAAGTAGATTATATTCTCATTTTCGGTTTTTTTAAAGTAAAATTCAATTTCTTTTATTCTAACTTGCAATACCACAATCGTGCAATACTTTTAGTCCTTCAGACCCGTCTTGCACGACATATACGTGCTAACCCGTTTTTCTGAATATAGAAATCCATAGTTTCTAATATAGGATCAACGATAGACACCGCCAATAAATCTAAAATCATTTCGGCGATCTCTACTTAAAATGTAGGCTGTAAAAATATATAAATATAATTAAAATCCACGTTAGACAATCTTGGGATTAAAACGTGGCGAAATCAGAGTGGCATTGAGTTCTTCCCGAGGCAATTAAAAATCAGATAAATTAATAAAATAGCTTATGAAGTAAAATACCAAATTATAGATAAATATAAATGCAAGTCATCGTCAAGGAATACGTAATATTTCCAAATTTAAATATCAGGGAAAATGATAGAGCAAAAGACTACCGTCGTTTACGATAGTTGAAAGTGCAGCGTACCCGACACTAAAATTGCCAAATCATTGTAGGGCAAAAATAGGAAAAACCAGTTACGAATAATGCTCATCGAAACGCGGGTAAAATGTAATAATTGTAACGTACGCTCGTAAAATCTCGCAAGGCCTTCGACGATCGACGGATTAAAATTAAGTTTCATAAATAATATAAATATTCAATATCACACATATAGTTTCGGGAAATGTCTTCGCAACAGGTTATAGAAAAATAAATAGTAAATTTGGGTCGGAAAAGTATCTTTTATTTTACTCATAATCATCTCAATATCAGAATAATTTCATTTTTAATATCGTCATATATCATATATTTCATTTTCATTTTTTTTATATAAATAAAATAGAGTAAAAAAAACCATAAAAGGAAAGGATTGGTTGAGATACATTTATAAAATATTAAAATCAGTTTCCATTATTATTTGGGGAAATTCATTAAATTCAGAACTCTTTATCAAGGAAAATAAAGCACACTTATTTATGTTACAAGTTGATTTTGCGCATATTCCAGCAAGATTTAATTTAAATTAACCGAATCCGCCGTCGCGTCCGCGCCATCTAGCGGCGAAACGCGGGCATTAGTAGCACAATGCAGGTTGAGCAAAATGATGTCAATCTTTGCTAAGTAACTCGCCGCGCCACCGCTAGAGGGCGTTCGAACGAGAATAATAATATATTATTTAGTAAGGGAAATGGTTCAAGTAATTTAGCAATTCAATATCCATAAAAGGCCGTTCATCCCATAGGGATGGTCATCTTACCGTAGACTGGGTCACTAAGGGATTCTAAATACCCCCGTGCCTGAGATGGACTGAGCGAACCGACGCAAATCCCGACGCAGCCTACGTACCCCTGCCCCAGAAGAATTCTAAACGGTGGAAGGACTCTGGCACTTGTTCATAGATCCGAAATAAATCTTCGTCTTCTTCCGGGCTGGCGCCCACTATATAAACAAATCTTTCCATATCGTCCGGAAGTATATTGGTAAAATAATAATATTGTAATCTATAAAATAAACTGATATATTAAAAATTATTCGGGTCACATGACAACGCATGGGGTGCGAGCCTGGGTAGGACACTGGGTCAACCAGTCTCCCCTGGGAATCAAACCTCTGGTGCTCCTGGACGGTCTGCGCACCGAGCGGCGCAAGCCAATCGACTGTGCTCTCCGACTAACAATCGGGGGAATCTGGGAACTGTACTGTTTCCTATAGAGCGGGGATGGTTGTCTACCTTACGGCGACTGCTCTTGAAATGACCATTGGCCATCCGATCCCGGTTCAGAGTCGGGCAAAGGACGCCTTGGTCCGCGATAGATTCGGTTCACACCGTTTCACCGCTTCGTAAGGGAGAGGACCGCACAAGCGACCTCGAACTCGGAACCACTCGAGAGACCGGAGAAATCTGGTCACAATTGGAAGCAAGGGCGCGAGGGTCGGCCCGCCAGGTAACACTGGCTATCTCGCGGTAAGGCGTTGGCTTCTTGCGGGTTGTGACATAGCTGGACGTTGGATTTGTTCTGTCCAAAATCTTATGAGCCGTATATCAATCATTATATCGTTGGTCCTTAGGATTGGATAACGCGACATCATTGATCCTTAGGAGCCGTATAACACTACAATGTTGTTTAGGTCAAATGTTGCAAGCTGAATTGAACCACTGGTTCAGTTCCGACGACAATGCATTTTTATGGTGGGCATGACCTGATCCTACATATTGAGATGTCAACCACAACGGGCGAACCCGTCACCGCAGGACGTTTTAACGATTCATCGTTCTATCGACCGTGCAGTGAGCGTAGAAGACTTTGGACATAACAAATCCGATATCTAGCTACGCCACAACCCGTTAGAGACCAACGCCTTACCGCGAGTAGCCAGGTATGTCACCTGGCGGGCGGCACTCGCGCCCTAACTACCAATTGTGACCAGGTTTCTCCGGTCTCTCGATTGGTTCCGAGTTCGAGGTCGCTTGCGCGATCTTCTCCCTTACGAAGCGGTGAAACGGAGTGCACCGAATCTATCGCGGACCAAGGCGTCCTTTGCCCGACTCTGAACCGGGATCGGATGGCCAATGGTCATTTCAAGAGCAGTCGCCGTAAGGTAGACAACTACCCCCGCTCTATAGGAAACAATACAGTTCCCAGACTCCCCCGATTGTTAGTCGGAGAGCACAATCGATTGGCTTGCGCCGCTCGGTGCGCAGACCGTCCAGGAGCGCCAGAGGATTGTTCCCAGGGGAGACTGGTTGACCCAGTGTCCTACCCAGGCTCGCACCCCATGCGTGGAGGCCATCGGATGGGTGTTGACCCGTGAGTGTGACCGACCCTGAAACAGAATGGGTCTTCGTGGCCAACTCAGCAAGGGCCCATTAGCTCCCGGGAGTCGATCCTGGGTGTAGGGACCTGATCCTACACCCAGGATCGACTCCCGACGAGGCTATTCTTCCACGGTCAACAGCACAGACACACAATTTTGTATACGCATTCAATTATGATAGCCCGTTCAAAATGTCACCATGACATGACCGCTGCGCCCAGGGTTGGCTCCCGACAAGAAGACTCCCCCTTGAGTATGATACGACCAAATCTGGTTCTGAAACAATTATCCGTTGAGTATGATACGACCAGATCTGGTTCCGCGTTTTTTTCACTTCTTTGACGTTCTCATATTTATTCATAATTATCTAATTGTTTTACAAAATGATATTTCAATCTTCTATATTCGAAATTTCAATGCAATCATTGTGCAGTTGTTCTTTTTATGATTGGTGTAGTAGTTTCGTAGTTATAGTACTTTAAGGTCGATGTCGCCGAAAATCCTGCAAAAGAGACAGATGCATCCATGAAAATACCCATTTACTCCAAGGGTTAACGGTTAACAGCACAGAAACGAAACTTTGTATACGCATTCAGTTATGATAGCCCGTTCTAAGTTTCACCATGACATGGCTGCTGCACCCAGGGTTGGCTTCGACGAGAGGACTCCTCAACGATCAAACGGCACAAAGACAACATTCTGTATAGCATTCAATTATGATAGCATGTTATAAGTTCCACTATGACATGGCTGCTTCACCCAGGGTTGGCTCGGGACAGATTATTTGAATAAAAGCTTGTTTTTTTAAATGTGTTTTTACTGTTTACTTATTCTTATAAATTACAGTACCATCTAACCCTAAAAACCGGCTGCTTTTGCTCATACGTTTTATATAGTGTTGCAAGATTTTAGACCGGTTTTAGACTATACTGGTGTTGAGATTGAAAAATAATGCCGTTTACGTTTTGTAGATAAACGCCGAAAAGGTAGGAGTGAAGTGCGGCAAAAAGTCAAAAGGCATATACTCAAGAATAGTATACATCCAGCACTCAACAATATTTTATAAAGTCTGCCTTAGAACAGGCCCTGGCCTAGTTAGGCGACTTTTATTCATTACTATATCTCCTCGAGAATCAGTTTTTTGCTAACGTCTCATATATTTATACAACATGATATGGTAAACTGTACAAACGAACTTGTGTAATAAGTACTATAAATAAATAAATAAATAAATAAAAAACTACTGCACCCCTCTTTTAAAAATGTAGAGATCCTGTACTGCCCGGGGGTGGGGGGGCTAAAAGGCCCTGTTTCAGTTAGGCAACTAGGACCCATGTGTTTAGGGTCGGTCAAACTTACGGGTCAACACCCATCCGGCGGGCGAGTCCGGGTAGGACTCTGGCCTGCTGGCCAGTTTCCCCTAGGAGTCAACCTTCGGGCGCTCCTGGACGGTTTGCGTGCCGTGCAGCGTCAGCCAATCAATTGCGCATTCTGACCGACAGCCGGGGGAGTCTGGAAACAGTACTGACTCCTATAGTTCGGGGGTAGTTATTAACCTTACAGTGAACAGCTGGGAAAAAAAACCGTGGTCCGCGATATATTCGGTAGACACCGTATCACCGCTACGTAAGGGAGAGGACCGCGCAAGCGACCTCGAACCTATAACCAGTTGGGAGACCGGAGTAATTTGGTTGCAACTGGAAGTAAGGGCGCGAGTGTGGGCCCGCTGGGCGTTGGTTTCTTACGGGCGAGTGGGGTAACTAGACAGTTGACTGTTTTCGTCCCAAGTTTTCACAGGAGACAGAACGATCTAATATCGTTAAAACTTCTTGAGGTGACAGGTTAGCCCAATTCAGTTGACAGCTCTAGTTGCCTGGGGGGGGGGGGGGATCTTATTTGTGGCATTCGTCTGGTTACCAACCTTGAAATCCGATATGTAATCATCAACAAAAATAAATATTGTGACAAATTCCTGTAAATAGAGTCTTATGGGCACCCTACAGAAACCTAAAAATAATCTTATCAGAGTTGTTGATAAGCTGAGAGAAAAACTTTCATGTTATTTGGTACGACCTTCAAAATAATAATTCTTTTAAGATAAAGTAAAATTATCTCATAGGAACCCTGCATAAATCATTATTAAATGATGTGTAAATATTCTCTTTGGTTTCCAGTAAAATACAAAGTACCGAGTAAAAGTACTTTACACAAAATGTACTCGACTAAGTGCACGCGAATCACTTGCCATAATACCCAAGCACAAACTCATTAGCATTAGATAATTATTGAGATCAAAGGGAACGTTATACGGCCCTGAACCTTGCTGTGGCGTACCAAAAAGCCTTGCAAACCTAATGCTCAAACAAATATGTTCAGAACAATCCGGCAACCACTGGAACAACACGCCAGGGTTGAATCAATCCAACGACCCTAAGACCGTGAGGCCTTGTCGCTCAATAGGATCAATCTACGTATACTGGTGAGGGTGCTCACGACTACGAGGCATTGTGGCCTGAACAAACACATGTTCAACCTCAAGCTCAGAGACACAAAAATGTGCAGGTTTCGGCAAGGGGCAGAGGAAACTCCCCAGCACCTCATGTGCGAGTGTGGCCCACTGATGCGTAAAAGATACACCCACTTGGGTGGTCATTAGGTACATCCAACCTGAGGAGGTAAAACAATCTGGCGCCAAAAGCCTGCTGCGGTTCTTAAACGACACGAGGCTTAGCGCAGAACTATAGTAGGTGGCGAACACAATAGATCAGCAATAGCCGCAGTGTTACAAGGCTCATAAAGACCTTAGAAAAGCCCCACTCAACAAATAAAAAAGAATAAAAATAAAAAAATATCTCCTCGTTTATTTACGGGAATTTCTTTGGCAATTTTTAATTTGTCAAGAAAAAATCCGCTTCTAAAACTCACATTACATTACATTTACGTCGTGTCCAATTGGCAGCTAAAACCGCTCTTAGACGTGTCAAAATATTTGTGTTTTAAGTAGTAAGTGTCATTACTACTTTAATCTTTACTTAACATACATATATTAATTTTTTTAAATATATAGTTTCTAAGAAACTGTGGAACCTACTAAAAGTTATTCAACGTAGAATCGTATTACAAAACAAATTAAAAAATAGTCAATAATTCTAATGGCTACCTACTAAACACACAATAATTAAAATAGTCAGTTAAAAAGTTGAATAATCAAAGCAGAAGCTTAACAATGGAAATAGTCAATAAATCGAATATATACGTACTAAAAACTGTACATAGTAACATCCAAAGTAGTAAATAAATTGTTAAATAATCAAACTAAAGGTAAATCTTACATTTAGATACTAAAAGTACATATATAATTATCATTCAAATTGGTACAATATTTGCAATGTCATGGCCCTCGAATTCGGTCAGAATATAGAAAGGGTGGCCTATCAGTATCTCCTTAATGTTTTTTTTTAATTGTTAGTTATATAGTGTATATAGTTTATTATAGTTATTAATAGTTAATTATAGTGCTGTATAAGAATACCAAACTACATAAAATTACTACTTTTATGTATATGTATAGATTATATGTATAAATGTATATGTATATATGTGTATGTATATGTGTAGATGTATATGTTTATATGTGTATGTGTATATATGATTATTTAATATTATTATGTATATTATGTTACTAAATTATAAGTAGGTATATGTAAAATTTGTGTAAATATAGAGCTACCACGTAAAGCAATGCTACATTATGTCACACTTACCAACTAAAAAAAAAAGGAAAAAAAGAATACATAAAAGTCTACCTTAGTACGGGCATTACTCCAGCAAGGTAGATTTTAATCTTATTAATCTAGTATTATAAATGTATGTGAAATATTAATAAATAATAATAAATAAATAATAATAATAATAATGCTAAGCTATAAGTAGCTCTTCTGTATTAATAATAAAAGAAATAGGCTGGCTGAGATAGGTTTCACCTAGTTTAAATAAGCATGTCCCAAGCCATCACCCCCCACCGCTGACTTATTTTTAAGGCTGCCTATTACCTTCTGCACTTCGTCTTTATTTGTAGGCATTATGGGGCTTCTAAACGGGCCACATTTGAAATTTGGCCAGTGGTGAAATTTTAGTGTTTTAGGTGAATTCTTACTGTCGTTAGTCATTAGTGTTCCTAAACAAGCCACATTTTCACTGCAATATGTGGCTGCAATACATTGCCCGCAACATCGAGCAATATCAAACATATATGCAATATACGGTAATATTTTTAGTATATTCCGGCCATATAGCCACGTATTTTCCGTGTGGCCGATGTTGCTGGCCAGTATTGCTGGACGATCGCTTCGCAATCGAAAATACTGCAATATTTCCCGGCCAGCTTTATTGCTGTTTCGTTTTGCGCCTTAAGTGCATCTCTTTCTGATGCGAGGCACGACGCACGACGATACGATGTTATGTACAATTGCGTGAAATAATTTGTATTATTAATTAGTATATTTAAATGTGTATATACATCATTAATAGATAATTGTATTGTGAATTTATTGTTAACTAGCTGACCCGTGCCCACTTCGTTGGGCGGTAAAACTTTTTACCTGTGATGAAATTATGAGTGTGGTTCGGTTATTACTGAGTGCTATGATTTATATCCTGACTGCCAAAAGAAGGGTTATATTTTTACTGCATATGTATGTAATAGCTGTTGCCCGCGGCTTCGCTCGCGTTAAATTTGGGGTAAGATAGATCACTTTTCCCAATCAAGTGGTAAGTTTTTGGCGTGTTATATATAAAGGTATCCAACATCCTTGTCTGTACTCCTGTCAATGTAGGATCTTCACGCAATCAACTAAGTAGATAGGCGTGAAGATGTAACGGTCGCGGTGCTTGCGCTACGCATGTTATCGAGACAAATGGGTCCCTACAGATTTGCCGCATCCCATTTTGCCGCTTCCAGTTTCGCCGCATCCAGATTTGCCGCATCCCAATTTGCCGCTTCCCACTACGCCGCGTTCAGATTTGCCGCAGTTTACAATCCCAAACAGCCGCATCCAGATTTGCCGCAAAATGGAAACGTCAAACGTCGAATTGGTGTTGCCACTATGCAATTGATGATAAAGCGGCGTTTTCACAATGCATAGTTGAAGCGCTTTTGCTCTCCTGAGCGATTAGAATTATAACAATTCGACCAATTATTTTAGAAATGTAATCTGGAAAAATTCTTTCATCGATTTTAGGTTATAATAAGAGTCAACGTTAACGTTGTAGTATAAAAAAGTGCGTTTGCGATCGCGCTTCTGTTCACGAATATATAAGTACAAAGGATAAATCATTCTACTATATATTCACTCTGACGCCGCTGGAATCGCGGAAAATATTTTTGATTCATCATGTTTTCAGTTTTAAATCTGATTAAAATATCTGGAAAAGAAATTGTATGTTAACTAATGCTTACGAAGCAAAATATGTCTGTACATATGACAGAGGAAATATAATAGAATTTAGCGATGAAGAGATTTGCTCCAATAAAGCGGAACCAAATAATGGTCCTAATTGTAGTGTAGAGTCGACGGCCCGAGAAAGGAAAATGTTTTTCTTGTCCTGAATGTGAGAAAGCATTTGCTTACAAATATCATTTAATTAGACATTTTAGTAGTGGACACAATGAAATTGAAGAATTATGTTGGTCGGGAATGCGATAAGGCCTTTTCACGAAAAACGATAAAATAGATCTTTAATCCATAACTGTATACATAAAATACAGAGGTAAAGATGTTTTAGTATAAAATGGTTCTAGGTATACAGTTTGCCCACAGGGCGTACATTTTCAATTTCATTGTTATAACCGCAGGTTATAAGCACAGAACACTCTTGATTATTACTTATATTTTAAATTACGAGTCTAGGTAATCAAAAAGTAAAATGAAAAAATACGAGTCTAGGAAATAATTAACATACATTTAAAAATAATCCAATTGTAATCCAATAAATAATCATACAGAAGCCATATATCAAAAATCTAAGAAATATTCAAGACTGCAATAATGCCTTGTCAGAACAGTAATAAACAAACATGTAGACGTTGTACACCTAAAATTGAGGACATATGTTTGTCAGTAATAAGGTTATGCCATTTCACGATATGGACAACTAAAGTAGCATCATTGATTATACTACCCTATGTATAATCAATGGTAGCATGTTAACGCTGTACATTTAAAATTGAAGAAATATGTTGTAGGCTTTTTCACAATAAGCAGGTCTTAAAAAGCACTTAGGCACCCGAAATATAAAATTGAACAATATGTTTTTCATGAATGAAGTTACGCCTTTTCAACAAAAGGACCTCTAAAGAACCACAAAGAGATCATTCATAAAAAAAAATATTCTCTTATGCGGAATGCGATTGTTCATTTACACAGAAGAGACTTAATAATGCCTACACATAGAGGCACGGTTCATTTAAACTTGAATAATTTCTTTTGTTCTCTTTCGGGTGTGATCGCGAATTTTACGCAAAAGGTAGGTCTAAATTCATGGAAAATTTTAAACGTTTGTTTCTATTCACTGCAACAGTGCCTTTAGACGGAAGAGAAATCTAAAAAAGCATAAATACATCGAAGGTGCATTTGGGCACAGCAGCGACATACTTAAAGTTTAATTACGTGAATGAATGCTTGTAAGAAAGACACTGTAACATCCGGAATTAAATTATCACATTCCTTTAAAAAACTGCATGTTTTAAAATCAGAGGAGGAAATTGACTTAAGTCCCTCTACGGGAAGTAATGGAACAGACAATTACATAAACAATATGAGGAACTCTCTCATAGTTTGGAATGAAAACAATTATCATTTTAAATATATAATTCTCGAACTAGTAAGGTCGGGTCCCATCAAACTTGCAGAAGGCAAATTTGCAGACGGCAATCTTGCAGACGGCATTCTTGCAGGCGGCAGTTTTGCAGAAGGCAATCTTGCAGAAGGCAGTTTTGCAAATGTCAAAATGACCTAACCTAACCTAACAGAAAAACTTAAAACATTTTTTTTAATGTTTAGTTTGATGTATAAAAGTTGTCGCGAGGGTTTCTGTCGTAGAATGAAACTCGCGATCGATATTCAAATTGCAGTATGTTGTTTAATTCCAAAGTCGTGTACAAAGTGAATTGATTACGCTTAAATCCTATCGCCTATATATACTAGTCGCCGGGCGGCGATCGCCCCGTCTCCCTCTTGTCTCCGCTGTCTCCTTCACTCCGGCCGACCGCCCGATATACACACCGGCGGGGGGCTCCGCTCTCCAGTCGCCCGCCGTTGGCCCCCGCGAGCTGACGTCCGCGGGCGGCGCTTGAGCTGTAATTGTGTCGTGTTTCGCACATTAGATTTCGCACGTTTAATTGCTTCCGGACGCCACCGGCGATCCCTCCCCCGACCTACTTTTCATTAAGTAGCCACCGGAAGTAAGGCTCCCGACCGGAAAGTCGCCGGAAGCGATCGTGTTAGCGCGCTAGTTTTTCGTGTTTTGATTTCATACTGTGTCGCGGCGCCCTCAGTTGAAACCTTCCCCTTCACCACCAGTCTTCGGATTGCCGTGGCACAAGATGAAAAGCTCTCTGCTGAGAAGTCGCTGCGATGTGGTTTTCGTTGTTTGTTTTATTGGTGTCGTTTTGCGTGCGAAACATGGCGGATAGATTCGCGACGGTTTGTACTTTCTCTCTCATTTATTTCGATGTTTGCTTGTAGCTTCTCGTCGACGGCTTGTTTGTGATGATGAAAATAAACGCCTCGTTGGAGGCACTTAAGACGTGTTTTGATTATTGGGCGTTCGGGGTAGGTAATCCCAGTGATGGCATTGCACATCGCCATCTCCTTAATTCCGGTGTCGCCATTGCACCTCGGCGACGTCACCTTCCTGCCGCCTTCGGGTGGAGTGTTCTTCCGGTCCTTTCCTGTTATGACATTTTGAGTAGGAGGGTTCTGTGTGTATTGTTGCTCCGCGACATGACTTTCCCCGTTTTGAAGACGAAACGTCAACGTATTTAACTGCCGTGTGTGCCGTATAACTCTTCCGTACCTCGATACAGTTGTGCTATTCTCTTTTTGTTGCGTTGTTGCTTGAGAGGTTTCGTCTTCCCTAGACATGTAACACGGCTTCAGCCTATCTAGAGAGACAGTGACTATTCTCCTGTTTTGTTCTATGTCGAACGTTTTTTCGCGTTTCTTCACCACTCTAAAGGGTCCTTTGTATGGAGCTTGTAGTGGCCGTCGTACAGTGTCGTCTCTTATGAAGACGTGGGTTGCTTCCTTCAGGTCCGGGTGAACGAATATCCTCGTTGTGTTTTCTCGCTCCCTCTTCGGTCTTTGCTGCTCGAATGTTTCCCTTAATTGTTGGAGGACTTCTGGTACTGTTGTTTTCTTTCCATTTTCAAAAAATTCGCCTGGCAATCTTATGTTTGTTCCGTATAACATTTCTGCTGGACTGGCGTTGATATCCTCCTTTAAGGCTGCTCTTAGGCCCATCATGACGGTTGAAATCTCGTTTGCCCACTCTTTGGTATTCATTCTTGCCATTAATGCCGCTTTTAAAGATCTATGCCACCTTTCCACTAGGCCGTTTGCCTGTGGGTGAAATGGTGTGGTGTGAATCTTTTTTGCACCCAGTAGTTGTGCTAGTTTCGTAAAGAGTTCCGATTCGAATTGTCTCCCTTGATCGGTCGTGATTCTTGCAGGAACGCCGAATCTTGCTATCCATCCCTCGAAAAATTTTTTTGCGATAGTCTCGGATTGTATGTCTCGTATAGGTATCGCTTCCGGCCATTTTGTACCTCTATCCAACATCGTTAATAGGTACCTATATCCGTTGGATATTTCGAGCGGACCCACGATATCGATATGTACATGCTCTAATCGGTCGGCTTCCATGATTTTCCCTATGGGCGTACGCGTGTGTATGTGCACCTTCGCTCGTTGACACGGGATGCATGTTTTGGCGTAATCTGCGCTGTCTTTATTCATGCGTGGCCAGAAAAATTTTTCAGCTGTCATCTTTCTTGTTGTTCGAACTCCCGGGTGACTAGGGTTGTGGATGATTTTTATCGCTGTTTGCCGTAGCGCCGCTGTTATGTATGGTCTTGGCCTGCTTGCCGTAGTTTCACACCAGATTTCAGTTTCTTTGTTGTTTTGTTTGAGTAATTTGAATTTGAATTTTTCATTCTGTTGCAATGCTTTCAATTCCTCGTCCGTTTCCTGCTGTCTCGCCAGTTCGTCGTAGTCGAAAGTCTCAGGACATCCTACTTCTTCGATCCTGGATAAGGCGTCTGCTACCACGTTCTTCCTTCCCGGGAGATATTCGATTGCCGTTGCGAATTGTGCGATGTATGATGAGTGACGAATGCGTATCGGCGTTTCTGTTGGCGTATCATTTAATTTTTTTAAAGCGTGAATGAGCGGTTTGTGGTCTGTATATACTACCAGCTCTCTCCCCTCTACCATCTTCCGGAAGTGTCGTACTGCCAGGTATATCGCCAGTAGTTCTTTGTCGTACGCCGCATATTGTTGTTGCGCGTGTGACAAGGCTTTTGAAAAAAATCCTAATGGCACCCATTTTTCTCCTTGCTTCTGTTGCAGTGCTGCGCCCGCGCATGTATTTGACGCATCCGTCATTAGTGCCAACGGTGCATGTGCGATTGGATGCGCCAGTAGAACCGCTTCCTCTATGCTCTGTCTGCATTGGTTAAAGGCTTCGTTGCTCTCCTCTGTCCATTCTATTTCTGTGTGATCGTTCTTTTTTGTCCCTTTCAGGAATACGTTTAGTTTGGCTTGTCGATGTGCTGCTTCTGGGATGCTGTGCCTGTAGAAATTGACCATGCCCAGGAAGCGTCGTAGTTCCTGGACATCCTTTGGTTTCGGAAAGTTTTTTATTGCCTCCACCTTGTCGGCTTTTGGTCGTATTCCTGTTGAGTTGACTGTATATCCTAGGAAGTCCAGCTCTGGCTGTGCGATCTGACATTTCTGTAGGTTTATGGTGATGCCTTGTTTGTCCAGCCTCCCCAGTATCTCTGTGATGTGTTCTTTATGGGTCGTTTCGTCCTCTGACGCTATAAGTATATCGTCAATGTAGGCGTATGCGAACGGTAGGCCCCGGAGTACCTGATCCATGAATCGTTGCATGGTTTGTGCTCCGTTGCGGAGTCCGAAGGACATCCTGGTCATTTCGAACAATCCGAACGGGGTGATAATGGCGGTCTTCTCAATATCTTCGGGCCTTGCAGATCGAATGATGGAAGTCACAGCAACACCACCTTACTTGTATTTGCGCGTATGCCTTCACCAGGTCCAGTGACGTGAACATCGTTTTTCCTTGTAGAGCGTGAGTGAAATCGTGTATTCTGGGAACAGTATACCAATCCGGCACTGTGATGCTGTTCAGCCGTCTGTAGTCTCCGCATGGGCGGAATTCACCGTTGCTTTTCTGCACCAGATGCAGTGGACTTGCCCATTGGCTTTTCGAAGGTCGACATACACCTGCCTCTATCATCTCATCGAAAACTTTCTTCGCTGCCGCGTATCTTTCCGGATTTAGTGGTCTCGGGCGCGCGAATACCGGTCTTCCTTCAGTTTCGATGTGGTGTACTATGTCGTGTTTAGGTTGTCTTGGTTGTGACGTGTTCGAGAGTATGTTGGGGAAGCTCTCGAAGATCTTCTTGAATTCTTGGTTGGTCTCGATTGGGAATACCGCTGGTTGCGGCATGTGGTTTTTTTCGACGTATTTGTTGTCCTTCGTTTTCATTAGGAGCCTCTTTCGGTTGAGGTCCACCAGCAGGTGGTGTTGGTGTAGAAAGTCCGCTCCTAGGATGTGTTGTTTCACATCGGCGATGATGAAGGTTGCTTGCAATTGTTGGTCGAATCCGAGGTCCAGCATGATAGTTCTCTTTCCGTATGTTGCTATATTTGAGCCGTTGGCTGCCAGTAAGAGAAGCTCTTCTTTTTGTTGTTCGTCGCATCTTCGCTTGGGTATGACGCTGACGTTTGCTCCTGTGTCGATCAGGAACCGTTGTTGCGTTCTCCTGTCGTGGACGTATAGGCGGTTATTTGTTTCGGCGCCAAGCTGAGCTATTCTTGGCGCCTCTTGCAGTTTTCCTGGTTCTGCGATGTCTGTTCGAAGTCGCACGGTTTCTGGCATTTTCGTGCTGTGTTTCCGAAACGCTTATGGAAGTAGCAGGTACTTTGTTCCTCAAGTCTTCTGGTGTTGCGCGTGCTGGAGGTATCTTCTTCTGCTCTTCTCGCTTGTAGCCGTTCGATCTGTTTTGCCAGTTCCTCTAGCTTCCTTTCAATCGCTGTCATGTTGGTTGTTGTTGCTTCGATTTTGTTGATGTCGCTTTTTTCGTTTGCTGTGACTTCCATCATTCGATCTGCAAGGTTCGCCATTTTGTCCAGTTCTTTTTCCTCTGATGTTGCTAGTACCGCCCGTATCGTTGCGGGTAGGTGCCCGAGCCACAATGTTTTTAGTGTGCCGTCGGGTAGTTTTCCCATGTTTAGCGTTCTCATTTTTCGTATTAGTTGCGAAGGTTTGTCGCTTCCCATTTCTGTTTGATATAAGAGTTTCTGCAGCCGTTGCGTCTCTGATTCCTCGTAGGTTGTGATTAGCCGTTCCTTCAATGCCTCGAATTTTTCTTGCTTGGGCGGTTGCAGCACCAGGTCGCTTACTTCTTGTAACGCTGCTCGGTCCAGTTGTGCGATTACGTATGAGAATCGGTCTTGATCGCTGCATTTCTGTGGTGCCAGGATCTGCTCGGCGAGCGCGAACCAGAGGCGTGGTGCGTGGTGCCAGAATGCAGGTATTCGCGAAGCGATGCTCAGTGGCGCGATGTCGGGGTTTGGCTGTGTTGACTCCGTCGTGTCGTGGAATGGTTCCATTTTGATTTTCTTGTTTCTGACTCGTTGGAGAAGACGTCCAAGTTCGCTGGTTGTTGGTGGTCCGTGCCGTTGTCCGTTTAGCGATTTGTCCGTTTTCTTGCCGTGGTTGTGAGTTCTTCTGCGGGGTCACCAGTGTCGCGAGGGTTTCTGTCGTAGAATGAAACTCGCGATCGATATTCAAATTGCAGTATGTTGTTTAATTCCAAAGTCGTGTACAAAGTGAATTGATTACGCTTAAATCCTATCGCCTATATATACTAGTCGCCGGGCGGCGATCGCCCCGTCTCCCTCTTGTCTCCGCTGTCTCCTTCACTCCGGCCGACCGCCCGATATACACACCGGCGGGGGGCTCCGCTCTCCAGTCGCCCGCCGTTGGCCCCCGCGAGCTGACGTCCGCGGGCGGCGCTTGAGCTGTAATTGTGTCGTGTTTCGCACATTAGATTTCGCACGTTTAATTGCTTCCGGACGCCACCGGCGATCCCTCCCCCGACCTACTTTTCATTAAGTAGCCACCGGAAGTAAGGCTCCCGACCGGAAAGTCGCCGGAAGCGATCGTGTTAGCGCGCTAGTTTTTCGTGTTTTGATTTCATACTGTGTCGCGGCGCCCTCAGTTGAAACCTTCCCCTTCACCACCAGTCTTCGGATTGCCGTGGCACAAGATGAAAAGCTCTCTGCTGAGAAGTCGCTGCGATGTGGTTTTCGTTGTTTGTTTTATTGGTGTCGTTTTGCGTGCGAAACATGGCGGATAGATTCGCGACGGTTTGTACTTTCTCTCTCATTTATTTCGATGTTTGCTTGTAGCTTCTCGTCGACGGCTTGTTTGTGATGATGAAAATAAACGCCTCGTTGGAGGCACTTAAGACGTGTTTTGATTATTGGGCGTTCGGGGTAGGTAATCCCAGTGATGGCATTGCACATCGCCATCTCCTTAATTCCGGTGTCGCCATTGCACCTCGGCGACGCCACCTTCCTGCCGCCTTCGGGTGGAGTGTTCTTCCGGTCCTTTCCTGTTATGACATTTTGAGTAGGAGGGTTCTGTGTGTATTGTTGCTCCGCGACAAAGTCATCCACTACAAGGATGCCGGTAAGTAATGTCACTTCGATTTTAAGGAAAGAAAAACCTAACCTAACCTAACAGGAAATCTTAAAAACTGTACTGAAGGTTGCCGCATGCAAGGTTGCTTCCTGCAAGGTTGCCTCCTGCAAATCTGCCCTCAACAAATTTGGAACTGTCAAAAGTGACATTTGTGCAAAATTGCCGCATGCAAAACTGGCGCCCCCCGAATTAGAGTCCGATGTCGAAGACAGGATGCCAAGTTGCTCTGACAATAAATACAGTGAAACGTTGAAACCAGAAAGCGATATTTGCTTCAAAGAGGAACAACCAAACTCTTCTTATATGGAAGCAAATATTCTGGAATTTGAAGAAGAGGCAGTGGCTTTCATAAAACACGAACGAAGCGATCCTGTCGAATCAGTCAGCAAGGAACAGGAAGATGATATTGAGGAGACGAAAGAGGTCAGAGTATTGTTAACGAAATTTGATAGATTCACATGCGTTGTCTGCGATCGCCATCTAGACAGAAGCGTGCCAATGGGAGCATGCAAGCATTACAATGAAATTGTGTTATTTTGCAAAGACTGTATCAGGCCAAATATTAAGAAATATATTTGTGTCAAATGTAGATAATGAATCAAGTAGTAGATTTCGTCTAATTAAGCATGTTGATATAGTGCATAGGAAATTTAAGAAATATACGTGTGAACAGTGTGACAGGGCATTTTCATGTAGACAAAATTTGAAAACACACGTCCAATCGATCCATCGCAAACTAAAGCATGCGTGTCAGCAGTGTAAGAAAATCTTTTCTAATCGCGACTACTTACTAAAGCATGTAAATTTCACTCACCGGCAGTTGAATGTATTCACGTGCGATTTATGCAACAAAGAATTTATAAATCAAACACGCATTAAACTGCACATCGATGGCGTTCATAGAAAAATGAAGGAATTTGAATGTAAGGAATGCAAACGCGCTTTCTTTAAGAGTGGTAATTTAATTCAACATGTCAATTCTGTCCACCGGAAATTGAAGCCTTTCGCGTGTGAGAAATGCAATCGCAGTTTTGCATTGCGTGCACTTTTAAAGTACCATATAAACTCAGTCCATCTCAGAATTAAGTATGTTTGTGCGGAATGTAACAGAGCTTTCACTGACAAGCCGAACTTAATCAAACATATAAATGTAATACACCGAAAAATTAAGCCCTTTGTTTGTACAATATGCAAACATGCATTTGGTCGGAAAATTGATCATAAAAACCACATGACTGCTGCCAAATGCCAATTGAAAAATATTAAACAATCGAAAAGCAGCGGTCGGCGGTAGACCTTTGATGGCTACTCTTCGTCTTCTAAGAAAGCAGAACATAGTGCATCGGTGGAGCACGAACACTTTTTTAGATGAAATCGAACAATGCGATCTCCAGTAGGTAGTATATTCTATTGTATGCATGCATTTTATTTTTCAGTTACTTTTTGGTGATTTTTTTTATCTACGAACAGCCAATCAAATGCTTCTATATGATATGATTCTAATTGCTTAAAAAACCTAGATTTAAGTGTGTATGTTCATTACATTATTTATACGGAACAGTCAAATACATTTATTGATAATTCTAATGGCTTTAAATTTACCTAGATTTAAGTGTATATGTTTATTATTAATTATAAGTCAGAAACCTAGTTTTTATCGACCAGTGGTGACTTGTTTAACTTATTTTATTATCGGATATAAATCATTAATAGTATCTTAGTTGAAATAATATAATGAGCAGGAGAGGGGTTTGTTACGAAACGGAGAAAATGTAAATATAATGTTTTTAAAAATAAGGATATTAAGTTAATACATTGGTAATATTGTATTAAATATGCCTACTTACCAATTTAATAGCAATTTGACAGAAAATTTTGTAGTCCAGAGATGTTTTGCTGTAAGAATGTATATATAGTGTTTACGGATACAGCATCAATGGAACCGATTGCGTTTCTTTGTGAATTAAAACTGAAATTAGTTCAAGTGAATGAGATAGAGCAATGCGTTAGAGCGGAATACGAAACGAACGATCGTCTATAAAAACTACCTCTCGAACCGTCCGAATAAATTTGAACACAGTTCGTGCGGTGTAAGATCTATATGTTTAATAAGTTATAAGCTATAAAATAAGTTTAATGGTTTTAAGTTATAAGATCTATAGTGTTTTAATATTATGTCGTTCGGTATTATGTATTATGTATTATGTTTTATTATGTTAATATGTTTTATTTTAATTGTGGGTACAGTGATTTGGCAGTAATTAATGTTTTGGTGAGACACTGTCATAATTATTTTTTTTACTAATTTTTACTAAAATTTATCTTATTGTCAATGAAATTATTATTAGTATATTTAAAAAATAAAACAATCGCTTGATCATAAATTCACACAAGAATAAAAATGCAAGAATTATAATAACAATTCTGAATACCTAAAATTAGGAGTGGAAAATTAAAATATCAACATATAAATATTTTTTTTTTTTAAATGTGGTATAAATAATAGTGGTATAAATAATACAATCTTGCATTTTACTTATAACTAAGCTTATAACTAAGTTTACAATTATTAAATATGGTACGACGTTCCTTTACTGCTCATCTCACGTACAATAATGTGTCTATAGGTAATCAAACTGTATTTGACTCAAACGTCAAAAAGAAATGGTTGACATTTCATTTTGCAACGTTCGTTTCATTGATTTAATTATGTCGATATTTTAATATTCGTTAATTGGTATAGAGAGACAAGCAATCATTAAAATGAATGCGAACATTAAATTGGAGATAGAAAACGACGAGGAACAACCAAACTGTTCCACGGAAGAAAATGTTGTTGAATTTGAAGAGGAAGTGGTTTGTTTTATAAAACCCGAACAATCAGTTTGTTTCATAAAACCCGAATCAAGAGATCCTGTTGAATCAGATGGGGTGGAACAAGAAGAGCATATTGAAGAGATGAAAGATGTCAAGGTGTTGATAACGAAGTTTGATAAATTCACTTGTGTTGGATGCGACCGCGATCTAGACAGAAGCGGGCCAATGGGAGCATGCAAGCATTACAATGAAATTGTGTTATTTTGCAATGACTGTATTAAGCCAACAGGGAAGAAGTTTATTTGTGTCAAATGTGACCATGGATTTGGAAGTAGACAACGTCTAATTGATCACGTTGACGGAGTGCATAGGAAATTGAAGAAATATAAATGTGAAGAGTGCGACAGAGCATTTGCACAAAGAGAAGGTTTGAAAGTACACGTGCAATCGGTCCATCGCAAACTAAAGCATGCGTGTCAGCAGTGTGAGAAAGTATTTTCTAATCGCAACTACTTAATTAAACATGTTAATTTCACTCGCCTGCAGTTGAATATATTTACATGTGATTTATGTAACAAAGAGTTTCCAAATCACAGCGTATTCAAACGACACATCGATGGGATCCATCGAAAAATTAAAGAATACGAATGTGAGGAATGTAATTGCGCATTCTTTCTTCAAACAAATTTAACTCAACATGTCAATTCTGTCCACCGAAAATTGAAGCCATTCGAGTGCGACAAATGCACTCGCAGCTTTTCAAGGCAAGGAGAATTAACGCTACACAGAAAATCAGTTCATCTCAAAATTAAATACGGTTGTGCCGAATGCAACAAAGCTTTTACTCAAAAGAGTAGCTTAATCCGACACAATAATGTAATTCACCGATAAATTAAGCGATTTGTTTGTACGAAGTGCAAGCATGCATTTGTTCGTAAAAGTCATAATGAATGCCACAAAAAATCTGAAAAATGTTATTTGAAAAATATTAAAGAAGCGAAAAGCAACCGGCGGCAGTAGACTTTTAAAAAAGCATACTTCAAGATCTTGAAATACCGAAAATCAACAGTCCGCATATCGCGGCATATCTGAGCATCTTTCGTTTTAGAAACATTGGATTCTTTGTTGTAATTATGGATTTTTTTTACTCCGGATACTGAAATTCCTAGCATTGTTGATTACCCAATTAAAAGTTCGAATATTCTCAGGCATAGTAGGAAAGGAGTGCAAACAGTTTTTAAAAATAAAATTGAACAATGCAATCTCCAGTACATACGTAGTATTATTCTAATATCTAATATTACAATATGAGTATATATATTTTATATTTTTCTTACATTGTTTATTGAGTCCTGAAATTTTAATTGGCGATTTTCCATTACTCATGAACATGTAATAAGGGACATTATATTTACTGATTTAATTTATAATTCCCATTACCTACATTTAATTAGTTATATTTACTCAGCGTTATGATCTCTAAATGTTAAGATATCAAGCTAGTTTAAAATATAATAATCGGGCAGTGGTTACTTGATCTAATGTAATTTCGGATATTTAATCATTTTTTGTATATATTTTATAAATGTATATTGTCGCGGCGCGGCAAGGCGTCAGAATTGAACAGTAATAAAAACAATTTCAATAAAGACAATTGAAAATAATGATTTTAGATATAATTAAATACCTATGTAGAATAAAATTTAGGTTGCTTTCCTACCGAGTTAGTGGCGATTTTTTGCAAAACTAAACTAAGTTAAAAATTCCTAGCTATAATTGGTCATCTAGATTAGATGTAAGAATATGAGTACATTTTATAATTCATTTTACATACATACTTCATTTTAAGGTTACCGAAATAAAACATTTTCAACAATATTACCAGCGTTTCGTTTTATCTACACTTTACTCAAAAAGTGATATTTTCCCCAATATTTCCTTTAAGGTAGAATATTTTACCCAATACTTCATACGTAGACTTATTACTAATATTATTTAGAAACTATGTCATTATTACGTGGTGTTATTTATTTTCAAAACCTGGCAAAACGTCAGTTTAACTTTCTCCGCCCGCCAACCATTGTGTCACCCCAAAACTAAACAGGTAACTAAACAAGACCCCGCCCCCCTTCGCCCTTATGCCTCCTACACTAATCCCCCCCCCCCCTATCGCCGCTTCCGTGCCACATCCCCCCCCCCCTGCGCCAGCTCTCCCTCTTGCGCCTCCCCAACCGCGCCACTCGCTGCGCCAATACGGCCTAGCCGCTGTGCCTTTCCAAATAAACTTAGACTAAATAACTCGGTCAATGCATTAATGTATAGCAATGAGCTGAGCTTTATAATAGGTGATGGAGACGGACACAAGAAAACCTAATATTCAAAAAAACCCTGCCAAACGAAAAAGAGCTAAAGGAAATCCCTGCCAAATGAAAAAAACTTAAAAATAACCTTGTCACGTCGGAAAATAAAAAAATGTTAAAAATATATATAATAATATATTAAATAAAAATAAATATAAGGACTTAAATTGATATATGTTAAATTAAGTATAGCGAAAGACGGGACAAGTCATAGTACAAGTAGCAAGTAAAAATATCAAACATAGTTATAAGTATACTGTCTTAATAGTTCAATATGGTAATGGGTAATAATAAGTTTTTGTTAATCTTTCTGTTATTAATATCGAAAAGTAATTGCAGGAGTTAAAGGAAAAATATAGAGGGTATTATAAAACCTTAAATAATAGTATGTTTACATAATATTAAGAAAAAAAATACAAGAGTTGGTACAGTGTAAATTACATGATGATAAAGTCCTGAATAGTCCCATAGCACCTCCTTACCTTAAAGACCTCTTTCTCCCGTTAGGAAGTCATGGTGTTCCACTCAGGTCAAGTCAGGATAACACAAGAAAATAAAGCGGAAAACTGCAGAAACTTACACGATCTACGCCGTAAACAGATGTAATTATTTTGACGTTTCGTGTTTAGTATTGCCACATATTGGAATATAAAATTTAATATTTATACAAGTTGTTTTTACTGCACGGGCTTTTTTTAGTGGTTTAATCAGTACAACAAAGTAAACAACTTTAGAAAAAAAAAGATTTAAAAAAAAGAAAACAAATAATTTCTTTTTTTTTAAATTAACGTTTTGTGTTTTTTTAATAGTGTAAAAGCTATGATCACGATGCGCTATCTAGCGGTAAGTAAAATGTCACTAATATTGTTTATTTACGATATAATACCTACCGCTAGACGGCGCAGCGAGCTCAATTTTTTCTAAAACCTTTATCTTACAGTCAACTTCTTCAAACTTTCAAATTTAAAAAAAAAACCGTTTTTCCACAAAAAAAAACTGTGGTTTTTTCTAAATGTATTTATTAAAATTTACTTACTTCGTTGTACTGATTAAACCTACTAAAAAATGCCCGTGCAGTAAAAACAACATGTATATTTGGTTAAAATATCTAGCTATTTCATAATGAGTTTGGGAACTTTTTTTTTTGTTTTGGTAAAAGTACTTGTTTTAACTTAAAATTCGGTATTCTTTTTTTTTTCTAGCACTTCAAATGACTTCGAAATTATTTTTTAAAGATTCGTAAAAATCTTTTTTTCCCCGCGCTTTTTTTTCCTTGAAAGTTGTTTGCGAGGCGTGACGTCACCTCACACCATTCTTTCGCCCGCTCCCTGGCGAAGGACGCATCGCGCGCGTAAAATCATTTCGTTTGGAAATATTATCAAAATGTCATCACGAAGTACGTATTATAAATACTGTATTGTTGCTTGGTGTACGAATACATCCAGAACACCAAATTTAATCAGAAACATTTCATGCCCCCGTGGTATTTGAAAGTATGTTGAAAGACACGATTCAATTTCTTCATGATTATATTGCTATTGACGTCAACCAAAATTTGTGTGAAAAACGTTACACGTGTTTGTAATAAAAATTATCGGTGAACTATATTGTTACTAAGCTCCTACAATATCTATTCACCTTCACGCGGTGGAAGTTGGCGCTCATGCCTTACCAGCTAACTCTCTGTTTTACCTCTTTGAAGATCTTGGTCTCACCAGGAATGTAATCAACTCCTTCCTAGAAAAAAATATCTAATGTCGCGACTTCCGCATCTCAAATTCTAGGGCATCAAAGGGGGTGTGAATGAGTGGAAAGGTGAACGGTGACATGTGGAAAGACAGCTGTTCTAAACCTACTACAGCCGCTTTTAGTCCGGAGTCCATCGCTCACCCCCGTAAGTGTATTAATAGTATTACGATGGGTCCGAATCCGGCCGGTGAATTCCATGGCAGCTCCGTTTGAATTTTATTTTTATTATAAATAGGATAGAAAACGAATTTACCGCGTGAAATTTGTAGCACCCGACGTTTCGGTGACGTTGCAGCCGCCGTTGTCCAGGGTAGACTGAAGAGCTCTCAATCCGTTAATGTCAAACAACCGCGATAGTCTTCGATTTTTTATTTTTATTATTTATGTAACAATTTTACAACGTAGATTTTAACTTCTTTTACTGGAAACTATTAACATTTTCTGAGGAATTCTATCGTAGAAATGTATACATAGTCCCATAAAGGAAGTTCTTACCTTTAAAGTGGAATTTAAGAACTAAAAGCTTATTTCTGTTGTTATAATATATTATGGTGCTCCTAAACGGGCTGTACTTTCACGGCAATATGTGGCCACAATATTGTCAATTGTACGGCTATCACTGCAACATTTTAACTCAGGATATGGCTGGAAAATATATATCTCGGCAATATTTCTGCAAAAGTATGGCCCATAATTTTGTCACTAAGACGGGCTACACAATCAGGAAGCAATGGCTGACGAAATCATAAGAGTCGCAGCGGCTTATATTGTGTGTATAAATTTACTATTTAGTATACAACAAGTGGCCCTGCTTCTGCAATATTTAAGATACATCTTCCGATATATATGGAGTAGCGATGCAGTCCGACAGATTTTCGGCCGAGCGACAGTCATCTTAATTCCGAAGGTCCCAGTTTGCACCAGGCCAAAGGAGGCTCGGCCCATTGCTCTGACAGATACTGTGGCCAAAATCTTTTTTGGCATAGTCCACAAAAGGATGAGCGAATTCATGCACCGGAAGGAGTACCTTGGAGTGTCTGTACAAAAAGTCTTCATGCGTAGCGTCTCAGGCTGCCTCGAGCACAAATCTCACCTGGCTGCTGCCATCAAGGGTGCGAGACAGCACGAGCGCGAGCGCCAAATCAAGGTATGCTGTCTCAAGCTAGAGAACGCTTTTTGGTCAATCCGACACAGTCTCCTCCACTTTGCACTCCGCTGGTACAACATCCCAATTGTGGTGCGTGACATTAAAGCTCTATACCCAGTGGCGGATTTGCCCTAAGGCCCACTAGGCCCGGGCCTAGGGCGGCCAGATATTAGGGGCAGCCAATCTTGACAAAATTGGCAAAAAAATCACTTATGATAACAAGATATAACTCATAGTACCTAAATATCTAAAGGCTCACGTACATTGCGTACATATAAAATGTACGTATACGTTATTTCGTACATATAAATGATTTGAGAATAATATTAATTTTATTACTAACCTGACGAAACTAAGCGCGTTGGAGGTCGAAGAAAAAGCCAAATGGTTTGCAAATTGTTTATTCTACTGACTTAGAAGACAATTTTTCAGAAGAATGCCTTCATTTTCGCGCTCACTGCAGATTAAAAAATGAAGACCTGAACAGTGCTGTCAGTGCTATCAGTTTGTTGAAATGGTAACGAACTGAAGGTCTTCAAACCATTTACCCAAACGTAGATATTGCTCTACGTGGTGACCGGAAATAAGCGCACAGGAAAAAAGCGCACACGAAAGTTGCGCATCGGAAAAAAGCGCACATGTATATATGCGCAAGCGAAAAAAGCGCACAGTGAAAATAACGCACAACGAACAAAGCGCACAGGTATATAAGCGCACATAGAATAAAGCGCACATAGAAAAATGCGCACAGGTATATAAACGCACATAGAAAAATGCGCACAACGAGAAATGCGCACAGGTAGATATATAAGCGCACACAAGCTTTGCTCATTTTTTGTACCTGTATTTTTTATTTTACTCTCCATTTATTTATTGCTCGACATTTAACCTAATTATATAAAATGGATCAATATACTCACAACAACACATCATTTGAGATAATAAAAAAGAATGTAAGTAAGTACATAATTTGTAAACACATATAATTAAAAAGTTTAAACAATTAGGTACAAAGAATTAAAACTATGGGACAGAAAACTAACATTTTTACCATCACAAGCCAGTCAATAAAAAAAAATACGATTTTTTTAAATATTACAATATTTATTTAATTGTGGCTTCTAATATATTTTATTATTTTTTTACTTTCCTGGCAAGAAAAGTATTGTGGACGCACTTCTGTCTGTCTGTCTGTCGGTCTGGCGCCTCGCGGTAAGGCGTTGGCTGTGCGCATTTTTCGTTGTGCGCTTTTTTCTATGTGCGCTTTGTTCGTTGTGCGTTTTTTTCTCTGTGCGTTTTTTTCTCTGTGCGCTTTTTTCGTGTGCGCATATCTACATGTGCGCTTTTTTCCGATGCGCAACTTTCGCGTGCGCATTTTTCCTGTGCGCTTATTTCACAGAATCGCTCTACGTATGTGTGGGTGTACTAGTAACGCCAGTAACTGTTCTGGAGAACGATCATTTTCTTGTTTGCGACGAGTTAAAAATTATTTACGCACAACAATGACGGAGTAAAGGTTAAACGATCTAGAAGCTAATTTTTTAAGGAAATTGGATTGCGAAGATTTAATTAATGATTTTTGCACGAGATTTGTAACACATTGTAAAATACTTATTATATCTTGTATGAAAATAACCTTTAGTTATTTAAATAAATAAAACCTAACACCGTTTGAAATATTTTATTTAAATGTGCAATTATCCCTGAATCCTCAAAAAAATACAAACTAGCAGCTATTATACTTATGTTGAATCGATTTCGATAAAAGTTGGAATAAAATATATTCATTATGTAGTCTATATGATGGGTGCTGAGAAAGGGGCGGCTGGTACCTGATACATGGCATGGGGCCTTAGGGCCGCCAAGACTGCAAATCAGCCACTGTCCATGCCATATTCAATTGGACTATTTTAGGGTTGTTGCCTCTCTCCGACGATATTTAATATCGTTTTCAATATACCGCTGAAAAGCCTGACCAAGTTTGACAAGAAGTGGGGTTATCGTTTCAAAACAGACGGCCAGTACACCATGTCGGGCCTCGCTTTTGCCGACGACCTAACTTTTATCACCAGGAGCCCCAAGCTGTTCTACCTGCTATTATTTTTTCATGGCGATCGGTTGAACGGTATACAAGTTGAAGCACCGCAGCGCCAGTTAGTGCGGAGTTACAACAAAGCGGATAGCATAAAAACCTTTTCAATGGAAAAATACAATATATGTGCCAACTTTCATGGTGATTGATGAAACGGTATCGGAGTCTAGCTCGGACAGACAGACAGATATATGTATATTCCAACATCCATTTTTACAAGCTTTATTTAAACTTGCAATGTTCGTATGTAAATTTTGTCAGTTTCAAAATTTGTAAACCGATTTTCAACTACTTCCTAGTAACCGATTGTGTGCTGGAATTTGACATACTTATGCAAGTTCGGTGTAGGAAGTTGACTGGTATGTAGGGACTGGAACTCCCTGAAGGCAAATGGTAGGACAAATAGAGCTATCGACTACAATGGGCGAACCCGTCACCTCAGGAAGTTTTATTGATATTGATCGTTCTGTCTCCCGTGAGGTGAGCGCAGAAGACTTAGGATAAAACAGTCCACCGTCAAGTTCCGCCACATGCCCGTAAGAGACCAACGCCTTACAGCGAGATAGCCAGGTTAGTCACCCAGCGATTCGACACTCGCGCCCTTACTACCAATTGCAACCAGATTACTCCGATCTCCCGAATGGTTAAGGGTTCGAGGTCGCTTGCGCAGTCCTCTCCCTTACGACGCGGTGATACGGCGTTTGCCGAATTTATTGCTGACCACAGCGTCCTTTATATAATTTTGGGTATCTGCTGTTGGCCGTCGAGGAGTTCTTTTTTACGGGAACTAACCCAGGATACAAGAGCCATGTCACGGTGGAACTTGGAAGGGGCTATCATAATTAAATGCGTATACAAAATTTTGGGTCTCTACTGTTGACATTTGAGGAGTTCCTTTGTCGGGAGCCAACCCTCGGTGGACGGATTTTAACCTCGATTTTCGTAAGTTGAAAATAAGTGGTTGGCTGTAAGATATTTAACTTACAAAGAGCATTGATAGGATATGCACTGATTTATGGTTGCGACACGTCATTTAAACCAGAAAAAGCACGGGAATTTTAAAATCAAATAGTCTTTGAAAATATTCAAAACTATAGAATACTTATAAATATTTTGAAACTATAGAAAAATAAAATAATTTGAAAATCATTTTAAAATCAAATATTCTTTGAAAATATTCAAAACTATAGAATACTTAGAAATATTTTGAAACCATAGAAAATTTAAATTATTTGAAAATCATTTTAAAATCTAATAGTTTTTGAAAATATTCAAAACTATAGAATACTTTGAAATATTTTGAAACCATAGAAAAATAAAATAATTTGAAAATCATTTTAAAATCAAATAGTCTTTGAAAATATTCAAACTACAGAATACTTAGAAATATTTTAAAACCATAGAAAAATCAAATCCTTTGAAAAACATTTTAAAATCAAATAGGCTTTGAAAATGTTCAATATCATAGATATTCAATAGTATAGAAAGAGTTTTAAAAAAAATTAAACTTGAGATTTTTTATTTTTCTTTTATTTTAACTTTATCTCATACATTGTTCACCTTGATCGATCAGTAGAAAAATTACATCTCATCATTGCGTCACATCACAAAAATAACAATTTTCAATCACATTAATTTTCAATCGCTACATTATATTATTAAATATTAAATTTTAAATTATCGCAGAGTTCGGAAGACCACCACGGGGCCGCGAAACCACCGCGGGGTTTCTTCCGCCCTACTACGGCATCACACGACACACAAGTCCTCTGCGGTACTACTAGAAGGCGATGGAAAGGCCTCAAGATTCTCGCAGAGGACTTCACCAAACCGGTCCCAGTTAATGTCGCCGGTTCGGTATCGCCACTCGGATTGTGGCGTGGGGGGAACGCGACGGCCGATGCCAAATGTCACCAGTCTGCGGTCCGAAGAAGAAAGGTGCTCGTGAACTTTCCAATTGTTCATCCAACGGGCGAATCCCGGGGAGCACAGAGTGAAATCCACAAAACTCCTCTTCGAGACTGTTTAAAAGTGGCATTCACTAATTTATTTCTTTATTAATTTTAATTACATATTTAAAGTTGTTCAAAAATATATAATCACATTAAGCCGCGAAATCTATATGTACCTTCTTTCCGTCGGAAGTAGTTTATTTATAAAGGTAACTGCTTTTTGAAATAATTAAAATTTTGGTGTAGCTATTTATACCTATAATAATTACAGTTTTTATCCTTCTCGACATACATTTTATCCTCGTACTGATGAGAATAACAATGTTATAATTGTTTTATGCATTATCCATTTTTATTTCTTTACTCAGAATCATAAAGTATCTGCTATCCTGATAGTGGAAGCGGTTCGTCTCATATTTTGAAAGAATACTGTAAATTGTGATAAAAGCAAATCCTTTTGCACACGTGTGTTCATTAGACCAAAATAGTCGATTTGACCTGCCGCTCCGACATATTTGGCCCAGCGGACTCGAGATGGCCGCTAATAAACCAAAATGATTATTCTCGTGCTGATTTTAAAGACCCAAGGGTCGTTTTCGGTTATTTTGGCGTCGTACATTTCAAATATGATGCTGAAAATAATAAACATAAATAAATATAAATAAATAATTCCTTACAAACAAGGTAGAATGTGTACAATCATTTATATATAGTGTAGTATAGTGTAGTATAAAACGGCCACTGTACATTTATTTTGACCAGTTCTGATGATGATACCAAGTACAAAAGTTTAAGTTTTCTGGCCAAATGTACAAATATGTTCTAATCGGTTCAAAATACGTTCAAAGGTTGTTTAAAACACATGTAGTCGTCATATTTGAGCCAGCGACTACAAATTCGAAGTCAAAGACCCAATCGGATATTCTATATATAGTTCAAATTTTCCATGTTTTCTGGGTAGCATATTTCAGAAATTACTTACAGCATACATAAAATTATTCTTTCTGACTTTATATTCGTCTTTTCCAGTGTGCAAATACTCGAAAAGACGCGTATAACATAACAGTAACGTGAAAGTAAATACTCGTTAAAAATGTTTATAATCCTGTTCAAAATTAACTAAAGTTATTTTTATTGCCATATTTGAAATATACGACCCCTAAATAGCCGAAAAGGCCCATGGGTCATTAAAATCAGCATGAGAAAAATCATTTTGGTTTATTAGCGACCATCTTGAAAAACGGCCGCTATTTTGAGTCCGCTGGGCCAAATATGTCGGAACGGCGGGTCAAATCGACTTGCTTGCGTGTGCAAAAGGATTTGCTTTTATCACAATTTGCAGTTTTTGTTATTTGCAGTTTTTGCAAATTGTGATAAAAGCAAATCCTTTTGCGTGTACAAAAGGATTTGCTTTTATCACAATTTGCAGTTTTTGTTATTTGCAATTTGCTATGAGCAATACAATGATAAAATGCGGGTTACTTCGCTTTGGCGGGCGACCGTCTGTTCAGCGTTATCAATGTATGCGATTTACTCATACATGCGTGCGTGGCCGCTGCCGGCAAGCGTAAATTACCAACATTTGTGTAACGGCATAGGCTCAGCTTAAGCTCACAATAATTCAAACGTCGATGTTATGTGATAGAATCAGTAAAGGAGCACACTAGTATGAGTACAATACGCCTCTTGGGAGATGGTTCTGAGGCATCGGTCTCTAGATTATTTAGTCTACTATTCTCACATTATATAGGGTCTACTCTTTCTGGCCAGAATGTAGATATTGAGGTGCAGAAATGTGTATACGAATCCACCTCGATCACCGTAAGTACTAGTAGATACTAGACAAAGAAACGAAGTTCGTAGTATTGGGGAATGTCATCTCCCCGAAACTGTTCATTAATACCCTCAAAAACGTCTTGAAATTGTTGAAACGGAGCGAAAGGGTGGTCAGTTGCCAAGACAAAGAACTTTATTCTCTTGAAAACCGTGCTTTTCTTCGCAAAGCAATTGCTTCTAATAATTATAAATACAATAGTTATTATTTATGTAACAGCAGTCGTGTTTTTTAAATAATTAATTAATTTTTACTTCCTTGCAGTAGTCAGGTTGCTAAGTTATTACGTTGAAGTGTTGAAATGTTTCTACGAAACCACCAACTATGATAATGACGACCATCCAAGTAGATGTTTCAAGCATTTGAGGATGCAAGTTTACGCATTTGAGAATGCCAACAAAACAACATTCTTCGAGCCGGCCAGATCAAAAACTGGAGTGGTGAATTACTATCTTCTGGACGGTGCATCAATCCTTCCGGTCCTAGCTTTAAACCTGAGAGGAGGGGAGCATGTTCTGGATATGTGTGCAGCCCCAGGCGGAAAATCACTAGCGATTCTGCAGACGTTATTGACAGAAAAATTGCATGCAAACGATCTCTCCATATCCAGGACCAACAGGTTACGACGGATTTTTACCGATTATTTAATAGACTTTGACAGTCCTAAATGGCAGGATAGAGTGCAAATCAGCTCAATGGATGCATTTTGGCTTGAGAACCGTAACGCTTACGATCGGATATTGCTGGATGCACCTTGCACCACAGATAGAATATCGGTGACTGAAGAAGATAACAATATTTTCAGACCAAATCGAATTAAAGAGAGATTTAAAATTCCCGAGCTCCAGGCGCATCTACTAAGAACTGCACTGAACTTGGTAAAAGTTGGCGGTGTTGTGGTATATGCAACATGTTCTCTTAGTCCGAATCAAAATGACGGTGTCGTGCATATGGGATTGAAATTAGCTTTTGAAAAATATGGCATTACTGCAGTTATTAAGAATATGACAAAGTGCATGCAGCCAGCGAGATCATTCTTTAGATTTGGCTCGGATAACATCAGGCCGAAATACGGACAGCTGGTCACTCCGCATGAAGATTCCAATTTCGGACCATCCTATTTCGCAAAATTAGTTAGGACGAAGTAACATCGTAATAAAAATATGATTTTATATCTGTGTTTCAAAAATAAAGAATATTAGATGTTGATCCAAATAGATGACCGTCGATGACCATCCAAGTAGATCAGATATTAGACGACGAAACAAAGTCCGTAATATAAGGGAATGTCAACTTACCGAAACTGTTCATTAATACCCTCAAAGCGTCTCAAAATTTATAAAACGGAAAAAAAGATATATCCTAGATAAAACTCATTTTATCTGCCGTTTTGAACTCCATTCGTTGAACTGAGCGGCAGATGAAATTTGAATTATTAGCTGGCAAATGACAAGATTTTGATATGAAATTAAACCGCATAACAGTAGCGAAAGGTAAGTTTAATAATAATAATAACATTAATTATAATTAAACTACTAATAACTACCATAAAACATTGCAGAAACTAGACCTTTTTTAATTAAGGGGTAGGTGGAATAAAACACTAATAATATTGAACCAAACGACATAATATTAAAACACTACGGATCTTATACCTATATCTTATAACTTATAACCATTAAACTTATCCTATAGCTTATAACTATTAAACATATGGATCGTACACCGCAGGAAATGTGATCAAATTTATTCGGACGGTTCGAGAGGTAGTTTTTATAGACGATCTTTCGTTTCGTATTCCGCTCTAACGCATTGCTCTATCTCATTCGCTTGAACTAATTTCAGTTTTAGTGCACGAAGAAACGCAATCGGTCCCATTGATGCTGTATCTGTAAACTCTATATGTACATTCTTACAGCAAAACTTCCCTGGACTACAAAATTTTACGAAAATTCCATAGAATAAACTGTCAAATTGCTATTACCTTGGTAAGTAGGGCGCTATGTAATATAATATTACCAATTTATTAGACTTAATATCCTTATTTTTAAAAACATTATATTTACATTTTCTCCGTTTCGTAACAAATTTCCTGCTCATTATATTATTTCAACTAAGATACTATTAATGATTTATATCCGATAATAAAATAAGTTAAACAAGTCACCACTGGTCGATAAAAACTAGGTTTCTGACTTATAATTAATAATAAACATACACACTTAAATCTAGGTAAATTTAAAGTTATTAGAATTAACAATAAATGCATTTGACTGTTCCGTATAAATAATGTAATGAACATACACACTTAAATCTAGGTTTTGCAATTAGAATCATATCATATAGAAGCATTTGATTGGCTGTTCGTAGATTTAAAAAATCACCAAAAAGTAACTGAAAAATAAAATGCATACATAGGTACAATAGAATATACTATACCTACTGGAGATCGCATTGTTCGATTTCATCTAAAAAAGTGTTCGTGCTCCACCGATGCACTATGCTCTGGTTGCTTAGAAGACGAAGAGTACCTACTCATCGAAGGTCTACTGCCGGCGGTTGCTTTTCGATTGTTTAATATTTTTCAATTGGCATTTGGCAGCAGTCATGTGATTTTTAAGACAAATTTTCTGACCAAATGCATGTTTGCATATTGTACAAACAAAGGGCTTAATTTTTCGGTGTATTACATTCATATGTTTGATTAAGTTCGACTTGTCAGTGAAAGCTCTGTTACATTCCGCACAAACATACTTAATTCTGAGATGGGCTGAGTTTATATGGTACTTTAAACGTGCACGCAATGCAAAACTGCGATTGCATTTCTCACACGCGAAAGGCTTCAATTTCCGGTGGACAGAATTGACATGTTGAATTAAATTACCACTCTTAAAGAAAGCGCGTTTGCATTCCTTACATTCAAATTCCTTCATTTTTCTATGAACGCAATCGATGTGCAGTTTAAAGCGTGTTTGATTTATAAATTCTTTGTTGCATAAATCGCACGTGAATACATTCAACTGCCGGTGAGTGAAATTTACATGCTTTAGTAAGTAGTCGCGATTAGAAAAGATTTTCTTACACTGCTGACACGCATGCTTTAGTTTGCGATGGATCGATTGGACGTGTGTTTTCAAATTTTGTCTACATGAAAATGCCCTGTCACACTGTTCGCACGTATATTTCTTAAATTTCCTATGCACTGTATCAACATGCTTAATTAGCCCGAATCTACTACTCAATCCATAGTTACATTTGACACACATATATTTCTTCCCATTTGGCTTAACACAATCTTTGCAAAATAGCACAATTTCATTGTAATGCTTGCATGCTCCCATTGGCACGCTTCTGTCTAGATGGCGATCGCAGACAACGCATGTGAATCTATCAAATTTCGTTAACAATACTCTGACCTCTTTCGTCTCCTCAATATCATCTTCCTGTTCCTTGCTGACTGATTCGACAGGATCGCTTCGTTCGTGTTTTATGAAAGCCACTGCCTCTTCTTCAAATTCCAGAATATTTGCTTCCATATAAGAGTTTGGTTGTTCCTCTTTGAAGCAAATATCGCTTTTTGGTTTCAACGTTTCACTGTATTTATTGTCAGAGCAACTTGGCATCCTGTCTTCGACATCGGAATCTAATTCTATCTTCACTTTAATGTCTGCATTATTTTCATCATTTTCCTGCCTTTCCATGGTGAATATACTTTTTATTATATATAGAGGTAAAATAAAGCGGAAAACTGCAGAAACTTACACGATCTACACCGTAAACACATGTGATTATTTTGACGTTTCGTGTTTAGTATTGCCACATATTGGAATATAAAATTCAATATTTATACAAGTTGTTTTTACTGCACGGGCATTTTTTTGTGGGTGAATCAGTACCTACTACAAAGGAAGCAACTTTGGAAAAGAAAGTGAGTTTTTTTTTAAATAACGATTTCTGTTTTTTTATAGTGTGAAAAGCTATGATCACGATGCGCTATCTAGCGGTAAGTAAAATGTCGCTAATATTGTTTATTTACGATATAATATCTACCGCTAGATGGTGCAGCGCGCTCAAATTTTTCTCAAACCTTTATCTAATAGTCAACTTCTTCAAACTTTCAAATTAAAATAAAACAAAAATCCGTTTTTTCAAAAATAAAAATCCCGTGGTTTTTCTATTTTTTTTAATCAAAAGTTGCTTATATCGTTGTACTGATTAACCCACTAAAAAATGCCGTGCAGTAAAAACAACCTGTATATTGTCATAGTTGGTTTAAGATCTAGCTATGTCATAATGAGCTTGGAAACGTTTTATATTTTATTTTTCCTAAAAGTACTTGTTTTACCTTAAAATACGGTATTTTTTTTTTTCTCTAGCTCTTCAAATGACTTCAAAATTATTTTTTAAAGATTCGTAAAAATGACAGTATCCTCCAAACCCCCAATACAGTTTGTTCGGGATGGCTCTAAAGGCAAAAAACATTTAGCTACAAAACCTTTCTCAATAATTGAGAAAGCTACAGATTGGATTCTGGAGGTTGATTCGGTCTCTAAGCAGTATAAATTCCCTGAAAGTCTCGGATGCACAGCCCTCCGTCCAGATATAACTCTTTACTCTCTATCTCGGAAGGTGGCTCTTATTGTAGAATTAACTGTTCCATGGGAATCAAATATCCCAAAAGACCACGAGTACAAATTAAATAAATACCATGATCTCGCAAATGCCGTAACCCGGAAAGGGTTCGCTATTCACCTTCACGCGGTGGAAGTAGGCGCTCGTGGCCTGCCAGCTAAATCTTTGTTTCACGTTTTTAAAGATCTTGGTCTCTCCAGGAAAATAATCAACTCCTTTCTAGAAAAATTATCTAAAACCGCGATTTCTGCATCTCAAATTCTATGGCTTCGAAGGGGGAGTGAATGGGTGGTAAGTTGAACGCTCACATGTGGCAAGACAGCTGTCCTAAACCTACCACAGCCGGTCGTTAGTCCGGAATCCACCGTCCACCTCCCAGAAGTGTAATAATTATATATGATGGGCCAATTTTTCCTCGGTGAATTTCATGGCAGCTCCGTTTGTATTATAACATTACCTTCAATGAAGGTGAGATTTAAATTAAGTTAAAAATGTAGTCTGATTGTATAATATGTACTCTCGCTTAATTTATTTTATTTATTGAAATTGATTTAATTGATAATTTATTTTATTTATTGAGTATTTTATTTATTGAAAAAAAACTTGTAAAACATTTTTTTTTTTTTCCTAAACCATTTTTCTACATAGTTTCCGCCAACGTTCAAACACTTGTCGTAGTGAGCGACCAGCTTTCCTATACCGCCGTTATAGAAACTTTCCGCCGTCATAGAAACGATAAACTAAGAGGTCACTAGCAATCTCGTACAAAACAGTTCGTGAAATTTGCGGAAATTCGTTAGAAAGCATTGTCATTGTGAAACGTTTGTTCTCATGGATTTTTTCATCAACTTTCCTTACCAAATGATCGTTGACAACAAAAGGTCGACCACTCCGAGCCTCATCATGAACATTTATTCGACCTTCATCAAACATTCTAACCCACTTTCGTACCATTCGATCATTCATCGCGTCTTCACAGTACACATAAATTGACGATAAATTTCGGTTGTTTTCACATTCCTTGCTTTCAAAAATCTAATGACAGCATGAATCTCACAGTCGACGGAATCAGTAATTGTATTAAACATCTTAAACGTGCACATCATACTGAAACCACAACGTAGACCAACCAAAATGGCGTCGTTTGAGAGCCAGTGAATAAGGAAGATCAGCGCACTTACGCGGAACGCCGACCGCAGCGCTGCAGTGGCGCTAGAATGAAACGATACTTACATTCCGAATACACCTCGTATTTGTATGATTCTGCTATACATAGGTAAGGACTTAACGCTACACCGACTGTCTTCCGACATTCCGTCTTCCCATCCCAATCCAATATGAAAAAACACAATTCCAATACGAAACGTCTTTATTCGAACAAAACAAACGGACTAAACTTATGGATAAAACAGTAATTTAAATAATTTTTTTTACAATTTTTGACTGTTCACCGAATTACTGAAACTAGAACTAGCCAAACATTCACTTATTCTCTAAGAAAATCAAATATTAATTACTCTATGGTATGTACAAATGGAATGAATCATCATCACTGCGACTGTCGAATTAACGGCAATCAATCAATTATAATAACAAATAAAAATACTGGCAATATCGGCAGTCTAGCAAGTTTTAAGAATCGGTAATTTTATTAAATACGCTGTCCTTTTGGATCAGTTGCTAGAATACATTTTCGTGAGTAAAACATCTAAACACCATCCTGTCAATTTGACGGGGCTGGAATTGCCGATAATATTTTGATTCATCATATTTTTAGTTGAATACGATCAAAACGCACTCGACTTTATATCGACATTACAAGATTTTGACAGTTTAAGAGTTTCCAGTCGTATGTTTCTCAATAAGACAATAATTAACTAACACTTGGATAGTGTATAATAAGAAGTTTCTCCCCTGATCCTGAGCAATAACCTCTTTTCAAAACTCTAAAACGACAAATAAAACATGCTAGACTGTGTGTTTGTAATGCTATAGGCACTTGGGGATGATATAAATAATCAACTGAGTAGTTCCGGCCGCAAACGCGCGTTGCCAACAATCGTTAAGGAGCCGTATATGCAGACCCGCAAATACGGCCCCTTAAGAGACCGCTAAAGGGGTACTTTCTCGTACAACAGACCAATGCATATTACCCTCAAATAAAAAGTAGCAGTGTCATGAAACGTGAGTGTCATAGGCTATATATTAATCCGAAAAATATAAAGACTTTTTCGTGGTAGTTGGATTTGCAGTTGGAGAAAAAACGGTCGAATGAAAACGTTTCTTATGAACGCTGCGAAATATATGATGATGTTTAACGATGAGAAATATATGATTGAGTTCTAGAGAAAGTTGTAGAGCTTGGTAATGCCTACAAAAAAGTTAGCGACGGCATATGTCTAAATTTTATATTTTAGTCACAAAAAGTAGTCTTTTATCATTTTATAAAAATAATTTAAATCTTTAGGTCATGTTTATTAGGTCATATTATCAACTGATTCATATCAAAATAAGTAACTTTATCGTCTCAAGTGTTTAAAACAAAAGACTTTTCCCTGTTACTGCATATAATTTCCCTTTTAATGCATAAATAGTTAAAGAGATAATATGGCATAAGTATGGAACCGCGACCGTATCTCGAGTTGGAACTTCTGAAAGACAATATATTTTGGTACATTACATCTAATATAGTATACAGAGAAGTTTTGAACAATTGAAATAAACATAATTTATTCAATCATAATCATTTCATTCACTCATTTGAAACCCGGTAATATAGCCAAATTGGCATGCAAATGCATACAAACATATGCAGTAAAAATATAACCCTCCTTTTGGCAGTCAGGAAATAAATCATAGCACTCAGTACTAACCGAACCACACTCATGATTTCATCACAAGTAATAATGTTTACCGCCCAACGAAGTGGGCACGGGTCAGCTAGTATTAGAATAAAAACATAATACAATAGTTATTACAATGAAAACGTGAAGAAAAATTTAAGTTTCATGACACTGTAATTTTTTATTAGAGTGTAATTTCCATTGGGGTTTCGTATGAAAAACTGCCTCTTTTCCGGTCCCTTTATAGGTATTTACTTAAAGTAATAAATATATTCTGATTCATTTTATAGTGGTGCGGTGTTTTGACAGACGAATGGTACTCCTCTATGAAATAGTCATATCGCTCATTTGGTGCAACAATGACGTAAATACCCTTTTTTTCAAAAACAAGTTAAATGTCAAAATGTGTGGAAAGACTATTTACATCGGGAGAAACATCGACAGAATTGAATTTGTGGTGATTTGCCGCGAGATGGCACGAGTGTCACTGTTAAATTGATTAAAATGGCGCTATTTCTGTTGCTACAACATCCAAAAGGCCAGTTGCGCGGGGCGCTCCGCTGAGTGTGGTTGTGTTTGGGAGCTACAACGACGTAAAGGTATTTATGACATTTAATTCGATAATTTTTGGTGCAACAATGACGTAATTGAGCAATTGCGGCATTGTTACTCCAAAAATCAATAAGTTCTTGGTGAAACAATGACAAAATTGCGTAATTACATCAATGTTTGTCCAAGTAAGGTACCTTCTTGGTGAAAAAACGACGGAATTTTGTAAATATGTCATTGTAGCTCCAAAAATGGCATTTTTTTAATTGTTCATTGACGAAATTGAGAAATTACGATAACTGGAGTGAAGCTAAAATAAAGAAAATAAAAAAACAAAGATCCACTAGTCATCAAATAACTAAGGCTATACGAGATACTAATGTGGTTCCAGCGTATACTTCAAAAAGAGAAATTCCCGCAAACAATAAAAATGATTTAAAAGAACTGTTACAAAAAAAAAATATTCCTCGGTATTACTCTGCTTTTTATGAAAGTATTTCCTAAAGGATTTTTTTTTCTATTGCTCAAGAATTTTTCACACTTATGCGTATACTGGCACTTAATTAAAAGTAGGTAATAAGTAAATAATCAATGATTTTGTGCCAATAAGACAAATTGTGATCATAGTTCAGTATTATGTAAGATGTTTCTTGTTTTAATCTTTAGTAAGTACCTATTGAACATAACATATACCTACATGGTTTGTTACTAAGTTACTTTATTAAACATTCATAAATAAATGTTTTCTGTTGAGTAATTCAATTATTTAGTTTTATGTTGTGCAAAATTTCCTAGCGAATGCGCTATTTTTAATATTGAATTCTGAAACAACAGTGACGTATTTACTGATGCCTTCTTTTTTAATAATCCAGGTTATGTACATTGTACCGAGTAGATTGGGACTATAATAGAAACTACACATATTGAAGTTATATTTAAAATCACGACGATTGTTATAAGTCCCTCCATAATACCATACTTTCATATGAATCTTTGATTGGCTCCCCTGTAAAATTACCAAAAGTGTAATTACGTCATTGTTGCATCAAATGAGCGATATAGGGGGGTTGATAGTATTTCTTCGTGAACTAGAGTCACTCCCGAGTCTAGCTTGAGTAAGGCTCGAATACATGTTTTTGTTGTATAGTCGAATCAATAATGCTTAACCTGACCAGTGTCCCGATGGAGATCGCTGACTTTTCACGAGTACCGCTCGCCTCTTGGTTATAACAATAATCCAGTTTTGGGAACCGTCGCAAATCGGGTGTTTACCGACTCGGACGGCTCCACACGGTAACAACGGGCTTACATACTACACATGTCGGACAGTTCAACAAATATCGGCTTTTTATTAATAGGATTTGCGGTGTTTTTCCACGATTGCACGCAGCGATCTAAAATTGATTAATTTTTCCGAAACAACCCAACGTGCAAACGGCAGAACACTTAGAAACTACGTACAAAATCATCGTCAAAACACGAAATCTCAACCATTCAGAAGTCAATCGGTTTGTGTAATGTAATATATATATATATAAATTCGGGCTATTGTTATAAAACTATTGCAGTTGTGTGGAAAGATGGCGCCAGCACCTTACAGCCGATCAATGAATGATAATAAATTATTAATATGTATAATGTATTAGTAGTGGCAGAAAAGTAGAGATCTAACATTGTTATGCCGAATCTCACTTTCCGAAAGCTCCCCGTCCAAGTTGGACCCACAGTAACATAATGCATTCTATCACTTCAGTTTTTTTTAAGCTTTAAAGAAAAATCGATCTCAGGCAATACTTTTTAACCGTACAAAATCGAGACGGTTTTAGATACAGTGATATTGTAGCACGCGAATACAAATTGACCCGACTAAACGTTGCAGGCGAACCGACACAGTATACCGAGTTAGAAGAGTAACCGTACTCTCGAGTGGCAAGGCGTTACGGAGAAGGGTGCGATGGAAGTGAGCAAAGTGATAATTTACGGCAAAAGCCATAACGGAATGGCGGCCATATACAAATTTCGTTCAAGGGTAGCATGATTTGGGGTAGAACTCTTCGGTCTTAATTTTGTTCTAAGAGAAGCTACTGTCTGTATACTGTGCCTCAGTGGTGGTAGCTAATGGGCTCTGTTGCAGTTTGGCCACTAAGAGCCATGTGTTCAGGGTCGGTCATACTCACGAGTCAACACCCATCCGGCAGCCTACTTGCAGAAGTGCGAGCCAGGGTAGGACTCTGGTCCGCGAGCCAGTTTATACCAGTTTAGAAGTAAGGGCACGAAAGTCCTGGTTATCTCGCGGTAAGGCATTGGCTTCTTACGGGCGTGTGGCGTTACTAGACGGTAGACTGTTTTTGTCCAAAGTCTTCTATGCTCACCTCACGGAACACAGAACGATCTAATATCGTTAAATCTTTCGGAGGTGACGGGTTTGCCCGTTGTAGTCGGCTACTCTAGTTGTGCCTCAGTGGTCTAATCTGGTCTAAATAGCCCAGTAACTGGATGGAAACGCGGTGTTAGTCTCATTACTTTTCTGTCACACTGTAGATATCATGTGATCCATTTTGTTTATATTTTATATAAGAATTGAACATTAAAAAAAAAACAATATTTTCAGAATCTCAGGCGAATAAGGTGCTGACGCGTTAAGAAATGGATCTGTAGGGGTAATTAAATAATTATCAGTCTATTGCGTTGAGGGAAACAGGGAGCATCAATATATAAAAGACTTGTTCGATGGAAATGAAGTGTTTGAAACATTGATGCTTCTTGTCCGGTTGTATGTAGTAACAAATATATATATAAAATCTTTAGGCGATGTGTTCTATGATATGCAAACTGGGCGGAAGAGACAGGAAGGATGACTTTCTCATTCGTTATTGATGATTTCTCTTAAGGGGCGGTATATTCGTTTTTATCTGATCCGTTTTAACAAATGCCATCATCCGGAACAGCTTCACTGTTTACCTTCACGCGGTGGAAGTTGGCGCTTGTGACCTGCCAGCTAAATCTTTGTTTCACCTTTTTAAAGATCTTGATCTCTCCAGGAAAATGATCAACTCCTTCTTAGAAAAATTATCTAAAACCGCAATTTCCGCATCTCAAATTCTATGGCTTCGAAGGGGGAGTGAATGGGTGGTAAGGTTCGCTCACATGCGGCAAGACAGATTCCGGAATCCACTACTCACCCCCCAGAAGTGTAATACAACTATATGATGGGCCCGACTTCGGTCGGTGAATTCCATGGCAGCTCCTTTTGTATTTTATTTATTTTTATTTTTTTTTTTATTTATTTATAATGAAGTTTTGTCAAATATTAACGAAAAAGCGGTACTCGTAGATAGGTTGGGACAGAGGACAATGTAATAAAAAATAAGTAACAGAACAACCAAAAATCGTCGGCTGCTTTGTTTCCCCCCCCTCCCCACCCCACTGGCATATCACAGTACACAGCTCTGGAGGTAATCTTCAATAGTGGTTGAGTCTAAAACTATAGTCTTATAATTAAAATATGCGAAAATACTCTGTTTGTGGATGTGCTTAAGCGACAAAGTCGAGCGGCCGGTTGAAGCCTCCCTTGCGGTTCATGTACTGCCGATATTTTCTCTTCAGCACGAGATGGACTCCGCCCGCTTCGTTGTTCTCTACTTGTTTACCTGAAAACAATATAAAAATTAAATCGGCAATGGGATGTTCACTGACATCTTCTCCTGCTAGAGGGCGAGCCCGGTGACTCAGTTCCTGAAAGGTGTGAAGTGAGCGACGCCTAATAAGTGAGCCTAGCGGCTGATTTACATTGCCAGTAACTATAATAACAATTTCTTTATTGTGAACTGTAAGTAAGTCATACAAAATAGATACGTACTAATTAATGTGCTATACAATTTATCTATAAGAAGTACAATATTTATTTTACTACTAGATGACCCGACAGACGTTGTCCTGTCTAAATGTCAATAATTTTGTTTGTGATCGTTATGTGAATCTGTGAAAAGCTATTGGAATATGTAAACAAAGGAAAAAATCTGTTGTGTCACCCCAAAACTTTCCCGGTAATCATACAAACCCCCTCCCTGCGCTAAACCCCTCACTCAACCCCCTCTCCCCCATTCCCTAAACTCCACCACCCACCTAACACTCCCCCCAACCCCCTCCCATCTATTATTTTCACATACAGTAGAGCGTCGATTATCCGAACGTCGGTCAACCGAACGACCGCTTAACCGAACTGCTGCGGCCGCAGATTCTCGGTTAAAAACAGAACTCGATTGCCATGAATGTGATGAAGAAGACGTTCAAGAATGGATGAGGGTTGATGATGCAGATCCAGTGTACCAAATCATGCAAGACAGCGATATTGTAGACCTCGTTAATGATAATGCTGACACCGCCAGCATCTCATCGACTAGTGAATCAGAAAATGAAGATGAAAAAATATCTACACCTTCTGAAGCATTTACATGTCTAGATACTATCTTGCGATGGTTTGAAGCTCAAAATGAAAGCGACCAGTATCAGATATCTGTACTGAAAAAAGTGCGGGAATTAGCTGCTCATAAGCTGGTAGGCTTGCTTCGATAGACCAAAATTAAGGACTTTTTAAAGCGTTAATTCGTTCCTCTTCATGTACATGTATTACATACACACATATCTATTTTGTTCACTGGATTACTACTCACTATTGTAATAAATAATAAAAGTTAAAACAGATTACATAGATATTACATATTATTATGTCCATATATGGTTTTATTAATACAGTTTTTTATACAGTTCGATTATCCGAATAAATCGGTTTTCCGAACACCCTTGTCCCCCAATTAGTTCGGATAATCGACGCTCTACTGTATATTAAACCGTTTCTTCAGCGCACGCCGATAAAGCAACTCACCAGCGAATTTTTTCCAACTTTATTTACAAATTTCGTGATTTCTTATTGAAAACCGATATCCATCACAATAAAATATACCCTATAGCACTCATCGATAACTGAGCTTTCCATTAGTAAAAGAATTTTTGAAATCGGATCGGTAGTTGCGGAAATTAGCCACTACATACAAACTTACAAACATTACTTCTTTATAATATTAGCGTAGAATGTAGATAATAGTATTTTTATTTATTAAGATTATGCATTTAGCTTTAGTTATAGAATAGAATAACTTTATTGTGTTATAAAAACATAACTTAATGAATATTACGCTGGTTTTATAAAAAAGACAATTTATGCACAAATGGCGGACTTATCGCTATAGCGATATCTTACAGTCAACCATTTGATAAAATAATTCCTAATTTTCACCGTACAATACACAAAGAAGTAGTAAAGTTAAATTTAAAATAAACTTATACAGATACATGTCACTAACTTATGCTAAGGTTGCCCAGGGAAGGATAAAGGAGAGGACAAGGTGAGGTATTTGGTTAGTGGCTGTGTAAAAATAGATGTTTCTTCAACAATTTTTTGAAAGTATGCAGCGAAGGTGCATGCCTGATAGAGTGAGGGAGCTGATTCCATAAACGAGCAGAATGGACTGTAAAAGAGTGCGTGTAAACAGAAGAATGATATATCGGAATAGCGAGTGTGTTATCCCGGCTTGATCGAAGTGGAAGGTCCCAAAGGGTGGAAATTCTCCTTTAGATAGGAGGGTGAAGTGGGGTTATTGAGTATGTTGTAGAGTAGCGACAACGTATGAAAATTTCTTCGATTGCGAATAGGAAGCCAATGAAGTTGCTCACGAAAGCAGCTAACGTGGTCGAACTTTCGCAAATTAAAAACATAGTTATTATTTAATAATTTATTTTATAACAATTAATTGTATTCCAGTACCAAATTGTAGTAACAAAACTGCACACTTTTTTTTTGAGTTTTCTGATGCTTGTATAATGATTAATAATAATTTCTATTTTAATAAATTTGCATTTATTTAATCAAATATGTCTTTTATTAACCCGCTCAGCACGTAACATCCATTTGGGGACATGTATGGCGGCCGCCTACAATCCGTAACATCCGATTTTGGATATCGCGCTCGCCGCTGCGAAAAATGCAATTTACGATTCGAAACGTCGTACTTAATGCTTTCTGACCGCGGAACGACATGGCCAAATAAACTTTAATTCGCCGGCCAACGACGATAAAATCGATCGCCGATTTAAAAAGTCAGCATAGACGTCAAAACTTCAGTCTCTATCGGCCACCGCCGCGCGCGCCGCGGCGGCGTATAGTTCCGCGTAATGGTTGTATTGTGTAGTGTTTTGTGGATAAAAGTGCAGTGTTTACTGGATAAAAGTGAGTAATTTCCATTTTTAAGTAGTTTAGGCATAAGTATTAGTCAATTGAGATATTCCATTTGCTGTTTTTCACGAATTTTCAAAGAAAACACTTCGGCAACAACAAACGGCTTGCGAAAAAATGGTTGTTATTATTTTGTAATGTTTATGAAATATCCCGATATATTGCGAAATATGACGTAATGTCGCTTTAATTTACTAACAAAATAAGTATTGTTTCATTTACATCCTAAGTTATCACATAATTAGGCGTATTTTGAAAATTATATCTTGTTTTGTAAATTGAATCGCGCAAAGAAACTTCTTTTGATAATTACTATGAGAGAATAAAGTGCGATTTTCCATAGTTTTTCGATGAAATGTGACTCTTTGGAGTATAGTAATTAGTTATTAGACATATAATAAGTCTATGATAAGACAATATAATTGAAAAAATCTAACGAATTTTATATTATGGGCATTCAAAGTTTATTATTAAGTTCGGACGCGGAAACTCTCAAAACTTTAGATTTTTCTATAATATCAGACAAAGCTCAAAGTTCTGGTGTGATTTCTAAGAAGTGTGATGTAGTAATAAAGTTATTTTGAAAGAATTTCATATAAAAAAATACCATAAGTAGTCACAAATTAAAAATTAAAAAATTTTTTTTTTACGAGAATACATAAAATTTTTCTTGGCTGAATAAATAAATATTTTTGTATGCAAATAAGTAAAAAAAAAATATCGTTTTGGTAAAGCATTTAATAAAGAACATAACTGTATTTACAATTTTTGCATATTTTACGTATTTTGTGACAAAAAAATCGAAATGATTTTATAGGCGAGTTTTTTCAGTTTGCCAATTTTGTAATATTTATTCATTATTATCTTAATTGTTTTACGAGATAAGGTTATAATGTTTTATATGTCAAATTTCAATGCGATCATTTTTCTCTTTATCTTTTTTAAATCCGTTTAGTGGTTTATAAGTTATGATCGTTTTTCTCAAGGCCGTTGACTCGCGTCGATTTTTTGCGCGAATATGTCGCGCGCAAAAGTGATAGGTTAGTTTTTACCTCGCAACGTGAGGGGTTAATATTCTACATCATTCACAATAAGAAAGAATTATCAACAACAGTTTTAGGAGGTTTTGACCTCTCTGCTTTGGAAGCAGAACCATCGTGCAGCCTTGATCTGCCCGACCCGGTATAAGCACTATGACATGAACGCTGCGCTTGATTGCGTTTCTTCATGAACTGAAATCGGAAATTAGTCCGCGTGAACAAGACAGGGCCATACGCTAGAGCGAAATGTGAAATGAACGGTTGTCACTTTTTCGCATTAAAACTACCCACAAAAAATAAAGCATTTGAATCTAACACCGGACGAAATGTGCTCAAATTTATTCGAACAAGTATAGGTTCGACAGGTAGTTTTTATCGACGATCGTTCGTTTCATATTCAAAAAAACCGTTGAGATACCCGTCTGAGCAACTTTTTCGTGAGTTCTCTGTTCTTGATGTACGGCAAACATTTGCTAAAACGATAATACTCTATTATCATTATTATTATTATTATTATTAATTATTCTGGACAGGCAGCTTTGCTGATACGTCCAGATCAGATCTTGTAAAGCTAAACAATATTAACAATATAATATAAACAATATTAACAAGTTTTTAAGTACAAATCGAGTCTGTTTTTAAATTGATTGACAGAGATTGCACTAATCACTTCAAATGGTCGTTTATTCCACAAGTCCACCACTCTATTTGGCAGAACGTTCTCAAGAGGATTAGATTTAAATTTTGTACGGTTGAGTTTTTTGTTGTGACCTCGAAGATTTGTGTTGATGTTGAATTTGTAAATATTCTTCAGTCCAGGTACATCGTAATAGTGTGTTAGAATTTTAAATGTCTCAAAGCATAAAATGAAAATACTTTTTCGGACTAGTCGGATTTGCAAAATAAGTCGGAGAAAAAACGGTTGAACGAAAAAGTTTCTAACTGACGCTGCCTTAACGATTAGAGATATATTATGATTAAGTTCTAGAGAAAAGTTGTAGAGCTTGATAATGCCTCCAAAAAGTCAGCGACAGCATATGTCTAACTTTTATATTTAACCCGTTGAGTATGAGTCAACCAAATCTGGTCGCGAAACAATTATCCGTTGAGTACGAGTCGACCAAATCTGGTCGCGCGTTTTTTTCACTTCTTTGACATTTTCATATTTATTCATAACTAGATGACCCGGTGAACTTCGTACCACCTAAAATTGATTTGTTTGTAACTCTTCATAAACGTTTATTGAAACGATAATCAACCTTCCGAATCCAATTCATTGAAATCTATAATATGGCCGAATCGTGTACGGTTTGAGTTTCGTTCGGTGATTAAATGAAAGTCGTTTTATAATTAAAAAAAATTCAATGTATTTAATTTTCCATGATAAAAAATTAATGCTTTTTCGACTTTTCCGACGTTTTTGCATTTTTCGACTTTCTTGACTTTTTCGACTTTTTGGACTTTTCCGACTTTTCGACTTTTCCGACTTTTTCTACGTTTTCTACGTTTTCGACTTTTTCAACTTTTTTTACTTTTTTGACTTTTCCGACTCTTGCATTTTTCGACTTTTTCAAATTTTACACAATCGCACGGAATGAATAACAGTTATGGATGGCGCAGCTGTCAAACAATAGGATCGCCGCGAACGCCATCTATTGAAAGGGGCCCATTTCCCAAAAAGACCAATTTCGTTTTTTTCGATTTTCAGTTGTTTCTTTTAATTTTTCTTAAATATTTTTTTTGTAAACCACCCCTGATTTAAGGCAAACAAAACAAAAGAATAATCATTTAAATCGGTCGAGTCATTTTCGAGATCTTGCGAGACTAACGCACGGCGATTCATTTTTATATATAAGATATAAGTAGATAGAATAAAACATTATGGAAAAAAGACCGAAGGTGATATACATGAAACTGCTGAAAGGACACGCGAAAAAAAGTGTAAAGGACAGTAAGCGAAAAAATCAGGTCATGGAAGGAATTAAAAGTAGGTACCACTTGTATAACATGCCTTGAACACAACCGGTATGACGGCGACGTTTAGCCCCTCATATTTGTTCTTCGGAGGAGAATTAGTCTTAATCGATGGACGATTCCATGCTTACGGTGAAAACGGATTAAGTATAACGTGGGTGGTAGGTACGGTATAGCTACGACCATATTTCATATCAAAGAAAGCGTATTTTTTCTCAAGAAAATTAGCCCCTAGATCTTCGTAATGCGAAGTTGCAGGTAATAAACAAAATGTTAACAAAAATAACCGAGTTATTTTTTTTTATAAGTGCAGCAGCCATGTCATGGTGAAACTTAGAACAGGCTATCATAATTAAATGCGTATACAAAATTTCGTGTCTGTGCCGTTGATCGTTGAGGAGTTCCCTCGTTGGAAGCCAACCCTGGATGCCGCAGTCCTGCCTTGATGAAACTTAGATCGGGCTGTCATAATTGAATGCATATACAAAATTTCGCGACTGTGCTGTTAACCGCTGAGGAGTCCCCTCGTCGGGAGCCAAACCTGGGTATAGAATCAGGGCATGCTTGATATATAAAATGCATTGTCATCGGAGCTGAACCAACATGTAAATTTTCAACTTCATATGATAATATTTGAGGAGTTCCTTCAATTCCTCATGGATCACATCATCAGAACAAAATTTTGATAAAGATGTGACGAATCTGGAAGTACATCCTTTCAAATAAAAAGAATTTTCCAAAGCAATTCATAAATGAGGGATTTCTAAAGTAACAAACATTTAAAGAAAAATACGATCGAATTTATAACCTCCCCCTTTTTTTTAAGTCGGTTAAAAATAAATCGGCTGTGGTCTACGATCTATAGGACCTGACAGGAAAACGAAAAGAGCTTTATCATTTGAAGGGCATGTTCACAGCAGACTAAGATGTTAAAATTTCAAATCCACACCATAGCAAAGAAGAGGAAGAAATCAAGAATCACACTCATGAAAGCAAAAATGAGAAATATTGTAAAACGGACTAACACGGATATCATAGCATATTGCAAAGGATAAATAGGTCAATAATTTATCAAAAGAAATACAAACAAAATCAAATAATTTAAAATGTGTGCATAAGGTAAACTTAGTAATATAAATCCACAACATGACTACTCTACGGTTGTGGTAGAAAATTCCCACGCCCACACAATTTCTAACCTCTGCCTTAAAGCCGTCTGTAAATATGATGTCCAAGCCAGGGGACCGGGATGATATAAGGTCAGAAAATACTACATTGTTTAGGGTGGGGACTGCCCTACTGGTTTTTTCATCAAAACTGTTTGAGGGATGATGTACGAAGTAGTGAGTCTGTCGGAGAAGGAAAGGTGAAAGTCTTGCTACTGATCTCTCCGCACCGTAATCGATTTCCGGATCGTAATGGAATGCCGCTTTTTCCAGGTTGACAGGAATACTGCGACAGCGCAATCGGTCATGTTGATTTTGTCGTGATTGCTGGCATTGTGTATGTTGTGCACAAAATTGTTGCATTCTCAATGTATTCGCTTGTCGTTCATTTTCAGGCGCTCTCAAACATAATTCGGACATGCCAATACGACTATTTTCATTATCCGTCGCTCGCTGATCGTCAGTGCGGCTTGCACGTGAAGTAGATCGCCGCGCATTTGACTGACTACGACGACCTATGTTACCTATTCTTCTCGGCATTATAACGAACACTGTAAAAAGACACGGAATTGTTTTCAGTCACTCAAATCTGTCGAACATTCCTTGAGAACTTAACAATATTGAAATCCTCAGACTAAGACCAAATTTGTAGTTATGTATAAGCCTGCAAAGTCTATTTACCTTTATGTAATGGCTGATCAAAGTGATTTTTTGCAAAATGCAATTAAATTCGCTTGAAACAAATCTATTCTCCAATCCCACTACCTTTTTTAAAAGAAAAAACGACGTTAAATGTAATAACAATTTCACACAGTGACGCGGAATGATTTATGAATGGCGTAGCTGTCAAACAATAGAATCTATTGTTAGAAAATATAGAAAGCGCCATCTATTGAGAGAAATACGAAGTGGCCGTCCCTAAAAGTACTAATTTCGATTTTTTCGATTTTTTAGCTGTTCCTTTGGGTTTTTTCTAAATATTTTTTTTTGTAAACCACCGCTGAATCAAGCCAAACAAAATAAAAGAAAAATTATTCAAATCGGTCGTGTCATTTCCGAGATCCTGCGAGACTAACGCACGGCGATTCATTTTTATATATAAGATTATCTAATTGTTTTACAAAATGATATTTCAATATTCTATATTCGAAATTTCAATGCAATCATTGTGCAGTTGTTCTTTTTATGATTGGTGTAGTAGTTTCGTAGTTACAGTACTTTAAGTCGAGCGCCGTCGATGTCGCCGAAAATCCTGCAGATGCATCCATGAAAATACCCATTTACTCCAAGGGTTAAGTCACAAAAAGTAGTTTTTTATATTTAAAAAAAAATCGTTAGGTCATATTTATTGGTCATATTATCAACAATTTTGAATTCATATCACAATAAGTAAATTTATCGTCTCAACAAAATACTTTTCCCTTTTACTGCATATAATTTTCCTTTAACTACATAAATGGTTAAAGAGATGACACTCACAAATAAGACACTCACAAGAAGACACTCACAGATAACGGTAATATAGTCAAATTGGCATGCAAATACATACATACATATGCAGTAAAAATATAAGCCTTATTTTGGCAGTCAGGAAATAAATCATAGCACTCAGTACTAACCGAACCACACTCATAATTTCATCACAAGTAAAAAGTTTTACCGCCCAACGAAGTGAGCACGGGTCAGCTAGTTAGCAGATGAGTAAATTTGTCAATCTGTTATAATAACAGGTAATTGTGAGAGACATAGGTTTACGCATTATCACCATAAATGTACCACCACAATTTCGGACAATAAATATATTTCTATTTCTATTTCAGATTTTTTGTAAAATAAAGAATTTGAATTCGATATTCCGGTCTAACGTATTGCTCTATCTCGTTCGCTTAAACTAATTTCAGTTTTAGTTCACAAAGAAACGCAATCGGGCCCACTATGACGTCATTCACCGAACTTACTAGACATAGGTTGTACAATCGGGAGTCTATTGTAATTTACATTTTTTGAAATTTATCCTACTTTAATAAATAAATGAATTTGAAACCTTTTGTGGTGTCGAAATTTGTGAATCCCATGATCCTCTGCATTTCCTCCTGCTCTTCAGTGGTAGGTATCAAATCCTCGAAGTTTGTTGACGGAGGAGCCGCCTGGGGATCCGTAGACGAAGACGGGTAACTGGACGAGGGAAGTGGAGGCGCTTTGCTATAATAACAAAAAAAACCACCAAGATAAAAATATGGAAAACGTCTGTAGCTTCAAATCTTCAAATATTGGTGAAAATTCACTGTGGAATATGTGACTTGAATCTAACAGGAATTACGAAAATTCCGTTGTCACGACTTTTTAAAGACTGTCCCGGCAAGCAGACAAGCCCCCTCCCCCTGTGAACCAACCCCCCAGTGATTGTGATTGCGAATGTAGTAGTATTTATTTATTTATTTAAGAATTAATTACTATAAAACGATGATTAGCTTACAAAAATAACAGGAACCGAATGGCAAAACCTTAACCTTTTGCTTATTTGTTTCTGTCACCCAACTGGGACTAGCCCGTTCTAAGGCGGACAGAACTCTAATATTACAATCAAGTTTGCTTGATTGCTTACAAATGTACAAGTTTTAGTAAAAAGGTAATAACACTAAACTGCCCTAAAAAGTGGTTAAAAAAATTAAAAAATAATAATATAAGATAATATAATAAATATAATGCAATTCCATTATATAATTGGCAATAAATATAATATAAAATTCGATTAATAAATATAAATAAAGTTATATGTGAGAAAAGAAAGAAACAGTCATTAATATTTAATATATGTTAAGTAATACAGCATATTTGTAGTAGTTTTGTAGTATTTCCGGATTACGCGCTTCGATATTGCCGGATTCGTGAAATTGCTTAGAATTGAATTTTTGGTTAATCTCGAGTTGGCGTAGAGCAAAGAGGCCCAAAATTGTGTTTGGACCTGAAGAGGAGGGGTCGGCTGGTTTGGCTAAGGACAACCAGGATTTTAAACTAGCTGTCTCCGAAGCATCCAGACGAGACAATTAGATCTGTCAACTACAGCTGTCTCCCGTGAGGTGAGCGCAGAAGACTTGAGATGAAACACAATCCACTGTCTAGTTACGCCACCTGCCCATCAGAGGCCAACGCGTTACGACGAGGCACCGGGAAAGGTAAACAGCGGGCAGCCTCGCCCCCTGACTACCAGTTTGGAAGGATATCTCCGTCTGAAATTAACCTTCAGGATACCTTCTGCCCCCCGACTGGTTACCAACGGGATCCAGGCGGGACAGTTGAGTTTTGGTAAAATCTATACTAATATTATAAAGAGGTAAAGTTTGTGAGGTTGTAGGGAGTAATCTCTGGATCTACTGAACCGATTTTGAAAATTCTTTTACCATAGGCTATATATTAATCCAAAAAATGAAAAGACTTTTTCGTGGTAGTCGGATTTGCAAAGTAAGTCGGAGAATAAGCGGCAGAACGAAAACGTTTCTAACTAACGCTGCCTTAACGATGAGAGATATATGATTAAGTTCTAGAGAAAAGTTGTAAAGCTTGATAATGCCTACAAAAAAGTCAGCGACAACATATGTCTAACTTTCATATTTAAGTCACAAAAAGTAGTATTTTATATTTAAAAAATAATTTAAATCGTTAGGTCATGTTTATTGGTCATATTATCAACAATTATGTATTCTTATCAAAACAAGTAAATATATCGTCTCAAGCGTTTAAAACAAAAAACTTTTCCCTTTTACTGCATAAATAGTTAGAGATAATACGCTCACAAATAAGACACTTACAAATAAAGGTAATATAGTCAAATTGGCATGCAAATACATACATACATATGCAGTAAAAATATAACCCTTCTTTTGGAAGTCAGGAAATAAATTATAGCACTCAGTACGAACCAAACCACACTCATAATTTCATCACAGGTAAAAAGTTTTACCGCCCAACGAAGTGGGCACGGGTCAGCTAGTTGTAAATAAGAAAGGGCCATGACAAATGTAAAATTAGATAGTTGTCATAGGTTCAAGTCTTACGAGGTCCAGAAATTAGCAAGGCATCTATCTTTGCCAGGCAACTACTGAAATGCTCTATTACATGATCGGTCTTTACCCCGATGGGTGATTTTCCTGCCGGGGAATTTAAAATGCTTATTTGGGCCAAAAAGAGAGATTTTAAAGCCCTTATAGAACAATTTGGAGTCATAGGAAGTAATTTAGTCTCGATTTATGTATGTAAAACATGAGTTTCAGGTGCCGAAAGAAAATACTCACCCAGTTTATTACAAAGGAAATAAATCCTGTTTTGTGAGGGGTTAAAATTATGTGCGCATCGTCAATACATCACCTCTCACCTTTTCTGCTTAGAGAGTAGAGCGGCGCGAGTGGCGTTTGTCATAGAGCTGTCCCTGTCCGTGACGGATGTGATTTCCACGGAGGGCGAGCGCCGCCGCCGCGTGCGGTCGCGATCGCGTGAACGCGACCGCTCGCGCGATCTGACTCTTTCCCGCTCCGGCGATCTAGAAATCAATACAATGCAAATCAATTACAATAAGCAAAATATTTCAAATCAAATGTTAATTAATTGCTTGATCAGAGTCCCATTATTACATTACCTTAATTTCTTGATCAGAGTCCCATTATTACATTCACCCATGCACCGAGATATTTGGACTGCTGGACCCGCTTAAGAACTCTATCTTCTCTATGGAGTTGGGTAATCTAATACTATATTATATTATCAATGGACACACCCCTGCCTGTCTGTCTTCATTATATTTTTAAAATATAAAATGGTTTTTTCCCACTTACACTGGGCCGTACACGAAATTTTGCGCATTTCGTGAATTTACGTAATTTTGCAGATGTGAATTTAAGGTTAAAATACTGTTTCTCTATAAGTTTTATTGCACAACATAAAAGATCATTTATATTATTGTCTAATGAGTGAGCTACTTTTTTGAAAATTATTATAGAATTTTGATTAATTGACCTTAAACCGGCGACTGTTTGTGAATTTTTGCTGTAAGAGGTTTAGAATATAACATATTTACGAATCGTTTTGACATCTAAACGGTATAAAAAAATTATAATGTATTGTTGTGAAAGTCCTCTATCTAATAAGTGATTCACTTTTTACTACTTTCATATAAAATTGTTGATAAAAAAATATTTAACTTTGTCAAATTGTTTAGAAAATGGGCGAAGAAATGCTTTTGATTTTGGCCTTTTAGAACTCTCGTTCATAAAATAAAAACAACAGAAATAAACTTTAGTTCAATATCAATCTATTTCGTAAAAAAAAATGCAAAACATTAATTAAAATTGGCAATAAAGTCTTTTAAAACAATCTAATTCTCGAGTTATGATACTCGCCTATGATACAATTCACGCCTCAAGTCAGCTAGTCCCCGCCGAGCGCTTCCAAAGGGTGGACGTATCTCTTTGGCTCCGAAAATCCTACCTACCTATAGTTATATTATACCATTGATTATAGAGGTATCACGGCCCACATCGATTTCGTACACGGCCTCTTAACATGCCCTAGTCGTTAAAAAGTAATAAACCGCCAAAAAGACAAATGAAACGCAATATGCGTCTCCTACAATAGACACGGTGTGCCAGTACTTGTTAGCTAATAAAATACGAGTGAGCATAGCAGATACAATACCAATAGTATACCTGTGTCTTCCGCGTCTTTCTCTCTCCCGTTCTCTGTCTCTTCTACCCATAGCGGCTCGCAAAGCTGAAACAATAACAAAACTTTGGGCTTTTTTTTAAATCCATGTATACACTTTAATATAACGGAATATATGCAGTTTAGTTGCCATTTTTATAAACAAGTTTAACCTACGGCCAAATAGGTGTTTTATGATGATTTCTAAACAAACAAATACAATAAAATGCACTTTAATATAAGGAAATATATGCAGCTCAGCTAACTGCCCTTTTTTTTAAAGAAATTTATGTTACCGCCAAATACGTGTTTTGGTATAACTGCAGTATAGGAACCTCTCCTGGATTGTTGATTTTTAAACGTCACCGGGTCTATATTCACCATGCAGATTCCGAATCTACAATATTTTTTTGTTGCTCTCAATAAATATGCGAAATATAGGCATTCAAAGTTTGCATACTAAACGTCAACAAATTGGCCATATTGTTTCAGGAGTAGTGTCTGGAAAATAGTCAATATATATCGATAACAATTCACGATATTACAAAAATGATGGCATGCTCGTGAAAAAACATGTCTGCGATATTTAAAAAAATTAAACTATTTCTGAGGTTTTTTCAATGACTTTGCCTTTTCATAACAAAAGGTATCCTAAAACAATAGAAAACTCCTAAATATGGCAATATCACCGCATACAATTTTTTTTTTTTCGAATTTCGCGCGAATTTCGAAAAAAAAATTTTGCTTGCGGCGCTATTGATATTAACATGACAATGTGTCATGTGTGTTTTTTCAAAATATTTTGTTTAATCTAAAAACTTTGCAAATTGTCATAATTTCTGTAATATTGCTAATTGTTATCGATATTACGATATACTCGAATGTATCAAACACGGTATATACAGACAAAATGGCCGCAACTTTCTTGACATCGGAATGAAAATTTTTAAAGCCTATATCTCGCTTATTTATTGAGATCGAATAAAGATTATGGAAGATTCGGAATCAGCGTCGTGAATATGCACATTTTTGATTATATGGACAAATGTGTATAAAACCGATATATAAAAACTGCTTATATAAACCGCTATATAGTATTATGTCTGGTATATTTTAAACAAGTATTGTCATTGAGAAATATAATGGGAAGAAAGTAAAGATTTATCTACTTTTTGAATAATAACCCAAAGGTAGGGCGGTTGATATAAGGGACTATATGCAATTTAGCTAACTGCCATATTTACTTTTAACCCGTTGAGTATGAGTCAACCAAATCTGGTCGCGAAACAATTATCCGTTGAGTACGAGTCGACCAAATCTGGTCGCGCGTTTTTTTCACGTCTTTGACGTTCTCATATTTATTCATAATTATCTAATTGTTTTACAAAATGATATTTCAATATTCTATATTCGAAATTTCAATGCAATCATTGTGCAGTTGTTCTTTTTATGATTGGTGTAGTAGTTTCGTAGTTATAGTACTTTAAGTCGAGCGCCGTCGATGTCGCCGAAAATCCTGCAGATGCATCCATGAAAATACCCATTTACTCCAAGGGTTAAAAACAAATTTAACCTACTACCAAAAAGGTGTTTTATAATGGTTTTTAAAAAAACTAGCCGCCATATTAAGGTTTATATGAATTGTTTTTAGAAAAAAGGTAACAACCTACTGAAATATAGGTATTTGACGCTTCTTTAACCCTTAGAGCCATGGGAATGAAACTCAGGATGGCACGTTTTCAACCCTCGAGAATTTATTTGTAGAGGGTGGTAGTGCACGCATACTAATATAATATTATCAGTATGCGTTATATCGCACACTGAAAACAAAAGTGACACTAAACGAAATTTGGCAGAATTGAGTTACAGCGACATCTGAAATCTACAGGAAAAACTACATCATCTCCAAAGACCCTTTTCTTAATAATTCACTTTGATATCGCTAGATGCCCGATTGTGTCACTTCATACTTTTAGGTTGTGTGCTTGATCGTTAAAACAAAAACCGACACTAAGCCGGTTCGCGTCCGGTCGTCAGCGACAACTGTTCATTGGGTAAGTCAAAAAGTGTCATAATTTGTTTAGTGACACTTCTAACGTAACTTTACATAAAATAATGGAATAACTGCAGTATAGGAACCTCTCTCCAAAAAAAAAAAAAAAAACGTGTGGCACTCGGGGACTGCCGCGGTAAAGCTATTGCATTTTTAACAACTTACATATGCAATTATAATTATTATTTTTTTTTTTTTTTCTGATATCAGATAACTGCGCTCTTGGGTTGTCGACTACAGCGGGCGAGCCCGTCACCACAGGAAGTTTTAACGATTAGTCGTTCTATCTCCCTGCAGTGAGCGTAGAAGACTTGAGACAAAACAGTCCACCATCTAGCTACGCCACAACCCGTAAGAGACCAACGCCTTAACCGCGAGATAGCCAGTAATGTTACCTGGCGGGCCGATACTCGCGCCCATACTGTCAATTGTGACCAGATTTCTCCGGTCTCTCGATTGGTTCCGAGTTCGAGGTCGCTTGCGCGGTCCTCTCCCTTACGAAGCGGTGAAACGGTGTATACCGAATCTATTGCGGACCACGGCGTCCTTTGCCCGGCTCTTCACCCAGGATCGGATGGCCGATGGTCATTTCAAGAGCAGTCGCCGTAAGGTCCGCAACCACCCCCGCTCTATAGGAAACAGTACAGCTTCCAGACTCCCCTGACTGTTCGTGGGAGTCTAGCCAACCCAGCATGGGCCCATTAGCTCCCGATAACTGCTCTCTATCGGAAAACGTTGAAATTATTCCGAATCATTTGCAGCTGCGGTAGCAAATGATTTGGAATAATTTAAACGTCTTCCGATAGAGCGCCGCGCACGAATTTTTTATTCGATAAAGCAAAAAAAACGGATTATTCGAAAAAAATCGTAGATAAAAAGATAGATAATTAAATTATCTTTAAAATGGTGCAGGTTTCATAATAATACGCCAGATAGTATTTGCGTAGTAGTCGTTTTTGTGTTCGGTTAGACCTAATTTCACAAAAATTATTACACTATGTAATATAAACAAAATCTAAAATATTCAAAGCTAAAAATATTAGAAAAATGTTCTTGTTTAACATATATTTTTTCGAATCGTAAGCAGTACTCGTTTAGACGTAATTATCAGTTTAAAATCATTAATTTTCGTTAAGAAATTTCTTCATTCGCTCGCCGCGCTGGCCTAGGCCCGCGATAAAAGCTATGCTATAGCTTAAAAATATAGACTAATAGATTGTTTCAATTAAATGCTAAATCTGGAAGAAAATTGTGTCGGTCGCTATAAATAAGCGAGATATAGGCATTCAAAGTTTAAATTTTATATGTAAACAAATAGGCCAAAATAAAATTCACCACGCTGATTCTGAATCTTCCATAATCATTATTCGATCTCAATAAATAAGCGAGATATAGGCGTTCAAATTTTTCATCTCAATGTCAAAAAAGTTGCGGCCATTTTGTTTGTACATACCATGTTGGACACAGTCGAGTATATCGTAATATCGATAACAATTAGCGATATTACCGAAATTATGACAATTTGCAGGGTATCTAGATTAATCAAAATATTTTTTTTTTAAAAAACGATTGGAAAAATACATATTTTTGCGAAACTTAAAAAAGGGGCACTATTTTCGATGTTTTTTCAATGACTTTGCATATTGATGACAGAAGATATCCTGAAATGTCATTTGTTTCAGGTTACCTTTAGTCACGAATACACAAAGTCATTTTGTAAAAACTTCGAAAATTGTCCAATTGTTTTAGATGATCGCTAACACATGGTATTAATTTGATATTAAGGAGATTAAGTTATTTCCAGGTTACCTTTTGTCATCATCACCAAAGTCATTTAAATAAAATACAAACGGAGCTGCCATGGAATTCACCGACCAAAAATCGGGCCCATCATATATATTATTAAGCTATTGCATAGCTTTTATCGCGGGCCTAGGCCAGCGCGGCGACCGAATGAAGAAATTTCTTAACGAAAATTAATGATTTTAAACTGATAATCACGTCTAAACGAGTACTGCTTACGATTCGAAAAAAATATATGTTAAACAAGAACATTTTCCTAATATTCTTAGCTTCGAATATTTTAGAGTTTGTTTATATTACATACTGTAATTAATTTGTGAAATTAGGTCTAACCGAACACAAAAACGACTACCACACAAATACTATCTGGCGTATTATTATGAAACCTGCACCATTTTAAAGGTAATTTAATTATCTATCTTTTTATCTACGAATTTTTTCGAAAAATCCGTTTTTTTTTGCTTTATCGAATAAAAAATTCGTGCACGGCGCTCTATAGGAAGACGTTTAAATTATTCCGAATCATTTGCTTTCGCAGCCGCAAATGATTCGGAAGAATTTAAACGTTTTCCGTTAGAGCGCAGTTATCTGATATCAGAAAAAATAAAATAAATAAATAATTATAATTGCATAAGTTGTTTAAAATGTTATGCAATAGCTTTACCACGGCAGTCCCCGAGTGCCAAACGTAATTTTTTTTTTTTTTACACTTCTGGGAGGTGAAGGGTGGATTCCGGACTAACGACCGGCGGTGGTAGGTTTAGGACAGCTGTCTTGCCACATGTGAGCGTTCACCTTACCACCCATTCACTCTCCCCTTCGAAGCCATAGAATTTGAGATGCAGAGATCGCGGTTTTAGATATTTTTTCTAGAAAGGAGTTGATTATTTTCCTGGAGAGACCAAGATCTTTAAATAGGTGAAAGAAAGATTTAGCTGGCAGGCCACGAGCGCCTACTTCCACCGCGTGAAGGTGAACAGTGAAGCCGTTCCGGGTGACGGCATTTGCGAGGTCATGGTATTTATTTAATTTGTACTCGTGGTCTTTTGGGATATTTGGTTCCCATGGAACAGTTAATTCTACGATAAGGACCATCTTCCGAGATAGAGAGTAAAGAGTTATATCTGGACGCAGGGCTGTGCATCCGAGACTTTCAGGGAATTATACTGCTTAGAGACCGAATCGACCTCCATAATCCAATCTGAAGCTTTCTCGATTATTGAGAAAGGTTTTGCAGTGAGATATTTTTTGCCTTTAGAGCCAACCCGCACAAACTGTATTAGGGGTTTAGTAAAAACCTCGAAAAAAATCCGAATTATCGCTAACACATTGTCATGTTAACATCAGTAGCGCCGCAGTCAAAATTTTTTTTTTCGAATTTCGCGCGAAATTCGAAAAAAACTTTTTGCCTGCGGTGTTAATTTGATATTGAATAAATTTCGTTTGTTTTAGGTTACGTTTTGTCATTATCACCAAAGTCATTTTGTGAAAACCTCGAAAAAATTGTCATGTTAACATCAATAGCGCCGCAAAGTCATTAAAAAAACCTCGAAAATAGTCTCATTTTTTAAAATATCGCACATGTTTTTTCACGAGCTTGCCATCATATTTGTAATATTGTGAATTGTTACCGATATTAGAGAACTCGCGATATATCGACTCTTTTCAGACACTACTTCTGACACAATATGGCCGTTCTGTTGACGCTTAGTATGCAAACTTTAAATGCCTATATCTCGCTTATTTATTGAGAGCGACAAAAGATTATTGCAGATTCGGAATCTGCGAATCTGCAATAATCTTATAGGCGAATATAGTCCGATGACGTTTAAAAATCAAAAATCCAGGAAAGGCACTAAGCAAAAATATACTATTGACAATGTGAGAACTAATGTGGCACTATGCTGAACTTTTTTTAAATGATTTTTTTCCAAACCTACCTGTTAATGTAATAATAATCTAACAGATTCTGTTTTGTTTTCAATGTGCGATATTATAACGGTGGCTTATTCGATGAAGGCAAATTTTACCACACATAATTGCATAATTACATAAGTACGGAGATCGATCGCCTGCGAATTGTCAGAACAGTAAACACACCGATCAGTGGTATTGGCATTCCAGTAGTTAAACGCCTATATCTCGCTTATTTATAGAGAGAGAGCAAAAATACTTCAAGACATTCGGAATCAGTGAGATGAATATAGCGAGCCGACATTAAAACATCTTCAATTTGGAAGAGTTTGCTAAACTGCATAATACCAAACAAGAATATCATAGCCTGCTAGTATTCTATTCAAGGATGCACTGTTTTAACATTATAAATAAAATCAAACGAATTTACCGCGCGAAGTTACACCCGTCGTTGCGGCGATCTTGCAATCGCGCGGTAAATTCCTCTTATATCATTTATTATGTCAAGCAACCGCAATAGTCTTGGATTACACTGTTTTTACACTTTTTGGCCTGCGACGATTTACTAAGCAGTATCATTTTGTCTAAAAAGTAATGTAACCTCGAATTTTCAATCAAACTGCCCCATTATATAAAAATATGGGTCATAAACTCACCGTTATCGACACCACAGCGAAATTCAACACTTAAACTAAGAAAATATAAATTTAAAACAAAAAAAATCAAAGCATGTCTACTGTTTCTCCGGCCTGAAATGACAGAAGTAAGATGGCGGTCGTCGCCATTCTTAATTACATCTTGCCAGAAAACATATAATAAAAAATACATGGTTTATATTAATTATCAATTCAACTTCAATAAATATTGGATTTTATTGTTATATTTATGTACTATTTTTTTGTTGCCATTATTTTATTTTCGGAGATGCGCGCGCATTCACGGTAGCGGATACAAGACGCTCCGCATAATTTTTATGGACATGCAGTAGGCGTGGACGACTCGAGACAGCGTCGAGGTCGATTTAGGAAATATTTCTTTATTTTTGTATAGGAATGTCTTTCTAATGGGCCGTTTACACTCTCGCGCGAGGCGCGAGGCGAGACGCAAAACCATGTCGTAAACAAACAGAACAGAGGCAAAGCTTCTAGCAAGTAGGTAAACATTTTGTACGCTCGTTAGAAGCTTTGCCTCTGTTCCATTTGTTTACTGATATGGTTTTGCGTCTCGCCTCGCGCCTCGCGCGAGAGTGTAAACGCCCTATCACGCTTACCGCGCACTGCGATAAAATTCCGTACATTTTACTGACAGAAAATCAGTGAATATAGGAAACACATGGAAGCGCTCGCACTACGGATAAAAAACATTCCAGATTTAAATTCTGTGGATTGCAGCAAATTTGCCGCGGTGCTTCGCCGGAGGGATTTCTATATTTTATAGCAGTATGCGTATAACACCGCGCACTTCGGAAATTATTGCGCAGATCGCCGGCAGAGACTTTCGTAAACAACGAATGACAAATAAGTCCGAAAATTCCACCGCAGTGCGCGTACCTCAAAAATGCGTTTTTTCTTCTTCCGGCGTAAAAACCATAGAGCGCGCACCGCAGCGCGCGCCCGGTGTAACTGCCTGAAAATTGGATACTAATCTCTAGGCGGTTAAGCTAGAGTCGGATTATGTTTCCCGTAGATTTATGGTGTACACTGTACCTCAAGAAACAGTGACGTTAATTTGCTTAATGCATAAATCAAAATCTCTTACTGAAAACACGTTCTCATATTTAATTTACACGTGATACTGAGAGCACCAGTGTTCACAGCCATTCGACAGATTTATATCGAGCCCATTTATAAAAAAACTACCCCCTTTGGACACTCTTCAGCTTAACACATACTTAACCCCTCAAATGAATGGCGATTAGCTCTGGTTGCCTACGGCAAAATGTATATAAATTTATATTTACATTTACATTTACATTTACATAGAGCGGGGTTTACTATAGAGCTATAGCATTACTATAGAGCGGATTACTATAAAGCGGCGCACATTTACATTTATATTTACATTTATATAAATTTATATACATTTTGTATACATTTTGCCAAGGCATCCCTTAAGGGACGCCTCACATTTGAGGGGTTAAAAAAACAAAAACACACGGTGACTAAATAAAAAGCGATTCCGTTTACTCGCATATATTGTAGCCATGCAGTGTGAAATTAAATACAGGATAATAAACGTAAATTTAAATTTTTAATTATGTGCTTTAAATTAGCCAAACTAGTCTAAAAAAATGCCCTAAATGGTGGCTTAGCTTTGGAATTTTTTTCAAATAACAAAAATCCGTCTTTCTTACTTCCCCATTTCGTGGCTTACATGTTAGATTTATCGCAAGCTAGGACAATCTGCATTATAAATGGTTGGCACAAACAAGCCCGGAAATGCATATAGCTATCTGAAATGCTGATATTTCCGTACTAATTCGTTGGTTTTCAACCAAATAATAAAACCCCACGGAAAAGAAAACCGCGAATCGAAAAACAGTACCATTGTAGGGAAATAACATAATAAAAACGAACCTCATAGTAGAACTGAGCACAAGAGGAGAAAAATATAATCTTCAGAGACATAATAAAAATTAACAACTCCTTTTTGTTGCAAGAACTCTGCACCAAAACAAGTAAAAAAAGAAAATTCTATGTTCGCACGAGGGCCTAACAGGGGACCGTTCAACCGTTTCGAATTCAAATAAACTGCGCAGACCCGCAATTTTATGCGGCAATTATAGACAATATACCTATAAAATAACATACTGTAGTGTAAAAATTTAAAAAACGTTACAAATTACGAAATAAAATAAATAATGGAAAGGTAGAAAGCTGTTTCCGGGTTTGCTATCGCTTATTTTGTAATTATTCCTGAGTGTATGCTGGCTAATGAATTATACAATTTACAACCTAAGAGGAAGGCACCCGAGAGAGGTTGCTGCATTTATTCCTTATTTGGGTATGAGTGCGGGTCAATGTTCCATGAAATCATGAATTATTTTAATAATCATATATTTTTCATAAATACTTATTTCAATCATGTATGCATACCGACAATACAAGTGTTAACGTCGAGATATCTGATTTCTCGTACTAACATCACGACACGAATAAAAAAAACACAACCACTTTACTAAAACCAACGTCACAAAACGAAAATCTCAGTCAGCAGGTCGACGTACTTCCGTTGTGCGTAAACAGTTATGTAGGTACTCTCCAGTCAAATAAGTAGGTACTGATTTTCTTGGCGCGTTTCATTAAAACGCTTTCACAAGTTGCGGTTTCTATGAATAGATTTTTTGTTGCGGTTTAAATGTAAACGGTAACAAAAATCCGCGCTTTCGCATTATACGGTTTGTTAATCAGTTTTGGAACATTTCGTAAATGATGGACGTCGACGATGACGTTGCGCGCATGTTTAATTTCTATTAATGTAGGCGTAGATTACAAAAAAATGGGTGGATCCAATTGTGTTGCGCGTTTCAATCTGGGCCACTTTTGAACACTGATATTTCAATTAAGAAGTGATGAAACAAAATTCTTCAGTTATTTACGGATGTAAATTTCGAGGTTTAATGCACTTCTAAAAATATTAAAAAAAAAAACAACATAAGAGCCCTAGTATTCCAAAAATTCACATTTTTTGGTGACAAATAAACACTTTAAAAAAACATACAACTGGATACATTTATATTGTATGCGATAATTAGCAAAATGAGTAACATTTAGGATTTTTTAAACATTTTGGTTTGGAATGTTTTAATAAGCAAATGGGCCTCGAACTAAGCTTGTTTTCTTCAAATATGGCTGGAGTTGATTTTGTGCACGAATATATGGACAATTAATATCACGAAAAATACTCAGCAAAAAAATTAACTCACATCTTCTTTAGGATGCACAGGTATTTTTTTTTTCAAAAACTTTTATTTTTCTAATCGTCACAATAAGTAAAAGAAAGTACTAGCTTATACGAGGAATTACATCCCACGTGGTTTTCAGTTACAAGAAAAGGCAGCAAAATAAACGAATCGGATTTTTTATCGCAAATTTCACAGTAAACTTTTTTTAAAGTATTGTATTGAAATAAATTAAAATAAAATCATTCCATTGCCTTACATACTACTTTATATTTGTGCAAAATTTTAACAATTAATCTTTAGAAACAAAGAGTTTTCCATTTTTGATCCAAAATAGACAATGTATCACGTCTACTAAAACTATCACGTCTACTCTACTAACGACCAGAACCGTAAAAAGTTATTGTTTGCACTAAGCATAAGTGGTACCATTGATTTTATAGGTAGTATCATCTGATAAAATCATCAACTCATACCTGAGAGATGCCACTGCAATGAGAATTACAAGAAAACTAAGCAATTTGAGCCATCGTGACATAGACAGAACGATCAAGAGCGTGATTTTACCTCAACAAAAATAAAAAACGCAAATTTGATCTTTTGTCGCTTGCACGGTCTCACATATACATAGATGAATTTGTAATGCATTTTTTTTATTTTATATGAATTATCGACCGATCGAGTCGTTAGAAAAGTCGTTATTAATATAAAATTAGGACCCAATTCTACATTGTTGATGTTTTAAAGTCACCCGACTATATTCACGGTGCTAATTTCGAAACTGCATTAATATTTATTTGGTCTCAATTAATAAATGACATAAAGGCAGAAGCTTGTATCAATGGAAAAGTCAATTTACCAAATCGCCAGTCTAGTCGACTTTCGAGGCGATCTTTGGAGTCGATTCGAACATTACTATAATGGTACTGGTTTGCCGACAAAAGAAAAAAGACGAGAAGAGGAACTCATCGACCGAATGGCTGCGCGGCTTCACGTCGTTCGGAATCACGAGATTTACTGATAATTCCGCAATAATTAAATGAAAAGTCGCAGCAGGCGGCCGTGCGCGCGATCGGATGGTGTGTCTGTGTGAAAAAAGTGCCGATAAAGTGTTCGCCGTCGCTTTGACAGTGTCGTATTCGGGTTGTGAAGTTGGATTGAATGGGCGTGTACAGGATTTTCTGAAATAGTGATACAAAACGAGTATATACGCCGACCGCTAGCAGGACGCCGCTGTTCGGCCGAGGGATTCCATAAAAAAAGTGAGTAAAAGCTTTGAAAAATCAATGTTTTATAATGGAGAGCGAGAGTGTGATTTTTTTATCAAGGGTGTGTCATATCCCTGAAAATTCGGATTATTTTTAGAATATATCGTAATTTAGTGACGCGCCGCGCTTCGATAACAATTATACGCGCTGTTTAACCATTATTTAACGGTTTTTAAGCGATTTTATTATTGGTTTTTGATACGAAGCTAATCTGACGTTTATTTGCGTTCGAAGTTCAAATTCAAAATGTTGTCATTTGGCGGTTCCATAGAACTATAATATTAATTGAAGGGATAGGTATGTTGAATATATATATTTTTGAATTTATATATTAACGGGACCTTTTTCATATATTAAAAAAAACACGGAATTTATTAGGTATCCTTACCTACTAAATTTTTAAAAAAAAACGCTACTAAATGCGATCACTTTAACCCTTCGAGTAGCGGCATAATTTATGGCAGACCGCGGCAATTTATTGGAATTTCTTGCAATATTGCCGCGCTCGACAAAAAGTACTATAACTATGGAACTACTATAGCAATCATAAAAAGAATATCTGTGCAATGCATATTGAAATCTCATTTTGTAAAACAATTAGATAATTATGAATAAATATGAGAAAGTCAAAAAAGTGAAAAAAATCCTATCTTGTACTCGTCTTACGGAAAAATACGGAACCCTATTTAGAAATTGTAAATACTATTGTGATCTTTATTCGATTCTCTATCAAGGTAATATTTAATTTTGCTTATTAATATACAAAAATATTTAGATATTAGCTCATAAAAACCAATAAAAATTTTGATGATTTCTCAAAAAAAAAAAAGATGATGTTTGACAATGGAATTTTACCAGAAATATCCGCGAAATAACGCGCGAAATTATTCTAGTGGCCGCCTATGTATCTATGGTAATAATGAGATATTGGGTATGGATTTTAGGATGCGTTCGAATTAGAAAATAATATTACTGTGCGCTCCGAGAGCAAGCCGCCAATATTGGTCATTACGTAGTCAACGGTGTTCTGATGTGCAACCAAATTTGGTCGTTACGTAGCCGAAGGGTTTAATGCTAAATATAACAGAAGAATGGCAAATTATTATGTATTTTGAAAAATAGGCTACCTCACTTATTTTTCAAAACAAAAAACACACAACTAAATTCGATCACTTTACTTAATGTTAATTCTAATAAGAAATGTGTCGGTTTTTTTAAATTATAAACTAGCTGACCCGTGCCCACTTCGTTGGGCGGTAAAACTTTTTACTTGTGATGAAATTATGAGTGTGGTTTGGTTAGTACTGAGTCAATGATTTATTTCCTGACTGCCAAAAAAAGGGTTATATTTTTGCTGCATATGTATGTATGTATTTGCATGCCAATTTGACTATATTACCGTTATTGGTGAGTGTCTTCTTGTGAGTGTCTTATTTGTGAGTGTCTTATCTCTTTAACCATTTATGCAGTAAAGGTGAAATTATATGCAGTAAAAGGGAAAAGTCTTTTGTTTTACACTTGAGACGATAAATTTACTTATTTTGATATGAATTCATAATTGTTGATAATATTACCTATATATAGACTAATATATAGCCTATGACACTCACAAATAACGTGGCTTTTTATTGGTAAAAGAATTTTCAAAATCGGTTCAGTAGATCCAGAGATTACTTCCTACAACGTCACAAACTTTACCTCTTTATAATATAGACTAAACGGTCGCGGTTCCATACCTATTTCGTATTATCTCTTTAACTATTTATGCAGTAAAAGGGAAAAGTCTTTTGTTTTAAACACTTTTGACGATAAATTTGCTTATTTTGATAATAATTCATAATTGTTGATAATATGACCAATAAACATGTCCTAACGATTTAAATTATTTTTTTAATTTGAAAAACTACTTTTTGTGACTTAAATATAAAAGTTAGACATATGCTGTCGTCGACTTTTTTGTAGGCATTATCAAGCTCTACAACTTTTCTCTAGAACTTAATCATATATCTCTCATCGTTAAGGCAGCGTTAGTTAGAAAAAGTCTTTTAATTTTTCGGATTAATATATAGCCTATGACACTCACAAATAACGTGGCTTTCTATTGGTAAAAGAATTTTCAAAATCGGTTCTGTAGATACAGAGATTACTTCCTACAACGTCACAAACTTTACCTCTTTATAATATTAGTATAGATTATTTTTTTTGGTATTATTGCAGTATAGGATTTTTTAATGTCACCCTACTATATTCACCTCGCTGATTACGAATCTGTAATAATCTTTATTCGGTCTCAATAAATAAGACATATATGCTGCAGGCCGTCAACTTCAATACTGCTCATCCGTTCGCCATTAAAATTGGTATCCATAGATATTTGAGCACGCATAATATTTTGGCGCTATTCACTTTATTGTAACTCACCACCAGATGGCGCTGCAGCACATCAACTTCTATACTGATTGGTTATAAAATCCATCAGTTATTATCCTGTGGGTTCCTTCTCCCACTGCTGAAGGGGTGGTTTCTTGTGGACTGTAATTGTTATTATTACCTTCGCGTTCTCTCATCCTTTCCGGCCGAAGAGTCTCCTCCGTATCTGGTTCACACTCTATTTGATGATAACACAGTGAAAGAGTTTATTTTAAAAGAATGTTTATTGTCCCTCAATTTACACGTGAGTTACAGAAATACACTTAATTTTATGTAATACACCTGCTAGTACGTGCCCAGCCAACGAGCTGCCGTATGTACTACTATTATCCCGCCGCTTAAAGGGTCGTTCGGTCGCGACCCCGGTATTTTTCTGACTGCTTGATTTTCCAAAATCGTCCAATTTGATTCGCTGAAGCACCGCCACTCTAACCGGTGATTGGGAAAATGCAATGGCGACGGTAAAGGACCGGCCCACTGAGGGCTAGGGGTGTGGCTTAAGAGTACATATTATACAATCAGACTTACATTTTTAACTTAATTTAAATCTCACCTTCATTGAAGGTAATTTTATATAATATGTATGTATTATTATAAATAAAATACAAACGGAGCTGCCATGAAATTCACCGACGAAAAATTGGCCCATCATATATAATTATTACACTTCTGGGAGGTGAACGATGGATTCCGGACTAACGACCGGCTGTGGTAGGTTTAGGACAGCTGTCTTGCCACATGTGAGCGTTCACCTTACCACCCATTCACTCCCCCTTCGAAGCCATAGAATTTGAGATGCAGAAATCGCGGTTTTAGATAATTTTTCTAGAAAGGAGTTGATTATTTTCCTGGAGAGACCAAGATCTTTAAAAACGTGAAACAAAGATTTAGCTGGCAGGCCACGAGCGCCTACTTCCACCGCGTGAAAGTGAACAGTGAAGCCGTTCCGGGTGACGGCATTTGCGAGATCATGGTATTTATTTAATTTGTACTCGTGGTCTTTTGGAATATTTGATTCCCATGGAACAGTTAATTCTACGATAAGGACCATCTTCCAAGATAGAGAGTAAAGAGTTATATCTGGATGCAGGGCTGTGCATCCGAGACTTTCAGGGAATTTATACTGCTTAGAGACCGAATCGACCTCCATAATCCAATCTGAAGCTTTCTCGATTATTGAGAAAGGTTTTGCAGTGAGATGGTTTTTGCCTTTGGAGCCAGCCTGCTCAAACTGTATTGGGGGTTTGGAGGATACATTATCATTAGGTTTATAGCGAGAATAGTAGATTAAACATTAACAATACATCATGTTTAGTACTTAAAATTACTTCGAATAGTTAGCATAATTATAAGTATATTTTATTTTATCCAAGCTTTACAGTCGAGTAATTAATAGACTCCTAATTGCCCCAAACGGTGCGATTATTTAGTGATTACACACTTGTTTTAATATACGAGGGTTGCGCCAAGCGTCTGGTCGCGTTTATCCTTTTTTGTTATCATTCGACCCCCCCGCTATATCCGCTGCGGGAATGACGGGCCGATAATTAATTAGGGGTCTTCGGCCCTTGAAGAAGGCGATATACTATTTCCAGGACCTTTCAAGGAATGTTTTTGAATGAATTTGAATGAGCCGTATTTTGTTTCAATGGCAATTCAAACGAATTTATGTCTGTTATGGGGTGGCTTGAGCGTGTGAAATATGAATGTAAGCTTCAAAGAATCGATCTCTGGCGATCGGCCACCCGTATAAAAGAATACAAGTATTAATTCATCCACCGATCAACCAATCACCATGAAAATTAGTATACATAGACATTTGAGCATGCATAATTATTTGCACTATTCATTTGCTAACTTACAGATGTATCATTTCGATATCTTGGACTCAGAAAGTCACCAATGAGGAAGTTCTACGCCGTGTTGGCGAAAAACGCAAGCTATGGCAGACCACCAAATAGCGCAAAGCTGCATACCTGGGTAACGTGCTTAGGTTCGACAGCTACAAACTCCTGCATCTCATTATGATGGAAAAAGTTGCAGGGAAGAGACCTGGCCGAAGACGGAAATCATGGTTGCGGAACATTCGAGAATGGACTGGGATTACGGGTGTCGCCGGATTGTTTTGCCTGGCGGAGGACAAAAAGAAGTATGCAGAGCTGACTGCCATAACCTAACATCTACTAGTTGGCGAGGCACCCTAAGAAGAATAAGTAGAAGAGTATTAAATGCTATGAAAAATGCATTAACTCAATCCACTGATTTTGCATGGTCTGATAAGACAAAAAAATGTCATATCTACAATTGGTGATTATATCTATGCCTATCGAAGCAAAGATAACCTAGTTTCGAGATAAAATATTTATTTGTCAGAGTTTCAAGAAAATACTTACCTATATAGTATACTGTTGTGAAGCAGTGTTTAATCTTTGGCACATTAAGGGCCCTATTCCACTGGGACACCATGGCGGTGTAACAAGTCGCGCACCGTGGTGTCTTTGAGCTACCAAGTCGAGACACCAGATTATACACCAGATAGACAACAGAATTGCTACATTAATTTTCAAATCTATTAGAAAAATCCAGCGAGGAACTGTCCCAATTAGGTGGTCTGCTTTGAATTTCAATAATAAACTTTTCTGTATCGAAATTATCCATCGTAGCATACGCTGTAACTAAACAAATGTCTTGACAACAACGATGTACGCATGCGAAAGAGGGGCACTGGCAGCGCGACTGGCGTCTGAGTGAGTGACACGCCATACAGCGTTGTACTGATTAATAGTGGCGCTGCCAGTAATAATCTGTATACGCGTCCGTGCTGGTCGCATTACCAAAACGGTTGCGCAACTAAGCGGACACAAGGTGAGATACTCTCCATAGAGCTGTATACATTTTGTTGGTGGCGGGCCATAGTCGGTTCATATTAGGGGTTTCATCTTGGAATATGAGATAATAACTGGAAACTCGTATACACCTTCATTTTGGCGATCTAAAAGTTGTGTCAAAAATCTCATAAAACCATACGACGAAGACGTCGTAAGCTATTTAAGGTCAAAGGTCACAAAAGCCATTTTCGCAATTATCTACGTTTCTATAGCTTATTGATGTTAACATCTTGTATAAAAATTGTAGAGCATAAAATTTGCGACAAATTTTGTTTCAAACATATTTTCATGCGCTCAACCGTTTTTGAGATAGAGGGCGGAGAGCGCGCAGCACTCAACCATACACACTGTAATGCATGGTCAACTTCACCATCGATATAATTCGATATTGGATTCTGGAGGTTGATTCGGTCTCTAAGCAGTATAAATTCCCTGAAAGTCTCGGATGCACAGCCCTCCGTCCAGATATAACTCTTTACTCTCTATCTCGGAAGGTGGCCCTTATTGTAGAATTAACTGTTCCATGGGAATCAAATATCCCAAAAGACCACGAGTACAAATTAAATAAATACGATGATCTCGCAAATGCCGTAACCCGGAACGGCTTCACTGTTCACCTTCACGCGGTGGAAGTTGGCGCTCGTGGCCTGCCAGCTAAATCTCTATTTCACCTCTTCAAAGATCTTGGCCTTTCCAGAAAAATAATCAACTCTTTCTTAGAAAAATTATCTAAAACTGCGATTTGCGCATCTCAAATTCTATAGCTTCGAAGGGGGAGTGAATGGGTGGTAAGGTGAACGCTCACATGTGGCAATACAGCTGTCCTAAACCTACCACAGCCGGTTCGTAAGTCCGGAATCCCACTGCTCGCCCCCCAGAAGTGTAAAAAAAAATAGTATTATGATGGGCCCGACTCCGGTCGGTGAATTCCATGGCAGCTCCGTTTGTATTTATTATTATAGATATATTAGCTCAGATACTAATACAATACAATACAATCAACTACTCCAGTAGATAGGCATTCCTACACTTGGATGCGTCACAAAATTAAATGCAAAAATTTAATTAATTAAAACATAACTAACGTGATAGTTGTCATGGCTGTAATAATATATTAAATATTACCTACATACAAATAATCAAAATATACTAATGTGATTTAAGAGTCAGGGAGAATAATATATTAAAATAGAAATGCAAATTCTATGTAGAATAATCAAAAAATATATATTTTATTGTCAATCCAGCAATATGCCTTCGTATTTAAAAAAAAAAATGAATAGATGTATAATAAATTATATGAAATACCATTATGTTTAAAACTTTACGCATGTCATTAATCATCAACATGGAAAATAAACTCAGAATTTTTAATCTCCCTTATACCATAAATTGGGTTACTTACCAAATTATGTATAATTATCTTTTTAAATTGGTCCTCTCCAAGGCTTTTCATTTGCTCTGGAATCTTAAGTATTAACTTAAAAATGGCCGACCGGCGTAACAGCTGTTTCAAACTGACAGCCACCTGACAGCCGCGGACGTGAAGCTTCTCGTTCGCGAATCGTGCGCTTTCGTTGTAATAACCGTGTTAAGACGAGGATACGCCTTTTATACTGCTGTAAAATCCTGCGTTTTAGCCTAATAATGGTTTTTGACGACGTGGATGATATGATCGATCTGGATTTATTGGAAGAAATCGAAATGCGTCGTGATAGGCGACCAAAAATTTACAAATTGCGATACAACCCGTTCGATTTCGATGATTACAATTTTAAAACTAAATATCTTTTCACTAAGCCATACGCCGCAAGAATCATCGATATCCTGAGAGCTGACCTGCAAAATGTCGACGGCAACTGTTCGCGATTGAGATGGAAATACCACTATTATTTCGATCAGCATTCGCGTAACAAAACAATGGGCACGGGCTTTCTGAGGACAAAAAGTGACATTTCATGTGCATTTCATGCCGCTTCAATTGGCCACACTGCTTCCAAGTGGGCGTTGCCATGCTAGAAATATGACTTGTCTTTGGTTTCAGGGAGTAGTTATAACCGCGTTACAACTGTTTTATTGGTCACGATTTTACAACTTCGTTATAACTCGGCTATACCGGGTATAACAATAACAAGGGTTTAACGCGGTTATAAGATCATTTTATTGGTAAGAGTGTTATTATAGAAGGACAAATTTTGGTGAATAAAACTATCGCACTTTGCTAAGTCTCTGTCGGTTTATGTGGAGATTGGATTTGTTCCTCGTATCAAAAGATGAAAAACACTATTCACCGGAGCTTCTGTTAGGTGTCTACGAGCGTAGATAATATTTTGGTAGATGTAAGAAGAAAATAGTCATTATTCCTGAGTTGACTCCATACCCTTTGCTCGTAAATCATGTGACAAAGAGAGTAATAAATTGAACAGCATGCAAGAGAATAGCGCGCCAATATGCTCTGGGGCAGCTCTCACACCAGAAACAGTCGGTTGTCTGCCAGCGGACTGCGACCAAATTACTACTGGCCGGCTTTCAGTAGTGGTTAGTTTAGTTTGTCTGGGCTTTTTTCCCGCACTTGACCTCTTGATTGGGACGTTGTGCGTGATTCAGTAGTGGTTTTGAAGTGGTAATTTTCGAGCGCGAAAGGCCCATCTAGGGGATTCAATATTGATGGTCTTTACTTGATAAAAAAAATTGTGCATTCACAATACTTTACTTCTTTTTCGGTTGGTAGGCCTGTAAAGTAAAAATTCAAATACAATATAAAAAAATCTATTTACTTAAAATTAGGAGTGGATGCTTAAAATGTCACCAAATAAAGTCAAATCAGATAAAAGAATCGGAGACTATTGCGGTTGTTTGACATTGTAAATAAGATAAAAAACGAATTTACCGCAAACTTTTTTAAAAACTTTTTTATAAAATCAGAATAAAATATTTATTTATAATAAAACAGTCAAATCAGAAAAAAATATAAAGATATAAACAAAACAATCTTGCAGTCTACATATAACTAAGATAAACTAAGGGCCGATTTCTTTAACCTGTGAATAAAAGTAAAAGTATGAGTAAAACTGTCGGTTTGCTCAATATACCATACGTTTTACGTTTCAATATGTGACCGATAACGGTGGATCGAACCAACTTACCGACGATGGTCGGTTTCATTTTTACAAAATGATATATAAATGTTCCCCGCTGTTATTAAGACACTGGAACCAGACTGTTACCTGTATGCTGGCATCAGGTTGCCTCCAGGATTCCGATACCATGCTGGCATCAGGGTGCTGGCACCGGGCTGACACCAAGATGGAGTTATCAGTTAACCATCAGGATGTTGGTGAAGGGCCGGTAACAGGATGGCGGTACCGTGCTGGCACCGGCTTGGCACCACAAAGCTGGCACCAGGATACTGGTATTACACCAGGATGCTTGCAATAGTTTGTCTCCAGGATGCTGCTACCAGGCCGGCTCCGAGATGCTGGCACCATTGTAAATCCAGGATGCCGGCACTAGGAGCCAGTCCGGTACCTGCATCCTGGAGCCAAGCTGGTGGAAGACCAGTGAGAAGACCAGAAGACATCCTGATATCAGCCCGGTATGAGCATCCTGGGGCTAACTTGGTGACAGCATCCTGGAGCCAGTCTGGTACCAGCATCCTGAAGCAAAACAGGTGCCAGCATCCTGGAGCCAGCATACATGTCCGCTCAAATACATGCCCCAGGATGCTGGTACCAGTCTGGTTGATCCACCGATATTGATTACATATTGAAACGCAAAATGTATTGTATATTGAGCAAACCGATCAAACCGGTTTTACTCATACCTTTACTCACAGGACTCATATAGAAAACAGGCCTAGACACAAGAATAATAATAATAAAACTCTTCATTCTTAACCCTTCAGGCCCCGCGACTCGCGGTTAACCCTCAGGTTGACTGCAATATCGAAGTCGCGGGGTCTGAAGGGTTAAGAAAAGGCGTATTAGACATGTATTTATCCGAGATTTTCGGATGCCGATTGACGTGTCACACCCATACAGTTTATCCAATAATATTCGCTATTCGCTTCTTGTAATATTTTGGGCACTAGCGCAACTAAAACGCGGTAAATCTACAAAGCTCAATAATCGCACATAGATAAGAATGTCACTGTCGTAGGATAGTGGAATTCTTATCTTTATTACTTTGTGCTTCGTAATTCTGAGGATTTTGGCCCTGAAGACACTATTTAAGGATATAAGGGACTGGTAAGCCACCAATGCCAACATTCACAATGGTGAGTTGTCACCTACAACGGCCGAACCCGCCACCCCAGGAAGGTATAACGATATTGATCGTTCTTTCAACCTGGAGTGAACGTAGAGGCTTGGGGACGAAGACAGTCCACCGTCTAGCTACGCCAACTTGGCCGTGAGAGTCCAACGCCTTAGACCCAACTAAAGCTGTCAACTACAACGGGCGAACCCGTCACCTCAGGAAGTTTAACGATAGTGATCGTTCCGTCTCCCGTGAGGTGAGCGCGGAAGACTTGGGATGAAAATAATCCACAGGCCAACGCCTTAGGACGAGGCACTGGGAAAGGTACCCAGCGGGCAGCCTCGCCCCTGACTACCAGTTTGAAAGGATATCTCCATCTGGAATTACTTTCAGACGGATACGTCCTGCCTCCTGACTGGTTACAGGATCGAGGTCGCTTGCGCGGTCCTCTCCCTTATGAAGCGGTGATACGGTGACTACCGAATCTATCACGGACCACAGCATCCTTTGCCCGACTTATGTATTCACCCGGGATCGGGTGGCCGAATGGTCGTTTCAAGAGCAGTTGCCGTAAGGTTAACAACCACCTCGCTCTATAGGAAACATTACTATTCCCAGACTCCCCCGGCTATTAGTCGGAGTGCACAATCGATTGGCTGCCGCCACACGGTGCGCAAGCCGTCCAGGAGCGCCCGAAGGTTGACTCTTAGGGGAAACTGGTCTGCAGGTCAGAGTCCTACCCTGGCAGCCGAAAAGGTGTTGACCGTGACTTTATCCGACCCTGAGCGAATGGGTCTTCGAGGCCAATGCCAGCAAGGCTCACTAGCTTCCCTTAGACCCAGCTGGCAGCCTTGCACCCTCATTACCAGATTTGGCAGGATTTATCCATCCTCCCGTCTGGTTCCAAGTGCAAAGTCGCTTGCTAGGCCTCTACCTGATGTTAATTCAGCGGTAATTCAATTTCAATTTGTCGCGGACCGTGGCGTCCTTTGCCCGTCTCTTCACTCTGGATTGGGTAGCCAACTAGTCGTTTCAAGAGTGGTTGACATCAGGTCAACATCCACCCCCGCTGCTTAGGAAACAGTATATCGTTTCCAGACTCTTCTTTTATCTATTGTGTTTTTTAAAAACTATTATGTAACTAGCTGACCCGGCGAACTTCGTACCGCCTAACAGTCAATGAATGTCGTGTTACAGATTAGCTGAACTTAATTTATGATTTTATGAAATTAATACAATGAATACAAAATAAATATTAATTTCTCTACTTTATTTAGATAATAACACAAAAAGAAAAATAAAGGTACAAAAAATAAGTATATCAATCGCGTGTCAGCAAGACATGATTGAATTAAACTATTTACATATTGTGCAGCATGGGATGCACTCGGTTTAATTCTCTTCATTGAAGCACCTTGCGATATACGACATTTTTTGTTTTTTTGTCAGGCGCAAGAACAAATAAAGCGGATGATTTGCCCCGTACACACGTGAACATGCCACGTACAACTGACCATGAGAAAAACACGGATTTACATTTTGTATGGGAAAATGTTATTCTTTTATTTTAATTGTTCGTCAACTTCCAAATTTTTGTTTTTAAAAGCTTGTAACGCATTTCGCGTTTTCCGATTTGCTCTTCCACAATTTCCTTCCACAATATTCATTCACTTCATCGATCGATGTCGCGTCGTGTTCAATTTTTGACAGTTCCAGCTGAGGATTTTTTGCGCGGCTGACCAATCAGAAGCGAATAGTGACGTCTGCGATGATTCGATGAGAATCGTTGTCACAAGCTATTCTGCTATTCGGGACGGAGACAAATACAACAAATCAACAACCAAGTGTTCGAACAAACCCGACTTTGTTTTATATATATAGATTCTTATTTTATCTATTTTTGTTATTGCTTAACAAAATTTATTCTGAATTAATATTAACTAGTGAGATAGTTTTTAATTCCTTGAGCGGCAAACGGGACAATTGTCCCACAATTAAAATTACCATAGAGCGGCAAAGGGGACATCTGTCCCAGCCGAGATCGGCGCCGATGTTTTCCAATTATTTACCCTTGATACCTCACATAAATCATACGGCCTGTGGTATGTGCGAAAAGAGGAGAAGATTCTCTGTCGTTAACTAGTTGGTTCATTATTTTTCATACAGTCGCCATTTTTTAAGTCTATGATTGAACCAAACCAAACCAAAAACTTCAATATTCATGTTGATTTTCATCACCGAATATTTTTTTATTTTTGTATGGGTATAAGTAAAACGAAGTCATAGGTTGAATGAAGCATATTATAATTATTATAAAAGTATTCACATTTTCTTGCATAGGGTGATTTATTTCCAGAAAAAACATAGAAATGTTGGACAAGGCAGTTTTTTTCTGTACCACAACTTTGACAGATAATTTTGAATAATGCTTATTGCTTTACAAAACGACGTTACACGTATCTAATAGTAAATTTCAACAGGAACATAAAAAAGGTCTTTTTTATACGATCCGTATAGTAGTTTCGGAGTAATCGTCGTTTTCCTGAAACGCTATATTTTTGTTGTGATGTAATCTTCTTCGCGTTCTCTAAGAGAAACTACAATTCAAACGTCAGCACTCGAGGTTGGTTGGGATTTTTACCCGGTTTGCATAAACCCACTTTACTTGTGAATTTACGCGACCCCCTTTGTGCTGGGTAATTACCCCTTCGATTATCTTCAATGGTTTTCACCTTGGACTGTATTCAAATGGTAATCACTCACCAGCTAGGTTGGTTTTTCTCTCAGGGGTGGTTGTCTCGAACGATTGGTGGATTCCAACCTCACAAGGAAATTAGTTCGGCGAGAGGCTTCCGTGATAGAACCTCACTTTCCTCAGGTCACGCAGGATAAGCTTCCGTCGAAAATAAACACTTTTTATTCGCGAGACTTTCTTTTATTCGGTCACTTATCTTTATTTTTACAGTGAGTTCCGAGTACTTATAATTTACTACTAAGTCCCGGTGCTTGGATCGCGGCGCGTTCACGCTGACCCTTTGCCAATTTACAACTGAAGCTTTCGCTCTTTTCTGTCGTCGATCGCCATTACATTTTTTTTTTTTTTTAAGATAGCGACCGCCCTTACCTCTCATTGGTCTAGATCCTTCCAGAAATTTCTAAACACACCCCTATTACTGCGCCGCACACGTTTTGTCCAATAACGAGACAGGGCGCACAAACCAGACACAACCCCGTGTGAAAGAGACATCGCAATCATGCTTCCTCGCTTGCACGCTAGAGCGAGAAGCGAATACACTAGTTGTCTCTGTCTTACATTTAAACATTTTATAGACATATTATTTGCTTAATTTAAAAGAAAAGAATCTACCCTAGTACAGGCATTAACCTAGTTGGGTAGTTTTTTAAGACATAATTTTCGTACTACTTCCTCTTAAATAAAGCATTATTATTATTATTGTTATTACAGATTCTCGTCGCAAACGCCACCGTTCCCGAGTACATATTGTCTTAAACATAGGTTAGTTTCAGGTCATTAGTAACAAGTTAATATTAATGTTAGATCGTTAATTAGGCTAATTAAGTTGTCTCTCCTAGCGCTTTACTTTACATTAAACGAAATACTATATGCTATGCTTAAATTAATTAATCATGCAAGTTTCTTTACATTTTAAACTATATTATTTCTAGGGGGAATTGTGGGATTTGGAGTATGTATGATTTTTTGTAACGTCCACGGTTTTTATTTCGTAGTCTTTTGCCAGTCGCCTCGCCAGGGAATTTATCGTTACCATGTGTTACTAAGGGGTCCTTTTCACGATTTATTTTGAATGGGAACGTTGTCGGTCCCTGGATTCTCGTGTTTCAGGGTCGACCGCTCGTTTATTTTATATTTTATAGCCCCTTTCTGTCCTTTCCTTTGAGTTATCAGCTATTTTTCAAGGAATCTCACATCCTCGGCGTCCGTGACTAATTATGTTTCCTACCCTTTGTAAGAGGGTCTCACTTTTAGGGAAGATTTATCGACCCTGGCGTCCGCTCTTTCGGATATTCTGAACCATTCCCCCCCCCCCAATGGGCTCTGAGCCTCATTGGCTCCTGTCTCCATCTATTTGGTTTACCTAATTTACATCTTATTTACATAATCCAGTCTTATTTTTTACTCATTCACCTATGGGATTCTACTTATCTAACTGTCATATTCAATTTTCCTTATTGGTCTAGTGAGGTGACGGATCTTTCTTATTCAACCTATGAGAATTTCTCATTATTCTACTTAGAATATGTACCGCTTTCCGTTAACTTTCGTTTTTCATTTCTTACGAGACAAACGTCAACTTGCGTTTTCACTTTTAAATTCTAGCTAGACTATTTTTATTTTCTACTGTGACGAATAGACTTTCGCTTTTTCCACTTAGACATTAGTGACAGTTGTTTCTGCCTGATCAGCTGTTGTATGTATTTTTACAAGTTTACTGACAGGGCGCCTATACACTTTCCCGTCCACTAATAGGTCTACTATTCGCACTTGGCCTGTTTTGTCAGGGAAAACTTGAGTTACCTGACCCCTGGCCCACCTTCCGCGTTCTAGGGAAGGATCTAACAGGACTACTAAGTCTCCGATTTTTAACGGAGTTCCCTTTGTCGCCCACTTAGGTCGTTTAACCAACAATGGAAGTACTTCTTTCGACCACCGGTACCAGAAAGTATCAGCAAGTATTTGCGATTGTTTCCAGTGATTTTTGTTAGATAACTCAGTTGTATTATTCTGTCCTACCGCTGTACTATCATCTGCATGGCCTAATAGGAAATCTGCGGGTGTGAGAGGTCTCTCATCCCGAGTATCTAGAGATATATACGAGAGCGGCCTGTTGTTCATCATCGCTGAGACTTCGCATAATAATGTTCTCAGCACATCTTCATTTGGCGCTCGCTCCTTTAATATGGCATATAACGATTTTTTTGCCGTTTTTATCTGACTCTCCCAAACTCCACCGAAATGGGGTCCTGAAGGAGGGGAGAAACTCCATTTTATCTCGTCGGCACTTAGACGATCCCTCACTTCATGGTTGTCGATAGCTGACAAAACTTTTCTTAATTCAGCGTCCGCACCGCGGAACCCAGTGGCATTGTCGCTCATAATTTCCCGCGGCTTCCCCCTGGCTGCTATAAAACGTCTTATAGCTAACAAGGCCGAGCTGGTTGACAAATCTCCAGCTAGTTCGATATGGGTCGCTCTCGTGTTAAAACAAGTGAAGAGTAATCCATATCGTTTTTCCACTTTCTTTCGATTAGTGACGAAGAACGGCCCAAAAGCGTCCAAACCTACAGTGTGGAAACAGCGCCTTCGGGTGGTTATTCGCGCGGGTGGGAGTTGGCCCATTTGTGCGGTCATAGGCTTCGCGCGGCGGATAGTGCAATAGACACATTCTCGTGAGATCTTTTTCACCGTTTGTCGCGCCCCAATGACCCAAAACTGTTCTCTCAGCACTGATAAAATTAATTCAGCGCCGCCGTGAGCATTAATCTCGTGTAAATGTTTCACGAGCAACACCGTGAATCTATCCTTACCGTGTAATATATATGGCCTTTTTGTGTCGAAAGGTGTGTCGTTCGCATTTTCGATCCGGCCTCCTAACCGTATTAACCCTTCCGCGTCGATATACGCGTTCAATCCGAACAGACGGCTGTCTTTCGGCAATATTTTCTGATGACGTATCAGGTCTATCTCGTGTGCGAAAATTCGATGTTGTGATTCCCTGATCAGAAATTTTTTCCCGGTTGCGATATCGTCGCTTTCGAGTACTTTTGACGTGGTTTTTTTTCTACACAGATCTATAAATTTTTTCACATATGCCATGGTTCGACTCGCCCGCATGTACCGGGAAAATCTATCTATGTCAATTACGCTTTCATTTTTTTTCTGTCGTTGTTAGTACAAGTTTTGTCTTAAATTCTAACAATGCTCTCTCTTCCGGTTTCGGATCGGTTGGCTCCTGGAGCGGCCAGTGTTCTCTACTGCCACGCAAGAAAGCAGGTCCCGCGAACCATCTACCTTCCGGGCTTAAATCTATCTTGGTGGTATTCCGTGTGCCATCATCAGCGGGGTTGTCGCTCCCTGCTAACCAATGCCACTGTCTTGGAGACGTGAGCTCATCGATCACACCTAGTCTATTTGCTACAAACTGGAGGTGACATTCCTTTTGTGACAAAATCCACCACCACACATTTTTTGAGTCTGTCCACATAAAGACGTCATCGAAACTTAATGCGCTCTCTTGTTTTATTTTTGAGGCCAGTTCAGCACCTAACAGCGCCGCAGTCAGTTCTAACCTGGGGATTGTCAGTTTGCCTTTCAAAGGTGCCACTCGAGTTTTGCTAGCCATAAAGGATACCTTGTGCTCGCCGCTACAGCCTGTAATCCTAACATATGCAACGGCGCACATCGCCTTTTCGGACGAATCGCAGAATACGTGCAATTGCCTTTTCTCACCTGCTTGTTTGGTAGCGCCATTATAACGTGAGATTCGCACACCTTGCGCTAATCTCAGTTCTTGCAACCACCGGAGCCAATATTTAACTACATCGCTCGGGATCTCGTCGTCCCAGGCCACTCGGCTACTCCATACCTGCTGCATGATCAGTTTAGCCCTTATAGTTAGCGGTGAAAGCGCACCCATTGGGTCCCATAGCTGCATTATTAATTTTAGCGCTTCCCGCTTCGACGGAATCTTATTTCCCGTCGTCAGATCTTCGCTGAGGCGGTCCATGCTCACATTAAATGCTAACTGATCAGAGGCAGGTAGCCACGTCAAGCCTAATATACGTTGTGACGTCAACTCACCCTTTTCCAGAGATACTTGCGCGAGCGCGCGGTTTTCTTCTGGTATCCCGGTTAAAGCCTCGTTTTTATTTGAAGCCCAACCGGTCATAGTGAAATTCCCAGCTTTATGAATCAAATTAATTTCCCTGATGACTTGTTTTGCTTCCTCTAACGTGTCTACTCCCGCCAGCAAATCATCAACGTACGAATCGCGCTCTATTATTTTTACAGCCGCTGGGTACTGGTCCTTAAACCGAGCTGCGTTTTTATTTTTTACGTAGATCGCGGAGGCCGGGGAGCAACAACTACCGAATATTAGACAGTCCATTTTTAAGATTTTTGGAGGACTTTCACGCTGGAAACCTCGCCAGAGAAACAGCTGACTGAAGCAATCTTCCTCTCTCACTTTTATCCGAAGATACATATCTCGTATGTCGGCCGTGAAAGCGATTGCATTTTCACGGAATCGTAATAAAATTCCTAATATGCTATTTAAATAGTCTGGTCCACCTAATAACATGCTATTCAGCGACCCGCCTGCGCCCGAGGACGCAGCGTCGTGAACGACACGAATTTTGTCTTTCTTCGCGGGGTGAATAACCCCCAGGTGCGGAAGAAATAACACTCGAGGGCGGTTTTTTAATTGTTTTTCCTCGACTTCCGAAGCATACCCCTCAGCTAGATATCTCTCTATCTGCTGGCAGTATTTTTCTCCATAAAGACGGTCGGAGTCCATTTTCCGTTCCACTGACCTCAGCCGAGTCATTGCCATGTCTCGGTTATCTGGTACGGAAAAGTTCACCTCTTTCCATAACAGACCTGTCTCCCATACTCCATTTTTAAAAGAAGTAGTATCTTCTAAGATTTTTTCAGCCCTAACATCGGCCTGAAGCTTTCGCTTTTTCTGTGGCCAATCGTACTCTAGCTTCAGATTTTCTTCAAGTAATTTATCTAAAGAAGGTTCATTTTCCTGATTTAAGCATAGCGCCGGGTACCTAATGTCTCGTTCGAGAGCGTTATTGCCGCCGATAGCCACCCACCCCAGGAGTGTTTTAGATACCGATAGGCCCCCGTCTACCATTTTTAATCCTCTAGAGACTATCAGTTCCCAACAATTAGCTCCCAGGAGCAGGTCAGGTTTTACGGTCGTCGCCTGAGTCGAACGCACCATCCCTCCGATCGGCCTCTGCGCACTTATCACGCTTTTGACCTCCGGTAGATTTAACGAGGCTACGCTGTAAGCTCGTACTACGTATTCCTTCTTACCTAAATCTCCCCTTACTTTGAAGGACACCGCTTCGGCACTGCTATTACTCTCTCTCATATTCCCGATTCCAGAGAGCTGTAATCCCTGCGTCGGGCCTCGAATGCCTAGTTCTATTGCCACGCTCTGATCAATGAGTGAAACAGTCGCGCCTGCGTCTAACAACGCATATAATGTTTTTCTACCCCGGGTTCCAACTACGGTTATCGGTAATACTTGCAGAATGACCTGATTTCCAGATACTGCGTTCGCCACTACCTCGGAGCTCGCGCGCGGCGCCGCCGCGATGTCCGCCTCGTTCGCAGGCGGCGGGGCGGTCAGCAGATAATGATATTTGCCCTTTGGAAACCGTTTATATGCCGAACACGATTTTCGGCCGTGGTTGTGCCCTAAACATTTAAAACACCTACGCATTTTTTTTATCTCATCCCAGCGGCTTGCTAAAGTTAGATTTTTAAATTCTTCACATTTATTTAAATAATGGGATTTCTCACACCGAGGGCACTTAGGGTCTTCTTTGCCCTGGGTATGTAAAATATATTTTTTAGAGCCCGTTTCTTTCTGTCTCTTGTCTCGCGGGTTATCATAACTTTTCCTAGGGAGCTCTGCGGTACACAGACCGGCGTCTTGTGCGCTGATCGCTAATTTCTCTAACCATAATGCGAAATAAACTAATACCGGATCGTTTAAACCAACCCTTCCCCTGTCAGCTAGCCACAGAGTTAATAAGTTCTTTGGCAATTTTGCCACAAGTGAAGCCAATAAGTCTGGATTATAAAGATGTTCTAATTTATTTACCGATTTTACGGTCGCGACCAGATTTTTTATCTGGCACGCAAATCGCATTAAACCGTCTGCATCTAGACTATCAGATAACCCTTTTTCTTTCCTCAAATCCGCTATCGTTCTCTGAATAATTAAATTCGTATTACCGAATAGCGCCTCTAACGTGGTCATGATATTTGTCACGTTGTCAGGACTTAAAAGCAAACCCGTCACTGCCTCGCGTGCTCTACCTTTTAATGCTGTCTGCAAACGCAATAAGTTTTGTGCATCATTTAAATGCATTACGTCTGTCGACTGTTTGAAAATAGCTTTGAAGGCTACGAATTCTAAAGGATTCCCGTGAAATGAAGGTAACTCTTTTGCAAAATGCGGTTTTGTGGACGCTACAGAAAAAATCCTACATACCTCTTTTATCATTTTTTCGCTCGAGCTGCTAATTCCATCGCTGCTCGTACCCAGGTCCGTATCAGCGGCGGCCTTTACCGCCGCCGCCGACACCGCCTTGGTCTCTGCCCTAGCGTTGTCCGCAGCTGCCGCGCCGCTCGCATTCGCCGCGCCGCCCGCATTCGCCGCGCCGTCCGCCACCGTCGCGCCGTCCGCCACCGTCGCGCCGGACGCCGCCGCGTTGCCCGGTTCCGATCGCCCGCCGTCTTCACGCCGCCGTGCCGCTTCTCCATTTTCTTCTGCGAATGTTCCCCCCCCAGGGTTCTGGGGACGTCTCAGCAGCTGGAGTTTGATACTCGGCCCATCTCGACACTCTGCTGGCTGCCGTGTTGTCCCCCGCGACGTCGCGATCATTTTCCTGACTGCTCGTTTCTGTCCCGAAGGTTTCGGAGACAATTTCCAGCATCCTCATAGCATGCCGCGAGTCTTCTTCCGCTGCATCCAGTTCTTCCTGCATCGCTGCTCGTTGAAGGTCCATGTCAGCCTCTTCTTCGATTTCTTCAGCCGCTCTGCGCGCCGTGCGCCGCGCAGCCACTTTTTTCAGTTCCGCATCCAATTTATTTTTATCAGCTTTTTTCTTGGCTTTTTGGAGGTTCACTCTTCGAAGTTCTTCAGATGCTGCTCGCAGTTCCTGAACGTGCTCGCTTCTTCTGCTGCTCTCTGACCAGGCGCGCGATGAAGGTCTTGGATTTTCGGATTGCGTGCTTTTCGAATCCATATTTTTATTTTTCTTTTCTCGTTCTTGATCCAAAGTCACTTTTCTTTCCGATTTTCTTTATTCGGCTTGACGGAGGACCACGATGGTTGGGATTTTTACCCGGTTTGCATAAACCCACTTTACTTGTGAATTTACGCGACCCCCTTTGTGCTGGGTAATTACCCCTTCGATTATCTTCAATGGTTTTCACCTTGGACTGTATTCAAATGGTAATCACTCACCAGCTAGGTTGGTTTTTCTCTCAGGGGTGGTTGTCTCGAACGATTGGTGGATTCCAACCTCACAAGGAAATTAGTTCGGCGAGAGGCTTCCGTGATAGAACCTCACTTTCCTCAGGTCACGCAGGATAAGCTTCCGTCGAAAATAAACACTTTTTATTCGCGAGACTTTCTTTTATTCGGTCACTTATCTTTATTTTTACAGTGAGTTCCGAGTACTTATAATTTACTACTAAGTCCCGGTGCTTGGATCGCGGCGCGTTCACGCTGACCCTTTGCCAATTTACAACTGAAGCTTTCGCTCTTTTCTGTCGTCGATCGCCATTACATTTTTTTTTTTTTTTAAGATAGCGACCGCCCTTACCTCTCATTGGTCTAGATCCTTCCAGAAATTTCTAAACACACCCCTATTACTGCGCCGCACACGTTTTGTCCAATAACGAGACAGGGCGCACAAACCAGACACAACCCCGTGTGAAAGAGACATCGCAATCATGCTTCCTCGCTTGCACGCTAGAGCGAGAAGCGAATACACTAGTTGTCTCTGTCTTACATTTAAACATTTTATAGACATATTATTTGCTTAATTTAAAAGAAAAGAATCTACCCTAGTACAGGCATTAACCTAGTTGGGTAGTTTTTTAAGACATAATTTTCGTACTACTTCCTCTTAAATAAAGCATTATTATTATTATTGTTATTACAGATTCTCGTCGCAAACGCCACCGTTCCCGAGTACATATTGTCTTAAACATAGGTTAGTTTCAGGTCATTAGTAACAAGTTAATATTAATGTTAGATCGTTAATTAGGCTAATTAAGTTGTCTCTCCTAGCGCTTTACTTTACATTAAACGAAATACTATATGCTATGCTTAAATTAATTAATCATGCAAGTTTCTTTACATTTTAAACTATATTATTTCTAGGGGGAATTGTGGGATTTGGAGTATGTATGATTTTTTGTAACGTCCACGGTTTTTATTTCGTAGTCTTTTGCCAGTCGCCTCGCCAGGGAATTTATCGTTACCATGTGTTACTAAGGGGTCCTTTTCACGATTTATTTTGAATGGGAACGTTGTCGGTCCCTGGATTCTCGTGTTTCAGGGTCGACCGCTCGTTTATTTTATATTTTATAGCCCCTTTCTGTCCTTTCCTTTGAGTTATCAGCTATTTTTCAAGGAATCTCACATCCTCGGCGTCCGTGACTAATTATGTTTCCTACCCTTTGTAAGAGGGTCTCACTTTTAGGGAAGATTTATCGACCCTGGCGTCCGCTCTTTCGGATATTCTGAACCACGAGGTATTAAAAAGAATTTGTGCCCAACAAAAAACAAAAACGATATGATAATAAATTACAGAACTTGCCTAAATATTCTTATTCTGAAGGGGATATTGCCTATTATTCTATTGTTCAGTAGATCCAGAGATTACTTCCTACAACGTCACAAACTTTACCTCTTTATAATATTAGTATAGATAGACGACACGGTCGCGGTTACATACCTATGTCGAATTATCTCTTTAACTATTTATGCAGTAAAAGGAAAAAGTATTTTGTTTTAAACACTTAAGACGATAAATTTACCTATTTTGATAATAATTCATAATTGTTGATAATATGACCAATAAACATGACCTAACGATTTAAATTATTTTTTTAATTTGAAAAACTACTTTTTGTGACTAAAATATAAAAGTTACACATATGCTGTCGCTGATTTTTTTGTACGAATTATCAAGCTCTACAACTTTTTTCTAGAACTTAATCATATATCTCTCATCGTTAAGGCAGCGTTAGTTAGAAACGTTTTCGTTCGACCGTTTTTTTCGACTTACTTTGGAAATCCTACTACTACGAAAAAGTCTTTACATTTTTTGGAATAATATATAGCCTATGACACTCACAAATAACGTGGCTTTCTATTGGTAAAAGAATTTTCAAAATCGGGTCAGTAAATCCAGAGATTACTTCCTACAACGTCACAAACTTTACCTCTTTATAATATTAGTATAGATTACTGCTGCCACAGCGCGGCCGACCGCGATCTTTAGTTGGGAGCGCATGTCCCAATAGCGACGTCACATGTCGCATACGCGCCGTGCGCGACGACAGCGCTAATTTTACGCGGTGGTCGCGCGCAATCAAGTAGTTATAACCGTGTACTCATAGAGGGCGCTAAAAAATACCCCTACCGTAATCGTACCCCGCTTCATTCCCGCTTACCTCACCCCTTGCCTGTCTCAAGCGAAAGTTGAATTTGATTTAGCCAATAGCGTCACCTTAACTAGTGAGATAGTTTTTAATACCTTCCTAGTTTAACTTTTGTTATACATAACCTAACTCATTTTGTACTTTTATTATAATAACTGTTTTTTTTAATTGTTTGATATAATGTGCCCGATTGCGTTTCTTTGTGAACTAAAACTAAAATTAGTCCAAGCGAACGAGACAAAGCAATACGTTAGAGTGGAATATGAAACGAACGATTGTCGATAAATACTACCTGCCGAACTTATACTCGTCCGAATAAATTCGAGCATTTTTTGTGCGGTGTAAGATTTGACCTTGGCGGGCAGTTTTAATGCGAAAAAGTGACAACCGGTCATCTCACACTCCGCTCTTGCGTATTGCCCTGTCTCGTTCACACGGACTAATTTCCGATTTTAGTTCACGAAGAAACGCAATCGAGCCCAATATCTGTACGCAGTCTTGTATTAAAAATATCGGTTGGGTCACCCCAGGACTTTCCCGGCAAGCAGACAACCCCTACCCTGAGCGCCAAACCCCACAACCCCCCCCCTCCTGTACGAACGATTCTAACAGTACCACACACTTCTAAATCGGTTCATGCGTTTTTGAAGTTATGGTGGAATAAAGAGACGGAAAACATACATAGATGAACCCTGAACACATTACACTCCTTTTTAGTTGGGCAGTCATGAAATAAATAAGATATGCGCTTGAAAAAAGGGAAGATATAATTTCAGAACCCTGCTATAAAAATGCTTATAGTCACCTTATAGTCACCTTACTAATAAGCTGCCTATAGTCACCTACCCTGCTTATAGTCACCTTACTAATAAGCATGACTCATATTGATATCGGCTTACACAATGACTAATTATATCTTTGACCCTTCTCGGAATGGCAGTCCCTGTCGATTGTGTTGCCGTATCGGTTTGAATTGTTCAACGTTGCTGTGAGGCATGCATTGCTTCGCTTCTCGGTCTTATCTCGCTGAAGTTACCGCTTTTCAACAATCATATCTGGCCTCAACTGATAACTTACATGACTCCAATGCGACAAAAATTACACAAACAACATTGATATTTCTTTTTAAATATTTTTTACAATGCTTTGGTGTAAAGGAGACCGTACAAATGACGCCACCTGAAAGTTTTCAAAATGTAGCAATTATACTGTTTTAGATAAAGTTAGGGAATAACTGCAGTATCCCTCTCAAAAAAAAAAATTAAAAAAATATAGACTAATTGTTTCATTTTAATGCTAAATCTAGGAGAAAATTGTGTCGGTCGCTATAAATAAGCGAGATATAGGCATTCAAAGTTTAAATTTTATGCGTAAACAAACAGGCCAACATAAAAAAAAATAAATTCACCACGCTATATTCACCACGCTGATTCCGAATCTTCCATAATCATTATTCGATCTCAATAAATAAGCGAAACATAGGCGTTCAAATTTTTTAACCCAATGTCAAGAAAGTTGCGGCCATTTTGTTTGTACATACCGTGTATGACACATTCGAGTATATCGTAATATCGATAACAATTAGCGATATTACAGAAATTACGACAATTTGCAGAGTTTTTATATTTTCGCGAAACTTGAAAAAAGGGCACTAATTTCGATGTTTTTCAACGACATTGTATATTGATGACAGAAGATATCTTGAAATGTCGTTTGTTTCAGGTTACCTTTGGTCATCAATACACCAAGTCATTTCGTAAAAACTTCGAAAATTGTTTTAGATGATCGCTAACACATGGCGCTGACAAATGGTGTTAATTTGATATTGAAGAAATTTCGTTTATTTTAGGTTACCTTTTGTCATCATCACCAAAGTCATTTTGTAAAAACTTCGAAATATCGCTAACACATTGTACTGTCAATATCAATAGCGCCGCAGGTAAATTTTTTTTTTCAAATTTCGCCCGTTTTTTTTTTTGAATTTCGCAAAAACGTTTTTTTTTAATTCGAAAAAAAATTTTTTTTTCGAATTTCTCGCGAAATTTGAAAAAAGACATATTACATACAGATATATTAAATTATAAATAGGATAGTAAACGAATTTACCGCGTAAAATTTGTAGGACCCGACGTTTCGGTGACGTTGCAGCCGCCGTTGTCTAGGGTAGACAGTCTACCCTAGACAACGGCGGCTGCAACGTCACCGAAACGTCGGGTCCTACAAATTTTACGCGGTAAATTCGTTTTCTATCTCTCAGTGGCTCGTGCCAACAAGGGTTTGACAGTATCCTCCAAACCCCCAATACAATTTGTGCGGGATGGCTCTAAAGGCAAAAACATTTAACTACAAAACCTTTCTCAATAATTGAGAAAGCTACAGATTGGATTCTGGAGGTTGATTCGGTCTCTAAGGCAGTATAAATTCCCTGAAAGTCTCGGATGCACAGCCCTCCGTCCAGATATAACTCTTTACTCTCTATCTCGGAAGGTGGCTCTTATTGTAGAATTAACTGTTCCATGGGAATCAAATATCCCAAATGACCACGAGTACAAATTAAATAAATACCATGATCTTGCAAATGCCGTAACCCGGAACGGCTTCACTGTTCACCTTCACGCGGTGGAAGTAGGCGCTCGTGGCCTGCGAGCTAAATCTCTATTTCACCTCTTTAAAGATCTTGGCCTTTCCAGAAAAATAATCAACTCTTTCTTAGAAAAAATATCTAAAACTGCGATTTGCGCATCTCAATTTCTATGGCTTCGAAGGGGGAGTGAATGGGTGGTAAGGTGAACGCTCACATGTGGCAAGACAGCTGTCCTAAACCTACCACAGCCGGTTCGTAAGTCCGGAATCCACTGCTCACCCCCCAGAAGTTTAAAAAAAAATAGTATTATGATGGGCCCGACTCCGGTCGGTGAATTCCATGGCAGCTCCGTTTGTATTTATTTATTTATAATGTCAAACAACCGCGATAGTCTTCGATTTTAGATATATTAAAATACACACTAATTTCTAATGTGTATTTGATAGGTGTGAAAAAGGTCTCGATCGTTGTGTAAAAGGTGCCAATGTGCTAACGACACTTTTGTCAAATAGTATTTCGTCGACTATAGATACATGCGCCGCAATTTTGCCATTTGATCGCGCGCTCAACGCGCGCTTTCGCGTAGGGTGGACGCGTATTCACCAGTCTATCTCGTAATATTGGGTGCACCCAAAATTCTCTTTGCCTCTGCCGACGTCTTTTATAGCGACGGTATAGGAGCCACACACAAGCAAACACCTCGACGTCCATTTCCGAACTGAGCCAGTAGTATGGACATCTTGGTAACGCTCGTTAAGAGGCCGTGTACGAAATCGATGTGGGCCGTGATACCTCTATAATAAATGGTATAATATAACTATAGGTAGGTAGGATTTTCGGAGCCAAAGAGATAAGTCCATCCTTTGGAAGCGCTCGGCGGGGACTAGCTGACTTGAGGCGTGAATCGTATCATAGGCGAGTATCATAACGCGAGAATTAGATTGTTTTAAAAGACTTTATTGGCAAATTTTAATTAATGTTTTGCATTTTATTTTGAGGAAATGGATTGATATTGAACTAAAGTTTATTTCTGTTGTTTTTATTTTATGAACAAGAGTTCTAAAAGGCCAAAATCAAAAGCAATTCTTCGCCCATTTTCTAAAAAAATTGACAAAGTTAAATATTTTTTTTATCAACAATTTTATATAAAAGTAGTAAAAAGTGATTCACTTATTATATAGAGTACTTTTACAACAATACATTGACATTTTTTCATACCATTTAGATGTCAAAACGATTCGTAAATATGTTATATTCTAAACCTCTTACAGCAAAAATTCACAAACCGTCGCCGGTTTAAGGTCAATTAATCAAAATTCTATAATAATTGTCAAAAAAGTAGCTCACTCATTAGACAATAATATAAATGATCTTTTATGTTGTGCAATAAAACTTATAGAAATACAGTATTTTAACCTTAAATTCACGTCTGCAAAATTACGTAAATTCACGAAATGCGCAATATTTCGTGTACGGCCTCTTAAACGCCGTGCTAAGCGCGCTGTATGTACGCTACTAACGCGCGGCGAACGCAACGGTGAGCGCCTAATGTGTACTCGCCTTAAGGGTTCCTCGAATTTCCCCTCGACAACTTGTAATTCAATAATAGACGAAATTTTTACAAAAAAAACGACTCAATTTTTTAATAAGTGCAGCAGCCATGTCACGGTGAAACTTAGAACGGGCTGTAATTGAATGCTACAAAATTTCGTGTTTGTGCTATTGACCGTTGAGGAGTTCCCTCGCTGGGAGCCAACCCTGGGTGCCGCAGTCCTGTATTGGTGAAACATAGAACGGGCTGCGTGATTGAATGCATATACAAAATTTCGTGTCTGTGCTGTTGACCGTTGAGGAGTCCCCTCGTCGGGTGCCAACCCTGGATGCAGCAGCGATGTCATCCTGAAACTTAGAACGGGCTATTATAACTGAATGCGTATACGAAATGCCGTGCCTATGCTGTTGACCGTTAAGTCCCCTCGTCGGGAGCCTCATGCTTACCATAAAAAAGGCATTGTCATCAGAAATGAACCGACGTGTAAATATTCAACTTTATATGATAATATTTAAGGAGTTCCCTCAATTCCTCATGGATCCTATCATCAGGTCAATCATATTTATCACTTGCCATCGGCGCGTTTCCCATTCACTCCATATAAGACTGAGCCACAACGAAATTCGGACGAGTTTGGCTGGTTGTACACTTTGGAGCTGTCGTCTGCAACGGGCGAACCCGACACCGCAGGCTGTTATAACGACATAGATCGTGCTTTCAGCCGTGAGGTGATTACACAGAGACTTAGGTACACCACAGTCCACAGTCTAGCTCCGCCAACATGCCCGTAAGAAGCCGACGCCTTAACGAGAGGCACTGGAATGTGAAACAGCGGGCCAACCTCACGCCCTTACTATCAGATTTGGCCGGATTTCCCCATCCCCCGCCTGGTCGCGGGTTCGACGTCGCTTGCGCGGCTTCTACCTGACGTAAGCGGTTATTCAGTTTGAATATTTTGCAGACCGCGTCGCCGTTTGCCCGCCATGGCCGATGGATTGATTCAAGGGTTGAAGCGTCAGGTCGACAACTACCCTCCGCTGTCATAAGAAACATACGTTTCCAGATCATCGATGTATATGATCCCTTAGATAGGCCTTTCGCGCTCGAAAATGACCACTTCAAAACTACTAACTGAAAGCCGGCCAGTAGTAGTTTGGTCGCAGTCCGCTGGCAGACAGCCGACCGTTTCCGGTGTGAGAGCTACCGCGAAGAATATTGGCGTGCGATTCTCTCGCATACTGTTCAATTTATTGCTCTCTTTGTGACATGATTTACGAACAACGGGCGTGGAGACAACTTATTTGCATCTAAGGGATTATCTAGCTAATATATCGATGCTCCAGACCACCCTGGTTATTCGCCGGCTGGGGCTTTTTTCGTTTCTTCTGCAAGTGCAGATATTACCCCAACCGCCCAGATCCGCTCGAGGTATTCCCCCGAATCCGCGATCTTCTGATCCCAACCGCTTCCGACTGCGGGATTACGACCGTGGCAGAAGCTCACAGCGACCCTGACAAGGTAAGCCCCTCCTCGAGGAGGCTCTCAGATAGGAGTTGAACCGTGAGTTGTGCAGGCCAGATACAGATAGAGTTTGGCCAACACCACCCAAGCTGCACTTAACTATTGGGTATTTGTACAATAAATAGCTTCTGGCAGCAACCGCGTTTGCTTAATTTTAAAGGCCAGCCTGACAACACTACAAACGACTATTAAATTATCGGTTTCTCGAAGATTTCGTGTCGATTGCGTCATAATTTCGTTAGCATTCATATATTGTCGACTCGTTATAGTCGTCTGTGACCCACTGATTATGCGAAAGTAACATTTTTCACTCTCTTTTCGGTCGTAATTTATGCAATATTGTCGAAATGACATTGATTATGTCATGATTATCAGACTTTTATTGTTTTATAAGCAATGATTAAGGGGCTCCCTAGACAATCAAGCATGCTTGACAAGCATCGCATCGCGGGCTGAGAGGGAATCGTAAACCGCAGGAAAAATGTAAATATTTTTTCAAAATATTTACCAAAAATGCCTAATTTTGTAGTTGATACCAGGGAGTCACGTCATTCATCAATCAAATACGTCTAATTAATGTTAATCCTTAGAATAAACTACAAAATTAGGCATTTTTGGTAAATATTAAAAAGAATATTTGCATTTTTCCTTCGGTTTACGATCCCCTCCCAGCCTGCGACGCGATTCTTGTAAAGCATGCTTGATCGTCTTGGGAGCCCCTAAGAGCCACACTTAGTTGCTTGACAATTATTGTCGGCGAGATTATTTTTTAAAAATCGGTTGTCTGTAAAGTCGCTTTACTGACGATAGTTGAACGTGACAACGTCATAAGAAAATACTGATGGAATGGTTGCATTTGAAGCAGTTTCATTTAAGATTCTGATATTGTTTATTACAAACACCCAAAAATATATGCTTTTATACTCACCGATTGACTACAACATGTAAATGTATTATTGTATAGCAGTATAATTGTATAATTGTTTATTTTTTAAAGTTTATTGTTTTTTTTAATTTGAAATCTCAAACCGTTAAATAACGGGTTGAGAAGCGTTTGAGCACGCTGCGCCATCTAGCGGTAGGTAATACGTCGTAAATAAACAATATCAGCGACATTTTACCAACCGCTAGATAGCGCATCGTAATGATAGCTTTTCATACTTTTTTTTTAAATAAAAGTTGCTTACTTCGTTGCACTTCGTTGTACCCACAAGAAAATTGTCCGTTCAGTAATAACATTCCGTATATCAAGAATACATATAAAATTATGTCAAGAATTTAAATCAATCTAGTGATTTTCATTCGTACTATTTTAGACTGAGGTTAGTAAATAATTCTTGTCGCTACTGGTAGATGGCAGCATTTATATTGAATAATAAAATAATAAATGGAACGCCTCAGAGCGAGGTAACGCCGCATGAGTCATGTTTTTTCGTGCGTGCAGCCGCTCCATCGAATTATAAGACGTTGTCTCGTCAAAAATACTTTTTTCAGAATACAACACAGACTTTCGAATGGGCTCAAATCTGCTCTGCCGTGAGATAGTCCTTAACAATCCTTAATATGTGACACTGAGATCAATCATGCATGAAAATAAAACAATGATGAACATCCCATAAGAAGTTTTAACTTATGTAACAGATTAGGGTTACTAAAATTACAAGTTAGGGTTACAAATTAGGGAACTACTTCCATTTAAAGTGATTTTAGATGGCATGAAATACAGAGCAGCAGTACCAGACACAGAGTATCAGACTGTTTAAAAGGGATCCGAACTACGTCGGAATTATATGCTACAACAAGCTACACTTTAGTATAAAAAAATATGCTTCGAAGGAAAAATGCTCCAATTTAAAAATAAACTCAAATTATATCTCATTGAAAGAGAATTGTACGACATTAACGGTCTCTATAAACTATATCTCTTTCTGTAATAGGTTTTAAAACGATTTTCAATTTGACTAAAATGTATTGACTATTTCTATTATTAGGTAGGCACATATTAATTATACCTTGACTATTTTTATTTGCAATATAATCACTAAGACATTTTATTTTACTTTTTGACAACCGTCACATTTTTTTTGTTACTTTTGACATTACATTTATTAATTTTATACTAAAAAAACTTATTTTTATCGGTATTTTAAAGAATTAACTACTCTGTGTTTTTATCTGGTAAACTAAATGGTGAGACTCGATTTAATTCTACAATAATACATTCTTTATTCTTACGAGTAACCTTTTTTGTTTTGATTATTAATAGAAGAATTTGATCATTAATGAAGAATTCAATCATATCGCGGCCAAATGTAAATGTAATACAACTGTCTATACAACTATGTATTAGTTTTTAGGACAATACATTATTTGATTGATTGATTGATTGACAGACATTGCACCCCATATCATCTGGCTTGGAGGACGTTTCACAGTTGGAGTCGTATATATTTCCTCAAAACTTTTAACTATTAGGCAGAGATCACTTCTCGAAGACGAGTGTAAATCGATTCGAAACTTTACGCGAAGCGAAGCCGCGGGCAACAGCTAGTTCTGAAATATTTGTGGTTTATGTATGTATCTATATAGCATGTATATTTCCGGAATCCTCTGGAATTCCGTGCCTTTGCTCATAAGACAACTTAGAAACCGGAGCGGGTTTAAAAAATCTCTAAAGAGACATTTACTCAACTCATCAATACCCCCCTCCTCTCCTTCCACCTTTGCTTGTCTTTACATTCCATGCCTCCCTAAGATATCGAGTTGACATACATTACTAATTCCTATTTTATATTCTTTATGTTAAGTGTATTCATTTATGATTCCTTTTATAAATCAATTTGCCCACATAAACCTTTACAGATGCTGTATTCACAGCCGATACTTAAGTGTACACCTTAAGGGAACACTCACTCGAGTGACACTCAAGTACCGCCCTCAAAATTACTATTCATAGTCGTTACTTAAGGGCTCCCTTCAGTGAGTATGGGACCCTCAAGCAATTGGATTCATTTCCAATTTGAAACTAATACATTCCTATTACACGGTCTATAGAGTTTTCGTTGTCTTTGAACAAAATGAGTGTGCTCTATGGTTGAAAAAAAACCGTCGTTGCATCAGCTGTTGTCACTGACGTTTGCTCGACGTCGGTGTATTTTCTTGTCGGTTTCTTGATCGATTTCCTCGATGCGCTCTTTCGTCTTTTTCGTTTTGCCTTTTGCTAACATTAAAACTCCCGGGCCCAGGGCAATAAAATTTCCTGTTTCTGTCAGGGTTGGCTTGATTTTCCCCAACCCGAAAAAACCCACTGGGTTAAATTGGGTAAAACCCACCTGAAAAAACCCGAGGGTTTTCGACGAATGTGGGTTTTTGAAAAAATCCTTGTTTATAATAATTAAATCAATGAACGGATATAGCATTTATATTATATTTTATCAAAAAGAAAAAAACGGATGTATTTTGACACACCCAGTCTGTTCCGTAATTTACTCCAGACCATTCCAAATGTTGAGAAGTCTTTCAATTGATGCAGAACTGGCCGGACAAGTGTAATGCCGACTACTTTTGGCATGATTTATAAGATAACTTATGGATAATATTGTTACGTGGATAGGCAGCAGATGCAAAAACACGGTAGAACACTCGACTTGATTTATTACAAAACTATTACAATACTCTTCAAGCGATAAAGACCCTTATACACACTTCAATATACACTATTTAGTTCTAAAATCGTTTGCACTACTACTCAATACTTTCGCGCCGAAACAGCGTCACTAGCGGTTGTTAGTGTTAACTCTTATCCTGTTGTGAAAATAAAGGGGATCTCGTCGACAACTGACAATAACGATTTTTGGGGAAATTCCCTTCATGGTGGTGTTACAACTTTATTCAGTAGTAAATAGATTTGGATTGGGAGAAAAAATGCAATAAAATGGTAATAAAATAAAATAAAATGTAAAATTAAAATATATTCATTTAAAATTATCATTAACTCCGAAAAAACCCGAAATTCCCCAAAAAAGCCCGAAATTCCCCGAAAAAACCCGAAATAACCCAGTGGGCAGATATTTTTTGATAAAACCCGGGTTTTTGCCAACCCTGGTTTCTGTTAGGTAAGGACTTCCTCTGTCGCCAACATCCTGTTGGTCAATTCGTTACGAGACATCCTGTATAAGCATTTCTTATGTAAATAAGTCTTGGTTTCTTTCCCTGAATTTGTCATAATTTTGAATGACAGGAGATGAGTATAAGCTTACAGCCAATTTCGACCATTTTGGGGCCGGTGTAAAATGTCGCTGTGGTGGAACGCAAGTCGCAACCTCCTTCGAACAATGGCAAGGCCAATTTCCAAGTGTCTGCAGTGCGTTGACCCCGAAGCGAAAAATCCTCTGCTATTATTTCGGTAAATCGCTGCGAATAATAACACTGTTGTGAGCCCCACCAACAAACAACAGACGACGCTCGGCTAGACGATGGTCATGCACGCGAAAATGTCTTCGCGGTACTCTAGCAATTTTCAAATAAATGCCGGCGATTACATTTCTATTTTGAAATTGCCGTCCAGATAGCTGTAAGGGGCCGTCTATTTATTACGTAATCACCGTGGGGTAGGGGGGGGGGTGGTTGGAGCTGAGGATCACGCTTGATTACGTGGGGGTGGGGGGGCGTCCTGATTACGTAATCTACTTTAGTCACCGCATTGCTTTTTTTTGCGACGTTTCGGCTTTCCTACACCGCGGAATGGACACAGCCACTGTGGTCTGAAGATTACTACTACCTGCAAAAACCAAAGAGTTTGACTTTCCAATTACATATTTTAGAAAAATAATGTGCATTTATAAATGCATTCTATTCGGCTACGTAACGACCAAATTTGGTTGGACATCAGATCACCGTTGACTACGTAACGACCAATGTTGGCGACTTGCTCTCGGAGCGCACAGTAATATTATTTTCTAATTCGAACGCTTCCTAAAATCCATACCAAATATCCATTATTACCATAGGTATATACATAGACGGCCGCTAGAATAATTTCGCGCACCATATCACGGATATTTCTGGTAAAATTCCATTGTCAAACATCATCAATTTTTTTTCCGAGAAATAATCAAAAATTTGTATGTAGATAAGCAAATATTTTTGTATGTAAATAAGCAAAACGAAATATCAACTTTAATAGAGAATCTAATAAAGATCACGATACTATTTACAATTTCTAAATAGGGTTCCGTAGTTTTCCGTAAGACAAGTACAAGTTAGAAATGCCGATTTTTTTTTCACTTTTTCGACTTTCTCATATTTATTCATAACTAGATGACCCGGTGAACTTCGTACCACCTAAAATTTATTTGATTGTAACTCTTCATAAACATTTATTAATCCTAATGAACCTTCCAAATCTAATTCATTGAAATCTATAATATGGCCGAATCATGTACGGTTTGAGTTTCGTTTGGTGATTAAATGAAAGTCATTTGTGATTGAACTAAATTCAATGTATTTAATTTACATGACAATATATAAATGCAATTCACATTCAACAGAAAACATTCTGGTAAAATATGTTTTTCGTTTTGTTTTCCGGCGCGTAAATAAACAAAAAATATGGCTTTCCGACCGATGGCTTGGCGAACACGGGACATACAGTTGTCCATGCGCGAAATACGGAAATTCCAAGTTAATTCCGCAAACTTCCAACACGCGTGATATGTCATCGTGAAGGCCAGACGCACGGGGAATCTAAATTCCGCTTTCCAGAATTACCAAGTGTACAACTGTAGATTGTCTTTCGTATGTCGCAAAGGAAAAAATACGCCAAATCGCCTCGTTGCTGCTGACATAGCAACACGTCTGATACTGAGATACATCTCGTTTGAATTCCTCACAGCGAAAACAGCCATATCGCTTTATTTACGTATTTGCATATGTAATTTATCGAGTTGATGAAGTTGCAGTATTCCACATTGATTTGCGCTTTAAAAGCCTTGGACAATAAGGCACAATCTAACGATTGACCACATTTACATCTTACCCTTTGACCTTCACACCTGCAGATCGCCCATTGTCCGCAAGTCATCGGCGACGATACAATGGGTATCCGTCATTGCCTGTGATGGTGTTAGCAATCAGGTCTCTCGGGTAACGCCTGGAACAGTTACTATCGAGCATACAGGGCGAGATGTTGTTATAAACTTCGCGAAGTCCATAGATCATATTCTTAGGCACCACTGCAAGCAATTTCGGATTAACAGCTTCATCTTGTATTTCGGCCGAGATGATTGAATCATCTCACATCAGTGCGGTTTGCACTTGAAGTAGCTTGCCGCACATTTGACTGACTTCGTCGACCTATGTTATCTCTTCTTCTCGACATTGTAATGGACACTGTAAAACGACACGGAATTGTTTTCACGCTCACTTAAATCGATCGAAATTTCCATAAGGTCTTTACAGTATTGAAATCCCCAAACTAAGTCCAAATTCGTGGTTATGTCATTAAAAAAAACGGTTGTGTCACCCCAAGACTTTCCTGTCAAGTAGTCAGAAACGTTATTCATCTGAATATTAATATCATTAATCCTACAACAACATCCCCCCCCCCCTCCACCCCCAACCTAGCGACACCCTTTAAAACTCGAAAATCGAAATCGACTTTGACTTCGACTTCGACTTTACGACTTTTCCGAATTTTTAGCTTTTTCGACTTTTTCTACTTTTCCGACATTTTCGACTTTTTTAACTTTTGCGACTTTTCCGACATTTTCGACTTTTCGACTTTTTTGACTTTTACGTCTTTTCGACTTTTTCTACTTTTTAGGCTTTTTTGACTATTGCGACTTTTTCGACTTTATCGACTTTTTTTACTTTCTCGACTATTTTCCGACTTTTCCGAATTTACGACTTTTTCGTCTTTATCGCCTTTATCGACTTTTTTGACTTTTGCGACTTTTCCGACTTTTTGACATCGACTTTTTGAAATTTTGCACATTGTACGGAATGAATAACAGTTATGGATAGAGCGCAGCTGTCAAACTATACGATCGCCGCGATAGCTATCTAGAAAGTGGCCAATGTTCTCAAAATGACCAATTTCGATTTTTTCGATTTTCATTTGTTTCTTAGAGTTTTTCCTAAATATTTTTTTTTGTTAACCACCCCTGAATCAAGCCAAACAAAATAAAAGAAAAATAATTCAAATCGGTCGAGTCATTTCCGAGATCCTGCGAGACTAACGCACGGCGATTCATTTTTATATAAAGGTATAAGATTATCTAATTGTTTTGCAAAATGAAATTTCAATATTCTATATACAAAATTTCAATGCGATCATTGCACAGTTATTCTGTTTATGATTGCTATAGTAGTTCCATAGTTATAGTATGTATTGTCGAGCGCGGCGATATTGCAAGAAATTCCAATAAATTGCCGCGGTCTGCCATGAAATTCTACCGCTACTCGAAGGGTGTTGTTTTTAACTTACTGTCTTTACAGACACCGTTGCCTGAAGATATGGATCTATATCCAAAGAATTGGACTTTCTTCTAATTGTTTTAGATTAAAAATACACATTGTGTATTTTTGAATTCATTCCTAAACGTTTTTTTTCTCTTTATTCTTAATCGGCTCGTCTTTACAGCCACTGCGGTCTGAAGACTGGGATCTTAATATAAAACAAAAAGTTTGAGATTTTGTAGTTACTATGTTTAATTACAAAGTAACTGTAATTGTCGCGTGGATTGCCCGCTAGATAGCAGTAGGCGTTCGCAAATTCATATAGTTAAATTCAATATAGTTAAATTGGCATGCAAATATATACATACATACATACATATGCATTAAAAATATAACCCTTCTTTTGGCAGTCAGTACTAACCGAACCACACTCATAATTTCATCACAAGTAAAAAGTTTTACCGCCGAACGAAGAAGCAAATAAACAAAATCAGCTATATTTTACTAATCGCTATAGATAGCGTATCGTGCTCATAGATTTTTGTACTAATAAAATTTTAAAAAAACATATATTTTTTAATTTCCTAATTTTTTTTCAAAAGTTGCTTACTTTGTCGTTCTGATCCACCCACTACAAGAAATGCCCGTGATGTAATCACACCATATTCACAGTATACCAACCAGTAGCTTTACTCTCGAGCTACAGGGCATTGTGGGAAGAGGGTGCGAGGAATGTGGGCAGAGGTATACGTCCCGACGAACGCCCTTAGTTAGCATTTATTTATTTATTTATTCGTTACATAAACATTCAAACGCAATAGCACAAAAGAAATATAATGTACCTACAATCCAGAAAATACCGCTATATGCTTCTAAATTTAGGTTTACATCTGTCTGTGCCCAGGCCAAATTGTGCATAAATGATATGTTAAAGTGCATAAAATTATTCCTAATGTGTCAAGTAAAGTGAAACCGAGCCCGCCTTGCTAGGCACTCCTGTGATAAGGCGAGCTCACTTCCTGAGTCTTATTGGAGTGCCACGGTTACCAAAGTAAAATAACAAATTAACTTTTATATATATTACCTAATAATTTTAAGAGGCCGTGTACGAAATCAATGTGGGCCGTGATACCTCTATAATCAATGGTATAATATAACTATAGGTAGGTAGGATTTTCGGAGCCAAAGAGATAAGTCCACCCTTTGGAAGCGCTCGGCGGGGACTAGCTGACTTGAGGCGTGAATCGTTTCATAGGCGAGAATTAAATTGTTTTAAAAGACTTTATTGCCAATTTTAATTAATGTTTTGCATTTTTTTTTGAGGAAGTGGATTGATATTGAACTAAAGTTCATTTGTGTTTTATTTATGTTATGAACGAGAGTTCTAAAAGGACAAAATCAAAGGCAATTCTTCGCCTATTTTCTAAAAAAATTGACAAAGTTAAATATTTTTTTTATCAACAATTTTATATGAAAGTAGTAAAAAGTGATTCACTTATTATATAGAGGATTTTCACAACAATACATTGTAATTTTTTCATACCGTTTAGATGTCAAAACGATTCGTAAATATGTTATATTCTAAACCTCTTACAGCAAAAATTCACAAACAGTCGACGGTTTAAGGTCAATTAATCAAAATTCTATAACAATTTTCAAAAAAGTAGGTCACTCATTAGACAATAATATAAATGATCTTTTATGTTGTGCAATAAAACTTATAGAAATACAGTATTTTAACCTTAAATTCGCGTCTGCAAAATTACATAAATTCACGAAATGCGCAAAATTTCGTGTACGGCCTCTTAACCGCCGATCATATCAAACATAATGCGATACCGCCATTTTGCCGTTCCGACGGCTGCCGTGCGCATTCCTACGAACTTCGTTTTTATTATTGTAAGCCCAGCATAATGAAGGTAGGCAAATAATTACGTATCCGACCCGAAGTCTTCACAAATGGTCGATTTTCAGAGGTTTATAACTGGCGTTATTATATCGAATATGCAATTAATCATGCGGATATTTGTTTCCTATAAAAGTTTCCAAAAAAATGTAGCTAATATATTAGTGTGGCTACATTTTAAAGAATATTTTTAAGAGATAAGCCGGGCTTTTGGGCTTATATGAAGGAACCGCCTCTGATACTGTGGTGGAATCGTCAAATAACCCTCTGTCTGTGCGGCGTGCGATCAAGTATGATACGACTTATCCGGCGCGGATTCGTCGGATGTTTAGCATCGTTACTGGTTTAAATAGCAGACAAAACAAGAGAGGCGGAAGGAGGCTGAGGCGCGTGAGATCAGAGCCAATAATAGATGAGACGTTGTTGTATTTTGGAAATTCGCACATGCCGATAGAAGCGGACGCACCGCCCGGCTCCCGACAGCCGCCGACCGCTCATCCAGCGAATGTGGGTCAAGGGGTAAAAGAGCTAATAAACTAGGCGGTTTGTCATTAAACAGGCGCACTGCCACGCACAATTACCTACGTCCATTTCAAACTAACTCACGGTTCACTGCTATATTTATGTCATATCGTGAACACTTCCAACAAAAACATATATATTAAAGAGAATAAATAAGTTAATGCTTAAAAGACATTTTTAAAAACAAGCTTATATTAAAATGCTCTGTCCCGAGCCATTCTTGAGTGCAGCAGCCATGTCATGGTGTAACTAAGAACGAGCTATCATATTGAATGCTATACAAAATTTTGTTTCTGTGCGGTCGACCGTTGAGGAGTTCCCTCGTTGGAAGTTAACCCTAAGTGCTGCAGTCCTGTCTTGGTTTTACTTAGTTGGGCTGTCATAATTGAATGCATATACAAAATTTCGTGTCTGTGCTGTTTGCCGTTGAGGAATTCCCTCGTCGGGAGCCAACCCTGGGTGTAGAATCAGGTCATGCTTACCATAAAAAAATGCATTTCATCGGAATTGAACCAAGATGACAACTAATAATAAGTACTAAAATATAATTTTATATTTAATATAATTTGTAAAATTTATAAGTCGGCGAATAATCGTTGACTATACACGAATTAATCATTTCTGTTTGTTCTGATTTTTTAAATATTTTTTTATTGACTTATCGTATTACTGAATATTGTCAGCATTTTCCTACTCTGTACTATTTTGAAGTAATTAAACATGATGACTAGAAGAGCATTCGCAGAGGCATGCTATGAGGAGTTGAACGATAAATACGTAACAGTTTTAAAAGACCTAGAAGCTGCAGAAGTTCGCTATAAAGACTTAAACAGTAATTTTTTATTAACTTTAAAACGATTGAAAATATATAAAACTGAGAGTGAGAAATTGCAAAAGGAACGAGCTGACAATGAGTTGGAAGTATTAGCAATGATTAAAAAGAACTCCAACCTCAAAAAAGAGATGGCAGAAATGAGTTTACAACTTGAAAATATCATTCAGGAGAGAGGTAACCTTCAATCAATAGTATCTAACTTTGACCAGTGCCGCGTTGAGTTCGAGACGACTCTCCAAAACAACGCTGAGCTGAATAATAAGCTGAGAGAGGCACATAATACTATAGAACAGATGGAGCGCACGAAGCAGAATTCCACGGCTGCACATTCACAGTCGCTGTTTGAGGAACTGATCGTTAGCGCTCCAGACATAGCGTCAGTTTCTGCCTGCTCAAATATGAGCAGCCTTCCTGTCATGACAATTGACTTGTCCTACGAAGATTCTGGAAAATCAACCAAACAGGTTGTAAATAAAATAAATAACCAGAGTGTTGAAGATGGAACTACAATATCTCTATTGCACACCCAGGGTGTGGAGTTGAATGATAGTCTTAGTAATTTTACTTCCCAAAAAACATTACATAAAAATAGCAAAGAAAATCACACCAAAGTAATTATGTACAGTGATGAAATAGGTAAAAATATGGGCCAATTAATGTTACAAACATCCGGAGAACTGGTAGCTAATCATTGCTTTCCCGGCGCCAGTTTTACTCAAATATTAGAAAAAATAGTTAATAGTTGTTATTGTCCTGACACTACTTTAATGATTTTTATTGGGAGAAGGGGAAACGCAAATATACATGTATTAATAAAATATTTTGAATTATTGGCACAGTTAAATGTGAAAAAAATTGTCTTATTTGCTTTTCCTTATAGTAAATTGTTGCCCGAAATGGAAAATATGTCTAGATATAAACTAAATAATAAATTACATACGTTGACATTGTATGATGACAAATTCCAATTGTTTGACATAAATACTTTTAATAAGTATTTTTACTCTTTCACAATAGATAATGTTTATCTTTCAAATTTTTGCAAAAAACAGTTAGCAAATGGGCTATCATATTGTTTGAATTACTCAGGCAAAACATCGGCAAACACCACTGCTACTAATGAGCAGTTAAACGATTTGACATTAAGTAATGACAATTCAGAATATGTTGCATATTCTTTAAATTAGACTTTAAGACAATAGAGCGAAACTCTGGCTATGTAATTAATGAAAATGAAAACTTAAGTAGCAATAATGGTAATTTAATACAATTGTCTTCAGAGAAAATTAATAATATAAATAATCTGATATCCCCATCAGTGGTTATTACTCAAGAAAATATGCCAAAAAATTGTATAAATCTGGTGCATCAGAATATTCAGGGGATAATAGGCAAAGAGCTAGAATTAGAATTGTTCTTGAACTGTAATCATATCGACATTCTATGTATATCAGAATCATGGCTCAAAAGCCATCAGATCATTTTCAGTTCCAATAACCATCAGATTGCCAGCTCATTTAACAGAGTTCGGTTGATACGTGGTGGCTCTTTAATAATTACAAAGAAATGCTTGAAATTTAAAGAAAGACGTGATATTGTGAGCCTCTCTGTCGAACGAGTTTTAGAGATTGCATGTATAGAATTGGAGGAAACCATTGTTATGAGTGTATACAAACCACCATGTGCGCCTTATGAAGCTTTTTATAAAATTATGGAAGATGCCTTATTCAAAATAACCAATAGTCCTAAAACAATTGTTATTTGTGGAGACTTTAACATCAATATATTAGAAAAAAAATCCTTGACATGTAACTTTTTAAATTTATTTAGATCATTTAACTTATATAATGTTTTTCTTGAACCTACGAGGATAACTGCCTCAAGTGCTACTTGTATAGATAATATATTCACAAACATAAAACCCAATTATAAATCACTAATTAATATTTTGCACTCTGATCACTGCGGTCAGTTAGTTTCATTTCCTAAGAAAAGCACTAGGGTTCTAAGAAAAAATATTAGTTTTATTCCAATTACTGAGTGCCGTCTAGGGGAATTTAAATCTAGCTTAATTAGCAAATTACAAAGGTTGCCAATTCATGACAATCCTGACCAACTTTATGACTCATTCTTTGAATTAATTAGAGTTGAATTTAATAGAATCTTCATACCTAAAACGAAATTGATCAGTGATCGCTTATGCTTTAGTGATTGGGCAACTGTTGGTATTTACAAAAGTCGTAATAAATTGTATGAACTGTATAATGAAAAAACTTATAATCATAGTGCGACTTTTAAGAAGTATGTAAATAACTATTCCAAAATATTCAAACGAGCCTGTTCCACTGCGAAGTCAATTTATTTGAAGAATAAGATCAAAAACTCTACAAACAAAATTAAAGCTACATGGAATATTATTAATAATGAAACAAATAGGGTTATAGCTCGCACAAGGGACTTTCATTTAAAGATAAATAATTTAGACATTAAAGCGGATATGGAAGTTGCGACTGAGTTTGAGCGATTTTTTACGAATATACCGTTAATAACGACTAACGCCCTCAAGTCGTCTTCCATTTCAGCTGAGATGCTACTTAAAGAAAGCGTTTCCGCATGTGTTACCGACTTCGCTTTCACTATTGTTAACTGCAATGATATAATAAATGCCTTTAAAACAATTGAGATAAAGAAAACTATGGACCTTTGGGGATATTCTGTAAAAACAATTTCATACATCATAGAAATAATCGCACCTTATCTAGCCTATATATTCAATTGTTGTGTTACTTCTGGAGTGTTTCCTGATCTGATGAAACATAGTAAAGTTATACCATTATTTAAATCTGGCGATACTTCTGATCCCTCGAATTTTCGACCAGTTTCCGTACTTCCCACTTTGAGTAAAATTTTCGAAAAATTAATTCTTAGACAATTGCACACTCATTTTAACAAATATAATTTACTTCATAAGAAACAGTTTGGATTTACAAAGGGTTGCTCAACCATACATGCGGGAACCGAACTATTGACAGGTATATTGAATGCCTGGGAAGAGTCACAAGACGCATTAGGCATCTTCTGTGACTTGTCTAAGGCATTTGATTGTGTACACCATGATACACTAGTTAGGAAATTACATCACTATGGCATTAGGAACAAGGCTCTTGATCTTCTTACTTCTTACTTGGGAAATAGAATTCAGAAGGTTGATGTAAACGGTAAAAGATCACCAGGATCAATGGTCACCATGGGTGTCCCACAAGGCTCCATTCTTGGCCCATTTCTCTTCTTAATATACATAAATGATTTACCCTTTCACATAAGGAATAATCACGAAATTGTATTGTTTGCTGATGATACTTCTTTGACGTTTAAAATTAGTCGAAAATTGTACAATTATGACGAAGTTAACAATGCACTCTCAAAAGTTGTCCATTGGTTTAATGTAAATAACCTACTATTAAATGAAAGAAAAACCAAAGTGATTAAATTTTCTACACCTAATGTTAAGCAGGTACAAACCAATGTAGAAATAAATGGAACTAGACTGGAGCCTGTTGCTTCAACTGTGTTTCTAGGGATAACAATTGACTCCAAATTACAATGGGGCCCACAAATTGAGAAAATGTCAGGAAAACTTAGCTCTGCGGCATACGCAGTTAAAACAATAAGGCGGCTGACTGATGTAGATACAGCAAGAATTGTATACTTTAGTTACTTTCACAGCATTATGTCCTATGGGATTCTTCTCTGGGGAAGCTGTGCGGACATCAATAACATCTTTATACTACAGAAACGTGCTGTAAGAGCTATATATAAACTTGGTCCTCGAGTTTCACTTAGAGAAAAATTCAAAGAGATAAATATTCTTACTGTTGCATCACAATATATATACGAAAATCTGTTGTATGTCCACAAGAATATTGACAAGTTTAAAATAAAAAGCGACACTCATAATTTTAATACTAGACATAAGCATAACCTTGTTGTACGTGCTACTCGTCTCCACAAAATAAGCAATTCTTTTTTGGGACAATGTATACGCTTCTATAACAAACTTCCTCATACTATTAGAGAACTATCTGTAAATAAGTTTAAAGCTACCATCAAAGCAAAATTGTATAAAAAAGCATACTATACAATATCTGATTATGTAAATGACAAAACGGCTTGGGAGTAAGGCTTGGACGCATCATAAGAACATAAATTAAAAATAATATTTAATTGTGTCTATATGAATAAAGAACATTTTGATTTTGATTTTGATTTTTGATTTTGATGTAAATTTTCAACTTCATATGATAATATTTGATCCCTCAATTACTCATGGATCCCATCATCAGAACAGGGTTTTAAAATTGGGACCAATCTGTAAGTACATACCTATATCTTTTCAAAGTTCCTAAATGGCAAAGTTCCGAGGTAACAAGCATTAAAAAAATAAAAGATACAACCGAATTGATAACTTCCTCCTTTTTTGAAGTCGGTTAAAAACACTACTGCAGTTACAGAAAGCGAACTATTGTATTTATAATTATTTTTATTACGATTTCGACTGTAAGATATCGCTATAGCGATAAGTCCGCCATTTGTGCATAAATTGTCTTTGTTATGTTTTATATAGCACAATGTTAATGTTTATAGCACTAAGTTATGTTTTTATAGCACAATAAAGTTATTCTATTCTATTCTGTTCTATTCTATTTTTTCATTAAATATTTGTAGTTTATGTATTTATCCATATAGATACATGTTTATTTCCAGATTGTACTAAATCAGACCCGTCATTTACAAGATTTACAGACACTAAACACGATATGTATGTGTTTTTTTATTGACATTTGGACATTTAGACAACTACTCACTTGATATTTGGAGTTATGGTACCCTATGATACTCGGAATGACATAACGATTCTAATAATACTACATACTTCTAAATCGCTTCAAGCGTTTAGAAGTTATGGTAGAATACAAAAAACATGGTTTCAACATTAATAGACAGCCGTATTTTTTCCGAGTACAATTGCGTATTTTTATATTTTTTTTTCAAAATGTTGGATCGGAGTAATACCTAATCGATCAAATTAAGTAATGCTCTGAAAGAAATAAGACCATTTACGGACTAAAGAAAACGGAAGAGTTCACAGCGTATTCTCCAGACTTAGCTCCCTCTGATTACTGCTTATTAAGATCGATGGCATTATATTTGAATGACCAGCGGTTCACGAAAATTGAAGATGTGCAAAAATGGCTCGATGAGTAGGTATTTTGTTTCGAAACCACCAAGTTTCTATCGCAAAGGCATTCATTATAGGATAGAAACGAATTTACCGCGTGAAATTTGTAGCACCCGACGTTTTGGTGACGTTGCAGCCGCCGTTGTCCATAGGGTAGACTGAAAGAGCTGTCAATCCGATGTTCCGCGGGTAGGCCGCATACCGCTGCCGCCACTCCGTAGGTTATAACGGTGGTGGGGGGCCGGGCTGGAAGCGCGCGAATTTCAAAAATCCGTCCTGCACACAACACTGTATCCTGTCTTACGTCCTTGCGTTCGGCGTTCGGCGGCGGGAACATTTTAAGAAGAGGGTTCCACGTAGAAGAGAGTTTGTAACCGTCGTCTCTATTGAAGTTCGTGGTTCTTCTTATTTCAATGGCTTCCCGGATCATGCGAGGAAAGTAGAATTGTTCCTCGGATAGCACAATGGGATTTTGAAACTGCATCCAGTGGTTACTTCCGCTATCCAGCATATGTTCGCAGATCGCCGATTTTTCTCGCTGAACGTTTTTAACAGCTTTGATGTGTTCTGTTCAGTCGCGTGGCTATGGGCCGTTTCGTTTGTCCAACGTAGGCTAGACCGCAACTGCATTCGGCAGTGGTATTACATCCTTTACAGGTCTCAAAATTCGACCTATATTTTGGGTCGGTTTGAAGATCGTTTTTATATCGAATCTGTTTAGCATCTTACTTATTCAATCTGTCACGCCCTTGACGTATGGTAAAAATGCTCTTGATCTGTCGGGTGCTACAACTTTCACGCGGTAAATTCGTTTCTATCCTATTTATAATGTCAAACAACCGCGATAGTCTTCCATTTTGCATTCATAAACTACCTGATAAATGGAAAAATACCATAGATAGTAATGGTTAATAATTCGATCATTAATCTTTGTAACAAGTATATCTTATTCTTGTATATAAAAATGAATCGCCGTGCGTTAGTCTCGCAAGATCTCGAGAATGACTCGACCGATTTGAATTATTATTGTTTTTGTTTTGTTTGCCTTGATTCAGGGGTGGTTTACAAAAAAAAATAATTAGGAAAAATTAAAAGAAACAACTGAAAATCGAAAAAATCGAAATTGGTCATTTTGGGAAATGGGCCACTTTCGATAGATGGCGTTCGCGGCGATCCTATTGTTTGACAGCTGCACCATCCATAACTATTCATTCCGTGCGATTGTGTAAAATTTCAAAAAGTTGAAAAGTCGAAAAAGCCAAAAGAGTCGAAAAGGTCAAAAAAGTCGAAAAAGTCGGAAAGTCAAAAAAAGTCAAACAGTCCGAAAAGTCGAAAAAGCATTTATATTTCATCATGTAAATTAAATACATTGAATTTATTTTAATTACAAACGACTTTTATTTAATCACCAAACGAAACTCAAACCGTACATGATTTGGCATATTATAGATTTCAATGAATTGGATTTAGAAGGTTGATTAGGATCAATAAACGCTTATGAAGAGTTACAGTCAAATCAATTTTAGGTGGTACGAAGTTCACCGGGTCATCTAGTTTTCAATAAAGTTGAATTCGACCAAAAAAGCCGAGTTTCTGTTTCAGTTAAAACATTTTTAAAACGTTAGTCAGTGGATCAAATAGTTAAGAAATTCCCTCCAAAATTGGTACACTTTTCAAGAAAAACGCCCACTTATAATAATTTCGATATTTCTTCCCATACATGTTAATGTTTACTTCTCAACGGATTGGTCTTAATATTGTTGATTTATTTATGAAATGAAATACTTAAATAAATGAAAACGTTGTCATCGGCATAGCGAATGTTTGCTAATGGAATGGACTCCGGAATGATTATCGCTACTAAGATCCATTCATACGAGTGTCTCTTGAGCGGCAAACGGGACAATCGTCCCACAATTGAAATTACCGTAGAGCGGCAAAGGGGACATCTGTCCCAGCCGAGATCGGCGCCGATGTTTTCCAATTGATACCTCACATAAATCATACGGCCTGTGGTATGTGCGAAAAGAGGAGAAGATTCTCTGTCGTTAACTAGTTGGTTCATTATTTTTCATACAGTCGCCATTTTTTAGTCTATGATTGAACCAAACCAAACCAAAAACTTCAATATTCATGTTGATTTTCAACACCGAATATTTTTTTATTTTTGTATGGGTATAAGTAAAACGAAGTCATAGGTTGAATGAAGCATATTATAATTATTATAAAAGTATTCACAATTTCTTGCATAGGGTGATTTATTTCCAGAAAAAACATAGAAATGTTGGACAAGGCAGTTTTTTTCTGTACCACAACTTTGACAGATAATTCTCAATAATGCTTATTGCTTTACAAAACGACGTTACATGTACCTAATAGCAAATTTCAACAGGAACATAAAACATGTCTTCTTTATACGATCCGTATAGTAGTTTCGGAGTAATCGTCGTTTTCCTGAAACGCTATATTTTTGTTGTGATGTAATTTTCTTCTTCGCGCTCTCTAAGGGCCGATTTCTATATAGTACTTTTACTCGCAAGTACAGGTTTCGTGGAACCAATAGTCAGTTTTTGACATTTTTCCGTTTCAATATGCAACCTGTAGGCATCGGTTGACCTGTAGGCAAAAGTATCGGTCAACTTTTACTTGCGAGTTACGATTCCCATACAAAATGCGTTTCAATAAAAATGAACGTGACAGTTCGCAAACTTCCGTCGAATTCTCGCTCCCTGATTGGTCGCTCAAATCAGCTGAGAGTTGAGATCTAACAGGTCGATTTTGACGGTTTGAGCCATTGATCATGTGGTTTGAGCTTCAGTTTTATGTTTTTCTGGTGAATTATCAGTGGTTTCGCGCTGTTCAGAAGAGAAAAAGTCGGATGTAAGGGCAAAAATGGCCGATGCAGAACCGAAAATAGATGAGTATACAGTTGGCTTTTATGTTATTATGTAATGAAATATAAGAAATAAGCAAGATTGTCGTATGGCTTGCGCAAAGTAAGGTATATGGACACGAGAAAGTTACGAAAACAATAATCTAGTTGCTATTATAACACTATAACCTAAGAGTAGAAATAAGTCGTTTTACTATAACCTATATGCGGGATTTTAAATTTAATTTGATATTTTGACATATTTACTTGGTTTCTTTAAATGTAAATGTAGAACAATGTTATATTTAAACAACATGTAGATGTAGATTTCAAAAACGTTTACCGCTTTTCAAAGACCTACTGATAATATATTATTTTAGAAGCGGACGAAAACCTTTACAAGGGACGAGATGAGGAGGATTGTTGGCTTTGCTTCGAACGCGGATGTCTACACCGCTGAGCATGAGAAAGGGTACTTATTTTTTAAAGAATAGATAACCGTATATTTAATTTCATTTATGTTACAACTTTACAATTGTGAAGGGATAACACACTAAATTACTTAATTTAACATTCGAAGCCCCCTACTGTTCCGATTCCCTCGTTCGCATCCCTAAACCTGAACCTTCGTTTCAGAAAACCGAAATTGTAATAGTCCCGTCTCACCGCTAACGCAGTTACTTGGTTTCTTTAAATATAAATTTAGAATAATGTTATATTTAAACATGTAGATTTCAAAAACACTTAACGCTTTTCAAAGACCTACTGATAACACATATTATTTTAGAAGCGGACGAAAACTGTTGGCTTTGTTTCATACGCGGATGTCTACACCGCTGAGCACGAGAAAGGGTACTTTTTTTTTACAGAATAGATAACCGTATATTTAATTTTATTTATTTTACAACTTTACAATTGTGAAGGAATAACACACTAAATTACTCAATTTAATATTTGAAGCCCCCTACTCTTACGATTCCCTCGTTCGCATCTCTAAACCTAAACCTTAGTTTCAGAAAACCGAAATTGTAAACGTCCCGTATCACCGCTAACGCAGTCGATTATGGACAGAAACAAGGAAATGGAGACTATTATAGGACGAATAATCGGTATTACGCTGCAAAACTCACGCTACTCGTGGGTAAATGGTTTTTACAAGGCAATTTTGTTCCGTTCCAAAGATAATGTGAATTTATTCTTTGCAGAATCTCCGTCGGCCTGACGAAACCCAGCTGCCCCCAGAACATAACAAAAAGTCAAAAAAACATAAATAAAAAGCCAATAATGGATAACTTGTTTTATTTTAAGGAATATATACTTCAACCCCAAACATCAGCTATGCCGAAGAAAACTCTCAGTTCCGGTAGTAGCCTCGGACCAAACTGAAATAAAAGAAAATGATTATATACCTATTTATTTGACAAGTACTATTTGGTGATTTTTTTCAATAATATTTGGTGGTCCTCACGACAAATTTATGACATTGACTTTTTCTGTGGACTTTTTGAAGTCTCATTGTTTTTTACTGAAGCCATCGCCAAACTACAAGCTCTTAATAGACAAAGGTACCTACTTTCTCGCTAGAGGCATTTCAGTATGAAAATGCCCTCGATGAGAAATACTTATTTATTTTTTATTTATTTATTTTATTTATGTATTATTCATATATTTTATTTTTAAAAATATTTAGGAAATAATTTTACAAAATGATTTTGTGTCACTACTAACTAGGCAGTGCCTGTTCCGAGGAAAACGCCAATTTTATATGATATTACTTTAAATTTTCAAATTTAGCTTTATGAATAAGATGTAAATAAATTGCTATAGTAAATCAAAGAAAAAAAATAAAAACATTAAAAAAAATAAAATAATCATTAAAAAAAAATATATCATTAAAAAAAATCAAAATAATCATTAAATAATAAAAGTAATAGAAAATAATTATAAGATAAATCCAAATACAAAATATTACATTATTAAAATAAACAGCTGAATTCACTCTTGTTTACATAGATAATTTATATTGCTAGATATGTGAGGTTGTTTAAATCGTGTGTATGTACATTCCGCGCGCGAGCTGCGAAGAATCGGGGGATTACGCCGCCCCTGACCGTTGCCTCATACCCTGCACTAGTACTGGGAGAGCGTGGGGTGTGGAGCGACGGTCGGGGGCGGCGTAATCCGCCCTCTTCGCCAGCTCCCGATTCTTCTGTTGCTATTTTTGAAATGTCATAAGGTTACTTTCAGTTTTCGTTCTTCCTTCACTAATTATCCACTGAATGAGACTTTTTAAGAACCACTTGTGTCAGTCCCGAAATTTCGAAATATTTTCCTAAAATAATGGTAATGGTGTTGTCTAGGCGTTGATCTCCTGGGCAATATAATATGGTATATGTGCCGATCTTGTGTTCTTAGCAGGAAACAATGTCTCTACTTGCGCGCGATTGAAATATAAAGAAGTTTTTAAATATTACAATTGCCTAATATCAAGTATTTTCGCTTCGAGAAACAACTACTTATTAGAATAAATTTTTGGTTTTTTGAGTACGATACGAATTATAGTTTTTTGTACGATAGTAATTCTTTCGATTGTAGTCTTACAGCATGCTCACCACCACATAATAGCGTATATTATCATTATACATAGTCCTAACATAAATACTGTTACAACATTAAAAGCACTAATTGCGCCGCGAGTATTAGTGGAATTGCGTATTTGACTTATGTTTGTTGACAGTTGGTCTTTGTGCAATTATGCACAATTAGTAAATTTAGTATTTGTTTTAACATATTCATGGAGTGGACCGACAAAGGAAATCGTGTCGCAGTTATTGCGCTTTATCGGTGCAAAGTCGAGAAAAGAGAGATCTAGCCGCTCGAAGTCAGCCGTATGTTTGTGTATCGGTGTATCAAATTATCCGAGGATACTGGTGACATTCAAGACCGCAAGCGGTCCGGCCGTCCTCGAACTATTCGTACCATCGAAGGCCATTGAAGCCGTGAAGCATCGGATTTTGAGAAATCCACTCCGAAAACAGAGGACAATTGCGAGAAAAATGAATATGAATTCGATGTCCTTGGACCGCATCATCAAAAAAGACTTGGGTCTTGGGGCCTACAAACGCCGCACAGGACAATTGCTTATGGCCGCTCTGAAGGAAAATAGAGTGAAAAAATGCAAGCGGCTGTTGGTCCAGTACGCGGGTTGGAAGTACAAACAAATCCTGTTTACTGATGAAAATTTTTTCACGGCGCAGGAGAAGTTCAACATGCAGAATGATAGGGTGTACGCACACTCATCTATAGAGGCCTCCCAGGTCATTCCACGGGTCAAGAAAGGTCACCATCCGGTTTCAGTGATGGTTTAGTGGGGTGTTGCCTATGATGGCACCACAAAGCTCCATTTATGCAAAAAAGGCGTGAAAACTTCAGCTAGAGTTTATCCACGGACAATCTTGAATCATGTTGTGAAGCCTCTTAACCAAACAAGGTCTCAAAACTAGCATTGGATATTCCAGCAAGATTCGGCGCCGGCACACAAGGCCATAACCACTGAACCCTGGCTACAGCGCCATGCACCAGTATTTTTGTCACCAGATGATTGGCCTGCTGGCAGTCCCGATCTGAGCCCGCTTGATATAAGCTATAGGTTGTTTTGGAGGACAATGGGTGCCACAGAAGATACAGCAACATCGAAGCCCTCAACTCTGCCCTGGTCGAAGCAGAGAGCAGTTTCCCCTTTATATAAGCTGCGTAATTCGATCGACGACTGGCCGAGGAGACTCAAGGCCTGCTTTAAGTCCAAAGGCGGCCAGCTAGGTTTACGACAGCTATCTTGTCACCATTATACCATCCATTCAGCCCCTCCCCCTTTGAAGCCAAGTATTGAAATTAACTAATTAGGTATATTTAAATACGAGTAACATTTAATTTTTAATAAATAATCCTAATTCATTAATTCACTTGAAAATCGACATTTACTTTAAATAAATATTATTTAAATAAACTGATTTTTTCACTAAATTTTGTGGTTTTTGGAGGCCCTTGCGACAAATTTATGATGTAGATTTTTGTTTTGTTGACTTGAAATCTAGATTTTTGGTGAAGTCATCGCCACTACAAGCTCTAAATAGACAGATTATAGCTTCTGGATAGAGGTATTTCAGTATGAAAATGCCCTCGGTGAGAAATGTTACAAGCGTTGTCCGTGTTCGGCCCTTATCCTTGATTAGTCTCTCGTTTGAACGCTATCTTTGAAAGAACCTTTTCTATTACAAAACATTACAAAAAATAAAGTTAGAAATACAATTGCTATGGAAACAATCGATGTGCTTAGATTAAGATTTTATTTGCAAAATTTGTGGAATAAGTTTGTCCCTTCAGAAAAAAAATCCATTCGATAATAAAATAAAACACAATCGATCAAATCAAATCAATCGATTTTATATTAGAAAGGGGACATTAGAAAACGATAACTATAGGCTGTTCAGTTTTCTCTCGCACCTATTTATTTTTTTGCATAAGCTAGACTCCAATTCGCCAAGAGAACAAGCCGGCTTCCGGTCATGCTTAAACTATCACCACAGACACTAAAGACCCTGGTAGAGAAATGCGATTAGTATAAAAATCAGATTATACTGACTTTTATCAATTATGAAAAGGCATTCAACTCCGTAATTTGGACGATCAAAAAGCCCTAGCGAGCTGTTTTCCAAAATTCTTCATTTTTGGTGATTTTCAGGAACAGTTTTAGTGTTTTTTTATTGTGTCACCTCGCAACACTGCTTGAATTCAACTTAATACCCTTAACGGTAATATTTGAAATTTTATTTACCTGGAAAAATAGGTTTTGATTAGCTCTGATGGCGTAACATCGTCCTTATTTTGGCGAAGTGATCAATGTGGTAATTGAATTTCCGCCTCTGGTAGTGGCCGTTAATTTTTCTAGTCTATTGTCATTTTAATCCAACAAAAGAAAATCGTTTTCCCCAAATATCAAAGCAACTGAAACAAAACAATTTTTGTGTAAAAATAATAATTACTGTTTTTTGCTTTTGCTTTGTAGCATGGAGAAATTCTTTAGGTGAAATTATTACAAACATCCGTTTTTTTAACATCGCATGGAAGTATCTAAGCAGCTAGCCAGTCACCCAACAAGATACCACAGTATGCCAGACAGTAGCTTCTCTTTGAACAAAATTGAAATCGAAGCGAATACGTCACGATTCGTAAGGGCTCGGATATGGCCGCCAGATGTCCCGCTACTCGGCCCACGCAGATATGCAAACAATAGAAAATGTCGCCAGCCTTTACCTGTGCGTAACGCTAACCAAAGGCCTTCGTCGAGACGTACCCCTCTGTCCAGATTCCTCGCACCCTCTTCCCGCAATGCCCTGTAGCTTAAGAGTAAACCTACTGTTTGGTATACTGTGCACATACTGTTCCTGACTGATGATGCTTAACATTATGCAACAAATACAGTAGAGCCTTAATAATCCGAAATCCGTCAATTTGTAACTGCTCGGATTCACGAAGCATTTGGATTATAGCACGAGGAATCTTTAATGAGACATTTTTAAAAACTAAAAGATTTAGTCTCATTCAGTGGTTAATTAGTAAAGGAAGAACGGAAACTAAATGTATCCTCATGACATTTCAAAAATAGCAACACATTTACACGCGCACACTCACACACACACACACCCTCACACACACACACACACACACACTATACACACCCTCACACACACACTATACACACCCTCACATCTTTAACAATATACATATATGTAAACAAGAGTGAATTCAAGTTTTTATTTTTATACAATAATAATTAGTATTTGGATTTATTTTTCACTGCTTTTATTTCTTAATAATTATTTTGATTTTTGAATGATTATTTTGCGTTTTTTTTTTTTTTTTAATTTACTATAACAATTTTATTAACATCTTTTTCAAAAAACTATTTTTATTTTATTGAAAATAATATTATATAAAATTGGCGTATTCCTTGGAACAGGCACTGCCTAGTTGGGAGTGACGCAAAATCATTGTGTAAAAATAATTCCTATATATTTTTTTCAATTAATAAATAAAATAAAATAAATTTTGCAAAATTAGAGATGGTATGTTTAAAAAGAACACAATGTCATTGAATCAGAAACATAACTAAATAGTATCAAGTTATATAATCGAACAATCGGAAAGATTTAAATGTTTATACATATACCTGGCGACTGGGTTTCGATATGTGACAGACCAAAGCACTAACGACATTTGAAAGTCGGGCGGTATTATAAAAACCAGGACTGGAATTTCCTCCAGGAAACAATTCAGACTATGCGGCACGCGCTTGCAGTCGATATACCGATGAAATCTCTCACCGATATTACCATGCTTCGTATTGCATAAAAGTGCAAGGCTAACAAAATTTGATGCAATGTGGATATGCCATAGGTCCTGAAAAAAACATAGGCAAAATTTTAATTTGTCTTCGGTTTCCTTAAGCTTTATTTTATTATCATAAAGCTAAATACAAATACTTGCAACAATGCAATACAACAGGGGTTGCAACCAATTTCCATAATATGTAAATCTGGGCACACTAACTGGGCGGGCATAGCAAACACGCTAAGAGATTTTGCGTCGAGTACGTTGCGATCCATGGATGCGATAAATTTCCATGGTCTGTATAGTTACAGACCGTGAAACCTTTTCTTTATTTTGATGGCTCCACCCAGAGGGTGATTTCTGACCGTGGGACCTACTACTTGGGATTTACTGGTCCCGGCGCTGGAACTGTGTATCCCTGCATACTACGAACAAGCTATGAGCATTTCTTCACGCTTGTTGCGATATTTCTTGTCCGTTTTGGTATGTTTAGTAGATTTCTTGCGCGATGCCGTCTACATAGTGCTATTCTTGCAATGCATGTTGTTGCGAATATTTATATGCGGCATAATATACCATTAGACTTTTAACGTCCATTATTAACAAAATTATCGCTTAAGTATCAATATAAACTATAAAAACTGCAGAAAACCAAATAGTTACCTTGTTGATCGAACGAGGTGGAGGTCGATATTAAGTACTCGAATCCCACTCGCTTGAAGATGATAACGCATACGATGACCAACTTGTCCATTTTAGCCGTAGGCACCATAATACGAAGCGTATACACGAAAGAAAACGAAAGAAAACACAGAACGTCGAATGCAGGAAAGCGTATCTGACAGCTATTAAAAGGTGAACGAAATTTAGCAACAACTGCAAGCAACTCTGAAGGAATTGCAAGTTAACCAATCAGCCGGACCGTATTTATGCCGTAGTTTCGGTGTTGCTAACTTCATGTTGCAACAGCTGTCAAAAGAGTTTATTACTAGGAATAAATCCTGAACGACAGCATTTTTTTAATCAAAAAATTATGCTTATATTTTTAATAGGAGGAAATATGTATTTGAAGTGAGAATATAAAATTTACAATATTTATTTATCCTCGTAATATTTAATAAACTTTTATGAAATGTCTTATCTATGCTTACAATCCATTTTAACAGATGGCGCTGCTATAAAATGTATCTGAACCATCGGTTTGACTAACTTACCGATTGTTTAACTGACAGATGATTGTGAAATCCATTTTTGACGTAAGAAAACCATCGGTTTCTCAAAACTGATGGTTTGACTTCTACTTTTACTTTTACTCGCAGGTCGCATATAGAAATCCGCCCTAAGAGAAACTACAATTCAAACGTCAGCGCTCGAGGTATTAAAAAGAATTTGTGCCCAACAACAAACAAAAACGTGCGCGCTTCCGTCACATGCATAAATAGTTATTTATACTTCGTGTAAAAATGCACACAGCGGCTACTACCACTAGCGACCGCTCGCATACTAACAGAAATATCTTAGCGGTCGAAGAAATGCTGTGCATAAATTCACGGACGTCGGATTCTTGGCGTGTCGCGCGTATGTGTTTATTCGCTGTATTTCTAATGAAAGCGGCGAGGATTTCGGGTAATGCTACTGTCGTTTCCGGCAAGCGTGTGCTCTGTGTCAATGCCGTATCACTATCTATTCTATCTATACTAATATTATAAAGAAGCAATGTTTGTAAGTTGATATTTTAAGCTATTGCATAGCTTTTATCGCGGGCCTTAGGCCAGCGCGGCGACCGAATGAAGAAATTTCTTAACGAATATTAATGATTTTAAACTGATAATTACGTCTAAACGAGTACTGCTTACGATTCGAAAAAAATATATGTTAAACAAGAACATTTTCCTAATATTCTTAGCTTTGAATATTTTAGATTTTGTTTATATTACATAGTGTAATTAATTTGTGAAATTAGGTCTAACCGAAAACAAAAACGACTACTACGCAAATACTATCTGGCGTATTATTATGAAACCTGCACCATTTTAAAGATAATTTAATTATCTATCTTTTTATCTACGATTTTTTTCGATTATTCCGTTTTTTTTTGCTTTATCGAATAAAAAATTCGTGCGCGGCGCTCTATCGGAAGACGTCGCAGCCGCAAATGATTCGGAATAATTTCAACGTTTTCCGATAGAGCGCAGTTATCTGATATCAGAAAAAATAAAATAAATATATAAATATAATTGCTTAAGTTGTTAAAAATGTTGTGCAATAGCTTTACCGCGGCAGTCCCCGAGTGCCACACGTATTTTTTTAACTATTAATTTATTGTATGTAGGGTGTAATCTCCGAAACTACTTATCCGATTTCAAAAATTCTTTTACTAATATGAGCTGGTGAGTTGCTTTATCCGCGTGCGCTTAACCCTTCGAGTAGCAGTATAATTTCATGGCAGACCGCGGCAATATTGGAATTTCTTGCAATATCGCCGCGCTCGACAAAAAGTACTATAACTATGGAACTACTATAGCAATCATAAAAAGAATAACTGTGCAATGATCGCATTGAAAAGATTAATGGTATTTTTTTTAAATGATAGGGGTAAAGAAAATAGTCAAATTAATAACAAAAATATAATAAATAAAATTAATTATAGATATAATATAGCCAAAAACAATAAAAATTTGAAGATAATAAAAAAATCTATGATAATCTTTTACAGACTGTTATTTAAGAATGACTTTGAAAGGGCTAAATAAATCTATACTAATATTATAAAGAGGTAGAGTTAGTGAGGTTGTAGGAAGTAATCTCTGGATCTACTGAACCGATTTTGAATTTTCTTTTACCAATACAAAGCCACTTTATTTGTGAGTGTCATAGGTTATAATATATTAATCCGAAAAATGAAAAGACTTTTTCGTGGTAGTCGGATTTGCAAAGTAAGTCGGAGAAAAAACGGTCGAACGAAAACGTTACTAACTAACGCTGCCTTAACGATGAGAGATATATGATTGAGTTCTAGAGAAAAGTTGTAGAGCTTGATAATGCCTACAAAAAAGTCAGCGACAGCATATGTCTAACTTTTATATTTAAGTCACAAAAAGTAGTTTTTCATATTAAAAAAATAATTTAAATCGTTAGGTCATGTGTTTATTGGTCAAGTTATCAACAATTATGAATTCTTATTGTTAATATTTTGTCCGTCAATGCTATCGGTGGCACCTGCATTTCGCCGGCGCAAGTGTTTATTAGCGGGAACTATTTTGAATGAAATCAGCGATGATTTCGGATAATGCTACTGTCATTTCCGGTTAGCGTGTGCTCTGTGTCAATGTCGTCACACTTTAGTATCGCAGTGTATCATCACATCAGATCACACACGCGAATTAAGGCGACGTACTACTTAAAAAATAAACCGTATCTGAGTTTTTAAGCCCCGCCTACTTACCCCCTCCCCTCGCGACGGGGCAGGTGTTTATTATGTTGACTCATCTCGCAGCGATATTCACTCGCTATCGATGTCTGGACTAAACACACTAGGTATACACTATTGCAATGGGATTTATATTTTGGGATTATGCAAGTGTCATGTACCTACGCTGGTGAAGAAGGCTACGCTTTATCATCATCTAAACTTGAACATTATATTACTTTCCCGGCTGCCACTGGTAGGGAAGGTGTTGTGATCGTGCGGAAAAAAATGTTTAGATAACGATAGAGATGTCCATTTTGAGGTCCACCAAGATGATTAAGACCATTTTCAGAGAAATGTATGTCTGTTTGCCTGTATGTAATCTCTCACGATAACTGCCGAGCCGTTGAACCGATTGAGTTGAAATTTGGAACATAGGGATAGTATCACCCTGGAATGCGCCCATTAGATTTTGGCTGTCAACTGTTAAACCAAACTATCACTGTCAAAAATTGACAGAAGCCATATCTTACAGAATTTCATTTGCGATATGTCATTTGAAATCCCCTGAAAAACTGTATTAAGAAGAGTCACCTGTCACTAATTAATTTTCGACATTTTAAAATTATTTTAAATGGTGATAGATGACAATTGGAGAAATGCCGTTAACTGTTTTGGATACAGTTTTCCAAGGGCTTTTAAATGACATAAATCGCAATTCATGTTCCGTGAGATACAGCTTTAGTATTTTTTTGATAGTTGTAGTGACAGTTTTTGATAGTATTTTTTGGCAGAAAAAACATTTAGAATCGAATTAAAAAACAACATTGTGTATCGAACTATTTATTCGCGGTATAATAGTTCTTTGAGGAGGACATAACGACACCCATCGCCTTGTACATTATCATTAAAAAATTATTTAATTAAAAAGTAATATAATTTATTTTTAGATACTGTAAGCACATCATTGTAAACTTTAAAGAAATACACATCATTAAAAATAAATAATTATTAATTAAAATATAAAATCATTAAGACAAAAAATCATGAAGACATTTCTGGTTGGCAAAGTAGTCTGTTATTTCTGAGTAGATACATACATATTAAATGTAAAGAGACGAATAAATACATTTAAAATTGCGCAGTACATTTGAGACTTCCTTTTTGTAGCCTTGACAGTGTCGCTTTGTAGTGGTGCGCCGACTTTTGTAATTAAAATTCATCAAATGATAATACATTTTCAAAAGCCTGTTCATCATTATTAATTAGATCTGTACTCAGCACAGATTTGGAATATCGTGTACTTTTCGGTGGCTCTATATTGCTTGTGCTTTGCTTTGGAGTGTTATTGGCAAGTACATTCTCTGTGAGTTCTTTGCTCACTTTGTGATGGAATCACTGAAAACTAACTACCGCTTAAGCGTTGGACAAGGGAGAGGAACCGATTTCTTTCGTTTTATCGTGTCGTTTCTTTTATTTGCTTCTTTCAAAGTGTATTCAGGCTCCCTTAAATCCATATTCCTTCATACTCCTGGATCGATAATTTCAGGTAATACACAGTCCATATAAAAACAAACAAGTTTTTTCCATGACATTTGTCCAAATCAAATCATTCGTCTGTATATATTCGGTTTTGAGGAGATCGTTTTTACCAGACCAAAATGTAAATAGGCACACTTCCTTTCCAGTTATATGTATCGTTCCAGTTACAGTTTCTTTCCAGCACACTTTCTTTAAAGTTATCCACAATACCACAGATAGTTCATACCTTGTTGAAAACTTACGTTTTTTCGTTCCTCAGCGATTAATTCGCAATTCACGCACGTTTGAGGTATCTCGTGCCAATACCAACTACGGGAAACATTCCATCGCTTATGGGCTGATATGCACGTACGACTCTTGTTTCTCCACCATCGACATTTTCAACCTCAACCAACCGACGTTCGTTAAAGAATTATTCAAATCAATTGCACCTAACGAGCTTGTTAATACCTATAGTAATTAGTTATATACTTTCTATACAACAAAATAAAATTCGAAATTTAAATTCTAAGTGTCAACATATTTTAAAATTTTCTCCCCTCTAAATAATAATTAAATAATAAATTTTAGTGATTATAGTGCAATTCTATAGTCTGGATTAACTCGCGGTTAACACGGGACGCGTCCCGAAGGATCTGATCGGTCTGAGCTGTTCACTTTAAATATTCGACCAGCGTGTCTATGGAAAAGTCGACCATCGAAAACAAGCGAGCTGTAGTTACTGGCTGAAGGCAGATCGACTTTGCTGAAGATACATCGGAGGACTTACTGAAGGTGGTGGTGGATTTGATTGACCAGCCACCTTTCGAAGACTATAATATGCAAAGACTCTCAGAAGGAGGTTACCGCAAGGTATAAGGACTATCAATTGTGCGCTGGCAGCTTAGAAGGATTACGAGACTCTTGTGGAGGCGATAGTGGTGGACCTCTGCAAGTGGCGATAGCTGACAACCAATGCCTTTTCAACATAATCACCGTTACCAGTATTGGAAAGAGCCCTTGCGGAAGTGCCAAGGGACCTGGCATATACACTGCCGTGAAGAGTCATGTGAAATAAATGGCGTTTTAGGAGTATGTCTACCGGCGAAAAATTGTCCAAAAACTGAGGGGGATTTGCCAAAAGGGAAACTATCACAATTTTGTATAATGTTGGAACAAGAGACTGTATGCTGTATTCAACACAGCCCCATGAGCAACAACACGAGATCATCAGAAAACCAGGATAAATCCAATAATGCATCTTCTATATCACCGCCTACTACAACAACTACCAATAAGTCACCGGTCATCTCTACAATAGCTCCAGAAAAAACTCAAACATCACCACAAGCCATAACTACCAATTTCATAAATGACAGTGTGAAAAACGAATTAAATCCGAAAAAATAGCTCTGCAATATTGAGTAAAAATTTAACAATGACAGTCATTGCTGCGTTAGCGATTAATTGATTTATTTTATTTTATCTGCATCCAAACTTTTCTCTGGTCGTAACGGTCTCCGTTCCATCGGGTTCAGAAGAGGGAGGAAGAGAGAGTGCACCCGTGGTCGCGCGCCCACCTGTGCACTATAATATAGCCTGCGCACTTGACTGCTTCCGAACAGTGGACTCTGAGAAGACTAAAGAAGTCACTAGAATCTACAATGCAGTCGCTGTGGCCGAACACGGCTAGAAGGATATATATACAACATATCAGTAGCTACCACAAATATTTATAAATATCTATAAATATTTATTATATATCTATAAATACCTATAAACATCAATAAATATCTGTATTTATATATCCACTATACGACCTATCTATATCTTTATTTATATCTATATACCTACATATACACATACCATCGTCTAACTCCTTCTTCCTAATCACTTCCAATTCCCTACCTCTCCCATCGGTTTTCTATATATTTTTTATATTTAATATGAACTTTGTTTATTTTATAATTAATTTTTAAGTGTAATATGCTGAAATCCAAATGTGTAATAAACGATTATAGGCGTAATGTTTTTCTTTTTTTTCTACATTTATGCACACGTATGTATATTGTATGCGCTGTATTTTTCCAGAAATAAAATAAAAAATAAATAAATAAAAAGAAATTATATATGGACCTGTCCTTGAACTTGAACGTACCAGTGATGTTTGATGCTGATTTCAAGTTTTCCATCTTTCTGTTTCCAAAATGTCACTTTTCTTTTTCTTGTCGCTTCCGTTAACCAGATTCTATGCGCTGTAATGGGAAATTTGACTTCAAAAATATAATCATCAGATATTCCATCTGGAGAAGCTCCCAAAAATGGAAATTTAGGGTCAATGAATAATCCACATTGCTGAATTTCCACTTTTTCTAGACATATTTTTCATTCTAGTGTAGTTGTTTCATTTTCTTTTCCATGGCAAATTGATGCTACGTTGCTCAAATCCCATTTTCAGTCATGGATTTAACTAAATTGGCGCATTTTGTGTGTTGTTAACTATTGACAATTTTGCCAAAGTTAGACGCAGTTACCATTTTTCTTCGTAATTCCAACCACTCGCTGCTTTCACCTTGAATAACCGTAAGTTTTTCAATTCGCAATCGATCATTTTTCTATTTTCCAATTCTTGAAATAACAGAGCTTTGCTTTTTTCGAATATTTCTGATGGAACATCGGGTTGGTTGCAATGTTCTCCATAATGCGAATTATTGTTTTTTTTTTCAAAAAAACTTTCTGCTTTTATTTCTTTTATAAAGAATGGATTTACTTAAATGCCTCTGTCTTCTTTATTCCACTTTTGATATCCTGCCAGAGGGACTTTTGCCTATATATTTTTTATGTAATCTTGAGAGTGGCTGTTTTGTATTAAATGATATAACTGCCGCATTACATCGCGCTTGGTAAGACTGCTTTTGGATGTAATTTGTCCTCTTACCACCAATAAATTTTGCAATGATGCCGTTAAACCTTTCGAGAACATTACTATCTACATCATGAATTAGGCTTCTTGCATGTATTGCTACCTACGTTTTAAGTTATGTAACGTATTCTTTCCCAAATAATGTCACCCATCAAACAACTCATTGCATCCAGTGTTTCATTTTCCGACAAACAATTTTAAAAACTTCTACATTTATCATGGTTTCCAAATGCATCTATCGGGGCGTTCAAAATGTCATTATACAGGCAATCAATTTTCTCATCAATTGAAAAGTTTTGACATTTATTATAAGCTACTGCTGATGTAATATTTCTTCGCATTTTTAGTTTTTTTTTTCACAGACATTACAAGTTGAATAAAAGCTTTTAAAAAGTAGATACCTACGTTTTGTTTTTTAAATTACAATTCTGCCTATCTGACGGTTTTCTATATTAGAACGGTCAGAATCGTAGCCTAATAGTATATTATATTTATACATGGTGTATAGCTCTGTCATATGGCTCTAACGCAAATGTATTGGCATTATTTACTGTCCCCTTATATATGACACATTTTGACTCGCGGGAAGCAAGCTAAAGTGGCGCACTTGTTTTAAACTCGCATAAGATCACACCGGTCGTAGGTTCAAAACCTACCGATATGTATATTTTTTTTTTGTTTTTATACATAAAGAAACATTGTTATCAAATAAATGAACACTTTTTATTAAAAAAAAGTAATATTGTAAATTAAAAAAAAAAATAAATAAATATTAAATATTATTTTACTTATTATTGTTTCTATTTTTCAACATATGATTTATCATGTTTTTAAACCTCTTTCATTTACACGGTGAAATAGCCATCTAAAACCGATATTTTTTTACTTTCACATCTCCGATCCATCGAAATGTCAATTTGGTAATAATAAGTCATGAAACAGAGCGTCGCGAACGCAACCGCATATGTCGGCCTTCGAAGCCGAAATGAACCACGTTTCTAAGAGCCAATAACATTTCACTATAAAAGGTTGGCTGTTATGCCATTTGAATCAGTAATTGATCCCTACATAAGAACCATATTGACCCAATGTCGCTTGCGGCATTTTGAATGCCAGCGCGTCGTCGCGAGAAGAGCGCGCTCATCTCATTGTATGACAAAAATAATATAAACGGGCTCTGCAAAATATTATTTTTAAAATACACTGATATTTTATTTGAAAAAAATAATCGTCAATACTACAAGTTTATTGTACATAGTTTATGTAAAAAAAAACAAACTTGAAAAAAAACACACAGTAATAAGTAATATTTAACAGTGAATATGGATGAAAGTTACACTTTTTATATATTTTTTTTTAACAAGAAAAACTTATTTTTTTAAATTTATGCCAAAACATCCCTCTTTACAACTATTGTTAAAATGCCGTAGTATTTTTTTTGAGTTTCTTGATCGTGCAGTTTAGTGTGAGGCACGTTTCAAAAAATGCTCTAAAATGAAAATTTCCTGTATAGCTCCCAGATTTAATTATTTTCCTCAATTTTCCAATACTTTAAAAAAAATCTGAAATAGCTATCTACTTAAGAAAGGTACCGTGAGTTACGATATTTTTTTTTTGTTGGCTAACATCATCAGTTATTTCAGTATGACTGTTCAAAAATTGCCAAAAAATGTAATTTTCGAAATTTACCTACATCGTCGCCTTAACAGCTTTGATGTGTTCTGTTCAGTCGCGTGGCTATAGGCCGTTTCGTTTGTCCAACGTGGCTAGACCGCAACTGCATTCGGCAGTGGTATTACATCCTTTACAGGTCTCAAAATTCGACCTATATTTTGGGTCGGTTTGAAGATCGTTTTTATATCGAATCTGTTTAGCATCTTACTTATTCAATCTGTCACGCCCTTGACGTATGGTAAAAATGCTCTTGATCTGTCGGGTGCTACAACTTTCACGCGGTAAATTCGTTTCTATCCTATTTATAATGTCAAACAACCGCGATAGTCTTCCATTTTGCATTCATAAACTACCTGATAAATGGAAAAATACCATAGATAGTAATGGTTAATAATTCGATCATTAATCTTTGTAACAAGTATATCTTATTCTTGTATATAAAAATGAATCGCCGTGCGTTAGTCTCGCAAGATCTCGAGAATGACTCGACCGATTTGAATTATTATTGTTTTTGTTTTGTTTGCCTTGATTCAGGGGTGGTTTACAAAAAAAAATAATTAGGAAAAATTAAAAGAAACAACTGAAAATCGAAAAAATCGAAATTGGTCATTTTGGGAAATGGGCCACTTTCGATAGATGGCGTTCGCGGCGATCCTATTGTTTGACAGCTGCACCATCCATAACTATTCATTCCGTGCGATTGTGTAAAATTTCAAAAAGTTGAAAAGTCGAAAAAGCCAAAAGAGTCGAAAAGGTCAAAAAAGTCGAAAAAGTCGGAAAGTCAAAAAAAGTCAAACAGTCCGAAAAGTCGAAAAAGCATTTATATTTCATCATGTAAATTAAATACATTGAATTTATTTTAATTACAAACGACTTTTATTTAATCACCAAACGAAACTCAAACCGTACATGATTTGGCATATTATAGATTTCAATGAATTGGATTTAGAAGGTTGATTAGGATCAATAAACGCTTATGAAGAGTTACAGTCAAATCAATTTTAGGTGGTACGAAGTTCACCGGGTCATCTAGTTTTCAATAAAGTTGAATTCGACCAAAAAAGCCGAGTTTCTGTTTCAGTTAAAACATTTTTAAAACGTTAGTCAGTGGATCAAATAGTTAAGAAATTCCCTCCAAAATTGGTACACTTTTCAAGAAAAACGCCCACTTATAATAATTTCGATATTTCTTCCCATACATGTTAATGTTTACTTCTCAACGGATTGGTCTTAATATTGTTGATTTATTTATGAAATGAAATACTTAAATAAATGAAAACGTTGTCATCGGCATAGCGAATGTTTGCTAATGGAATGGACTCCGGAATGATTATCGCTACTAAGATCCATTCATACGAGTGTCTCTTGAGCGGCAAACGGGACAATCGTCCCACAATTGAAATTACCGTAGAGCGGCAAAGGGGACATCTGTCCCAGCCGAGATCGGCGCCGATGTTTTCCAATTGATACCTCACATAAATCATACGGCCTGTGGTATGTGCGAAAAGAGGAGAAGATTCTCTGTCGTTAACTAGTTGGTTCATTATTTTTCATACAGTCGCCATTTTTTAGTCTATGATTGAACCAAACCAAACCAAAAACTTCAATATTCATGTTGATTTTCAACACCGAATATTTTTTTATTTTTGTATGGGTATAAGTAAAACGAAGTCATAGGTTGAATGAAGCATATTATAATTATTATAAAAGTATTCACAATTTCTTGCATAGGGTGATTTATTTCCAGAAAAAACATAGAAATGTTGGACAAGGCAGTTATTTTCTGTACCACAACTTTGACAGATAATTCTCAATAATGCTTATTGCTTTACAAAACGACGTTACATGTACCTAATAGCAAATTTCAACAGGAACATAAAACATGTCTTCTTTATACGATCCGTATAGTAGTTTCGGAGTAATCGTCGTTTTCCTGAAACGCTATATTTTTGTTGTGATGTAATTTTCTTCTTCGCGCTCTCTAAGAGAAACTACAATTCAAACGTCAGCGCTCGAGGTATTAAAAAGAATTTGTGCCCAACAACAAACAAAAACGTGCGCGCTTCCGTCACATGCATAAATAGTTATTTATACTTCGTGTAAAAATGCACACAGCGGCTACTACCACTAGCGACCGCTCGCATACTAACAGAAATATCTTAGCGGTCGAAGAAATGCTGTGCATAAATTCACGGACGTCGGATTCTTGGCGTGTCGCGCGTATGTGTTTATTCGCTGTATTTCTAATGAAAGCGGCGAGGATTTCGGGTAATGCTACTGTCGTTTCCGGCAAGCGTGTGCTCTGTGTCAATGCCGTATCACTATCTATTCTATCTATACTAATATTATAAAGAAGCAATGTTTGTAAGTTGATATTTTAAGCTATTGCATAGCTTTTATCGCGGGCCTTAGGCCAGCGCGGCGACCGAATGAAGAAATTTCTTAACGAATATTAATGATTTTAAACTGATAATTACGTCTAAACGAGTACTGCTTACGATTCGAAAAAAATATATGTTAAACAACAACATTTTCCTAATATTCTTAGCTTTGAATATTTTAGATTTTGTTTATATTACATAGTGTAATTAATTTGTGAAATTAGGTCTAACCGAAAACAAAAACGACTACTACGCAAATACTATCTGGCGTATTATTATGAAACCTGCACCATTTTAAAGATAATTTAATTATCTATCTTTTTATCAACGATTTTTTTCGATTATTCCGTTTTTTTTGCTTTATCGAATAAAAAATTCGTGCGCGGCGCTCTATCGGAAGACGTCGCAGCCGCAAATGATTCGGAATAATTTCAACGTTTTCCGATAGAGCGCAGTTATCTGATATCAGAAAAAATTAAATAAATATATAAATATAATTGCTTAAGTTGTTAAAAATGTTGTGCAATAGCTTTACCGCGGCAGTCCCCGAGTGCCACACGTATTTTTTTAACTATTAATTTATTGTATGTAGGGTGTAATCTCCGAAACTACTTATCCGATTTCAAAAATTCTTTTACTAATATGAGCTGGTGAGTTGCTTTATCCGCGTGCGCTTAACCCTTCGAGTAGCAGTATAATTTCATGGCAGACCGCGGCAATATTGGAATTTCTTGCAATATCGCCGCGCTCGACAAAAAGTACTATAACTATGGAACTACTATAGCAATCATAAAAAGAATAACTGTGCAATGATCGCATTGAAAAGATTAATGGTATTTTTTTTAAATGATAGGGGTAAAGAAAATAGTCAAATTAATAACAAAAATATAATAAATAAAATTAATTATAGATATAATATAGCCAAAAACAATAAAAATTCGAAGATAATAAAAAAATCTATGATAATCTTTTACAGACTGTTATTTAAGAATGACTTTGAAAGGGCTAAATAAATCTATACTAATATTATAAAGAGGTAGAGTTAGTGAGGTTGTAGGAAGTAATCTCTGGATCTACTGAACCGATTTTGAAATTTATTTTACCAATACAAAGCCACTTTATTTGTGAGTGTCATAGGTTATAATATATTAATCCGAAAAATGAAAAGACTTTTTCGTGGTAGTCGGATTTGCAAAGTAAGTCGGAGAAAAAACGCTCGAACGAAAACGTTACTAACTAACGCTGCCTTAACGATGAGAGATATATGATTGAGTTCTAGAGAAAAGTTGTAGAGCTTGATAATGCCTACAAAAAAGTCAGCGACAGCATATGTCTAACTTTTATATTTAAGTCACAAAAAGTAGTTTTTCATATTAAAAAAATAATTTAAATCGTTAGGTCATGTGTTTATTGGTCAAGTTATCAACAATTATGAATTCTTATTGTTAATATTTTGTCCGTCAATGCTATCGGTGGCACCTGCATTTCGCCGGCGCAAGTGTTTATTAGCGGGAACTATTTTGAATGAAATCAGCGATGATTTCGGATAATGCTACTGTCATTTCCGGTTAGCGTGTGCTCTGTGTCAATGTCGTCACACTTTAGTATCGCAGTGTATCATCACATCAGATCACACACGCGAATTAAGGGCGTGTCCCTTAATCTGTCTAGCATCCGTACAGTACAGTGTAGGTCAACAACTCCAATGGTGTCCAGCCCGTCACCTCAGGAAGTTTTAACGATTAGTCGTTCTTTCTATAGAGGTTAACAGTGTGAGAGTTAACATCTGGTAGAGAGTTAACAACTTGCGGTGTCGACTACAACGGGCGAGCCCGTCACCACAGGACGTTTTAACGATGTTCTCGTTCTATCGCCCTGCAGTGAACGTAGAAGACTTTGGACAGAACAAATCCAACGTCCAGCTACGTCACAACCCGTGAGAGTCCAACGCCTTACAGCGAGATTGCCAGAGTTACCTGGCGGGCCGACTCTCGCGCCCTTGCTTCCAATTGTGACCAGATTTCTCCGGTCTCTCGATTGGTTCCGAGTTCGAGGTCGCTTGCGCGGTCCTCTCCCTTACGAAGCGGTGAAACGGTGAATACCGAATCTATCGCGGACCATGGCGTCCTTTGCCCGCCTCTTACCCGGGATCGGATGGCCAATGGTCATTTCAAGAGCAGTCGCCGTAAGGTACGCAACCACCCCCGCTCTATAGGAAACAATACAGTTTCCAGACTCCCCCGACTGTTAGTCAGAGTGCACAATCGATTGGCTTGCGCCGCACGGTGCGCAGACCGTCCAGGAGCGCCAGAGGTTTGATTCCCAGGGGAAACTGACCAAGGCCAGAGTCCTACCCAGGTTCGCACCCCGTGCGTGGAGGCCGTCGGATGGGTGTTGACCCGTGAGTGTGACCGACCCTGAACACATGGGTCTTCGTGGCCAACCCATCATGGGCCCATTAGCTCCCGTATCGTATAGATATAATTTGTAACTATTTATATAAGCAATAAGGAAATGAACACAACCCATACGATCATTCTAGACGAATGCCCAACTAGACCGAACAGCCTGTATCTGGGCATACGAAATATACTGCCTTCGTTTTTGAGTAGTACTGACTAATAGTACTGACTAATTTGCTTTATTCCTAGCTAACTTACCATTCCTAACACATTATTATTCACCTACCATATATTTATGATTGGCATGCTTTTTGTTCTTTATATTATTATTGTCACATACCTTTTAAGATTATTTGAAATTTTATTTTTTATAAAAATTTTAGTTTACTTTATTTTATTTTTCACGGCATTCTTCAGCGTATTATTGATTTATTTAGCATTAGGCAGTACTTAATTATACGAATCTGAGCCTACCTTAGTGCGAACGTCTCGTGCGATCCAGTTAGGTTAGGTTTAATTTATTTGTAACTGATATTATGATTTTTTGTAAAATAAAGAATTTGAATTTGAATAGACTACTTTCAATACTGCCAAGATAATGACATAAAATAGTACACATATTAATACAAATGTATGTGTTAAAGGGTTAGTTACATACATATATACACATACGAACATACATACATACGTACCTATATTAAAACACACACACATACATCTGCATACACACATATTTTAAATTATTGTATGAATCAATTCTATTTCAGTCTTTGCACGACCTACTTCGTAAAGGAGCCATTTTTTTGTATCTTAAATACTTGTATCTTAAATAGGTGTACATTTTGAACATTTTTTACTGACTCTTCTAAAGTTTAAATAATTTTGGGGCGATGAAATACAACTGTCTTTGGGCAAAGGTTGTATGTACGTGAGGAATTACATAGTTCGTCCCTGCAGCCATTCTAGTTGGTCTTCGCTGCTGGCTTCGGGAACGTTTCTCTAACGTCTTGTCAAAATATATTAGGCATTGTTTCACGAACAACTGACGCATATCCAAAACACTTGCTTCGCTGAAAAGCAGGTCAGAGTCATGGCGGGGATGTTTTCTGTAAGTAACCCTCAGTAATAGTATAGGCGTCTCCGTCTAACAATGTGTAGAAATATAATAAGAAATATAGAAAGATGTAAAAGTAATTGACTAACATCATCTACAATACAGTACCGTGAGAATTAATTAGAACAAACAGTATATTTCGTTGAAAAGTGCTTATACATATACAAAACATTGCTGGTAGTTATAGTTTGTTAGTTTTAATATAGAATGTGTCCTCCTTTTGCGTTGATAACACCTTTCACTTTTGTAGGCATAGAATTTACCAGGTTTTGACAGCTTCCTTTCAGTTCATCATCGTGAAACCAGACTACTTGAATTACTGCACTGGTCATCTTGGTTTTCGTTGTACAATGCATCTTGGAGAGTCGTTTTTTTTTTGCAAATGGCCTAGAGGTTTTCGATCGGGTTGAGATCGGGGGAGTTTCCAGCCATTCAAGTGCAGTAATTTGGTTCTGTGTGAAAAACTGTTTCAATTTTTTCGAAAAATGGCATGGGGCGAGATCCTGTTGAAAATTTGCCCTCGTTAGGAGGATATTTATTTTTATTTTATAGCAAACTTACAGATAGTAAATACATGATACTAGTATCTTAAAAACATATTTAAACGAAACAAATTTACTATCCTATGAATAGTTTGCAATGCTTGCATTACACATTAACATAGAAATAACATGAACACGTTGATAGTAGAAAAAAATATAATAAAGCTAATAATAATATAAGGGTAAGAAAAGAAATAATTAAATAAGTTGTTAATAAGGTTATTTGGATAGAGCAAAATATAAGTATGAGTAATTGGATTATAATATTTATTATATATAGTATGTTAGGTATATAATAATCATATAATACAGTACATTAGGATGGGCAGTTAGTGAAATCTTAAAAAGTAGGAGATAGGCTAGGTATGATCGAATCTTTTATTATATTCATGGAGTCATAAAATACATCTAATTCTTTACACGATTTATCAAAAACGCGACACATTCTGGCAAGAGGTCTATTCGACCCGATGTTGTTATTGCAAGCGACAACCGAAAATGTTTGAGAGCTCCTCGTTAGTCGCGGTGGCACACGAAATTGAACTTTTTCTAGACTAGTCTAGTCTATTGTGCAAACGTATAGTGCACGGTGCGGCGCCGCAACGTTACTACGACGCCGCAGTAGGCGAATAGTGTTGTAGTTACCTGTACGTAGAACTAGTGAAATGAGGTAGTCAATGCCAATATCTTCTTCGTTGGTACTAATTTTAAACACTTCGATTAAAAATCAACAAAAATACGTGAAAACAAATGAACAGGCAAGCATGTACCCTCTTTCGACTGCACTTAACAACTGAGCAGTGCCGCTCCGGCGTATATTACCGGTTTGCGTGCGGTGCGGCGCCGGAAGGCACCGTGGGACATACCATGGATATTTGTATGTAGGACGCCGCAGCGGCACCACTCAGGCGCCGCTCCGCAGCCGCACCGCATCGTGTGGACCGGCCCTAACGGGCTCCGTAGGCTTACACGGAGAGAAATGTTTGATTGCATTTACAAAATTCCTTGTTATCCCAACCAACGCCGACCTTAACTATAGGCCTCACGAAGAAATTGGTTGATTTTACCAATTCTTTTCAATTGCTTTTAATTGCTAATTCTTAGCAATTTTAATAAATACTCTACTTAAATATACAAAATGACATTTGTCAAATGTACAAAACATTTACCAAACTTAATTCATTAAAATGTACAAATAATTTACATTATTGATTGACTTTATGAAAAATCAGTTGGTTAGTTTTACAAAACTCAAATGTTATTATAACGATATTTTTTTATTATTTTTCTCTATATACGAAGTAAATATGACAGACTATTTAGTCTCTTTTAAAGATAATCTCGATTAAAGTAATCAAGATTTATATGCAACTTCTGTAAAAGTTAATAAAGAGATTAGTTAAATTTAAGGTAAGAATTTTGTAAGTTTAACAGTGTTCTTGGGTATATTTTACTCATAATCTTTAGTATATTTCTTAGTACGAGTCATCAATTTTACCTGGAATAAATGATATACTTTACTGATATATTTTTTTTAATCCAATAAATGTTTTTGTACAATTTATGAAATATTTACGATTAATAATATTTGTTTCAACCACTATTTTTCGTAGATTTAATTTGTATTCCTTTGTATATTTACTAATAAAGTTTTGTACATACCATTATTATTTATTCGTCACTTTAAATAATAATATTGGTTAAGCTTGATTAACAATTTTTTGTATATTTAATTAATTTTTCTGTATAATTTATTTAAAATTATTTGCTAAAAGTACGAAGAATTAGTACTGTTTTCAAGTGCAAAATTCTTGTAGATTTAATCAGTATTCTAGGGTATATTTTACTATTAAAGTTTTGTATATCCATACTTATTTATTAGTATATTTCGTGTCTTTTACTAAGAATCCTTCTTTTATTTAACTGATAATTTCTCGTACATTTAATGTATGTAGTAGTAATATTTATTAGAAATTATTTGTCAAAATTACGAACAATTATTACTGTTTTCAAGCAGTAAGTTTTGTAGGTTTAATCATTATTCTTGAGTATATTGTACTAATAAACATTTGTGTATTCCATACATATTTATTAGTACATTTCGTTCCTTTTACTAAGAAACCTGGTTATATTTGACTAACAATCTCTTTGTATATTTAATGTAAGGTTTAGTATAATTTATTTGGAATTATTTGTCAAAAGCATGAAGAATTATTACTGTTTTTAACTGTAAAGTTTTGTAACTTTCAACACTATTCTTGGGTATATTTTAACAATAAAGTTTTGTATATTCCAAATTTATTTCTTAGTACTTTCGTACCTTTTACTAAAATCCCAGGATATATTTGTCTGTTAATTTTCGTACTATTTACGTGAACAAATTTGTCAAATTTACGAAAAATTATTATTATTTTTTCCAAGTTTAAATCAGTATTCGGTGGTATATTTAACTAATATTAATTAGTAGATTTTGACCTGTTTTCTTAGTATAAACTTACTATCAAAAATATTCTTACGATGTAAGGTTATTGGTAAAATATTTATGTAAGTATCATAAGTAATTTACAAAATTGTAAATATTTACAATTATTTTTTAAAGAAAATATTTAAACAAATACTTGTAAATATTTTCAATCTTGCAAATTATGACACATGCATTTTTACCAATAACCTTACATCGTTTACACATTATGTTTAGCAAGTTGTACTAAAAAATTGATTAAACTCTACTAAACTTTAGATATTAGTAAATTGTACCCCCGAATACAGATTAAAGTTACTAACAGTCAAAAAATTATAATTGTAGGAAAAATTATTTCACATAAATTATTATAGGAAAACTAAACATTAAATTTACAAGAAATTATCAGGCAAACATAACGTGGATTCCTAGTGTAGAAAAGATACAAGACGAACTAAGGAACAAGTTTCGAATATACAACATTTTATTTTTAAAATATATCCAAAAATACTGATTAAAGTTACAATACAATTCAGTTGAAAACAAAACTTTTAACAATTTCAAATTAATTATACAAAAGCTTACACTAAATAAAAAGAAATTATAATTACTATAACTTGTATCCTTGATTCTTTACTCATTATTTCTAATCTATCATAAAATAGAGTATGGTGCTAAATAATAATAATAAAACAGAACAAGTAAAATTCGAAACATTTATTAATTATTAATAATCATAAAACTTATAACCTAATTTAGCCTAATTTAGGGTGAGCTATGAATTATTATTCTGAATACCTACACATTTTTTTAACATTTACAAAACCCAACTTAGTTATCCAACTCGTACAAAGCAATTTTAAGGTAATTTAGAGAATTTCAATATACCAATTACGCAAGATTACAATACACTTGGTGGACCTACAATTATAAATTAAAGATTCGGCAGACTAAGGAACCTAAATCAATTTTTGGGTTTTGTCTATTTTTTTGCAAAAATTTAAAAAAAAACGAGACACGGAACTAACTAAATGACATATGACAAACTATGGTTTATAAAATGGAGACTTAGGTTTTTTCGTCCATTCGGTGTCTCGTTTTTTTTAAATGTCAATAAAAAAATATTAGGTATTTTAGTTATTAAAAAAATACCTTAATATAAAAATACCTAATAATATTTTAATTATTAAAAAAATACCCTTATCAACTTACAAACGTATCTAAAAGCTACAACATAATTTTAAAGATAGGTCTAAATATACTTCAATCTAAAATATTTATTACCACCGGAGAGTGTATGACAAAAAGAAGGATACAGAAAAATGCTTTTTAAATAAATCAATTTCCATTCGTTTGTTTGGGTATAAGTTTCCAGCTGATATGCTAGTAAATGATCATTGTATCCTATACAAGGAATTTTTAAACATATGAAAGTCGTGTCACCACTAGCAGACACCAAGATATGTTTTATTATATAAAAAGAGTATTCAGTTTCAGATGGTATAGTTAAGATGCTATCGATAACATAACGGATACTTTGATATTCAACCCACTGAACTCTATCCTGATTAAAATTAAAATGAGCAGGGATTAAGTCAATAAATTCAGTTGAAATGAAAAGACATGTTTCATACATTTTCAAAGATACTTATTAGATTAGGGATATAACTCACTAGTCGGTATCCATTAGATTGTTTAAGACACGGCCATTCAGTGAATACATCCGTTAGCGTTTTTTTGGTTTCACATATTTTACTTTTTCTATAATCGCAAGACTGAGTCCACTTTTCTTCTACAAGCGTCCATGGTTCTCTGTTGTATTTCAACCACGTCCACGTTTCTTCGGCTTGTTTGTCGTCTAATGCTACATCTGAAATTTCAAAATATTGTAATAGCTTAAAATAGATATATTATGTATATTCAATCACTTTGTCTCTCGTATAATTCATACCTACCTATTGTACAATTACTGTTAAGGATTAAATTATAAATTAAAATTGATAATGGGCGAAAAAGTATGAGAAGTGGGGCGACCATGGGTAGTCGAGAACGTACATAGATATTCTAAATCTCTGCCGGCACTAAGGCTCTAATTTGTTATTAGGCAGTTACATCGATTCAATTTTTAGATTATGAAGTAACACTGCAGAATCGATCCGCCTCAAGGACGCGGGTTCAACTCTCGCTTCGGGCAACATGTTGAACGGTTATTTTTATTTGTATTTTTTCAAAGTTAATTTATCTGATGGATCGATTCTTCAGCATTACTGCACAATATAAAAGTTGTAAGTATAAAACGTAAAGCTACGTAATCGTGAGACGGACGAACAGACGGATGGATAGACATACAGACAGACAGATGGTAAGAGAACGAAGTCACCCTAATAGGGTTCTTTTTCTTGCACGCTCTTTAATTATTAATTAAAAGTGATTAAATTAAGAAATATAGAATAAATATAGGATAGAAAAGAGTATAAATTAAAAGTGATTCAGATTGATCTACAGAACATTCTCCTAAATAGAGGAAGAAACACACCCTGTACAGGTTGTTTAAGTAGCTGTAAGTCTTTAATAATTAATTCAGTAGGTGATTCTGCAAATGAAACTGAACAGCTTTTGTTCTAAAACTTTTAGCTTTTCGAGAAACTAATTTCATTGACCACACACATTTTTAGGGGTTAGAAGATTTTTTTTTTAAAATGTACGAGTCGATATTTAAAAAAAAACGAAAAGTCGTAGAACCAAAGTTGTTCAGTTTCGTGAACAGAATCAACTTCTGATATGGCCTGTAGCTATACAAAATCATCCTGTAGTATAGTAATATATAAAGAAATACTTGCCAAGTTGTTGCTCTTCAGCAATCTTCCTTTTATATAGGCAGGCAGCACCCCAGCTTGACGGAGTAGGCGCAGTTTTAAGAAATATAGAATAAATATAGGATAGAAAAGAGTATAAATTAAAAGTGATTCAGATTGATCTACAGAACATTCTCCTAAATAGAGGAAGAAACACACCCTGTACAGGTTGTTTAAGTAGCTGTAAGTCTTTAATAATTAATTCAGTAGGTGATTCTGCAAATGAAACTGAACAGCTTTTGTTCTAAAACTTTTAGCTTTTCGAGAAACTAATTTCATTGACCACACACATTTTTAGGGGTTAGAAGATTTTTTTTTAAAAATGTACGAGTCGATATTTAAAAAAAAAACGAAAAGTCGTAGAACCAAAGTTGTTCAGTTTCGTGAACAGAATCAACTTCTGATATGGCCTGTAGCTATACAAAATCATCCTGTAGTATAGTAATATATAAAGAAATACTTGCCAAGTTGTTGCTCTTCAGCAATCTTCCTTTTATATAGGCAGGCAGCACCCCAGCTTGACGGAGTAGGCGCAGTTGATTGTAATATCTATCAATTAATTTTCCCTTTGCCGGTATATATTGTCCGGATCCATAAGAAGATGCTGGGATGTGGTATGTCTCCTGCAATACAGTTTTAAATATGTATAATAGCGTGGATTAAGTACTTACCTGATTTTTTTTAATATAGAAAACTGACATGGATGGCTATTCTAAAAAGATAATAATATGTAGGCAGATCCGAGACGCAGATCTTGAATGCCCAAATATTGAAAAAAGATAATATTTGCATATCTATACTGCAATTATACCGAATTCTCTCTGTTCCTTCTTTTCATACTAGAATAAAACGAAACAAAATAATACTTTGAAAAATTTACCTTTAAAAACGTCTATCGTTTCTTGACTGATGCCCCATTCAACCATCAGGTTTAGGAGAGTTTGTGACTCTGTGGGGTTCGCATTATCCATCGCTGTCCGCCAGAAAGGTAATGATCACTTTAGAGCACTCTCGCGCGAATGAAATAATGGTGCGAATGCGGGGAAACAAGTTGACACAGGTACGTATTTAAGTGTTGCCAGACTGGAGGTTATACTTGGGTTTTATATAGTTTGTTACACTTCTGGGGGGTGAGCGGTGGATTCCGGAACGACCGGCAGTGGTAGGTTTAGGACAGCTGTATTGCCACATGTGAGCGTTCACCTGACCACCTATTCACTCCCCCTTCGAAGAAGATAGAAGTTGAGATGCGGTAATCGCGGTTTTAAATAATTTTTCTAGGAAGGAATTGATTATTTTCCTGGAGAGACCAAGATCTTTAAAGAGGTGAAACAGAGATTTGGCTGGCAGGCCACGAGCACCAACTTCCACCGCGTGAAGGTGAACTGTGAAGCCGTTCCGGGTGACGGCATTTGCGAGATCATGGTATTTATTTAGTTTGAACTCGTGGTCTTTTGGGATGTTTGGTTCCCATGGAACAGCTAATTCTACAATAACAGTTAATTCTTCCGAGATAGGGAGTTAAGAGTTATAGCTGGACGGAGGGCTGTGCACCCGAGACTTTCAGGAAATTTATACCGCTTAGAGACCGAATCGACTTCCAGAAATCAAACTGAGGTTTCCAGAATCAAACAATTTTCCGTAAAGGGAGTTCCTATATTTTTCATGTTAATAATTTGCAAAACTTTCTTAACATTTTTAAGGTTGTTTGATTTTGTTTACAAAGACACTATTTAAGTTATGTAATTGGTTTACGAAACCTACCAAAACTGTTAGTTTTGTTATCCAATTGAGATTATAAGTGAGAATTATGAGGCTGATTATTGTTAAAATAATAAAATTACTTTTCAGCTACAGATTTTGGTTTTTATTAACCATTGTCATATAATTAACTATTAGTACCAAAGCGTCCCTTCTAATGTACGATTGTGTCCCGTGGGTGAGGCACAATGACACAAAACCCATTTTTCATTAAAACCTTAATATTCTATATATTTTTAAACCTTCATGTTTTTTGTTGTTGGTTTTATTGACTTGAGTAGTTATGGCATATCGATGCAAGAAAAGTGGAATATTTCAACCATTGTTGTTTAAAATATATGAGTTTGATTTTTTGTGTACCAACCTGCCCCGTCTCCCCCTATGGATGTGTACCACTTTCGAAACTACATGTAGCGTTAATGGGTTTCCCTTTGCCACCGTTGAATGATCCGCATTTCATCCACATCTCAAAAACCAAGCTTATCCTTTTGCAAAACAAAATGTCTTCGATAGAAACGAAAAAAGCAAAAACAATAAATAATCACATTGACTGATCCTCAATATAGAATGAGATTTCAATGTATTTTAAAATTTCGAATGAATCCACGTTTTTTGAGCTCGCCAACCGCCTAATATTAAACCAAAAATTAAAATGAAAATGCTTCGTATCCTCGTTTCCATGAAATTAGACAAAAGTCGTTATGTAACTTTACGTTTAAATGGTTTTTGGATCTTGTTGAAACGAAAATGCGTGACTGTTCACAAAGATATTCTAATGTTTAGATGAATGGCGCCTTTCGGTTTCTTTATATGTGGATGATACCAGGTGGACAGAAATGCCGTTAGTTAGGGGATATTTTACAAGGCAACCTCACGTCTTTTGTTCGATGTTAAATGGATTATATCTTTCAAACCGCCTGCGCCGATCTCGCTGCTTTCTTCGGGCTTCGTCTTAACATGCAGTTCAGTTATAAGTCACACGAGACAGTTCTAGAATGAAGCGTTGATTAAAAGTTCAAAGGAGGGGCCTATGTCAGCCACCCACTGCTGCTGAACCCGTAAAGGCTGCAGAGTTGCAGACACTTTCACAGATGTGGTATCACTGTAGAACGTAAATAGACTCACAATTTATTAAAGTAGCGATTGATTACGAATTTATAGAAGTATTTTTCGCGGAGGATGTGTATCGCGAGTTACGAGTTTGACAGTTCATCGTATCGAATATATAAAAGGAAAACCAGATTTTTTTGACATTGAAATTTTTTGACAATAAATAGGAACTTTTTTGTGTATTATCATCTTTAAACAGTGTTGCTTAATAATTTGGACTAAGGAGCTATTAAGAAATCACAACAAAAAACATTTAAAAAAACTGATATTTTCAGTCTGGAAAGATTTCTGTGCTCGCTACTGTAGGTATATAAAGCTGGCAGATTTCAAGATAATATTTATCTTAAAAAAAGGCATTTATTAGTTAGTTAGCAACACTCGAATCGTGTCGTGTCTGCCACGTGTCATTAACTAATACAGATATGTAGAAGTTACAAATTTACTTTAGTAAATGTAAACATTTAATTTCGTACACAAAATGTTGCATTGTCGCTTTGAGATTTTCAGAGATCTTGTTCTAGGTATTGAAATGGTGCATCCATAGAGTTGTGGCATTGACGCTCTTGGGAAAACGACCATAAGTCAAAAACTATTGCATGGATCATAAAAAGAAGAACTCCAGACTCCACCGTCCTTGGTTGGTTCGCGAGGACGGCTCCGCAAATAGAGTATCTATGTGACTGAGCACGAAAGTTGTTTCTCAAGACAGTGATCCTTTTTAAGTAGGTAGGTATACTGGATAAGAAACTTCTTTGCTGTTGTAACGCAAAAAGAAGTTTTTGAGATTTTATTAAATAGTGGCACATGGAGATACATAATTTTTGTATGTCAAAAAGAAACTGCACATCAGTTGATTGCTTCTGTTTTAAAAGATATACTTGTAATAATATTACTTTTAAATAAGTCCTATGCAGTCATCTATGCACCTATGCACCAATTGAAATGAAATAAATGTTTATAAATTTATATTGATTTTTTTATTATATTGATGAAATTAATATATTTTTTAGATTGATAGGTATATGTACCTATATATATATATATATATATATATATATATATATATATATATATATATATATATATATATATATATATATATATATATATATATATATATATATATATATATATATATATATATATATATATATATATATATATATATATATATATATATATATATATATATATAGATATATATATATATATATATATATATATATATATATATATATATATATATATATATATATATATATATATATATATATTAAATAAAATATATATAATAAATGCTTGTTTAAACGAATATGTATTATAAATGTTAAGAAATCTAGAGTATATATATATATATATATATATATATATATATATATATATATATATATATATATATATATATATATATATATATATATATATATATATATATATATATATATATATATATATATATATATATATATATATATATATATATATATATATATATATATATATATATATATATATATATTAAATAAAATATATATAATAAATGCTTGTTTAAACGAATATGTATTATAAATGTTAAGAAATCTAGAGTCTATCAGTAATTATTTAAAAAAATCGGTTGTGTCACCCGAAGACTTTTCTGTTAAGTAGCCAGGGACTTAATTCATCTGAATATTAATTTCATAAATAAAATCTATCAGTCAATCAATGACTTTTTCGACTTTTTCGAATTTTCCATGTTATGTTATGGTGATGGTGAAACTTGGCAGTTGCTATTTAAATTGAATGCGTATACAAACTTTTGGGTCTCTGGTGCTGACCGTTGAGGAGTTCTTTCTTCGGAAGGCAACCCAGGGTACATCAGCCATGTCATGGTGGAACTTGAAAGTTGCTATCATAAATGAATGCGTATACGAAATTTTGGGTCTCTGCTGTTGACCGTTCAGGATTTCCCTCGTCGGGAGCTAACCCAGGGTACATCAGCCATGTCATGGTGGAACTTAGAAGTTGCTATCATAAATGAATGCGTACCTATAAAAAAATTTGGGTCACATCAACCCAGGGCCAACCCAGGGTACACATCAGCCATGTCATGGTTGAATTTAGAAGTTGCTATCATAAATGAGTGCGTATACAATTTTTTGGGTCCCTGCTGTTGACCGTTGAGAAGTTCCTTCGTCGGGAGCCAACCCAGGGTACATCAGCCATGTCATGGTGCAACTTGGAAATTGCTATCATAAATGAATACGTATACAAAATTTTGGGTCTTTGCTGTTGACCGTTGAGGAGTTCCCTCGTCTGGAGCCAACCCTGGTGGAAGGATTTCAATCACAATCAGCTCATGCCATGACCAAATGATGTCTGCTTGCCAAATTTCAGCTCAATCGGATGAAGCGTTTCGGCGCTATCGTCAGAGAATACACACACACACACAGAAGTGCGTCTATAATACTTTCCTTGAACAGGAAAGTAATAATAGAACATTAGAAAATACGATTGTGTTGGTTACATTATGCAGGTTATATTAATATTTCTTGATAAAGTTTACGAAATGGTTCCAGTAACTGTAACAAAAAAAAAGAGTATTACAAAATACCAATGTTTATGTATTTATTACTAAAACTTCATAAAATAATTTACAAAATCATTAAGTATTTGTAATAATAATGATTTTTTTATAAGAAAATACTAATGTTTATGAAGTTTGTACAAATATTTGTGATACAATTGACGAAATGGATTTGTTAACTGTAACAATATAAGGGTATTACAATATACCAATATGAATGTAGTTTATACTAATATTTCATAATAAAATCTACAAATTCATTATCGGTAATAATAATAAAGAATTTTTTATAACAAAATACCAATTTTTATGTAGGTTGTACAAATATTTATCATAACATTTACAAAATCATTATCAGTAATGATAACAAAGCCTAGAATATAAAAAAATAAGAATTAAATGTAGCTTCAACTAATATTTCATTATAACATTAACGAAACCGTTGTCCGTAATAATAACAAAGAATTGAATATTGGAAAATACCAGTATTTATGTTGGTTATACGAATATGTATAAAAATTTTTACGAAATGTTTAATCAATAATTATAACAAATAATAGAAAAGAATATACAAATTGTATTTGCTGGTTACACTAATTTTTCTTGATAAAATTAACGAAATGCTTTTGGTAACTATAACAAAAAATGTAGTATTACAAAATACCAATGTATATGTAAGTTATACTAATACTTCTTGATGAAATTTACGAAATGATTATCAGTACTTATAACAAATAAGGTTAATATTAAAATACGAATCTAATTTAGAATTCACTAATATTTCATAATAAAATTAACGAAATTATTATTGGTAATAATAGCAAAGAATAGTAAATTAGAAAATACAAATGTTGATATTGGTTATACGAATATGTATTATAAAATTTACCAAATCTTTATCAGTAATGAAAAACAACAACAGATATTAGAATATACGATTATATGTGTAGGTTACACTAATATTTCTTGATAAAATTTACGAAAATATTTCGGTAATAGTAACAAACATAGAGTATTATAAAATACCAATATTTATGTAGTTTATAATAATATTTATGATTAAATATACGAAATCATTATCAGTGACGTTAAAAAAAATAATATTGAGAAATACGTAGCTTACACTAAAATTTCATGACTTTAACGTTGTGTACAAATTAATATTTAGTTATATGTGGGACCAAATTATTCCAAATGTATGTATAACAAATAAAATGTCTTAATTATGCGACATTATTTGTACAATTAACCTTTTGTGTCAATTTTTTATACAGATAATACATATGAAAATTGTTTGTAATTTTTAATTGTATGATTTCGTAATTTGGACAAATAATTATTATAACATTAACACCGTTTATCTATTATTACTACGAAATTAAAGGTTTTTTATATATTACGAAATACATTTGTAATTTTCAATTATATGATTTCGTAACTTCAACAGTAGCATATAGTAAAACTAACAATGTTTGTCAGTTGTTTATACAAATTCAAGGTTTCGTAAAAACAACAAAATTTTGTTTGTAATACCAACAACAAATTGTTTAATTTTAAAGTATTTTTATTGGTCTTTTACTTAAGTAATACTGACTAAGACATTTTGTTAAAACTATCGGAAGCATTTGTAAATTTTATCAAACTTCATACTGTTAGTTCAACTTAAACCCGTTTCGTAAAACTAATCAATCGATTTTGTAACTGGTTTAGTTGATATTACTAATTATTGATTAATTTTATGAATAATTATTTAACCAAATGTGGTTTTGTAAAATCAATGAAACCATTTCTTTCCGTGTAGAACTCGGGGCACAATTTTCACCTGGAACCGCTGCGTTTGCGGGCCCGCGGCCTCCGTAGATTGTAGAATGCAGATATGTATGTAAAATTGAGTCGCAATTTTTACTTGATATTTGGATAGTTAAGGTACTCTATGACACTCAGGATGGCATAACGATTGTAACAATAATACATACTTCTAAATCAGTTCGAGCGTTTAGAGGTTATGGTGGAAAACATACATAGATGAACCCTGAACACATAGCACTCCTTTTTTGTTAGGCAGTCATGTAAAAACCAATCATTCTTGTACGTAAAAACCAACTTTTTAGTGCCGAAAGAAAATTCTAAGTGTTTTTTTATATAGTATTGCAAATGACGCGGTTCCACCCACTCGTAGATGAATTTGCTTGCGCTAGCCAAATTTTAATCTTCTGCAATACATAATGTGGGTAATACGCAATAATGAATGGCCAACTTGCATCACATCGCGCGGCTGTGTAGTCTGGGGCCCCGATGCCGTCTTTTACGAGCTGAGCGGCTGTAGCCAGGGTTGGCAAAAACCCGGGTTTTATCAAAAAATATTTGCCCACTGGGTTTTTTCAGGGATTTTCGGGCTTTTTTGGGGAATTTCGGTTTTTTTCGGAGTTAGTGAGAATTTTTAATTAATATATTTTAATTTTACATTTTATTTTATTTTATTTTATTACCATTTTATTGCATTTTTTCTCCCAATCCAAATCTATTTACTACTGAATAAAGTTGTAACACTACCATGAAGGGAATTCCCCCGAAAATCGTTATTGTCAGTTGTCGGGGAGATCCCCTTTATTTCCACAACAGGATAAGAGTTAACACTAACAACCGCTAGTGGCGCTGTTTCGGCGCGAGAGTATTGAGTAGTAGTGCAAACGATTTTAGAACTAAATAGTGTATATTGCAGTGTGTATAAGGGTCTTTGTCGCTTGAAGAGTATTGTAATAGTTTTGTAATAAATCAAGTTGAGTGTTCTACCGGGTTTTTGCATCTTCTGCTGCCTATCCACGTAACAATCTTATCCATAAGTTACCTTATAAATCATGCCAATAGTAGTGACATTACACTTGTCCGGCCAGTTCTGCATCAATTGAAAGACTTCTCAACATTTGGAATGTCGACTTCTCAACATTTCAGAGTCGGGCAAAGGACGCCATGGTCCGCGATAGATTCGGTAGACACCTTATCACCGCTACCTAAGTGAGAGGACAGCGCAAGCGACCTCGAACCTGTAACAAGTCGGGAGACCGGAGTAATCTGGTGGTAACTGGAGTGGTGCGAGTGTTGGCCCGCTAGGTGATTAATCTGGTTATCTCGCGGTAAGGCGTTGGTCTCTTACGGTTGAGTGACGTAGTGGACGGTTTTCGTCCCAAGTCTTCTACGCTCACCTCACGGTGGATAGAACGATCTAATATAGTTAAAACTGCACGAAACCGGATAACAAGAGTTGTCAACTACAACAGGCGAGCCTGTCACCTCAGGAAGTTTTAACGATTAGTCGTTCTATCTCCCTGGAGTGAGCGCAGAAGACTTGGACAGAACAGTCCACCGTCAAGCTCCGCCACAAACCCGTAAGAGGCCAACGCCTTAACCGCGAGATAGTTAGTAGTGTTACCCAGCGGGCTTACACTCCCTTACATCTCCAGTCTCTCGAATGGTTACGAGTTCGAGGTCGCTTGCGCGGTCCTCTCCCTTACGAAGCGGTGAAACGGTGTATACCGAATCTATCGCGGACCACAGCGTCCTTTGCCCGGCTGTTCACCCAGGATCGGATGGCCGATGGTCGTTTCAAGAGCAGTCGCCGTAAGGTCCGCAACCACCCCCGCTCTATAGAAAACAGTACTGCTTCCAGACTCCCCCGACTGTTAGCCAGGGGAGCTAATGGGCCCATGATGAGGTGGCCACGATGACCCATGTGTTCAGGGTCGGTCACACTCACGGGTCAACACCAATCCGATGGCCTCCACGCATGGGGTGCGAACCTGGGTAGGACACTGGGTCAACCAGTCTCCCCTGGGAATCAAACCTCTGGCGCTACTGGACGGTCTGCGCACCGAGCGGCGCAAGCCAATCGACTGTGCTCTCCGACTAACAGTCGGGGGAGTCTGGGAACTGTATTGTTTCCTATAGAGCGGGGGTGGTTGTCTACCTTACGGCGACTGCTCTTGAAATGACCATTGGCCATCCGATCCCGGTTCAGAGTCGGGCAAAGGACGCCTTGGTCCGCGATAGATTCGGTGCACACCGTTTCACCGCTTCGTAAGGGAGAGGACCGCGCAAGCGACCTCGAACTCGGAACCAATCGAGAGACCGGAGAAATCTGGTCACAATTGGAAGCAAGGGCGCGAGGGTCGGCCCGCCAGGTAACACTGGCTATCTCGCGGTAAGGCGTTGGCTTCTTGCGGGTTGAGACGTAGCTGGACGTTGGATTTATTCTGTCCAAAGTCTTCTACGTTCACTGCAGGGCGATAGAACGAGAAAATCGTTAAAACGTCCTGTGGTGACGGGCTCGCCCGTTGTAGTTGACACCGCAAGTTGTTAGTCAGAGTGCACAGTCGATTGGCTTACGCGACACGGTGCGCAGACCGTCCAGGAGCGCCAGAAGTTTGATTCCCAGGGGAAACTGACCATAAGGCAAGAGTCCTACCCAGGCTCGCACTTCATGCGTGGAGGCCGTCGGATAGGTGTTGACCCGTGAGTGTCACCAACCCTGAACAGAATGGGTCTTCGTGGCCAACTCAGCAAGGGTCCATTAACTCCCGCACGAAACCGGATAGTGTTTTTTCGAGGATCCAGCCTTAGCTCGCGTCCAATGTGATCGTGGGCGCGCCGCATCGGAGCGGAGATGATCCTCTCAGGCGCGGGAGTGAGTGTGCGAAAAAGTGAAAGCCGACGCGAGTGAGATGCGAGATAGCCGGCTCGCCGACCTTTGCTCTTCTCGTCGCGCCCGCGCTCTTTTCTACAACCTCACAAGACGCGGGGCGAACGCCCGCGCAGACAACACAACACTATTCAACGCCATCGATCAATTGTATTTATATCATCATCGGGAGCAGTCTCGCTCGTCGCCCCAATCTGCTGACGAGGCGTGCTCTTTCCTCGCTTAACTCTGCGCTTGTGACGTCCAATGAAACCAATGTTTTTCACAATAAAATATAGCCTATAGCATTCCTCGATATTATACATTTCCATCAGTGAAAGAATTTTTGAAATCGGATGAGTAGTTTCGGAGATTACCTACTACATACAAACTTAAAAAATATACTTCTTTATAATATTAACTAGCTGACCCGTGCCCACTTCGTTGGGCGGTAAAACTTTCTACTTGTGATGAAATTATGAGTGCGGTTCGGTTAGTACTGAGTGCTATGATTTATTTCCTGACTGCCAAAAGGAGGGTTATATTTTTACTGCATATGTATGTATGTATTTGCATGCCAATTCGACTATATTACCGTTATTTGTGAGTGTCTTCTTGTGAGTGTCTCTTATCTCTTTAACCATTTATGCAGTAAAAGGAAAATTATATGCAGTAAAAGGGAAAAGTCTTTTGTTTTAAACACTTGAGACGATAAATTTACTTATGTTGATAAGAATTCATAATTGTTGATAATATGACCAATAAACATGACCTAACGATTTAAATATTTTTTTAAATATGAAAAACTACTTTCTGTGACTTAAATATAAAAGTTAGACATATGCTGTAGCTGACTTTTTTGTAGGCATTATCAAGCTCTACAACTTTTCTCTATAACTGACTCATCGTTAAAGCAGCGTTCGTAAGAAACGTTTTCATTCGACCGTATTTTCTCCCACTTTGCAAATCCAACTACCACGAAAAAGTCTTTTCATTTTCCGGATTAATATATAGCCTATGACACTAACAAATAACTTAGCTTTCTATTGGTAAAAGAATTTTCAAAATCGGTCCAGGAGATCCAGAGATTACTTCCTACAACCTCACAAACTTTACCTCTTTATAATATTACTATAGACTATAGATTATAGAAGAGTTCCGTTGGGTATGCATACAAACTAATAAACATACGTAGTATCCAAATAGACACCGTTGTGCGGGTTGGCCGTACTGGCCGGAGCCACTCCCGCATTGAGTAAACATTTTAGTTCATTTCCTCGTGCCATATACACACAACTCGCCATCGAGGAAACGAAGATAATACGTCGTCGTTCGTGGCTGAGTGGGTGCTTTCACCTCTTTTAACTCGCCGAAATCGTTAACTCTGAGTAATTGATTTCTAATGCGACCATACTATTAGCGTCTGTCTCCATCTAACGTTGTGTAGAAATATAAAGATGTGAAAATAATTACTGACTGTCTTTCTCCGGTTGAATTTAGAGGTTTGACAGTAAAGTAACGAGACAGTTTTTTGGAGTTAAGAATAGATTTCATTTAGCCCCCGATATGATAACTTGATGGATAGCAAAATAGACCGTTAAAGCGTTAACAAAAAATGCCACGTTTAATGTCTAAAATTGAAAAGAGTGCAACAATACCCAACAGGGGACCATAACTTCGATGAATTTTGCCAGCTTCTAACTCACACAGACCATACATTTCTCAAATCATGACATCAGACAGACATCAAATCAGCAAATTGCAATTTGAGAAATCACGCTCCAGTCGCGCGTCGGAGCTCACATTTTTTTATATTTACGAAAAATGCCTTATTTTGCAGTTTTATATCAGGGAGTCTTGTGACTCCCTGGTGTATTATCTAATTAAAGGTAATTAGACGTAATTAAATGATTGATGATTGATTGACGATTGATCGATTAATGATTGATTGACGATTGATTGGTTGATTATTGATTGATTGATTTAATAATGATTGATTGAGGATGGTTGATTTATTTAATGATGATTGATTGATTATGATTGATTGATGATGATTGATGACAATCTATTGGTGGTGATTGATTGACTGATGATGATTGATTGATGGTGATTTATGGTGACTGATTGATGATGTTGATTGATTGATTGATGATTAGTCGATTGATTGATGGAATTTGATTGATGATTGATATTTGTTGATTGATGATGGATAATAGATTGATCGATCGATCATTCAATCAATTTACCCCCTTTGCCTATTGTATATTCATTGACAATCGCACTTAAATAGTAAACTCCAGTCGCTAGTCGGAGCTGACACGCACATTGTTTTATAAATGAATCGCTATCTAAGCAGAATATTTCAAAATAAATAACTTTTAACTTCAAGCAATCAATCATCAATCAACCATCATCAATCATCCTCAGTCATCATCAATCATTATCAATCATCTTCAATCATCATCAATCATTTTCAATCAATAATCAATCAAATCAAGCAATTTTATATGACTAAAAGTATACTGTTACCTATAGCTAGATAGTTCAGCGCGCTCAAACACTTGTCATTTTTTTATTCACGAACTTTAGGTTGTTCCAATAAAAAAAAGGTTTAGTTATTCCACAAAAATGGTACTGATTCACCCACTTCATGGTTGCCGGTTAATTAAAACTCATCCTGTATATATATATCATTTGTATACATATATCATTTGTAAGATTTCTTATATCACCCGCACGAAAAAGTGCGTTTTGCTTGTGACTGGGCCTTAATATATCACTGTTAACAACCTGGAATTTCAACGTAGCGACAACGCAGCCAGCCTTGGTAGTCAATTCTTCACTGGAAATGGAATTACATAATTGAGACGACAATGTCATTATGACATCACCGCGCGCGTACTGCCGATTATTCATTCAACTATAAACATACGAGTATACTATACTGGGAGAAGCGATGATCGTTCATTTGGGTCATGCCAATCACGAGTATTTGATAATACTGAAGTGTTTCTACATTGAATAGGTGTTCAAGTATCATACTTGGCCAGGTACTCCTTTTTTAAAACATACATTTTAGCCAAATACAGTCTGACCACAAAGAGTAGGCCCTACGTTTTCGGAAAAAAATACTTATGTTGCTACACAGCAATGTGAAAATATTAGGACTGAATAATCTAGGCATATGTCTCGGTACCGTCTCCCAAGGGGTAACGATTATATTTCGTTATATGAGCCTGGGGTGACGGGTGTTTACGCCGAAGAGAGACATCCACGGATCCAAGGTCGAGCGCCCAGGCCAGGAGCAAAAATTTGAAAAAGCACCCAGGCCAGGGGCCGAATTGGAGTCCATACTCCATGAAGATTCGAGTATGACGCTGGAAAAGATAAGTGAAGTGCCTCAACCGTTTCAAGACGTTTAAAATCTATGGGAGTCATTCAAAAGGAAGGGCATTGGCTTCCTCACGAGTTGAAGCCGAGAGACATCGAAAGACGTTTCATGACTTATGAAATGCTCCTTCGCCGTCAAAAAAGAAAAGGTTTTCTCCGCCGAATAATCACCGGCCACAAAAAGTGGATCTTTTACGAGACCCCAAACGCAAAAATATCGCTCGTATCCCGGTGAATCACTTCCATTGATCTCAACAGCCACGCCGAAGAGAGACATCCACGGATCCAAGGTAATGCTTTGTATTCGGTGGGACCAAAAGAGTGTCATCTATTTCGAGCTGCTGAAACCGGGAGAAACCATCACGGGCGATCGCTATCGAGCTCAGCTCAAGAATTTGAGCGATGCTGTGAAGATAAAACGGCCGAAATACACTAAAAGGCACGACAAGGTAATTTTCCAGCATGACCATGCTCGATCAAGTCAAGAACTTCCTGGAAACGCTTCGCTGGGACATCCTACCTCACCCGCCGTACTCCCCAGATATTGCGCCATCCGACTACTATTTGATCCGGTCAATGGCCCATGACCTTTCCGAGCAGCGCTTCCAGTCTTTCGAGGATATTGAAAAATGGTTGGATTCGTAGATAGCCACCAAGGACGAAGACTTCTTCCGCCGGGGAATCTGTCTCTTGCCAGAAAGATGGGAGAACGTCATAGCTAGCAATGGACAATACATTGAATGAAATGCACTTTCCGATTTGCTTCGAAATAAATGTTCAATATCACAAAAAATCGAAGTTTTCAATTCAAAGGCCTAATAAGTAATAACCAACCTATTTGATGATTTATATTTTTGGTCTTATTCAACTTTGAAACAGTCTGTGAGGGATCACCCCTCACTAGACTCCAAGTTGTTCGGAGTGAGGTGGTGGTATCATCAACTTACGAGTTATCTCCGTATTGAAAGGCGGTTTTGAGTGAAGCAGAAGGTATTTTAATGAATCGATTGAAAGTTTGATATTGCCAGTTATAACGCTTCCCGAATAGGTTATGTTGTCGCGAGTTTATTGATGCGCGACTGCAGTTACGAGGGTATATGGATGAGGATTGTATTTGTGCTTCTAGTATCTTGTACTGGGCACTGCTCGAATCTGTGGGATTGCAGACTGATGCTTCGTGTCTGGGAAAGATAAGGAAAGGAAACCAAGGAGCCGGACTCGTTGAGCGACCTCGTGAGAGGGGTACCGAGTATGCCGTCGCAACCTTGGGGGAGGTGATCGCTCGAGGAATGATCTGTGACCGAGAAGCCGGGACACCGAAGTGTGCCGTCGCTATCTTGGAGACATGACCACTCGAGGAATGATACTGTGGTTGCTTTTTCGTCGGTTTATATAGGCCGGGAAATGATGCAATCCGAAATATTCCGAGTAAAAGTATTGTTTCATCGTGCTGATTCATTGCTGCACGAGTCAAAATAATATCTGAATTGTGTCAGTGTATTTCACTGGAAATCGATGCATTTGTTGATCGCATGTAATGGTTCTTAAGGGCCGTTACAAGTCGCTATAAAATAGTGTTTTCGGACAGCCTGTAAAATAATATAGGCTATGAAACTAACCCACGCGTGATGTGGTCTAATGTTATCAACCAATAAATACGAGTACAATATAAACGGAGATGTTACGGTAGGAAAGTTTCGGCTACTTAGCACAGTGTTACTTTCGCTTTTTAACAATGAGCAGTTTGCTTTACGAGTTTTTGCAGAGCGGCGTTGAGCGATTGCCCGGCGCGGCGTGGGAAATAGGAACTCGCGCGCTTTTTTGTCAGAGGCTGACCGCGAAATCGATAAAAGCGTGAAAACGCCGCAACTCTCGTTTAACGTTAACGTTAACGGGGGTTAACGGGCCCATGATGAGTTGGCCACGATGACCCATGTGTCCAGGGTCGGTCACACTCACGGGTCAACACCCATCCGACGGCCTCCTCGCATGGGGTGCGAATCCTGGGTAGGACACTGGGTCAACCAGTCTCCCCTGGGAATCAAACCTCTGGCGCCCCTGGACGGTCTGCACACCGTGCGGCGCAAGCCAATCGATTGTGCTCTCCGACTAACAGTCGGGGGAGTCTGGGAACTGTATTGTTTCCTATAGAGCGGGGGTGGTTGCGTACCTTATGGCGACTGCTCTGGAATTGACCATTGGCCATCCGATCCCGGGTAAGAGGCGGGCAAAGGACGCCTTGGTCCGCGAAGATTCGGTGCACTCCGTTTCACCGCTTCATAAGGGAGAGGACCGCGCAAGCGACCTCGAACTCGGAACCAATCGAGAGACCGGAGAAATCTGGTCACAATTGGAAGTGAGGGCGCGAGTATCTCGAGCCCGCCGGGTTTACTCCTGGCTTACTCACGGTAAGGCGTTGGACTCTCACGGGTTGTGACGTAGCTGGACGTAGAATGTACTGTCCAAAGTCTCTACGTTCACTGCAGGGCGATAGAACGACTAATCGTTAAAACGTCCTGTGGTGACGGGCTCGCCCGTTGTAGTTGACACCGCAAGATGTTTACTTTAGCGAGCAATTGGACGGGATAGTCACAGAGATGAGCTAATCCTCATTGAAGTTTAACTCTTTGATGACCATAAGCTTTGCGATAGAGTATGGAAGTGTTTGATACATAAAACTGTTAAAGGGCGATGTAAATAACATGTGTGTTAAGTTTTATAAAAAAAATACTTCTAATAGGCTTTGTCCAGGGTGAGTTTTTTGAATCAGTACGACGAAGTAAGCAACTTATATATAAATTCTTTTAGAAAAAACAGAAAAAAAGGTTTTTAAAAAAATATATATCATCATCATCATCATCATTTATTCATTCCATAAAAGCATTTCACAATACTGAGGAACATGTAAAATTTTACAATCATAATTTACCGGATGATAAATCCGCTTTGATTAATTAAAAGGAAAAAAAAATTGTAATCAGAGGTGATTACCTAAAAATAGTAAAATTTACAAAATAATCAATAATCAAACAATAAATAATAATCAATACAATGAAAAAGAAAAATTCTGAAACATGCGTAATTAAAAACAATGTCAATAAAATCTAAAACTTAGTGCGAAAGTATGGTCGTAATATGGTTATTTATAATCAAGCAATTGTGGACGCAATACATAAAAGTCGTCCAGTTTGTAAAGGGCATGTTTGACTAACTGATTTTTCAAGCAGATTTTATACGCTGCCATCTCGAGTCTTCTCGTCGATGACGGCAAAGCATTGAACAATTTAAAACTAATATATAAAAATGTTTTTTGATATTTAGTCAAGCGTACTTTAGGCAATAACACATTGTTTTTATGTCGCGTATTATGGCTATGTCGAGTGGAGTGAATCGCAATTGAAAAGATTCTCTTTGGCGTATAAGAGGCACTGATATATGTACATGGACGACATGGTAAGGATACCAGCTTTAATAAAAAAAGGGGCGCAATGTGTTTCTCTGCTTACACCAAAAAATGTCCTAACGGCTTGCTTTTGTAGCACAAAAACGCGATGGATATCGGTTGCATCACCCCATAGTAGTATCGCATAAGACATCTTTGAATGGAAGCAGGAGTGATACACACTGATCGTATGTATTTTATTTTTGTCAAATTTGTAAATATTATCTATTGGAGACAGGATGGCGGTGTTGACTTCAACGGGCGAACCAGTCACCCCAGGCTTGTATAACGATATAGATCGTTCTTTCAACCGTGAGATGAGCGTAGAAGACTTGGGGACAAGACAATCTATAACTCTCTAGTTCACCAGCAACCCGTTAGAGACCAAGGAAAAGGTACCCAGCGGGCAGCCTCATCCACTAACTACCACTTTTGGCAGGATATCTCAGTCTGGAATTAACCTTCAGGATACCTCCGTCCTCCCGACTGGTTACGGGTCCGAAGTCGCTTACGCAACCTCTACCTGTTGTATTACAGCGATCTGGGCGTTCTTTGCCCGTAGTGCCACACAGGATCGAGTGGCCCAAGGTCATTTCAAGAGTGGCATGACATCAGGTGAAACATCCACCCCCGCTGCTTAGAAAACAGTATATTTCTATAGTCTCCAGACCCCTTCAGCAATTAGTCAGAATGCACAACCGAGAAGCGGATACCTGAGTTTCGCCGAGTAACATTCCACTAGTATTATATACTAGCTGACCCGTGCCCACTTCGTTGGGCGGTAAAACTTTTTACTTGTGATGAAATTATGAGTGTGGTTTGGTTAGTACTGAGTGCTATGATTTATTTCCTGACTGCCAAAAGAAGGGTTATATTTTTACTGCATATGTATGTATGTATTTGCATGACAATTTGACTATATTACCGTTATTTGTGAGTGTCTCCTTGTGAGTGTCTTTTTTATGAGTGTCTTATCTCTTTAACCATTTATGCAGTAAAAGTGAAATTATATGCAGTAAAAGGGAAAAGCCTTTTGTTTTAAACACTTGAGACGATAAATTTCCTTATTTTGATATGAATTCATAATTGTTGATAATATGACCAATAAACATGACCTAACGATTTAATTTTTTATTTTTATTTGAAAAACTACTTTTTGTAACTTAAATATGAAAGTTAGACATATGCTGTTGCTGACTTTTTATAGGCATTATCAAGCTCTACAACTTTTCTCTAGAACTTAATCATATATCTCTCATCCTTAAGGCAGCGTTAGTTAGAAACGTTTTCGTTTTACCGTTTTTTCCGACTTACTTTGGAAATCCGACTACCACGAAAAAGTCTTTTCATTTTTCGGATTAATATATAGCCTATGACATTCACAAATAACGTGGCTTTCTATTGGTAAAAGAAAGCCACGGTAAAATCGATTTTCAAAATCGGTTCAGTAGATCCAGAGATTACTTCCTACAACGTAACAAACTTTACCTCTTTATAATATTAGTATAGATATACCAGCGGCTTGAGCAGGTGTCTATTTCTTTTAATGATTTAGGTAATGGTTAGATGTCTGGTATCGAGTGTTTAAGTGACGGCCTCCGTGCGGCGTAACGAATCGCCTTATTCCGCTGTGAGCGTTCGGGGAGGAAGCGAGTCCGTTGACTCTTTTCAGGCCTCGTTAATGTCGATTGTCGCCGATTGCAGTCGCACAATACACGCGAGAGCGCCATAGCCGTCCGCGACGATTCCTAATACCAGGGTTGGCTTGATTTTCCCCAACCCGAAAAAACCCACTGGGTTAAATTGGGTAAAACCCACCTGAAAAAACCCGAGGGTTTTTGACGAATGTGGGTTTTTGAAAAATACTTGTTTAAAATAATTAAATCAATGAACGGATATAACATTTATATTATATTTTATCAAAAAGAAAAAGAAGGATGTATTTTGACACACCCAGTCTGTTCCGTAATTTACTCCAGACCATTCCAAATGTTGAGAAGTCTTTCAATTGATGCAGAACTGGCCGGACAAGTGTAATGCCGACTACTTTTGGCATGATTTATAAGATAGCTTATGGATAATATTGTTACGTGGATAGGCAGCAGATGCAAAAACACGGTAGAACAGTCAACTTGATTTATTACAAAACTATTACAATACTCTTCAAGCGATAAAGACCCTTATACACACTTCAATATACACTGTTTAGTTCTAAAATCGTTTGCACTACTACTTAATACTTTCGCGCCGAAACGCTGCCAGCACTACTTTTCGGTACTTTCGCGCCGAAACAGCGCCACTAGCGGTTGTTAGTGTTAACTCTTATCCTGTTGTGAAAATAAAGGGGATCTCCCCGACAACTGACAATAACGATTTTCGGGGAAATTCCCTTCATGGTAGTGTTACAACTTTATTCAGTAGTAAATAGATTTAGATTGGGAGGAAAAATGCAATAAAATGGTAATAAAATAAAATTAAAATATATTAATTTAAAATTCTCATTACCTCCGAAAAAACCCGAAATTCCCCCAAAAAAGCCCGAAAATCCCCGAAAAAAACCCGAAATAACCCAGTGGGCAGATATTTTTTGATAAAACCTGGGATTTTGCCAACCCTGCCTAATACCAACAACCATACTATTATGCGCATGTCAACGCTGGGCCTTGGATCCAAGACAGGACTGAAAAGCAGAATTAAACTGTTGACAGTGTTGGGAAAGAAAATCACGCATCGTAACCCTATGTGACTTTTATTTTAATCAAACAAATGATTAGGAAAAAAAACGATCTACGAGTTTCTACCCAAAAGTTCGGGGAATTTTAACATAAAAATAAAATAGGTTATCATGCTTTCGCCGCTGCCCTGCTCACTCGCCGTTCACACGCGCAGGATGATCACGTCAGATACCGGTTTCCATACTGCATTTTCACTAGTCAGCTATGCTCGCCTATATCGTCTGCCTACCCTGATCGTACTAATTCTATTGTTTTATATTTAATAATTCATTTATCACTCACAATGCTACTTACTAAATTAAATTAATCTCCGTGTTCCTTCCAAACTCAATAGATTTAACCCTGCTATTGATGTTCCTCATGCTGGTACCAACTATAGGCAAAATGCATTTCTGTGGCGAACAAGTGACAATTCCAATGATTTGATTAAACGCTTTGACTTTGATCTATTCTGTACGAGTATTAACTCAGCTAGGCAGCAGCTGAACAGTGAAATCTTTAGCATTAATTGTTGAATATTTTTTTATGTATTTTTAATCGATAGCTTTAATTGAAAGGTCACATATGTTTCTACAACGTTACTTAAACGTGAAAACCTTTAATTGGCTCTCTGTTATCCTACTCCTCTTTTTGTTAAATTATAATTAGCTGTTGGTTTTCCTAAAAATAAATAAATAAATAAATCATTTAAAAAAACTTCTAATTTCCACCGTCTCCTTCAAAATAGTACCATTGGGCATTAATACAGCGATCCCAGCGTTTTTCCAGGATTCCATGCATCACTGGAAGTCTAAGTATGTATTCGAAACAGCAAGTGTAAGTATTCGAAACAGCTTCAGCGTTTCTTCCTGGATCTCCTCAGTTGTAATAAAACAACGGCCTTTAAATAAAATAAAAAAATCTGAAAGAAAAAAAAGTCGCACGGTGCGAGGTCAGGCGAATAGGGTGAGTAGGGAATCATTACCATGTTTTTGGAAGCCATTTTTTTACGCGTATTTCTTTCTGGTCGCTGTTCAACAGTCTCGGTACGAACTTTGTAGCAATGGGTCTCATGTTCAAATTGTCTGACAAGATGCGTTGCACGGGCCCGTATGACATTTGTACAATGGGGTAACTGACCCTAGGGGATAATGGCCCGCAAACCAGAGTCCTAACCGGGCTTGCACATCTGCGTGGCGGCTGCCGGATGGGTATTGACCCGTGAGTTTGGCCGACACATGGGTCTTGTGGCATAACTGCAACAGGACCCATTAGCTTGTGAGGGACCACCCCTCACAAGACTCCAAATTGTTCTGTGTGAGGTGGTGGTATCAACTTACGAGTTATTTCCGTATTGAAAGGCGGTTTTGAACGAAGTAGAAGGAATTTATTGATCGAAGGTTTGAATATTGCCAGTTATAACGCTTGCCGAAGTAACGAGTGCCCGGATTACTTTATCGAGACGCGAGGGTTGCGCGACGGAGGTTATGTGGGAATAGTGGATAAGGATCGTGCGTGTGCTCCTAGTATCTTGTACTGGGCACGGCTCGAGTCTGTGGGATTACAGACTGATGCTTCGAGACTCAGGGAGAATGAGGAAAGGAAACCAAAGAGCCGGATTCGTTGACCTAACTCGCGAGAGAGAGTGCCGAATGCCGTCGCAACCTTGGGGGAGGTGATCACTCGGGGAATGACATGTGACCGTGAAGCCGGGACACCGAAGTGTGCCGTCGCTATCTGGAGACATGACCACTCGAGGAATGATACTTTGGTTGCTTTTTCGCCGGTTTATATAGGCCGGGAAATGATGCATCCCAAAATATTCCGAGTAAAAGTATTGTTTCATCGTGCTGATTCATAGCCGCACGAGTAAAAATAATAGCTGAATTGTGTATGTGGCTTTCACTGGAAATCGATGCATTTGTTGATCGCATGTAATGAACTTAAGGTCCGTTACAAGCTCCTCAACCCATTAGCTCCCGAAGCGGTGGCGCAGTACAATTTATTTATTATGACAATTGTTGATTTACTGTTTTCTTAAAAAAGCGAGACATTTGGCGTCCCGCTGCTTACCTTTCCAGGTAACGGGTTGCTAGTGAACTAGACAGTAGATTGTCTTGTCCCCAAGTCTTCTACGCTCATCCCACGGCTGAAAGAACGATCTATATCGTTATACGACATAGGTATGGAACCATGAGCAAGCTAGAAAGGCTGTGGAAGAATCGGGGTATAAGTCAGCGGACTGAGGTCAGGCTGGTTCGAGCTCTGGTTTTCTCGATCTTTCTCTATGCATCGGAGACATGGACCCTGAAGGCTCGGATACGCACCAAAATCGATGCACTGGAGATGTGGTGTTGGCGTAAAATGCTAGGAATCCCATGGACAGCACGCCGCACCAACAAATCTGTCCTGGAAGAACTCGGCATCCAAGTGAGGCTCTCCACCGTATGCATGAGAAGGGTCCTGCAGTTCTTCGGTCATGTTGCCAGGAGAAACCCAGAGAATCTGGAGAAAATGCTTTCCGGGGGTCAAGTGGAGGGAAGAAGAAGCAGAGGCAGATCACCGGCCAGATGGATCGACCTCATCAAAGAAATTACAAAAGGGTCAATACAATCTGCGACCCGCCATGCAGAAGACAGGTCGAAGTGGAGGAGCCTCGTAGGCAAACTGTTGTCTAGTGGCCACGATCCTCAGTAATGAGGGAACGACGGAGAAGAAGATGGAACCGCGACCGTATCTCGGGTTAAAACTCCTGAAAGACAATATATTTTGGTACATTTACATCTAATATAGTATACAGAGAAGTTTTGAACAATTGAAATAAACATAATTTATTCAATCATAATCATTTCATTCACTCATTTGAAACCCGGTAATATAGCCAAATTGGCTATATTACCGGGTGCAAATGCATACAAACATATGCAGTAAAAATATAACCCTCCTTTTGGCAGTCAGGAAATAAATCATAGCACTCAGTACTAACCGAACCACACTCATAATTTCATCACAAGTAAAAATGTTTACCGCCCAACGAAGTGGGCACGGGTCAGCTAGTTGTGCAAAAAGAGATTTTTCAATTCATTTCATTTTCATTATACTTTTTTTTCTAAAATATTTTTATTTTCAAATTTAAAAAAAAAATGTTTTTTCCACATTTATTTATCAAAAATTGCTTGTTTGCTCATAATGTCAGATTTATGTTTGCACATTGACGATTTAACGTTATTGCACATTTTCACTGAAATTCACTGAAATTCACTGAAATTGTAATATTCCGTGCTGTATGAAACTATGCCCTGTATTCGGCCTCGCAATAAGGGCAATATTAACATATCGACGCAGAGCGTCATAAAACCCCGCCGCTTATTTAGTTTTGATAGCAGCCTTACCTCCAACTCAAACCAACGACAGACCACTAACAGAGATATAAAAAGCGTCGATCACGCAATGCCGCCGCTGGAAACGGGGTGGGTTTGGGGGGTGAGACCGCGGGGTGAACGACCGGGGTGAACTCACCGTCTCCACCCTCCACCACCCCCCGTCGCGTCACGCTTGTGGCTGACCTAGTGGACGCCACCGATTATTGCCTCGCATTAAACGGCAGCAGGTTGCCATCGCGCAACTATCCTATAATAAATTAATAGTTTAAAAAAACACTAAAAACACGCTTTTATAAATTCACGTAAAAACAAAAAAAGACCTTGAAACTTAATCGTGGTCAAAGTTCATTAGCGGCAATGAAACCATGAGATACAATACAGAGTTCAAGCAACATATTTCAGTATTTCCCCTCCATAAACTGCTGTCAAGCTCGAGCATTTTTAGGAATATATATATTGTACTCACACAGCGTATGTAGTTTATCGTTTCGAGTATTATGCAAAAAGGTTTTCGTTTAAACAATTATTAAAATTACAATGCCTGGATGTGTTAGGTGCAATTGGGGATATCAGGTAATTAGTCATATTTAATAGGATACTCAGAAACGGCTCATAATTGAGATCAGACGGTCTAGTAATACATGATCTACATAAAGATATCTTTCCATTATTATAATATGATGGGCAGCTATCGGAAAAGTGGGCCCAATATGCCCATTCGTTTATTTTTTAAATAATAAATTAATAGTTTCAAAAAAACACTAAAAACACGCTTTTATAAATGCACGTAAAAACCAAAAAAGGTTTGTTATAACCTTGAAACCTGATCGTGTTCAAAGTCCATTACGTGACCTTTCTCACAAGTGCAAAGACGACTATGATACGATATTCCATCATGGAATGCCAGTTCCTTTCTTCCGACTTCATCATCAGACCTTGAAACTTAATCGTGGTCAAAGTTCATTACGAGACCTTTCTAACAAGTCTAAACACAGCTATGATACGATGTTCCATCATGAAGTTCCAGTTCATATCTTCCGACTCCATCATCAGATCAGTTCAACAGTACCATATTATTGTATTGTCATCAGAACTACATACAGCTGCCAGTTTTCATTACGCTACGATCCTTGAAAGATGGTTAAATTAGTTACCTTTGATTCCATTACATAGTTAGTTATAAACAGGTCGACCTAATAAAAGCGTGTTGATAAATGAATATCATTTATTTATTTATTTTCCAAAACAGTTGTGTCGACCATAACGGGCGAACCCGTCACTCAAAGCCGGTATAACGATATGTGATCGTGGGGTGAGCGTAGAAGACTTATACTACAGTATACCCCTAATAGAGTTGTCAAATACAACGGGCGAACCCGTAACCTCAGGAAGTTTTAACGATTAGCCGTTCTATCTCCCGTGAATTGAGCGCAGAAAACTCGGACAAAACAGCCCACCGTCAAGCTCCGCCGCATGCCCGTAAGAGGCCAACGCCTTAACCGCGAGATAACCGGGTGTGTTACCCAGCGGGCTTACACTCACGCCCTTACTTCCAATTGCGACCAGGTCGCTTGCGCGGTCCTCTCCCTTACGAAGCGGTGAAACGGTGTATACCGAATCTATCGCTGACCACGGCATCCTTTGCCCGGCTGTTCACCCGGGATCGGGTAGTCGATGGTAGTTTCAAGAGCAGTCGCCGTAAGGTCCGCAACCACCCCCGCTCTATAGGAAACAAAACTGCTTCCAGACTCCCCCGACTGTTGTCAGGGGAGTCTGGAAGCAGTACTTTAGGGAGCTAACAGGCCCATGATGAGGTGGCCACGATGACCCATGTGTTCAGGGTCGGTCACACTCACGGGTCAACACCCATCCGATGGCCTCCACGCATGGGGTGCGAACCTGGGTAGGACACTGGGTCAACCAGTCTCCCCTGGGAATCAAACCTCTGGCGCTCCTGGACGGTCTGCGCACCGAGCGGCGCAAGCCAATCGATTGTGCTCTCCGACTAACAGTCGGGGGAGTCTGGAAACTGTATTGTTTCCTATAGAGCGGGGGTGGTTGTGTACCTTATGGCGACTGCTCTTGAATTGACCATTGGCCATCCGATCCCGGTTCAGAGCCGGGCAAAGGACGCCTTGGTCCGCGATAGATTCGGTGTACTCCGTTTCACCGCTTCACAAGGGAGAGGGCCGCGCAAGCGACCTCGAACTCGGAACCAATCGAGAGACCGAAGAAATCTGATCACAATTGGTAGTTAGGGCGCGAGTGCCGCCCGCCAGGTAACATACCTGGCTACTCGCGGTAAGGCGTTGGCTTCTAACGGGTTGTGGCGTAGCTAGACGTCGGATTTGTAATGTCCAAAGTCTTCTACGCTCACTGCACGGTCGATAGAACGATGAATCGTTAAAACGTCCTGCAGTGACGGGTTCGCCCGTTGTGGTTGACATCTCAATATGTTAGTCAGAGTGCGCAATCGATTGGCTTACGCCGCACGGTGCACAGACCGTCCAGGAGCGCCAGAAGTTTGATTCCTAGGGGAAACTAGCTCTAAGGACAGAGTCCTGCCCAGGATCGCACTTCATGCGTAGAGGCCGCCGGATGGATGTTGACCCGTGAGTGTGACCAACCCTGAACAGAATGGGTCTTCGTGGCCAACTCAGCAAGGGCCCATTAGCACCCGGACAGTAGCGTCTCTTGAACAAAATTGAAATCAAAGCGAATGCGTCACGAGTCGTAAGGGTTCGGATTTGGTCGCCAGATGTTTCCCTACTCGGCCTACGTAGATGTCCGAACGCTCGAAAAGGTCGCCAGCCGTAATGCTAAATGTTCGCGATCGTCGACACGTACCCCTCTGCCCACATTCCTCGAACCCTCTTCCCGCATTGCCTTGTAGCTCGAGCGTAAAGCTACTGGTTGGTATACTGTGCTTATACAGATCTAATGAGCCTTGTTGCAGTTTGGCCAAAAAGACCCATGTGTTCAGGGTCGGTCATGCTCACGGGTCAACACCTATCCGGCGGCCTCCACGTAGAAGTGCGAGCTAGAGTAGGACTCTGGCTCTCGGGCCAGTTTCCCCTAGGAGTCAACATTTGGGCGCTCCTGGACGGTCTTCGCATCGTACAGCGTCACCCAATATATTGTGGATCCCAATCGACAGCCGCGGGAGTCTGGAAACAGTACTGTCTCCTATAGAAAGAGGGTAGTTGTTTACCTTACGGTAACCGATCTTGAAACGACCAGTTTAGTGGTTTCAAGGCGGCAGGTGAGGGTGGAGAACCCACCCACCGCCCGGGCAGTTATAACGACGGTGGTCGTCTTATCTGCCCGGGATGTCATGCAACGACACCTCGCGCGTACCAGAAGGGTATACGCGCGGGGGGTAAAGAAAGGTAGCCAACCCCCCCACCCCGTACCACCCCGAGAACCTATTTATTCAGTATTAAAAAGCAAGAAAAAAATACGTGTGGCACTCGGAGACTGCCGCGGTAAAGCTATTGCATAGCATTTTTAACAACTTATGCAATTATAATTATTTATTTTATTTTTTCTGATATCAGATAACTGCGCTCTTTCGGAAAACGTTGAAATTATTCCGAATCATTTGCGGCTGCGAAAGCAAATGATTCGGAATAATTTAAACGTCTTCTGATAGAGCGCCGCGCACGAATTTTTTATTCGATAAAGCAAAAAAAACGGATTATTAAAAAAAAACGTAGATAAATAGATAGATAATTAAATTATCTTTAAAATGATGCAAGTTTCATAATAATACGCCAGATAGTATTTGCGTAGTAGTCGTTTTTGTGTTCGGTTAGACCTAATTTCACAAATTAATTACACTATGTAATATAAACAAAATCTAAAATATTCAAAGCTAAGAATATTAGGAAAATGTTCTTGTTTAACGTATATATTTTTCGAATCGTAAGCAGTACTCGTTTAGACGTAATTATCAGTTTAAAATCATTAATTTTCGTTAAGAAATTTCTTCATTCGGTCGCCGCGCTGGCAGGCCCGCGATAAAAGCTATGCAATAGCTTCAAAACAATAGCAGATAACAAATAGAAGTAAAAATAATAATAAAATAAATACAAAACAGAATTGAAGCTAAACGAAGACAGGCTACCAAAAACAGACAGGATGTCGGGGGGACTAAGTGGCTGGTGAGGGGGTATGTAGACGTATGGTTCATGGGGCGGTCTCGTGGGGGACGGCCTAACCAAGGTCCACAGGCAGGGGACGCGCCCACGGGGGCGGTTTGGGGGACGGCACATAGACTTGGGCTTGAAACGACCAATCGGGTGAAGAGCCGGGCAAAGGATGTTGTGGTCCGCGATAGATTCGATAGAAACCGTATCAACGCTACGTAAGGGAGAGGACCGCGCAAGCGACCTCGAATATGGAGACTTCAGAGAATGCAAAATGCCTGCGCAAGATTTTGCTTTAGGATTCCTCCGCGTCATCATGTGTCACCATTCCTTGCAAAAGCTTCCATGTTGAATATGAGTAAAAGAAGGCAGCTCCATCTTGCGACCCTTGTACTCAAGGTAGTACGCAATAAACAGCCGCGATATCTTTACAAGATTATGACGTGGTCCCGTAACCGGCATGTCCATTCAACACGGGCACGTGAACAACTTGCTATAATACCCAAGCACAAAACTACACATTTCCAGTGCAGCTTTTCGTATTATTCTGCGGTTGTATGGAATCGGTTGGGAATGGCTTTGCGATCGAAATCAATTGCAGTATTTAAGGACCACTTTAAAAGTTTATTATTAAAGGAAGATATTTAGATGTCATAATTTGATTTTATTTTAAAATAACTATTGCTAATTGGATTATTACTATTGTCTTCGTTTATTTATTAATTTGTAACCTGATTATTTAATGTTAAATATTTTGATTTTGATTATTTTTGATTTATTATATGTAGATTATTAAATTTATGTAATTACGTTATTTTCTTTTAATATCATTTGATGTTAAATATCTTGATTTTGATTATTTCAATTTGTGTATTTATTTGATTATGATTATTTGGATTTTTTGTTTTAAGATTTATTTGATTAGATTATTTTATTTTAAAAATCATATACCTATGTATCAATAATTAATAGGTGTGTCCTGAAAACCAGGATAAGAGATATCCTGAGGATACCCCTAATTTGCAGCGTTTGTAGCTTTATTTCATAGTCTTTGTCTATTTATAGTTTTAATTTTTAATCTGTGTGTTCTTGTTTTTTTTTTGTATATGTTTTTTATAACAGCTGCAAATAAATAAATAAATAAATAAAATAAATAAATAAATATGCTTCTTATCTTGCGTCGCACAGTGCCACGAATGTATGGGGGAGAGGGACAAAAATCATAACTCAATATGTATGCTGTAAGAAGATATATATTGTTTGCAATAATATAAATGTTGTCCAAAGCTATCATTCCTTAGCTTCTATAAACTTATTATATTAGTTTATTATTTAATATTACATTTTTAATGATTAAAATAACAACTTAATTTAAAATGTTCATATTGCCAGCAGTATTCATGGCATATATACACATTTTCGATTTATAAAACTGTCGAAATCTATAAGTCAGAGATCGACAACATATACATTTTTATTACATGCGAACATCCCATATATTTTTGTTTTTAATATTTTTTCTAGCGTATTTTAGGTTCAAGTGGCCGATGACTGGCCTAATTTAGTTAAGTTAGCATAGAATTACATTAAAAAAAACAAAAACCTGAGTCAATCAAAAAAAAGTTTTGAGAATAATTAAAAAAACGTCAATCTGAGTCGGAAGAATCTTCATCGCTACTTGTGCCTTCATTAAGATCTATCCCTATCTTGTACGACGTTGAAGGATTTTCCAATGGTTTGAGATACTTCTGAACCTCTTCATTCACTCTAACGGTTTTCCTAGTGGTTATTTTTCTTATTGATGAGATAAGAGGTTCAGAAGTCAACAGAAGAACCCTCATCAAGTCTTTGTTGGAGCTCTCCCTTGAGCATTTACGAGTGTGATTTAATCGGTTTTTTCTTACTTCTTTGTGTCTTGCCTCCAATGCATCCTCCGATAGTTGTCCGATAGGTAATGAAAATGATCCGATTACATCACATCCATGTACAAGGATTTTATGAATACTGCTGGGCATATAATACCAGCTATACAAATTTAAATACAATAATCTAGTATCTTCTAAGAGTATTCTAAACTTAACTATATCTATGTGGCTACCACTCGCTAGTACCCTCAGAATGATGGAGAATTTAGCGATTAACTCCTTGTCAACACCTGTGATCTCAGAACTAAGCTCAGGAGAGGAGAAGAAGCGCCTCGCCGTATTTCCATCATTGGTGGATCCATAGCCTGGCTTTGGTTTGTCTACTAATAGGCCCATTTTTGATTTGAATTCAGCCTGAATTCTTTTTTTATTACTATCAACTATTTCCTTATTCTCGTTGCCTCTGATCTGCCAGGCCTTGACAGGGAGCCGGTAGCCAATGTGTAGAAGACACTCGAAAAATCTAATCCAACAATGTAAAGTAGACAAACCAAAGCGATAATTTTCTATATTAGATAAACGATTAACTACATTCTCTTTATTCATATCTTTTGGAGTTGCTCCACAAATGATACATTTTGATGTAGCATTCGTGTCACTTAGAATATTGCTCACACTGCCATCCATCATTGTGAACAACATCTCGCAGTTAACATGATACCTTTGGCCGGTTTCAGAGTCGATCTGACAGACACGGAGTTGGCTAATTTTATTATTTATCTCTAATTCCTCATTGCGCACTAGCTGGGCATTTTCTTTCTTGAACATGAATTTTATTGGCCTGCAGTAAAAGGTCGATGATGTGCGTGGGTTGACCCAAAGGTCCTTGCCAGTATCGACATCGACTAGTTTCAGGGGCACCATAGCAATTAGAAACAAATATTCATCAGTGCATGATGAATCTGTGAACCTTTGTTTATATTGGCTATGGCCAGAACTGCCATCGAATCCCCATTTACATAGTAGTTAAAAATTGATACCTTCTTCCAAAGTTGCCAATTTGATTACACTTCGCGCTGTAATTTGCAGAAGTTCCTGAAGATTTACCTCCGCGGAGGTTACAGTTACAGTAATTAATGACGGCAGAAGGGTATTTTTGAATAGATTTAATGTATAGAGACTGGGAAAGCAGTTTTGGGTCACCCCGTTTACCACGGACCTTAAAACATTATATTTTCTTTCAGACAAGTCTAAATCTAAATACAAAGCTAGTGCTTGACGAGTAGTTAGTGATGTTGTCTGACCTTTAGTTGACGTACCAGCAGCCATCTCCGTAGCAAGTTTCAACTCATCGGATGTCCTGCTAACTGCGAGCTCAGACGCTCGCCTTTTCTTCGTTTTATTTGACGCTTCCTCGAAGGTCTTCCGTGGTCGTCCGCGGGTTAGATAACTTGGCCCAGGCTGGTTTGTTTCATCGATGGCTGACAGTGGAAGAGCTTTAGTTGTTAAGCCTACTGGTAACTTTACCGCCTGCTGAAGCCATTCCTCATTGGACAGAATAAATTTTTGACGGTTCCGACTAACATCATCCAATTTTTTATAAAATTTTAGACAAAACAGATTACTGATAGTTGTTAGTTGGCTTCGTTGTTGGTAGGAGCAGTCAGAAATATTCAGAATCGAGCATAATTTCTCGAATACAATAAATTTCCTTTCGTTTTTTTCGCTTTTAAAACATACTTCTGCGAGGTCGGCATTTTTGATTGATATTCCTTCGGCTGAAAAAAATTGGATAAAAACGTAAGTCGCAGGCAGACGCAGACAAATGGTATCAAATAAAAAAGTTTATTAATGTAGCAATAAGAAAAGATAAAAACTACGAGGAGTTTTTTGGAGTTTTTTTTAAACCTCTGCCAAAGTTCAAAAATATATTATTTTGACAAAAAATTGAAGTAACATTTTAAGGGCATATGTAGAGGTGGAGACAAAGAATTTATGACTATACTTAAAATAGTATTAAAGTGCATACCTTGATATATATCCTCCATGATAGCTCGTTCGTAAATATTTGTTATCTTGGGAGGATCGACACGTTTTGCTCGAGTGACAAAATGCAACTAACGAGTGATTTGTACGGCGCGCGTGAAAGTCGCTAATTGAAAAGGTTATTATTGGCAATCGATAATTATCCAATTGTTAATAATGCTTCCTAATGAGTTTTTATTCATCCAGTTTAGAATAACGGCATTTAAATACTTGAAATCGTCATTAGTATTATTTGATTTTTGTCCACCTTCGCGGCACTGTGCGTCGGCCCAACCCGCGGATCATCTCCCATTCGGTGGCGTCCTCTAAAAGGGAAAGAAAGTAAATGACTCTGTGTCGTGGACATGTGTGATCGGATCCTCTGTGTAGAAGATCTTGGGCGCTGCTGGGCGGTTTGCGCACCGCGCGGCGTTAGCCAATCGATTGTGCATTTCGGCGAATAACCGCCTTGTACAGTTCTGGGGTGTGATAAATGTTTTTGCCTCTGGAGCGTCTTTGAAAAGGTAATATTACACCTCCTTAATAATTATCATGTCTCCTGTCACGTGTTCAATAAAACATGTGTAACGAGGCAGTAAATAAGGTTAGATGCAGCAGCGGCTGCAAATAAAGTCGTTAACCTCCTTGCAAATGCAGCGAAAGTATCGCCGATAACTCTGCTGTTCTCCATCACCCTAGTCTTGTTATATCGCTATGAAATTCTCCTAAATAATTTATTGCATCAGCGTGGGCTGCGCACAGTGGCGTCGAATTTCAAATTTCATCGCGATTATTTTGTGTGTATTGGAAGCTAAAATGTTTCAAAAATTGGGACCGAATAATCGGGGTGAAAGTCTGTTTTTGCGGTGTTTCTAATATCTCCTAATCCCAATTAAATATCATATCGGTTATACTTAAACAATTGGTTGCGTCACCCCAAGACTTTCCCGACAAGTAGTCAAGCCTCCGCCAACCCTCCCTCCCCCCTCCTTCCTACCCCTCAAACCAACCTCCCCCCGCGCGCCAATTCGTAGTATATTTGTAGTATTATCCGTATTATTCAAAGGGTATTTCTAGAAAATGATAGTGGATCCAATTGCATTTTTTCTGCGGTTTAAAATAAAGTCAAAAAATGCGGTAATTTTATTACAAAATTCGTAATAAAAAATTTATGTCATATTGGTTTGGTATTGCGATTCATTTGTCAGATTTTGGTGTTACCGTGTCCCCTCCTATGGCGGGGTAAAATTTCTGCCCGGGATAGTTTTGCGCATAACTTTTAAACTACTATACGGATCGTAAAAAGAATAACTGCAAAATGATCACATTGAAATTTGAAATATTATAACGTTACAACATTATCTCGTAAAACAATTAGGATAATAATGAATAAATATTACAGTTAGCACAGCGCGGAAAGCGTCTAACCAAAAATGGTTAGCTCACATAGGAAGGGTTAAGAGGCCGTGGCGGCCAAAAGCTATATGAAGAATAATTTTGTGGCCTGGTTGTGAGAACACGAAAATGAATTTTAATACAATTATGCCGGATTTTAAAAACCCGGTCCTTAAGCTATCATTTCGCCAAAACGAAATTGCTAAAGTATTTCCATATTAATTGAAAATTATCTTTATTCTGTTACTGTTTCCCAAAAAAATAAAAACGATCGAGATTTGTCTTCAGTTTTTGAAAAACCTAGAGTTGATTCTCAATATTAAAAAATACTATTTACACCAGCGTATGGTCTACTTGCATAGTACCGAGACAGTTTTTAGAACTTCCATACAAAAAATATAAGAAAAAAATGTTTGAAATTACGTTATTTCCAGAAATGTTATGGCCAAACATGATTTTTTTTCTGTTTATTAAAGATACTTTTGAGTGATATAAAAAATAACACAGTGATCTTAAGTTATTTTGTTATTGTAATCTAATTTTTACTTTATAAAAACTATTTATTTGATATTTTATTATATTACAATTGAAAAGCCGAATCGACTATATTAGACGAGCGAAGCCGAAATCGTCATTCGTAATTGGCCACTGCCAACGGTGGGACGTATTCCCTTGTCTGTGTGTGTATATATATATCGTATGAAAAAGCAATCATTGAAAAAGCACTTCCTTTCACAATAAATATTAATCATAAATTCTAACCTTTCCGTTATCCCCTCCCTTTCCTTACCTTATTTTGGCAGTTTATTTATTTACTTATTTATTTATTTATTTATTTGTTAATATATCAAAATATGTATGTATATACATATACATACATATAATATGTCAAACTCAAAAATTTATTTATATATTTACATTTTACTTTAGATACACACACAATGTATATTATATGCTATAATTTCAAATTTAATTTTAGGCTATAATTTGTTGCCTACTCTTCTTTTCACACCAGCATGTTGGTTGACTGGAAGATATTGCTGTAGTGTAGCAATAAGTCCGCCATTGTACCTTATTTTATTGTGCAATAAAGAGATTTTCATTTCATTTCATTTTCATTTCATGTATATATCGAAAGCGCGCGGGCGCGCGGCATTGCAAAAATACCTAAATATTTAGTCGCGTCAACTCGGAAGCGAGCCTAAACTATTTGTTTCACCGACTAACGTTTTTAAAAATGTTTTTTATTGAAACTGAAACTCGTCGAATTCAACTTTTAAAAAAAAATACTTGTTACATAGATTAATTATCGAATTATTAACCATTACTATCTATGGTCTTTTTCCATTTATCAGGTAGTTTATGAATGCCTTCGCGATAGAAACTTGGTGGTTTCAAAAATACCTAAATTTTTAGTCGCGTCAACTCGGAAGGGAGCCTTAACCCCTCGAGTAGCAGCATAATTTCATGGCAGACCGTGGCAATTTATTGGAATTTATTGCAATATCGCCGCGCTCGACAAAAAGTACTATAACTATGGAACTACTATAGCAACCATAAAAAAGAATAACTGTGCAATGATCGCATTGAAATTTCCTATATAGAATATTGAAATCTCATTTTGTAAAACAATTATATAATTATGAATAAATATGAGAAATAATAAGTCGAAAAAGTGAAAAAAAACTCGGCATTTCTAATGTGTACTTGTCTTGCGGAAAAATACGGTACCCTATTTAGAAATTGTAAATGCTATTGTGATCTTTATTAGTTTCTTTATCAAATGTAATATTTCGTTTTGCTTATTTACATACAAAAATATTTAGATATTAGCTCATTAAAATCAATAAAAAAAATATGATTTCTCGAAAAAATAATCTCCGTAATTTACAAATACGCCGAAAAATTCATATATTTCAGCGAAAAACAAAATAATAAGTATTTTGTCAACAAATTAGGCAGACATTTTTTGCATTTTAGAGTTATTCATCGCAGAAAAACTCAAAAATTAATAATTTTTTCCCTTAATTTTTTTTCCCGCATCCAATTTTTCAACTCAAAAACACAGGTAAAATTGGAATAAAATGTACATAAAATCACTGAATTCGGTTGATAGTGATTGTAGAATCAAATTTACTTACATTTCTATTCCAACTGAAAACACTAAAAAAACACTAAAAAACTTCACGACCCGATGTCTGGCAATTGCGACCAAATTGTCTGGCAATTGCCAATTGTCTGGCAAACCCAACCAGCGATGTTTGACAATGGAATTTTACCAGAAATATCCGAATATATGAAGCGAGAAATTATTTTTGCGGCCGTATATGTATCTATGGTAATAATGAGATATTTGGTATGGATTGTAGGATGCGTTCGAATTAGAAAATAATATTACTGTGCGTTCCGGGAGCAAGCAGCCAATATTGGTCGTTACGTAGTCAACGGTGTTCTGATGTGTAACCAAATTTGCTCGTTACGTAGCCGAAGGGGTAACACGACAGAACTGAGGTCCCTTTTTACACACGTCCAAAACTGTTTCAATGTTTATATCCTCTCAGCACAATAAAATACAAAATACTCCACAGATACATATTGGGAAAAACAACATAGCCGATGTCAGTTCTCACGAATTACTTGGTTTAGTTTTAGATAATCACTTAAGATGGAATGCACACGGAGAACAATATATAATTAGAGACAAACTTTCTAGTGCCTGTTTTCTGCTTCGCCAAATACGAAAACTGATTAAATCTAAGGACACTAAAACGATTTATTTTGTTTATTTTGAGTGTTTTCTCCGTTACCGTGTTCTCAGTCTGGAAATGGTCCTAGTTGTGTCAGGAGTGTCAAAATGGATATTTCCGTCTTTATCTCGATTTTTTTAGCGCGTTCACAATACTTTCCCTGATACCGACAAAGTAAAAGGTTTCCTTTTACTAGAAATTTTATTGGGGATTTTCCCTAAACATCTCTTTGAGGAAACCGCCCGCAGCTTAGAAAATGTATATACGTCGAATTCGTTATATTGTTGCAAAATTGAGACTACAAAATGTAATAGAAGAATAATTGTCTTTTTAAGTGTTTTAATACAAATAGCCTACCGTGCGGCTAAGCGGTTTGACATTTTATTGGAGGGTAGTTGTCGGTAGTTAAAAAGCCAGCAGCGGCGCCGGTGTGACGAGACTCCCGTATCGACCCTTCCTACTCCCTCTGCAAAGTAACATGTAACGAACGCGTTACTCTGTTGAACCGACGCCAATCGGTTGTGCACTTTGACTAATTGCTGAAGGAGTCTGGAGACTATGGAAATATACTGTCTCCTAAGCAGCGGGGGTGGATGTCGACCTGTTGTCATGCCGCTCCTGAAATGATATTGGGACACCCGATCCCGTGTCGCACTACGGGCAAAGGACGCCCAGGTCTGCGATAAATTCAAATTGAATCACCGCTGTAACACAATAACTCGTAAGCGACTTCAGACCTGTAACCAGTCGGGAGGACGAAGGTATCCTGAAGGTTAACTCCAGACGGAGATATCCTACCAAAACTGGTAGTTGGGGGGCGAGGCTTCAGCTGGGTACCTTTCCCGGTGCCTCGCCGTAAGGCGTTGGTCTCTAACGGGCTTCTTGGCGGAGCTAGACTGTAGGGTGTCTTGTCTCTGAGTCTTCTACGCCCATTCCAAGGCTGAAAGAACGATCACATATCGTTATACCAGCCTGGGGTTCGCCCGTTGTAGTCGACACCGCCCTACTGTTGAACCGAGCCGCTTCTTGAGCAACACTCCGTTTTGCGCGGCCCCACCCTGGGCGTCAGTTATGAATGATTTTGGGCTGAAAAATCGAATCTCATATTTTGGCATTACGTCATATATTTTCAAAAAATAAAGAATGGGCTTTTCGGCCCACTTTTCCAATAGCTGTAAATCATATAACAATGGAAAGATCTTTTTATGTAGATCTATCATTACTAAAACGACTAATTTCAATTATGAGCCGTTTCTGAGTATCCTATTAAATATGGCTAATTACCTGATATCCCCAATGGCACCTTACACATCCAAGCTTTGTAATTTTAATAATTGTTTAAACGAAAACCTTCGCAGAATACCCAAAATGATAAAGTACACACGCTGTGTGAGTACAAAATACAGCCTCCATCCCAAAACGAACCCGGACTTATTTAAAATAGACCTTTTTAGTGGCGCCACCTATTGTTGGGAATATACTCTGGAAAGCTACGTCCTTCACTGACATTATGTCATAGTTTTATTGAATTACAATCTAAACCAACAAAGTTATTTGCGTCGAATGCCTTAGTATATATTGCGACTCGGTGCTAAAATAATTTCGAACAAAGAGCTGCAATCAAGTTTTGTCCAAACTTTTCAAACTCGGTAAATCCAGAAGTGAAATGCATCCTATGCTTCAAAAAGCATATGGTGATGATTGTCTATCCCGTACGCAAATTTTCGAGTAGTATTCGCGTTTTTAATCGGGCAGGGAAGACTTAAGAGCCGTATTACAAAATAGCGTAGGTATTCTTTTAAAATGAGTTGAAAAAATGAACGCATTTTTTTTTGGATGTAACTATAAAAGATAGCATAAATAAATAAATAAATAACTATTCAACCCTGGGAGAAAAACCGCGGCACTGAGCGCTCTTCTCTTGCGCAAGCAAATATATACACAATTTCTAATTGTTTTTTGCAGTGTTTTCTCCTTTCTAATGACAATAATTTATATTATGTCGTATTGCTAAAAGAGTGAACTTTAATATAGTATAAGTATTATATAAGAATCTTATTTTATTTCTGAGAAAATTAGAATGATACAGGAAGATTTTTTTTTAATTTTGTGTAATTGTAAGTAATGTATACCTTGGATATGTGGTCAAAAAACGAAAAAATAAAGCCGTAGTGTACATCAAGAATACATGACGGACATAAAAAAAAATAGTATACGGTTTTCGTTGTAGTGATATTACTGTATTAAGGAGCTCAAAGTTTGCCTTCCGAGCGTTTTACGAATAACGACTTTCGGAAAATGGGCTGAATAAGTAAATAATATTCGTTACATCTAAAATTAAAGGCGCTATGGTCAACATCAAGAAATGGTCCAGGTAATTCAGTAATTAAAGTTTGTAGAAATCTCTTTATTTCTTGGAATTAGAACGCCAAAAATCCACTTTTCTTGCCTTTCTGGAAAAAATATGTGATACGGCTCTTAAATTACGACGAAAGGCCAGGTCGTCTGAAAATGGATTGAGTGCGGAACACACTGAAAAAGTGCCTGATTTTGTGCAGTGAACAAAAAAGCTTCAGTCACATTAATTGGAATGGAATTGGCAATTCCTCACTCTTCTGTACATTTTGACCGAAGTTTTAAGACTTCGTACGATCAATTCACGACTTGTTTCACACCAACTCAACGATGATGAAAAAATGATTCGAACTGAACATTGCAAAGACATCATTAGCAGTGCGCATAAAGATGACAACTTCGTGAAATCGATCGTTACTGGTGATGAGACATGGTGATTTGAATATGAACCAGAAACTAAGCAACATAGTGCTGAATGAAGGCTTCCAGAAGAAGTCGTTTGCATGCCAAAAAAAAGTCGTTTGCAGAGGTCGAAAGTGAAGACAATGCTCATTTGGTTTTATGATTCCAAGGGAATCATAAACAAAGAATTTGTTCCACCGGATCAAACAGTCAATGGTGATTACTACCTTGACGTATTAATACGTTTGCTTCACAGAATTCGTAGGATTCGACCGGAATATCGCGAACAAGGCAGTTGATCCTTTTTGCACGATAATGCTCCGTCTCATCGTTCGAGAGTTGTCGTTGATTTTTTAGCAAACAATCTAATAATTTCGTTTTTTATTCGCCAGATCTGGCACCGTGCGACTATTTTCTATTCGATAGACTAAAATTGCCGATGAAAGGATAACATAATTACTCAATTAAACGCATACAAAGACGTGTACCGACTTACTAAAATCGATTTCTACCTTGGACATTTCAACTTCATTTGATTAATTGATTGAGCGTGCAAATATGTATATTGAAGAGAATTCAAATTATTTATTGAGTTAAAATTATGGGTACATTCAATATACAAAAGTCTTAACCTAACTAGGCTGCCGCCTGTTCCAAGGTAGACAATTTATTTTAGTTATCCTAAGAAATCTATAATATTATATTTATATAAATAATCAAAATCATACTTAATGTAACAGAAATATCTTAATTACCTAATAAAAATTCGTAAGAAAATGTCATGAAAATTGTCAATATTATTTTATTTTAAAACATGATAAAAATTAATATATATTTATATATGTATTAAATAATATGTATTAATAATATACAAAATAAATTAACAAAAATTAAAATAAAATTACGTTTAGGAATCATCAATTTATATTACTACATATACTATTATGTTTTTATTATAAAGATTATAGAGATTCAATTATTTAATAATGTTTTCAATATCTGCATATGTACAATTTAAGAGGTAGGCACTCAAACTATTTTTAAATTTATATGATATTTTAATGTCTTTAATGTTAGGTGGTAGGCAATTATAAAATTTGGGGGCAAGATAAGAGAAACTGGATTGGCCAAAAGCGGATCCCCTGAGTGGTATTGCAAAATTTGTTTGTGTCGATCTTCTTGTTACACGAGATTGCTGGCTTTTTTTCTGTTCTCCTAACTCACTCTGGAATTTAGTGAGAGTTACCAGCACAAACATTTTTCTCACACTCAACACTCTATACTCTCGGAAAAGGTCATCGGAAGAATATGTTTGGGGTTTTTTATTGATCACCCTCAGTATAGCCTTTTGCGCTTTGTAAAGGGTGGCCAGCAGCGTTTTTGCCGCAGAATGGAGTCTATATTGATTAATAATAATGCGTTAGTCTCAAAATCTCAAATAGTTTGTTTTATTTAAAATCAGTCTGTTTTTTTTGGGATGGAGGTTGTATATATTCCTAAAAATGCTCGAGTTTGACAGCAGTTTATGGAGGGGAAATACTGGGATATGTTGCTTGAACTCTGTAATGTATCTCATAGTTTCATTGCCGCTCTGTTTACTTACATATGTAATATGCTAAGGTCAGCTGTCTAACATGGTGTGCCCAGTGATCGTACTGTCTTTACTGTTAGAGTGCTGTTGTTTTCACCGTCAATGCCATCAGCGCTGCCTGCATTTCGCCGGCGCAGAATGGTTGCCAAAGTGCTCTACTGAGTGGAGGTTGGCGCGCGCGTAATGGGGGGGGGGGGGGTCTTGTCTGCTTGCCGTTTAAGTCTGGGGGTGATAAAACCGATTTTTAAAATTCAAACCATTAACCCGTTGAGTATGATACGACCAAATCTGGTTGTGAAACAATAATCGGTTGAGTATGATACGACCAGATCTGGTTCCGCGTTTTTTTCACTTCTTTGACGTTCTCATATTTAATTCATAATTATCTAATTGTTTTACAAAATGATATTTCAATATTCTATATTCGAAATTTCAATGCAATCATTGTGCAGTTGTTCTTTTTATGATTGGTGTAGTAGTTTCGTAGTTATAGTACTTTAAGTCGATGTCGCCGAAAATCCTGCAAAAGACACAGATGCATCCATGAAAATACCCATTTACTCCAAGGGTTAAGGTCTAATTTTTGATACGTATATATAAAATAAAAACTAATGCTTATTTTCTATTTGTTTCAGGTAAGATGATTTCTAACTGGACTGTATGATTCTGTATTCATTTCGTGAGTATTCCCTAATTGATAATTGTGTAATTGGCTTAAAATCTGCAGATATTGATTAAAGAACTGATTATGCGCATTTCTATATTATATAAATAGAAATGCGCATAATCAGTACAATATAGAATCGATATTCTATATCGATTCTATATTGTATGGCAAACATATTTGAGACTGTCGATAGACGTCTACTATAACGATATTTTTATATCATCGTTGTTTAGCTGACATACATCTTGGACCAAGCATTGTATACCGAGATGTGGACCAAGTAAGAGCATATAGTAAGAGCACAAGTAAATATATTAATAACTAGCTGACCCGTGCCCACTTTGTTGGGCGGTAAAACTTTTTACTTGTGATGAAATTATGAGTGTGGTTCGGTTAGTACTGAGTGCTATGATTTATTTCCTGACTGCCAAAAGAAGGTTCATATTTTTACTGCATATGTAGGTATATATGTATTTGCATGCCAATTTGACTATATTACCGTTATTTGTGAGTGTCTTATCTCTTTAACCATTTATGCAGTAAAAGTGAAATTATATGCAGTAAAAGGGAAAAGTCTTTTGTTTTAAACGCTTGAAACGATAAATTTACTTATTTTGATAATAATTCATAATTGTTGATAATATGACCAATAAACATGACCTAACGATTTAAATTATTTTTTATATATAAAAAAACTACTTTTTGTGACTTAAATATAAAAGTTAGACATATGTTGTCGCTGACTTTTTTGTAGGCATTATCAAGCTCTACAACTTTTCTCTAGAATTTAATCATATATCCAGCGTTAGTTAGAAACGTTTTCGTTCGACCGTTTTTTCTCCGACTTACTTTGCAAATCCGACTACCACGAAAAAGTCTTTTCATTTTTCGAATTAATATATAGTCTATAACACTCACCAATAACGGTAAAATATATTGGTAAAAGAATTTTCATAATCGGTTCAGTAGATCCAGAGATTACTTCCTACAACCTCACAAACTTTACCTCTTTATAATATGTATTAGTATAGATAAGTTAATAGTAAAAACACATTTTTAAAAACTAGCTTTTATTAAAATGCTCTGTCCCGAGCCAACCCTGCGTGCATCAGCCATGCCATAGTGAAACTTAGAAAGGGCTATGATAATTGAATGTTTATTTAAAATTTCGTTTCTGTGCTGTCGGCCGTTGAGGAGTCCCCTCGTTTAAAGCCAACCCTGGGTGCAGCAGCCATGTCATGATGAAACTTAGATCGGGCTATCATAAGAGTGTATGTGAATGAATGAATGAATGAATGAAAATCTCTTTATTGCACGATTAAAATAAGGTTCAATGGCGGACTTATTGCTACACTACAACACTATCTTCCAGTCTACCAGCATGCTGGTGTGAAAAGAAGAGTAGGCAACAAAATTATAGCTTAAAATTAAATGTCAAATTATAGCATATAATATACATTGTGACAGTATCTAAAGTAAAAAGTAAATATATAAATAAATCTTTGAGTTGGACATATTATACAGGGCTGTCTCAGAACGGTCCAACTATTTTATGAGTGAACGAGACGCAAAAGAAGCGGAGTGGAGGTGAGTGAGGGGTAGCACTAGCAAGATCTGTTCTTACATTTTAGTTGCCGTCATGCCTTAGACGGGAGAGCCATGCTCATTTTGCGTGCGCGCGTATTTCGAGAACAACCGATTGCTCATTCGCGTTCGTCGGCTATTTTGACTTCATTATGGATTGCGCAAGATTGGAGAAACCCCTAGTAATGCCACTATCCTCGCATGGATCCAGGCATTCAACGCTACTGGAAACACACTAGGCGATATTCATCATGGTCGTCCAAGAACAGCGAGAATCCCTGGAAACATTGAGTTGGTTGCGAATTCTGTAAGTCGACAGCCTCGTGTTAGCATCAGGAAGCGCGAATCACATTTTTTTGGTCCAAGACTTACAGAAAGTAGGCACTACAATTGCCTCTCGTGGTTCCAACAAGATGGGGCCACGGCACATACCACGAACAACTCGCTAGCAGCACTGCAAAAGTTGTTTCCCGGAAAAGTAATTTCTCGACGGGGTGCCATTGAGTGGTCACCACGGAGCCCTGATTTAACTTGATTTTTGATTTTTTCTTGTGGTTGATTGATTTTTTCTTGTGGGGTTATCTTAAGAGTGTTGTCTACAAGAACAATCCACAAAGTTTGGAAGATTTAAGAAGAAATATTGAAGAAAAAATCAGATTGATTTCTCAGCAAATTTTTCGAAATGTCTTCGATAATGTCCACAAAAGCTTTGAAGAGTGTCGCCAAACAAACGGTCGTCACTTAGCTAATGTGATATTTGAAAAGTAAAATTTCCTTCGTTGTTTACATTTTAGTGTCAATAAATAATTAATTACAATAAGCATTTTTTTTATTAGTGTTCGAAATAGTTGGATCGTTCTGAGACACCCTGTATGTATGTATATATATATATATATATATATATATATATATATATATATATATATATATATATATATATATATATATATATATATATATATATATATATATATTTTGATATTTTAAGGGTGTAATTTTTTTTAAATTATTTTCAATAATATATAAAATTAGATTCATGAAAAGTTACTTATCTGGGGTCCTGGTGGACCAGAAACATTTTACCGATAGTTAATGTCCTCTTTAAATACTTAGGGCAGCAGCACCTGTTTCCGCAATTGATAATTTATGATGTTCTTAGTTATTGCAGCCGAATTACTGTATGCCCTTGGATGTAATAAGTATAGGAGGATGGTTTCTGTAACAGAAATGGATGTTAGTAACTTATTTTAGAAGAAATTATATGATTGAGAATATTTCGACACAAGTCGTATTCATCTCCATGACATTTCAGAAATGTCATGGAGATGAATACGACTTGTGTCGAAATATTCTCAATCATATAATTTCTTCTAAAATAAGTTACTAACATCCATTTCTGTTACAGAAACCATCCTCCTATACTTATTACATCCAAGGGCATACAGTAATTCGGCTGCAATAACTAAGAACATCATAAATTATCAATTGCGGAAACAGGTGCTGCTGCCCTAAGTATTTAAAGAGGACATTAACTATCGGTAAAATGTTTCTGGTCCACCAGGACCCCAGATAAGTAACTTTTCATGAATCTAATTTTATATATTATTGAAAATAATTTATATATATATATATATATATATATATATATATATATATATATATATATATATATATATATATATATATATATATATATATATATATATATATATATATATATATATATATTAATGTATATATATGTATACATACATATTTTGATATATTAACAAATAAATAAATAAATAAATAAGTAAATAAATAAATAAACTGCCAAAATAAGGTAAGGAAAGGGAGGGGATAACGGAAAGGTTAGAATTTATGATTCATATTTATTGTGAAAGGAAGTGGTTTTTCAATGATTGCTTAAAGGTGGACAGCGAGCTAGCGCCTCGAATAGTTGAAGGAAGCTGATTCCACAGTCGAGCTGCATGTACGGAGAAGGAGTAGGAAAAAAAGTGGTATTGTGTTTTGGGATACGTAGGATATTATTCTGACTTGAACGAAGTGGGAGACCATGACTTTTTAACCCGGTAAAAGCCTCGTTGAGGTAGGAGGGAGATGTAGGATTGTGTAGGACATTATATAGAAGTGAAACGATATGCAAAATTCTACGGTCCCGTATACGAAGCCATTGCAATTTTGATCCGTACTCGGAAACATGGTCATACTTCCTCAGATTGAATATGTACCTTATGCAAACGTTCTGTGGCGCTCAAGCTTATCCAGTCTGTTTTCGGTGAGATCCAAATATGCGACATCGGCATAGTCTGTAATGTGCTGTTGTCCGTGAAGTGTATCCCCGTCGGGAGCCGATCCTGGGTGAAGAATCAGGTCATGCTCACAGTAGAAATGCATTATCATCGGAACTGAACCAATAAAGTAATATTTCAACTCATAAGATAAGAGGAACTGATTCTAATCCAGCTTGCAAGAGTTGACCTACTCAAACATACATACATTTAAAAATACATTACAAGGTAGATCATTGTCAAGGTAGACCGGTGAATTAATATGTCTTTTAACCCCTCAAGACAGTAACGTCCCGAATCGGGTACGATGTACAGTGACGGCGCTAGACCACACTTGGACGTCGGCGAAATTAGGTTCGCGAGGCCTTTTTTATTTCCCAGTCAAAAAGAATTAGATTACATGAGCCGAATTATAGTGAAATTAATGTATGAGTAAACGAGTTTTATTGCTAATCAAATGATGTTAAAAATTACACAAATAGAAATTAAAATAGACGAACTTTTCAGCTTTTGGTCTCAATGAGCTTTTTCAGGATTATGTCATAGCTAATACTAGCCGCTATTTCAGCTTCAATTGATAGAATTGATAACGCAGATAGTCTCTCTTGGCAATTTTAACTTTGAGAAGCTTCTCTCAGCGGAAGCTGTCCTGACGGGAACTGTGAGCATGATTCTAATTGCTATGAAAACATTTGGATATATTTCTTCCAAATTATTTTCTAAAATGTACTGAATGAGTTGTTTCGCGTCGTTGACAGAGTCAAGTGAATTCGCTTTTAAAAGCTGTAGCTCTTCATATAGCTCGAAAGGCTGTATGTCACTGTTTTCGCCGTCGCCTTCCCGCAGTATTGTACCTAAATCATTACAATGCTTGAGAAGGTCCTCTTTTGATATCGATTTCAAATAACTGATATCATAAATAAAACCAAATTGTTCAAAATATTCATTGAGCGCTTTAAATCGACATTCGGTGTCGACTATAATAGCATCTATCATTGTGTTAAAAAAGTTAACTCTGTAATACGTTGCTCTGTAAACTCTGTAATAAATAGTGTTGCCAGAGGACTCCCCTAAAGTACTACTCACTCACTTCACTCACTCAAGTGTATGAAAATAAATAAGAATAAATAAATAAATTTTTAATAATTTGTAAAACTTTTGCGAGGTCCCCTCGGGTGCGAGGCCGTCGGCGGTCGCCGACGTCTAGCGTCGCTACTGACGATGTATTGTAGTCAATGTTCAGTAACGTCCCAAAACGGGTACGAGCGCGGCGCGACAAACCGCGCTCTCAACAAACTGAATTTACACTAAAATCACAGTGAAACCACCACCCCCAATGCATTCTGTATTGAACGATTATTCAGTCGTGCTTCTCGCAGTCTAGAATCCCTAATATAACTGTTTGTATTCTGGGGGCACTTAGTCGAGTGCTGCCATTGCTCGGATTTGTGCTTCTCTTCGGATATTATGTAGCTTCTCTTCGTATATATGTATGAAAATAAATAAAACGAACTGATAGATTTGGTAAAGCATGTAATAACGTACACAAATGTGTTTACAATTTCTAGATAGGGTTTCGTATTTTGAGATAAAACGTCGATATCGCTGAATAAGTGAGTTTTTTCAGTTCTCCAACTTTCTAATAATTATTCATTATTATCTAATTGTTTCACTAAATGAGGTTTCAATGCGATCATTCTACAATTCTTCTTTTCATGGTACATCAAGTAGTTTCTTTCTTATGATCGTTTTTCTAAAGTGCTATATTTTTGACCTTCAACTCTCAGAAATGACAGGTGACTGCCAAGATTTACACCCGCCGCTTGAGGGGTTAAGAGGCCGTACACGAAATATTGCGCATTTCGTGAATTTACGTAATTTTGAAGACGTGAATTTAAGGTTAAAATACTGTATTTCTATAAGTTTTATTGCACAACATAAAAGATCATTTATATTATTGTCTAATGAGTGAGCTACTTTTTTGAAAATTATTATAGAATTTTGATTAATTGACCTTAAACCGGCGACTGTTTGTGATTTTTTGCTGTAAGAGGTTTAGAATATAACATATTTACGAATCGTTTTGACATCTAAACGGTATGAAAAAAATACACTGTATTGTTGTGAAAGTACTCTATATAAAAAGTGAATCACTTTTTACTACTTTCATATAAAATTATTGATAAAAAAATATTTAACTTTGTCATTTTTTTTTTGAAAATGGGCGAAGAATTGCTTTTGATTTTGGCCTTTTAGAACTCTCGTTCATAAAATAAAAACAACAGAAATAAACTTTAGTTCAATATCAATCCATTTCCTCAAAAAAAATGCAAAACATTAATTAAAATTGGCAATAAAGTCTTTTAAAACAATCTAATTCTCGAGTTATGATACTCGCCTAAGATACGATTCACGCCTCAAGTCAGCTAGTCCCCGCCGAGCGCTTCCAAAGGGTGGACGTATCTCTTTGGCTCCAAAAAACCTACCTACCTATAGTTATATTATATCATTGATTATAGAGGTATCACGGCCCACATCGATTTCGTATACGGCCTCTTAAGCACTATTGCTTTTAAAATACACTTTATTTCACTACAGAAATAAAGTCTATCATGTTTCAGTATCAATTCCAATAACTTGTTTATGAGTTATTTGAAATGATCCATACAATTAAAAGCGGACCAATGCAATTGAAAATTGAACCATTTATTTAAGAAATTCCTTTTTTCTTTAAAAAAATAAATAATACAAAATTATTATCTTTTAACACGTTGAACGCCATGACGGACACCATGTGTCCGACAGCATATTTTCCCCGGGGACGCACCAATAAATCTAGAATCGTCCAAAAATCGTTGAGGTGCTTTATCGCAAAAAAAACAGTAAATAACTCAAAAATAATGGGTGACTTACGGAAACAACGATTTACTCATATTTTCCGAGATGTCAAATGGCAGACACCAGTGTCCGTCTCAGCCTGTCTATCAAACAATAAGGCTCTACTTTTTTAAGGTGGCCTATCAGCATCTCCTTGATGTTTTTTTAAGCTATTGCATAGCTTTTATCGCGGGCCTGCCAGCGCGGCGACCGAATGAAGAAATTTCTTAACGAAAATTAATGATTTTAAACTGGTAATTACGTCTAAACGAGTACTGCTTACGATTCGAAAAAAATATATGTTAAACAAGAACATTTTTCTAATATTCTTAGCTTTGAATATTTTAGATTTTGTTTATATTACATAGTGTAATTAATTTGTGAAATTAGGTCTAACCGAACACAAAAACGACTACTACGCAAATACTATCTGGCGTAATATTATGAAACCTGCACCACTTTAAAGATAATTTAATTATCTATCTTTTTATCTACGATTTTTTTCGAATAATCCGTTTTTTTTGCTTTATTGAATAAAAAATTCGTGCGCGGCGCTCTATCGGAAGACGTTTAAATTATTCCGAATCATTTGCTACCGCAGCCGCAAATGATTCGGAATAATTTCAACGTTTTCCGATAGAGCGCAGTTATCTGATATCAGAAAAAATAAAATAAATAAAATAAATTTATAATTTTAATTGCATAAGTTTTTAAAAATGCTATGCAATAGCTTTACCGCGGCAGTCCCCGAGTGCCACACGTATTTTTTTTTTAATTTTTTGTCCTCCAGCTGTTTAAATTTTGTAGGGAGTAGATTATAGAATTTAATGCTAAGGTACAAGCATCTTTTCTGTACTTTTGCCAGTCGTATTCGGGGTACGCATAAAAGGGAGCTACCGCGGGTATGATGCGAGTGAATGTCTGCATTAATTGCAGTTTCTGCGAGGTGCTGTCTAGCATAAATTAAACACTGGTATATGAACGCCGAATACATAGAATACATATACAATTAGAACTAAAGAAAACATGCCTTACACGATTCTGCAACTCCAAAATAATTTCGTAGATACAAATAGGAATTAAATTAAATTATTTATCAACAAATAAAAACTTTTAATACAAATGATTAAACACTTTTTAATGTCCAAAAAATACAAATACACTGAAATGTCCCAAAAATTGTTTTTAAGCTATTGCATAGCTTTTATCGCGGGCCTAGGCCAGCGCGGCGACCGAATGAAGAAATTTCTTAACGAAAATTAATGATTTTAAACTGATAATTACGTCTAAACGAGTACTGCTTACGATTCGCAAAAAATATATGTTAAACAAGGACATTTTCCTAATATTCTTAGCTTTGAATATTTTAGATTTTGTTTATATTACATAGTGTAATTGATTTGTGAAATTAGGTCTAACCGAACACAAAAACGACTACTATGCAAATACTATCTGGCGTATTATTATGAAACCTACACCATTTTAAAGATAATTTAATTATCTATCTTTTTATCTACGATTTTTTTCGAATAATCCGTTTTTTTGCTTTATCGAATAAAAAAATCGTGCGCGGCGCTCTATCGGAAGACGTTTAAATTATTCCGAATCATTTGCTACCGCAGCCGCAAATGATTCGGAATAATTTCAACGTTTTCCAATAGAGCGCAGTTATCTTATATCAGAAAAAATAAAATGAATAAATAGTTATAATTGCATAAGTTGTTAAAAATGCTATGCAATAGCTTTACCGCGGTAGTCCCCGAGTGCCACACATATTTTTTTGATTTAATTGTTTGTGAAGAGACAAAAACTTGAAATTAAAATACATTGAACTTAAAACTACAAATTATTGAACTTAAATATAGGTTTCATTTATTAACCTACTCAAAGACAATTAAATTGTAAAACTAAATACCTTTCTCTTACTGCTAATAAACGCGAAAGTTTGTAAAAATGTATGGATGTTTGTTACTCTTTCACGCAAAAACTACTGAATGAATTTTATAAAAACTTTGCAATAATATAGCTTACACATCAGAATAACACATAGGCTATAATTTATAAAGATATATAGTTTTCTATCATCATTATCACAATTTTCCATCACTACGCGGGTGAAACCGCGGGGCGCAGCTAGTAGTACATAATATTTTGATTATTTCCTCCTTCGTAATAATTTTCATGGAGTAATGAATTGTAGAATGAATGGCAATCAGCTGGGATAACTAATTGTATTTCCTGTAAATGATTGTACTTTACACTGGCTATTTTTATCGTTGCATTGTGCTGGGGTTTTCGTGGCAAATCTACGAGTATGTATATACATTTTGGACGTCTAAGTACAAAAGCAAGTGTTAATTAAACTCTAGTACTTATACGTCTATGTATCATACTTTCAGTGGCGGTCTCTTCATATAAGCCGAAAAGCCTGGCTTGCCTATAATTCCAAATTAACAATTAAATAAATGAATAACACAATTCGTAAAAAAACAACTAAACAATTTTTTTTGCTAGCGCTCCTACTGCTATCTAGCGCGAACAGCTCGCTCCACGCGAGAAAAAATCTGTTATCGACAGGGTGCGATAATTATAGACAGGGCGCGATTGCTGTCTCGCTCGCACATTATGGGCTTTCAATGCGGCTTTCAAAATCAGTGTTCCTCTCATTCGCACCTGTGGCAAATTACGCTAAACAATATATGTGTATATACAACTTTTGTATCGGGAGCTAAGCCGGGCTTGCTTAGCCATGACGTTGAATGCGAACTGCGAATGCGAACGTGTCAACAGAAAGCGCGACTTCATTATAATTAGTTTGGATTGCAATGTGCGAGTGACGTCGGGCTAATTTTTTATTGTGTAATTTCAATTGATTTGTGGTTTTAGTGCCTGATAAAAAAATGGAGGAAATTGTCCTTTGTGGTCAGTAATGTATTCTTATTACTTTGTTTTCTGACATATGTGACAACCCGCAGGACTAAGACGGGGATACGGTTTTAGCAGCGAAGAATTTTAAAAACTCGATGCGATCATTCCATTTAAATTTTTTCACCTTGTTTTCCGCCGAATTTTTAAAAAACTGAGCGTTTGTACAACATTCTTCAAAAATCACAAGTCGATGTGGGTTATAGGAATTAAGAAAGGAAAACAAAATAAAGGAATTTCAGACTTGGTTACGTGTTGAATTTCAATATGAATTTGATCAAATTTATGAAAACAATCTTTAAAATAACTCAGCACCTCGTTTGAGACGCAACGTACGCTGTGCTCATACTGAATACAAACGACTTTTTGTCCAGGTAATTAATTGACAACATATTTTGCGAAATTGACGATCGATATTCGCAAATTTTCAAATTGAAATTTTTCCAACTCTTCAACAACAAACTATACGAGAAATACCGTTTAGATTTTCCTACAAAGGCATTAGATTCATTATTTGACATTTATGCAAACCATTTTGACAGAAGGTTTTAAAGAACCAAATGATTTGTTTGTACTCCTCTCTTGAATTGAAAGATTGCAATGTTTTTGAACGAATTAGTCAGAATAGCCTCGAAGACACCTTTCCCCAATTGTTGAAGTTAGCGTATCTTGTCGTCACTATTCCTGCTACAAGTGCTTCCGCAGAACGTGCATTCTCATCTCTTAAGCTTATTCATACTTACCTAAGAAATACACAGGGTCAGGAACGTCTATCTGAGTTATGGTTGCTATTGAAAAACAGTTGTTAAAAGAATTAAAGCGTTCGCCATCATTTTACTCAGACGTAATAAAATCATTTTTGAAAAAAGGTAGACGCTTCGATTTAGAATATAAACGATGAAAATATGCCAGCGTGAGTTTCATTCCCATGGCTAGCTTTCTAAGGGTCACTTATTTTACTTTTTGTTCACTTTTTTATAAAATAGTCTTACAGCTCATACAAGCAAGGGTCAACTTATCAACTCAAGCAAGGGTCAACTCAAGCAAATAAAATGGCTTTTCTAAGGGGCTCTCTAGACGAAAAAGCATGCTTGACAAGCTTCGCGTCGCGGACAGGGAGGGGATCGTAAAACCGCAGGAAATATACAAATATTTTTTTGTAATATTTACCAAAAATGCATAATTTTGTAGTTTATACCAGGGAGTCACGTTAATTAGAAGTAATTGATTGATGAATGACGTGACTGGCATTTTTGATAAATATTTTTAAAAAATGCATATTTTCTGCGGTTTACGATCCCCTCCCAGCCCGCGACGCGATTTTTGACAAGCATGCTTGATCGTCTAGCTAGAGAGTCCTTTAAAGCCACTAGAGGTATGCGACTGCTGATAAGTATATGTTAAATTCTGTCTTGCAGTAGCATGCCTTCAGTGTGCTTTATTGAATGTACGACCCAAGCAGTAAATTTCAAACTGAAGATTAAAGAGTAAAGAGGTACCACTTTTTTACTATAAAAAGCGTAAAAAAAAACACAAAGAGGTATGTCGGGCTTGCCCTATTTACGAACCCTGGGCACGCCACTGCATACTTTACAGCATAATGCGAAACGTAGAGCGACATTGGCAATTTCCGGAGCCGACCTACCCACACACCGGTTCACGTGCTTTTTGTCGCCTTTTCGGCGGCCGTGATGGTTCGTTCGTCAAACCGATAGCCGACTGCGGATTGCGCGCGCGAATGAGAAGGCGTGGCACCCGTGTCAAACACTCACCGGAGGTCCCTCACTCTGTCTTCTCTCTATCTCTATCTCTCTCTCCCCTCCGTCTCTCTCTCTCTATCCGTACGCCCACACTGACAGAGAATTGGTTTTAAATCATTTATTTAAATCAAAGTGAAGGCTCTGTCTGGTCCATCGCTAATGCCGCCCGCTATCACGATGAGCGACTATAATTTATTTATTTTTAAGCTATTGCATAGCTTTTATTGCGGGCCTAGAGGCCAGCGCGGCGACCGAATGAAGAAATTTCTCAACGAAAATTAATGATTTTAAACTGATAATTACGTCTAAACGAGTACTTCTTACGATTCGAAAAAAATATATGTTAAACAAGAACATTTTCCTAATATTCTTAGCTTTGAATATTTTAGATTTTGTTTATATTACATAGTGTAATTAATTTGTGAAATTAGGTCTAACCGAACACAAAAACGACTACTACGCGAATACTATCTGGCGTATTATTATGAAACCTGCACCATTTTAAAGATAATTTAATTATCTATCTTTTTATCTACGATTTTTAAGCTATTGCATAGCTTTTATCGCGGGCCTAGGCCAAGCGCGGCGACCGAATGAAGAAATTTCTTAACGAATATTAATGATTTTAAACTGATAATTACGTCTAAACGAGTACTGCTTACGATTCGAAAAAAATATATGTTAAACAAGAACATTTTCCTAATATTCTTAGCTTTGAATATTTTAGGTTTTGTTTATATTACATAGTGTAATTAATTTGTGAAATTAGGTCTAACCGAACACAAAAACGACTACTACGCAAATACTATCTGGCGTATTATTATGAAACCTGCACCATTTTAAAGATAATTTTATTATCTATCTTTTTATCTACGATTTTTTTCGAATAGTAGTTTTTTCGAATAATATCCGTTTTATCGCTTAATCGAAAAAATATTCGTGCGCGGCGCTCTATCGGAAGACGATTAAATTATTTCGAATCATTTGCTTCCGCAGCCGCAAATGATTCGGAATAATTTCAACGTTTTCCGATAGAGCGCAGTTATCTGATATCAGAAAAAATAAAATAAATCAATTATTATAATTCCATAAGTTGTTAAAAAATGCTATGCAATAGCTTTACCGCGGCAGTCCCCGAGTGCCACACGTATTTTATTTTCGAATAATCCGGTTTTTTTGCTTTATCAAATAAAAAATTCGTGCGCGGCGCTCTATCGGAAGACGTTTAAATTATTCCGAATCGGAATAATTTCAACGTTTTCCGATAGAGCGCAGTTATCTGATATCAGAAAAAATAAAATAAATAAAATAAATAAATAATTATAATTGCATAAGTTGTTAAAAATGCTATGCAATAGCTTTACCGCGGCAGTCCCCGAGTGCCACACGTATTTTTATTTTTATTAGCTAAATGTATACATAACATGACCATACGTCCCGCCCAAAGCGGGACGTATGGTCATGTTATGCCCCGCTTTCAGGCTGTCTGTCCCGCTGTCCCCAGCGAGAGCATAAATGTCCAACTTTCGCAAACACACTAAAAGATAATTTAAGCCCAAAAGACGACAAAATCACAAGCTGAAATTCTGACAATGTTGCTGCTGAAGACCGTTGGGTGGAGTTTTTCAAACACTTCCGTGATAACAATCTCAACTGTACTGACTTTCGTATAATTATTGAGTACGTTTTATGTCTGCCTGCAAGTAACGCACCTGTCGAAAGAGTTTTTTCTCTAATGAATAAAATATGGACAAGCAAAAAAACACAGTCACAAGGTCCATTTTGTTCTCAGATTGGTTCAACTCACGATTCAGCTCCTATTCAGAAGCCTCCTCGAGTGGAAAGCTATCAAGGGTAAGACTCCCGTGTCTCAGGCCTAACAGCTGGTGGACCGGTTTCTCCCGGCGGGATTGTACCCCGGCGCCACTGGGCGGTTTGCGCACCGGTCGGCGAAGCCAATCGATTGTGCATTCTGACTATTTGCTGAAGAGGTCTGGAGACTATGGAAATACACCGTTTCCTAAGCAGTGGGGGTGGATGTTGACCTGTTGTCGTGCCACTCTCGAAACGACCTTGGGTCACTCGATCCCGTGTGGCACTACGGGCAAAAAACGCCCAGGTCCGCGATAAATTCTAACTGAATTACCGCGTACCGCCGTAACCAGTTGGGAGGTCTAAATTAACCTGAATGGTATTTCCAGATGGTGGACTGTTTTGTCCTAAGTCTTCTGCGCTCCCCTACCTGAGGTGACGGGTTCGCTCGTGGTAGTTGACAACTCTAGTCGTACCCCCCGATTTTGTTATCATTCGTTTTTTGAATTGCCTCCCACTATGGAAGCAATTTTAAAGACTTATTCACGTCAAAAACTGTCAGATCAGTGGTATCAGCATTCCAGCAGTTAAGACACCAAAGAAACGCAATCGGACCCATTGCGTTGATTTTTTTAACAGCGCCAAAATTATAATAATAATAATAATAATAAACTCTTTATTTGCACTTAATGAGGATACAAAAAGGCGAGTTTATTGCCACATGGCACAATGTCTTACAACTAACCTAAACATAGTGCATAACATACAGACAACTGGAAGAATTTAAAATTAATAATGCCCGAGGAGAGGAAGAGAGAAAAAGGGAAGAACTGGTTACTTCTTAGAAAGGTAGTAATCCTTAAGGTGAGTCTTAAACGATGGTAAAGAAGGCGAGTTTCGTATGTTTGCTGGGAGATCGTTCCAGAGTCTTGCTCCATGGACACAGAAAGAATAGGAATAGAAATCGCTGTTATGACCCGGAATGTTTAGTAAACTGTCAGGGGCTGACCGAAGTACAAGACCGTGGAAACTTAGTAGTTCAAAAGCTCGTGGAGATAGGATGGTGTTAATTGGGAGAGTACACGATATAGGAGAGCAAGTATATGAAGTATATGAACATTTCTTAGGGAGTTAATGGGCCCTTGCTGAGTTGGCCACGAAGACCCATTCTGTTCAGGGTTGGTCACACTCACGGGTCAACACCTATCCGACGGCCTCCACGCATGAAGTGCGAGCCTGGGTAGGACTCTGGCCTTATGGTTAGTTTCCCCTGGAAATCAACCTTCTGGCGCTCCTGGATGGTCTGCGCACCGTGCGGCGTAAGCCAATCGACTGTGCACTCTGACTAACAGTCGGGGTGAACAGCCGGGCAAAGGACGCTGTGATCCGCGATAGATTCGGTAGACACCGTTTCACCGCTTCGTAAGAGAGAGGACCGCGCAAGCGACCTCGAACTCGTAACCAATCGAGAGACTGGAGTAATCTGGTCACAATTGGGAGTAAGGGCGTGAGTGTAAGCCCGCCGGGTAACACTCCTGGCTATCTCACGGTTAAGGCGTTGGCTTCTTACGGGCTTGCTGCGGAGCTATATGGTGGACTGTTTTGTCCAAGTCTTCTGCGCTCACTCCAGGGAGATAGAACGACTAATCGTTAAAACTTCCTGAGGTGACGGGCTCGCCCGCTGTAGTCGACAACCCTAGTTGAACATTTCTTCTTTGGCATACTGGCAACCACTTTAACCGTGCCCTATATTCGGACACGTGATCATACTTACGTAGACCGAAGATGAATCGTATGCATACATTTTGCAAACCTTCAGGTTTGTTGAGCAGTTCCTCTGATAAATCGAGATAAGCCACGTCTGCATAGTCAAGGAAAGGTAAGAGGAGAGACTGTGCAAGATATTTTTTTGTGTCCATTGGAAGAAATCTTCTGAGTGTTTGCAGAGGGTGAAAACTAGCAAATATTTTACGACTTATAACTCGTCCACGTGTGGTTGCCAGGAGAAATGTTCATCGATAATTAGACCAGGTGATATCGTTCAGTTTTAAAAGCGGAAGGGATTTTACATTTGAATGGCTGATTGTAAAAACGACCTCTTCGAACAAAATTTCAAAACCAACTTTTTTGTTAGTTAATGTTGTCTATGGCATGCCACATCGATTGAGCTTAAAAACAACCTCTTACCTATACTAGAACCTACTTTTATTTGGGCACCAAATTTTCGATGAGCATAAAAACCACCTTTATCCAGGATATAGGTTGTTTTTACAGTCAATGTGTAGCAGCACTGAGTTTGTCTATGAAACGTTTAACTGGCGTTTACGTCATTAGCTGCCATTGTATCAGCTGATTTACTTTTAGACTATTGTGTCTGTGTGTTGTGTTAATCCAACAAGTGGAAAAGTATCTAGTTGCATCATGCTCCATACAGGCTCAGAATGAGAAACTGAAGCGACAAGGGAAGCCTACCGATCATTCCTGACCAAGATTTATTTTACCTTCGCCAGTTAATAGTGTCAGTATTCTATATTCATAACTTGAGGACAGGGAAAAACGTACTATTCATATACCATGAGGGACAGGCAAAAAAAGGGCCCGATGAGGTGTGTTCTTTTCTAATGATGTACATAAACGAGTATATATTATAGATATCAAAGTCGAAAATCTGATGCTGTTCTGTGACAACTGTGCAGGTCAGAACAAAAATAACACCTCAGTACGTTTAAACATGTGCCTCGTAGACAATGGAAGTTTCAAAAAAATAGAACAAATCTTTCCTATACATGGCCACTCGTACTTACCATGCGACAGAGCCTTCGGAGTAATAAAGAGGAAATTGCGTCGCATAAATAGACTGTACACCATTCGAGAACTTATGGAGCTGATTGTATCATCTAGTGCAAAGCCTCACTTTTTCACCATTCACGATGTTGCGGCCGCTGAAGAAACGGCGAGCCGCCAAAAAACCCAATAGTGGATTTTAAAGGCGGAAGCTGTCGAGGCCGACGTGCAGTTTCCGTCAACCTGAAATAGGGCATAGCATCCGCGTAAATTGTCCTACAAAATGTATGAGCTTAGGTGCGGCGGGACGGACCTCGCAGACGTCGCGTCCCGGCCGAAAACACCGCGCATCAAATCGCAAAATTAATCTCGTGAATTTAAACAAAGTGTTGTAGCTGCAAAAGAAAGGGCGATCCGCCAGAAATATAATAATTAATCTAAAAGACGAAACTGTCGAAAATAACGCACAGTTTTTCGTCAGGATGAAATCGGGCATAGCATCCGCGTAATTTTTCCTCAAAAATGTATGGGCTTAGGTGCGACGGGACGGACCTCGCAGACGTCGCGGCACGAGCGAGGCCGTCATCGACCGAAAAGCAAAAATTAATGTTTAAAATTAAACAGAGGTGTATTACACACAAATAAGAAGGGAAAAATATAACGACAAACGGAATAAGCAGTAAAAAACAACACGGACAAGCCCCGCTCAAGATTCCCATATCGGGCGCAAATATATTGAAGTCGCCAAAGGAAAAATCGGCAGAAAATTCTCCAAAAGCGAAAAAGAATAGGCCCGAAGAGGAATGCATCGTCAAAACACCGAAAAATAGAATCGCAGAAGCGAAAAGTCGGAAAAGACGGAGACGGAGAGATCGGCGAGCGCGAGGCCGAGCGCCGGCCAATCAGAGGCCGCCGGCAGAACGGGCCGCGCGCGCGCCGCCGGAGCCGGGGTATAAATATAGCCGCCGGGCGGGGGCAAGGCCATCCGGCGAACAACCGGAGGTGCCCCAGTTTTCTGGCGGAAATCCGCCAGTCGTCGCGGCAACAACAGGGTGCACCGCGTGCTGCAGCGGCTTCCCGTCCGAAAGCGTCGCTGCGAGGTGCCACGCCGAGCGCCGCGACCACGACAGCGACCGCTGCGCCCCCGCCTACGACACCTCCACGACCGTCGCCACGAAAACCGGAGTCGAGACCGCAGTCGAGGCCCCATCCTGCCACAGCCACAGCCCCTCAGCCACAACGACGCGCCCAGAACCAAAAGCCGGTGGTGAGTCAAGCTGCCCCACTATCGTGGAGACAGAAATCGACGCCGGTAACCGCCCCGCAGCAGGCAGCTGTGGAGTGGAAGGTGAATCGGCGGCGCTCGAAGTGGCCGAAGAAACCCTCTCCTCAAAAAGAGGAGGTGAAGATCACCACGGAGGCGACCCCCCCGCCCCCTCGCTTCCAACCGCACGTGATTCGCTCTGCTACGCAAGAAGAGCTAAAAATCACGGTGGCAGACCTGCTGGAGCTGGTCAACGACATGATGATGAATCCAGCGGAAGCCACCACAATTCTGTCGCGCACCCTGCAGCGCCTAGCGGGGCCGTCGTCCGTCCTACAGTGCACAGCAACGCCTCCTGCCTCAGCAGGCCACTGAGGATCGTTCACTGGAATGCGGACGGCATTAAAAAGAAGCTCCCAACGGTGCGAGCCTTCCTGCAGGAGCAGCAGGTTGACGTCCTCCTAGTATCGGAAACGAAGCTCCTGAAGTCCGTCTCGGTACGAGTGCCCAACTACATCGTGTACCGGACGGACAACGCGACGACAGAAGGTCGCGCGTACAGGGGCACAGCCGTCTTCGTGAGGAGGACGATGCTCCACCAACAGATTGACTTGCCGCAGCTGGACTCGCTGTACGCAACGGGCATTCAGCTGAGAGCCGGCGGAGTAGATATGCGAATTCTTGCAGTCTACAAACCGCCCAACAACCGACTGGAGACTGGCGACATCGACAAACTCCTACACCCAAAGATGCCGACGATAGTAGCCGGCGACCTCAACTGCAAGCATCCGGCGTGGAATTCGACGCGCACCAACGTAAACGGTGTGCTGTTGCTTAACCACGCCGAGAAAACAGGCTTTACGGTCGCCGGGCCGGAACAGCACACTCGCGTTCCAAACGTGCCAAGCTACTCATCAGAGGTACTCGATGTCGCCCTCCTGCACAACGTGACATTTACCTACGTGCAGGAGGTTATCTACGAGCTTCAGTCGGATCACCTGCCAGTTCTCCTGGAAGTACAGACGGACGTGGCTACAGCGAGTCACAAAAAAGAGCGCCGCCGCGTTGACTGGGTGAAGTATGGCAAACTGATGGAGAAAGCGGTCATCAGCTATAAGACACCAGTCACCATCGGGGACATTGAGAGTCGGGTGGCCAATCTCCAAGAAGCTATCAAGACCGCGCTGGAAGCCAGCTCGTCGACGCTAGAGGCGAGTGCTACACGTCCGCGCCTCCCGCAACGACTGCGGGACAAACTGCGTGAAAAACGACGCCTGCATCGCTTTTGGGCTACAACTCGGTGCCCAAAAGCGAAGCAACGCCTAGATGAGGCTAACGATAACCTGCGAGAAGAGCTGCAGACCCACACATCCGAGTCGTGGGAACAATTCCTCGACTCTATTAGCGACGATATGCCCTCCATCTACAGGCTAAATCGACGCCTGATGTGTACGGCTGAACCAGCGCGGCCACTACTGGATTCGACCGGGAACCTCCGCTACGTCGCCGAGGACAGAGCGACTCTCTTTGCGGACCACTTGGAGAAGACCTTCGTTCCACACGAGGTCGAGGACCCGGAACACTCCAAGTCGGTTTGCGACTTCCTCGCAATGGACGAGAAAACCCAGCCGGAGCCCAGCGAAGAGATTTCGCCGATATCTCCAGCGGAGCTCCAGCGCCGAATCCAGCAGCTCAAGCTAAAGAAGGCACCCGGCCCCGATGGCATCGGTAGCGGTGCTTTAAGAAGACTACCGCGTCGCCAGCTCCCGGCCCTTGCAGGGCTTCTCAATTCCTGCATCAGACTCGGTCACTTTCCTGAGAAGTGGAAGACGGCCAAGGTGATAATGCTGCCGAAACCTCGCAAAGACCTGCGGCAGCCGGGCAACTATCGACCGATTTCGCTGCTGCCCACTCTTGCGAAGGTCTTCGAGCGATGCGTACTGGCGCGACTCACGCCGCACCTCGCCCCGCGCGCCGAGCAGTACGGATTCCGTACGGGCCACTCGACTACCCTGCAACTTACGCGGGTAGTACACCGCCTTACGGAGTCCTACAACAAACACCTGCACTCGGCAGCCGTCTTCCTGGACGTCGAAAAGGCGTTCGACCGAGTCTGGCACGAGGGCCTCCGATACAAGCTGGCGACTCAGACAACGACACCGCGCCTGCTCCGAAACGTGGTGGCTTCCTTCCTCTCCGGAAGAGGATTCTACGTCGCGGTGGAGGGCAATCAGTCAACAATTAGACCCATCGCGGCGGGAGTCCCGCAAGGAAGCTGCCTATCGCCGGCGCTATACGGAGTCTACACGAACGACATACCGCTCAGCGCCGACGCGGAGCTGGCGCTATTTGCAGATGACGCAATGTACATGGCATCTTCAATGAACATCAAGCTCGCGGCCAAGAAACTACAGCAGCAATTAGACCTTATGCCAGAATGGCTAAGGAAGTGGCGGATTGTCGTCAACGCGGCCAAGTCCGAGGCTATCATCACCGGCTCACTTAAAGCCTATCCAGAGCCAATGAAACTTGACGGCACCCCGGTACCGTGGAAAAACACGGTCAAGTACCTCGGGGTGCATATTGACCGTCGCCTCAACTTCTCGCATCACGCGAAAGCGACGGTCGCCGCTTCGAAATCCGCCTTCTATGCGCTGCTGCCCATGCTTCGCTCGGCCGCGATTCCGGCGAAGACACGACTGCTGATGCTGAAGATGTACGTGAGAACAAAACTCACGTACGCGGCACCGGCCTGGTACCACCTCATATCGACGTCACAGCGGACAAATATCCAGCGGCTGATGAATGTGGGGTTGAGAAAAGTTTCGGGAGCCCCATGGTACGTCAGAAACGCTACTCTGGAACGCGACTTTAGCGAGAAAGAGTCCGTGGAGGATTACGTGAAGCGCCTCGCGCGTGCCATGTACCAGAGGGCCGACACCTCGCCGCACGAGCACATTCGTCAGCTCGCTCCGCTGCACACCAGACCGCCAGATGTCCGGAAGCCGTACCCGCGCAGTCTGCTAGACTAGCGGACCACCAGCGCGGGTACTGCAGCACAGCAGTCATCGCCTCAGAAGATGCCATGTACACACTCCCGTATCATCCTATCACCATAAGACGACTGATCCGTCAGGCGTCCAATTAAGATACCTGCCACAGGGCCAGCAAGCCCTGTGAAGACCAAATGAAAGCCGGGTCGATGGGCCCGGCTCACGAGAAGCTCCACCTAACAGAGCGAATAGTGGAAGACGTCACGGGCCCCTATCAGGGCTCGTCGACTGATATTGATTGATTGATTGATTGATGGAGCAAATCATTCGCTCTCCGGCCTGGGTGCCGGCAACAAGTGGCCACCCGGCCGCTCAGGAAGAAGTCGTCGCGCTGCAAGAAGAAGTCGTCGTGGAAGAATCGTCATGGAAGAAGTCAAGAAGACTGACCAGCCAACCACTCGGGGAAGTGAGTTGGACCTCGCCGCTTCAGGTCGCCGGATCTTCGGGACCTCGGTCTTGGCAACGGACCGCCAGACCGCGCCGCCAGCGGGAGCGACGGGAAGGACGACGCAGCGACGCAGCGACGGAGCAGCCGGGAGCCGGAGGGGAATCGCCGCAGTGGAAGGTAATTTGCTCGGTATTTCGGGGCGAGGCCAAAGAAACGTGGACGTTTTTGCCGCCGCCGAATACCGACGCGGACCGCCTGCGGGGCAAGCAGCCGAGCCACATCGGACTGCGGGAGGAGAGCGGGTACGCCGGATCACCGCGTCCGGGAACAGGCCAACGAAGCGTGTTTGCGCGCTTCGCCACGCCAAAGCCGCGGCGAAATCGTTCGCCGCGCCGCACCGACCAGCGTGTCGGTTGCGCCAGATCCGCGCCGCGCCACACCGACCAGCGTGTCAGTTGTGGTGGCCGCGCCGCACCGACTAGCGTGTCGGTTGCGAGAGATCATCGCCACGCCGTGCCGCGTCGGCCTGGGAGCCGGTCGCGCCGGAACGAGCGACACACGCCGCGCCGCGTCGGCCTGGGAGCCGGTCGCGCCGAAACGAGCGACACGCAGCAGCACGCCGCGCCGGGCCAAGTGGGCGCCGCGCCGCGCCGAGTACGTGCCTGCCGTCAACCGTCGCCAGCTTGAGCACGCCGCAGCATCGCCGCGTCGCTTCAAGCCGCCGACACGCCACTCCAGTACGAGCGGCGAACACGCGGTCGGCTAAGGAAGCCACCGCCAGCAGCACGCCGCAGCACCATCGCCCGACCGCCTGTTGGACACGCGGATCGATCTACAAGCTGCAAGCTGCGACACCGACAGTGGTGATAAATAAACTTTAATAAGACATTTTTGTGATTGTGTGTCGTGATAAGATTGTGGACATTTTTGAATGCCAACCTAGAAGTAAGCTAGGCTAAGAATTTGTATTTGATTTGGTTTATCGTCTAGCAAGTATTTATGTTAAATAACATTGTTTGTATTTTTACATGTTAAGGTAATAATATGTCTTACCATTTATTGTCGATACTGGCATAGCGGTTAATATTCTGCATTGTTGTGTATAGCGATTATTTAATATTTGTAGCGGTTAATATTTTGCTTTATTGATTAGAGCCGTTGTTAGCAAGTAAGTTTTGAATATATCTCGTTGTTTTCAACAGATAAAAGTGTGTTTTATTGGTGCTAGAACAGGGAGAGTTAAACGGTGGTAAAAGTGCAAACTGAGGCTATCGAGGCTCGCAGCGGTGACCTGGCTGCCCGTAATAGGGCGAGCGGCGATCGAGTGGGGGGACCTCTTTTTACAGTCCTGGGTCCCCAACGACCACTGATCGGTTCCGTGCCAGTGGCATCGCAATATTGTGGCAGGTGGCCGCAATATAAGCTGGTCCTTCGAGCCGGATCGCCACCAGTGCACTACCGTAACTCTCCTTAGCACCAATAAAACATGAGTCTTCGCAGCGGCAAAAGCCGGCACGGCCCTCAAAGGGAGGAGGAGCCTACGACCACCGGCTACCAAAGCGGGACCATGGATCCGAACGTGACAAAAGACGACGACACGGTCACCGAAGCGACAGTACAGGCGACAACGAGTGGCACGGCAGCGATGCGGCGCGGGAACTCGCCTCAGGGGGCAATGGGCCCGCCTGCGAGGCAGCAGCTAACGCCAGCAGCACGTATAGCAGCAACTCGCCCGCAGCACAGCACGCCTCACTGGAATGAAGCAAATCCGCAACGTCGCAAGGTGAGCCCGAGGAAAGACCGGCCGATTGGGAGGGAAGCCTCTGCAGTCGCGAGACCGGCATGACGCCGCACAGTAGATGTCGACGCCGCTTCGCGGAGGCAGCGCAGCGTGAGCTCCGAGAGAGACAGCGAATCAAAGAGGAGATGTTGGAGCTGCGCCAGGAAAGTCTGCGGAAGCACAATCTCCGCCAGACTGCCGCACGGCAAGAAGGACGCACCCGCTACTCGTCGCCGACAGACAGGCGACACGATCACCGGCGCGCGCAGAGCGCGACGCGGAGATCGACGCAGCGGATGGCGGAAGCAGCAGCAGCAGCGGACGGCATACAGCAGCAAAGCAGTACACACTACACAAGGTAGGAATTTGAGTAGTAAAAAACATTTTTGTTGCGCGTCATACCAATCACGGTGAGGGGCCCGAAGGGCAGCGTTGAAGTGCTGGCCCTACTCGACGAAGGATCTAGCATCACGCTACTAAAAGAGAGCGTGGCCAGGGACGTCGGATTGAAGGGTAAAAAGAGCCCACTTACCTTAAAGAGCATTACGGGCCCTCACCAAGAGAACTCAAGAATAGTGAGCCTCGAAATACGGAACAAGCAAAGCGACGACTGGTATAAAATGACGTCCGTCAGAACCATCGAAGATCTCCAAACGCCCGAACAGGAGTGCAGCAACAGCCAGTGGGAGAAATGGACTCACTTGCACGGTATCAACATTCCAAGGTACCAAGGAAAGACTGCGCTCCTGATCGGGATGGACAATTACCGGTTAATTGCTCCGAGGGAGATCGTTTGGGGACCCGTAGGACAGCCGACAGCCACGAGAAGTCTGCTCGGCTGGACTATAAGCGGGCATGTAAACACGACAGCCCGGCAAGAAGGAGAAGTATTCCACGCTACCTTCAAGGAAGAATCCGTCGAGGATATAGTAAAGGACTACCTACGAACGGAAGAAGCGGGAGTGGTAGCGAGACAGCACCACCAGAAACGGCACGAGCGCGCAGTGCAGACAATGGCCGCCACGACACGATATGACAACGGTCGGTGGGAAACGGGGCTACTCTGGCGCTCAGAGGAAGAGAGGCTTCCTCCAAGCCGCGCACAAGCCATTAGCCGGTTAAGAAACCTGGAGACGAAGCTGAGGAAAGAGCCCGCCCACGAAAACGAGCATTATGTGGAAATAGTGTTCGCGGACTCAGCAATGGAGCCCACTGAAGAGCAAGGCGCAAAGGAGCGCAAGCGCACAATGAAAGAGCCCGCTAACGCCAAAGCGTACCGCACAAGAACGAGCGGGAAAGCGGAGGAATGCTGCTGGAGGAAGAAAACGGAGGTAGAAGGAAGATGGCGTTAGACACGCATCTCCTACCTGCCGCCTCAAAACAGCACACATCGGAATCAGCCGAATGGAAGCTTCGAGTATGGTGGTCGCCGGCAGGAGCCGCCACGGGGGGGAGAGGCCCTCACACCGCAGAAGAGAAAGTGCTTCATCGTTGCAAGCGATCAAGCGATACATCGCCACCGGGTACGAGGTAGACACGGACAAGCACGCTCCGGTCATCCGCAAGTACAACAAGTCAGTCGCAGAGCCAGGAGCGCTCATGACAACAGAGAAAGAGGACGCAAACTCGAGACGGACAGCAATCCCGCCGAGAAGAACGCGACCCGGCGAAAGGTACAATCGCCCCAGAAGTCCGTCCCACAGTAGGCGGCAACGACCAACGAACCGGTCAACCAGAAGTCCGTCCCACAGTAGGCGGCAACGACCAACGAACCGGTCAACCAGAAGTCCGTCCCACAGTAGGCGGCAACGGCCAACGAACCGGCCACAATGAAGTCCGCCGCAGCCAAAAGGACAGCGGTGGCAAAGGAATTAGCCACAAAGGAGCCGGCCGTAGTCCACAGGGCGACAACGGCCGAGAAGCAAGTGAAATGCTAAAGAAGTAAGCCCGACGTCCGGTTGCAAGCAGAAACCATGCAACGGAGTCGGAGGAGGGCCAAGGAGGTCCTGGCAAAGAAGCCGAAGTATTTATGGAAGTACAAATTTTTTCCACGCGTCAACAGGGAAATAGTGGCCGGAGAGAAAAGGCCCACAAAAAGAGAGATGCTCAGCCTGGCCATGAGCGTGTTTGACCCTCTAGGGCTTCTGTCGCCATTCACAGTAAAGGCAAAGACCTTACTGCAAGAAGTCTGGCGAGACAAAACAGAGTGGGACCAGGAGCTGAGCCAAAGAGTGCACCAGAAGTGGTTAAAATGGTTGAAGAAACTGGATTCCATAAGGGAATGTCAGGTACCAAGGTGGTACCGACCAGTCAACGCAGCAGACATCAGTCTGCATATTTTCTGCGACGCGTCGGAAACAGCGTACGCAGCGGTCGCTTATTTAGTAAGCGAAGATCATTCGTCGCCAGCAAGGCAAAGGTTGCACCATTAAAACCTCAAACCATTCCACGAATGGAGTTGATGGCAGCCGTGATAGGAAGCCGGCTAGCCAACACAATAAAACAGGAATCGAGGAATCGTCACCGCCATACACCCAGGATGCCGGGATGGAGAGAGCAGTCGACCTCCGACAGCGAACGGCCGGATTTACCGACGGCCCATTAGGAAAGTGCCGTCAAATTAGAGGAAGACACGGGACGTGTCGGGGGGGAGGATGTTGCGGCCGCTGAAGAAACGGCGAGCCGCCAAAAAACCCAATAGTGGATTTTAAAGGCGGAAGCTGTCGAGGCCGACGTGCAGTTTCCGTCAACCTGAAATAGGGCATAGCATCCGCGTAAATTGTCCTACAAAATGTATGAGCTTAGGTGCGGCGGGACGGACCTCGCAGACGTCGCGTCCCGGCCGAAAACACCGCGCATCAAATCGCAAAATTAATCTCGTGAATTTAAACAAAGTGTTGTAGCTGCAAAAGAAAGGGCGATCCGCCAGAAATATAATAATTAATCTAAAAGACGAAACTGTCGAAAATAACGCACAGTTTTTCGTCAGGATGAAATCGGGCATAGCATCCGCGTAATTTTTCCTCAAAAATGTATGGGCTTAGGTGCGACGGGACGGACCTCGCAGACGTCGCGGCACGAGCGAGGCCGTCATCGACCGAAAAGCAAAAATTAATGTTTAAAATTAAACAGAGGTGTATTACACACAAATAAGAAGGGAAAAATATAACGACAAACGGAATAAGCAGTAAAAAACAACACGGACAAGCCCCGCTCAAGATTCCCATATCGGGCGCAAATATATTGAAGTCGCCAAAGGAAAAATCGGCAGAAAATTCTCCAAAAGCGAAAAAGAATAGGCCCGAAGAGGAATGCATCGTCAAAACACCGAAAAATAGAATCGCAGAAGCGAAAAGTCGGAAAAGACGGAGACGGAGAGATCGGCGAGCGCGAGGCCGAGCGCCGGCCAATCAGAGGCCGCCGGCAGAACGGGCCGCGCGCGCGCCGCCGGAGCCGGGGTATAAATATAGCCGCCGGGCGGGGAGCAAATCACACATTCGCTGCCGCGCGCTCGCACCGTACGGTCGTCCGCTCCGCTCGCGCCGCGACTAATTTATTTTACCGCCGCGCGCCATACCGCTCTCGTGTTTGATACTGTTGTAGCGTTGCTCCAGTTCATTCAGTATTAACCCCGCGCCGTCGATTTTCTCCGGCCCGCCTAAGCAATCGGTTCGTACGCGTTTTCAGTAGTGATATAAATAAGGTGTACGAGCCAGGGACTTTTTTGCTTGTTTTTTGCTCATAGTGACAAGTGATAGTGACAATGCAGTCCTCCAAAGACTCCATCGAAGCCACAGCGGCCTATGATATGCCGCAAATACTGCCAGCAACACCCAGGAAACGAGGCAGGGACCCCGCCTCACCCGGGGCAGAGCTTGAACGGGACTCGCAACGCCGTCGAGCCGACTCTTTCGGCTCTGACGGCGAAGCTCTTCATACGCTTCCGTCTTCGGACGACGAGGATGCGAGGAGCGAGCTGGCGGTGGGGCCTACTTACGCCGAATTAGCGGCTAGAAAGTCTCCTTTGCCGCTCCCGCGCGCACTGACGCCTCCAGCACAGGCTCCGCAAACACCAAAGCCGACGCCGCGTACTCAGCCAATAATAGTGGAAAAATTGGAGAGGTGGCCATCTCACCTCCAGGCAATCAAATCCAGGCTGGGGAGAGTGCCCAACTCACAGCCGATTGGGAACGGAGGATTCCGATTCCGCCCGGCGGATGACGCAGAGTACCGCGTCATCCAAGATTATCTTCACGGACTGGGACCGGCGATAGCGTGGCACACGTACACCGCACCGGCAGGAATAGACGCTAAAATTGCTATTCGAGGCCTCCCAGAAACAACAACCAGTGAGGAGGTCATATCCGGCCTAGAAGAGCGCGGCTTTGAAGCCAAATACGTAAAACGTATTCACGGAGGGCGGCGAGCCCTTTTTCATGTCGTGCTCAGGAAGTCAGAGCGCTGGCGCGAAGTATACAACCTGACGGATATATACTTTGTCAAAGTGACAGTGGAGGCCTGGAAAGGACGGAAAGGCCCGAAGCAGTGTCACCGTTGCCAGCGATTCCGCCACAGCAGCCACAATTGCCATCGGCCCCAAGTATGTGTCTGCTGCGGCGAGGAACATGCTGCGAAAGACTGCCCAAGGCCGAAGACAGTCCAGGCAACGTGCGGCAACTGTGGGCAAGGCCATCCGGCGAACAACCGGAGGTGCCCCATTTTTCTGGCGGAAATCCGCCAGTCGTCGCGGCAACAACAGGGTGCACCGCGTGCTGCAGCGGCTTCCCGTCCGAAAGCGTCGCTGCGAGGTGCCACGCCGAGCGCCGCGACCGCGACAGCGACCGCTGCGCCCCCGCCTACGACACCTCCACGACCGTCGCCACGAAAACCGGAAAGACCGCAGTCGAGGCCCCATCCTGCCACAGCCACAGCCCCTCAGCCACAACGACGCGCCCAGAACCAAAAGCCGGTGGTGAGTCAAGCTGCCCCACTATCGTGGAGACAGAAATCGACGCCGGTAACCGCCCCGCAGCAGGCAGCTGTGGAGTGGAAGGTGAATCGGCGGCGCTCGAAGTGGCCGAAGAAACCCTCTCCTCAAAAAGAGGAGGTGACGATCACCACGGAGGCGACCCCCCCGCCCCCTCGCTTCCAACCGCACGTGATTCGCTCTGCTACGCAAGAAGAGCTAAAAATCACGGTGGCAGACCTGCTGGAGCTGGTCAACGACATGATGATGAATCCAGCGGAAGCCACCACAATTCTGTCGCGCACCCTGCAGCGCCTAGCGGGGCCGTCGTCCGTCCTACAGTGCACAGCAACGCCTCCTGCCTCAGCAGGCCACTGAGGATCGTTCACTGGAATGCGGACGGCATTAAAAAGAAGCTCCCAACGGTGCGAGCCTTCCTGCAGGAGCAGCAGGTTGACGTCCTCCTAGTATCGGAAACGAAGCTCCTGAAGTCCGTCTCGGTACGAGTGCCCAACTACATCGTGTACCGGACGGACAACGCGACGACAGAAGGTCGCGCGTACAGGGGCACAGCCGTCTTCGTGAGGAGGACGATGCTCCACCAACAGATTGACTTGCCGCAGCTGGACTCGCTGTACGCAACGGGCATTCAGCTGAGAGCCGGCGGAGTAGATATGCGAATTCTTGCAGTCTACAAACCGCCCAGCAACCGACTGGAGACTGGCGACATCGACAAACTCCTACACCCAAAGATGCCGACGATAGTAGCCGGCGACCTCAACTGCAAGCATCCGGCGTGGAATTCGACGCGCACCAACGTAAACGGTGTGCTGTTGCTTAACCACGCCGAGAAAACAGGCTTTACGGTCGCCGGGCCGGAACAGCACACTCGCGTTCCAAACGTGCCAAGCTACTCATCAGAGGTACTCGATGTCGCCCTCCTGCACAACGTGACATTTACCTACGTGCAGGAGGTTATCTACGAGCTTCAGTCGGATCACCTGCCAGTTCTCCTGGAAGTACAGACGGACGTGGCTACAGCGAGTCACAAAAAAGAGCGCCGCCGCGTTGACTGGGTGAAGTATGGCAAACTGATGGAGAAAGCGGTCATCAGCTATAAGACACCAGTCACCATCGGGGACATTGAGAGTCGGGTGGCCAATCTCCAAGAAGCTATCAAGACCGCGCTGGAAGCCAGCTCGTCGACGCTAGAGGCGAGTGCTACACGTCCGCGCCTCCCGCAACGACTGCGGGACAAACTGCGTGAAAAACGACGCCTGCATCGCTTTTGGGCTACAACTCGGTGCCCAAAAGCGAAGCAACGCTTAGATGAGGCTAACGATAACCTGCGAGAAGAGCTGCAGACCCACACATCCGAATCGTGGGAACAATTCCTCGACTCTATTAGCGACGATATGCCCTCCATCTACAGGCTAAATCGACGCCTGATGTGTACGGCTGAACCAGCGCGGCCACTACTGGATTCGACCGGGAACCTCCGCTACGTCGCCGAGGACAGAGCGACTCTCTTTGCGGACCACTTGGAGAAGACCTTCGTTCCACACGAGGTCGAGGACCCGGAACACTCCAAGTCGGTTTGCGACTTCCTGGCAATGGACGAGAAAACCCAGCCGGAGCCCAGCGAAGAGATTTCGCCGATATCTCCAGCGGAGCTCCAGCGCCGAATCCAGCAGCTCAAGCTAAAGAAGGCACCCGGCCCCGATGGCATCGGTAGCGGTGCTTTAAGAAGACTACCGCGTCGCCAGCTCCCGGCCCTTGCAGGGCTTCTCAATTCCTGCATCAGACTCGGTCACTTTCCTGAGAAGTGGAAGACGGCCAAGGTGATAATGCTGCCGAAACCTCGCAAAGACCTGCGGCAGCCGGGCAACTATCGACCGATTTCGCTGCTGCCCACTCTTGCGAAGGTCTTCGAGCGATGCGTACTGGCGCGACTCACGCCGCACCTCGCCCCGCGCGCCGAGCAGTACGGATTCCGTACGGGCCACTCGACTACCCTGCAACTTACGCGGGTAGTACACCGCCTTACGGAGTCCTACAACAAACACCTGCACTCGGCAGCCGTCTTCCTGGACGTCGAAAAGGCGTTCGACCGAGTCTGGCACGAGGGCCTCCGATACAAGCTGGCGACTCAGACAACGACACCGCGCCTGCTCCGAAACGTGGTGGCTTCCTTCCTCTCCGGAAGAGGATTCTACGTCGCGGTGGAGGGCAATCAGTCAACAATTAGACCCATCGCGGCGGGAGTCCCGCAAGGAAGCTGCCTATCGCCGGCGCTATACGGAGTCTACACGAACGACATACCGCTCAGCGCCGACGCGGAGCTGGCGCTATTTGCAGATGACGCAATGTACATGGCATCTTCAATGAACATCAAGCTCGCGGCCAAGAAACTACAGCAGCAATTAGACCTTATGCCAGAATGGCTAAGGAAGTGGCGGATTGTCGTCAACGCGGCCAAGTCCGAGGCTATCATCACCGGCTCACTTAAAGCCTATCCAGAGCCAATGAAACTTGACGGCACCCCGGTACCGTGGAAAAACACGGTCAAGTACCTCGGGGTGCATATTGACCGTCGCCTCAATTTCTCGCATCACGCGAAAGCGACGGTCGCCGCTTCGAAATCCGCCTTCTATGCGCTGCTGCCCATGCTTCGCTCGGCCGCGATTCCGGCGAAGACACGACTGCTGATGCTGAAGATGTACGTGAGAACAAAACTCACGTACGCGGCACCGGCCTGGTACCACCTCATATCGACGTCACAGCGGACAAATATCCAGCGGCTGATGAATGTGGGGTTGAGAAAAGTTTCGGGAGCCCCATGGTACGTCAGAAACGCTACTCTGGAACGCGACTTTAGCGAGAAAGAGTCCGTGGAGGATTACGTGAAGCGCCTCGCGCGTGCCATGTACCAGAGGGCCGACACCTCGCCGCACGAGCACATTCGTCAGCTCGCTCCGCTGCACACCAGACCGCCAGATGTCCGGAAGCCGTACCCGCGCAGTCTACTAGACTAGCGGACCACCAGCGCGGGTACTGCAGCACAGCAGTCATCGCCTCAGAAGATGCCATGTACACACTCCCGTATCATCCTATCACCATAAGACGACTGATCCGTCAGGCGTCCAATTAAGATACCTGCCACAGGGCCAGCAAGCCATGTGAAGACCAAATGAAAGCCGGGTCGATGGGCCCGGCTCACGAGAAGCTCCACCTAACAGAGCGAATAGTGGAAGACGTCACGGGCCCCTATCAGGGCTCGTCGACTGATATTGATTGATGGAGCAAATCATTCGCTCTCCGGCCTGGGTGCCGGCAACAAGTGGCCACCCGGCCGCTCAGGAAGAAGTCGTCGCGCTGCAAGAAGAAGTCGTCGTGGAAGAATCGTCATGGAAGAAGTCAAGAAGACTGACCAGCCAACCACTCGGGGAAGTGAGTTGGACCTCGCCGCTTCAGGTCGCCGGATCTTCGGGACCTCGGTCTTGGCAACGGACCGCCAGACCGCGCCGCCAGCGGGAGCGACGGGAAGGACGACGCAGCGACGCAGCGACGGAGCAGCCGGGAGCCGGAGGGGAATCGCCGCAGTGGAAGGTAATTTGCTCGGTATTTCGGGGCGAGGCCAAAGAAACGTGGACGTTTTTGCCGCCGCCGAATACCGACGCGGACCGCCTGCGGGGCAAGCAGCCGAGCCACATCGGACTGCGGGAGGAGAGCGGGTACGCCGGATCACCGCGTCCGGGAACAGGCCAACGAAGCGTGTTTGCGCGCTTCGCCACGCCAAAGCCGCGGCGAAATCGTTCGCCGCGCCGCACCGACCAGCGAGTCGGTTGCGCCAGACGCCGCATCGCGCCAACCGGCAGAGTTGGACGCGTCGGCGATAGCGTGGAGAGCCACGCCGGGAAGCCGCCGCGACAGAGGTCGCCGCGCCGCACCGACCAGCGAGTCGGTTGCGCCAGACGCCGCATCGCGCCAACCGGCAAAGTTGGACGCGTCGGCGATAGCGTGGAGAGCCACGCAGGGAAGTCGCAGCGACAAGAGGACGCCGCGCCGCACCGACCAGCGAGTCGGTCGCGCCAGATCCGCGCCGCGCCACACCGACCAGCGTGTCAGTTGTGGTGGCCGCGCCGCACCGACTAGCGTGTCGGTTGCGAGAGATCATCGCCACGCCGGGCCGCGCCGGCCTGGGAGCCGGTCGCGCCGGAAGGAAGTCGCGGCGACCAGCGTGTCGGTTGCGCCAGATCCGCGCCGCGCCACACCGACCAGCGTGTCAGTTGTGGTGGCCGCGCCGCACCGACTAGCGTGTCGGTTGCGAGAGATCATCGCCACGCCGTGCCGCGTCGGCCTGGGAGCCGGTCGCGCCGGAAGGAAGTCGCGGCGACAGAGGACGCCGCGCCGCACCGACCAGCGTGTCGGTTGCGCCAGATCCGCGCCGCGCCACACCGACCAGCGTGTCAGTTGTGGTGGCCGCGCCGCACCGACTAGCGTGTCGGTTGCGAGAGATCATCGCCACGCCGTGCCGCGTCGGCCTGGGAGCCGGTCGCGCCGGAACGAGCGACACACGCCGCGCCGCGTCGGCCTGGGAGCCGGTCGCGCCGAAACGAGCGACACGCAGCAGCACGCCGCGCCGGGCCAAGTGGGCGCCGCGCCGCGCCGAGTACGTGCCTGCCGTCAACCGTCGCCAGCTTGAGCACGCCGCAGCATCGCCGCGTCGCTTCAAGCCGCCGACACGCCACTCCAGTACGAGCGGCGAACACGCGGTCGGCTAAGGAAGCCACCGCCAGCAGCACGCCGCAGCACCATCGCCCGACCGCCTGTTGGACACGCGGATCGATCTACAAGCTGCAAGCTGCGACACCGACAGTGGTGATAAATAAACTTTAATAAGACATTTTTGTGATTGTGTGTCGTGATAAGATTGTGGACATTTTTGAATGCCAACCTAGAAGTAAGCTAGGCTAAGAATTTGTATTTGATTTGGTTTATCGTCTAGCAAGTATTTATGTTAAATAACATTGTTTGTATTTTTACATGTTAAGGTAATAATATGTCTTACCATTTATTGTCGATACTGGCATAGCGGTTAATATTCTGCATTGTTGTGTATAGCGATTATTTAATATTTGTAGCGGTTAATATTTTGCTTTATTGTTTAGAGCCGTTGTTAGCAAGTAAGTTTTGAATATATCTCGTTGTTTTCAACAGATAAAAGTGTGTTTTATTGGTGCTAGAACAGGGAGAGTTAAACGGTGGTAAAAGTGCAAACTGAGGCTATCGAGGCTCGCAGCGGTGACCTGGCTGCCCGTAATAGGGCGAGCGGCGATCGAGTGGGGGGACCTCTTTTTACAGTCCTGGGTCCCCAACGACCACTGATCGGTTCCGTGCCAGTGGCATCGCAATATTGTGGCAGGTGGCCGCAATACACCTAGTAAGCGGAGAAGACATCTCAGATATAAAAAAATGGTTGATACAGCACTATAAAAAGACAGCGCTTTCACTCGAAACCAAAGATCGGCGTATTCCAAGAGACGAGAAGGTGGGTTTCCAGATCTATTTTGTTTTATCTCGAAATTTCACCATATAAAATACATCGAGGATGGAGAGATCCCGGTTCAAGCCCAGGAGTTCATCGATGGTGTGGTCAAGTATACATTTTTGCTAAAACAAAGACCAAATGTCATTGTTTCACTACCAAATGATCACACATATGGGCAAAGCAAGCAATGCATCAATGCAAAAAAGATTCCTGACTTAAAAAAATGTGTGGCGTTTGTACCGGATGAATATAAGAAGAGTTTCTGGGACGAAATACTCCTGTGGCCTACTACTAACACTGAAGAAGATGATGAATAATTGGTTGGTTTTAAAATTGCATTATGATTTCCTGAATAAATACCAGTTTATCAATAAAAGACTCATGATTTTTATTTTGAGAATGTGCTTTTTTTATATTGACGGTAAAAACAACCTTTATCCACAAATTTAAAAAATATATATAAAAATATTATACGTTTGATATTTTAATACACGATCATTAAGATAAATGACTATCTAGAAAAAAAATAATTTTCAATGTCTTCATATATTTTTTTTACACTAGACCGTTTTTATTGATTTACCAGAAGTTTCAAAAATGGATAAAGGTCGTTTTTACAATCAGGCATTCATTTACTCTAGAGAGCAATTTACGAATCGCCGTGTTTTACGATTTAGTCATCTAGCGGTAATGCTAATTTTTAAGGTCATCATATTTTAGTGTGGTGATGCTGCGCAGCGAACGGCATTGGTGTCCCCCGTGAGGTGACATCATCTCTTTTGTGCCAGCGACTCGCCAAAGAGACTCGCATAATACCGGATAACGTTCAGCCGGTTTAGCGGCGCGAACATTTATACCGGCCTGTCTGCTGTACGTCCTCATATATACGCAATACAGACGATGCAGTATACATGCGTGCTCCGTGTTTTGATTTTTACACGACCGCCTAAAAAGAGTGTTATGTGTTCAGGATGCATCTATGTATGTTTTCCATTTATTTATTCCATCATAACTTCTAAACGATTGAACCGATTTATAAGTATGTCGTGTTAGAATTGGCTCTGTTGAATACCTGATTAGAGAAAAAATATCTGTCTCTTAATACATCTAAGACAGTATCTATCTTCCTATCTTGTAGAAAAAATAAGGTTATGAACAGTCAAAATTTAATTATCGGTGCAAACACAGTAGCCAATATTAAAAGCCACAAATGTCTGGGTTTAGTTTTAGATGAAAATCTAAGGTGGAATGCTCACGGGGAGGAATTAAGCGACAGACTTTCCAGCGCCTGTTTCTTACTAAGGCAAATACGGAAACTGATCAGCGTTAAACACACCAAAATAATATACTTTGCCTATTTCGAGTCAATTCTTCGTTACGGGATTCCCTTCTGGTTACAGTGTACATATTGAGATGTCAACCACAACGGGCGAACCCGTCACCGCAGGACGTTTTAACGATTCATCGTTCTATCGACCGTGCAGTGAGCGTAGAAGACTTTGGACATAACAAATCCGACGTCTAGCTACGCCACAACCCGTTAGAGTCCAACGCCTTACCGCGAGTAGCCAGGTATGTTACCTGGCGGGCGGCACTCGCGCCCTAACTACCAATTGTGACCAGATTTCTCCGGTCTCTCGATTGGTTCCGAGTTCGAGGTCGCTTGCGCGGTCCTCTCCCTTACGAAGCGGTGAAACGGAGTATACCGAATCTATCGCGGACCAAGGCGTCCTTTGCCCGACTCTGAACCGGGATCGGATGGCCAATGGTCATTTCAAGAGCAGTCGCCGTAAGGTAGACAACTACCCCCGCTCTATAGGAAACAATACAGTTCCCAGACTCCCCCGATTGTTAGTCGGAGAGCACAATCGATTGGCTTGCGCCGCTCGGTGCGCAGACCGTCCAGGAGCGCCAGAGGATTGATTCCCAGGGGAGACTGGTTGACCCAGTGTCCTACCCAGGCTCCGCACCCCATGCGTGGAGGCCATCGGATGGGTGTTGACCCGTGAGTGTGACCGACCCTGAAACAGAATGGGTCTTCGTGGCCAACTCAACAAGGGCCCATTAGCTCCCTAGGTTACAGTGTACAGTAGTATTAAGGCAACATATCTTCTCTCTCCAAAAACGAGCCATAAGAATATTGATAAACCTTAACCATAATGAATCATGTCGTGGTCACTTCAAAAATCTCAGTATTCTAACGCTACCATCACTATACATATTTGAATGCATAAAGTTAATATTAAAAAACATAGGAAAGATGAAGACCCAAAAAGAAATTCACTCGCATTTCACCAGATGTAGGCATAATTTAGCATTACCCCGTCCATCTCTGGAATTATTCAAAAGGGGTCCAAATTACGTTGGAATGGCGTGTTACAATAAACTGCCTGAGAATATTAAAATTATATGTAGAAACGGAAAAATAGCCCAATTTAAATCGAAATTAAAAGGCTACCTTGTTGCGAGAGAATTATATAATATTAACGAATTATAATTATATGACTGACAATTTCCATCTCGATTTTATTTATTTAACTTGACATTTGTACCATTTTATTGCTTATTATATTATTACTATTATTTCTAATTGTCTCCCATAATCAATTATATTTCTTATTTATAAGACCATTTAATTTTAATATTATAATTTCATGACTAACTGTAGTTATGAATATCTAATATAACTCATTTGTGCAATGTGGTTAGTCTCTAATGAAATATTTAGTACTAGCTGCGCCCAGCGGTTTCACCCGCGTGGTGATGGAAAATGGTGATAATGATGATAGAAAACTATATATCTTTATAAATTATAGCCTATGTGTTATTCTGATGTGTAAGCTATATTATTGTAAAGTTTCATCAAAATCCATTCATTAGTTTTTGCGTGAAAGAGTAACATACATCCATACATACATACAAACTTTCGCGTTTATAATATTAGTAGGATTAGTAGTAAGTATAATAGGAAAACATTTTCAAAATCAGACGCTTGAATTTAAATTTCGAATATCAATTTCGTAGATTTTTTTCCTACTTACTTGACAGTTATCGTGATATTTTAGATAATTCACACTATATCTTTATAAATTAAAGCCTATGTGTTATTCTGATGTGTAAGCTACATTATTGTAAAGTTTCATCAAAATCCATTCAGTAGTTTTTGCGTGAAAGAGTAACAAACATCCATACATTCTTACAAACTTTCGCGTTTATAATATTAGTAGGATACATTTTAAAGTTATTTTAACATTAAGCGGCTATATAAAGTGTCTAAACAACTATGTAAAAGTTTTTGAAGACAATAAATGCGATTTGATTTGAGAATCGTTTTATCCTCCCGAGTGTCATAGGATACGCGCCGCGACCCCTTGCTGTCATATAAGGAGAAACCAGCTTCTTTAATATAAATCGCTTAGATACGCGGTGCATGTCCTCATTTAACCACACATTTTGAACCACTAAGTTCCCACGGTCTCGTACTTCGGTCAGCCTCTGACAGTTTATTAAAAATTCCGAGTCATAATAGTGATTTCTATTCCTATTCTTTCTGTGTCCATGGTGCAAGACTCTGGAACGATCTCCCAGCAAATATACGAAACTCGCCTTCTTTACCATCGTTTAAGACTCACCTTAAGGATTACTACCTTTCTAAGAAGTAACCAGTTCTTCCCTTTCTCTCCTGTTCCTCTCCCAATTTCCTCTCCTCGGGCATTATTAGTCTTAAATTCTTCCACTTGTCTGTATGTTATGTAATAATCTTTATTTTCACAATGCGCGCATGTACCACTATGTTTAGGTTAGCTATAAGTGCAAATAAAGAGTTTATTATTATTATTATTATTTAACAGTTCATCATTTGACAGTTTAATTTTCTTTTCGTTCTCCCTCTTCGCTGCCATCAGGAATAGATCCGGTAGGCCTAGTAACGCAGAGAAACATTTGGACTATTAATTCGCCAAATAAATTATACAGAGTGTTTCATTATTACACTCCACAACATATTACCGATTTTTAAATCACTGTTTTTGTTTCTTATGAACTTACTCCAATCCAACATTTTGGAAAATTATTAGGACCTTGCATTGAAAACTTCGATTTCCTAAGAAATACCGTAACTTATATTTCTAGTCATTTACCAAATTGCAAAATGCTTCATGTCAAAGCGTCATCATTCGGCTGCAATTATCAGTCTGTGTCATTTCGTTGAAGTGTCAACAACGGTAATTTTGTTAGGTTTGTGTGTCATTCCTAAAGCGACGGCTGTGGCGACTCCAGCCGTACGACTCGAGGCCCGCGACTAGAGTCGTACGGCTGTAGCCGCCAAGTACATTCCTTAAATAAGAGCGACTAGAGCAGTACCGTCTTGGACATCATGTCAGATGCATCACTGTTGGCGTTAACCTATCTTTTATTGCAAGAAAAGGAGGAAGAAGAGTTATTGTTGATGAAGCTGAAAAAGAACGAAAAGCCACATTCATTGTATCTATCAAGATGCGAAGAGGGGTTTAAAACATTTTAATTAGCAGACATATTCTACGGGACGATTCAATGTTCAAAAGGTTTTTTCGTTTGAATAGAGTCCAGTTTGATTACATATTACCGTTCATTGAAAGTGGTTTAAACAGAAAATCATGTAACAAAGTCAAACAGCCCATCAGCCCTGCAGAAAAACTGGGATTGACGCTAAGGACCTTATCTCTGATGTTTCCATCTTTGTACAGGTGGTGTTTTGGGTTGAAAAGACAAGGGTGTTCATGCACTAGTTCGATGTTTGTTTGTTTGAAAAGCTTTATTGCACACACAAAAGAATACAATGTGGTGGGCCTATTGCCAAGTGGCAATATCTACCGACCATACCGCCAGGGTTATTGTGACTGAAGGTTTATGTGGGCAAATAAATTTACAAGTAATAAATAAATACACATACAAAAAAGTCATCATAGTATAAAATATAATTCAGTGATTAGTAACGTATGCCAACTCGTATTGAAGGGAGGAGTGAAATATAAGGACAAGCAAAGGAGACGGGAGGGGAGGGGGAATTCATAAGTTGAGTAAATGTCTCTTTAAAGAATTTTTAAACCCGCTCAGGTTTTCAAGTTGTCTTATCGGTAAAGGCACGGAATTCCAGAGACGGGCCGCTTGCACTGCGAAAGACCTAGACATGAAAGTTGATGAATGCTGAGGTATAGCCAGTAATAGATTTTCCTGAGAGCGCAATGGGAGACCATGGGATGATAGCGGAGAGAAGAGATTATACAAATAAGTAGGACAGTTTGACTGTAGTACGCGGAAGAGTAGGGCGAGTATGTGAAATTCCCGACATCGTCTAATGGGTAGCCACTCCATTTGCCTGCGAAAGTTTGATATGTGATCAAACTTCTTCAGGGAATAAACAAAGCGAATACACGCGTTTTGAACCCTATCTAGCTTATCGAGTAGTTCTTCATTCGCATCTAGGTAGGCCACATCAGCGTAATTAATTAGCGGTAAAAGAAAAGATTGTGCCATTTGGCGTTTAATACAAAGAGGTAAGAGATTCTGAACCCGTTTAAAAGAATGGAGACTTCCAAAGACTTTACGACTGACCTCACTTACTTGAGGATGCCAAGATAAGTTTTCATCAATAAGCAGGCCAAGGTCTTTCACAGAACTGCTGTAAGGGACAACGACGTTGTCGATATTGATAAGGGGGAGATTATTTTTATACTTGGCAATGAGTGAGCGACTTCCGATGACGATTGCTTGGGTTTTTGACGGATTAAGAAGCAGGCCATGGTTACGAGACCATACCGCTATCGAGTTTAAATCGGAGTTTAATGCGGATATGGCACTAGCCGCATCCATGGGAGCGAAACTAGCATAGAGTTGAAGGTCGTCGGCATATAGGTGGTATTTACAAGACAAATTTTCAGAGATGGAGATAGTAAACAAGCAGAAAAGTCTCGAGTCATCCATGATTTAATAGGGAAATAAACACCAAAACCGTATAAATAGAGTTCCAGCCGTCGCGGCTGTTACGGCTGGACTGCTCATGCAAGCAGTCTAGCCGTACGGCTCGAGCCGCCTCACTAGAGTCGCTTCCGTCGCGCGGCGCCAGCCGCGTCATAGGAATGGGTTTCGTTTATTTACATGCGAAGCAGTATGAGTCATAGTCCCGCGGCTAGAGCCGCGCGGCTGGAGTCGCTACAGTCGTCGCTTAGGAATGACACCTGGTTAAAACAATCTGGCGCCAAAAGCCTGTTGCGGTTCTCAAATGACACGAGGCTTAGCGCAGAACTATATATAGTAGGTAGCGAACACAATAGATCAGCAATGGTCGCAGTGTTACAAGGCTCATAAAGACCTTAGAAAAGCCCCACACAACAAATTAAAAAAGATATAACGGTGGCCTTATTCGGAAAAAAGCAGTATAATGTCGATTTATTTCAACAAAAAATATCGAATGGTCCATAAAGGCATCGCGTCGCGGCTTGTTTTCGACTAATTCTACGTTATTATGTCTGTGTTCGGTATAATATTATCTTCCGCGAAAATCGGTACTCATAACTACAACCGGTTTCTGGTAATATTTAATGAATGATTGCGTTTTGTATGAGCAGACAGGCGAATCAGATGAGAGATAACGGTGGTGATGTCATGCAGGCGATGTGATTCTGTGATTCGAAAACAATCGTGAATAATGCGACGGCCAATAAACTGCGTTTTCTAACTTTTCTAACTGTGTCTCAGGGTTCCGTACCAAACTTTACAAATGAAACCCTATCGGTGAGACTTAGCTGTCTGTTTGCGCTGGGAGTTGATGGGCCCTTGCTAGGTTGGCCACGAAGACCCATTCTGTTCAGGGTTTGTCCACTCCATCCGGTGAAGTACGAGCCCGGGCAGGACTCTGGCCTTAGGGCTAGTTTCCCCTATGAATCAAACTTCCGGCGCTCTTAAACGGTCTGCGCACCGTGCGGCGTAAGCCAATCGACTGTGCACTCTGACTTACAATCGGGGGAGTCTGGAAGCTGTACTGTTTCCTATAGAGCGGCGGTGGTTGCGGACCTTACGGCGACTGCTCTTGAAACGACCATCGGCTACCCGATCCTGGGTGAACAGCCGGGCAAAGGATGCCGTGGTCCGCGATAGATTCGGTACACACCGTTTCACCGCTTCGTAAGGGAGAGGACCGCGCAAGCGACTTCGAACTCGTAACCAATCGAGAGACTGGAGTAATCTGGTCGCAATTGGAAGTAAGGGCGTGAGTGTAAGCCCGCTGGGTAACACTCCTGGCTATCTCGCGGCTAAGGCGTTGGTCTCTTACGGACGTGTGGCGGAGCTTGTCGGTGGTCTGCTTTTTCCAAGTCTTCTGCGCTCACTTCAGGGAGACAGAACGACTAATCGTTAAAACTTCCTGAGAGGACGGGTTCGCCCGTTGTAGTTGACAACTCTAGTTGTCTGTTTGCGCTGAGAGCTAATGAGTTATTTATCTCCTAGTTATTTATCTATGACTATTTCCATGACTATTTTCCTATAATGAACAATTTTATTGAAATCAAAACAAATAATTACAATTACAATTTAGTTCTTCTGCTCCAGTAGGTAGGCTTTCCTACACTTGGATGCGTCTTTTCCTCTAAAATTTTAAATAAGTAAATAATTAAAGAATATTGACTATCATGATATAGTTGTGGCAATATAAATTAATTTTAGTAAATTATAATTGGTTTGAAAACCATTGATAAATAGTAAATAATCTAATAATCAAAATTGCTGATCAAAAAAGAGCTCAATGTCTGTAGTCATAATTATCAAGGCAATAATATGATGGTCATGAAAATAGATAAGGGTATAGTAAAAATATCTAAATTTAAATTAATTGTCAAATATAGCAATATAGCCGTCGTCGATAAAAATAAAAATAAAAATTACGCTCTTTGGCAAAGTTGATTATCATGAATTTTCCGTTATTTTACATTAAGATGCTCTTGGAATAAGAATTCAGCATTATCCAAATCTCTTAAGTCATATACTGGATTCTTGACTAGGCCATTAAATAGGATTTTTTTGAATTGGTTCTCTCCAAGATTTCTGATATGTGTTGGGACCTTGTTATAATAACACAGGCGTTGGTGAAGGAAACTGTTGCGCACTTTACTAAGCCTGTACCGATTTAGATGTTGATCAAATTTATTTCTTGTATTGTGTTGGTGGAAATCGCTATTCGCCGGGACATCCGATATGTGCTTACGAGCGAACATAATATTTTGTTGGATATAGCACGAGTACATCGTCATGATTCCCGACTCGATGAAATCGCGCATCTAACGGTACAAATAATACATGCACAAGGAGACAATGCTGCGACCCGGTATTTTTTTTCGTGGCATGTTACCGGGCGACGACCTACTATTTGGGAAACCCTGCGCTATATATTCATTCACCTTAGTAACGAAACAATGTAACAGTGCGAAGAATGCAATTGATTGAATTAGGAGGGTCAAGTATGTAAGTGTAAGTTCGGTCGGTTCGTAGGTGTCGAAGCACCGATATAGCCCATTGTGTTGCCTAATATCGTAGTAAGCGAGTGGAGAGTAGTGAACGAATGAGTAAGTATATGGGTCATGCGGCGCGTCGTACCGCGGAGAGGTCAATTAACTAGGGAGAGAAAATAGGGGGAACAGGTCGCGTCCCCCGCCTCACTCCCTACTACCTAGAGCTAAGCTCATGCGCACGACGGTGTATACGGTACTGCCAAAACAAAGAACGAGATATTTTCATCATCATCATCATCATTTGAACTGCAAGAGTCTTGATTTCGCCAAGAAACTTCTAACGACCGTAACGACCCATTTTTATGGAAATCGAATTCTTATCCGGCTACGTAACGACCAAATTTGGTTGCACATCATAACACCATTGACTACGTAACGACCAATATTGGCGGCTTGCTCCCAGTAATATTATTTTTTATTTCGAACGCATCCTAAAATCCATACCAAATATCTCATTATTACCATAGATACATAGATGGCCGCTAGAATAATTTCGCGGATATTTCTGGTAAAATTCCATTGCCAAACATTTTTTTTTTTCGAGGAATCATCAAAAATTTTATTGCATTTTATGAGCTAATATTTAAATATTTTTGTATGTAAATAAGCAAAACAAAATGTTACCTCTGATAGAGAATCTAATAAAGATCACGATAGTATCTACAATTTCTAAATAGGGTTCCGTATTTTTCCGTAAGACAAGTACAAGTTAGAAATGCCGAGTTTTTTTCACTTTTTCGACTTTCTCATATTTATTTTTTACTTGTGATGGAATTATGAGTGTGGTTCGGTTAGTACTGAGTGCTACGATTTATTTCCTGACTGCCAAAAGAAGGGTTATATTTTTACTGCATATGTATGTATGTATTTGCATGCCAATTTGACTATATTACCGTTATTTGTGAGTGTCTTCTTGTGAGTGTCTTATCTGTTTAACCATTTATGCAGTAAAAGTGAAATTATATGCAGTAAAAGGGAAAAGTCTTTTGTTTTAAACACTTGAAGACGATAAATTTACTTATTTTGATAAGAATTCATAATGTTGATAATATGACCGATAAACATGACCTAACGATTTAAATTATGTTTTTAATATAAAAAACTACTTTTTGTGACTTAAATATAAAATTTAGACATATGCTGTCGCTGACTTTTTTATAGGCATTACCAAGCTCTACAATTTTTCTCTAGAACTCAATCATATATCTCTCATCGTTAAAGCAGCGTTCGTAAGAAACGTTTTCATTCGACCGCTTATCCTCCGACTTACTTTGCAAATCCGACTACCACGAAAAAGTCTTTTCATTTTTCGGATTAATATATAACCTATGACACTTACAAATAACGTGGCTTTCTACTGGTAGAAGAATTTTCAAAATCGGTTCAGCAGATCCAGACATTACTTCCTACAACGTCACAAACTTTACCTCTTTATAATATAAGTAAGATAATCGTCACATTGTGCAGTAATCGTGTGGCCGCTGCCGCTGTCGATTCGATGAGCAATAAAATTATCTATAATTGATTTCACGTTTACCAGAGCGAAGGCATACCAGAATAAACATTCTGACAGAGAAACTACAGTACCTGGCCTAGGCCCATCATATATTGGAGTGCTGATTTACAATATGAAATCGAAGACTATCGCGGTTGTTTGACATTATAAATAGGATAGAAAACGAATTTACCGCGTGAAATTTGTAGGACCCGACGTTTCGGTGACGTTGCAGCCGCCGCGAGATGAGTTTACCCTAGACAACGGCGGCTGCAACGTCACCGAAACGTCGGGTCCTACAAATTTCACGCGGTAAATTCGTTTTCTATCCTACTGATTTACAATATTCAATATTCGTAACATTAAAGCTACATTATATTATTGCGTATTGCCAATGGTGGCATAAGGTACTGAGATGTGGTCTTAATTATTACTAAGAGGATGTTCAAGTATTACGTAACGCAATTTGGGGGGAAGGGGGGGGAGGGTCTTGTAAACGTCGCATTATGTATCGCCATGATGGGCATTGAAGTTTCTGTTAGTAAGGCGCCAGCATTACCGCCAATCGTTTGTTTACGTTTGTTTAGTCAATATTACTGTAAGGGGCTCTAGAATAAAATATGTTTTTTTTTTTATTTTTACCAAAAATGCCTAATTTTGTAGTTTATACCAGGAAGTCTGGTTAATTAGACATAATTAATTGTTGAATGACTTGATTCCCTGGTATAAACTACAAAACTAGGCATTTTTGGTAAATATTAAAAAAAATGCATATGTCCTGCGGTTTACAATCCCTTCCCAGCCCGCGACGCAATGCTTGACAAGCATGCTTGATCGTCTAGAGAGTCTCTTAGGGGCTCACGTCATTCATCAATCAATTACGTCTAATTAATATTACTCCCTGGTATAAACTACAAAATTGGGCATTTTTAGTAAATATTTAAAAAATACGTGTGGCACTCGGGGACTGCTGCGGTAAAGCTATTGCATTTATTTATTTTATTTTTTCTGATATCAGATAACTGCGCTCTATCGGAAAACGTTGAAATTATTATGAATCATCTGCGGAAGCAAATGATTCGGAATAATTTAAACGTCTTCCGATAGAGCGCCGCGCACGAATTTTTTATTCGACAAAAGCAAAAAAAAAGGATTATTGAAAAAAATCGTAGATAAAAAGATTGATAATTAAATTATCTTTAAAATGGTGCAGGTTTCATTATAATACGCCAGATAGTATTTGCGTAGTAGTCATTTTTGTGTTCGGTTAGACCTAATTTCACAAATTAATTACACTATGTAATATAAACAAAATCTAAAATATTTAAAGCTAAGAATATTAGGAAAATGTTCTTGTTTAACATATATTTTTTTGAATCGTAAGCAGTACTCGTTTGGACGTAATTATCAGTTTAAAATCATTAATTTTCGTTAAGAAATTTCTTCATTCGGTCGCCGCGCTGGCAGGCCCGCGATAAAAGCTATGCAATAGCTTAAAAAATATTTGCATATTTTCTGCATTTTAAGATCTCCTCCCAGCCCGCGACGCGATGCTTGTCAAGCATGCTTGATCGTCAAGAGAGCCCGTAAGATTACACACCTTTATTTACACTTGTTTTGATTCCGTTGACGCCTAATAACATTCTCATTGGATAACTAATACGAATTCCAATTTGAATTCCCGTTTGAATTCCTTTTGAATATATCAAAAGTGTGATTAATGATGTCATGTAGGTAGGTATTTCTTTTTAACCCCTGGGTGGCCACGCCCGCCGATCGGCGTTTTTCGTATTATCCGTATTGTATCCGTATTTATGCAATTTCTCCTCAATTGCTCTATTTCTCCCTCCACTGCGGTAAAAGCATGTCATTGAAGCCTGCTATTGTATATCCCCCCCCCCCCCCCCGTATATATTAGCATGCTTGCACACACTTTCTACAAACAAATTTTCGAGAGCCTCGAAATTTTTTCGTGGAGTGACTGGCTTCCGAAAGGTTAATGCCCTTATCTGGGTATAGAAATAACATTTCGATTAATTATTATTGCAAATAAAATTGCAATTTAAAATTACGCATAAAATTACAAAAAAGTACTTTAATAAATCGAATTTAAAAAAAACTAAATTTAAAAATATAAAAAAAAGAAAAATAGAAAGCATCCCAAGGGTCTTTTAGAGTAAGAAACCACATATATTAGGGATAAAACTAACATTCGAAAAAAAACATGAATAAAATTATCAAAATATAAAAATCAGAATTGATAGCAAATTATACAAATTATAATCAAAAAACTAAAACAATCAAAAAACAATATATTTACGAAAATTTAAATGTCCGCCTTCAAACAGGCTTTTGCCTAGTTATGCGCCATTAAAATAGTATCACTGGCAACAGTTTCTGGCATAACATGTTATCAGTTTTTGCTACTGGATTTTCAGCTATGACATTGGGCTCGATTGCGTTTCTTCGTGAACTAAAATCGGAAATTAGTCCGTGTGAACGAGACATGGCAGACTGGGGTGTGGGTGGGTGAGTGGGTGGGTGTGTTTGGGTGGGTGGCTGGGGGTGTGTGGGTGTGTGTGTGTGTGTGTGTGTGTGTGTGTGTGTGTGTGTGTTTCGAATAAGTTAGATGACTTCATCAAAAATATTCTTTTTCCTCTGTGGGTTCCTATCCTGCCTTATCTATAATGATTTAACTTCGAAGAAAATAGACTTAGTGCTGAGGATGTATGAAGTTCCAGACGAAAATATTCTTCTTCTTCTGTGGGTTCCTATCCTGCCTTATCTATAATGATTTAACTTCAAAGAAAATAGACCTAGTGATCAGGATGTACGAAGTTCCGGACGAAAATATTCTTCTTCTTCCTTGGGTTCCTATCCCGCCTTATCTAGAATGCTTCAACTTCGAGGAAAATAGACCTAGTACTTGGGATGTACAAAGTTCCAGACGAAAATATTCTTCTTCTTCTGTGGATTCCTATCCTGCCTTATCTATAATGATTTAACTTCGAAGAAAATGACCTAGTGCTCAGGATGTATGAAGTTCCAGACAAAAATATTCTTCTCTTCTGTGGGTTCCTATCCTGCCTTATCTATAATGATTTAACTTCGAAGTAAATAGACTTAGTGCTGAGGATGTATGAAGTTCCAGACGAAAATATTCTTCTTCTTCTGTGGGTTCCTATCCTGCCTTATCTATAATGATTTAACTTCAAAGAAAATAGACCTAGTGATCAGGATGTATGAAGTTCCGGACGAAAATATTCTTCTTCTTCCTTGGGTTCCTATCCCGCCTTATCTAGAATGCTTCAACTTCGAGGAAAATAGACCTAGTACTTGGGATGTACAAAGTTCCAGACGAAAATATTCTTCTTCTTCTGTGGATTCCTATCCTGCCTTATCTATAATGATTTAACTTCGAAGAAAATGACCTAGTGCTCAGGATGTATGAAGTTCCAGACAAAAATATTCTTCTCTTCTGTGGGTTCCTATCCTGCCTTATCTATAATGATTTAACTTCGAAGTAAATAGACTTAGTGCTGAGGATGTATGAAGTTCCAGACGAAAATATTCTTCTTCTTCTGTGGGTTCCTATCCTGCCTTATCTATAATGATTTAACTTCAAAGAAAATAGACCTAGTGATCAGGATGTATGAAGTTCCGGACGAAAATATTCTTCTTCTTCCTTGGGTTCCTATCCCGCCTTATCTAGAATGCTTCAACTTCGAGGAAAATAGACCTAGTACTTGGGATGTACAAAGTTCCAGACGAAAATATTCTTCTTCTTCTGTGGATTCCTATCCTGCCTTATCTATAATGATTTAACTTCGAAGAAAATGACCTAGTGCTCAGGATGTATGAAGTTCCGGACGAAAATATTCTTCTTCCTCCGTGGGTTCATATCCCGCCTTATCTAGAATGCTTTAATTTCGAAGAAAATAGACCTAGTACTCAGGATGTATAAAGTTCCGGATGAAAATCTAAAGTGCTTCAATAGATACCCAAGTGCTTAGTGGTTTTGGAGGGGTGGTATTGAGGGGTGGGAGGTTTGGGGGGAGAGTTGGGGGTTTGGAGGAGGGGAAGGGTTGGTTTGGCGGTGGATTTATGGGGGTTAGGGGAAAGGGGGGCGTTGCAGGGGAGTAGCGTTGGGGGCGGTCTGCTTGCAGGAATGTCTTGGGGTGACACAGCCATTTTTTTTCCTATCAGAAACAATTCTAAAAATTACCATTGCAATGATCCCTTCTCACGGGGTCCCTAAAAGACATGGGCCCATAGGCCGGTGCCTACTTGGCCTATTGGATATTCCGGCATTGCATAGGGCTGCAACCTTAGAATGACATGTCAAACACTGTTTTATAGCAGTTTTTATTTGTCATAACACAGGCAACTTTGCACATTTCGAAAACAGCCGGTAATTATTGTTCTCTTTTTTCTGCAGAATCACGGTGCGTTTAAACGGGGAAACGATGGCAGACACGTCCGAGTCTGAAACGGCTCCTCTGCAGCAGCTACACAACGGGACCACAACAGAAGAGGATGACGAGAGAATGCGACAGAGACCGGCCGACATCGACGCTGTAAGTTCTACCTCTTTTTTTTTTTGTTCTCTTAAGGTGCAAGCCTCCCTGTATGTGCAGGATATTTAATGTTTGTTGTGTTAAGATGGCTGCAAGAGTGAAACATTGTTGACCATAATCCTCATTGACATTTTTCTCTATAACTGCAGATTTTACTTTCCTGACCCGTCAACCAACAAAGAGATAAAGTATTGTTAAGAGGCCGTGGCGGCCAAAATCTCTATGAAGCATATTTTTGTGGCCTGGTTGTGAGAACACGAAAAAGAATGTTAATACAATTATGCCGGATTTTAAAAACCCGGTCCTTAAGCTATCATTTCGCCAAAACGAAATTGCTAAATTATTTGCCATATTAATTGTAAATTATCTTTATTCTGGTACTGTTTTCAAAAAAAATAAAAACGAGCGAGATTTGTCTTCAGTTTTTGATAAACCTAGAGATGGTTCTCAATATTAAAAAATACTATTTACACCAGCGTATAGTCTATTTGCATAGTACCAAGACAGTTTTTGGAACCTCCATACAAAGAATATAATAAAAAAATGTTTGAAATTACGTAATTTCCAGAAATGTTATGGCCAAACATTATTTTTTTCTATTTATTAACCCAACCCCTCGCGAAGTAAAAGTTTACCCTCGCGAAGTAAAAATTTAGCAGTCACTTCTGCGCGGAACAGTTTCGCGCGTGATGTCGATGGCCTTGAGAAAAACGACCATAACTTTTAAACTACTATACGGATCGTAAAAAGAATAACTTTAAAATGATCGCATTGAAATTTGTAATATAAAACATTATAACCTTATCTCGTAAAGCAATTAAGATCATAATGAATAAATATTACAAAGTTGGCGAACTGAAAGAACTCGCCTATAAAATCATTTCGATGTTTTTATCACAAAATACGGAAAATGAACAAAAATTGTAAATACAGTTATGTTCTTTATTAAATGCTTTACCTAAACTATTATTTTGTTTTACTTATTTGCATACAAAAATATTTAGTAATTCAGCCAAGAAAAATTTGATGTATTCTCGTAAAAAAAAAAATTTTTCATTTTATTTTTGTGACTACTTAGGCTCTTTTTTTATATGAATTTCTTTCCAAATAACTTTACCACTACATCACACTTCTTAGAAAATCACACCAGAACTTTGAGCTTTGTCTGATATTACAGAAAAATCTAAACTTTTGTGAGTTAGCGATGTAAACTTGGTAACTTTGACGGAAAATTTGATAATACAAAAATGGTTAAGGATTTTCAAATAATATGTCTCATTATATGCTTATTATATGTCCAGTAACTAATTATTATACTCCAAAGAGTCACGTTTCATAGAAAAACAATAGAAAATCGCACTCAAAATATTGTAATACTTTCATACTAATTGTCAAAACAAACTCCAAAGTGCGACCGCATTTTATGAAACTACTCGTAATGAAAAAAATACGGCTTATTATGTAATTACTTACGATGTAAATGAAAGAATAACTATTTTATCAGCGAATTGAAACAATAATACATCATATTTTGCGATATTTCGGGAGATTTCATAAAAATAACGGAACAAATTGCGGCCACGTACTCCGACACATATGTTTTCGCCGAAGCAATTTGCTTAAAAATACACGAAAAACAGCAAATGGACAATCTCAAATGACAAATGCTCATTCATAAACCGTTTTAAAATGCAAATTACTCACGTTTTTGAAGTATATCGAACTATAACACGCACTAAAACACATTAGGTGAGCGTTGCATCCATTATTGGACGGCTCATTCCGAAGTATTTAGGCTTGCATCCAATGGTGGACGGCTCACATCAGTCGGGTTAAAGATACTTTTGAGTGATATAAAAATAACACAGTGATCTTAAGTTATTTTATTATTGTAATCAAATTTTTACTTTATAAAAAACTATTCATTTGATAATTTATTATATTATTATTGAAAAGCCAAATCGACTATATTAGATGACGCGCGAAGCCGAAATCGTCACTCGTAATTGGCCACTGCTAACGGTAGGACATATTCCCTTGTCGCCGCGGTATACCTATACATCTTTATGTATATATTGAAAGCGCGCGGCCGCGTGGCATTGCAAAAATATCTAAATTTTTAGTCGCGTCAACTCGGAAGGGAGCCTTAAGAGAGGTTAATGCTATTGCCTCGCAGCAACAGATAGAAGGCATTCAGCTTGTCAAATATATCGCACAAATACGTTAGTTTCAGCAAAAAGTCAGTTTCGCCAAGTACCTGGAGTTTTCATGGCATTTCTATTGTAGAAAGTGTAAATTTCGTGACGTAGCTCGAATGCACAGAATAAGACGTTGCCACGTAAAAGCCATCGTTAATTGCAGTACTCAAGCAGCGCCGTGTATTCAGCTCCTTTGTCCATGAATAGCTTTTTAGAAAAAAATCGGCTTTCAGTGGCCTAGTTTTAATATAGTTTACTACGTCTACGAGACATTCTAATACGAAATTCAATTGAGAGCTGATCAATTTTAATCCAATTGCTTCCATATTATGTAGGCAATGTTAATTTAAGAGTATGTGTGCTGTGGCACACCTCCAATGGAAATTTTACATCAGGTCTTGCGGTCTCTTCCTTTTAAGCCTCTTTATTGCTGATTTTTCTGCCTTTAGAGCATCTACAAACCTCATTTTGATCATGGAAATAGACGATGACACAACCAATTTTTTATAATCAAAAGAACCTATTTGCTTTCCTCTTATCGCGCCTGTCGGATACATTTGTAAATTTGTGATGGAATTCCAGGATGTCCGCGAGATGGAGCGCCGCAAACGAGTGGAGGCAATCATGTCTTCGAAGCTGTTCCGCGAAGAGCTTGAGAGAGTCCTGGACGCGAGACTGAGGGGGGGAGACTGCGACACTTCGCTGCTTCAGCACATCGGAGACATCGTCGGCGTCAGCCGGCAGCCAGGATCCTTCAAGGTAAAAATTGTATGATAACACAACAATAACAATGGGGCTAAATCATTCTATCGATATATCAAAATGCAACTTCAATCCAAACCTTCTACTCCACTAGAACTCTACAACAGCGCGACTGACTCCAACACAAGCAACCCTCTTGAAATTGCGGATATTTTTGCTGAGCAGTTTAACGTTTACGAACCTGATGGACCTTTACCACCTCTAACTAAGCTAACCAGGGTTAACAATTGTTTTGATGATGTTCATACTAGTACTGTTCATATATGTGGTAAAAACTTTAAAAATGCTAAACGTCAAATCCGCCATGGGTCCAGACAACTTACCGGCTTTACTCTGGAGGGAATGTGCAAGCCAGTTAAGTAAACCGCTAGTTGTGATTATGCAGCAATCAATCACATCAGGAAAATTACCTGCAGACTGGAAACATGCAAATCTATAAAAAAGGAGATAAGTGCACTTCTTCCAATTACCTTTGCATTTCTTGCAAATCCATGGAAAGAATCGTCACAGCAAAATTAGGCGAATTTATATTGCAAAACAAAATTGTTCCAAATGAGCAGCATGGTTTCATTCCCGGACGCTCCACTGTCACCAACTTAGTTCTTTGTCTAAACCGCTGGACCGAGAACTGGGATGGGGGTATACCGACCGATGTTATATATCTCGACTTCGAAAAGGCCTTCGACAGAGTTCTTGTAAGAAGACTTCTGCAAAAACTTCAACATCTCATAATTCGAGGGAAAATTCTAAGTTGGATATCAGACTTCCTAACAACTGGTCGCACCTTCCAAGTGAAAGTAGGCGACTTTAAATCTGATTATTTCACTGTATCCAGTGGAGTACCTCAAGGGTCAGTGCTAGGTCCAGTTTTGTTCACCTTGTATATTACGGATCTTCAAGCCTCAATCGCATCGCAGAGCTACTTTGCCGATACACAAAATTCTTCGCAAATCCTATTCTATGCGGTGGACAGCTTCAGCAAGATCTTGACAAGATTAAAGTACGTCTGGGTGAAATACGGGAACATCCATATCCGGAAAAATGACACTTCGCCAGTGTTCATCGTCAACAATGTGTCTGATTTAAACAAAGTTGCTTAATCTGTCTCTATGCTATTGTATACTTCCCATCGCTATTTAAGATGTACCTCTGTGAAACTATCGCACTTCAGTGCAGTTAATTTCTTCGTATTGTATGTATTAAATTGCTTAGAAATAGTCTTATATACACCCGCTTCATTCCCTCTCAGTATAAAAATGTTTGTAACCCTTGCTCTCGCCGCTGCCCCGTTCACTCGCCGTTCACACGCGCAGGATGATCACGTCAGATACCGGTTTCCATACTGCATTTTCACTAGTCAACTTTGCTCGCCTATATTGTCTGCCTATCCTGATCGTACTAATTCTATTGTTTTATATTTAATAATTCATTCATCACTGACAATGCTACTTACTAAATAAAATTAATCTCCGTGTTCCTTCCAAACTCAATAGATTTAACCCTGCTCTTCATGTTCCTCATGCTGGTACCAACTATAGGCAAAATGCATTTCTGTGGCGAACAAGTGACAATTCCAATGATGTGATTAAACAATTTGACTTTGATCTATTCTGTACGAGTATTAACTCAGCTAGTCAGCAGCTGAATAGTGAATTCTTTAGCATTAATTGTTGAATAATTTGTGATGTATTTTTAATCGATAGCTTTAATTGAAAGGTCACATATGTTTCTACAACATTACTTAAACGTGAAAACCTTTAATTGGCTCTCTGTTATCGTACTCCTCTTTTTGTTAAATTATAATTAGCTGTTGGTTTTTCCTAAAAATAAATAAATTAATTAATTAAAGCGTTCACGAAAGATTGGTTGCTTACCTTAAACACTGATGGGGCGTTTACACTCTCGCGCGAGGCGCGAGGCGAGACGCAAAACCATGTAGTAAACAAACGGAACAGAGGCAAAGCTTCTAGCAAGTAGGTAAACATTTTGTACGCTCGTTAGAAGCTTTGCCTCTGTTCCATTTGTTTACTGATATGGTTTTGCGTCTCGCCTCGTGCCTCGCGCGAGAGTGTAAACGCCATATGAGAAATGTGTTGTACTTCATATCAGGAAAAGCAACCCCAACAAACAATATTTTCTGGCAAATGCCCAATTAGATGCAGTCAAGCAACAAAAAGATCTTGGAATAACAATTACTGATGATCTCAAATAGGAGAAATTACGATACAAAGAAGCACAGTGCGACGACGCATTGCACACCGGTAGGGGACCGCAAACCGCAGGAGATATGCAAATACTATTTTTTTTTAATAATTAGCAAAATTCCAAATTTTGCAAATTTATACCAGGGAGTCCTTGTCAATTAAATTTAATTTAAAATCTTTATATAGCAGCGATGACCTATAGGGATACTTCAGTAGATATTTATTTACATTTATATTAGAGTCATTAGATGTAAGCACTATGTATTTTATAAGTTAGGTATTTTTTAGATAAGCAGACATAAATGGTAATTAATCTCTGTAAATAATTGTTGTAGAACAGGATGGCGGTGTCGACTACAATGGGCAAACCCGTCACCCCAGGCTGGTATAACGATATAGATCGTTCTTTCAGCCGTGGGATGAGCGTAGAAGACTTGGGGACAAGACAATCTACTGTCTAGTTCACCAGCAACCCGTTAGAGACCGACGCCTTACAGCGAGGTACCGGGAAAGGTACCCAGCGGGCAGCCTCACCCCCTAACTACCAGTTTTGGCAGGATATCTCCGTCTGGAATTAACCTTCAGGATACCTCCGTCGTCCCGACTGGTTACGGGTCCGAAATCGCTTACGCAACCTCTACCTGTTGTATTACAGCAGTAATTCAGTTTGAATTTATCGCGGACCTGGGCGTTCTTTGCCCGTTGTGCCACACGGGGTCGAGTGGCCCAAGGTCATTTCAAGAGTGGCATGACAACAGGTGAACATCCACCCCCGCTGCTTAGGGAACAGTGTATTTCCATAGTCTCCAGACCCCATCAGCAATTAGTCAGAATGCACAACCGATTGGCTTCGCCGACCGGTGCGCAAACCGTCCAGTGGCAAAACGGTCCACCAGCTCTAAGGCCTGAGACACGGGGGTCTTACCCGGGGTAGCCTTCCACTCGAGGAGGCTTCTGAATAGAAGCTGAATCGTGAGTTGAGCCGATCCGAGAACAAAATGGATCTTGTGGCCCAAGCTGCACGAAACCGTTCACCACCAATTATTATAGAAAAATATTATTTAGGTTTTAGGTTTAGCTGTATTTTCAACAAAGTGAACGCTGCTAGTGCTACCTTTTGGCAGGTAGAAACAATTTCGCCACTACAATAGGAAGGAGGTAGCTTTTAAGGCCTTTTCTGGAAGAGCTTGTCAGTGCAACGACCTCTATACATTAAAAGAAAACGGTCAAGAAAAGCTTGACAAGCATTGCAAAAATATAGATTTTCATCAAGCACTGTCCACAGCACGTAGTTTGCTTCTCAAACCATCAAGCTTTTTTTTAATGTTTTTTTTTACCCACAATGCATATGCTATTTCGTGGAACCCACCTTGTTGCCTATTGGCACCAACTTCTAGGTGGGCATTTATAACATCGCGCAGTCAAACACTCAGGCGGTCACCCATCCAAGTATTGACCGCGCCCAATGCTGCTAAACTTCGGTAACAACGAAGAGAACCGGTGTCAACGTGGCTACGGACGTTACATTTAGTGTCTTGACGGTCAAAATTGCTTGTCAAGCACGAAAAATTCACATGCTTGACAAGCAATTTTAACTGTCTAGGCAGCCCTTTAGATCTATGATTGTACACCTACCGCCATGACAGTCCTTGCTGTTATTCGCCGTGAGTCTGCGACTGGTCTTCCAGCTGAGCTGGTTGCAGCATCTATAACATGGGGATCTATACTTGGGGTCAATAGATATATAGGTGGTGGGAGGGGGGGCAGAGGGTTAAGCTACAATGGTCCTTAACTAAGCACTTAGGGTGGGTAGCCGTTTTTTGGCTCTCTCCCAATTCATCATCATCACCCACTATCCTATAACTGCACTTAACAATCCTTACTGGTAACACAGTATACCAGACAGTAGCTTCTCTTTAAACAAAATTAAAATCAAAGCGAATACGTCACAAGTCGTAAGGGCTCTGATATGGTCGCCAGATGTTATGCTACTCGGCCCACGCAGATATCCAAACGTTCGAAATTGTCGCCAGCCTTTACCTGCATTTAATGCTAACCAAAGACATTCGTCGGGACGTACCCCTCTGCCCACATTCCTCGCACCCTCTTCCCGCAATGCCCTGTAGCTCGAGAGTAAAGCTACCGGTTGGTATACTGTGCCGGTAAGACGCTGTTCACTTGACTAATTGTAGAAATGTGTTTACAGTCTGGAAATTGTGTCCTGCCGATTAACGACATCCGTGGTGTGGAGGGATTCGCCTACGACAAAGGGGAGAAAATCCTCAGATGTAAACTCGCCGCCGCCTACAGAATAGTTGATCTGTTCGGGTGGTCACATGGTAAGCCATTCATTCATTTATATATTTTTTTAATTGTTCATTCATTCTTTTATATAATTTTGCTGCCAAACTAGGAGAACATTTTATTAAATTCTAAAATTGTTTGTCAGATACATAACTCTTTCGAGAGTACAAAATCCCCATAAGTAGAGTGTTTTATCAAATGACTAGCTGACCCGTGCCCACTTCGTTGGGCGGTAAACATTTTTACTTGTGATGAAATTATTAGTGTGTTTCGGTTACCTACTGAGTGCTATGATTTATTTCCTGACTGCCAAAAGGAGGGTTATATTTTTACTGCTTATGTATGTATGCATTTGCATGCCAATTTGGCTATATTACCGGGTTTAAAATGAGTGAATGAAATGATTATGATTAAATAAATTATGTTTATTTTAATTGTTCAAAACTTCTCTGAATACTATATTAGATGTAATGATATTATTTGGTACCAAAATATATTGTCTTTCAGGAGTTCCAACCCGAGATACGGTCGCGGTTCCATACCTATGTCGTATAATCTTTAACCATTTATGCAGTAAAAAATTATAAATAGGATAGAAAACGAATTTACCGCGTGAAATTTTGTAGGACCCGACGTTTCGGTGACGTTGCAGCCGCCGTTGTCTAGGGTAGACTGAAGAGCTGTCAGTCCGTTGTTTTGCGGGTAGGCCGCAAACCGCTGCCGCCACTGCGTAGGTTATAACGGTGGTGGGGGGCCGGGCTCGGAGCGCGGGAATTTTTAAAATCCGTCTTGCACACAACACTCACTGTATCCTGTTTTACGTCTTTGCGTTCGGCGTTCGGCGGCGGGAACATTTTAAGAAGAGGGTTCTACGTAGAAGAGAGTTTGTAGCCGTCATCTCTATTGAAGTTCGGAGTTCTTTTTATTTCAATGGCTTCCCGGATCATGCGAGGAAAGTAGAATTGTTCCTTGGATAGAACAATGGGATTTTGAAACTGCATCCAGTGGTTACTTCCGCTATCCAATATATGTTCGCAGATCGCCGATTTTTCTCGCTGAACGTTTTTAACAGCTTTGATGTGTTCTGTCAGTCGCGTGGCTATGGGCCGTTTCGTTTGTCCAACGTAGGCTAGACCGCAGCTGCATTCGACTTTATACACACCCGGGGTTTGCAGTGGTATTACATCCTTTACAGGCCTCAAAAATCGAGCTATATTTTGGGTCGGTTTGAAGATCGTTTTTATATCGAATCTGTTTAGCATCTTACTTATTCGATCAGTCACGCCCTTGACGTATGGTAAGAAAGCTCTTGATCTGCTCGGGTTTTGAGTTTCGTCCGTATTAGATCGTGTGCGTGTCTCGTGATATTTTCCGTATCCATTTTTCCTAAGGACATCATTGACATGTTCCATCTCCTTCGGAAAATGCTCAGTGTCGCATAGATCGCGTGCTCGATTCACGAGCGACGTTTGCACTGAACGTAGATGGTAGGGATGATGGTGTGAGCTTGCATGCAAATATCTGTCCGTATCTGTCCGTATGTCACGCGGTAAATTCGTTTTCTATCCTATTTATAATGTCAAACAACCGCGATAGTCTTCGATTTTACAGTAAAAAATTGTTGATAATATGACCAATAAACATGACCTAATGATTTAAATTATTTTTTTTATATATAAAAAACTACCTTCGGTGACTTAAATATAAAAGTTAGACATATGCTGTCGCTGACTTTTTTGTAGGCATTATCAAGCTCTACAACTTTACTCTAGAACACAAACATATATCTCTCATCGTTAAGGCAGCGTTCGTAAGAAACGTCTTCGTTAGATTGTTTTTTCTCCGACTTACTTTGCAAAACCGACTACCACGAAAAAGTCTTTTCATTTTCCGGATTAATATATAGCCTATGACACTCACAACTAAAGTGGCTTTCTATTAATAAAAGAATTTTCAATTCGGTTCAGGAGATCCAGAGATTACTCCCTACAACCTCACAAACTCACAAACTTTACCTCTTTATAATATTAGTATAAATTAAACACAGAGTGAATATGTACATATGAATACAATGTGTTTAATTAGGTTAATTATAAGTATATTCTTGATTATCTTGATGTTGATTTTAGTCGAACCGCACAAACAAATCTGACAATCTCAGATTTGATTATGGTATATCTTGAATTCATATTTGCAAATTGCATTATCTCTGTGTAGTTATAGTTTGGAAGTTATAGTTATAGTCTTATTTGTCATAATCAAATTTGTTATAGGCAAATTTGTTGTAGTCAAATTTGTTATAGTCACATTTGTTTTAGTCAAATTTGTTATAGTCAAATTTGTTATAGTTGTATACATACATATACAAAGTTATAGTTTTTTTATTTTTATTTATTTATTTATCCCTAGTATTACATGATTAAATTTCCTATAGTATATTTTACATCATTTAGTCGTACATACAAAATGTGAACCCTGGAAATTTACTAAAGGTGCGGCTTCGGCGGGATTTTATCACCTCACTAGGCAGAGCCTGTATTGAGGTGATATTTAGTACTGCGTTCATCTGCCGGGTTTATAGGTAATTTATTTAATCTTGGGAAATCCTACAAGTGTATATTGTATAACTATTATAGTATATAGGTAGGTATATATATTAACCCCTCGCGTACCAGACGGCCCGAAACGTCCAGAATTGATATTTACCGTCGAACCCCAGACGGCCCGAAATGGCCAGGCGAGGCCGACCGCTAATTATGGATTATTTAATCTTACTGTCTCGCACCAACCACTTAGCCAGTAGTATGTGCGAGGAGCGGAGAAAATTCTCTACCGTTTGGTAGCCAGATAAGTATTTTTCGTCACGTTGACTAGCCACTACAAATTTTTGAAGATCCATAGTGCCGCGATCGCTCGGCCGGTAAACAAGACGTTCGAGACGTAAAGAGAAAAAACGTTCGTTTGTGTGATTATATCGTCATAATCGTAAGTTCTTTATATATTATAATGATACTATTATTTATTCGAGTAGAAATTTCATACCGAGGGCTTACTGAAATGAGTATTTTGAACAAAAATATTTCTTTTATCGCCAGTGGCTAATTTTTATCGTTAGTACAATTTTGACTAATAATTATGAATAATCTTTATTGCTTTACATAACGACGTTACAAATATCTAATAGCAAATTTCAATAGGAACATAAAACAGGTCTTTTTTAGACGATCGGTGTGACAGTTTCGGAGTAATCGTTTTTTTTCTGAAACGCCATCTTTTGTTTGAGACTCGCGAATTTCTTATGGGCCGTAAGGCACACATTAAAATTCAAACCGCGGGCCGCGAGGGGTTAAACAAAAATATTTAATAAATTAAATGAGATATAATATATATGGGAGATATATGAATACAGTTATGAGGCTAATGAGATAATAATAACAATAATATTATAGTATTATTTGTTATACCTAGTCAAATTTATGATATTCATGATATTCAAATTTTTGATATTCATTATTCATTAATAATAACTGCATTTAATTAATAAATCACATTTATTGTCTTCAAAAACTTTTACATAGTTGTTTAGACATTTTATATAGCCGCTTAATGTTAAAATAACTTTAAAATGTATACTAAATATTTCATTAGGAACTCACCAAGCAATTGAGTTATATTAGATATTTATAACTACAGATAGTCATGAAATTATAATATTAAAATTAAATGGTCCTATAAATAAGAAATATAATTGATTATGGAAGACAATTAGAAATAATAGTAATAATATAATAATCAATAAAATGGTACAAATGTCAAGTTAAATAAAAAAAAATCGAGATGGAAATTGTCAGTAATCTAATTATAATTCGTTAATATTATATATTTCTCTCGCAATAAGGTAGCCTTTTAATTTCGATTTAAATTGGGTTATTTTTCCGTTTCTACACATAATTTTGATATTCTCAGGCAGTTTATTGTAACACGCCATTCCAAAATAATTTGGATCCCTTTTGAATAATTCCAGATATGGACGGGGTAATGCTAAATTATGCCTACATCTGGTGAAATGCGAGTGAATTTCTTTTTGGGTCTTCATCTTTCTATGTTTTTTAATATTAACTTTATACATTCAAATATATATAAGTATCTAAGTAACGGCACTCTCTGTAACGGCAATCGTGTTTTTTATTCTTTTTCATATATTGAATTGTTCATTGTCAGGAGATGTGTGACCTTCAAGTCGTCATTACGGAAGAATACAAAAGTAAAAATCAATTATTAACAACATAAACTATAAAACATTGTTTTTTTTTGGTATTCCATTTATTTTTTGTATATTTTACTTCGACCTAAATTCTTTCACTTTCATGAAGATTGGTTGTAAGACATTGGAATTCAAGCAATAAGAGCACGGACTATTTATTTTGTCTTTTTAAATGTGCAATTAAGATTTCCTACCTATTGTAAAGAAAATTTTTACTACTACTTTTTCTTTATCTGCGAGATATGATTTTATAATCTATTTCTCGATATGTTATGTTACGATGCTTTCAATGTCTATTGGCCCACCACATTGGGACGGCATATGTCAGAGAAGATTTTACTATATCTATTTCAATATGTTACCACCATACAGCGACAGTGATAATATTACTTTCAAGAGGATAGGCTTCCAATACCTTGCCTAATAATTTCCCTCCTTGTATTTACTTCCTCAATGAAACAAATCTTCTCCAATTAATAATCCATATATTAAACCAAAATGCATATTTAAACAATTAAAATTATAACTTTTTCTATTTTAGTTTAAGTACTATTATTGTGAATTATATTTATAATAATGAGCGCCTAATTCACCACAAAATATTTACAATTTATTCTTTGAGTTATTTTCGATCGATTATTTGTCGATGACAACAATGGCTGTGTTCAGTCGATTGTTAATAAAATAATATTAATAATGATAATGCATGAGTTTAAATCTCCGCCGTGAAATTCGACAATTAGATTCTAATCCTTTATTTATTTAAATGTGTTCAATGTCAATTTATATTGAAACATGAATCGTAATGTTTACATACAACAATAAAATTACTTATAAACTAACACACTGTCAACTAGTCGATGGCGTTCCAGTGATATAATGAATTTAAATGACCGCAGTCGCTAATGCCCGATATAAACTACGACCTGGTTACCATTCAGTCCACTGAATGTCCATATGGTTTTCGTTCTATTATTTCTATTAATACTATTCCCTCCCCGTTATCCTTGAAACCCCATCGATCAGTCAAAACAAAAAAACCTTAATATAATCTACAATTTTCCTTATCTTTAATTTTATTCTAACATTCAGTATAATTCGAATGTTTCCTTAACTAGTTTCCAAATTAAAAGCACATTATATAATGGCTGGTGTCTGAATCAACGGAGTTAGCAAAGGCTAACTCTCTTCCAAATTAAATAATAGTCTGACTAGAGGTTTACCTCGTAGAACTATCAACGACTATTCATATCAATCGATGTTAAATGCCTCATTTTTAGTTAACGTGCAAATATGTAGAAATCACGCATTTACGTTACTACTACTTATCATTTCCAATAATTTCCAACAAACCCCACAAAACTCTAATATTTATAACCCCAAAAAAAATATACAACAATGACAATATTGGTTGCTAGCTTCGGCCCAAATAATTAAATAACGCCAGCTTCGGCAAAATAAACTTACATATTTTTAGTACATCTTTGCCGACAATGACTCTCGGCTATACTTCCCCGTATTTACAGCTGCATTCACATTATGCACTTATAACTAATGTCAATTTCTTCGATGCGTGTCGCCTTTCTAGAAATCTGCCATCACCAAGAAGAATGTCTCTTTAGAAACCTCAACCGCTTCGCTATCTTACTGCAATTTCAAGCCGTTACTGCATTCTCATCAATGTTTTTCCCTTGTTTCGCCGCTATTTTATACACCTCCGAAGACGTTCGCAATGTTGTGATCTCAATCTGACGTTTCAGTTTGATTTGTCTGCCATCTTTGATATAATTTTCGTATTTCAACCCGACGAATCTCGTACTTCTATTTTATATGAAATGTTGGATTTTTTTACAGGCCAACTCGCGTAGCTCTCTCGATTCACATTTTTAGCACTGGATTTTCAATTATTTGTTCGTTTTTAGTGTCTTTGTAAAAAGCGCCTCAATGACGAGTGCGATAAAGCGTTTCTGTGATATACGATCTGCACACTTTATACGAATTTAAATGAACTGGGCACTAAGATGCTTCACAGCATCTCAGTGCCCTTATTTTAAACTGTTTATTCTCACATCTGAGCCCCAAGATATACTTTTCTTTCCCAAACTTTCGCAGCTTTTGTGCGTGCAACTAAAATTTCTTAATGGATGCCGGAAGCAACACGTCCATCCCTTTTATAACACCCTTATCGATATGACCTTTTTTTAATAATTTAACCCACAACTATTGACTAATCAATCACAAAACGATCTGATTTATCTATTTTTTCGTTAAATAACGCTCTGCCACATTGGTAACAAACGAATTTCTTAACGATAATTCGTGCTTCTAATTCTACAAATGATTTTAAGTATTTATTTTACGTATTATGAGAAATTGATGTTTCATATTCGGCGGGAAATCATCATACTTTGACTTAACCTTGCCGCCTTTCTTGCGCGTCGTTTCCGCTTTCACATTTGAAAGCGAAATAATATAACTATTTTATTTCAATTTTATTTATTGATAGTATTTTTATCTAGTAATTCCTCTATTTTAATTAAGTGTTTCTAAATTTCCTCATTTTAACTATTAAATTTTATTTTGACTGGCAATTATTTGGTGAAAAATTCTTTTAATTTCATTAATTCGGCTTTCTTCCATCGATGTCGATTATGTTTTCCAATTTCTCTTAATAATAAATTAAATGTTCTTCAAATGACTTTATCAATATTGCTATTAATTCTCCCATAATTCCTACTATTTAATGAACCCCTTTTTATATTTCTTTGAAAAACCAATCGGTCGACTTTTTAAGACCATAAACATGCTTCTATTGTCTATTTGTCAATTATTGATATTTACGTCGATTTTTCGTAAAAATCTCAAAATATGCTAATTTCTTGCCAAATATTCCTGATTGTCTATATTTAAACCCCTAATGATGTCCTTAACTCTCAAGAACCACTCAAACCCCTTTATTTATGTGACGCTGGCACTGCACTCTATAGTTTAGCAACTGACATTCTTCATCTGTCAAGTTTAGTTCCTAATTAAATCGCTAGATGTCACTATGATCTTTTTAAAGTACACTTTAATTTTAAAATTCGATTAATCTATTTCCGGTTAGCTTAGAGCTGCTAAGCGATCATGTGATGATTTTCAGATCATTACAATACCCCCTCCCAAAATCTCTGCTTGCCCTCAAGCAATCATATCACATATCTTTCGTGTTATCTGTTTAATCTCCAACCGCTTATTCATGATGTTTGTAATATAATATTAATGTTAATAATTTTATAGAAATAACTATGTAACTCCTACGATATGTTTGTACTATAATGTCAATGATAATATTTTACGTTTAATTCACGTACCTTTACGATATGTTTTGTACTATAATGTCAATGATAATATTTTACGTTTAATTCACGTACCTTTACGATATGTTTTGTACTATAATGTCAATGAAATAAGTTTACGTTTAATTCACGTACCTTTACGATATGTTTTGTACTATAATGTTATGATAATATTTTACTTTTAATTCACGTACCCTTACGATATGTTTTGTGCTATAATGTCAATGATAATATTTTACGTTTAATTCACGTACTTTTACGATATGTTTTGTACTATAATGTCAATGAAAATAAGTTTACGTTTAATTCACGTACCTTTACGATATGTTTTGTACTATAATGTTATGATAATATTTTACTTTTAATTTACGTACCCTTACGATATGTTTTGTGCTATAATGTCAATGATAATATTTTACGTTTAATTCACGTACTTTTACGATATGTTTTGTACTATAATGTCAATGAAAATAAGTTTACGTTTAATTCACGTACCTTTACGATATGTTTTGTACTATAATGTTATGATAATATTTTACTTTTAATTTACGTACCCTTACGATATGTTTTGTGGCTTGTCTTCCCTCTTCAAGTCTATAATTTCCTATCTTGTTTATATACTACCAATCTCCTAACCCAGATCTTTTAATGATAATACTTTTAATATAATTTCTAACTTTCTCCTCTATATCTCACCTCAATAATATGATACCTATAATAACAATAATGACGAAGATTCCAAACACTCCTGTTGCAAATTTTAAAATTTATATAATATATTCCAACTTCACCTCCTCTCTTTCGCTTCAACATGCGTCCGCTCAATTAGGAAATAAACCCGAGTCCTCGACCATGTCTCCACCTACTTATTCTGTTCTATCGACCAATCTATAAACATTCTCAATACATTAATATAATAATTATAATATTTCTCTCCGTTGCAACATTTAATATTTATATAATATATTCCAGCTCCTCCTTCTCTTTCTCGCTTCAACATGCGTCCGCTCAATTAGGAAATAAACCCGAGTCCTCGACCATGTCTCCACCTACTTGTTCTGTTCTATCGACCAATCCATAATAATCTCAGTACATCAATATAATAATTATAATATTTCTCTCCGTTGCAAAATTTAAATTGATTCCGTCTATTTATTCTCCGTTCACCCACTCCGCTCAATTAGGATTTAACCCGAGTCCTCGATGGTGAACATTTTAACTGTCTACTCTTCAAAAAAATATAGTTTGAATATGCCTAAGTCAGAACAACGCACTTGAACAGGCTCTGGTCGTCCCTTAATGTTCTAGATTTTAAAAAAAATCGTGACATTGTCCCAACCAGTCGCATAGTAAGTTTTTATTTAATATAGTATGCTATTTCACGCTGGGCTTGTCCTTCTGCTATTTACTTAGACACAATCTCAAGTTAGATAACCTGACGATTGTTAATAGGTTCTTCACTAGTCTATTGTTTGTGATTTTAACGTACACTGTAAATGGTTTCTAACTCTCATTCGTTATTTAAGAATTTGGAAACTGAATTTATCCTTTCACCGTTCTGCATACTTCACGTTCAAAACGCCTTTCATTCTATCTTCATACCAAAATCAATCCCCTCCTTCATCACAACTTATGTTGGTTTACTAATTAACAAATGTATTTATCGTCCTTCTTCTCTCACCCTCCTGGATCGCTACTATTTATCTCCTTCATAACATAAACTAAATCAATATCCGGCCTATTCTAATTTCGCAACACCATAATAACCCCTTTGGTGCATGTAACCATAATGCCACCGTAATAATAATAATCCCATTGGGTATCTGAGCTCCTCCCTGTCGAATCTAGACCATATCCGACTCTGGGTGTCAACTCGTCCAAAAGCGTAGACCTGATCAGGGTCACGCGTTGAGGTGCGACCTCAACCTTGCCGAGACCTCCATATATACTCCCTCGCAAGTTACCAAATACAAAACAAAACCATGGACCCGAGCAGTGGCTCCAACTCCGAAGACCGCCCACTTCAGATAAAAATTCCCATAAATATTATAGTCGCTCTAAAAATTTGCGCTATTTTTCGATTCTAATTTCTTCATCCCGCTCTAAAATAGCGAGACGTCGACAATACCACCAAACATTCTATACTAAATACCAATATTAATATGACTCTCCATTCATCTTATAGTCGCTTTCTATATAGCACTATAACTCAATTCCAAAAATATATTTTATAATAATTATAATAATGATTCTAATCTGGCCCTATACAGCCTCAATAATATAACGATCAACCAACTTTATCAATAACAATAATCCATCGACTTCACTAATAATACTTTGGAATCTTCTCTCTAATATAATAATCGTATCCCGATACTGCTTTGCCATTTTAGTTCAAACAAACAAAAAAAACTTATTACATTAATGAGATTCCTAAACATGTTCGCTTGTATTTCTTCGCTTTAGGTATGAATGATTGGACAACAAGTTGTAGGTGATTAGGATAGGATTTAGAATAAGATAGGATAGGATAGGAAAGGAATACTTGTTGCTTAAAACGAAGAGATTCAAACAACACAACGCTCTCTTTGATATAACTCTTCCCCAATTTTGCAAAACAATATCACTCCACTAGATACCCAAATGAAAAAAACTGTCAGCTTATTAATAATATTTTACAACTCAACGATTTCACGAGGTGCATTCTCTCATACATATAAGTATCAATGGATAATATGTTTAGTAAATGTAACTGTATGCTATATATATATATATATATGCAATAATGTGTGATTCTAATGTGATAAAAATTAAAACTATATGCTCAACTAAATGTGTAAGCTAATATGTATTGTAATTAAAAATATTTCTGATTTATTGTATACTGCTTTTGGTGTATGGCATTAATGATTTGTCGCTATTAAGACTTTGGTAATGGAATAGAAATAAGGAATGTGATAGGATAGGTAGTGTATGATAGAATGGTAGGATAGGAATGTGATAGGATGATGGATAGGATGATAGGATAGGATTTCTAATCTATTACTAGAAAGGAACAGGATAATGATATTATCTGTAATGTAGTTTATAACTTGAAAAATGATGAAATCTAATGTTTGATATATCGTGTTAAAATATTTATTATGTTGGTATAATAATAATACAATACATACACAAGAACACACACCCCGCTACAATCAATAACTCTGATATTCAAAATAATCTGCTGGTTATTCTCTCAATAAATAATAATAACCGCCATGACAGCCAATATAATAATATTATAATGCTATGACAACCACAAAACATACCATCAAAAAAACCGTGAGTTTTTTTTTTTTAATACTCCCAATAATTTATTGAGCTTCTACAACTAATCACTCAACCGATAGAACGTAAGGTTCTTTAATCACCCCTTACTAATTTTTACCATATCTTTTATGTGGCATCGCCCTATGGCTTTACCTTCCGATTTTATATATAAGTAAGTATTTTAAGTATGTATTTACTAAGTATGTATTTTAAACGTCGGCAAACGTCCTCATATTTGATATCTATATTCAATTCTCCTATAATATTCTGTATCGTACCATCCGCCGACATCAATTGTATATTATTGCATTTGTTATCAAACGCACAACCCTGAAATAATGTTATATATTTTCTCCCTATTATATTAACAGAAGATCCTGTATCTATTAATGCTTTTAATTTAAAATTATTTAACCTTACATAAATATAAGGTCTCTGATCCATATCATTACTATTTAGGGTATTATTAAAATGCGAACCGACGACCCCCTCCCAGCCATCGAGTTCTCTATTCGTTTCCCTGACTCCGTGATCCATGAGCTGTTTCAGGGTCTCCAGATTCTCTATTCGTATTTTATTCGAGATATATCTCTCTCCAGCCTTCGTTTTTTCGATGACGAAGCTGTTTGAGACATTATGATGTCTACGTCTATTCTTAATTTATTTGTCGTATTTAATTTATTTTATTTTAATTTAAATAAATTTAATTAATTTATTTTATTTATTTTTATTTTGATTCAAAATAAATTTAATTTATTTTATTTTTTATTTAAACGAATTTATTTTATTTTATTTTATTATTGATTAAACGAATTTAATTAATTTATTTTATTTTGATTCAAAACTAATTCAATTTATTTTATTTTTAATTAAACGAATTTAATTTATTTTATTTTATCCGAAGCAAAAGGTTGACGATTGCTATCGTGCCAAAGGTTATTATCCGTCGCGTCCTGATTACAATTATTTTAATTTATTTTAATTTCAGCCTAATTTTAATAAAATTAATTACCAATCAAATTTGTTTATTTTTATTTTAAACTATTTTTATTCCCGAGGTACTATTTTAATCGTTGATTTAATTACGACGAATGCAGTCAACATGTGTACATAATGTACAATAAACGTTAAATTATGTATATAGGCAGATTTCTAGAACACAACACACACATACAATATATCAACAATTCGCAATGCTAAATATACAGTTATATCACACGATTCATGTTTCTATATTTCTTATTTATCAAATGCCCAAATTACAATCGATCGAAAATAATTTATTATTTATTTTATTTAGAATCTATCAAGGCCCCACACGTTGGGACGACATTTGTAAAGAAAATTTTTTTACTTTTAATTATCTATGAGTTATAATTATAAATTAATTTTCGGTCGATTGTTAAAAAATAATAATATTAATACAAATGGCATGTGTTTAATACGATGCACCAAATTCGACAATTAGATTCTAATCCTTTATTTATTTAAATGTGTTCAATGTCAATTTATATTGAAACATGAATCGTAATGTTTACATACAACAATAAAATTACTTATAAACTAACACACTGTCAACTAGTCGATGGCGTTCCAGTGATATAATGAATTTAAATGACCGCAGTCGCTAATGCCCGATATAAACTACGACCTGGTTACCATTCAGTCCACTGAATGTCCATATGGTTTTCGTTCTATTATTTCTATTAATACTATTCCCTCCCCGTTATCCTTGAAACCCCATCGATCAGTCAAAACAAAAAAACCTTAATATAATCTACAATTTTCCTTATCTTTAATTTTATTCTAACATTCAGTATAATTCGAATGTTTCCTTAACTAGTTTCCAAATTAAAAGCACATTATATAATGGCTGGTGTCTGAATCAACGGAGTTAGCAAAGGCTAACTCTCTTCCAAATTAAATAATAGTCTGACTAGAGGTTTACCTCGTAGAACTATCAACGACTATTCATATCAATCGATGTTAAATGCCTCATTTTTAGTTAACGTGCAAATATGTAGAAATCACGCATTTACGTTACTACTACTTATCATTTCCAATAATTTCCAACAAACCCCACAAAACTCTAATATTTATAACCCCAAAAAAAATATACAACAATGACAATATTGGTTGCTAGCTTCGGCCCAAATAATTAAATAACGCCAGCTTCGGCAAAATAAACTTACATATTTTTAGTACATCTTTGCCGACAATGACTCTCGGCTATACTTCCCCGTATTTACAGCTGCATTCACATTATGCACTTATAACTAATGTCAATTTCTTCGATGCGTGTCGCCTTTCTAGAAATCTGCCATCACCAAGAAGAATGTCTCTTTAGAAACCTCAACCGCTTCGCTATCTTACTGCAATTTCAAGCCGTTACTGCATTCTCATCAATGTTTTTCCCTTGTTTCGCCGCTATTTTATACACCTCCGAAGACGTTCGCAATGTTGTGATCTCAATCTGACGTTTCAGTTTGATTTGTCTGCCATCTTTGATATAATTTTCGTATTTCAACCCGACGAATCTCGTACTTCTATTTTATATGAAATGTTGGATTTTTTTACAGGCCAACTCGCGTAGCTCTCTCGATTCACATTTTTAGCACTGGATTTTCAATTATTTGTTCGTTTTTAGTGTCTTTGTAAAAAGCGCCTCAATGACGAGTGCGATAAAGCGTTTCTGTGATATACGATCTGCACACTTTATACGAATTTAAATGAACTGGGCACTAAGATGCTTCACAGCATCTCAGTGCCCTTATTTTAAACTGTTTATTCTCACATCTGAGCCCCAAGATATACTTTTCTTTCCCAAACTTTCGCAGCTTTTGTGCGTGCAACTAAAATTTCTTAATGGATGCCGGAAGCAACACGTCCATCCCTTTTATAACACCCTTATCGATATGACCTTTTTTTAATAATTTAACCCACAACTATTGACTAATCAATCACAAAACGATCTGATTTATCTATTTTTTCGTTAAATAACGCTCTGCCACATTGGTAACAAACGAATTTCTTAACGATAATTCGTGCTTCTAATTCTACAAATGATTTTAAGTATTTATTTTACGTATTATGAGAAATTGATGTTTCATATTCGGCGGGAAATCATCATACTTTGACTTAACCTTGCCGCCTTTCTTGCGCGTCGTTTCCGCTTTCACATTTGAAAGCGAAATAATATAACTATTTTATTTCAATTTTATTTATTGATAGTATTTTTATCTAGTAATTCCTCTATTTTAATTAAGTGTTTCTAAATTTCCTCATTTTAACTATTAAATTTTATTTTGACTGGCAATTATTTGGTGAAAAATTCTTTTAATTTCATTAATTCGGCTTTCTTCCATCGATGTCGATTATGTTTTCCAATTTCTCTTAATAATAAATTAAATGTTCTTCAAATGACTTTATCAATATTGCTATTAATTCTCCCATAATTCCTACTATTTAATGAACCCCTTTTTATATTTCTTTGAAAAACCAATCGGTCGACTTTTTAAGACCATAAACATGCTTCTATTGTCTATTTGTCAATTATTGATATTTACGTCGATTTTTCGTAAAAATCTCAAAATATGCTAATTTCTTGCCAAATATTCCTGATTGTCTATATTTAAACCCCTAATGATGTCCTTAACTCTCAAGAACCACTCAAACCCCTTTATTTATGTGACGCTGGCACTGCACTCTATAGTTTAGCAACTGACATTCTTCATCTGTCAAGTTTAGTTCCTAATTAAATCGCTAGATGTCACTATGATCTTTTTAAAGTACACTTTAATTTTAAAATTCGATTAATCTATTTCCGGTTAGCTTAGAGCTGCTAAGCGATCATGTGATGATTTTCAGATCATTACACTATCTTCTTATATATTTATTTATTTATTTTATTTTATTTATTTATAACGTACAAGAACAAAAAAATACAAGGACATGCATACTGTTGTACATGAGGAATAATTAAGAACAAACATTATAATAGCGAAAAACATAGCTCTATGGATATAAATATGCTAGCATATCCGAATGAGGCGAAATCGCACAACCAACTAGACCTAGAAGGTCTGTCTCTGGCTGTGCTGTGTTATACCAACTGTATTTTTGTAACTCGCGAACTGACGAAGGTGATCAATTTTAAATATTTCTAAATCTAACAAATGTGTTGTTTACACAAATTAAAGTAAAATTTAAAGTAGAAAAAAAATAAATATATATGTATGCAATTAAGGGCTAAAAATAAAGTAAACTTTACATTATATACAATAAATTTAAGTGGAAAATAAGTAATAATATATACAAATATATGAATAAACACTACATTCTAGTATATATGTTTAAGAAAATGATATGTAATATTGCACAATTTTACAAATACATATTTTTTTAAATATTCACCCTACAGTATTAATAAGGTCTTTAGTTTTTGAACGCCCAATATCTAGAAGCCAGTTTTTTACTTTACCTTTAAAAGTTACATAATTTTTCACGTTTTTCGTGGTTTCACATAGTGAGTTATAAACTTTCGGGGCGATAAAAAAACATTGTCTTCGGGCAAATGTGCTTTTAACCTTTGGAATTGTGAAAAATTCCTTACCAGCATTTCTCGTTAAGTACAATTGTTGACTTCTTGCTCTGTACTCTTTAGTTTTGTGAAAGCTTACAAGGCACTGCTTAATAAATAGCTGGCAGATATCCAAAACCTTAAACTCCGCAAAGAGCTGGTTTGAACTGTACCGAGGAGGCTTTTTGTTTATGACTCTTATTAGTAACTTTTGTGCTTTTAATAGTCGGTCCATTGTTGTTTTTGTACATGAGCCCCACGCTATAATTCCATGCACCCATATACTTTGACCAAGAGCCATATACACCATTCGCAGTGTTTCTTTACTCAGTACATTCCTAAGTTCGCGGAACACGTACAGTAATTTCCTTGTTCGCGCCGTAAGCGATTTTATTTGGAATTCCCAATTTAGTTTGGAATCTATTTCTATGCCTAAATATCTAATTTTTTTTTCAATGTTTATATGCTCACATTTGCAATTATTCTGGGTTGAAGATACACTGCAGTTAAATTGGTGAATTTTTAAGGGTAATACGTTGGAGGTTAGGTTGGGTCTGAGTGAAAATGCTAGGTACTTCGTCTTCGAGATATTGAGTGTCAATATATGTCGATCAAGCCATGTTTTAATACTGTTCAGGGAGCATTGCGCGTCTGTAAACGCTTCATCCCAAGTATCTGCCTCAATTATGACAGCGGTGTCATCTGCAAATGAGATTATGGCTCCTTTACCTTCAAGTGTCATATCACATAAATCGTTGACATACATCAGAAAGAGTAAAGGACCCAATACGCTGCCCTGTGGCACCCCATATAAAACATTATGTTTATTACTTTCCTGATCCCCTATCGCAGTGATCTGTGACCTGTTTGTAAGAAAACTTTCGAGCCACTCATTAGCTTTACCAGAAATACCAAAAAGGTGAAGCTTTCTTATTAGGATTGTGTGAGAGACTGTATCAAAGGCTTTTGACAGGTCGAGGAAAATACCAAGTACTTTTTTCTTTTCGTCAAGTTTTTTGGCAATAAGTTCTGTAACCGAACTTATGGCCTCGTTTGCTCCCCGACCTTGTCTAAAGCCATATTGATTGTTTGATAGTAAGTTCGCAGATTCCAGGTGGTGCATAAGCCTAGATTTGGCCACTTTCTCGATCACTTTTGATACTACACTCAACAGGGAGATCGGGCGATAATTACTAATGTCTTCCTCGTCCCCAGATTTAAATATTGGAGTAACTCTGGCATATTTTAAACACTCCGGGAAAATTCCGCTTTCGAAGCTCCTGTTTATGATGTGCGTAAGAGGGCCAGAAATAAAGCTAGGCACCGTTTTAAGCATGGCCACTTGAATTCCATCTTGACCCGGGACCGAATCGTCCTTGAGGTCACTTAATATTTGACAGACTTCTTTGATATCGACTGGAGTGAATTCAAAATTAAATGAAGTTTGGCTATTGGCTCGTACATTAAAATTATCAGCTAGCGCGGACTCAGTTGTTTTAAGGTTTGACAATATATTTACGGCCAGGTTTTGTCCAATGTTACTAAAAAAGTCGTTTGTGTAATTGAGAATTTCTGCAGGATGTTCCTCTACGTGTTTTATATCCCCTTTAATATTGATAGATGTTATTTTGTGACGCTGAGTTTTACCATATGCAATTTCTTTTATAATACTCCAAGTTTTTTTTTGATCGCCTTTTACTTCTTTAATAACTTCTTTATAGTAATTTGTTTTCGTTTTCTCGATTATTTTTTTGCATATATTACGATAGCTTTTATAATGATTTTTCAACTGAATATCATTTGGACTTTCTCTGGTTTTCTTATGAAGTCTGTCGCGTTTCTTGTATAAAATGAATCGCCGTGCGTTAGTCTCGCAAGATCTCGAAAATGACCCGACCGATTTGAATTATTATTTTTTTGTTTTGTTTGCCTTGATTCAGGGGTGGTTTACAAAAAAAAAATATTTAGGAAAAATTAAAAGAAACAACTGAAAATCGAAAAAATTGAAATTGGTCATTTTGGGAAATGGGCCACTTTCAATGGTGGCGTTCGCGGCGATCCTATTGTTTGACAGCTGCGCCATCCATAACTGTTGTTCATTCCGTGCGATTGTGTAACATTTCAAAAAGTCGAAAAAGTCAAGAGTCAATAAAGTCAAAAAAAGTTAAAAAAGTCGAAAAGTTCAAAAAGTCGAAAAATGCAAAAAAGTCGATTAAGTCAGAAAAGTCGAAAGCCGAAAAACTCGGAAAAGTCGAAAAAGCATTTATATTTCATCATGTAAATTAAATACATTGGATTTATTTTAATTACAAACGACTTTCATTTAATCACCAAACGAAACTCAAACCGTACATGATTTGGCCATATTATAGATTTCAATGAATTGGATTTGGAAGGTTGATTAGGATCAATAATAAACGCTTATGAAGAGTTACAATCAAATCAATTTTAGGTGGTACGAAGTTTACCGGGTCATCTAGTCTATAAATATTAATCAAATATTTTTCCATACATAAGTAGAAACCTGGATAGGTATTTTCTGTGTAACAGAGCGATGGCTCGGTGTTAGCGTTGTGGATGGCTCCAAATTAAACCTGATTTTTGCGCATTTTTCATACTAAAATAACAATATTTGCTTGACAGGTGTGAATATAACTGCACGACTCAACGGAGACGAGGAGCACTTCCTAGTGTCGCCGAGAGGACTTCTGCCGCACGAGGTCACTGCATCCTCACTGGCCAAAGTGGATATGCAAGCGACCACCATTGACCCCGGCACTACCAACTTCTCTGTCGGCAAACAAGGTAGGAACCTCTTTGCTACTACAATCTCCCCTCACCGCTGGAATGCCAATACCACCAATCGCTGGTTTATCTGTTGTGACAATTTATGCAATTATGCAAATATATGCGGGATAAGTCACCTTCATTGAATAAGCCACCGTTATACATTAGTATGCATGCACTAACACGCCGGGAGTTAATGGAAGCAGTTGGCCACTATTTTTTTTATTTTTTATTTGTTGTGCGGGGCTTTTCTAAGGTCTTTATGAGCCTTGTAACACTGCGACCATTGCTGATCTATTGTGTTCGCCACCCACTAGTTCTGCGCTAAGCCTCGTGTCATTTAAGAACCGCAACAGACCTTTGGCGCCAGATTCTTTCACCTCCTCAGATTGGAGGCAATGACCACCCAAGTGGATGTATCTTTTACGAATCAGCGGGCCACACTCGCACATGAGGTGCAGAGAAGTTTCCTCTGCCCCTTGGCAGAACCTGCACATTTTTGTGTCTCGGAGTTTGAGGTTGTACATGTGTTTGTTCAGGCCACAATGCACCGTGAGCGCCCTCACCAGTATGCGTAGATTGTTCCTATTTAGCGATAAGGCCTCTTGCACCTTAATTAGCACTTTGGATTTATTCAACCCTGGCCTGTTGTTTCAGTGGTTGACGGATTATTCTAAACATATTTGTTTGAGCATTGTTGCAAGGCTTTTTGGCACTCCACAGCAAGGTTCAGGGCCGTATAACGTTCCCTTTGCTTCCATCTTAGCAAATTCGTCGACTTTTTTATTTCCCTTGATTCCTGCATGGCCGGGAACCCATCTTAGAATTACCCTGTTCTTTTCACCCAGGGAATTCAGTAGTGATATGCAGTTTTGCACTAGCTTTGAATTAATAGTATTCGAGGCTAGTGCCATAAGAGCTGCCTTGCTATCCGAGTGGATATAGATACGGTGGTTGACGTGGTTCTTATGGAGATTGATATCCGCACATTCAATAATGGAGTTGGCCACTAAGACCCAATATGTTCAGGGTCGGTTAAACTCACGGGTTATCACCCATCCAGCGGCCTCCTTGCAGAAGTGCGAGCCAGGGTAGGACTCTCTCCCCTAGGAGTCAACCTTCGGCGATCCTGGACGGTTTGCGCACCGTGCGGCGATTAGCCAATCGATTGTGCATTCCGACTAACATCTGGGGGAGTCTGGAAACAGTAATGTTTTAATATTGCGACTGCTCTTTAGACGACCATTCAGTCACCCGATCCTAGGTGAATAACGGGATGACGTGATCCGCATTAGATTCGGTAGACGCCGTATCACCGCTACGTAAGGTATAGGACTGCGCAAGCAACCTCAAACCTATAACCAGTCGGGAGACCGGAGTAATTTGGTTGCAACTGTTAGTAAGGGAGTGAGTTCGGCCCGCTGGTTGATTAACCTGGTTATCTCGCAGTAAGGAGTTGACTTCTTACGGGCGTATGGCGTAACTAGACGGTGGACTGTTGTCGTCCTAAATCTTCTGCGCTCACCTTTGTTGTATTGTTTAAAAAAAACACATGCAGGAGACCCGGCTTAACTCAAACACAAAAGTCCTTTGGATATTTCAGCTTCAAGCTCTTTAACGAGCTACCACTCTCCACAAGAAAGATGGAAAGGTTTATTAAACAAAAGCTGCAGTCCATGCATGCTTTCTATAAGCTGGGTGATGTTTTTGAGCATGCCAATTCTTTTAAATGGTATTAACATTAATATGTAACTTTCTGCTACATCATTTTCATTTTATTGTTAAACCCGTTGAGTATGATAGGACCAAATCTGGTTCTGAAACAATTATCCGTTGAGTATGATACGACCAGATCTGGTTCCGCATTTTTTTCACTTCTTTGACGTTCTCATATTTATTAATAATTATCTAATTGTTTTACAAAATGATATTTCAATATTCTATATTCGAAATTTCAATGCAATCATTGTGCAGTTGTTCTTTTTATGATTGGTGTAGTAGTTTCGTAGTTATAGTACTTTAAGGTCGATGTCGCCGAAAATCCTGCAAAAGAGACAGATGCATCCATGAAAATACCCATTTACTCCAAGGGTTAATGTTATAAAAAACAAAAAGCATAATTTGTCAACCAACCATCTACAATCTACATACATTGTTTTTTTTTTCAATTTTATTTTGATTCTATTGTGTGATTATTTTTGTATAGATTGTATAGATGTATTTTGTATTATTTTTGTATAGATGACTTAATATTTTTATAATCATTATGTATTTTATATGAATACCCATGTACATGAAATCAGTTCTTTATTTATTTTTTTATTTGTCTACTGTGTAAAGCCGACTTCAATCGACGCTATTGTTAAATGAATATTTCTGCTTGATTAGTTTTGTATCTATATCAATATATTACTAGCAACTGACGAGTTCTAAGATGTGATAACTAGCTTTAATTGATTATTCATACTTTTATTGTATATGCTGAATGAATAAATTTAATACTGAATACTGAGTCATAGAAAGGGTGGCCTATCAGCATTTCCCTAATGTTTTTTTTTTTTTTTATTTTGGGTCCTCCATCTGTTTGATAGTGGTAGGGAGTAGATTGTAGAATTTAATACCACAGTATACCAGACAGTAGCTTCTCTTAGAACAAAATTGAAATCAAAGGGCTCAGATGGTCGCCAGATGTTTCGCATTGCCTTGTAGCTCGGGCATCTAACGGGCCCTTGTTGAGTTGGCCACAAAGACCTATTCTATTCAGGGTTGGTCACACTCACGGGTCAAAACCCATCCGGCGGCCTCCACGCATGAAGTGCGAGCCCGCGTAGGACTCTGGCCTTAGGGCTACTTTCCCCCAGGAATCAACCTCCTGGCGCTCCTGGACGGTCTGCACACCGTGCGGCGTAAGCCAATCGACTGTGCACTCTAACTAACAGTCGGTTGAGTCTGGAAGCTATACTGTTTCCTATAGAGCGGGGGTGATCGCGGACCTTACGGCGACTGCTCTCGAAACGACCATCGGTTACCCGATCCTGGGTGAACAGCCGGGCAAAGGATGCCGTGGTCCGCGATAGATTCGGTACACGCCGTTTCACCGCTTCGTACGGGAAAGGACCGCGCAAGCGACCTCGAACTCGTAACCAATCGAGAGACCGGAGTAATCTGGTCACAATTGGAAGTAAGGGCATGAGTGTAAGCCCGCTGGGTAACACTCCTGGCTATCTCGCGTTTACGGCTTTGGTCTCTTACGGGCATGTGGCGGAGCTTGACGGTGGACTGTTTTTGTCCAAGTCTTCTGCGCTCACTTCAGGGAGACAGAACAACTAATCGTTAAAACTTCCTGAGGTGACGGGCTCACCCGTTGTAGTTGACAACTCTAGTTGCCTTGTAGCTCGGGAGTGAATACAGCTATACTGGGTGGTATATTGTAGCTTTTCTGTACTTTTGCCAGTCTTGTTCGGGGCACGCATAAAAGGGAGTTTATGTAAGTTCTCGTAACTTTCAGTGTGACCTATTTATATATAAAGATTTTCAGTAGTTTCATGATTTTAATTCTTCAGTCGTGTTGTGATGATTATGTTTGTCTTATTGCAGGGTTCTCTGTGCATGCGTGGGTTCACGCTGCGCGCCCCGATGCGCGCTGCGTTCTAGCCGTCCGCTGCTCTCCCGCCGTCTCCGTATCTTCGCTGAAATCCGGCATATTGCCCCTCACCAACGACGCTGCATTACTCGGTGAGTCATCTTTCGCTCTTTAAATATTGATTTTCTGGAATCGTATATTAGATTAAGAAACGGGGTTATCTTTCGGCATACGAAAGTAAAGTCTTTCAGAGACAAAAACTATATACTAGGAGAGTTGTTTTCACAAGGAAGCTAATCATATTATTGTTATTATTATTATTATTATTACATTTACAAACAGGCAGCGTAATTACTGATATGTTTGAATATAAAACTGAGTACAATTACAAATGCTGTTTAAGGTGTCCGTCTATTTTTGTACAGATACTACTTGCTTCAACCACTTCAGCAAGTAAACTGTTCCACTGGTCCACAATCCAGTTGGTCAGCTGGGATTCATGTGGAGTCGTGTCCTCGCAGATGAGTTGTGTCCTCGCAGAAAGTTGTGTCCTCGCAGATGATGCTTGTAGTTTCTCTTGAAGATAGAAGACAATTCGGGGCAATTGTAGCATCCGTTGAGGATCTTATAATCATAATCATAAGTTTTTTATTCAAAATAGTACGAAATCGTAACTTTTTGACGTCAATAATGCATACAAACATACATAAATGATAAAAAATTAAGATATTGTGACATTATAACAAATTATTGTGACATATAACGTGATATTAATCATCGAGGTAACCATTTTATTTCCAAGGGTCTTTGTCGTCTAGATAATCATTTATTTTATAGTCCTTTAAGTACAGCTTCTTCTTAATAAATGACTTCAATTGTATCACAGATAAATTTTGCATGTTTACTGGTACTTTATTGTAGAAGCGTATACATTGCCCTTTGAATGATTTGGTGGTTTTGGAGAGTCGACTTTTATGGTCAGCAAGTTTATTTTTATTTCTAGTATTGACACCATGCCTATCAGAGTTTTTTAAAAACAGTTCTTTATTTTTATGCACATACATTAAGTTTTCATAGATGTAATGAGATGCAAGTGTCAAAATATTGATTTCTTTAAATTTTCCGCGTAACGACTGTCTAGCACCCAATTTATAAATAGCGCGGATGGCTCGTTTCTGTAGTATAAATATTTTATCAGCGTCAGCAGCATGACCCCACAGCAAGATGCCATACGACATCAAGCTGTGAAAATAGCTGAAGTAAACCAGCCTCGCGGTGTCTATATCTGTTAAATTACGAATTTTTTTTACAGCATATGCCGCAGAACTTAGCCTGTCGGCCAACTTCTTAATGTGTGGTCCCCATTATATGTTTCAATAAGGTCACCCCTAATCCGACGATTCTTGAGTGTAGGCAGTTGCAATCTTTGGAGTCGTTCTGCATATTCCAGATTTTTGAACCCCATTGGCATCTTGGTCTCTCGGCGTTGGACTTTCTCTAAGAGATCCTCATCTTTCACAAAGTACGGATCCCATATCTGGAATCCAAACTCTAGCATTGGTCTGATGTAGGTTTTGTATAATGACAGAAATAAGGCTGGTGTGATGTAGTTAAATGTGTGTATTAAAGGCTGGTGTGATGTAGTTAATATGTAATTCATCGGATGTTTATGAATAATCACTTAGTATATAGCATTTTTTTACACAAAGTATTTCAATAGGGAAAGTCATAAAAAACTCGCTAAGAAATATGCCCGGAGATGGCGAGACTACTCGTTGGTTAAAGGTAAGAGATACTCACAAATCCAACCAGAAATAAAGACCAAACCATGGTTCCACCTTCAGTCCTTTACCCTTAAGGAAATTTCCACGATGCGTATCGGTCATTGCTGCACTTCCGCTCACCTAAACCGAATCAATATCCTCCCGTCTCCTCAGTGCAACTGCGGTCTTGCAGTTTACACTCTGGACTGTTAAACTTGGACGGTTTACACTCTGGACTGTTATTACTTGGACGGTTTGCACTCTGGACTGTTAATACTTGGACGGTTTGCACTATGGTCTGTTAATACTTGGTCGGTTTACACTCTGGACTGTTAATACTTGGACGGTTTGCACTCTGGACTGTTAATACTTGGACGGTTTGCACTCTGGACTGTTAATACTTGGACGGTTTACACTCTGGACTGTTAATACTTGGACGGTTTGCACTCTGGACTGTTAATACTTGTACGGTTTGCACTCTGGACCGTTAACACTTGGATGGTTTACACTCTGGACTGTTATAACTTGGACGGTTTACACTCTGGTGCACCCCATTGTTAATAACTACCCTAACTTCATTTCGGACCTCTTAAACCTCACAATTCAACTCCCTTTTAGTACAGATTTTTTATTATTTCCAAACTCAACATTATAATATTGTAATATTCCTCCGTATAGTTTATGTGCTATTTTACCCTTCTGTTCACTATACTTGTATTACTTATGAGAGAAGGAGGGAGAAGGAGGGGAAGACAAGTATTTATTTACCTTGCAATGTTTGTCAGTATGTTTGTATAGGTCAAATCTTGCAAGCAATATTAGAACCACTTCCTCAATCCCGTCACCTCAGGAAGTTTTAACGATTAGTCGTTCTATCTCCCTGGAGTGAGCGCAGAAGACTTTGACAAAACGGTCCACCGTCTAGCTCCGCCACAAACCCGTAAGAGGCCAACGCCTTAACCGCGAGATAGCCAGGAGTGTTACCCGGCGGGCTTACACTCACGCCCTTACTTCTGATTGTGACCAGATTACTCCAGTCTCTCGATTGGTTACGAGTTCGAGGTCGCTTGCGCGGTCCTCTCCCTTACGAAGCGGTAAAACGGTGTATACCGAATCTATCGCGGACCACAGCGTCCTTCGCCCGGCTGTTCACCCAGGATCGGGTAGCCGATGGTCGTTTCAAGAGCAGTCTCGCCGTAAGGTCCGCAACCACTCCTGCTCTATAGGAAACAGTACTGCTTTCAGACTTCCCCGACTGTTAGTCGGAGTGCACAGTCGATTGGCTTACGCCGCACGGTGCGCAGACCGTCTAGGAGCGCCAGAAGGTTGATTCCCAGGGGAAACTAACCATAGGGTCAGGGTCCTACCCAGGCTCGCACTTCATGCGTGGAGGCCGTCGGATAGGTGTTGACCCGTGAGTGTGACCAACCCTGAACAGAATGGGTCTTCGTGGCCAACTCAGCAAGGGCCCATTAACTCCCCAAGTGTAATAATAGTATTATGATGCTGCGTAGCTGCGTTTGTATTTTATTTTTAATTCTGTTTGATTTGACCTTGTTGTAGGTGAGGTGACGTACCATTCGCCGCCGTCTCTGTGGGACAATGCGGAGCGAGAATCCTTGACTAGAGCTCTGGGTCCGAGGGCCCACGTTCTCGTTCTGCACGGCTCCGGCGCCATCTGCTGCGGTTCTACCGTAGAAGAGGCTTTCCACTACGCTCGCAGCTTTGTCGCTGCTGCCGATTCACAACTAAGGTGATTAATTTTATGTTCTTTCAGATTCATCAGATTTGTGCAATATGTTTTTTTTTTTCAATGCAAGATGGACAACATGCGAAGCCGGTTCCAAAGTCGAGCAGGATAGACGCTAAATGAGTAGGTGAAATGAGAACTATAGTGTTATCCTGATTGCCCATCCGAGTGATCTTCACAATTCCTATTCCACGACATCTACATCTATATATATAAAACAAAGTCGGGTTTGTTCGAACACTTATAACTCGAGAACGGCTGGACCGATTTTCATCGTTTTAGATTTGTAGTATTTGTCTCCGACCCGAATAGCGGAATAACTATTAAAAACGAAAATTGGAAAATTGACAAAAAAATTAAATAAAAGAAAAAACATTTTCCCATACAAAATGTAAATCCGTGTTTTTCTCATGGTCAGCTGTACGTGGCATGTTCACGTGTCGGCAAATCATTCGCTTTATTTGTTCTTGCGCCTGATAAAAAAACAAAAAATGTCGTATATCACAAGGTGCTTCAATGAAGAGAATTAAACCGAGTGCATCCCATGCTGCACAATATGTAAATATTTTAATTCAATCATGTCTTGCTGACACGCGATTGATATACTTAATTTTTGTACTTTTATTTATTTTTTTGTCTTATTATCTTAATAAAGTATTGAACTTAATATTTATTTTGTACTCATTGTATTACTTTCATAAAATCATAAATTAAGTTCAGCTAATCTGTAACACGACATTTATTGACTGTTAGGCGGTACGAAGTTCGCCGGGTCAGCTAGTCTTTGCATAAATAGGAGTTCCAAAGCCGATAGCCATATTTAAGAATAGGCCTTGTAGATCTTTATTAATGGCTATATTAAAAAGCCTTCCTTATTAGATAGAAAGAGTTATGCATCATCAGATATGTATAATCAGTTATGTATAATCACCATCAGATCGTCACTAATTGGTATTCCAAGATGTTTTTGTCTCTTAACTGTTGGATTCTAATATCACCGATCGGTGGTTTTTCTGCTGGGATAATTCGCATGCGGCCGATCTCCATATTTATACAATTATGCAGTTATATGCTGTAAAAGTCGCCTTTATTAAATAAGCTTCCATTATACATTAGTATGCGGTCACTAACACTCCCTACAAACAAAATTTTGAGGGTTAAAAACATGCCGTCGTGAGTTTCATCCCATGGCGAGGCTTCTAAGGGTTAATAGCTTCTAATTGTAAAAAAAAACCTATTTTTAATGAAATTCTCATTGCTAATATAGGAGTTTTTACAGGGTGTCACATATCCCGAGTTCAGATCTGCATGTGCTGGATGCGGACAGCCGCCGCCGCATCTACGAGCAATCGCGTTTGCCGCCCAGCGATGGGGGGGCGCCGGCCAAGTGGCGGGTGGGGGGGGACCACTTCGAGGGCCTCATGAGGATGCTGGACAACGCCGGATACCGGACTGGATACGTCTATCGTAATCCTCTCGTGAAGGTACACCAACTTACATATTTTACAATAGTAAATTTTACTAAAGTTTTTTCAAAATACGGAAGTTTAAGGAAGCGCTACATAATTCCGAAAGTGGGTTCGAGGTAAATGGCGGAAACATTAACAATTTTATTTATTCATTTATTTATTTATATAAGAATTAATTACTATAAAACATTGATTAGCTTACAAAAATAACAGGAACCGAATGGCAAAACCTTAACCTTTTGTGTATTTGTTTCTGTCACCCAACTGGGACTAGCCCGTTCTAGGGTGGATAGGACTCTAATATTACAATCAAGTTTGCTTGATTGCTTGATTGCTTACAAATGTACAAGTTTAGTAAAAAGCTAATAACACAAAATTGCTCTAAAATGTGGTCTTCAGAATAAAATAAAATAATATTAAAAAATATTAAAAGAGAATATAGTAAATAAAATGCAATTCCCTAATCGGCAATAAAAATAATATAAAATTCGATTGAATAATATAAATGAAGTTATATGTGAGAAAAGAAAGAAACAGTCATTAATATTTAATATATCTTAAGTAATATAGGATTTAATATAAAAATATCTAGTCAAAAAAGTACAATTTATTGTCAAAGTCAACTAATTTTTGGTAGTTAGTTCAATGTTAAAATATACTCAACATACATGTTTAAAAATATGTTAATAATTTGTGCATCTAAGTTTTATTAAACTATTATTTCTAACATTTGATGTAGGGTTAGTCTGTCATGATTCAATAACCATTTCTTTAATTTATTTTTCAATTCCCTAAATGTCATTCATTTTTATTTCCATATTGATCAGATTGAAAAATCTCGGCGCAATGAAAGAGTAATGTCTTTGTCCAAATGATGTTTTCCTTCTGGGTATTATTAAGCTATTTTCTAAAACTTGTCTAGCTGGTCGCCGGTTCTGAATTATTGTGAAGTTGCAAGGAAGTAAACAAATAAATAAGTATCTAAAATATATCTTTAAAGATTCTCTCTTACTAAATAATCAACTCCTTTCTATAGTCGGTGAACTCCATGGCAACTCCATCTGTGTATATTATTTATTGTTGTATTTTTTCCAGAATGACGTCCCTCGCGTACGAAACGATGTGGAGGTACCGCCTGCAGTATCATCATTGGGATATTTGCTTGAAGAGGAAGAACTCTACAGACAAGGGTAATTATTATTACTATCTTTTCACATTCAAATTAACCTCTCAACCTTTAGTGCAGTCACTTAAGGGGTCAACTTCAGAACGAGATATAATAATCTGGAAACTCATATACACCTTCATTTTGGCACACTAAAAGTTGTCTCAAAAGTCCATAAAATCTCTTTATTCAAGGTCACAAAAATCGTTTTGTCGTGCTTATCTAGGTTTTTATTGCTCCAATTATGTTAACATCTATAATAAAAATTGTAAAGCATAAAATTTGCGACAAATTTTGTTATAAATATTTTTTCATGCGCTGAACCGTTTTTGAGATAGAGGGCGGAGAACATGCTAAGAAAGAGAATCATCAGGCTATCTGAAAACCAAAATCACCAGGCGCTCGTGATGAAAGGATGCCCACAAGGAGGTGTACTCTCGCCACTTCTATGGAACCTGGTAGTAAACGACCTGATAACAAAACTAAACAACAATCATTTCCTAACAATAGGATATGCAGATGATCTAGTAATAATGATCAACGGACTAGTAACAAGCACATTGTGCGACCTTACACAAACAGCTTTGAAAATAATAGAGAAATGGTGCAAGGAGAATGACCTATCGGTAAATCCAAAAAAGACCGACACCATTCTCTTCACACATAAACGGAAATTGGGTACATACAAAATGCCAACCTTGTTTGGATCCAGACTAACGCTTTCTAAAGAAGTAAAGTACCTAGGAATAACTTTGGACGAAAAACTAAACTGGAATAAACACCTAGATAACAAACTAAACAAAGCAACAGTCGCCTTCTGGCAATGCCGAAGAATGGTGGGCAAGAAATGGGGACTAGCCCCACACATTATACTGTGGCTGTACAAAATGATAATAATACCAATGATAAGCTACGGGCACCCAACTTACTACTGCAATCAACAAATTACAGAAAATGCAAAGGCTAGCATGTATAGCAGCGACCGGCTGCATGAGAACAACTCCGACAGCGGCGCTGGAAATCATGCTAGGGCTTCTACCACTACACCTACATATACAAAAAGAAGCAGCCGCAACGGCTACTCATCTAAAGAATCTAAACTTATGGACCAAATATAAAACACCGCACACGAATATATATGATAATATACTGTCAAGTTGTCCAATGCTGGATGCGGCAATCGACAGAATACCCAAAACTATGATCTTCTGGAAAGAATATGCCATATCATTAACAGAAGACTCAAAAGAAGCACTGAATCAAACGGACCTAAGAATCTACACAGATGGATCAAAAACCAACAAAGGTACAGGATGTGGTGTCTTCTCGGAAGACCTAAATATACACATCTTCAAACCACTCGGAGCACACAACACAGTTTTCCAAGCAGAATGTATGGGAATAATAGAAGCTTGCAACGCAGTGAAACAGCGGCAGCTAAAACACGAAAACATATGTATTCTATCGGACAGCAGGTCAGTGCTACAGGCACTGGGAAGCGATAGATTTACATCTGGGCTCATATACGAATGCCACCAAAGCCTCCTCGAGGTATGCGGAAAAGGCAATAAGGTGTCACTGAAATGGATCAAGGGACACAGTAACTCAAGAGGAAACGATGCTGCGGATGAACTAGCCCATAAGGGCTCAGACACACCGGCATACGGACCCGAACCTATCGTGCCCCTACCCTACTCGCACATAAACAACCAACTTGACAACCACTACAAACAACTACATCAAACACACTGGAAAGAGATAGACACCTGCAGACAAACCAAAGAAATAGTAGTGGAATACAACCACAAACTTACCAAAACACTTCTAAGGACAAAAAGGCCCCAACTACGCAAACTAGTGGGACTGATAACAGGACACAACACACTAAACAAACACCTCTTCAACATGGGCGGAACGAATAGCCCTATGTGCAGAGCATGCATGGAGGCGGAAGAAACCACAAAACACATTCTGCTAGATTGTAAACAGGTAGAAGTATACAGGACAAAACACCTTGGGACTCCAGGCACCCTGCGCGAGGCGGCAGGAAACCTGAAAGCCCTGCTGGCTTTCGTCGAGGAGCTGGGGTGGGTGGAATAGCGCTACCCCCGTTACACGCAAAATAGGCACACTGGATGTCGACTTGCGGAGGAACGCCCAGTACAACTAACTAACTAGAGGGCGGAGAGCGCGCAGCGCTCAGCCATACATACTGCCAGGTCAAATTGGTTGAATTAGGTTACAAGGTGGTGCCGCATCCCCCGTACTCGCATCGACCCGGCCCCTTGCAACCTTTTTTTGTTCCTAAAGGGCTCACTAGACGATTAAGCATGCTTGTCTAGCATCGCGTCGCCGGCTGGGAGGAGATCGTAAACCGCAGAAAATTACAAATATTTTTTTTTATTATTTACTAAAAATGCTTAATTTTGTAGTTTTATACCAGGGAGTTACGTCATTTATCAATCAACTAGCTGACCCGGCGAACTTCGTACCGCCTAACAGTCAGTGAATGTCGTGTTACAGATTAGCTGAACTTAATTTATGATTTTATGAAAGTAAAACATTTTTTGTTTTTATATCAGACGCAAGAACAAATAAAGCGGATGATTTGCCAAACAGGCCACGTACAACTGACCATGAGAAAAACACTGATTTACATTTTTTATGGGAAAATGTTTTTTCTTTTATTTTAATTTTACGTCAATTTTCCAAGTTTTGTTTTTAATTGTATTCTGCTATTCGGATCGGAGACAAATACTACAAATCAAAAACCATAAAAATCGATCCAGCCGTTTTCGAGTTATAAGTGTTCGAACAAACCCGACTTTGTTTTATCAAAATCAATTACGTCTAGTTAACGTGTCTCCCTGGTATAAACTACAAAATTAGGCATTTTTGGTAAATATTAAAAAAATACATTTGCATAATTCCTGCGGTTTACGATCACCTCCCAGCCTGAGACGCGATGCTTGACAAGCATGCTTGATCGTCTAAAGAGCCCCTTATATGAAGACTTGGCCCATGGGCAAGCGTTTCTAGTCAAATGAGGTCATTGTCACCACAAATGCTATTTTGGAGAGTTCCTGAAATCGTATTGTTCTGAGGGCTTAAACAAGTTGTGCATCGCTGGGAAAGCAAGAACCTGTTCAATTACTGCGAAGCGCTGAAACTTTTCAATCTACCCTTGTACTTGTCCTTTGGAAATTTTCTTGATCATCATCATCATTCTCGGACATCATTTAACATAAATTTAATTTACTTATCAGGATATGGCGTAAGCTGGATAAGCGTGCTCCGGGCGATAGAACTCGCTGGCTGAACTCTCCCAACGTGTACCAGAAGGTGGAACTCCTCGAAACGGGCACAGACGACCCGAAGAAGATCACTAAGGTAGAATATGTCGCTCTGCATCTCGAGCCGTCGGCCGACAAGCGTTGAGCCGTGGCCAAACGACTCTCTTTTAAACACACACATATGCACTTTTAAGTCTGGCACTTAATTCAACTCCCCCAATAATAATCTACTTAAATACAGTCAAATCGGGTAACATTGAACCTTCAAGCCACGATACTTTCTCATATTATTATACGACTGCCCAACATAAAAGGCGTGTAATGTGTACAGGGTTCATGTATATATGTCTTCCGTTTCTTTATTCCATTAAAACTTCTAAACACTTGGACCGATTTAGAAGTGTGTGGTATTGTTAAAACCGTTATGTCATCCCGAGTATCATAGGGTACCTTAACTGTCCAAATATCAAGTGAGTAGTGTCTAAATGTCAATAAATTAACATAAATATATCAAGTTTAGTGTCAAATGAAAGGTCTGATTGAATACATTCCGGAAATATACATCGATGGATATGGATAAATATTTACACATAAAATATTTCATTAAAAAAACCGTAATGAAAATATTTATAAATGCATTACTTCACTTTCTATAACGGAAGTTGTGTATTTTATTCTTTTAAATATATTCGCTTGTCAATATTAATCTCGTAAAGATGCCTCACTTGTCCACGTGCGGTGATTTAATGATGTTTTCATCCCTTTTCTTTCGAATGCCAGTTTATGCTATGCATATGCTACAATGAAATATAACAGATTAATGTTATTTTAACATTTGGACTCGACTACCATGAGTACATCTTTTGCCAGTGGCTTCGCTCGTGTAGTTACCAGTTTAATGTATCTACAAGTGTGATATGCAATGCAATGATTGATTATAAATGGTATTCGATTTCTCAACTCCATATTACGATTTTGCAACTTTCGCGCCAGCGAAATGCAGGTAGCACTGACCGCATTGATGGCGAAACTAATAGCAATTTATTTGGCCATCTATAATAACAGCGCTACCTGCGTTTCGCTAGCTTAGATGGATTGGCAAAATATACTATGGAGTTGAGCAACCGAGTATTATCTATAATCAATGTCACAACCTTTTTCATATGACGAGAGATAATATTTAAAAAGTGGTCCAAGTTACCCGATTGACTGTATACAAAGTTGAGAAAACAATATTCTTTCGGTTTGGATAATATAATTAAATTTTGAGAATAATTTAATTTTAGGCTTAAAAGTGCTCAAACGTGCCATTAACGCTTTATTTTTTTGGAATATTAAACTAGCCATGGCGGAAAGGCACAATTTTTTAAATTTCAATGAAGGTAAACAGTTTCATCATCTACAATTAACATCGCCAGCAGTCATTTACCATTCTTGACATAAACTATTCTCAGCCTCATTAAAAAAAACGTAACATTTAAAAAAAATATATATAATTCTAAAAATTTAAAAAAAACGTGAAAGTAGATGGTGAAACATATCGACACCCCAGTTGTAAACTGCAACAACTCAAAAAATTATAGTTTTGAGTTAAGTATGCCATTAAATTTTACCTTATCTACCAGTTCCAAACACTGGCATCTCAAAAAAAAATATGTCAGTGTCTAATAGCATTTTTATGTGTTTATGAAATTTCCAAACATTTCTCTTTATCATTGTAGGCTAGATCAATCCATAAAAGTTATAAAAAGCAACATTTTCAATCGTCACTGTTGGGAACTGGTAATATCAGGCAGTATAAATCTTACAATAAATATTTAAGATTACATAGGGCCAGTTGTTTGATCCTTCGTAATATTCCCAATTTACAATAGTAATTATTACTACAGTAAATAGGCTAGGTCGGTTGTTTCAACGTCAAAACTACCATAGAAAAATCTTATGAAAGTAATTTGAGTCGCCAGCGTGATAAACAACATATTCCACAAAATCGCTTTTCCCCGACAGAATTCTAGCCCTATTTTATTTTCGATGCTGGCAATAAAGCGCCAAATACCATTTCGTTTCATCGCGCGTCGCCAACTGCCGTTGTCCGCCGATCTCGTGAGCGCATGAGAAAAGCATCTCATTGCTATAACTATACGATTATTTACGAAAATTTTCGAAAAAGACGTCAGCGCCCAAAACTAGGAAAGCCAGAACTGTAAATTACATCAAAATACACACGATAATTGGCGCACTACACGCAAATTATCTAATTTAATGAACAAATATTCAACAGTGACCGAGCATCGCATTTTGGCGAAGATGAGTGGACCACTTTCGGAATCTGCTTGGAAGAACCTAACAGAAGAGTTTAATGCCAAGAGTTTAAAATCCTTTAGGACTGTCACGCAGACCCCAAATCCATTTTTAAATAACTGTTTACAACGGTTATTATAAAAACACTAACGCTTTTCCGCCGACGACTGACAGCAATCTATCAAGCAAACTGATACTACGCGCTCGTTGAATCGTTGAATCAGCCGCCATCTTGCAAAAGTTACTATTACCACTCGATATCGGCTGGTAAATTTCAGCTTACTAGAGTAACTCGAATTACTACGGAATGGAGGTAACTTGCGATGAAACAACGCTTATTTGCAGAATTACTTCCGAGTTTAACTATTACCACGAATCAAACAACTGGCCCATAGAGTTACTATTATCATTCGATTTGCAGTTCCATTTTATAACTTTATACTCAATTATCTCGAAACGGAAGATTTTGAGTTAATGCAGTTTAAAATTGGAGCGTAAAATTATGTTAAGTGCAACATCATTCCCTCTCAGAATGTTCTCGCGTCCTCACATTCCCTTAAGGGGCCGCTAAAGTGGTACTTCTTCGCACAAAACGCCTTTGCAAATTACTCTTCAATAAAAAAAACGCTATATCATGAAACTTAGCATAGCGCTAGGCGTCTCGTCCACGTCATGTTTCTTTCAACAAACGGCGCGTAAAAGACATGACCTCCTGTCCACTGCACGGTTTTTTTACAGTACGACGCGTTAAGTACATACATTTTGTATACAACTTCAAGGTGATGCAATAATTGTCCATCGTTAAAAAGTCTGCCTCTCATATACATTACCTTACAACACTGATACAAATTTTGCCGTATTTAAACACGGCTCGCCGAGGGGGAAATATGACACATACAGCGAAGGTACCATGCTGTTTTTTCTCCTTGTCCGGTAAATTCGTTTTTATCCTATTTATATTATTCTAGACACTGAAATCTTTATTCGTGAGTATGTTGCATTGACGCTTTATATGAAGAATTACACCTTTAGCGGACTCTTAATATTTTTAACATACCGATCAAATTAATGGTAATATTATTAGATATGGCGAATTTTGCAACATCTTTATTAACATTAGGAATAGTTTATTACTGAAGTCTATTACAAATTAACATATTAAAACTGTTTAAGTGGTGGACGAACGATAAAGCCATTGTTATATTTGGGTTCTTCTCGAACACCGTTTCGTGGTCCTTTCATCCATGTATCCGGTGCTAGTTGCTGCAGCGTCCACAAATGAAATTCCTAATTTATTTGGTACATATTACTGCGTTCTTTACATTATAAAAATTACATTTTGTATGCGGTGAATGACAAATCGTTATCAGTAAAACGATTACAAGAATAATTATTCGAGGTACTGAATTTTCGCAAAACAAAAACAGGAATTTCGCAAAATTTCAAAAATTTAAATATTGTTGAAATTTGCCAATAAAACAACTTTTTCTTACATCAAAAATTTATATTTAATATTAATTAGAAGCTAACATTGTTTTACTTCCAATATTTGATCATTTAGAATCGTTCTATCCGTAACGGCGACATTATATTTAATAAAGAAGCGTTCTGCTTCTGCGCTGTTCAACTAACAGCTTAGAAGTAACTAACTCTGTAACGATGCTTCAGCAGAGGTTGAAAAGCAGCATTTAGTCCCCCAGAATATGTTCTTAACATTGGCATCTTCATTCCTATTTACTGATTAAAGCATTAGGCGTTTAGCAGACATCAGCTCATTTGGAGAGAGTTCTCTAAAAAAAAGATTTTTTGAGACGTTTTCAAATAATGTATTTTGTTTTTGGGGGGCTTGCTGCCACAGATGGGCAAAAAATTATCAATATGAAAGTAGGCTTCATTTGTTGTATTTAAGCTCATCGCAGAGAAATTTTAGTGAATCTTTTTTCAGGCGCGTATTTTTGCATTTTTTCAAATTTCAAGAAATTTTGCATAAATTCGCATCTATTTTGTAAAAACGAAAATTCCGTACCTCGATTATTGTATGGAAATGCCATCATTTATAGCATCGCGCCGTCTTGCCTGCCCAGGTGTGGTGCTGTCTAAAGGCTTATGGCCTTTCTCGATCGCCGTGAACCACCGGCATATAGACGCCCGCAGTGCGCTCCTCGCCATTTGCTAACGCCTATTATTATCTAACGCCTATCATTTACGAAACACGACAAATTGAGTCATGCATCAGAAAAATATGTCGGCTTGGCATCGTCGTTCTTTCAACGCTTAAACAGTATCGTCTTCGCTTTTTTCTAAACTTAAATTGAGAGGCTCATATGATTATAGTTATCGGTAGCTATAAAAATATACTCTTCTAGGTAATATAATATGGATATTTTATCGTTTTGATATTTTCACAATTTGTATTTTTATTTGCACAAATTTTATCATAGGTTTAGGAACATATTATTTTTTTAACTATACTTTCTAAAGGTAAAGACATTACGGATTGATATTCGAACTCATATTTAACGTAGAGCGCCCTAACCCATTCCACCACTAATAATATGACATAATTTGTTAATACACACTATTTAATTATTACAACTTTTATTTCAAAGAAACCTTAACATTAAACTTCACATTCAATTAAAACGGTACAACATTGAACTATATATTTTTTTGTTATTTGGATATTTGTTTAATCTTCATCTCCAGGCATAAGGGTATGGTATTTTTTTAAACATTCTGACAGGAGAGCCAATAAGCATTTCTCACATTCCCATTTCCTTTTTAAGTAATGAACACATTTTACACAGCCTGGACGGGTTTAGTTTGACAGGATTTGGAGGAATTTGTCTAGGGAAATGTGCCCATTGTACAGCCTGTAATCATAAAGGGCATGCTCCTTCAGATGCCCTTCCTCGCCTCTTGTATGGTGGTAGCGTAGTATTCTCTAATATGCTTTCCGCAATACCTATCCTATAGTTGCTATATCTCAACCTTTACACATTAGACATATTTTTATGTAATGCATAGGTATATGCGTAATATAGTTGACCGGCGTTTCACCGGCTTTGTGTGTCAATGGGTTAACATATGCAAGATTTCAAAGTCGATAGGGTTTAGGAGTGGGATTCAGAACCCGGGTGCATCTGGAATGACCCATCACTACTCCAGATGGTATGGAATCCAGTTATGAAGAACGCAAAACCCCCTTCCCCTCTCCAAACCCCCCAACACCGCCATCACAAATGTAGTATATTTCTAGTATTTCCGTGGTATTAAAATAACTATTTTCCAATATGTTTTGCTTGTATGATTCCAACCAAAATATCACAATGTGGTTTTGGCTTAACGACGCATCTGTGTACCAAATATCAAGTCTCTAAGTCCAATATTTCGAGATTGAAGTATGACTCGCCCCCCTCCCCTGGTGGACCGATTTCAACCACAATCTTTTCAACTCTTTATTATTATTATTATTATTATTTATTTATATACACTAGCAGCTTTTGCAGCTGATGCGTGTACTTCACGTGTTGAGTGTACTGTTTGTCTTTATTTTATTTTATTCCTTACACTTTTTAATTGCCATTTTTACTAAATGTTTGTCTAGTAGATTTATAAAACCATTCACTGAGATAGCACTTATCACTTCTTGTGGTAGTTTGTTCCAAGAGTCCACCACTCGGTTAGTCAAAAAGTACGTTCTTGTGTTGGAACTAAAACTGTTTCGGTTTAGTTTTAAGGAATGTCCACGGAGTTTCTCGTTGGTGTTCATTGTGTACATTGCATTAAGGTTGGCTACATCATAATTACCATTCAGAATCTTAAACGTCTCCATGAGGTCCCCTCTTTGTCTTCTTTGCTCGAGTGTAGTAAGACCCAGTGCATCCAAGCGGTTTTCATAAGGCTCGTTCCTTAGGATGGAACCATCTTGGTTGCCCGCCTTTGCACTTTCTCCAGCAGTTCAATGTCTTTTATGAAGTAGGGGTTCCACACCTGGTAAGAGTATTCGAGGAGAGGGCGGACGTACGTTTTGTAGAGTTTGAGGAATAAATCAGAGTTTATGTAGGAGAAAGCTTTCCTAATCATGTAAAGAAGAGCCTCTTTCCCGATCAAATATGTCTGCTTGCCAAACTTTAGCTCAATCGGATGAAGCGTTTGGGCACTATCGTGGAGGAATACACACACACACAGATACATAGGAGTGCGTTCACAATACTGTCCCTCTGCCGGAAAAGTAATACAAAAGAATTATGTGTCATGTTACAGAGTCCGCTAAAAGTGTCAAAGTGCAAACTCCTTTGATAATGTCTTTCAAAAATATTGGTGAAAACAAAATTTTATGTATCGGTCGGCCTCTATTTGCGGCATTTTAACGGCAGTTCGAAAGACAAATGACAGCCGCCACAAGAGGAAGCTTTAACTAAGTGCCGCGGGAATGACCCATTGCTATTTTAGATTAAGATTGATATCTTCTTCTTCTTCTTCTCCGTCGTTCCCTCATTACTGAGGATCCGTGGCCACTAGACAACAGTTTGCCTACGAGGCTCCTCCACTCCACTTCGACCTGTCTTCTGCATGCCGGGTCGCAGATTGTATTGACCCTTTTGTAACTTCTTTGATGAGGTCGTTCCATCTGGCCGGTGATCTGCCTCTGCTTCTTCTTCCCTCCACTCGACCCCCGGAAAGCATTTTCTCCAGTTTCTCTGGGTTTCTCCTGGCAACATGACCGAAGAACTGCAAGACCCTTTTCATGCCTACGGTGGAAAGTCTCACTTGGATGCCGAGTTCTTCCAGGATAGATTTGTTGGTGCGGCGAGCTGTCCATGGGATTCATACCATTTTACGCCAACATTACATCTCTAGTGCATCGATTTTGGTGCGTATCCGAGCCTTCAGGGTCCATGTCTCCGATGCATAGAGAAAGATCGAGGAAACCAGAGCTCGAACCAGATTTATATAGCCTTGTGTAAAGTAAAAGAGAAATCGTCGAAACCTTTGTTTGTTTTGTTTGTTTCTATTCTTTATTGTGAAATTTCACAATGGGCGGGTTTATCATCATATGACAATCTCTTCGCACCAACCCTACTAAGGAGTATTTGTATCTAAATGTAATTGTGTATCTTGTAATTGTAATTCCATTCGATTGACAGAATCGAAAATGCAATTCTGATAATTTTATCCGAGGGAAAAATAGTGGCCTAGCCGGGAATCGAACCTGGAACCTTACAATATAAGATCGGGCGATCTAAACACTATGCCACTGGGCTTTGTACCGTTTCTTAAAATTTATGTGAATGTTAAGGCTTTGATTTGTACATCTACTTAACTCAATCAGTAGTGTCTTCACCTTTTAATCTAGCTTTAAGAGCCTTGTATCCACTGTGCAATTCTTCCTTTATTTTTCTAAATAAGAAACGGCATTCAATCGGCAAGTATAAAGCAAAGTTTCTTGAAATATCTCCCCAGGCAATACACGTAAGATATTGCAATTTAGGAGATAGCAAATGGGGAAAATGGCTACTGGCATTGCAGACGAGGACAATATATTATAAATAAGACAAACGGATTTTACCACTTAAACTTTGTAGCACCCGACGTTTCGGCACCGCCATTTAAAACCGCCATTTTCCAGATAAACTGAAGGGCTGTGCGGCATACTGCTGCTATTGATGGTAGATTGTAATGAAGAGGTTGTACATATGTATTGCCTCTCATTACTGCAACCAGTCTTCTTGATGGCCTTAGGATACAATCATGTATAATGCTTGTTAAATCTCCTAGCTTATTTCAGTAGAACCCCTCTGGTCTGCCGCTCCGCTTGATCCGACTGCTCGAGCCGAACTTGTTTGTCCCGACTCGTCGGTGACTCACCACCCATCGCGGCCATTGTTGTTTACAGTCTGGAGTTGGCCACGAAGACCCATTCGTTTAGAGTCGGTCATACTCACGGATCAACATCCATCCGGCGGCCTCCTCGCAGAAGGGAGAGCCAACTAGAGTTGTCAACTACAACGGGCGAGCCCGTCACCTCAGGAAGTTTTAACGATTAGTCGTTCTATCTCCCTGGAGTGAGCGCAGAAGACTTGGACAAAACAGCCCACCGTCAAGCTCCGCCACAAACCCGTAAGAGGGCAACGCCTTAACCGCGAGTTTTACCCAGCGGGTTTACACTCACGCCCTTACTTCCAATTGCGACCAGATTACTCCAGTCTCTCGATTGGTTACGAGTTCGAGGTCGCTTGCGCGGTCCTCTCCCTTACTAAGCGGTGAAACGGTGTATGCCGAATCTATCGCGGCATCCTTTGCCCGGCTGTTCACCCAGGATCGGGTAGCCGATGGTCGTTTCAAGAGCAGTCGCCGTAGGGTCCGCAACCACCCCCGCTCTATAGGAAACAGTACTGCTTCCAGACTCCCCCGACTGTTAGTCGGTTTATTTTTTTTTATTGACTGTTTCGTCCCAAGTCTTCTACGCTCACCTCACGGGAGACAGAATGATCAAATATCGTTCAAACTTCCTGAGGTGACGGGTTCCCCCGTCGTAGTTGACACCTCCAAGTGTTGTTTACTGCAAAAATTGCTTTGTTCGGAAGTTATGACCAAAAGTGACCAGATCTAAGAGGAGAAAAACAATGATTTATTGAAATGTTTTTACTGTAGTCAACAACACAGTTATTTTGAGTTCAGAGATGGTTTATTTTACTGTAAATCTGTACTTCCTGTATTTTCTGACAATGCAACCTTTCAGTCCCAAAGGTGACGGATTAGAGGGGCTCTACGTACATTGATTTGCCAGCCATTTTCTCTAGGCTTTAACAGATAATAATGTAGCATACATTTGGCGATATATGCAAATTGTCACATCTTTGCTTTTTACTCTCCTTCTCCATGCTGTATTTCTGGGTACTCTTTCTTTACAAGGTGTGGCTATACGAGTAAAACATTTCAGAAAATGGATGAGATAGGCATACCTAACGAGTTTTACCAGTCATCTAGATGCTAGTTTATTCAAATCTATAATTTATAACAAGCACAGTTGCTCTTAGCCATGCCTGACACTGAACGCTTTTAATATTATGGGTTTTCGGCAAATTCTTTTATAAGATATTTCTATTTTAATCTATAATAAAAATTGTTATGTATTTGTGTGTATTGTGGCAGCGGTGTTTAGATATAATAATACATTACTAAGAATTTTAATATGCTTTATGAATGAAGTCAGGGATGACAGCCTTTTGCTTTACTAAACAGTGGTACCAACCGCTTTTGGCGATTAGAGTTCACTGGTTCAGCTATTAATTAACCTATGGCAAAATTTTATTATTATTATTTATTCCTTGGCGGCGATTGGGGAGGGGGTCGCCCTGGCAGCCAATACGCTGCTGTCGGTGCCGCTGGATCTCTACTCCATTCACCATTCGCTTCCATTCTTGACGATTTTTTGCCACGTCTCGAGCATACCTAGCCGACAATCGTTGATTTTTAAGGTCGTCTTTGATGTTATTTAGCCAGGTTTTCTTCGGTGCCGATCGCTGAATTCTCCATTCTGTCGGACGGTCTCGCCAAAGAAGTTAACGTGACAAGCGATTATCGTTCATTCGGCGAACATGGCCAAACCATCGTGGTCGACGTTTTTGTACTTCTTCTTCGATCGTTGTTACTAGATCGCATCGTTCTCTAATGGTCTCGTTTCGAATTCGGTCGCGGAGTGAGACACCGAGAATCTGCCTCGAGCATCGCATTTGGAAGACTTCAAACTTTTTGAGGTCCGATTGTAGTAACATCCACGTTTCCGATCCATAAAGAAGAATGGGAAGAACCAACGTTCGGTATAGTCATACTTTGGTTTTGATGGTAATATTCGTTCGCTTCCATATGCACCACTTGAGCGAGGCGAATGTTGCTGTTGCCTGACCGATCCAACTATGGACATCGGCCATCGACGCCACTTTCTTTTCCGTAACCAACGATCCTAAATACTTGAATTGTGGGACCTGTTCGATTTGGGTTCCATCGAGGTAAACAATGGCGAAATTGATGAGTAAATCAAAAGCAAAATGTTGGAAAATTTCTCAAATGTTTGAATATCTGCATCGGTGAAGTAACGGCCATATGCGAGCCCTTAACCTTTCGGAAGCCAGTCATTCCATGCAAAATTTTCGAAGCCCTCGAAAGTTTGTTTGTCGAAGGTGTATGCATACATACTAATATATACCCGTGGCTAATTCAGTGGCAGGCATGAATGACAGGCTTTTACTGCAGTGGAGGGAGAAATAGAGCCGATAATCGCACAAATACTGAGTGGTGGGCGATGGCCACCCAAGGGTTGAGACTCGTGATGTCGCTCGCTTCGATTTCAATTTTGTTCTAAGAGAAGCTTCTGTCTATACCGAGACCATAGTATACCGAGAGAACAGTAGACGCTCTCTCGAGCGACAGGGCATTGCGGGAATATGGTGTGAGGGACAAGGGCAGAGGGGTACGTCTCGACGAACGCCTTTGGTTAGCATTACATACGGGTAAAGGTTGGCAACGTTTTTGAACGTTTGCATATCCTCGTTGGCCGAGTAGCGGACATCTGGCGGCTATATGCGAGCACTTACGACTCGAGACGTATTCGCTTTGATTTCAATTGTGTTCTTAGAGAAGCTACTGTCTGGTATACTATTCTGAGACTGTGATTGGTCTTTTTCCACCCTGCAAATATTTGCAGAGTGTTATATAAATATACAACACCCCCTATCTGACCAAACGGATCTTGGTGCTTAATTTGATTCTTCAACACCAGCCATTACTTCAAAAGCAAATGTTACATATATGACTTTATTCATTAAGCATATTGATACGCTTATTATTAAATTGGAGCTGAGATGTGACGATTTTTGTGTACGTTCGTTGTGGATTTTCAAACAAGACGGCGTAACGGACGAAATTGCCGTGATTTTGGATCGTATACTTACAAATTAGTTCACTACTACTTTCTCCCACTAGAGGGCTGCTGTTTTTGAAAGGTGTGAATTGAACGACGCGCTGCCCGAAGCTTGGTGTGAAGAGCGAGGAATGACATAGATAAATTATTATATATACATGAGGGAGAAGAAAGAAAACATTGCAGTTTGACGGACGGAGGCAGCATTTACCATTTTTTCAGTTATAATGCTGTTAAAAACCAACAAAAAAATCCCAATTAGTTAAAATATGTAATACCTTCATATCTTATAAATAGGTTTAAAAACTAAATTACCATGTGAAGTTTGTAGCACCGGACATTCCGGCGATGTTGCAACTGCCGTTGTCCAGGGTAGACTGACTACCTTGAACAATGGCGGTTGTAACATCGCCGAAACATCAAGTGCTACTGACTTCATGAGATACAACCGTGACAGTCTTCGTATCTGATTATTCTAAGACAACATTTCTATTTGTTTGGGTTTTTAACAGTATGACTGTAACCCTGTCTGTCCGTCAAACCGCCATGTTTTCTTTCTTCTCCTTCAGTTACATATAATAATGTATCTCTTCGCACACCGAGCTTCGGGCATTCACTTTATGCCTTTAAGGAACAGTAGCCACTGGCGCCACCTACAAAGTTTTGCGCGCGTATCTCCCAATAAAACACTTTCCACTTCCACAGGTTTGCACTAAAGTATTTCTTTTAAATTCAGTCTAGCAATATACACCACAATCGCCCCATTTATCCGTCTTGTTTGAACGCCCACTCAAACAGCTGTCTTGATTACCTGCCTCTTCTTCTTCTGCGACTATAACAGTACAACGGGTCACTAGTTTCTAGATTGTAAGAGATTAATATTGTATTTTGTATCTGTATCGCTTCTTTGGTTGAATAAACGGCAGTTGAAACGAAACGCTCTTTCTCTTTGAAACACCCTAACAAAACTTTATCGGGCTGTGGTTGTGGTGTATATTGGCTTTTACGCTGCGGACTGTACTGACAAAACTTCTTGCACGAGCAAATATTATTCTAAGACAACGAAAATTCTGAAATCAGTAGACAGTAGATGCAATAAAGAACTCGAAAGAAATGGTCTGACTGCTTGGCCTCAAATGCTAGAATGATTGGACAACTATTGGCGACTTTTGCATTCCGCCTCCAATGCACTGAAAAGTAATGCTCTATGACTGGATGCCAGAGATGCTGAAATTTTATTTGAATGCCTTTCAGCATACACTTCCAGACCCTAGTAACCTCGCTCCTTGGAGCTATGCTGAGGATAGTTCATGTCCCCTTAGCAGCAATACCCCTTGCACAGCTATACTTATTCTAGCTGGCTGCAAGGTGGTCTTAGATCAAAGACGGTACACTTACCGCCACGACAAAGTCCTCGCTGTTATTCGCAAGGTAATTCGCCTCTCAGTGGCTCGTACTAACCAAGGTTTGACAGTACCCTCCAAACCCCCAATACAGTTTGTGCGGGATGGCTCTAAAAGTAAAAAACATTTAACTACAAAACCTTTCTCAATATAAAATCGAAGACTATCGCGGTTGTTTGACATTATAAATAGGATAGAAAACGAATTTACCGGACTGACAGCTCTTCAGTCTACCCTAGACAACGGCGGCTGCAACGTCACCGAAACGTCGGGTCCTACAAATTTCACGCGGTAAATTCGTTTTCTATCCTTTCTCAATAATCGAGAAAGCTTCAGATTGGATTCTGGAGGTCGATTCGGTCTCTAAGCAGTATAAGTTTCGGATGCACAGCCCTCCGTCCAGATATAACTCTTTACTATTGATCTCGGAAGATTGTTGAATTAACTGTTCCATGGGAATCAAATATCCCAAAGGACCACGAGTACAAATTAAATAAATACCATGATCTCGCAAATCATCACCTGGAACGGCTTCACTGTTCACCTTCACGCGGTGGAAGTTGGCGCTCGTGGCCTGCCAGCTAAATCTCTGGTTCACCTCTTTAAAGATCTTGGTCTTTCCAGAAAAATAATCAAGTCTTTCCTAGAAAAAAATATCTAAAACCGCGATTTGTGCATCTCAAATTCTATGGCTTCGAAAGGGGAGTGAATGGGTGGTAATGTGAACGCTCACATGTGGCTTGACAGCGGTCCTAAACCTACCACAGCCGGTCGTTAGTCCGGAATCCACTGCTCACCATTATGATAGGCCCGACTCCGGTCGGTGAATTCCATGGCAGCTCCGTTTGTATTTTATTTATACAATAGAATGCGTGGCGTCAGCATTACTCTATACATGTCACAACAATGAAGTCCCTGCAAATACGCCAGTACGTATTTGTCAGTAACTATTACGCATCGGTCTAATGTACCGCTCAACTTCATTTTTGTGATATGTATGGAGTAATGCTGACGCCACGCATTCTATTGTTAAGCAGTCTGACCATTTGTTTCGAGTTCTTTATTGCATTCACTGTCCTCTGATGAATTTTCAGCTTTTCTAAAACACTTTGGGAGTACTAATTAAAATTACACCTTTCCTAGTACGCCAGCGCTAGATGTCCTGGAATCTGGGCTGCTAACTACCTCAGCATTCTATGGTCAAAATACTGTCTGATCTGAAAGTATCAGCTTTTATAAAACTTTTGCACTTTTATATTGCTGGCTTCCAACTATAATACTCAGTCAGAATTATTTAATAATTTCCCAAATTATATGGCCAGTAATAAAAATATTTATATTACAAATACAAATACTAATATTATAATACAAATAGTAACACATTTGTAATAATAATAATAATAATAATAAATTTCCAATAGAATAAACGAAAAATAGTCTAAATTTCCTATAGTGAAAATGATATAATAGTCAATAATAGAAAGAATAAAGATAGTCAAGAAAGTCAAGAAAACTGAGAAAATTTAATATTGTCAAAATCCTCAATGCCTTAGGGGCTCCCTAGACGATCAATCATGCTTGTCAAGAATCGCGTCTCGGGCTGGGAGGGGATCGTAAACCGAAGGAATTATGCTTTTTTTTTTTTTATATTTACCTAAAATGCCTAATTTTGTAGTTTATTTATTTATTTATTTAAGAATTAGTTACTATAAAGCATTGTTTTTGCTTATAAAAATAACAGGAACCGAATGGCAAAACCTTAACCCCTCAAGCCCCGATTGGCCGATATCGGCCACAAAACGATTCAGCGTGACGGCCCCGTTTTAATTTTATTTTAATTTAATTTGTTTGATTTTATTAGGTTTTATTATATTAATATGTTTCATTTTAATTATGGGTACAGTGGTTTGGCAGTAATTAATGTTTTGGTGAGACAGTGTCGTAATTCAATTTTTTTACTAATTTTTACAAAATTTTTTTGGGACAGCAACTTGTCAATCGGCTGAGGGGCCGAGGCCTGAAGGGTTAACCTTTTGCTTGCTTGATTCTGTCACCCAACCGGGACTAGCCCGTTCTAGGATGGACAGGAAAATACCAGTTAATACCAGGGAGTCATGTTAATTAGATGTAGTTGAATGATGAATGGCGTGACTCCCTGGTATAAAACTACAAAATTAGGCATTTTTGGTAAATATAAAAAATCGGTTGTGTCACCCCAAGACTTTCCTGACTAGTAGTATCCGGGGAGGTGCGAAAAAACAGCGACATTTTTTACTCTAGTACCCCAAATTTGTATGGCAGGTACCCCAAACGTTGGTCGTAAGTACCCCAAAAACTAATAGGTTCTTCTGATGGTTAACAGAAGCTTCTATGCCAAATTTTAACTTAGACAGATTAAGCGTCTGGGCGCTATCGCGGAAACAATTTTTTCGCCGGGAACCCCAAATTTGTATGGGAGGTACCACAACCGTAGGGCGTAGGGACTCCAAAAACTAATGGGTTCCTCCGACGGTTAACAGAAGCTTATATACCAAATTTCAGCTCAATCCGATTAAGCGTCTGGGCGCTATCGTGGAAGAATACATACATACAGACATACAGACATACAGACATACAGACAGACAGAGATCGGTCTGGAAATAGTCTCAATCGTCTCAGGGAGTCTCAAAATATATATTCCCATCTTCATCTCAAAATTTTTTTTTAGCGCGATCACAATACTTTCCTTTCCGATAGGTCGTCAGGAAAGTAAAAAAAATATTTGCGCATTTCCTGCGGCTTACAATCCCCTCCCAGCCCGCCACGCAATGCTTGACAAGCATGCTTGATCGTCTAGAGAGCTCCTTAAATTCTGTTTTTAATTATAATACACTACATTTTTTTCAAATGGGACCAATGCAATATCGTTGAATAAAAAATTGGAGTGATATGAAACTAAGGTATCATGACAATGTATGCCGCTTATGGCGTGCGTACATAACACCAGGGTGTTATGTACGCACGAAATAATATCAGCACCACTCCAACAAATTCGGATGTTCTTTCGCACAACACGCGAAACAAACAAGACTTGCGTCCTTGCAAAGTGCGACTAAGTAAGGTTAGAAATAGTTTCCTGTATCAGTCCAATATATTTTATAACAAGATTCCATTGTGCGTCAGGGGTCTTGGAGACGTTCAATTTAAGAGCAAGGTCCAGGATATACTTATTAAGAACCCAATGTATTCTGATAAGGACTTTGAGAGTATTGATTTTCCTAATCTTCTATAATTATTTATATTACAATCTTTTCTTATTTTTGATTTTTTTTTAAATTTTATAAATTTGATTATTTACATTACTATTTACATTACAAGCATTGATTATCAAAGATGGATTATAATATAAAAAAATATATTGACCATTTCTATTGCGACATTGTTATTGATTTAATTTTATATTTTTTATAATCTTAATTTTACTGTTTTATAACCGGCTCTTCGTTTTTATACTTTGACTATCTGCAGTATTTAAGCAGTTCCAATTATTTTAAAAAGATCTTAAATCTTTATTTTAAATTGAAATATTAATTGTTTTACAATTAAAAAATAATGGTCGATATTTAAAAAAAATATTATACCACATAATGTATAATACCAGTTACTCAACTTGATTATACCAAGAGTAGGGACTCCTACCAACTGGCTTATTTAAATTAAAAAAAATAAAAAATAAGCATCTATTTCAAGACTATTTCTAACGAGATTGGAGACAATCGGCAATACCAGATTTATCTTGCCTGACTTGTTTTTAAATCGTCGTAATACTAATAATTTAAATCAGAGATCGATCCAAAATCACGGATATCTGTATCGTCCATTCCGGCGTTCCTTGAAATACTAAGGTAAATGAAGTGTATTATACTTAAACGAGTATCAATTATTACTTTTTTAGTCGTCGACTGTGTGTTTGATTCGTTTGATTGTTGTTTCCATGGCAGTGGGTTGCTGATGGGTCTCCGTCGCACGGTCAAGGAACCCCTGTGAAGATCGAGTCGGCCCTCCAATTCGTCCCTAAGAATACCAACCCGAAAGAGTTTAAGGCATTACAACAACAGGTAAGCTCTTTTTAAATAATAAAATATCAATCAACGTTGACTATTTCTAAATGCACAACCTACATATATATGTAAGCTGTACATGTATATGTATATGTAGGCTATGCATTTAGAAACAGTCTGTATATACAGCCTTGGCCATAAGTATTAGGCACCCTAATCTGATATTATATAAAAATGAATATTCATATAAAAATGAATATTGGTATATCTGTTTGTCTGTCCGAGCCTAATATACTCCAACACCAGTTGACCGATCACCATGAAAGTTGGCACATATATGTATTTTTTCATGGAGAAGGCTTTTATGATATCCTCTTTGTTGTAACTTACCACTAGATGGCGCTGCAGCACATCAACTTCTATGCCGCTCAACTGATCGCTATGAAAATTGGTATTCGTAGACATTTGAGCAAGCATAATATTTTTGCGCTATTAACTCTTCAAGCCCCGCGACTTTGATATCGAAGTCAACTGAACGCGTCCAGGAAAAGTGATTTGATTGGGTTTTTCGTGTCATTCCGTATGCAGTTGTATACAAATATCATCGTGCATTTAAATAAAATACAACTGCATACGGAATGACTCGAAAAACCCAATCAAATCACTTTTCCTGGACGCGTTCAGTTGACTTCGATATCGAAGTCGCGGGGCTTGAAGGGTTATTAACTTTATTGTAACTCGCCACCAGATAGCGCAGCAGCACATCAACTTCTATATCGCTCAATCGATCGTAATGAAAATTGGTATACCTAGACATTTGAGCCCGCGTAATATTTTCGCACTATTCACTTGTTGCAACTCGCCACCGGGTGGCGCTGCAGCTCATCAACTCATATACCATAATACCACTAGTATTTTTATAAAAAATCAGCTATTATAGCGTGGAACCACTTCTTTTTAAAATTTTCTCGGTATATTTTAAGGATAATTTAGATAACAGGCAAGATTTGATTGGGCTGTAAAACAACTGGCCGGCACGAATCCGTAAATCGTTGTTTATTTCGCAAGACCCCAGTTTGCCATCTTTGCTCGTTATGGACGATTGCATGCATCAGTGCAAAGTTTATCTCAATTGTTACTAAATACAGACAAGAAATGAACTTAGCGTTCATCAACGCTAATGAATCCAATTGTTAAACGAAGAAGGCAAGTCGCAATTGTTAAAATTATAAAATGATTGCGTTGTGCCGTACAATCTGCCAACAAATGCTTCCAGGAAACCGATTCCTATGAAAATAGGCAAAGAACAAGTCGTACAAGGATTACCTTGGACTGCGAGACTGTATATTTATTTTTTTCTTTTATTGGTCCACAAAAAAAATTACACCGTTAGCACTTAACATAGATTGTGTTGCTCCTAACTAGGCAGAGCCTGTTCTAAGGAGAACACCAATATAAATGATTAAAAAATACATAACTTCCAAACTAAAAATAAAAAATTTGAATCAAATCAAGTTAAAATGAAATTCTCACTACACCAAAATAATATTAGAACTATAGACAAGTAATACTAAATAATAATAATAATAGTAATATATAATAGCAATAATAAATAATCATTTATAATAATAACTAATAATATATAAGAATTAATAAAAATACGTATATAAAATAAATAGAAAATAAATATATTTATTTATTTTAAAATTGTGATGAATGTTTTCTCGGTCTCTCTTCTACCAAGGTTTATTAACCCCTCAAATGAATGGCGATTAGCTCGGGTTGCCTACGGCAAAATGTATATAAATTTATATTTACATTTACATTTACATAGAGCGGGGTTTACTATAGAGCTATAGCATTACTATAGAGCGGATTACTATAAAGCGGCGCACATTTACATTTATATTTACATTTATATAAATTTATATACATTTTGTATACATTTTGCCAAGGCATCCCTTAAGGGACGCCTCATATTTGAGGGGTTAACCATGATGTAAGGTGATATTTTTGTTGTTTGCTGCTAATTTCCAATATGTTCTCTTTACTCATGATATTAACCATTCTTGGAGCAAGAAAGCTGTAATGACGTTGTCCAAAAGACGTTAGACGTTTCGGAACTTCAAAGTTTCCCTTATAACGATCTGATCTCTCCCTGTTTTCCGGAGAAACACAATATTCGTCTTCATTGTTGTTTTTAAAATGAAGTATTGCTTTGAGGCATTACAACTGCCTCAAATCAAGCAATTGTGCCTCAACATACAGGTCGTCAGAAGGGTAACGCCTAGGCTTCCTTAACCCCTTGAGTATGATACGACCAAATCTGGTTCTGAAACAATTATCCGTTGAGTGTGATACGACCAGATCTGGTTCCGCGTTTTTTTCACTTCTTTGACGTTCTCATATTTATTCATAATTATCTAATTGTTTTACAAAATGATATTTCAATATTCTATATTCGAAATTTCAATGCAATCATTGTGCAGTTGTTCTTTTTATGATTGGTGTAGTAGTTTCGTAATTATAGTACTTTAAGGTCGATGTCGCCGAAAATCCTGCAAAAGAGACAGATGCATCCATGAAAATACCCATTTACTCCAAGGGTTAACATGATTCTAATTATTGCCTTTTGGACAACGTTCACTTTCTGGAGGAGGGTTTTTCCGCAAGCTCCCCATCCAAGTATACCGTATGTCATTATTGTTTGGCATATATTGATTTGAGACTCTTTGAAAAATTGGAAGAAAACTTCTTTCGAGCTCGCAGTATGGAGAAGATGCTGCAGATGCTGGCCTCAAAGGCTGCGAAGCGAGGAAAAAGCCCTGGCTCTCTGAAAAAAACTAAAAAATATCGGTTAGTTTGGGCTGTGAGATCAACATTGGACAGAGGAAAATTGAGAATTGAAAAAATTTCAAGAGAATTGAGAAAAAATATTGAAAACTGCGATTTCACCATCTCAAATTTTATGGCTTCGAAGGGGGAGGTAAAAGGGGTAAGGGAAACGTTCACATGTGGCAAGACGGGTGTCCTAAACCTGACGCAGCCGGTCGTCCGTCCACAGTTCACTGTTTACGCCCCCCCCCACCCGGAATAGCAATATAATGATGGCATTGATTCCGGTTGGCGGATTTCACGGCAGCTTTGTTTGTATTTTATTTATAAGAATTTACTGCGTAAACTTTGTAGCACCAAAAGGTGCTACAAACTTCACATGGCAAATTCGTTTTAGGTTATTTATAATGTCAAACAACTGCGATCGTCTTCGTTTACATTCTACATCTTGGGTTATAATCAGGCACGTATCGAGAATTCGGTTTTGGGGCTGGACATTAATTGAAACAATGCGTGCGGCACCCACCAAACTTGAATTTGCCCGTACAATGAAACGATAATACAACTTACATCCTGACTATCCTCTCCTCCTGGATATGTGTTTGACACTAGGAAAATTCTTCCTGAATCTCAATTTTTTCCTGACTTTATTTTTTACTCCAAAAATTTTGGGGGAGGACGTGTCCCCTGTGTCCCCCCCCCCCCTCTCCCCCCTGAATATGTCTTCTGTTACAATTGAAGCCCGTCTTTGGAATGCTTTGCCGAAAAATGTGAGAACCGCGCCAAGCATAACAACTTTTAAAAACAGACTCAGAGAGCATTTGAAATCCTCCAGATAAATTCCCTTTCCCCTCCCATTCCCCTCCTTTTAAAACGTTAGCGTCCTTATAGGTGTTAGATTATTTTGATGTGGCAAATCTGTGCCCACAAAGAGTAAAGTATATACTTCTTTCTATCCTCCTCTATTTTATTTGTCATACTCTTTATATAGGTTAAGTTATGTAGTCTACTCGCAAATAATGTTGTAACAATAGTATAGGTTAGCTCTAAAATATTGCCTGTAGGCAATAAGCTCGCCTTTTCTTAAGAATAAAGAGTTTTATTAATATTATTATTATTAATTGAGTGGCAAAGAAGGATATTTCGTACTCGATAACCTCAATCAACTACATTCTGTCACTGCCGAGACGCTAACTTTAGCGGATATTGTATGCTATTTATTATATCGTACACGGGGTGTTTCTATTGGATGGGCATTTTTTTAGTGGGGGAATCAGTACAATGTGGTAAGCAACTTTAAATAAAAGAAAATTGGAAAAAGCAAAAAAAATATTTTTTTTTAATTTGAAATTTCAAAAGCTTCACTGGCAAATAAAGGTTTAAGAAGCGTTTGAGCGCGCTGCGCCATGTAGCGTTAGGTAATATAGCGTAAATAAACAATATTATTAATAATAATAAAACTCTTTATTCTTAAGAAAAGGCGAGCTTATTGCCTGCAGGCAATATTTTAGAGCTAACCTATACTATTGCGAGTAGACTACATTATTTGCGAGTAGACTACATAACTTAACCTATATAAAGAGTATGACAAATAAAATAGAGGAGGATAGAAAGAAGTATATACTTTACTCTTTGTGGGCACAGATTTGCCACATCAAAATAATCTAACACCTATAAAGACGTTAAAGTTTTAAAAGGAGGGGAATGGGAGGGGAAAGGGAATTTATCTGGAGAATTTCAAATGCTCTCTGAGTCTGTTTTTAAAAGTTGTTACGCTTGGCGCGGTTCTAACATTTTTCGGCAAAGCATTCCAAAGACGGGCTCCATGCACGGTGAAAGAGAATGAGAAGAAGTCACCGCTGTGACTAGGGATAGAGAGTAGCAGGTTGTCTTTCGATCTCAGAGGGCGTTCATGAGCCGATAGTGCAGTAAATCTGCCGGTAAGATAATTGGGGGCGACGCTATCCAAGATGTCGAAAAGCATACAGAGAACTCGCATGTCTCTTTTCTCCCGGGTCGACGGCCAGCGAAGCTTCTCTCTGTATTCCGCGATGTGGTCAAATTTTCTGAGGCCATGGATATACCGAATGCAAACATTTTGGAGACGCTCAATTTTGGCGGATGACTCCTCTGCGAGGTCGAGAAATGCGACATCTCCATAATCCAGAAGAGATAGGAGAGCAGACTGACAAATCGTAATGTTGCTCTCCTCCGGGAGGATATTTTTCAGCCTATTCAGCGAATGAAATCGGCCGAAGAGTTTGCATTGCATTTCTCGAATATGCGGCCGCCGCGAGAGGTTTAGCGACATTTTAGTCACCGTTAGATAGGGCATCACGATCGCAGCTTTTTACACTATTTAATATAAAAAATTAAAAAAAACAAATTTCCAAAATGATAATAAACTCTGTCCAGTATGATATTTTTTTGTTTTTTGAAGAAAATTATCAAAGCCGTTTACCTCGTTGTATTGATTTACCCGCTAATAAAATGTCCGTCCAGTAAAACTTCCCCTATATTGTATTGTGTACACTGGATATTGTACGCTATTTATAATATAGTAAATAAAGAAATAAATAAGAATATTCCGAGGGAGCGACTCCGGTCGGTGAATCGGTCGGTGGCTCCGTGTCTATTGATGCGTTATCGTCAATCGTGGTTCAGATCAAGGACAACAGGCGGGCGGACAAGATCAGCGCGGGGCCGCAGTCGCACATCCTGGAGGGCGTGACCTGGGAGGAGGCGGCGCTGGCGGGGGCGGCGGCCGCGGCGGCGGCGGGCGACGCGGCGGCCAGCCACGCGGCCGACCACGTGGTCCTCATGGGCGCCGCCTCCAAAGGCATCATCCAACGCGGACATCAACACGACGCCGCCGTCTACAAGTCGCCCTACGCCACCAATCCGTTCGACCGGGTGACTATACTTATTATTTATTATATTATTATTATTATAATTATTAATAACTTCGAATCGGATTATATGCAATTGCTTATTTGCATGTTTGAGTGCGGGAGTTAATGGGCCCTCGCTGAGTTGACCACGAAGACCCATTCTGTTCAGGGTCGGTCACGCTCACGGGTCAACACCCATCCGACGGCCTACACGCATGAAGTGCGAGCCCGGGTAGGACTCTGGCCTTATGTTCAGTTTCCCCTGAAAATCAAACTTCTGCCGCTCCTGGACGGTCTGCGCACCGTGCGGCGTAAGCCAATCGACTGTGCGCTCTGACTAACAGTCGGGGAAATCTGGAAGCAGTACTATGTCCTATAGAGCGGGGGCGGTTGCGGACCTTACGGCGACTGCTCTCGAAACGACCATCGGCTACCCGATCCTAGGTGAACGGCCGGGCAAAGGACGCTGTGGTCCGCGATAGATTCGGTAAACACCGTAAGGGAGAGGACCGCGCAAGCGGCTCGAACTCGTAACCCATCGAGAGACCGGAGTAATCTGGTCACAATTGAAAGTAAGGCCGTGAGTGTAGGCCCGCCGGGTAACACTCCTGGCTATCTCGCAGTTAAGGCGTTGGCCTCTTACGGGCTTGTGACGTAGCTAGATGGTGGACTGTTTCGTCCCTAAGTCTTCTATGCTCACTCCAGGGAGATAGAATTACTAATCGTTAAAACTTCCTGAGGTGACAGGCTCGCCTGCTGTAGTCGACAACCCATGTTGTTCAAGTGCATAAAATGATATTTTTATAACGTTGTTGCATATTTTACTACTTTTTCAACAATAGTGCTTATTTCAGTAGTTAAATAGAAGAAGTAGTCGGTCGATTTAACAGTTCGGAGGCCGTTGCGATTAATTCTAGCCAGCGGGCATTTGAGAATCCTTCGATCGATCGAAATATTGCTCTTATCGCAACGCATTTCGGCAATATACCCGACGCCGAGACTGGAAACTATAAACCTTCCTCCGTGCGAGTCCTTAGAAATAACGAAAAAATGATTAATCCGAGTAACGCCCTTCCGAGTTCACTACCGAATAAGATCCATGGCAAATTAAATGCTGTTCTATATAAAAATCCGAATCTCGAAGAAATAAAAAAAATTAACACATTTATTGATGGGACCGGCCAAACCCTACCTGAAGAGGTTTCTGCAGAAATAATGTCAAACTTCAAGTTCTGTCCGATAACGTCAGTTGATATAGAGAGGTCACTCAGTCTACAAATTAATATTATTATTATTTGTTGATGAACTAGCAGCTTAGCGCTGATGTGTTCATTATCTATGAAATTAACTGGTGTTGCTGTTTCTTATTTTTTAATATCATTTTTAAAATATATATCAAGCTTATTTTTTAATGCATTTATGGTTGGTGCTTCGATAACTTCCTCGGGCAGTTTATTCCAGCTGTTCACGATTCTGTTTGTCAGGAAGTGCTTTCTTTCAGTTGAAAAGCTTGTAACGTTGAGTTTCAGGCTGTGACCTCTTAAGTGATGGTTTGAATTGAACGCAAACATGCTTTCCAACTCTGGGCAGTCGTAGTGTTGCCTCAGTATTTTGTATGTCCCTATGAGATCTCCTCTGTGTCTCCGTTGCTCCAGAGTTGTCAGTTTGAGGATTTTTAATCTATGTTCATAGGTTATTTTTCTTAGGGTTTTTGGCAGTTTTGTTGTTCTACGTCGTATACTATCAAGCAGGTTGATGTCCTTGACAAAATAAGGATTCCAGATTTGAAAAACATACTAGATCAGAGGACGAAAGTAGGTTTTGAAAATTTTTAGAAATGTCGGTATCGTCAATACTTGAAAAGCTTTCTTTACCAAATATAGAAGTGAGTTTGACTGTTGTATTAAGTGACAAACATCACAAATTCGCTTTAGAAAATCTTTAAAAATATTTAATTGTGTATTGTCACAATAATTACAACTGATTATTAATATTAATATGTATATTTTGGGAAAATATGTCAATTTTAATTATAAATGGCACTTAATTGTGCATATTTGCATGCATATTTTCTCACTTTGATAGTGCATATAATCGGATGACTAATTATAATACAAAATACGGCTCATTAACATATGGCAATGTCTTACAACTAACCTAATCACAGTGCAATGGTATATTATTATTTTATTTTTAATATTTATTACAAACGATACAATTTACAGAAGAAGGGCTATAGTATTCGGTACACATTATAATAAATTATGCTGGAAAAACAATCTAAACCCGTAGACATTAGCTCATCACAAACCTAACTGAACAACAATGCCCATATCTAGGGATGCTATTATTTTACTAAGGATATTGCTTTTTCGCGAGCTGACTGGTATAACATTCGTTTAAATAAATATTCAATTAAAGTTCAACACATTCACACTTGTTTAATACTTACACATAAACACACTGAGTAAGCTATACTATCTATACTAATATTATAAAGAGGTAAAGTTTGTTAGGTTGTAGAAAGTAATCTCTGGATCTACTGAACCGATTTTGAAAATTCTTTTACCAATAGAAAGCCACGTTATTTGTGAGCTATATATTAATCCGAAAAATGAAAAGATTTATTCGTGGTAGTCGAATTTGCAAAGTAAGTCGGAGAAATAGCGGTCGAACGAGAACGTTTCTAACTAACGCTGCCCTAACAATGAGAGATATATGATTAAGTTCTAGAGAAAAGTTGTAGAGCTTGATAATGCCTACAAAAAGTCAGCGACAGCATATATCTAACTTTTATATTTAAGTCACAAAAAGTAGTATTTTATACTAAAAAAATAATTTAAATCGTTAGGTCATGTTTATTGGTCATATTATCAACAATTATGAATTCTTATCAAAATAAGTAAATTTATCAACTCAAGTCAAACATTTTATCATCTCAAGTCAAACAAAACACTTTTCCCTTATACTGCATAAATGGTTAAAGAGATATATACTCACAAATAAGACACTCACACGAAGACACTCACAAATAGCGGTAATATAGTCAAATTGGCATGCAAATACATACATATGCAGTAAAAATATAACCCTTCTTTTGGCAGTCTGGAAATAAATCATAGCACTCAGTACTAACTGAACCGCACTCATAATTTCATCACAAGTAAAAAGTTTTACCGCCCAACGAAGTGGGCACGGGACAGCTAGTTCCATTATACACACATATTACGAGGGTGATTTAAAATGTTTCCGGCCTTTTTACACATTAAAGACAAAACAAAATTATTTCACGACGTAATCTCCCTGCAACTTGATAGATTTGGTCCAACGTTTCTCCCGTCCTTTTAAACCGTCAGAAAAAAAATGATTGTCTAAATCTGAATATTTTTTTAAAATTAGGAAACAGGAAAAAATCGCTGAGAGCTAGATCTGGCGAATAGGATGGGTGCGGAAGCAATTCAAACTCGAGTGACACTCGCGTGAGGTATCACTCGCTTTTTGTCGATTATCAACAAGCGGATAATTTTCTCGTATCTAAATCTTGATGTAAAATCTTGTGCACCCGCTGAAATGATATCCCACAAGCCTTAGCAATATCCATAACAGTCAATCGTCTTTTCCCTTTTTATCCCGTTTCCCGTTTGAAGGAATTTTATCACTGCGCGATACTCAATTTTCTCCATTGTTGACGGCCAATGTCAGCTGACAACTTTGGAAGAGTGCCATAGACAAAATAACTTAAGGGAGCATAACATCAGCAGAATCGACAAATTTAGTGGATTCAATGCGGCGACGACTTCGAGCAGTCATTGATGCGAACGGCGGACCGACTAAGTAGTAAATATAATAAAAAGAAAAATAATAATATTTAAAGTTACTATTGACTTTAGTTCTTATTGTTTAATAATAATATTATGAATTTAATATTTAATATGTAGACTACAATGTGTAATGTAACATACCTGATCATATACAGGGTGGGCCAGAAAGATTTGCGAATTTGAAAAAATTATAATAAAAAAACTAAATACAATTCACATACAATTTTTTATTTGTATTAAAATAGACATCTGGGAAATTCATTTCTTAAAAATAACATCATCCAGGTGTGCACCATCGCGCTGCGAACATTCCTCGAATCTGAACCTCAAATTAGTAAAAACTCGCTGGCACATTGCGCGGGGAATAGCTGCAATTTCTTCTCGGATATTGGTCTTCAACTGGTTAATCGTGGCTGGGTTATTGGAGTAGACTCTACTTTTCAGGTATCCCCACATAAAAAAGTCCGGTGGCGTTAGATCCGGACTTCTAGGCGGCCATGCAATGTCACCTCGGCGCGATATCAGTTTTCCAGCAAACATCTCGTTTACAACCGCCAAAGAGGCATTAATTCCTGCACAAGTTGAATTTTATACGGGTGCAATTTCAGATCTTTCAACAAAATGCGACGCAAAGATGTTCTGGATACCACAAGTTCGGCTGATCGCTTGCGAGTCGATAGACCAGGATTACGTTGAACTGAAGCTCTAACTTGTTCAATTGTGTCTTCCGTTCTTGTTGACCTTGGGCGTCCCGCAGGCTTCTGTTTGAGAGTCGAACCAGTAGCTTCGAACTTTCTGACCCACGAACGAATCACATTTTCCTTCGGACATTGATTTAGGTCATGTAATTCAAACTCACGCCGAAATAATCGCCGAACAATAGCGCACGAATCGCCATTTTTATAATAATGTTTAACGCAGAATGCACGTTGCGCTCCGGTGAAGAGTTCCATCGCGACTAAATTTCCGAGAACCGAGCTTCTCAACCCCACCACCCGCGCTGGCCCCTCTCATAAGGTCCAAACGCTAGAGTGTTTTTAAAATCGCACGCCTTTCTGGCCCACCCTGTACATAGGTTGTTTTTCCAATTTTGTTTTGATACTTCCTATTGTGTGATTATTTGTTGTATAAAGTGCTTGATGACTATTAATATTCTTATAATAATTATCTATTTTATATGTATACTCATGTACATGGATTCAGCTCTATTTTTTTTAAATCTTATTTGTCTGCCGTGTAAAGCCGACTTTAGTCAACGCTATTGTCGAATTAATATTTATGCTTTAATCGTTTTATATCTACATTTAAACTGACGAATTCTAATATGCGATAATTAGCTTTAATTCATAATTCATGCTTTTATTGTATATTCTGAATAAATAAATTGAATACTGAATACTAAATATAATAATCAATGAAGTGTATGTAGGTTTTTGACAATGGTTTTTTATGTTTTTTTTCAAATAACTTTGTTAGTTTATATTGAAGAATATATTTTCTTTTGTTCATTGTCTTAAAAAAAATCTAAACAAAACTGTATCATTACATTTTTCCATTCTGTTTTTGGAGTCTCGAACTAGCAGAAATGGGGGTTGTATGTAGACTTTTGTCGCTCACTGTACATATAAACTTTTCATAGAAGGTCGGTTGGAAGAGATTGTCATATCATTATATTCCTGCCCATTGTGAAATTTCACAATAAAGAGTAGAAACAAACAAACAAGGACATATTATTATTATTATTATTATTATTTATTCTGGACAGGTTTTTAGGTACAAATCGAGTCTGTTTTAAATTGATTCACAGAGATTGCACTAATCACTTCAAATGGTCGTTTATTCCACATGTCCACCGCTCTATTTGGCAGAACGTTCTTAAGAGGATTAGATTTAAATTTTGTACGGTTGAGTTTTTTGTTGTGACCTCGAAGATTTGTGTTGACGTTGAATTTGTAAATATTCTTCAGTCCAGGTACATCGTAATAATGTGTTAGAATTTTATATGTCTCAATCAGGTCCCCTCTTTGTCTTCTTTGTTTGAGTGTAGTAATTCCAAGTAATTTCAAGCGATCTTCATAATTCCTATTCTTCAGGCCCACTGGCATTTTGGTTGCCCTTCGCAGAACCTTTTCCAGAATATCTACATCTTTGCAAAAGTAAGGGTTCCAAATCTGATAGCCATACTCAAGAATAGGTCTCACATATGCCTTGTAGATCTTGATAAAAACCTCTATTGACAGATGTTGGAAAGCCTTCCTTATTAGATAGAGAGTAGAGTTGGCTCTTTTAGCAATTGCAATTATGTATTTCTCCCATTTGAGATCATCAGTAATTGTTATTCCAAGATCTTTTTGTTGCTTGACTGCTTCTAGTTGGGCGTTTGCCAGAAAATATTGTCACATAACATTGTCAATCTACCTTTGACAATGGTCCGTCTTACACCCATTAGGGTGACAAGACAACAAAATCGCTGTATCATCCTGTTAGTTCATCCTGTTAGTGTATCATCGAGTTCGCCCACAGCTTTAACAATCCCTATAAGAATATCTTCTTTCTTCAGGTGAGTGATGCTGAATTGGCTGCATACAGACGTACGGTAGAAGGAGGAGGAATTGTTGACCAGCAGCGCTCTCTGGATGTAACCTCACCAGACACCTGCACGGAAACCGCTGATGAAGACGAAAGCAGAGATGGTAGGTCGACTCATTTGCAGGATTTATATTTTCGTTTAAGTCTAACCGCGCACTGCCATAAAATTCTGTACGTTTTATTTTTGGAAAATCTCGCAACGTTCTTTTGAAAAAAAAACAGTCCAGATTTAAATTCTGTGGATTGCTTTAGATATAATGTGCGGTGTGCCGCCGGATGGATTTTTCCATACTATAGAGTAGATACAAACGGAGCTGCCATGAAATTCACTGCCCGGAATCGGGTCCATAATATTGTTATTATACTTCTGGGGGATTGAATGTACACATTGAATTCAATTACGTCTAATAAGGTCACCCACCCTGACATCTATATATAAAACAAAGTCGGGTTTGTTCGAACACTTATAACTCGAGAACTACTGGACCGATTTGTATTTGTCTCCGTCCCGAATAGCAGAATAATTATTAAAAACGAAAATTGGAAAATTAACGAAAAAATAAAATAAAAGAAAAAACATTTTCCTATACAAAATGTTCATGGGTTCCGCAACTGTCAAACATTAAATGTTCATCCCGTAGATACAGTAAACTCTCCCCTCAAATTAAAGAAAGTATTTAACCCCTCACGTTGCGAGGTAAAAACTCACCTGTCACTTTTGCGCGCGACATATTCGCGCAAAAAATCGACGCGAGTCAACGGCCTTGAGAAAAACGATCATAACTTATAAACCACTAAACGGAATAAAAAAAGATAAAGAGAAAAATGATCGCATTGAAATTTGACATATAAAACATTATAACCTTATCTCGTAAAACAATTAAGATAATAATGAATAAATATTACAAAATTGGCAAACTGAAAAAAACTCGCCTATAAAATCATTTCGATTTTTTTGTAAATACAGTTTTTTTAAATATCAAAAATTGTAAATACAGTTATGTTCTTTATTAAATGCTTTACCAAAACGATATTTTTTTTTTACTTATTTGCATACAAAAATACGGAAAAAATATTTATTTATTCAGCCAAGAAAAATTTTATTTATTCTCGTAAAAAAAAAATTTTTTAATTTTTAATTTGTGACTACTTATGGTATTTTTTTATATGAAATTCTTTCAAAATAACTTTATTACTACATCACTTCTTCTTAGAAATCACACCAGAACTTTGACCTTTGTCTGATATTATAGAAAAATCTAAAGTTTTGAGAGTTTCCGGGTCCGAACCTAATAATAAACTTTGAATGCCCATAATATAAAATTCGTTAGATTTTTTCAATTATATTGTCTTATCATAGACTTATTATATGTCTAATAACTAATTACTATACTCCAAAGAGTCACATTTCATCGAAAAACTATGGAAAATCGCACTTTTTTCTCTCATAGTAATTATCAAAACAAGTTTCATTTTCGCGAGCCATATTAGAAAACAACATATAATGTTCAAAATACGCCTAATTATGTGATAACTTAGGATGTAAATGAAGCAATACCTATTTTATTAGTAAATTAAAGCGACATTACGTCATGTTTCGCGATATATAGGGATATTTCACAAACATTACAAAATAAAAACGGCCATTTTTTCACATTGTTGGCCATTGTTGACAAAGTGTTTTCTTCGAAAATTCGTGAAAAACAGCAAATTGATTGTCTAAATTGAATAATCCTAATGGCTAAACTACTTAAAAAGGGAAATTACTTACTTTTATCCGGTATACACTGCACTTATATCCACAAAACAATTCACAAACAAACACTTCGCGGAACCTATACGCCGCCGCGGGGGGGCCGATCGACACTGCTGTTTTGACGTCTAATGCTGAGTTTTTAATTCGGCGGTCGATGTTATCGTCGTTGGCCGGCGAATGAAAGATTATTTGGCCATGTCGTCCCGCGGTCAGAAAGCATTAAAGTACGACGATTCGAATCGTAAATTGCATTTTTCGCAGCGGCGAGCGCGATATCCCGTATGGGATGTTTCGGATTTGAGGCGGCCGCCATACATATCCCGCAAGGGATGTTAAGTGCCTAGCGGGTTAAATCTATCTATCGATCTATATATATATATATATATATATATATATATATATATATATATATATATATATATATATATATATATATATATATATATATATATATATATATATATATATATATATATATATATATATATATATATATATATATATACAGTAAAACCCCGCTTTAACGTCCTTCACTGTAACGTCCACCTCACTTTAACGTTTAATTCGACCTGAATTGGTTGGTTTCCATAAGAGTTCCCTCACTATAGCGTCCGGCTCCCTCACTATAAAGACGCTAAAATTGTCTGGTAAATTTTCTAAAAGCATGTCATAATACTCGCTTAAATGGGACAATTACCTCTTTTTCTCTCTACCTGAGTTTTTTTCTCTTTACCTGCGCCGAAAGGCTTTCCTCTTTACCTGCACCGAAAGGGTCTGGTCTGAAATGCAGCTGATTTTTAGCGGTCATTGATAGCTTAGCAATAAATAAATAAAAGGCGAAAGAGATAGTGAGAAGGCGATAGAAAGAGAGAGGAAGAGCAATATTGCAAATCACGCCGAAATATTTATTTTTATGCATTCTATTTCATTACCTGTTTGACTTTTATTCGGTAACCATGTCTTCGAAGCGAAAGGTTCTAAGTATTGAAGACAAAGTGTCGGTGATTCGGGCAATTGAAAGTGGAGGAAAAATGTGCGATGTGAGTCGACTACTTGGACTTCCTCGTACCACGGTAAGCACCATTTGGCAGTCTAAAGAAAAGATCTCAAAAGCCGCAGCACAAGGGAATTCATTAAAAAAACTTCGAGTGCCAACATTTGACCAAATAGACCGAGCGATGCTACAGTGGTTCCAGCAGCAGCGGGCTAAACACGTGCCGCTAAGTGGGCCAATAGTCAAGGCCAAAGCTGAAGTCTTCGCACAACAGCTGGACATCAAAGACTTCAAGGCCTCCGAAGGATGGCTTTACCGGTTCAAACGAAGACACGGGATCACATATGGGCAGATAAGCGGAGAGGCCCGCGATGTGAACAGGTATGTAACAAACGGGTGGTTGGATAAGGTTTGGCCAGAGTTGCAAGCAAGATATCCACCAGAAAATATTTTTAATGCAGATGAAACTGGAGTTTTCTTCAAAATGACGCCTGATAAAACGCTAAAGTTTAAAAATGAAAAGTGCGTTGGTGGTAAAATGTCAAAGGAGCGCATAACGGTTCTGGTGGCAGCTAATATGAGTGGAACAGTAAAAAGAAAACTGTTAGTCATCGGGAAGTCAAAAAATCCGCGTTGTTTTAAGCATATTAAGCGTCTCCCGGTTACTTATAAAGCTAACAAATCGGCGTGGATGACATCACAACTTTTTGAGGAAGAAGTGCGCAAGTGGGACGCCGATTTAAAAGATAGAAAAATTCTGTTGCTTTTAGACAATTGTCCAGCCCACCCCAGAATATGCAACCTGAAGAATATCGAACTCGCATTCTTCCCAGCCAATACAACCAGCGTCCTGCAGCCGATGGACCAGAGCGTCATCAAAAGTTTTAAAAGTCACTACCGGAAGAAAGTGCTGATGGAGATTATTGATTCCGACGGGAAGGTGTCCATCAACATGCTGACCGCAGTTGATCTCCTGAGCAAGGCTTGGGACGAGGTGACTCCGGCCACCATTCAGCATTCCTTTCGCCACGCAGGACTGACACACACCACTCAGGAATTGGTGCCCGAGTCTTCAGAAGAAGATTTGCCACTCAGTGAGTGGGTAAAACAATTCGTTATGCCCGTCTTTTTTGAACCTGAGGCCATCGAGAACTTCGTAGAGGTGGATGACAATCTTGTGACTTCATCAGAGATGAGTGATGAGGACATTCTCATCGCTGTACAAGGAGAACACGAGGAGAGGGAAGACGAAGAGGATGAAGAGATGGTCGAGTCAGAGCCACCTACCATCCAACAAGCTTTGGAAGCGGCAAAATTGCTTTCAGGATTTTTTAAAACACATGACTTTACTGTAGCTGAAGTCAGGCAAGTTGATCAAATAGAGGATAAAGTACGGGGGGCATTGTGGAGAAGCAGAAAAGTGCAAACTAAACTAACAGATTATTTTAAGTAGGTAGATGTAGTTTCATTCATAAAGCATGATGTAGTAGGTATGTATTCATTGTATTGCTGCTGATTCTATACTGTAAATAAATTTACTTGTTTAAAATGTTGATTTTTTATTTCCCTCACTATTACGTCCCCTCACTATAACGTTCAAATTTGTTCGGTCCCTTGACAGACGTTATAACGGGGGAGGACTGTATATATATATATATATATATATATATATATATATATATATATATATATATATATATATATATATATATATATATATATATATATATATATATATATATATATATATATATATATATATATATATATATATATATATATATATATATATATATATATATATATATATATATATATATATATATATATATATATATACATATACATATATATATATATATATATATATATATATATATATATATATATATATATATATATATATATATATATATATATATATATATATATATATATATATATATAAAACAAAGTCGGTATTTAAATAAAGGTTTCAAATCGACAAGATATATCCACAATATTCGGACCACAATTATTACATAGTTTAATTCAATCATGTCATGCTGACACGCGATTGATATCCTTAATTTTTGTACTTTTATATTTCTTTTTGGGTTATTATCTCAATAAAGTAGTAAACTTAATATTTATTTTGTATTCATTAAATTACTTCCATAAAATCATAAATTATGTTCAGCTAAATCTGTAACACGACATTCATTGACCGTTAGGCGGTACGAAGTTCGCCGGGTCAGCTAGTACAAAATAAATTCCTAAAGTATAAAAACTTACTCTAATTTCAATGATGTTCAGATGGGAAATGATATGGGGCCATCCACATATGTATTACGTAATCACCGAGTGGGAGGGGAGGGGGTTGGAGCTGAGGCTTACGCTTGATTACAAGGAGGGGTAGGGGTGCCCGTCCTGATTACGTAATCAACTTTGGTCACCGCATCGTGCACTGCACGGAAATACCACAGTTTTGCGCTGAGATACCCCTTCGCGCGATGTGCTTGATAGTCCACGCGATCGTCTGCGATTGAGTGGCCCGGGCCTGCTCCTAGAAGCGCTGGCAAGCCGGTAGCCGCCCTGCGTCGCGTGGCATGGCAGGCGTATTAACTGTGGCGGATATACACATTTTTCTCAGTACCTACGCCAAATCATTTTCACTCCTCTCGGGACCGGAGGCTCAACGGCGGGCCAACGAGGAGCGCGAGCAGTTTAAAAAAATACAAAAAGTGCACAAAGGATCCGGAGTTCTGCCGCCAGCCAATCGACATTGAATGGGTCGCAGATATAGAGAAAGAAGATGACGACTGGGACGACAATATTTCTCTTGCCAAGCTTATCTCCGATACTGCAGAATGCACTGTGGTCTGAAGATTAATACCTGTAGTTAACCCCTCCTCTCGCGAAGTAAAAACTCACCTATCACTTTTGCGCGCGACATATTCGGGCAAAAAATCGACGCGAGTCAACGGCCTTGAGAAAAACGATCATAACTTATAAACCACTAAACGGATTAAAACAAGATAAAGAGAAAAATGATCGCATTGCAATTTGACATATAAAACATTATAACCTTATCTCGTAAAACAGTTAAGATAATAATGAATAAATATTACAAAATTGGCAAACTGAAAAAACTCGCCTATAAAATCATTTCGATTTTTTGTCACAAAATACGTAAAATATTCAAAAATTGTAAATATAGTTATGTTCTTTATTAAATGCTTTACCAAAACGATATTTTTTTTTTACTTATTTGCATACAAAAATATTTATTTATTCAGCCAAGAAAAATTTTATGTATTCTCGTAAAAAAAAAAAAAAATATTTTTAATTTGTGACTACTTATGGTATTTTTTTATATGAAATTCTTTCAAAATAACTTTATTACTACATCACACTTCTTAGAAATCACACCAGAACTTTGAGCTTTGTCTGATATTATAGAAAAATCTAAAGTTTTGAGAGTTTCCGCGTCCGAACTTAATAATAAACTTTGAATGCTCATAATATAAAATTCGTTAGATTTTTTCAATTGTATTGTCTTATCATAGACTTATTATTTGTCTAATAACTAATTACTATACTCCAAAGAGTCACATTTCATCGAAAAACTATGGAAAATCGCACTTTATTCTCTCATAGTAATTATCAAAACAAGTTTCACAAACACGATGAAACAATACTTTTACTCAGTCAAATTGCATCATTGCACTGCCTACATAAACCGGCCAAAACGCAACCAAATTATCAGTCCCCGATTGATCACCTTCCCCCAAGGTTGTGACGGCATATCCGGTACCCCTCTACGCGAGGTCGCTCAACGGATCCGGGTCATTGGTTTCCTTTCCTCATTTTCCCTGAGTCTCGAAGCATCAGTCTGTAATCCCACAGACTTGAGCCGTGCCCAGTACAAGATACTAGGAGCACACATACAATCCTCATCCACTTTCCTACATAACCGCCGTCGCGCAACCCTCGCCTCTCGATAAAGTAATCCGGGCACTCGTTAATTCGGCAAGCATTATAACTGGCAATATTCAATCGATTCAATCAATAAATATCTTCGGCTTCATCAAAACCGCCTTTAAATACGGAGATAACTCGTAAGTTGACACCACCACCTCACATCGAATAATTTGGAGTCTTGTGAGAGGTGGTCCCTCCCCTATCATTTATTTAAATAATATATATGGAGGCCGGCCGAAATGGCTACATGTGGAATCTGTTAACCACCGCAACCACCATTGATTGGCGCTTTTGGCCTCCCAGTGGTTAAAAAACATAATTTTATTATTTCAGAGCCCCGCGTTCTGAGAATCGAAACGAAGCAGGTGCCGAGGGCCAGCCAGCCAGAGGTTGTACTGAGCGATGGTGAGTAGTCTTCATTGTCAAAACTCAAAATTTGTAAATATCACGATTTAGTCACACAAAACAAAGCACACAAGTCTTCGTGTGCACGCATGAGTAGTGATGTCGTTTGAATTTGATTTTAATTATTAATATGTATGCCTACATTAGATGGGTTGAATAAGAAAATACTTTACACATATTATTGTATTATTGCTGTACTTGGTTGACTCAATATCGATTGTAGAGAAGATCCAATTAACCCTTCAGGCCTCGGCCCCTCAGCCGATTGACAAGTTGATGTCCCAAAAAATTTTTGTAAAAATTAGTAAAAATATTGAATTACGACACTGTCTCACCAAAACATTAATTACTGCCAAACCACTGTACCCATAATTAAAATAAAATTAAAACGGGACCGTCACGCTGAATCGTGTTGTGGCCGATATCGGCCAATTGGGGCTCTAGGGGTTAAGGGTCTATCCACGTGAATGTACACCACATGTGTCAAAAATAAAAGGATAAAATGAAGTGTCAAATTAATTTTAAACTGTGGCAACACTAAACAACTCTATAATTCTTTGTTCTATAAGTTGAATGTTTTATAAGTTCCCCAAGAAACTTGACATATTTGAAAAATAGTGCAGTATTTAAATAAAATAAATTAGATTAGTAAGATAGCAAGTTTTCAGTTTTTTAGACATTAAAGGACGAGATATCTATATTAATATTATAAAGAGGTAAAGTTTGTGAGGTTGTAGAAAGTAATCTCTGGATCTACTGAACCGATTTTGAAATTTCTTTTACCAGTAGAAAGCCACGTTATTTGTGAGTGTCATGGGCTATATATTAATCCGAAAAATTAAAAGACTTTTTCGTGGTAGTTGGATTTGCAGTCAGAGAAAAAACGGTCGAACGAAAACGTTTCTAACTAACGCTGCCTTAACGATGAGAGATATATGATTAAGTTCTAGAGCTTGATAATGGCTACAAAAAAGTCAGCGACAGCATATGTCTAACAGATGTAAAACAAAAGACTTTTTCCTTTTACTGCATATAATTTCCTTTTTACTGCATAAATGGTTAAAGAGATAATACAATAAAATACAAACGGAGCTGCCATGAAATTCACCAACCGAAATCGGGCCCATCATATATAATTATTACACTTCTGGGAGGTGAACGGTGGATTCCCGACTAACGACCGGCTGTCGTAGGTTTAGGACAGCTGTCTTGCCACATGTGAGCGTTCACCTTACCACCCATTCACTCCCCCTTCGAAGCCATAGAATTTGAGATGCGGAAATTGCGGTTTTAGATATTTTTTCTAAGAAGCAGTTGATTAATTTCCTAGAGAGACCAAGATCTTTAAAAAGGTGAAACAGAGATTTAGCTGGCAGGCCACGAGCGCCAACTTTCACCGCGTAAAGGTGAACAGTGAAGCCGTTCCGGGTGACGGCATTTGCGAGATCATGGTATTTATTTAATTTGTACTCGTGGTCTTTTGGGATATTTGATTCCCATGGAACAGTTAATTCTACGATAAGGGCCATCTTCCGAGATAGAGAGTAAAGAGTTATATCTGGATGCAGGGCTGTGCATCCGAGACTCAGAGAATTTATACTGCTTAAAGACCGAATCGACCTTTATAATCCAATCTGAAGCTTTTTCGATTATTGAGAAAGGTTTTGTAGTGAAATGTTTTTTACCTTTTGAGCCATCCCGCACAAACTGTATTGGGGGTTTGGAAGATAATGTCAAACCTTTGTTGTCACGAGCCACTGAGAGGCTAATTACCTCGAGAATTACAGCAAGGACTGTGTTGGACACAAGGACACAAACTGTATTGGGGGTTTGGAGGGTACTGTCAAACCCTTGTTGGCTCGAGCCACGGAATTTGACGAGAAAAGGAATTTCAATAAGACGTGAAAAAGATAAATAATAATTAGGGATGGAAAAATACCATTGCAATAAATAATCAAATAAAAATAATTATGGTTGAAAAAATAGTATTGCAAATAATAGTATATATAACCTTAACCCTTGGAGTAAATGGGTATTTTCATGGATGCATCTGTCTCTTTTGCAGGATTTTCGGCGACATCGACCTTAAAGTACTATAACTACGAAACTACTACACCAATCATAAAAAGAACAACTGCACAATGATTGCATTGAAATTTCGAATATAGAATATTGAAATATCATTTTGTAAAACAATGACATAATTATGAATAAATATGAGAACGTCAAAGAAGTGAAAAAAATGCGGAACCAGATCTGGTCGTATCATACTCAACGGATAATTGTTTCAGAACCAGATTTGGTCGTATCTTACTCAAGGGGTTAAGTTATAATCTACCGTGTTTTGAAGAAACACGGCAGAATCACCAAAACCAAAAAAAATACTATAAGGACGCCACCTGTCTTTTAAAGGTAAAGACAGAACTAATTTTTTATAAAAATATACCAAAAAAAAAAGAAATTTTGTAAAAGAAAATAAGAAAAAAAGTTACCCTAACGATCTCAGAGTGTGGGCTAAATATTAATGGGCATTGGATTTGGCCCACAGAAAATCCTTTTCCCTCAGACGCACAAAAGACTAAAGAAAAAACAGCCGTGTATGTGAAAAGTTCGCGTTTAATTCATCCAAAACGGCACACGGAAAATTTCCCGTCGAATCGAATTAATTTCACGGCGCGCAGACCGCCAACATGCAACCGCTCAACAATTGAGGGTTATTTCTAATTCCTCTTCCACGTGAAGACAAAAATCCCGGTGCAATTGAAAGGTGAGGTGAAATCCTCACATTCGGTGACGATTGATGTCACATTAGCAGCAATATCGTACAAAAAAAACAAAGGTGCCCCAAACTGCGACCAAGGAAAAAAGAATCCATTAAAATCGCGCAGATCTTACACGAAAACCAACCCAATATTAAATTAAATGCTCACCAGATTAAAACTAACACCTCACATGAAAAAAATAACCGCCTCCCGTTAAAACTGCACATCCTGGCAGATTACGGAGGTTTCCTTTCCAGCAAAACGCCCACCTACTGTCGTTCGCCAGAATCCTTTTCGCCACCGCCCGAATTTGACAGCTCGGATTCGTTCATCGTAATGTTCCGTTTGGCCAGTATCTCTCTTTAATAAAAGACAAAACCGCGGTCTCGACCAATCACGTGAGAGCTAGGCGAATCCCTATCTGTCAAACCCGGCATCCACGAAAGTTTGCGAACATTGTTTATTATTTGTCAAAGTGTGGGAGGAATGCACGGAAAACATCGAAAAACCACCGGGAAACATAAAAAAAACACCGGGAAACCATGAAAAACAGGTTCGGCGAACATAATCTGCACACAGGTGCGAAAACAAAACAACAAAATATGCAGTTTTTGTTACAATAGTCAAAAATTCAAATTGAAATAGTCAGAGTATACAATTATATATAGAATGTACATGATACTAGATATATTATAATTTTTAATGTAATCGAATTTAACCCCTCACGTTGCGAGGTAAAAACTCGGGGCAAAAACTCGACGCGAGTCAACGGCCTTGAGAAAAACGATCATAACTTATAAACCACTAAACGGTTTAAAAAAAGATAAAGAGAAAAATGATCGCATTGAAATTTGACATATAAAACATTCTAACCTTATCTCGTAAAACAATTAAGATAATAATGAATAAATATTACAAAATTGGCAAACTGAAAAAACTCGCCTATAAAATCATTTCGATTTTTTTGTCACAAAATACGTAAAATATGCAAAAATTGTAAATACAGTTATGTTCTTTATTAAATGCTTTACCAAAACGATATTTTTTTTTTACTTATTTGCATACAAAAATATTTATTTATTCAGCCAAGAAATATTTTATGTATTCTCGTAAAAAAAAAATTTTTTAATTTTTAATTTGTGACTACTTATGGTATTTTTTTATATGAAATTCTTTCAAAATAACTTTATTACTACATCACACTTCTTAGAAATCACACCAGAACTTTGAGCTTTGTCTGATATTATAGAAAAATCTAAGGTTTTGAGAGTTTTAGCGTCCGAACTTAATAATAAACTTTGAATGGTCATAATATAAAATTCGTTAGATTTTTTCAATTATATTGTCTTATCATAGACTTATTATATGTCTAATAACTAATTACTATACTCCAAAGAGTCACATTTCCTCGAAAAACTATGGAAAATCGCACTTTATTCTCTCATAGTAATTATCAAAACAAGTTTCTTTGCGCGATTCATTTTACAAAACAAGATATAATTTTCAAAATACGCCTAATTATGTGATAACTTAGGATGTAAATGAAACAATACTTATTTTGTTAGTAAATTAAAGCGACATTACGTCATATTTCGCAATATATCGGGATATTTCATAAACATTACAAAATAATAACAACCATTTTTTCGCGAGCCGTTTGTTGTCGCGAAGTGTTTTCTTTAAAAAATCGTGAAAAACAGCAAATGGACTATCTCTAATGATTAATACTTATTCCGAAACTACTTAAAATGCATATTACTCACTGTTCTCCAGTAAATAACACTCAAAAACTGCACACACACACTTTTTATCACAAATTCCGCGGAGCCGTTCGCGGCCGTGCGAATGCCGACGGGAGACTAGGCGTTTGACGTCTATGCTAACTTTTTAAATTGCCGTTCGATTTATTCGCCGGTGGCCGCCGAATTAAACATTATTTGGCCATGTCGTTCAGCCGTCAGAAAGCATAAAGTACGACGTTTCGAATCGTAAATTGCATTTTTCGCAGCGGCGAGCGCGATATCCCGTATGGGATGTTTTGGATTTTAGGCGGCCGCCATACATATCCCGAAAGGGATGTTAAGTGCCTAGCGGGTTAAAAAGAATAAAAACACAAAAACAGCAATACCAACAAAAAAAGAATAATTTAAAAAAAAACTATTTACTTAATATTTGGATAGTTAAGGTACCCTATGACACTCAGGATGACATAACTATTCTAACAATACCACATACTTCTAAATCAGTTGAGCCTTTAAAAGTTATAGTGGAATTAAGAAATGGAAAACATACATTATATGAACCCTGAACATATAACACTCCTTCATTTGTTGGGCAATCATGTAATAAATAAGTAGTATCTGTCTCTAGAGTATTTTTAATCCTTCCAATGTTGGCATACATATAGATGTTGAGTTGTTTCCGAAGCGTAGCGCTTCGCATGCACTTTATTTGCATTAAACTTTTGCGTTTGCATGTGATTTTGTGACCTCGAGCAGAGAGCGCATCGCTGATTGCGTCAGAGATCAGTGCATCGATGCTCACGTCGTCGCCGACTCGCACCAGGCCAGGTTTGTAGAAATACACCTTTGTACGTAAAATCACCCAATCTCCCGGGGCGTTGGATTCTATGGGATTTTATTCCGAATGAGGTGTTACTCTTTAATCCCATCTCTTTTATTTCATTTTTACTTTCTTGAAATATGGATTTTTCACATCACCATTTCTTTAACTATTTACAAATACTAGATAAATACAGTCGGTCGCACTCTCCTAGCAGCGGATCTACAGCAGTAGTAGTAGTAGTTCGCTGGCTTTGAGAAAGGCTCTTCCCAGTAAAATGTGTCTTTTTGCGAGGCCTGGGCAGCGACCAACGATATGTATGCTGTCTTCAGGTTCTTCGCCACATATTTGGCAGTCCTTGCTCTCGGTCAGGCCGAGGTTGAACAGATGAGCTCTAAGGGTCATGTGTCCGGTGAGGAGACCGATGGTGGTTCTAAGGTTCTTCTTAGATGCTGATCTATTGTGTTCTCCGCCTACTATAGTTCTGCGCTAAGCCTCGTGTCATTTAAGAACCGCAACAGGCTTTTGGCGCCAGATTGTTTTACCTCCTCAGGTTGGAGGTAATGACCACCCAAGTGGGTGTATCTTTTATGCATCGGCGGGCCACACTCGCACATGAGCTGCAGGGAAGTTTCCTCTGCCTCTTGGCAGAACCTGCACATTTTTATATCCCGGACCTTAAAGTTGTACAATGCCCCGTAAACGCCCTCACCAGTATGCGTAGAATGTTCCTATTTAGCGATAAGGCCTCACGGGCAGTCTTATGGTCGTAAGCCTTAATTAGCGCTTTGGAATGATTCAACCCTGGCGTGTTGTTCCAGTGGTTGACGCATTGTCCTAAACATATTTTTTTGACCATTAGGTTGGCAAGGTTTTTTGGTACTCCACAGCAAGGTTCAGGGCCGTATAACGTTCCCTTTGCTCTCGTCTTATCAAATTCGTCGGTTTTTTCATTTCCCTCGATTTTTGCATGGCCGGGAACCCATCTTAGAATTACTCTGTTCTTTTAGCCCAGGGAATTCAGTAGTGTTACACAGTTTTGAATTAATGATATTCGAGGCTAGTGCCATAAGATCTGCCATGCTATCCTAGTGGATATAGATACGGTGGTTGGCGTTGTTCTTATTAAGGTTGATATCCGCACATTCAATAATGGCATATGCCTTCACTAGTCAACCCCTTACTAGTTCACTCTAAGTAACTTAGGGCAGTGGATTTTGAGCAGATCCATTTGTATATATTATATCGATATTCTGCTGATGCATCTAGTTTTTCGAGATGAGGTTGCACGGATGGTTAAATTTGTAATGGCGGATAATAACGTCAACCGCTAAATTGATGGATATGGTTATCTGAATAATCCAAACTTCAAATCATTTTACATTGACTCTCTAAAAATCGTTTGGAAAGGGTGTCATAGCCTTTTTAATATTATCAGTCATTTCGAGGATTTTCTTATAACTGTTATAGTCTGGCGAGTGAATCGTTTTTGACGTGACAACATCTTATAATTCGATGGAGCTGGCTGCAGGCACGAAAAACCATGACTCATGCGGCGTTACCTCGCTCTGAGGCGTTCCATTTATTATATTTATTATTCAATATAAATGCTGCCATCTACCGGTTGCGACAAGAATTATTTACTAACCTCAGTCTAAAATAGTACGAATGAAAATCACTAGATTGATTTAAATTCTTGACATAATTTTATATGTATTCTTGATATACGGAATGTTAGTACTGAACGGATAATTTTCTTGTACAACAAAGTGCAACAAAGTAAGCAACTTTTATTTAAAAAAAAAAAGTATGAAAAGCTATCATTACGATGCGTTATCTAGCGGTTGGTAAAATGTCGCTGATATTGTTTATTTACGACGTATTACCTACCGCTAGATGGCGCAGCGTGCTTAAACGCTTCTCAAACCGTTATTTAACACTTTGAGATTTCCAACTTTCAAATTAAAAAAAAACAATAAACTTTAAACAATAAACAATTATACTGCTATACAATAATACATTTACATGTTGTAGTCAAATCGGTGAGTATAAAAGCATATATTTTTGGGTGTTTGTAATAAACAATATCAGAATCTTAAATGAAACTGCTTCAAATGCAACCATTTCATCAGTATTTTCTTATGACGTTGTCACATTGAACTATCGTCAGTAAACCGACTTTACAGACAACCGATTTGTTTATTTATTTATTTCTTTATTCGCTTATTACTAATCCGCATTACAGTAAAGCCAAGGCAATGAAAAGTAAAATCAATAAAGATATCACCTTGATTATACAAATAGAATGTCACTTAGAATACTACCTATTATATAAGAATAAATAATCAATAACCTGCAATTTAAACGAGTGAGGGTTGGCAGTAAAAATATCAAAACCTGGAGTGAATTTCATTTAAGCGCCGCAAAGCACGCGCCAACAAGTTCCACCTCGTAAGGTTAGTGCGCGAGAACGGCTCCGCGGAAAAATGGTGCAATCGAGCGCGAATATAATGGTACGAAAACATCCACCTTGGCTAGTAAGCTAGGGTTATCAGTTTTACCATGAATTAGATTCAAAACATAGGATATGGTCAACATTTCTCTTCTGAGACAGAGAGAATTATAGATAACCATGCCTGTGATCAATGCAGTCGGATACAAAAATGGATAATATCCGTACTGCTTGAAGTACGAAAATGAGGGTCTAGGTATCTTCTAGGTATATCTAACTGTAAGGCGAGATATTTTTGCTTTTTTTTTTTAAATTAGATAGTGGCAACATTTCCTCAAACTGCCAACAGATGGATGCGGCCTGATCAAGCGATCTTAAGGATGTCTTTTCATCTATGAGTGGCTATCCTGTCTTGTTAATGCAAGCATTAACAAGATTGGATAGCCATAGATTTAATCACTGGTATGTGGATCAAATCATTACAAATAATGACATGGCAAAACATTTAAATTAAGAATGAAAACTTATCAAGTCAACATACAGTAGCGTCCTGTATATTTTGAATATACTGCATTTTACATCTGTTTTTCTACTTCAAACAAAGGTATCATGAGGCAAAATGGTGATCTAGTGATGATTTTTAATGAATTTTGCATAATAACGAAGAAATAAACAAAAATAACAGCTTGTACGTTGTTGCCGATAACGGTTTTTGAAATGTTGTCTATGCTCCTTGTGTCACGATTGCCTCGCCAGACTATAGTAAAATTCTGAGCTGAACCACATGCTTTCCAAACGATCTTCACACAAACCTAACCGCTCATACCATTTTTATTTTCCGGTCTGTTTTGCATGTTTTTCGTGGTGTCCGTTTGGTGTGATGTGCGTCCCGTAGCGTCCGCTGAAGCTTCCGTCGCAGAGACTCTCGTCGAACCGTTAAACGTAAATGTGTGGGATTTCGGCAGTAACAGCTTCGAAGGGTGGTGGGAGCGTTCGCACACTGGGTATTTGCGTAGTCGGACCTCGAAATTTCCCTGGTTCCGAAGCCAAAGCCACTCTGGATTCGTAGATGTCGACGACCCCAATCCTTATCACTTCCATATCCCAGACAGGAGCTTCATCGGAAAGCTAATCGGTCAAATATACGAAATTCCCATTTACAACGTTGATAAACCGGATTATTTTTACGACGTCTCTGAATCGGACGGCGAATACTTAAACTTAAGCGATTTTGAATACTTCGATGAGTGTTGTAATAATGTTACTACGACAGAGGAAGCTAAACGAGAGAATATTGCATTTAAACCACACGTTTTAGAGCCGATCCTCGAAGAGAGCAAATCGACGAACGACAGCAACGACGCAACCAAAACAATCGTAGACAACATCATAATTCGCTCCTTGGAAACGTTACACAGCGATATCGCAGAACTATCAAAAAACGTCGATAAAGTAATCACGAGTTTCAATTCGACGCTCGAATTCGAAGCGCTCGAAGCGGCAAACGACATAATCCAAGCGATTTTTAACCGCATCGATTTCGCACCGCGCAAACGCGTCACTTTCGGTGGCGCCGTCTTTTTAAACGAATCGATAGAGCTGAGCGCGCATTACTACGACTCGGAATCCGATACTGATGAATCAGATATACCAGATATACCCGAGTTTGAAGTGCTGAACATCGCGTTTACCGATATGGAACATCGACCGAAATGGCAACCGATACGAAATCGATACGAAAAGCCGAATACCGATACGGATGAATCGGATATACCCGATATACCAAATATATCCGAGTTTGAAGTTCTGAATACCGGGTTCGTCGACGATAGGCCATGCTGGCTTGATTTCGAACATGACGCAATCTGCGCGGAGGTTCGCGAACGTCCGGAACCGCTTGAAAGTGCGGGTGCTGTTCACAGCCCGGATTCCAACCTGGATCTGTCGAACGGGTCTTCGAATGCGACGTTTGTGATCGCGGAGGCCGATTTCGAGACGACGTTTAACAGCCACGTAATGGTGGATTCCAGCAATATCGATGATCGTAGTTACGGTATCGTTAAATCTACTAAGCGTATTAATGTGACTCGCAACTGGACGTGGCCTCCTTATGACACTTCTTTATTTTATAGAATCGTCAGCAATTTTCGTTTGGTTGAAAGCGATTAATTATATTATTTGATGTTCTTCCGCATAACATGTCCTTAGTAGGCTAGTCTGATATAACAATCTCAACAATTCTTTCTTGTATATCACCTAAAGTTTTTATTGTGCATATTCTGATCCCAACCACTCACGACGATAATCCCCAAAACGCAAATACTGCTATTTAAGATTACCTAAGGCGACTGCCCTCCTATACAATTATACTTCCATGATTTGTCTGAAATATATTGCTACAGAATAAAAAAAATACTTCTCATCATTTCTACTATTTATTATCTATGTCCGCAATGAAATATTTTTGTCCTAACTAATTTTATAAAAAAAATCACCTTTATACACATATTTTGATGAAATTATAAATAGATGTAAAAACGAATTTACCGCGTGAATTTTGTAGCGCTCGACGTTTAGCCTGTCTACCCTGGACAACGGCGGTTGCAACATCGCTGAAACGTCGGGTGCTACAACATTCGTTTTTAATTCGGTTAATACGTTTTTTAACTTATTTATAATGTCAAACAACCGCGATAGTCTTTGATTTCATGTTTTGATGAAATAACGAATATTAAAATCGAACTGAAATATTGCAATTTTTATTATTATATTCCTTTCAAGACGTATTTTATTATATTTTATATAAAATAAACTTCATTCGTAAAACTATTCCGATTACTTTTTCTGAAAATGCACAAACACTGGAAGTATGCGCTTAATTGGAAGTCAGCCCTCTACGCCAGAAATTTAGAGCTCAATGATCGTCATGGTTGTGAACTCTGTTTAACTCGGCATCTGTCGTTCTGAATAACAAGGTGAAATAGCAAGCACTTAAACCGCGTCGACATCAGTTCCGCTCCATAAAGTTGTGATTTTGCATGTTTCTTGAATCCAAATAACCACTGTGTGCGAGGGCTCCTGCATTTTTTTTTAACTGCTATGTTGTCACATCTTTTATTTATGTTTTTTGTATTATTTTAAAGTGTCTGTCTATCGCTAGTTTTAAGTGACAATATCTGTCGACATTTCATCGCTTGCTTTTTATATAACTTTAATATGAACGTGTTCATCATCTGAGATCAATTAATTGGCATTAAAGTTATTTTAATTTATTAATTTTATTTTACTTAACTTATCAGTGGGCCCGATTGCGTTTCTTTGTGAGCTGAAATAGAAACTTAGTTCAACCGAATGAGACAGAGCAATACGTTTGAACGGAATATGAAATGAACTGTCGTCGATTTTCCCGCAATAAAACTAACTGTCGAACTTATAGATGTCCGAATAAGTTTCTCCGTAAATCAAACCCTAACCGATACAATAAGCTGACTATTCGTTTTTAGCTTTTTTTATTGATTATTACTATTATTATTATATTTTATATACGCCATTACTAATATCATACACGCTCACACTCCACACTTACACGCTCAACACACTCCCACAAACACATACACACAAACCCTGAATACTAGACTCTTATGTAGTTCTAAAATTGAAGGTACATTAGTTTTATTAAGTAGTTTTTAAAAATAAAAACGTAATCTATGTAATTTTATTGAAATCCGTAACCGGTTTTATTTGTTGTAAATCTGCATACATTTTATAAATATTATTACTGTAACACTGTGTGATTTCGCAATAAAGAATAAAGAAAAGAAATAAAAATAATTTCGTGCGGTGTTCGATTTAGCTGCTTTAGCTTCAGTGGGTAGTTTAATCCGTAAAAGTGACAACCATTCATTTCACATTCAGCTCTGACGTACTGCTCTGTCTCGTTCACACGAACCAATTTCCGATTTTGGTTCAAGAGAAACGCAATCGAACCCAGTGTCTCTCGCTGGAAATTTTGTTTATTATCCGCCCACTCTTGGCGCATTAGGTCTGGCTGGTTCGGCACAACAATGTCGAAATGGGCAAGTAGCTAAAATAGCAAATAAAAGTAACACTAACGGGTGCATAAGGTAGGGAGTTCGCTGCCTGTGGACCACTGTGTGTGTCTTCTTTGAACCCTGAGCTCAGGAAGGCGAGTGCGTTCCTCTTCGGCGGTGGCTAAAAGACTGACGAACTGGTAGTTCAGGGATTTATAAACATGAACATGTATGAAAAGAAACGAGCTATTTATTTCCTGGCTATTATTACAGCCTTTCAGAATATCGTTGTGAATAAGGAGTGTTTTTCAATCGCCGTTGAACGCTAAATCTAAAAACTAACTTGAAAAATTTATACGGCTTGATATGTTTAAGATCGTCAATTGCATGGCCATCATTCCCATGACAAAATCGCCCATTCAAATGACGAAAGAGCCACTCAGAGGGTGTTTTGTCTATTGACTACATGTTGAACTATCATAAAGGCTGATTTAAATTGATCCAGTACCTGGATCCTGATTCATTGGGTTCCCTCGCTGGATCAGCACTGTATCAATTTAAACACGTTTCTATCCAGTTCAGCGTCCAGTATCCAGTGATGGATCGGAATAGACGGTCATGCGTCGTATACCAAGAATAACCCTGTAACTTTTCCGTTGCGGAGTTATGAGTGTTTATTTAGTCGCGCGGAGTGAATTTTGAGACCCCTATGCGATTCCCCCAAACTCGATGACGTTGACGATGAACACACAAACACGCAATTTGAATACTAGTCATTGGTAGTCTATTTTTGGAATATACAGGAGATCTTGAGGTATTCTAAAATGTGAGCTGTGCAGAGTCGTGCTGAAAATATGTCAACGAAAGTTTTTATTTTTCACGCAAAAAATATTAACCCTTCAGGCCCCGCGACTGCGATATCGCAGTCAAACTGAGGGTTAACCGCGAGTCGCGAGGCCTGAAGGGTTAATAGCGATAGAAAAATATTGTAGATACAAAAAATATAGTAGATACAAAAAATATTATAGATACGAAAATATTGCAGATACAATGAATATTGTAGGACAAAAATAGTTTAGATACAAAACATATTGTAGATCAAATTTTTTTCATTGCACACCCAATTTTTTTCGACGCAACATCTAGACAAAATGTAAGCTCCAAGAGTTGCCAATAATTGTCGTTTTTATAGCCTTCTAAAATTTGAAAAATTCACATGCAATACCATATAACTTTTAGGGACGATATACTGGCTGGTTCTCTAAGCATGCTAATTTTTAAAACTAATTTCATTTCATTTCTGTTTTTATTATATTTTTGCTTGGCTATATGCATATAACTCTAGCACGTGTGGTTTTGGTTGCGATGGTGACTTGACAACGGTTGCGATCCAAGTTTGTCTATGGGCTGAGAGTACCATTCGCTCTGCAGTCGCAGGTAAGCTAACATCATTCATCTAACTTTTGGCCATTTTTATATCATTTGCTTCGTCTGTGGTATACATAGGTATATGTGTGGAAAATAAAATGCATCAACGAGAACAGCTGACTTTCTTTTTGTCTTCTTCTGGGGCGGCGGCGGCTGATGGCGTAGCCGCCGTATGGTGGCTAAGGCGTCTGAAGACCCTCCGCACTCACTCACCTCGGCAACTAGGACTGTCAACTAAAATGGGCGAACCCGTCACCTCAGGAAGTTTTAATGATATTAGATCTCCCGTCAGGTGAGCGTAGAAGACTAGGGACGAAACCAGTCCACTGTCTAGTAACGCCACTCGCCCGTCAGACACCAGCGAGATAACCAGGTTAATTACCCAGCCGACCGACACTCGCGCCCTTACTTCCAGTTGCAACCAGATTACTCCGGTCTCTCGACTGGTTACAGATTCGAGGTCGCTTGCGCGGTGTCCACTGAATCTATCGCGGACCATGGCATCCATTGCCCGGCTATGGTAGTCGATTATTCGTTTCAAGAGCAGTTGCCGTAAGGTTAACTACCCCCGCTCTAGAAAACAATACTGTTTACATGTCAGTCGGAATGCACAATCGATCGGGCTGACATCGAAAGGTGCGCAAACCGTCCAGGAGCACCCGAAGATTGAATCCTAAGGGAAACTAGCCCGCAGACCAGAGTCCTACCCGGGCACGCGCTTCTGCGTGGAGGCCGCCGGATGGGTGTTGGCCCGTGCGTTTTGCAACAGGGCCCATTAACTCCCTAAAACTCACCTCGGCAGTTAATGGTTCCTTTGCAGTTGGGCCACTAAGACCCGCTCGTTAACTTGGGTCGGCTCAACTCAGGGTCCAACCCCCACCCGGTAGCCTCCTCGTAGAAAATCAGTCGTCCGGGCGTCCCAGGCGTCCCAGGCTGTGGGATGCTCACAGTGGTCTCGAAGGTCCTCAATCCACGCCCGGTAGTCCACCCACCTCATAGGCAAAGTAACCTGATATTACAGCTTAGAGCTGTAAGTAATTTGATATGATTCAGTTAAGGGTTTCTTAATAATTTTAGCTTTATATTAGCTAAAGCGTTACAATCTCACAAAACATATAAAGCAGTCACATTTTCCACAAAGAGGGTCGGTCGTCTTTCCGATGTCTATGAAGGCAATACGTCCTGTCATTAGTCCTGACAATTTGAGGGTTTCGATATATAATTCGAGATTAGTTTTCAATATTTAAACGAAGATTGATCATTCTTTTCGAAAGGCATGAAATATTAATTGGGGCATTTTGCCTGGTTCGCTCACTCACCTTGTCGGTCAGTTGCGGTGAAAGCAGTGCTGACGGAAAAGGTTCAACTCACAACTCTTCCTGATTATCTGGCAGACATTAAGGATCTGCGCCATATTCAGTAAATCTATATTCCGTATGCCCATATTCAGTAAATCCATATTCCGTATGCCAATATTCAGTAAATCCATATTCCGTATACCCATATTCAGTAAATCCATATTCCGTATGGATTCAGTAAATCCATATTCCGTATGCGCATTCTGTATGGATTCAGTAAATCCATATTCTATTCTATTCTATTCCGTATGGATTCAGTAAAACCATATTCCGTATGCCCATATTCAGTAAATCTATATTCCGTATGCCCATATTCAGTAAATCCATATTCCGTATGCCCATATTCAGTAAATCCATATTCCGTATGGCCATATTCAGTAAATCTATATTCCGTGTACCCATATTCAGTAAATCCATATTCCATATGCCTATATTCAGTAAATCCATATTCCGTATGCCCATATTCAGTAAATCCGCATTCCGTATGCCCATATTCAGTAAATCCATATTCCGTATGCCTATATTCAGTAAATCCATATTTCGTATGCCCATATTCAGTAAACCCATATTCCGTTTGCCCATATTTAATAAATCCATATTCCGTATGCCCATATTCAGTAAATCCATATTCCGTATGCCCAAGTAAATCCATATTCCGTATGCCCATATTCAGTAAATCCATACTCCGTGTGCCCATATTCAGTAAATCCATATTCCGTATGCCCATATTCAGTAAATCCATATTCCGTATGCCTATATTCAGTAAATCCATATTCCGTATGCTCATATTCAGTAAATCCATATTCCGTATGCCCATATTCAGTAAATCCAGCTTGCTCTTCCAGCATTTGATGATCGAGGTAGCTATCGAGCTCGTTTAACACTTGAAGCGATCTACTAGCCTCTTTGCAAAGTGCAAATTTATTTGTAATCATTACTAATTACAAAGTTAAATGACATGATGCATTTTATTTTCAACCAGGTACACTAAATCACTTAATTTTAATTAAAAAAGTAATTCCTTTGTATTACTTTTGTACATTTTCTATATCTAGGTTTTTCATTAGTTTACATATATTATTATCACCGTTCTAAGCAAAATTGAATAGATTTACATTGCATATCCAAAAAGTATATAGTTCTGTTTTTTTTCAGGCGAGCAAACGCTGAACGGTGATCATTCGGACGCACACGCCAGCACCTTCTCACATAGTAGCAAGGAAGTAAGTAAACCAACTGAAATACTTTTTTAGGGTACAGTTTGAAAAGGGATACAATAGGTACTGTGTAAGGGGGTCTCTAGACGATCAAGAATGCTTGTCAAGCGTCGCGAGCTGGGAGGGGATCGTAAACCACAGGAAATATACAAATATTTTTTAAATATTTGTAGAAGCTAAATAAGACAATTGCAGCATCGAACCCCAGGAAATATTTTTTGACAAATCGTGTAGTGGATGCTTGGAATGCTTTGCCAGAGGAAGTGATCAGTGCTATCTCTGTCAATAGCTTTAAAAACAAACTCGACATTTTTCTTAGTGCAAAACAATCACAAGTTTAAAAACAAGTGCATGTGATATGCACGCATCAGCCTTAAGCTGCTAGTGTATAATATAATAATAATAATAATTTACCAATAATGCCTAATTTTGTTGGTTTCTACCAGGGAATCATGTCATTTATCAATCAATTACAGTAGAGCCTCGATAATCCGTACTCAGGCTAATCCGAACGTCGCTATAATCCGAACTGCATACCCCACCCCACTTCCTCGCCTTCGCCTCGCTGCTATGTTGTTTATTAATTAGTCTGCAGTTACGACTGCCACGTTGCGCGTCCATTCCACGTTTTTCTGCTCTGTACTCGTGCGCGGCGTGTTTTTTGAGGTTATAAAGATGGTTCCAACACCAAAACGCAAACATAAAACTTTGACTATAGCCGAAAAGTGCACCATACTAGACAGTTTAAAGGACGGAGTGTCGGCAACTTCTCTTGCTTGTAAGTATGGCGTTGGAAAATCAACAATTACAGACCTCAAGAAAAATGAGCAAAAATTGAGATCTTTTATAGCTAAAACTGAGAAAGGACCAGGGTTCAGAAAAACTCTAAAATTACCAGAGAATCCAGTGCTAGAAGAAGCACTGTTCACATGGTTTTTAGAACAAAGACGACGCCACATTCCATTGTCTGGTGAGGTCGTAATGGAAAAAGCGAGATTCTTCCATAAAAAACTAACAGGTTCGGATTTTTCTGCAAGTAGAGGATGGCTTGATAATTTTAAAAAACGTCATGGCATACGTCAGCTGAAAGTGTCAGGTGAGAAAGTCTCTAGCAATACGGAAGCTGTTCAACCATTCCAAGAAAAATTCCTAAACGAGATAAAAGAAAAGAACCTTTGCCCTGAACAAATTTACAATGCCGACGAATCAGGATTGTTTTGGAAGGTTCTGCCGGACAAAACTTTAGCCTCTGCTGCTGAAACTAGCGCTCCTGGGTCGAAAGTGTCTAAAGAGCGAATAACTTTTATGCCTTGCGCAAACTCTACAGGGAATCACAAATTACCATTGCTAGTTGTGGGGAAGGCAAAAAAGCCAAGATCTTTTGGATCTGTAAAATTACCAGTGCATTATGAAGGGCAGAGGCGTGCTTGGGTAACCAGAGATATTTTTCTCGAGTGGTTTAGAGGCCATTTTGTTCCTGAAGTCAAACGCCATTTAAAAAAAATGGGACTGCCACAAAAAGCATTGCTACTCTTAGACAATGCCCCTGGACATCCAAATGCTGAAGATTTGACAACAGAAGACGGCAACTTCTCTGTACTGTACATGCCTCCAAATTGTACGCCTTTGATCCAACCTATGGATCAAAACGTAATCCAAAATGTCAAGATAAATTACAAAAAGAAACTCCTGATTCAAATGTTCGTGCAGCAAGAAGCCGATGAGGCTTTAACCTTGCATGATGTTATAAAAAGCGTCACAATTAAAGACGCCATTTTTTCGCTAGCGCAATGTTGGGATCATGTATCATCGTCTCTTATCGAAAAATCTTGGAAGCCTCTTTGGCCTGAAAAAATAAATTCAACAGAAGATAGATCAGAAGAAAATGATGACTTCGACGTAGAAGACGATCTCCCGCTCAGTCTTTTACGTAATCGTGGTTATACAGAAGAAACCATTTCCACTTTCTTGTCCATGAGTGAAGAGGAGAATTGCACAGATCCTATAACTGATGATGAGATCATAACCCAAATAACGCAAGAGAATGACGAGTCTTTAGCTGAAGATTATTTTGCTTCAAATGTCAAGAAAATTACTCATTCACAAGCCATATCATCTTTGAACACTTGCTTGGAGTGGGCTGAAGAAAATGACCTGTCCTTATCGGAAAAGATGATGCTACGTAACTTGAGGGACAAAGCTTTTTTCTGGTCCATCAACAGGACTCGCCAAACTAAAATAGATCAGTTTATGACTAAATAGACAATTTACACCTTACGTATTTTATGGTACGTAATTATTATGTAAATGTACGGTAAGCAACGAGCCGGGCTTTTTATTTGCATTACGACTGTAGTCCTTACGCTGCTTGTAATAAGAGCGTTCCCAAGGTCAATATGTAAAGCCCAGCTCGTTGCTTACTGTACCTCTTAAACTATGTATATAATTAAACACTATTTTAAGAATAAAAATGTTTTTTTTTCTCCTTACATACTATTGTGGCATCAAACTCGACGCTTTATGTTTAAGTAATGTTTTAAAATCCATGTACATCATCATAATTAAAGTCCAAGTTGACAACACTGTTTGGATCGTCCGCTGCGCGAAGCGGCCGCCTGGCGGCGGCGCGCACCGGGCACCAGTGATAAATTGATCCTCCGGCGGAGCGCACGTTGCTTTGCTGCCCGCTCCGTATTTTACGTAACCGCGCCCGCTGTTCAGAAATAAATCTTACGTCGCATCCAAGGTGCCGTTGTTTCATTGTCCGACGTGGCCCATCGACCTATAAGTGGTGACCCCAAAAGAAAATGAGTGAAGATAAAGCCACACCCGGACAAAGCCAAAATGGCAGCGGCAAATTGGCTGACGCAACGGCCGACGTGTACCGCGTGGGCATCCGAGTACCAGCTTTTTGGCCCGAAAAACCGGCAATTTGGTTCGCGCAAATCGAAAGCCAATTCGCGATTTCGAATATCACGACAGACGCGACGAAATTTTACTACGTGGTGGCGCAACTCGACTCGCAGTACGCAGCCGAAGTGGAAGACGTCATCGTCTCACCACCAGCCACCGACAAATATCAGAAGCTAAAAAGCGACTTAATCAAGCGGCTTTCGGCAACTCGGCAGCAAAGAGTGAAACAGCTCCTAGATAGAGAAGAATTAGGCGACCGAAAACCCTCGCAATTCCTGAGGCACCTACAACAGTTGGCAGGCCCAAACGTACCTGGAGAGTTCCTGCTGGATATATGGACCAACCGCCTACCAATCAGCATCCAGTCGATCCTCGCATCGCAAACAACACATTCTCTGGAGGTGTTGGCCGACTTGGCCGATCGCGTCTACGATGTCGTACCCAAACACCAGGTAGCATCCACATCTGCGGCTGACTCACCATTAAATGACCTCATTCGTCAGGTAAGCGAATTAACTAGGGAGATGAGGACGCTCAAAAGCCAGCTAAACAATAGGCAGTCACGATCGCAGACACGACCTGACAGTAAGTCACGCAATCGTTCCAACTCAAAGAGATCCGACTCCAACTATAAAAAATACCCAAGGTGTTGGTACCACACAAAATTTGGCGAGAGGGCAAACAAGTGCGTGAAACCCTGCGACTTTCAAGCGGGAAACGACAAGGGCAGCCGATAATGGCGACCGCCGACTGCCGCAGCACTGGTCGCATATTCGTCACCGACCGCATAACAAAGACGCAGTTTCTCGTGGATACCGGTAGCGATCTCTGCGTATTTCCAAGGTCGGCACTTACAAACCGACGACAGAAAACAAAGTAACAGTCTACCCTAGACAACGGCGGCTGCAACGTCACCGAAACGTCGGGTCCTACAAATTTCACGCGGTAAATTCGTTTTCTATCCTATTTATAATGTCAAACAACCGCGATAGTCTTCGATTTTATAAAGTACCACTTATGCGCTGCAAACGGCTCTACTATCTTTACTTACGGCTACTTACACCTAAAGCTTAATTTAGGCTTGCGGCGTGATTTCAATTGGCAATTTGTTGTCGCGGACGTGACAAAGGCGATAATCGGCGTAGACTTTCTGTCATACTACAACCTCATAGTTGACTGCAGAAACCAACAGCTTCTCGATAATACGACTAGCCTCGTTACGGCGGCGTTGCCAGCTCGTCCAACTGAAGACATTTCATCGGTGAAAATTGTATCCGGTAACTCGGTGTATCACCGCATACTAGCAGAGTACCCCGACATCACGCGTCCCTCCGGAGTGCATCGAGCTCCCAAGCATAACATCCTTCACCACATTCGCACCACGTCAGGACCCCCCGCGTCTTGTTCACCTCGACGGTTGGCTCCGGACAAACTGAAGATAGCGAAGGACGAATTTGCTGCCATGTTACAGAACGGTACCGCGAGACCTTCAGATTCACCATGGTCTTCACCACTACACCTAGCACCAAAAAAAGATAACGGCTGGCGTCCTTGCGGCGATTACAGGATGCTAAATTCCAGAACGGTCCCGGATAAATATCCCATCAGACACATCCACGATTTCGCTCACAATATTTCTGGTTGTAAGGTATTCTCTACAATTGACTTGGAGAAGGCCTATAATCAGATCCCAGTCAACCCAGAAGATATTTCGAAGACCGCAATCACTACACCATTCGGAATGTACGAGTTTCCTTTCATGAATTATGGACTCCGCAACGCGGGACAAACCTTCCAGCGTTTCGTCGATGACATGATCAGGGGACTCGATTATTGCTTCGCGTATTTGGACGATTTTTTGGTCTACTCGAAAGACGAAGACTCACACAAGGAGCACCTGCGACAGATCTTCACCAGGCTAAACGACCACGGCATGGTGGTAAACACCTCTAAGTGTGTCTTCGGTGCCTCGGAGGTAACGTTTCTCGGATACAGCATATCAGAGGAAGGCACGAAGCCGCTCCCAGAAAAGGTTGACGCTATCAAAAACTTCCCAGCTCCCAAGAACGTGAAGGAGCTGCGCCGATTCCTGGGAATGATAAATTTCTATCGCAGATTTATCCAGCACAATTCCAGGCTCCACTCAACACACTGTTGACCGGCTCAGTAAAAGGCTCACATCCGGTGAACTTCGGCGCCGAAGAATATGACGCTTTCGCGCGCTGCAAGGAGAGTTTATGCCAGGCTGCACTGCTAGCACATCCTAACAGTCAGGCCAAACTCGCCATAGTCACCGACGCTTCCGATACGGCCATGGGCGCAGCGTTGCAGCAACGTACAAATGGAGATTGGCAGCCGCTCGCCTTTTTCTCAAGGAAGTTATCTCCCGCTCAGAGCAAGTACTCACCATACGATCGTGAGCTCCTAGCAATATATGAAGCCATCAAATATTTCCGGCACATGGTCGACGCACGAGTCTTTACAATATACACCGACCACAAGCCAATATGTTTCGCATTCCACTCACGTAAAGACAATTGCTCACCGAGACAATTCCGGCACCTCGATTACATCTCGCAGTTTACAACGGACATCAGGCACATTTCAGGGAAAGATAACGTGGTGGCGGACACCTTGTCCCGGATTGAACAAATTACACAACCGGTGGACCTGAACAAGTTAGCGCTGTCTCAAACCGAGGACACAGAGTTAAAGCAGCTACTACTCAGCGACACCTCCTTATGCCTGAAGAAGATCAAGTTACCGGGAACACACTCCGAATTGTACGTCGACGAAAGCGGCAAGACGCCGCGACCGTACGTCTCAAAAGACTTGCGACGGCAGGTATTTGAAATTATAAATAGGATAGAAAACGAATTTACCGCGTGAAATTTGTAGGACCCGACGTTTCGGTGACGTTGCAGCCGCCGTTGTCTAGGGTAGACTAAAGAGCTGTCAGTCCGTTGTTTTGCGGGTAGGCCGCAAACCGCTGCCGCCACTGCGTAGGTTATAACGGTGGTGGGGGGCCGGGCTCGGAGCGCGGGAATTTTTAAAATCCGTCTTGCACACAACACTCACTGTATCCTGTTTTACGTCTTTGCGTTCGGCGTTCGGCGGCGGGAACATTTTAAGAAGAGGGTTCCACGTAGAAGAGAGTTTGTAGCCGTCATCTCTATTGAAGTTCGGAGTTCTTCTTATTTCAATGGCTTCCCGGATCATGCGAGGAAAGTAGAATTGTTCCTTGGATAGAACAATGGGATTTTGAAACTGCATCCAGTGGTTACTTCCGCTATCCAATATATGTTCGCAGATCGCCGATTTTTCTCGCTGAACGTTTTTAACAGCTTTGATGTGTTCTGTCAGTCGCGTGGCTATGGGCCGTTTCGTTTGTCCAACGTAGGCTAGACCGCAGCTGCATTCGACTTTATACACACCCGGGGTTTGCAGTGGTATTACATCCTTTACAGGCCTCAAAAATCGAGCTATATTTTGGGTCGGTTTGAAGATCGTTTTTATATCGAATCTGTTTAGCATCTTACTTATTCGATCAGTCACGCCCTTGACGTATGGTAAGAATGCTCTTGATCTGCTCGGTTTTTGAGTTTCGTCCGTATTAGATCGTGTGCGTGTCTCGTGATATTTTCCGTATCCATTTTTCCTAAGGACATCATTGACATGTTCCATCTCCTTCGGAAAATGCTCAGTGTCGCATAGATCGCGTGCTCGATTCACGAGCGACGTTTGCACTGAACGTAGATGGTAGGGATGATGGTGTGAGCTTGCATGCAAATATCTGTCCGTATGTGTGGGCTTTCGATATACCGTATGTCCGAGAGTATTGTCACTTCTCCTCGTCACTTTGACATCCAAAAATGGTAAGGAGCCGTCCTTCTCTACTTCATAGCATCATACCATTTTTGGATGTCAAAGTGACGAGGAGAAGTGACAATACTCTCGGACATACGGTATATCGAAAGCCCACACATACGGACAGATATTTGCATGCAAGCTCACACCATCATCCCTACCATCTACGTTCAGTGCAAACGTCGCTCGTGAATCGAGCACGCGATCTATGCGACACTGAGCATTTTCCGAAGGAGATGGAACATGTCAATGATGTCCTTAGGAAAAATGGATACGGAAAATATCACGAGACACGCACACGATCTAATACGGACGAAACTCAAAAACCGAGCAGATCAAGAGCATTCTTACCATACGTCAAGGGCGTGACTGATCGAATAAGTAAGATGCTAAACAGATTCGATATAAAAACGATCTTCAAACCGACCCAAAATATAGCTCGATTTTTGAGGCCTGTAAAGGATGTAATACCACTGCAAACCCCGGGTGTGTATAAAGTCGAATGCAGCTGCGGTCTAGCCTACGTTGGACAAACGAAACGGCCCATAGCCACGCGACTGACAGAACACATCAAAGCTGTTAAAAACGTTCAGCGAGAAAAATCGGCGATCTGCGAACATATATTGGATAGCGGAAGTAACCACTGGATGCAGTTTCAAAATCCCATTGTTCTATCCAAGGAACAATTCTACTTTCCTCGCATGATCCGGGAAGCCATTGAAATAAGAAGAACTCCGAACTTCAATAGAGATGACGGCTACAAACTCTCTTCTACGTGGAACCCTCTTCTTAAAATGTTCCCGCCGCCGAACGCCGAACGCAAAGACGTAAAACAGGATACAGTGAGTGTTGTGTGCAAGACGGATTTTAAAAATTCCCGCGCTCCGAGCCCGGCCCCCCACCACCGTTATAACCTACGCAGTGGCGGCAGCGGTTTGCGGCCTACCCGCAAAACAACGGACTGACAGCTCTTTAGTCTACCCTAGACAACGGCGGCTGCAACGTCACCGAAACGTCGGGTCCTACAAATTTCACGCGGTAAATTCGTTTTCTATCCTATTTATAATGTCAAACAACCGCGATAGTCTTCGATTTTATAGGTATTTGAAAGCCTCCACTCCCTTAGTCACCCAGGTGCGAACGCCTCTACCAAGCTGCTGACAGATTGCTACGTATGGCCAAGTATGAAAAAGGACTGCCGAGAGTGGGCGCGAGCGTGTTTGGCATGCCAGCGTACTAAAATTACACGCCACGTCTCATCACCACTGGGCACGTACAGACTTCCCAGAGCAAGGTTTATGAATATTCATATAGACCTAATAGGTCCTATGCCAGCGTCTCAAGGATACAAATATTGCCTCACAGTCGTCGACCGATATACACGATGGCCTGAGGTAGTCCCACTGCAAGAAATCACGGCAGAAGCCGTAGCAAAAGGGTTACTCCACGGGTGGATAGCTCGCTTTGGCTGCCCTAACGATATTGTCACCGACCGCGGCAGACAATTCGAGAGCACTATGTTTAGACACCTGTCAGAATTAGTTGGGTTCCAGCACCGTCGTACAACCGCCTATCACCCGGCGTGCAACGGTCTCGTAGAGCGATTCCACCGGCAGTTAAAAGCAGCCATCACCTGCCACGCTAATAGCAGCTGGGTCGAATCCCTACCGTTGGTCCTGCTGGGGATACGTAGTGCCTACAAGGAAGATTTGAACGCTTCTACTGCCGAACTGGTATACGGGGAGCCGCTGAGACTGCCTGGAGAATTCATGGACGTTAAACCAGGAGCGGACGACACGGCGGACATGGCAGACTACATAACTCGACTCCGTAAGTTCGCACACAATTTGGCGCCAGTACCAGCCACTCGTCATACTAACAGGAGATCTGTCTTCGTATTCAAAGACCTCAGCACGACGAGTCACGTATTCCTGAGAGATGACACCTGTCATCCCCCACTACAACCAGCCTATACAGGTCCATACGAAGTAAGGCAAAGAGGAGATAAGGTTTTCAAACTCATAATAAACGGCAAAGACGTTACAGTATCTATCGACCGTGTAAAACCAGCCTACATACTGGACGACGCCGCAACCACTCCTGCTAATCACACCACGCCAAACGTAATCCCAATTCCGAAAACAGAGGACACTGCTAAAAGGACGCGCTCAGGACGTGAAGTTCGTATACCTAGCTATTATCGCCCTTGACGGTCTCAGGAGGGGAGTGATGTGGCATCAAACTCGACGCTTTATGTTTAAGTAATGTTTTAAAATCCATGTACATCATCATAATTAAAGTCCAAGTTGACAACACTGTTTGGATCGTCCGCTGCGCGAAGCGGCCGCCTGGCGGCGGCGCGCACCGGGCACCAGTGATAAATTGATCCTCCGGCGGAGCGCACGTTGCTTTGCTGCCCGCTCCGTATTTTACGTAACCGCGCCCGCTGTTCAGAAATAAATCTTACGTCGCATCCAAGGTGCCGTTGTTTCATTGTCCGACGTGGCCCATCGACCTATACTATAATCCGAACGCTTCGTGAGTCCGAACAGGGGTTAGTTTTTGCTAGTTCGGATTATCAAGGCTCTACTGTACATCTAATTAACGTGACTCCCTGGTATAAACTACAAAATTAGGCATTTTTGGTAAATATTTTTTAAAAAATATTTCCACATTTCCTGCGGTTTACGATCTCGTCCCAGCCCGCGACGCAATGCTTGATAAGCATGCTTGATCATCTAGAGAGTCCCTAACATACCATGGGGAAATACATTTATTTATTTATTTATTTATTTGTTTATTCACTGATTACTAATCAACATTACAGAAAAACCAATGCATTGAAAAGTAAAATTAATAAAGATATCAACTGGTAACTATACAAATAGAATGGCGCGTACAATACTAGCCATTTTGTAAGAATAACTGAAAAGAAGCTGTCAAAACCTGTTAAATTCTATACCTACAAGAGTGAAAGGTGTGATCAACGCAAAACGAGGACTCATTATATATTAAAACTAACAATCTATATTTTATTTTCTTTTATTCAGGAAAATAACAGTGTATAAAAGTAAGTAGCCAAACAGGATAAATATACAAATTACACCAAGGACAATTTTCCACTAAATGGTAACATCAAGATTATCTAAATGATAAGAGAAAGAGAAAAAAAAACGAGAAAAGAAAGATGATAGGAAGGGAGGGACCAGCAAGGGAAGGAGGACCTACCAGTACTGTACTAGTACTATAACTACCAGTACTGTTTTTAACCCGTTGAGTATGATACGACCAAATCTGGTTCTGAAACAATTATCCGTTGAGTATGATACGACCAGATCTGGTTCCGCGTTTTTTTCACTTCTTTGACGTTCTCATATTTATTCATAATTATCATTGTGCAGTTGTTCTTTTTATGATTGGTGTAGTAGTTTCGTAGTTATAGTACTTTAAGGTCGATGTCGCCGAAAATCCTGCAAAAGAGACAGATGCATCTATGAAAATACCCATTTACTCCAAGAGTTAATGTTTATCCAATAAAATGAGGTCGTACAAAAAGTCATCACCCTAGTGTCCACTATGTGTCTATTTGTGTGTAATAATACATTCAACCGGCTTAACCTGTGTAAATCGACCTATAATCTGGCAATGGAAACCTTTGTTTTAACGAACGTGCTTTCTCTGTGGCAGGGTTCACCGTCGAAGGACGCGTCGTCTGCGGCCGATGATTCTCTGCAAGGCAAGAAAGAGAAGAAGAAGAAGCGCGGAATTCGCACACCCAGCTTCCTCAAGAAGAAGAAAGAGAAGAAGAGGCAGGCAGCCGAGTAAAGAAAGGTAAACAAGGGTCCATCATTGTTGTTATTACACTTTATTTTGAGAGTTCACAATAACTGTTTATATACTGTTTTATATGTTGTTAGTAAACTTTTATATGTTGTTAGTACACTTATGTTGTTAGTATGTTTCATACTGTTGTTATATATTCTTAGTACACTTTATTGTGAAAGTTCACAATGGGTGGGTTTAATATTTTATAGCAATCTCTATTAACGAATCAACCCTTCTATGAAGTGTGTGTGTATATTGTTGATCTTTATGTGAGACCTCGTACGCGCCAAAAATTCGAATTTGCGATTTTTATTGTTGGTGTAAAATTACGCTCCGGATCGTTCTGTCCATGTCCCGAGGGCTCTAATTGCTTAGTTTTCTTGTAATTCTCATTGCAGTGGCATCTCGTAGGCATGAGTTCCTTCAACCCTTCAGGCCTCGGCCCCTCAGCCGATTGACAAGTTGATGTCCCAAAAAATTTTACTAAAAATTAGTAAGAAAATTGAATTATGACACTGTGTCCCCAAAACATTAATTGCTGCCAAACCACTGTATCCATAATTAAAATAAAACATATTAACATAATAAAACATAATAAAATAAAATTAAACCGGTGCCGTCACGCTGAATTGTGTTGTGGCCAATTGGGGCTCTAGGGGTTAATAAGGCACTGTTAAAAAGTTTGATAAGTGTAATACAGGCGTAATAATATGGCCAGGTACAAACTACACTACCTGGCCATATACAGAGTGAGTTTTAATTACCGGCATTTTTAAAGTGGTTGACTCAATAAGAGCTAGTAAGCAACTTTTCATTAAAAAATATGGAAATATTTTTTTTTTGTTTTTGTGAATTTAAACAACCTTACTTTGAATAAAAGTTTGACAAGCGTTGGGACGCGCTGCGCCATCTAGCAGGTAAAATATCGCAAAGAAACTACATTTGCGATATTTTTTTACTACTAGATGGTGCTGCACTCATCGCTTTTTAGACTAATTTTCAACAAAAAAAAATATTTTAGAATTTAAAAAAATATAGGTTCCAGAATAAACATTTTTTTTTGACCCCCACAAATGCTCGTAAGGGCTCGAATATGGCCGCCAAATGTCCCGCTACTCGGCCCACGCAGATATCCAAACGTTCGAAAAGGTCGTCAGCCTTTACCTACGCATAACGCCTAACCAAAGGCGTTCGTCGGGATGTACCCTTCTGCCCACATTCTTCGCACCCTCTACCCGCAATGCCCTGTAGCTCGAGAGTAAAGCTACTGGTTGGTACTGTGACAAATGTTTATCAAAAGTTGCTTATTTGCTCATACTGATTCTCCCACTTCAAGCCGGTTAACTAAAACATCCTGTATAAGTAATACTATAGCAGTAATAACTTCGGCGAGGACTCATAATATGTATTGGACCTTATAATATGTATTAGATATAATATGTATTGGACCTTATAATATGTATCGGAGGTTGCTTGTTAAGCAGGTACAAACCAATGTAGAAATAAATGGAACTAGACTGGAGCCTGTTGCTTCAACTGTGTTTCTAGGGATAACAATTGACTCCAAATTACAATGGGGCCCACAAATTGAGAAAATGTCAGGAAAACTTAGCTCTGCGGCATACGCAGTTAAAACAATAAGGCGGCTGACTGATGTAGATACAGCAAGAATAGTATACTTTAGTTACTTTCATAGCATTATGTCCTATGGGATTCTTCTCTGGGGAAGCTGTGCGGACATCAATAACATCTTTATACTACAGAAACGTGCTGTAAGAGCTATATATAAACTTGGTCCTCGAGTTTCACTTAGAGAAAAATTCAAAGAGATAAATATTCTTACTGTTGCATCACAATATATATACGAAAATCTGTTGTATGTCCACAAGAATATTGACAAGTTTAAAATAAAAAGCGACACTCATAATTTTAATACTAGACATAAGCATAACCTTGTTGTACGTGCTACTCGTCTCCACAAAATAAGCAATTCTTTTTTGGGACAATGTATACGATTCTATAACAAACTTCCTCATACTATTAGAGAACTATCTGTCAATAAGTTTAAAGCTACCATCAAAGCAAAATTGTATAAAAAAGCATACTATACAATATCTGATTAAGTAAATGACAAAACGGCTTGGGAGTAAGGCTTGGACGCATCATAGTTAGTTAGTTTGTCTGGGCTTTTTTCTCTCACTTGGCCTCTAGATTGGGCCGTTGTGCGTGGCTCATGTTTCTATTTGTGTCTATGTTACTCCAGCCAACCCAGGCTGTCCCAGAAGGTTAGCAGCCTGTTTGGGTTGCTACAGGCCTCCGGGACAGATGCTGGAGATTGTAGTATTGTTGTCTGTTGCTCTGCCACGCTCCTGCATTCCATGAGCACATGCTGTGGCGTTTCTTCTTCCTCCATGCATCCTCTGCATAGAGGGCTGTCTTGGACGCATCATAAGAACATAAATTAAAAATAATATTTAATTGTGTCTATATGAATAATGAATGATTTTGATTTTTGAATGTGTATTGATAATACTGTTTTATTCCAGGTAACGGAAGAGGAGTGATATATCTACATACTGCCATCACAATACAATTACTATTGTACATCATCACGACTGCCAATTGGCGATTGTCGCTTCCACACACTCACCGTTTTCGCTTCCGCTCTTCTTTTTGTCCATTCATACGTCGAAAATAAACATAAGTTTCTATGACATTTTCCATAAATTTACGTAAAGATCCGTAGAAATAAACTTCTTGCCTTAACTGTTGCGATGTCATACCCTTTGTAAAATGAGTGTGTTTGTAACTATACTAGATGTATCTAGTTAAAACGGTTCTATTTTTATTGATATTTCTATTTAGCGCTATAACAGAGATGATTGCTTTTAGGCGTGCGGACGGACCTATCGATAAATTTTAACGTGGATATTCGATTAATCCTACCTTTGCCCGTTTGTTTCGAGCTGGACATCATTCTGGGTAGGAAAAGCAATGTTAAATGAAAGGAGAGGAGGAGAGAGCTGGGCTGCTCGGGACGGCGACCAGTATCAGAAAAACAAAGAAGCAAAGAACGGGCTCCATTGCGTTTCTTCGTGATCTAAAATCAGAAATTAGTTCATGCGAACGAGACAGCAATGCATTTGACTGAAATACGAAACGAACGATCATCGATTTTCCAGCATCAACACTACCTGTTAAGTTATAGCCATACGAATAATTTTGAGCACATTTGGTGCGGTCTTTTTTGTCTTATTATTAGGCACTTCGCTGTCCAGGCGTCGCCGTAAAAAGACAGTTTACTGGGACGAGCCGTTCTCGAACCCAGCAATCTGCCCAACTTAAAGGTCAGTGATCTGTATGGACTGCTAATCAATACCGGGATACTAGCAGACCACTGACCCAACAACAAAGTGGATAGTTACAAAAGATATTATAGATCCAGGAGACATCAAGGGCTGGATACAAGCCCCCCACTCCTTGTACTATTACTACTACTGCTAGTAATATATCATTATTAGCCACTTTATTTTCTGTGGGTAGTTTTAATGCGGACCGTTTATTTCATATTCCGCTTTAACATATCACCTTGTCTCGTTCACAGGAATCAATTTCCGATATTAGTTCACGAAGAAACGCAATGGAGTCAACTGTGGATTAATATTTCCTTTTTCAGTTTAAAATGTGCAATGCCGTATCCGTCTGTCCGCTCACTTAAAAGCACTGTATTCCGCACGGTTTAAACCCGCGACCCCCAACGTGCGAATTTTATACTGTCTCTCTGCGCGGGTTTAAACTGTGGGTTTGTGTATATGTTAGCATGGTAGGTTCTAGATAGAATGGGTGTAGAAATGGAACTGCGGATTTTCGTTCTTTTGATCTACGCTTTTCATTTCCAAGGGGAGATAAAAACATACAAAATGCATCAACCTTCTTGGATCCCATTAACTGACTTAAAATTAAATTAGGATTATATTCGGATTTTGACAAGGCATTTGACCATGTGCCAGCCAGAAGGTTACTGATAGAATTAGTACATCTGGGTATCCGAGGCCAAATCTTAATATAGATTGAGTCCTACCTAACAGGTAGATAAATGGAAGTGCGAAGGACATGCTACCAGCGATGTAACACACAGGGACCATGTCTTTGGACCACTTGCTTATTTTATTCCTCACCAATCGTGTTCCAGTTTTCTGACACATCGAGCTCAACTTCAGGAAGATTTCGTTAAGATCAGTGTGCCTGAGAAACGGTCGCTCAGCTTGAACTCCGAGAAATGTGTTGTAGTGCATATTGGTACTACTGAACCTAAAACTTCGTACTGACTGAATGGTACACACTTAACGTAACAAAGCAAAACGTTCCTTTTACCTAAAATGAGAGGCTCACATATCTCAAGTCGTAGAAAAAGCAACCTCACTCACACATAACTAATAAGAAAATCAATTGTGAGCATGTCACCAGATAGACTTGCTGGATAAAGTTTAGAGAAGGTTTACTAAGATACCTTGAGAAGAGACTGGAATATGAGGAAAGCTGCATTTCTTAAAGCTTTCAATATTAAAAGATCAACCTAAACATGGTGATATGATAGAAACATATAAAATACTTGTTTTGATCTTCACCTACGTCCAAAACACTTCTTGTGGACACTTTTAAACTCACCTAAAACTTTTAAACTTAATCTGCAATTGCGTGTCGACAAATAGAATAATATTTCAGAGGAGACAGTGATTGCGGATAGTGTCAATAAGTTTAAATACGTTTTAATTAATAAATGTATATGTGAAAAGTAACAAAAGCTCAAGACATTGCACTTTAGATATGGACATATCAGCAATTAACCCATACATGGGGATCTGGGTTTTTTATAACAACTGGCGAGGATGAAGACCACCTCCTATCCCGCCCTCAGCTGGCAAACCCCAACACACACCAGGACCTACAAGAGATAAACAACCAGGCCGTTTACAGACCTAACCAGGCCCGGACAGGTCAATGAACAAACTTAATGGCTTTGAAGATGTCCTA